>JAVANC010000020.1:16462765-18862765 GCA_033319125.1 Parnassius glacialis | reverse complement strand
TTTGTTCGCTCCAAAAATACAGTCGCATACACAGCTTACTTTGCGACTCGCGACGATGTTTTAAAAAGGAAGGAAAGAAAAATTATTTATATCTATTGTTTTATGACTAAACTAGTGAACGAAAAGGTAAATATGATAGGAGAAGGTGAATGGGGAAAATTGTGCAGTAAATTTAAAAGTGTTGAGGAAGAATACCGAAAAAATTACCATGTGATCGACCTGATGACGGATGCTCAAGCGAAGATGAAAGTGATGATGAAGTAGCATCCAGTAACACCAACAAACCTTCAACATCTGGCTTCCATGTGACCCAAGACGACATAATGGACGGCGTGCCACCCTTACCTTAAGTTTTCTTGTTACAAACTACTTTATATTTTACGATAGAAATAACAAATAATGCTCAGGTAAACATTATCCATTTTTAATTCCAAGTAAGGCACCTATTAAATATAAATTATAAGAATTGTGACAATATTACAAGAAATAAATTTTTGTTATTATATTTGGTTTAACACAACAGAACTGCCCTCTGCACGTTAAGAATATATAATATACGTATATATTTTTTTATACTTATTTGTGTATTTTTATTTTAAATATATAAGGGTGCCACTGAAAATCAGGGTTGGGGTGCTGTACTTCTGACACATTCCAACATATCCTGAGTGGCTTTCCTTTTTGGAGCAGAGCAGCATTAACGGGTGGATTATCTTTATAATACACCTTATGCATTACTCCTTATTCTCTAGTTCTTAATTATTATTATTGTTTTTTTATGTTATTGTTTGCTTTTGTGCTTTTTTTTAGTTTAATTTTACCATATCTATAAACAAGGAGTTAATGTCCTGTTTCATGATTTCTATGTATAATTTCTTTATTTTTTTTTATGTTTGTTTGTATGACTACTTAAATGTTATGTGTTTTATGTAATCCGCTTGAGTATGCTGCATGTGCCAAATAAAATCTGTTTCTGTTTCTATTATGATTCTACAATAAAACAATTAATTACTTACTATAATATTATAAAACAATATCCCAATACCATGTAGTACTTTAGAACGCGACTGTAACCTCCCTCCACTCGACCTGTATCTAGCTCGGTGCGAAACTGCGAAACAATGTAACCCGCCCGGCTCGTGTCGCATCACGCTGTGACGCAGTAGGTTTCAGTTGTGTCGATTTGTTTATTAAATTGTGATTACGTGTTGGTATTATTCTTGTTCGTTTTTTTTTTAATAATGCTTAACGCGTACGTTTATAGTGATTGTGAATACGACAACATGTTATGTATCCGACCCTAGGTACACGAAGTATCGCTTAATAAATTGTTAAGACGTTGGAACAAGTGTGTCATACTGTGCAGTGCACAAAGTGTTGAAGCGTAACCGAATGCGCCCATACAAATTGAACAAAATGCAAGCTTTAGTTCCCGGCGATCACAACCGCCGACCAGTTTTCTTGTTGGTTATTATACCAGCAACAACGTGTGGCTGGTTCCATTGAGCACATTATCTGGACGGATGAGTCGACATTTAGCAGAAACGGCCTGTGGAACCGAAGAAATACACACGTGTATTCAGAGTTTAACCCGCACGCTGTTCGACAAACCGGGCACCAAACCCGATGGTCGGTTAACGTATGGGCAGGTTTATTTAAGGATCGCATACTGGGACCAGTGTTTCTGCCACAGCGACTGAACGGACAGCGATACCTAAACTTTATAAATGAACAGTTGACAGACATTTTAGACGACCTATCGTTGGCTGAATATCGCCGCACATGGTTCCAGTATGATGGTGCCCTTCCACATGTCGTGAGGTTCGTCCGTGAGCGCCTCAATGAGCTATTTGATGATCGCTGGATTTGGCGGACTAGGGCCACACGCTTGGCCACCTCGCGCACCAGATCTGACCCCGTTAGACTTCTTTCTGTGGGGTATGTGAAAGAAAGGGTTTTTAATCGTGAGTGTGATAGTGCTGACGAAACTACAAAAGGATCGTGGATGTTTTCGACAAACTACGTACGGACTGTGTCGAAGACCACACGATGATGCCCCGCCTCCATGAGGAGACGCAACACCGAGCCCAAATCTGCCTTGAAATGAATGGAGCACAATTTGAGCCGCATCTCATAAGACCACGGAGGATTTAGAGCGGTAAGCTGTTTCATAACTATTTTTTTTAAATAACTTAGTACTGAACTAATCTTAATACATACATAACTGAATACATGAGAATAATAAACATACCTACACGATGAATAAAAACGCATGACTCTAACCTTGGTTACATTTCATTTATGTATTTTTTCATTAGCGGGAAATCGAACCAGTTATTTGGGTTATTTAACCTGTAAATTCGGATTAAAATGGCTACGTGGAGACAAGTACAGAGGCAAAATATTAGGTTAAGTAGATAAGTTAGGTATTTAGACAAGTGTTGTAAATTATTAGGTATTGTGGTATGGCCCGCTAGTTGCGGACCGCGCGAATTTGCGTTCGCGCGTACATTGATCTTTAATCAGCTGATATGAATTGAGTTATTCCACTGCTGGTTTTAGGTTTCAGTATTTTCATGATTTTTTTTTATAAAATTATCGTTTCATTTAGCTGTACTAACATGATGGCGCGTGAATAAAGCTAATAAAACGTTGTAAAAAGATGATTTTTTTTCATCAGGATCGAATTTATTTGTGACCCATGATCAAAGGTATACTTGGTGCTGTCGCCTGTCTTAGTTTTCGGGAGCGTTCCAAAAATACCCTGTAGAGGCTGGAAGTCGTCGTGTCTACGTGTGAGCATGATATAGGGTGGTAACTTCGGAAATTTAATATCGCGATTCAGGCTTCGGTGAGTTTCGCTTGTGGCACGAAAACAGCACCGCCACACATGCGTCTGTTTGGAGAGTGACGATCTAATGGGACGTGCAGGAAGTCGATGGATGCCGATGGCTCAGGATTATGCTTTGTGGCATTCCTTGGAGGAGGCTATGTTCAGCAGTTGAGTTGTGAACGTCTGCAATGATAATGATGATGATAATGCTAAATGATACCTTACACATTATGAACCGTGGCACCCCCTGTGTAGTGGCGCGTAAGAGTACCCAATACCACATATCTTACCGTTGGTATCGTAAGACACGACAGAGGGTATCTGAGGCAGAAGATGGACAGTAGCACCTTTCTGATAACAGTATAACAACAATAAAAAAATGCGGTTGCCAACCCTCTCGTCAAGCGTGGCAACTATGGCAATATATCTCCCATTATTAAACTTACGAAGAGATGGCCCCAAGTACACGGCGGAGCCGCTATTCCTGGCTACGATGGTTACCATAGTAACGGCGGAGCAGGGAGTGCTAAATCTCCGGCGGAAATTCAGTTGCCACCTAAGACGACTCGACCTGGCAACATATAACGCACGCACCCTGAGGACTGACGAAGATCCAAGAGCTGGAAGAAGAGATATACAAGTTGCGCTGGAATATTATAGGATAATCTGAGTTCTGAAGAGAGGGGGAGGACACGGTAATCCTTGTATCCGGCAACTTGAGCAATCACCGGGAGGGCGACCATCTGTCCTAAGGAGGTGTCGGATTAATCGTTCACAAGTCTCTCGTTAACAACGTTGTAAAGATTGGGAGTTTGTCGACGAGGGTTGCGTACCTTATACTCCGAATCACCAAACGGTATTTGCTGAAGGTCATACAGGCTTACGCACCAACCTCGGCACATCCCGATGAGGAGGTGAAGGAAATGTATGAAGATATCTCTCGAGACATGCATTTCTCCAAAACCCACTATACGGTGTTAATGGGAGACTTCCACGCAAAACTAGGCACAAGAGAGGACGGTAAGCTGTAGGTAAGGAAATTTGGAATAGGGCAACGGAACCCAAGGGGCCAGCAGCTGGCCGACTTCTTGGAGAAAGAAGGACTCTTTATGATGAACTAAATAGTTCATCATAAAGAGTCGACCAGATCCACTTCCTGTGGGGCCACTTCTGGAACAAATTTCCAGAAGTGACCCCACAGGAAGTGGACCTGGTCGAGTCCCGACGGTTCGACAAAAAATGAGATTGACTTCATTATGATGACCAGACAACAACTGTTCAGTGATGTATCAGTGACCGCGAGGGTGAAAACTGGTAGCGATCACCGAATGGTTAGTGGCACACTGAACCTTAACGTTTAGTTGGAGAGGCCACATCTAATTAATTCAACGCTCCGTCCCCCTCTTGCTCTAGTCCAGAGTCCCGAAACGTTTCAGCGCTAGCTAGAAAATCTTTTTAATGCCAAGAAGATTGCAATGCAGTGGACGATATGAATGACAAGCTCGTGGAAATTGTCCATGCGGTTGTCGCTAAGTTTTACAAGACCCGCCGTCGAAGAACACAAAAACTCGTCGATCACATTCTTAATCTAATGGCTGTTAGATGGTTAATGAAGCTGCAGTCTTCAGTACATTTGACATCATACAGGCAACTGAACAGACAGATCTCCAAATGCATGCGGCTGGAATTACGCAACTTCAAAACTGCTCGTATTAAAGAAGAGATCAAGTGGAACCAGGGCTCCAAAGTCTTTGCTAGAGATCTGTCTGCCAGAAAGAGCCAACTGACAAAGCTGAAGACCGAGTGTGGAAGCGTCGTTTTCGGGATAACTGAGATTTTGAGTGAGATTGAGAGGTTCTATGAGCAACTGTACACATCATCGTTAGAGCTACATGTAAGTGTGAGTAACGCTTCAAGAGCCAAAGGAAGTCTTATCCGACACTATTCGAGAGATATTCCGGACTTCAGTCTGAGCGAGATTAGAACAATTCTCCAGCACCTTAAAAACCGCAAGGCGGCGAGGATATAATTACAGCGGAGCATCTGAAAGCGGATGGAAAACCAGTACATAAAGTCCTTCAAAAGCTCTTTAATTCAGTCCTCCATAGTGGACTTACACCGGAGGCGTGGAGTAGAAGTGGTCTAGTTCTTCAAGAAAGGCGACAACGCTTTTTGAAGAATTACTGATCGATTTCCCTTCTGAGCCTTGTCTACGTGCTCATTTTGAGAGTCATTACAAATTGTCTCGCATGCAGACTCGACGACATCTATCCTCCCGAACAAGCCGGTTTCTAAAAAAGCTTTTGTACCAAAGACTACATACCTTCGGCAAATTGTACAGAAGTACGAGGAGAAAATTTGCAACTATATCTGGCGTATGTGGACTATGAGAAAACCTTGGAATCCGTCGAAATTTGGGCGGTGTTGCAGTCCCTTCAGTGGTGCCAAATTGAGACTCTGTATATCGAAGTGCGGAAGTGTTTGTACAGTAGGGCTCGATGGCTACCCGAGTACGGAACCAGAGTACGAAACCTATCGAACTACAGAGAAGTGTAAGACAGGGTGACGTTATATCCCCGAAACTCTTTACCACTGCATTGGAAAACGTTTTCAAGCTTCTGGACTAGAAAGTATACGGTAGCGAAACTCTATTTATCAGACGCGGCCCCATAAAAAGTAGACCTGGTCGAACCCCGACGGTTTGACAAAAAATGAGATTGACTTTATTATGATGAACAGATGACAACTGTTCAATGAAGTCCCAGTGATCGCGAGGGTGAAAACCGGCAGCGATCACCTAATTTTGAGAGGCACACTGAACCTAAACATAAAGTTGGAGAGATCACGTTTAATGAAGTCAACGATCCGTCCCCCTCGTGTTATAATACAGAGTTCCGAATCATTTTAGCACGAACTACAAAATCGTTTTTAGTACCTAGAATATTGTTACGTAGTGAACGATATGAATGACAAACTCGTGAAAACTGTCCTTGCAGTCGTCGCTAAGTTTTGCAAGACCCGCTACAGAAGAACACAAAAACTCTTAGATCACACTCTTAATCTCATGTAACATCAACGGCAAGTACATCACTCACCTTCGATTTGCTGACGATATATACGAAAAGCAGAATCACTGGAGGACCTTAGCACTATGCTCAATGACCTCACTAGTGCTTTCCAACAGATAGATCTTAAGATTAACATAGACAAATCAAAGATCATGTATAACGTCCATGTCACACCTTTGATGGTAGTTGCTAGGAGCACTAAACTCAAAGTTGCTGATGAGTATTTTTACCTGGGACAAATAGTCCGACTATGTAAGTCCAACTTCGACCGAGAGGTCAATGGAGGGATTCAACTCGGCTGGGCAGCATTCGGGAAATTACGGCACATCTTGTCAGATATACCTCAAAACTTGAAAACGATACTGCACAACCAGTGCGTGTTACCAGTAATGACCTATGGATCTGAGACGTTGTCCTTCACTGATGGCCGGATGAGGAAGTTCAAGGTAGCTCAGCAAGCTATGGACAGGGCTATGCTCGGAGTTTCTCTGCGAGATAAAACTAAAAATGAGGATATCCGCAGTAGAACCAGAGGGACCGACCTAGCCCAACGGATTAGTAAGCTGAAGTGGCAATGTGCCGGCCATATAACTCGAAAAACCGACAACCGATAGAGAAAAAACGTTCTCAGGAGGCGGTCTCGTATCGGCGGACGAATTGTAGGGCGTCTCCCCACTAGATGGAGTGACGACCTGGTAAGGAACTTGCTTTGTGGCATTCCTTGGTGGAGGCCTATGTTCAGCAGTGGACTTGTGAAGGGCTGTAATGATGATGATGACTTATCGTAAAAAATTGTTAAAATAGTATTAAAATCGCCTTTTATAAATATGAACGCAAAATTACTAATACGCTGTACTAAGTATAAGATTCTTTCAGGCGTCATTAAAAACTTGTAAATCACATCGTCAATCATCAATCAAATCAAATCATTTCTATTTAAGGAATTCATTATTTGGTATAAAAGTACAGTACCTGTTTGTTCTTGAGGAATATAATATCACCCAGCCAAGAAGAAAAGGAATACAGACTATTCAGTAGAAATAATTTTTTAAATAGGGCTTAATACAAAAAATGCTTTTATTTTTGTCGACAAACTATACGTTCTGGTATCTCTATACATCTTGATGTACCATAATATTTTTTCATTTGTTTTTGTAGCTTAAGCGATTCCTTCTTTACATTGGCATCTCCACTACTATTTTTATCTACCACTAGATCAGTTGCTCTATCAACTTCTAATAAAGCACTGTCCACAGCAGGTGGTCTTCTTGGGTTTGTAAAAAGACCATTTACGTAGCCACACTCGAGTCTTCCACCTCGTATGCGACAACCATTTTTTAAATCCTCAAATGCGTCCTTGTTTTGAAAACTTCCTATGTTCTTATTATACCTGCAAAGTAATATTTTACCCAAAACCTTTCAAACATTTGGGTCGAAATCATAAGGATAACATTTGAATCTCGTTTTCACGACATTGTCTTAACTGTCTTCTTTATTCAGAAACTGTCTGCCATTAGTTTTATTTTTATCGGGAACAACATATCTTGCAAGTGCTTCATTATGTGCTAATATAAAAACCTAAAACTTTAAACTTTTTTGAATAAATTATACGCCAGATCTTTTTTTATTAAAGCAGTTGCATTAACTAACCATAAAGAATCTGAATGTCATTGCTTTTATCTCGAAACTCCTAAGTCGGTGCATTTTCAATTATAACCAATAATGTATTGTTACCGCGGAAAGATAAACCCACTAGTTTTTACCGGTACCAAATACCCAATTGCCGCAAAACGACACATTTATCCTGATCGTGCAGTAGGGTTTGGGTGCCGTAAGATGCGAGAAAGTTAAGCCAGGCGATGTGTAGCAGCGTCTTCCTGGCGACAACTAAATACATAAATAAATTACGGTTGCCAACTCGCCCGCCAAGATTGGCAATATAACGCATTCTATGAGAGAGACCTATGTTCAGCAGTAGACTGTAATTGGTTGTAACGGTAACGATAACACATTTATCCCTTAAACACGAATTTCATTTCAAATTATGTCAAAGTTTTAGTGGTAAAGGCATACACTGATATGAAATGTTTCTGCCATTCCTATATCCAGAACAAGGAACTATTTTTTCGTCCATCTGTATGCCTGTCTCTCCGTCTGTCTGTGTATTCAGGATTTACAAAAATCTTCTAGACGGAATTTTTGAATTGGCCTGGAAGTGGATACCATAGAGGCTACTTTTTTCGTTTATTTAGATATTTATTTACATAACGGGAGCTGATTTTCATTTAATTTATTTTTATAGATCCATCCCGGGAATTATAGGTAACCTATGGTTTGTGATGAGCGAGTTTACCAGTCTCAAAACGTGTGACATAATTAACCGAATATTTGAATGCGCTGAGCTTGAATATTTACGCCTCCAAAAAAATGTTTTAAAAGTGAAAAACTTCCTAACTCAGCCTCACTATTATTTATATATATAATATTAATTTCAACTTGATACATCTACTCTTTCCTGAGAAAAGGGACCTTCACAGACGGTCAGACGAACAAAAAAGTGATCTTTTAAGGTACCGCTTTATTTATATTTTTAAGGGCCGAAACTCCAAAAAAAAATAAGAACGATTCACTGAGATTGACTGATTAAGGTACATTATAATGAAGAAAAAATAATTTATATACAGCAATTTTTAAATATATACTCGCAAAAACTAAACCCACTAGTTTTTTGCAGTCCCTACAAGTTGCAACTTTTTGCAAGATTAATTTTCTGAAATTTAATTTCCATGTACCAATCAATCAATATAATAGATTAATTAATTTACAATGATATGGTCCTTATCGGTGTGTTCTATATTTTATTTGATACATATAGCGTTTAGATTCAAGTCTATCAAAAGGCACTAAAAGTAAAGTTTCAGCCTAAATACGGTATACTGCTGGGCACAGGTCTTCTTTCATTTATGGAGCTGTACACGCTGCTATAATACCAACCAAGTACAAATTGTTTGAGTTTTGTACAAAGCTCCAGCTAGGATTCAAACCACAAACAGACAGCAAAGTAGTCCGGTACGCCAACGGATAGATCACGAAATTATTATGTATCATAATTAAGAATGCCGTCATAGACAAATAATGCTTAACCTACCAACATCGGACATAATACCAGTATAATACTTTGTAATTTACTTAATTTATATCAATCGGTTGAGTTTAATAATATATACATTGTTAGTTCCTTGTTTTTATTTAAACTATAATATACTGTCAAACCAATAAAATGCAAATAGTTACAATAGGATTTATTTATAATCTAATAACTTATAACTAAACAGATAAGTCTTCTTCATATTTAACACGATATCTGTTAATTGTCAACAAATTATCATCAATCTTTTCTTTACTTTGTTGAACTTTCTTGGTTATCACAGAAATTATTTATAGCTGCTGTATTTCACCATCATACACTGCCATAGATCTGGAAATGCTATCCTCATCATGTCGATGGTTGGCGATTCACTACCGAGAGATTTACTCGAAATTTTCTACCACGCATGTATTTACTGTAATCGGCAGTTTTTTCGGACCGAATAAAGGCCCGGCAACGTGCCTGCAATTCCTTTTGCGGATGGTCATGTGTTACGGTGATCACATACCATTATGTGAACATAAGCTCATAGCCTTCTTTTCCATAAAAAAATAGGTGTCATGGCAAGATTTCCGTTCCGATGCCCTGGTATATTTGAAATTGCAATAACATATTTTAGTGTACCAGCGAGGGTTAAAATTAACGAAAAACTGTATAATTGAATTACACGTTTTTAATTGTTTTATAAGATTTGCAAGTAATAATGAAAACGAGCCAATATCCTTGATTTAAAAAAGTCCCCCATGCCAAAATCGTAACAATTAAAATTTCCGCTCGCTCAATCAATTGCAATGATTTCTATAAGTACAACTAATACATCCTGACTTTATTATCTTAACTGTTTCAATTTCACTACCTTAATCTCTGTCAAGATTATTCTTCTATTCTCCTGCCGCATTGAAATGTGGTCCAAAGTGATGCGACGATTAAATTATTTATTATTCTGGTGATGCTCCAAAAATAGGTCATATTTTGTTGTTGTTTTGTTGTACCTCCTAAGTATAATGAGTCAAATACATAATTAAAATGTTAGAGGACCGCCTGTCAAAAATTAATTATTTTTTTCAGGTTTGGTACTAGAATGTAATTTTTTTTAAATTCGTACTATTTAAGATTTGAGACCCTTAGGTAATAAAAGAGTAGACCTATTTTAGTGAGTTTCCAAGATATTATAGTTGACTTAGTATACATCATATAAACCATGGCCTATAATGAGCTAACTGCCACATATACTCGTTTACAATGTATATGTATATTTACTATATCTTGAGGAAAAAGTGTTAGGTTTATAAACACAAACACAGAATTGTATTTAATTTTAATGGATTAATTTACTGAGATTGTATCTAAAGAATTTTCTTTTTTGTAGGAGAGGGGACAAACGAGCATGCGGCTGACCTGATGGTGATTACCGCCGGCCATGAACAACTGCAACACCAGAGGAACCAGGGGAATTGAAGATGCGTTGCCGGCCTTTTAAAAAGGAGTAGGCTCTTTTCTTGAAGGTCCCTAAGTCGTATCGGTCAGGAAAAATCGCTGATGGTAATCGATTCCACAAGGAAGTCGTGTGAGGAAGAAAACATCTTGTAAATCGCACAGTGGTGGACCGCCAATCATCCAGATGGTGTTGGAAAGAAAATGCAAAGGGATGCAACATATCTTCGCAGTGCCAATGAATCGAGTCGATCGGAAAGAACTCGGTCGTCGACGATTTGAGCCGCTCTGCGCTGGATGCGGTAAAGTGGAAGGAGCTGGCACTGGGGAACCCCTGACCAGAGATGGGAACAGCATACCATGTGAGGCCGAACCTGCACCTTGTAAACTTGCAGGCGGTGTGCCGGCATGAAATACTGTCCCGCTCTGCTGAGCACGCCAATTATAAACTATAATAAATTATTTGACTTATTATACACTGATTTTAATGTCCAAAATCGGTTTGATGGAGTAACAGTAAATTGATAGGTATATCTGAAAAATAATCAAGCATTTAACTTTTTTATTTTTCATATAAAGGAAAATAACTTTATTTCTTGTTATTTATAATTTATTAAAACCTATTGAATTCATAATCACGTGGTTAAAGTATATATACCTTCCTTAAAACATTGCTTAATATACCACGCATAAAATAAATAATCAAAAACCCGACTGCAAGAAAGATAACTTTAAAGTAATGCACCAAAACGACCGAAACAAGCTTGAGAATAGAAAAAATAATTAAAATAAAGTTTTAACAAAGTTCCTCCAAAAACCACTGTTCACGCCCGAACGCTGGTTTTGGGATTGACGCCAGATGTGGCTTGGAGCGGTGTGGTAGTGGCAAGAGCGCGCGGGTCGCGAGCGAAAAAGAGGTCGTTTGCAGGCAGTGCTAGGGACAGCACGCTGTCATTTTTTGTCGGGAACGCGGAATAGTTTAGTAGTTTAGTCTAGTAAATATACTGTCTAGGAACGTAACGCGCATTCCTTACAGAGAGCGGCTCCCGGGACTTACTTGTATTTAACGATGAATCCGTATATAAGTGGATTCGACTGTATTAGCTACTAGTGTGGTATTTGATATTCTAGAAATAACTGTTGCCACGCGAAACGGTAGTGACCTTTGATCCGTACATTCTGTGTTCGTTTCGCGTGTTAAGCCTTATAACAAACAAGAGTTAGTGGCTTCTGTAAGGTAGTTAATCGTACGTTAGAGTTAATGGACTGTCATCGTGACGAACGAAGAAAGTGTTGCCGTGTTGAATTGCAGTAGTATAGAACGCTCCCCTTTATTGCTTATTGTTATTAGAGATTTTCCACTTTGGCCTTTAGGAGGCCCAACCTGCATCTGCCTGTAGGTTCTTCCGCTATGGGCCCGGAGGATTCTACTCTTATTTAGGCAGCTGCACGCCGTAACAACCACTATACGGTGTTAATGGGTGACTTCAATGCAAAACTATGCACAAGAGAGAACGATGCGCTGAAAGTAGGGAAATTTGGAATAGAACAACGGAACCCAAGAGGCCAGCAGCTGGTCGACTTCATGGAGAAAGAGAGACTCTTTATGATGAACTCTTTCTTCAAGAAGCGGCCCCACAGGAAGTGGACCTGGTCGAGCCCCGACGGTTCGACATAAAAAATGAGATTGACTTCATTATGACGATCAGACGACAACTGTTCAGTGATGTCTCCGTGATCGCGAGGGTGAAAACTGGTAGCGATCATCGAATGGTCAGAGACACACTGAACCTAAACGTTAAGTTGCAGAGATCTCGTCTAATGAAGTCAACGCTCCGTCCCCCTCGTGCTCTGTTCCAAAGTCCCGAATCCTTTCAGCTTGAGTTACAAAACCGTCTTCAGTGCCAAGAAGACTGCAATGAAGTAGACAATATGAATGACTAACTCGTGGAAACTTTCCATGTGGTTGGAGCTAAGTTCTGCAAGACTCGCCGCAGAAGAACACAAAAACTCTCCGATCACACTCTTAATCTCATGGCTGTTAGACTATATGAAGCTGCAGTCTTCAGTAGATTTGACAGCATACAGGCAACTGAACAGACAGATTTTCAAATGCATGCGGCGGGACTTACGCAACTTCAATACAATTTTTTTTTTATAGGATAAGGGTGACAAACGAGCACACAGTCCACCTGATGGTAAGTGGTTGCTGCGGCCCATAGACATCTACATCTATCCTCTATTACAAATCAAAATGTAGATGCGTTGTCACCCGTGAGGACTAAGATGGAATGCCTCATTTCCAGTAAAAAGGGCCTCCGGCCACCTGCACTCACCAAGCGAAACGCAGAGGTAAACCTCTACTTCACGCTGGTTTTCTGTGAGGTCGTGGTACCATCCCGGGTCGAACCGGCCCATCCGTGCGACAGCAAAAGCTGCCGCGTGGCTCTACCACTGTTAACAACAATAACAATACAGCTCGTATTGAAGAAGAGATTGAGCGGAACCAAGGCTCCAAACTCTTTGCCAGAGATCTGTCTGCCGGAAAGAGCCAACTGTCAAACCTGCAGACCGAGTGTGGCAGCATCATTTCAGTGATGACTTACGGATCTGAGACGTGGTCTTTCACTGCTGACCGTATGAGGAAGCTCAAGGTCGCTCAGCGAGCTAAGGAGAGGTCTATGTTCGGGGTTTCTCTGCGTGATAAACTTAGAAATGAGGATATCCGCAGTAGAACCAGAGTAACCGACATAGCCCAACGGATTAGTAAGCTGAAGTGACAGTGGGCCGGCCATATAGCTCGAAGAACCGACAACCGATGGGGAAGAAAGGTTCTCGAGTGGCAGCCTCGTACCGGTAGGCGAAGTGTAGGGCGACCCCCCACGAGATGGAGTGACGACCTGGTAGGACATGCAGGAAGTCGATGGATGCAGGTGGCTCAGAACCGTGCTTTAAGGCATTCCTTGGGGGAGGCCTATGTTCAGCAGTGGACTTATGAAAGGCTGTAATGATGATGATGATGATGATTAACAAAGTAAACTCTACTTCGGTTCAACAGACTATACTATGAGCTGAAAGCCTAAGTTAAATACCCAAATTAGGTTTAGTAGCAAGTGGAGCCCATTAATTTTCTTTCGGTATATAATTTGCAATTGGTTCCCTACTGCTACCAAGCTTAATTTGGATATTTAACTTAGGCTTTCAGCTCATACTATAGTCTGTTAAACCGAAGTATAATTTACTTTATTAATACTTTATTTCAATTATGTATTCTATTCTCAAGTTTGTTTCGGTCGTTTTGGTGCATTACTTTTAAATTGTCTTTCTGGCAGTCGGGTTTTTGATTTTTTTAAATTATTTATTTTAGTTTAGAATTTTTAGGATACCGACTCACTCTTATGAACTAAATTTCAAATGATAGCACGATGTTCGACACAAACATGGCCCATTTTCCTTTTTTACCATTTTTTCTAAAACTTTAAATCAATTGATTATTCCTAATTAAATTTAAGCATACACCTTATATATGTTTTTGTAATCGCCTTTTAATTTGCTTTATTTCCATACCCTACCCGATAGATTTGGTTAACTTTTTTTTAATTAACATATTACTATTTTGCGCATAAAATCCGCCATTTTGTTCATTTTTTTCAAATGCTATCTAAGTACACTTGGGTGTCTAAGTCGAATAAAAAGATATCTTAATTGTCAAAATCCATCCAGCTGTTTGAAAGATACGAGGTAATAAAGAAAGAATCATGCCCACTTTCCATACATTTCAAAACCTGATAGTGAAAGTTGATGTATAATTATAAAGTTTAGTAGAAAAACTACATGTAAGCTTAGAAAATAATGTCATATAGTCATTTTTACGATTTAAACGCTACGAATCCCAAATAAATACTAATGTCACTTTTTAGGTTAGGATTTGCCGTAATCAAATAGGTAATAAAAAAATAAATGTGCTATAACTTATTATTAACGCTCGAAGTTAAGATAACAATACTTATCTAGTTATGGTCTAAAACGTCTTTTTTACTTTGTGAATTTCTTGAAACCAACTGCCCCTAAATCACCACTTACTCTCGATGATTGTCACCATAAATTGAGTGTCTCTATCTGCTATTTCTTCAGCACACATAAATACTTACTAACTACATTTAGTTCATCTTGTATTGTAAAAATGATCACTTATCAACCAAACACATTTCATTGGCCTATGGTACATACTTACATACATACCTGATGAACAAAATGGGATAAACAATTAAAACATTATGTATTGTAAACAAATATTAAAGTGACATGGTTTATTAATTATCATCATTTTCACTTAAATCTCTCACTACTAAGTTATCCAGAAATTCTGCTGGAGCAGAAATATTTTCTTGATACCATATAGGGTTGTAAAAAGAAGTAACACAAACAAAATGGCACAGTACACAACGAGACGCAAACGCAACAACGAAGAACTACGCCGATGCCAATTGCAGAACTGTCAAATGTCAAAAAAAAATCCGTTTCATTCGTCCGCACTCGATGACATACTGAATGATTAATTTATTTTATTATTATATTATTTTATATTAATATGTACTATACAAATACAAATAAATAAATACTTATTGATTAAATGAAACATAAAATAATGTATAAAACTCAGAAACAGAGTTAAATAAAGTAAAGTAGAAGTGTATAAAATGGAACGTCCTAGAAAAAGGGTAGTTGAGATGCGTTCAAAACATACAATACGTTTACCCTTGACGTAGAATAAGCTTATAGAAATATGTAAAAATATTTTTTTCCTGCGTTTCTTTTAACATTGTGATAAGCGTAATTAATTTACAATTCAATTAGCTGAATTTTAAGATTTATTTCATTTCTATACATTTCCAGGTGAAAAATGGGCATTGTTCTTTACAAACATACAAGATACGCGCCAAAAACATAAACCTTCCTTAGCAGTCGGGTACTAAAGGTAGAAAATAAAATTTTATTCTTCTTTAGCATTAAAAACAATTAACAAGATGAAACGTCTTATTCCTCTTCTTAATCCAATGAATTTTTTGGAAGTATCTGTTTTTTAGTAAAATTCAATAAAATAAAATATCTTCATAATAAACCAATGTCTGAGTCTCAGGTTCTTTTAATCACAGTCAGACTCATCCGTATTAATATTTCCTTTAATCAAACTTTTATAAAATAATTGAAATTCTTTTGGTATCTAACGTGACTTTTACCAAGATTCATAAGGTCTTTGTGTTTATTTTTGTCAATTGGCACTGACTAGAAGCAGATCCACCTTTTCCTTTTTTTTCGTGTGTTCTTCGGTTTATTCATCCAGTTAATCCATTTAAAAGCGTCGTCTTCATATTTTTACTTTAATATAATTTTAAAGTGGTCATTTCCTTGTATTTTAGATTCACTTACACTGTTCATGACGTTTTAGTTCTATAGCTAGTATTTGTCCAATTGTTACAGTGCTTGAAATGTGATTTAAAAATCAAGAATTAACTCCTGTGACATTTCAATGACATGATAGGGCTTGCCTCTGTTTTAGGTCTGGGATATAAATAATCATGTCTTTAGTCTGTCTCTCAATCAAGTTATTCGGTTTGGGTATGACCAACGACAAGGGAACGATAAATAATACGTATATAAAATAATTTACATACAAACATTTACATTAAAAATATGACTCTGTTTTAAGTCTATCCTCCACAATTGTCAGACCAGAAACGATATTATTTTATACCTTTGGGTATTGTCATTTCAATAAATTTATAAACACAGCTTGCAATATAATTATCTCGTATTTTACCTGTCTGTTGATTCCAAGAATAGCAAACCTTGTAAAGATAACATATCAAAAATGGTAAAATTTTACATGGACGATTTTCTTTTACAATAGAATGTACATTTAACATTTCCTTAAATCAAAATAACATGCTACTCGTAAAACCTCTATATATGCATTGCTAATTTCTTGTCTATTTTTTTTAAATTTTCGAGCTGTTTACTTTTCGACGAAATCTGAATATAATATTAAATAAGGAATCCTGAATAGGAGGCCCCACTATTTGGAGGTCATTAATAGATAAGCCAGAGATAGAGGGCGCTGCTATCGAAGACAACGCAAAGTTTTGTCAACTCACTGTCTGTTTTGATCACTGCATGGTGCGGTATGAAGTAAGCCGGAGATGAAATAACCTCAGTAGCTTCTGAAAGATCTCCAAGATCTAAATATTGACGTATAAAATCAGAATACATTAGTTTTAAAACTGGATTTTTCTAAAACGTCTTTCTAAGTCTAGGAGGCGCCTTTTGGCTAACTGATAAGAATCGCCTAAACAATCAAGTTTAGAAATAAGTGGTAATCGAACACAAAACCTACCGTCGTCCATGCGACGAGTATTTTCTAAAAAGTGCTTCTCACATTCCATATCAAAATTGGACAATATCTTGTTAGACTCAGGGATATCTTCAACCTGCCAAAATTTTGTAAATTGCTCTTCAAGGGACAAGTGAGTACATAAAACGCTATGAACATTAGTCTTACTAACAGTCTTTGAAGAAATTGGGCCAGATAATATCCAACCAAACCTTGTGTCTGTGACTATAGGTTTGTTACAGCCTAGAGTGATCTCTTAGCCTAATATTAATTGCCAAAATACATCAGCTCCAATAAATAGATCTACAGGAGCAGGCTGAAAGAAGTTAGGATCGGCAAGGTTAATATTCATAGGTAAGTTTAATTGAGATATATCAAGTTGGACATGAGGTAGATCGCCAGATATTTTAGGTAGCACTAAGCAAGATAAGGTAAGTGTGTAGTTAGTAGATTTAGACTTAATACGGACGGAGCAACGCTTGATGCCTGAGGTAAATTGTTTGTCACCTACGCCTATTATATTTGTGCTTGTTTGTTCAGTGGGCAAGCAAAGTTTACGTTTCAAATTTTCAGTTAGTATGGAAGCCTGACTGCCACTGTCTAATAAGGCGCGCGCCGTCTCATACTTGTTAGTAATGAGATTGTACACATCTACAAGGGCAGTGGATAGCAAGACGTGGTTGTTACTAGAGACGGACTGTACCGATACATTGACTGTAGTGTCAATGACCTCATTTGCAGTCATATTTACGGATGCATTGCTTGCCTGAGGAAAACAAGGGCCTAACCTGCATAGCCGCGTAGGGTGTCCCTTACGCAGGCAATTTAAGCATAATTTCAACCTGGCCGCCCCGGTGATACGCTCCTTGATAGATTTGAACAAGAAATAAGAGCAGCCGTAGACGCGGTGCGGCCTGCCGCAGTATACGCATGACGCCGTCGCACCCGCCGCTCCACTGGCAACGCCTGCAGTAGATGACGAGACACCACACATAGACGAGCTGGGCTCCATTGAAATAGCATGAGATTTTACGGGTAATTTCTGTTGTTTAAAATTGCTGAATGTTTCTCCTTTTCCCTGTTTATTATTATTCACACTTTCGAAAATATCAGCTCGAGCCTTCAAAAATTTAAATAAATTATCTAACAAAGGTAAATCACAATTTAATGAAGATTTATATTCTTCGCACTTTTGTCTAGAATTGCTATTAAGCTTAGGGACAACCATAAATCAATAGGGACAAATTAGTAGTGGGAATACCTAAAGTGTTAAGGGCTCTAAGATTTTTTGAAATATGACCCACAGTGTTCCGCAAAGACTTAGCTGTCTGAGAAATAGGAGGCATATTAAATAGTGCATTCATGTGTTGTGAGACCAGCTGTTTTTTATTGTCATATCTCTCGCAGAGGAGGGCCCAAGCCACATTGTAGTTACCTGAAGTTACTTCCAAATTACTAATAACCTGGGCTGCCTCACCTTGCAGGTAAGATGAAAGATAGCTAAATTTATGTATAAAATTTATAGTTTCATTATCATGTATTAAGGAGACATACATTTCCTTAAATTCAAGCCATTTACCGCTAAAAAGAACCCCTTTGTCGTATCTCCTCAGTTTCAAGGCACTCCCCTTACTGCCTCAGCCAGTATCGGAATCCTTGGCGTCGACATATCGAATAGTGTGCAGTTTCGTGGTCACTTGGAAGGGAAGGCCAAATTGGCCTCTAAAAAGCTTGGCGTGCTCAGCAGAGTGAGACAGTATTTCATGCCGGCACATCGCTTGCAACTTTACAAAGCGCAAGATCGGCCCCACATGGAATACTGTTCTCATCTCTGGGCCGGGGCACCCCAGTGCCAGCTCCTTCCACTTGACCGCATCAAGCGCAGAGCGGTTCGAATCGTCGACGACCGAGTTATTTCTGATCGGCTCGATACACTGGCAATGCGTAGAGATGTTGCATCTCTTTGCGTATTTTATCGCATTTATCACGGGGAGTGCTCTGAGGAATTGTTCGGACTAATTCCAGCCGCTCAATTTCACCATCGCACATCGCGACAAAACTCGCGTTACCATCCATACCATCTGGATGATTGGCGGTCCACGACTGTGCGATTTAGAAGAAGTTTTCTCCCTCGCACGACTTCCTTGTGGAATCAATTACCACCAGCGAATTTTCCGGACCGATACGACTTAGGAACCTTCAAGAAAAGAGCTTACACCTTTCTAAAAGGTCGGCAACGCATCTGCAATTCTCCTGGTGTTGCGGTTGTTCATGGGCGGCGGTAGTCACTTACCATCAGGTGAGCCGCATGCTCGTTTGCCCCCTATTCTATAAAAAAAAATTATAATAGCTGCCATCAAAATGGGTAATTGTAGTTTGTGGTAAGCGACACCCTGACTGAATCTTAAGATTAGGTTGGCCTGAGTCTGAAGAATGATGTCTATCTGTTTTAAAGGGTGATAATAAATCCTTAGCCAATGTCATAGGCGTATGAAAGCTACGTTCCATTTCCTCCCTTACTTCAAAGTGGGAGGTATTACGAACCTCAATCTCCATTTGCAAGTCATTAAAATATTCAAATAAACCTTCAAATTTTTCTAACCGTACAGAGAGCTCATTCATTTGACTTTGTGTAGGATTCTTAACTTCAATTAAATCATTTACAAAACTTCTAAATAACTTTACTCTTTGCTCAACGTTAGCCTGTTTAGTCATGAGCTCATCCATATTTGTACCCTTTTTAGGCATTGTGAAGAGATATGAGGAAAACAAATTAAAATCAAGATAGGTAAATGCCTAATCCGTAAAATTATTTGAATATTAGTAAGTTAGTATGAAAAGTTGAAATTTCTAAGAATTTGCAACGATGACTTGCAAATTAGAGGCATAAAATAAAAGTAACTTGCGACTTAATCGCGGCGCAGCACCGGTACACGGTCGGAGGACGTGAAGAGAAGAGGAGTGCAGCAGCAGTAGTATTCATTCATTCTGTAAATACAAGGAACAGACACAAGCTAGTAGTACCAGTTACTCGACTCTACCGAGTCAGTAATTAATTATTGGGGCGATTTATACGGTTTTACAACAAAATCTCAGAAAATATACAAAATTTGACCTGCCGAAAGTTCAAAAACTTTATTAAACAACGTTTCTATAAAAAGGGTTATCAAAATATTGTGGAATTTTTTGTAATTATAATATTGTAAGTATAATAAACTTAATGGTGTAAAATGCATAATTGTAGGCTGTTAACTAAAAAACGTCCCGCTGGGTTTCTTGCTGGTCCTTCCCAGGACAGAGGTTCTTTGTCGAACCAGTGGTAGTTTAAAAAAGAGTAACTTTCAATAAGTTCTTTTTTATAGATTAGGGTAACCAACGAGCACACAGTCCACCTGATGGTAAGTGGTTGCTGTGGCCCATAGACATCTACATTTATCCTCGTGTTTGAATCAAAATGCAGATGCGTTGTCACCCGTGAGGACTAAGATAGAATGCCTCTTTTCCAGTAAAAAGAGTCTCCGGTTCTCTACACTCACCATACGAAACACAGCAGCATGAAGCTGCTATTTGACGCTGGTATTCTGTGAGAGCGTGGTCCTTCCCCGGTCGAGCCGACCCATTCGTGCTACAACTATACTACTAATATAGCTGCAACATGTCCCTACCACGTGTGAATAAGTAAAATAAGTATTATTTATAATCTATATTGAATAAAAAAACATATAAAAACAACAATACTGTAACAAAATCGCAAACTGCAACGTGCACACAACACACACTCACACACACACGCACACGCACGCACGCACGCACGCACGCACTTACGCACGCACGCACGCACGCACTTACGCACGCACGCACGCACGCACGACTACGGACTTCCATTTGGCGCGATCCTGACACACCTCTCTCGCCTCCTTTACATCCATATATCTACGCATGCACGCTGGTCGGTTAAGAATACTCCTAATCTGGCTCATTTTTAATGTATCGCCGATTTGGCCGATAAACCTTCGTCTAGAGCGTCCCTTCCCAACCCTGTCGTTCACTTCTGCTACATCAATTTGCTTTGTCACTCTTTCCTCGTTTATTCTTTCTACATGATCAAACCACCGAAGCATTCCTTTCTTAATCCTGGTCACAACGTGATCTTGCAAACTACACTTTTCTCTTATCACACTATTTCTCACCCTGTCATTCAGATTCAGCCTTAACATACTTCTTAATGGCCGCATTTCTACAGCATTTATTCTACTCTCATGCTTCTTCTGCCAGACCAAACTTTCACTACCATACATTAAAGTAGGGACAAACACAGCATTATGAATTACCATACGTGCCTTATTTGACACATTCTGACTCCTCGTAATAGCGTATAGAGCCCCATTCACTCTATTTCCTGCGTTCACTCGTCGTTCTATGTCCTTATCATATCTACCATCCTTGCGAAACAAACATCCCAAATATACAAACTCATCCACTGGCTCAATCAACACCCCTTCTATTCTTATTTCACATAACATTTTACTTTCTTCTCTTTCAAAACCATCACTTTCGTCTTACCTGCGTTCACTTTCATAACCCTTTCTTTTAATAACCAGTTCATTAAAGTAACCAGAATTTGCAACTCGGCCGCCGTCGATGCAAATATGACTTGATCATCGGCGTACAAATGGCATTTGACAGTTAACTCACCCATTTTCAACCCACATTCTTCAACTTTCAAAGTTTGCAAACAACTGTCCATAAACAGGTTATACAGCCAAGGGGAAGCTACACAGCCATGTCTGACACCTTTTTGCAACGTGCATTCCTCGATAAATCAAACAATGCCGTTTACTTCGTTACTATAAACTTTAACATATAATATTTAGTTTAGTTAATTTCTTAGAAAACTGTATAGGTTAACGTTTCTTTTTGAAATACTAACTAAATATATTTTTTATTAATTAGATAAAAATTGCAAACCAAAAACCAAACTTCGGATATTCCTAAAAGTAAAGGAATTAAAAAGAGAGTTAAAAATAATTAAAGAGCAATCACTGAGACGTTGTTTTGTGTATTTAGGTGTATAAAACTTTTATTTAAATCACAACTCTTCACTTAAGTTGTGTGGTTTTTCTTCAGTCCCAACTAGCAACATCTGGTGAGCGGTAAATTATTAGCCTTTGTTACTATAGATTGAAAAAATAATAAAAATACGTGCCAACTTTAAATGTATTATTTTAAATGAAATAGCTGTTATGAAATAATTTATAATTCCAATAATTTTTGTCAAAACATATACTGAACAACAATTTATTTAAACGGAAATCAGTTAGCCAGCACTTCATTTCTTTCTTGTTTTCCTCCCAATCTCTCTCCCACAATGTCTGCCAGTGGAATCTAAGCTAATGATATTATTCTTTGACTCTCACGTTGTAGGGATAATTTGCCTTAATCGCTACGCTTGGCATTCGGATTGACAATTATCAAGAAGATGAGAAGTATCATACCGTTACCGATCTGGGAACTTTATTTGTGACGTTAAGGAACTGTTTAAACTGCCAATCATAACATGTTTACAACTAATAAAGTCCTACTTAATAAAACTAAATGTTAAGGATGACATGTTTACAATAAAAGAAAACTTGATTGCATTAAATATGTTAATTAATTAATTACACGATAACACATATCAAATATTTTTTTTAATTAACAAACAACTTATATCAATATCAGTGGGGTATATAAAGTAATAGTAATCGAAAAAATTTCAGTTTTATTTTCTTTTCCACTGAATACCATCACATCACACATCAATATGGCAGCATCAAAAGTAAGTATTTGCAGTAATTATTTATTATAATATATAAATATAATATGCCAACAGCCATGTAGCCTAATCAACAAACCTAAGTAACTACTACACACTACAGGATGGATTGGAGTCTCAGCTGGAGACAACATTTGACCGAAAACACAAATACTACATATCCACGCTATCCTATCTCCGATCTTATCACATAAACGATACATACACACTACAATACAAATATGTACAAATGAGTGGCTCTATGCTATTGCGTACACTTGTGGCATTATATTATCTCCATAGCAATTGAGATCGGTGAGCTAGGTATGGAATATACTTGGCCTTGAATTTCAAAGGTAGCAAAGACCCGAGTGCGATCGCTATCAGCACAACTGGGTAATAATTTAATTTACAATATACTCAGTAATGGGATATTGTTTTTTTTTTGTTATAACCATATATAATTTTGCGGATGCAATACCGATATCAATTATAATATTACAGAATTGGAGATAACGATACACATTTTACCTAAAGGCGTGAGAGTAATGTTTTTCAGGTGTTTTTCTGTAATTTTTATTGATAATGGAAACCATTTGATATTTAAATTTCATCAGAAGCTCAATTACGCAAAGATAGAATAAGAGAATCAAATGTAACTTAATATTTCATTATTTATTAAGTATTATCATTACACAAAAAGTAATTAAATAACTTATTATTTATTATTAGATGAACCAGGATATTATTACACTATGTCAATAACTGAAGTTCACTCTCGATCTAGACTCTCGAAAAATTTTAGTTGTAAAATAGAAAGTTGTGTATCGCTAGCAACGCAAAGTCGGGAATTTGCATTTGGAAAAATCCAAAATTAGGGGCTTTTTAGGTGCTAATTAGGTGCCAAGTTTAAAAATTAGGTGCTCTAAAATGTTCACCGCAACGAACTGTTGAAATTTGCGTTGCTAGCAAAACGTCTCGCTAGCAACGCAATGAAGTTATTAGATATACGATAAATATTAATAGCAAGGAATTAAGTGCTAATTAGGTGCTTCAATTATACGCAATAACAAGGCGCCCCTAATAAAAATAAAGTCGTTATTCAGAACATAGCAGATGCAAAATTCAGATTTCCTGAAAATCAAAATAGAATCAAAATTGCTTTCAGAAAAAGTCCAAATTAGGGGCTTTTTAGGTGCTAATTAAGTACCAAGTTTAAAAATTAGTTGCTCCAAAATTTTCACCGCAACGAACTGTTGAAATTTGCGTTGCTGGCAAAACGTCTCGCTAGCAACGCAATGAAGTTATTAGATATAAGATAAATATTAATAGCAAGGAATTAAGTGCTAATTAGGTGCTTCAATTATACGCAATAACAAGGCGCCCCTAATAAAAATAAAGTCGTTATTCAGAACATAGCAGATGCAAAATTCAGATTTCCTGAAAATCAAAATAGAACCAAAATTGCTTTCAGAAAAAGTCCAAATTAGGAGCTTTTTAGGTGCTAATTAGGTGCCAAGTTTAAAAATTTGTTGCTCCAAAATTTTCACCGCAACGAATTGTTATAATTTGCGTTGCTGGCAAAACGTATTGCTAGCAACGCAATGCAGTTATTACGTATACCACAAATATTAATAGCAAGGAATTGAGTGTTAATTAGGTGCTGCAAGTATAGGCAATGACAAGGTACCCTAGATAAAAATAAAGTCGTTATTCAGAAAATTATTCGGCAAAGCAAATGCAAAAATCAGGTTTTTTTGTTTGTGCCATCTAGCGTCTATCGTACTTACCACCTTGAGAGTCCATCGATTTTGATTCGATAAAATGACTAGAACTATATAACGTTACAGATGCCGCTATTTATTACAAAGCAATATTTACTTGAAAGAAAATATTCTTTCGATTTAGTACACTAAAGTTTAGGCTTCACATGTCTAAAAATAAGAATTGTAACATTTATTTGGTTGAAAATTATATTAAATAATATTATAAATCTATAATATTATTTAATATAATTTTCAACCAATTTTCAACCATTATCAAATATAATCATATTAAATCTGAAAAACAAAAAATGCCGTTCATACCTTATAGTAAGGTAATGGTGGTTTTAAATCCGATAATTTCCAGAATATTACCGTCATCTATATGCGACCTAAATAATCTTTCAGCACCTAATTAGCACTTAATTTTTAGGCACTGATAAAGAACAAAAAATACCGTTCATACAATATGACAAGGTAATGGCGGTCATGGACCCTATAATTCCCAGAATAATATCTTAATCTGTATCGGGTTTCGATAATCGCTCAGTACTTAATTAGCACTTAATTCATTGCTATTAATTATGGAGTGTAGAGTACAAGGAGAACCATCTTATTAGGGGCGAAAGTTGAAAAAGTGTCCTAGTATATACTGAAATTAGAGGTTCTAAAACCTACCACAATAGCGCTGGCGTCTGAAAAACTACGATATGAAGATAGCTGTTGTGAACGGAGTGAAGTCGGCTGAATTGAAATATTTTAAAAATTTCATGACTGGAGTAGTTAGTAAAATGCCAGTATACAAAATATCAACTATTTACGTAGTACAAAATCAAGCGGATTGGTCGGTCCTTATTTATTTCTCCATCTTATTCTAATTACTTTTGGCGCTTTTTTTTTAAATTTAACCTATGCTACTGCAGCACCACCCTTATTGGACACGTTTTTAGGGACACTTTTCATTATACTATAGAGATTGTCCTCCTTCTCTCTACACTCCATACCATTAATATTTATCGTATATGTAGTAACGTCATTGCGTTGCTAGCGATAAGTTTTGCTAGCAACGCAAATTTCAGTCGATCGTTGCGGTGAAAATTTTAGAGCACCTAATTAAGTAATTTAAGTTTAAAACTTGGTACTTAATTAGCACCTAAAAAGCCCCTAATTTGGGCTTTTTCTAAAAGCATTTTTGATTCTTTTCTGATTTTCAGAATACCTGAATTTTGTATCTGCTTTGTTCTGAATAACTACTTTATTTTTATTAGGGGCACCTTGGTATTGCGTATACTTGCAGCACCTAATTAGCACTTAATTCCTTGCTATTAATATTTATCGTAAATCTAATAACTTTATTGCGTTGCCAGCGATACGTTTTGCCAGCAACGCAAATTTCAACAGTTCGTTGCGGTGAAAATTTTGGAGCAACTAATTTTTAAACTTGGTACTTCATTAGCACCTAAAAAGCCCCTAATTTGGACTTTTTCTTAAAGCAATTTTGATTCTATTTTGATTTTCAGGAAATCTGAATTTTGCATCTGCTATGTTCTGAATAACGACTTTATTTTTATTAGGGGCGCCTTGTTATTGCGTATACTTGCAGCACCTAATTAGCACTTAATTCCTTGCTATTAATATTTATCGTATATCTAATAACTTCATTGCGTTGCTAGCGAAACGTTTTGCTAGCAACGCAAATTTCAACAGTTCGTTGCGGTGAACATTTTAGAGCACCTAATTTTTAAACTTGGCACCTAATTAGCACCTAAAAAGCCCCTAATTTTGGATTTTTCCAAATGCAAATTCCCGACTTTGCGTTGCTAGCGATACACAACTAAAATAGAAGTTCTGAGACAATTGAGATTATCATCTTGGCAAGACCAGTATAGCTTTGCACAAACGGGAATCCCCGCTATAAAAACTACAGTTACAGTAAACACGGCAATGTCGCCAGCACGCGCGGCTCTGCCGCAACGCCATACATACTGGTCGGTTTCTTTACTCATGTGCTTACTGTCTGTGACGGAACGGTGGAACGACGATTTATAAGAATCTATTTTTATGATCGTATCGTGTAAACAAAAGTTATTATTTTAGTTTATATTAATAATAATATTTTTCTTTTACAGAATAAAACTGCATATTTAATCTTATTTATTTGCTTGATACAAATCATTGAGCTGGCAATTGTGCAACGAAGTACAATAGACGTTTGCCGATTCGGATGCTAATATTTCGGCTAATCGTGTGGAAGAGGATGATAACTCAGACGTAAATAATATGGTACAAGCTATCGCAGATATAACAAAGGACACTTCATTTAAAGTACAATAGTATCTTCCGCACTAAACACGAAGCTTTAATCAACTCCTCAACCACCATCAGTTTACACGCACTGTTAGTAAAACTATCGCGGAATAATAATGGTTTAATAATTTATTCAGCCAAAATATTTAAAAAAGTTATGTAATATACAAATCTGCATTACGTAACGTATTTTTATTGGATTAATTTTAAATGATATGCTATTATATTCAATCTCTTTTATAAAAAGCGCTTTGTTTTAGGAATGGGCGTAAGGATGATATATATATATATATATATATATATATATATATATATATATATATATATATATATATATATTTTCAAAAGCACCAGCTGCCAGAACTTTGAGCTGGAAATATCTTTACCTCAGCATCATCCACATCCAGTCCATTGCTTAACATAGGCCTCCCCTAGGAATGCCACAAACCAAGGTCTTGAGCCCGTATCAATAGCATTTCTGTATGACACACAAGGTCGTCACTCCGCCTAGTGGAGAACTGCGCTACACTTCCCCTACCGATATGAGGACGCCACTCTAAAACCTTTCTTCCTCATGGCTATGTACTGGGATTCAAATTAGGAACAAACTCTGAAGATATCTATATCTATACAAATAAATAAAATTGAAGTGTCTGTTTGTAATGTCAAAATTACAGCTTTTTACTAAATGCATATGAAAGTATAATATACGGTACTAATAGCAAAAATACAATTTTGAAAGTTTTTGTCTGTCTGTCTGTCTGTCCGTCTGTCTGTCTGTTTGTTCCGGCTAATTTCCGAAGCAGCTGGACTGATTTTGACGGGGTTTTCACCGGTAGATAGCTGATATCACAAGGAGTAACTTAGGCTACTTTTATTATAGAAAAAGAATTAGCATTCCGCGTAAAAAAATTAAAACTCCAAATATCACGTGGGCGAAGTCGCGGGAAACAGCTAGTAAGTATTATATAATGCTGAATAGGCGACGCATCGGTAGTGTGTATTTTTTTTATCACACGAACTATTACTAGCTATTTCCGTACAGACACTTACTTACTTACTTACTTATCTTCACGCGCAATCCCTGACGGGGTAGCCAGAGAGAACAGATCGCCAAGTGTCACGATCCTTACATACCTCTTTCGCTTCTTTCAGATTCATTGTCTTCTTCATACATGCACGTCTAGGTATCCGAGTACTCTTGACCCTCCGTACAGATACCAGCATGAAATAACAAATTAACGTTGCTGTATTTCTTGTATACGTATTACTGAGTAACGACTAGACTGTTTACTGGTAATCCTCCGAAATAAAGATGCATTTGCCTTTTGATCCAGATGTCTATAAAACACAGCTTCTACTTACCATTAATGGAACTGTTTTCTCGTTCGTCACCTTTCTTTAAAAAATCTTTGTTTTTTGTTTAATTCACAGAACAATAACTAAAGCACAGAAATAAGGCTAGAATAAAAAGAGTGTAACTATGTTAAGTTCCGATCTATCTTATGCAAATAAAAAAGACACGAGAGTAAGAAAAATTATTCATACTTTAACTTTTTTGGCATGCCACAAAAGAAACTGTCATTTGGTTTCAATTCAACTCGACCAAATTCGGTAGTACTTTATTTCAACGACTGATAATTCGTTAATTGGTCTATATAACTTGTTCGCGTGTTCACTGTATAAAAATTAGCCATAACTACATACTATATTTTAAAATATATTACTATATTTTAATAACCGCTGATGTGTCATAACTGTCAAAGTTCAAATTGCTCTTAAGTTTTCTAGAACGCGATCGCGCGCTTGCTAAGATTTGTCTTTATTTTTCTATGAAACCCATACAAAGTTGTTATTGTTCTGAAATCTCGATAATATTTGCTATTTGTTATTATAACATTTTATGTAATTTGATTATAACACTCCACACTTAAAATTAAAAGTAACTGATATCTTAGGAATATAGATAGAGAAGCGAATATCCGTGTCGCTGCAGCATAGCGGCAATCCGCATTCAGATACGGCTATATTTTCGCACGCGTAGCGTTTAACTACACCTCAGGGGATAATATTTCTATGGTTATATAACACGAGTTGTTTGTTATATTTCTATAGTTACTATAAATAGCGAGTGTGTGGTCTCTGTACTACAATTTCTTATGTGCCTGGGGACTGCACACTTCACGTAAATCAAAATAATCAAGATCTATTGACTTTGTACAGATACATTTGATTTTGATAAATTATGTGTTAATTTAATGTGCATTGATGAGCTCATATTTATTTTCATAGAAAATTTAGCGATCAAAAGTATCTTTGACTGTGCCCGGTCCATCAGCACAATATCAGGCTTGTTCGCAAGAATAGCCCTGTCTGTGATGATGGCCCGGTCCCAGTAGAGCCTGGCGCGGTCATTTTCGAGCACAGCTTCCGGCAAGTACTTATAATTTGGCAGCTTCCGGGCCACGAGACCGTATTTCAGAGCGAGCTCCTGGTGTAGAATCCTGGCTACTAGGTTGTGTCTGTGTAAATACTCAGAGTTAGAAAGCGCCGAACAACCGGAAATGACATGCCTAAGTGACTCACCGGGATGGCGACAAGCTTGACAGATATCGACTGCGCGATCCTTTAGGATGTATTTCCAATAATTGTTGGTCTTAATAACCTGATCCTGTATCGCATAGACAAAACTCTCGGTTTCCCCAAAGAGGTCCCTGAACCCGAAACGTAGCCAGTGGAGGGAGGCGACTGTGTCTACGAAAGGCTCATGTAGAGCCTTGTAGAACCTCCCGTGGAGCTCCTTCTCCTTCCATACGGTCTCCCGTTCGGAAATGATCTGTACTGCCGGGTCTTGCCATTGCTCGATGGCTAAATATAGAAGGGTAAGTCCTTTATCACAAGAAATAACGTCCCTATAGAATGGATCATCCGCTCTCGTCAGAAAGTAATTACGGAGACTGCACACTTCGCGATTATGCATGGTAAGCACGCTTAAAAAGCCGCGTCTACCATGCTTCCGCGGCAAGTACAGCCTCATTACTGATGACCTCGGATGATGCATCCTGTGGGACGTCATTATAAAGCGGACTTTTCTATCCAGAGCGTATAGTTCGGTCTGAGTCCACCTGAGTATACCAAATGTATACATGAGAACAGGCATGATCCAACCATTATATGAATGTGTCTTATTAACGCCCGACAAAAGCCTGTTAAGCACTTTTGTCAAACGTGCATAAAACACATCGCAAACTGACTGTTTCATGTCCGCCTCTTCAATACCTATGTTCTGTGACATACCCAGGTATCGGTATGTTTCAACCTCGGATAAGGTTTTTATTATTATTATTATTATTATTAAGTCTCGGTTATCAGCTACTATTAAAATAAACAATTAAAATTAAATAACATATTTATTAAATAAATAAAATTAACAATGATAAACGAAATTATGATAATAACTGATCCATATATTACATTCAGGCACATGTCGCGTGTCGCGTTGGGATGAGTTAACGTCATTATAACCAAACAATAGTTCGGTTGGAGTAATTTTGATCGTGGCATTAATGGTCGTAATAATGCCCAATTGTATCTCAAATGGGTGTTCATCCCATTTGCCATTTGGTTTACCGTGGTTCATAGCGCGTAAGGATGCCAAAATGGTGTGACTATACCGATCGACTTGTCCATTGGCACGGGGAGTGGCAACAGCGTTATAAATGTGCTTAATCTCAATAGTCTAAATAAAGAATATGAAATTTTGTGAAACTCGTACCTTGGTCAGTAATAAAACGAATGGGTGTTCCAAAATAGCTGACGTGATCTCTGAATGCCTTTATACTTGTAGTCGACTTCCTATTGCGTACGGCGGTGAGGTCTTTAAGCGCCATGTTCTTGACAATATAGTACTGTAGCTTCCTGATTATTTATTCATGGTGATTATAGTAGAAGGTTTTGGAAGGGTCACAAAATATACCCAAAGCATCCTCTGAATACTCCCATGCACAAAAAATATTTTTAATAAGTTCAACTCCAACGTCGATTGTCAAGTGACCCCCTGTAAAACCTAATTGGTTTTTATGAAGCAATTTGGTACATTAACAAAACGTAACATCTGATCTAAAATTAGTTTTCAAAAATTTTATTATATTTTTTTTATAATATGTTCGTAGTACAGAAATTGGTTTTAAATTGGCGGGGTATAATGGTACTACCAGATTTAAATAAAGGTATGACTTTACTATATTTCATTAAATCAGGAAACACACCAGATTCGACGACTGTATTAAATATAGTAGCTAGATAAAGTGCAATTGTATCTATTATAAATTAAATAACTTTAACGGAAATACAATAATTATATAATACATTATACATGCAATCATTCACATGCCAAGTCCGTACAAAAGTGATCATAGTTTATTATCCATCTATTAGTTCCCCACAGTGGAACCCTAAGATATACATGACCATAACGAACCTTCCCTAATATCCTAAGGGTTGCCCGCGTAAACCAAGCATACCACGAAAGAAACTGTATGACGCTATATGAATGTATGAATACTGTGAATGAAGCGTACAATAACTACCAACTAAAAAATAAGCGAAAGTGGCATGTCAAGATCGGTCTTGAAGATCGATCCTCTCTGCCCACCCCACAAAGGCAAGAGTAAAGCTACAGTAGTAAGGGGCCATTCATTAATTACGTAAAGGCCCCGAGAGAGGGGGGGGGGGCTAAAATATCTACATGTCCATATCTTAAGTGGGTCGTCACTATGGTTCTACTGCGGATATCCTCATTTCTAAGTGTATTACGCAGAGAAACCCTGAGCATAGCTCCCTCCATAGCTCGGTGAGCGACCTTGAGCTTCCTCATACGACCAGCAGTGAAGGACCACGTCTCAGTTCCATATGTCATCACTGACAACATGCATTGTTTGTACAGTAGTAACATAATAAATATCCTATTATTAATATAAACTACTTTATAATGTATTTTTGTTAATTATTTAGTTACAATGAACAAAAAATCGGCAATATTTTATTTTTAATCGATAATTTAATATTTTCTTGTAATCACTAGTTCCATTTGCCTAAAATACAATAACCATAGACTTAGAATATACGTATAGACGACCTGACAGCCCGAAAACGCGTGACTAATTGGACGTGGTTATTTATTTAAGTCTTTATTTTTTTTAAAGAGGTTTTGTCACACAGTGACTATGTCACCCCCGTAAAGTATATGACGGGACCAGCACCATTGCACGTACGGCGCGGTAGCCGTCGGTGCAGTTAGACAGAATTCTTGTAAATAACACGTGTTCCGCACACCTGCACCATTGCACCTGCGGTGGCGCCCGTTTTGCTTGTATAAAACGGACGGCGCGGCCGCCGTTAAGACAGTCTTGGCTCTGACGTGGAACGGTGCGCTTGTCGTATTTCGTTACTAGTTTATCCTTGACTCGTTAAATAATTAATTCGTGTAAACGAATTAATATTATTCCTAACTACAAAATTAGTCTCTGTACCATACTCAATTACCCTTTCTACATCAGAAGTAGGATAAAGTCCCCATTTTCGCCCACATATAATCATCGAATAAGGATTATTACATTTGTGGAAGACTGTAATGCATTCTGCATTGATGAATCTGTTTTTATGTTAAATACCGTAATGAAATTTGCTATGCTACTCACGATATTTTCGTATCATTAAAGTGTAGAGAAATGATAAAGTGAAATTATTTAAGCCAATTTTTTTTAATTTGTTCGATTTGTAAAAGTACCCCGCAAGTATTTTCATTATTTCTTGATGTACCTAAATATGTACCTGTAAAATAGCATCACGCTATAAGCAGGAGTGCTACCAGGCCTGGGCTGACGCATCAACGTCTCGGGATGTAAACACCAGTGCACTTAAAAAGAAGTATAATTCCGCCTCCAGGTCCTTCATAATTTAAAATTAAAAATTTTGTACAGCCGACTTCAATATAGGTTATTTAAGTATAACTCAATAACCATTGGTCTGACTTTGATCAAATTCATATGGGACCACACGAGAACTATCAGCTTTCATATAAAAAAAAATCATCGAAATCGGTTCGCCCAGTACAAAGTTATGAGGTAACACACATAAAAAAAAACATACACCCTAATTGAGTACCGTCGCCTTTTTGGAAGTCGGCAGAAAAGCGTCATTGCCAAGGCAAGGTCTGAGCACATCGGCAGAATTGGCGAGAAGCTAGTTCGCCTTCCTTCGGGAACCCGTGCATTCTGGTCTCTCGCCAAGGCTGTCCAAGGGAACTTCTGTCAGCCATCTCTTCCATCTCTGCACAGAGAGGACGACTCACTGGCCCATGCCGCAAAGGAGAAAGCCGATCTGTTGAGCTCTCTTTTTGCGTCCAACTCGACTCTTGATGACGGGGGGAACACACCGCCGACCATCCCGCGATGTGAGTGCTCCATGCCAGATGTGCGATTTACGCAGCGCTCGGTCCGCAAAGCACTCTTCTCCCTGGACGTCAGCAAGTCGAGTGGGCCCGATGGAGTCCCTCCCATTGTGCTGAAGACGTGTGCTCCGGAGTTGGCTCCGGTTTTAACGCGTCTTTTCCGGTACTCCTACTCCCAAGGCGTAGTCCCGAACTCATGGAAGACAGCTTTGGTGCACCCGATCCCTAAAAAAGGCGACCGCTCAGACCCGTCCAACTACAGGCCTATCGCCATCACCTCCTTGTTCTCCAAAATAATGGAAGCCATTATAAACTGCCAGCTCATGAGGTACCTTGAGGATCACCAGCTGATTAGTGACCGCCAGTACGGTTTTCGTCGGGGTCGATCAGCTGGTGATCTTCTAGTCTACTTAACTCATAGATGGGCGGAGGCAGTAGAGTCCAAGGGGGATGCATTGGCCGTTAGTTTGGACGTAGCGAAGGCCTTTGATCGGGTCTGGCACAAAGCGCTTCTTTCGAAGCTTCCTGCGTATGGGCTTTTGAGAAATTGTGCAAATGGATCACCAGTTTCCTTACTGATCGGAGCATCAAGGTCGTAGTAGACGGTGCATGCTCTGATCTCAAGCCTATCAACGCTGGTGTTCCACAAGGCTGCGTGCTATCACCAACGCTGTTTCTCCTGCATATCAATGATATGTTGCTAACTGGTAGCATTCATTGCTATGCGGACGACAGCACTGGTGATACCTTATATACCGGCCGTGCCAATATTTCTCGGGAAAACGTCGCCGAGTACCGGGACAAACTTGTGTCTGAAGTCGAGTCTTTGCTTAACAAAGTCTCGGATTGGGGCCGACTAAATCTAGTCCAGTTCAATCCCCAGAAGACACAAGTTTGCGCGTTTACCGCTAAAAAGAACCCCTTTGTCGTATCTCCTCAGTTTCAAGGCACTCCCCTTGCTGCCTCAGCTAGTATCGGAATCCTTGGCGTCCGACATATCGAATAGTGTGCAGTTTCGTGGTCACTTGGAAGACAAGGCCAAATTGGCCTCTAAAAAGCTTGGCGTGCTCAGCAGAGCGAGACAGTATTTCATGCCGGCACATCGCTTGCAACTTTACAAAGCGCAAGTTCGGCCCCACATGGAATACTGTTCTCATCTCTGGGCCGGGGCACCCCAGTGCCAGCTCCTTCCACTTGACCGCATCCAGCGCAGAACGGTTCGAATCGTCGACGACCGAGTTATTTCTGATCGGCTCGATACACTGGCACTGCGTAGAGATGTTGCATCTCTTTGCGTATTTTATCGCATTTATCACGGGGAGTGCTCTGAGGAATTGTTCGGACTAATTCCAGCCGCTCAATTTCACTATCGCACATCGCGACAAAACTCGCGTTACCATCCATACCATCTGGATGATTGGCGGTCCACCACTGTGCGATTTAGAAGAATTTTTCTCCCTCGCACGACTTCCTTGTGGAATCAATTACCACCAGCGAATTTTCCGGACCGATACGACTTAGGAACCTTCAAGAAAAGAGCTTACACCTTTCTAAAAGGTCGGCAACGCATCTGCATTTCCCCTGGTGTTGCGGTTGTTCATGGGCGGCGGTAGTCACTTACCATCAGGTGAGCCGCATGCTCGTTTGCCCCCTATTCCATAAAAAAAAATGTTAACAAATGTCGAAAGAAGTTGGAGGCTTTCTAATTAACTTATTCAAGTTATGTTGTAATTTGATAGTTCACGCGAAACATGATTATCATTTGCTATATTTTGAAGTTCAAAACGTTTAAGGGAGGTACCAAAATAAAGGATTAACTTTAACACGCTATGAATTGAAAATAGTAAGTGACATTTTTGTGTTCTAATGTGTTGATCAGTGTTGCAATTTGCTCCGAATATTGTGTCATCGACAAGATTGGGGTTTGATGTCGAGGAATTCGTAGAAGTATCTACAACAATGATCAATGAGGAAGATGTTGTGACGGCTAATCGAACATGGTCAGGTACGGCCGAGCGCTAGTAAGATTGATCCTACACCGCTACAGTTGGTAACTTATCGGCTGATCTTACGGCAGGGCAATTCAAGCGGCCGCCGAACAAATGGTGCTTCGGCGCTGTAAATGGACGTCTGAGGTCGGCTTTCGTAGATTTTGCGCAGTTGCCTCCTGCCCTTTGAAATATGTGGTTTTTTTTGCAAAGTTTTCAAATGTCATACAGTTGCCGTTTCTTAAGAAAAAAAAGTGGTTCTTACTATCATTGCAGGGCGTTTGCCGGTCCAATGATATAGCTACAGGGAATAGTGATTCCGGACTAGCAAATAGTACTTGAAAAAAAAAAGAGTAAGAAAAAAAATTGTTCTTACTATCATTGCAGGGCTTTGTGCCGGTCCAATGATATGGCTATAGGGAATAGTGATTCCGGACTAGCGAAAACAGTACTTGGAAAAAAAAAGAGAAAATAGAAAACAGACTAATCATTCCGATCTCGCATAAAGTTGATTAAAGTTTTGTAGGGCTTACTGCCGGATTAAAACTAATTGTCACCCAAGTATGAAGGGTCAATATAGACCGGACCAGACGCTGTTATGTCAGGATAGTCGAACGATGTTTTTTTGTCTACAGATAACTAAAATTGTGATGGAGCGCGTGCGAGGACGCACGCATGTCAGTATGGCCATGACGGGATCAGCACCATTACACGTGCGGGGCGCGGTAGCCGTCGGTGCAGTTAGACAGAATTCTTGTAAATAACACATGTTCCGCACACCTGCACCATTGCACCTGCGGTGGCGCCCGTTTTGCTTGTATAAAATGGACGGCGCGGCCGCCGTTAAGACAGTCTTGGCTCTGACGTAGAACGGTGCGCTTCTCGTATTCCGTTACTAGTGTATCCTTGACTCGTTAAATAATTAATTCGTGTAAACGAATTAATATTATTCCTAACTACAAAATTAGTCTCTGTACTATACTCAATTACCCTTTCTACATATACACAAATAATAACTTATGGAAATTAACGAATGAAGACATAATAATATCGACAGTAATACAACTACATACAATCAAGTTAAATTTAACGACAAAAATATATATTATGTTGCAATTTAATCCGGTGATATGTTTACACTCATAGGTGGATAATATTAGATCTTTCTAATCTCATACTATACTACATATAAATGATTAGCATTTCAGCCTCTTGACAAAGTGGGGAGGATATAATAGAATTGCAAATGCCTACATTGTGGTTATGCAAAAGTGACATATCTTGCCTATGTACCTCGTTCCGAACACACTCCGTCAAAACATGGTGCACATCTTCTACAATATCACACTCTGAGCAGTTAGGGGAATCTGATATTCCCATCAGAAATCGGATCTTATTTGACAGGGTGTGTCCTGAACGAAGTCTTAAAAGCGCTACAACATTCTTCCTGCTTATTTCTTCTTTTTCAAACCATGGGTAACAAGGAGGTTGACACTGAATTGTCTTGTACCATGTTCCCTTACTAAGTGAGCATTCATCAAAATACTCTTGCCATAACTGCCTACAATCTATTTTAACCTCACGTAATAATTCGCTGTGTACTGGTAATATATTGTATGTAATACCGTCGCTTAAAGCTTGGTTCGCAGTCCTATCAGCCTCCTCGTTCCCGTGATGCCTGTATGAGCAGGTATCCATTGTATGATTACCACCTTATTTAATGAAATGAGCTTACGAATGGAATCTAGGATACTGTAGGCTATCGGAAATCCTCGAATACTCGAGGGTAGCCGAGCCAAATGTAAAAGAGCACTTTTAGCATCGGATAATTTTACAAATTGATTGTAATTCAAAGTTGTAACATAAGATAAAGCCTCGGAAATCGCGATTAGCTCACAGTGCATTATAAAAACGTCAGTCCTAATTTTAAATCTTACACATATCTGCTGGTCAACAAATGCTGCACCGCATCCTGTTTTATCCTTTGATCCATCTGTGTAAATCTTATAGTGTGTGTTGTATTTACTATTTAGGAAGTTGCAACATAAATTACGTAAACTATTTATATCGACATGCTTCTTTGGGCGTTCCATTCCATCAATGGTTGTCTTAATGTGATAAGATATTTCATATCTACTAATCCAATCGCTGAGAGAGTAAATCAATAGTTTGGGGTCAGAGTGGATAGGAAAATTACAATATTTATTATGAGTTTGAACTGAACCAGTAATGGAACTTTCTTTCTCCTCCAGTATACGCCCTGGCACTGACTATTTAATTCTTCTTAAATACGTATAGTTATATTATTTTTAATTGACCTAGACTTAAGGTAAATTTTTGCAGCAAGTTATCGTCTACGAATGGACAATGGTTGTAGACATAGTTCACTTTCCATGACGTGGATAGGGGTGCTTCTTATAAATCCGCCTATCACTCTCATCGCTTGATTTTGTACTTTATCTAGTTTGTATAAATGACTTTTTACACTGCTATCATATAAAAAACAACCGTAGTCTAATCTGCTTCTAATTAAGGTCATATAAAGACGTCTCAAATGTTTTGAATGAACACCCCATTTGGAACCTGCTAACAATTTAAAGATATTTAAAAATTTAAGTATTTTTTCCCTCTTTTCATTTTTGTGTCTACCCCATTTTAAGTTCCTGTCCAACCACATACCTAAATACTTAACATTATCGACTCTTTCAATATGTTCATTACTGATATTTAAAGTAATATTATTACTGTTTGAGTTTCTCGAATGACCTCTCGTGAATATGCAAGCTTTGGTTTTTCTATGAGAAATGTTTAAACCGATATCTGTTATCATAATGTTTAAAGCCGCTAAAGCATCTTGAGTAACAGAAACCGCACGCATTATATTTTTATGGCTAATACAAAGTACAAAATCATCAGAGTATTGAAATATGAATACTTGATTCAGATTTTTACAGATATTGATAGTTGCTGCGTTAAACGATAACGGAGATAAGGGGTCTCCTTGTGCAATACCGGTTCCAGTAAATCTACCTACAGGCTCTTCATTATTTCGTTCGATAAATAATCTTCGCAAGTGCAAGTATTGATAGAGGTAATTACAAATTATGGTATCCACTCCTAGATTATCTAACGCAGCTAAAAGACTTATAACATTTATATTGTTGTATGCCCCGTCGATGTCTACAAAACATCCTTCAGTGACGTTTCCGTTACCAAAACCACTTTGTATTCGTGATACTAATCTAGTCAAATTGTCCATGCAAGATCGTGACCTAGTAAAGCCTACTGTTTCCTTTGATAAATAGTTACTTTTTTCAATGTACCATTCCAGTCTGCGCGTAATAATTGTATAAAATATCTTGCATAGACAAGATAGCAAGGCAATAGGTCTAATACCTGAATCTGAGATATTGTCAGTTTTCGGTTTCGGTAAAGGACGTGGTTATGCAAAAAGGATCTAACCCGAGTTTGTGTCAAAAATGTTGACTTAAATAATAATGTTTGTGGTCTATACTATTATGTGATGTAACAATTTTAGCATAAGTTACACAAATAAGAAGAAAAATTACAAACAGACAAAAACCATAGCGATAATTTGAGTTTATGATATTTGAAGTATGGGTACTTCAAATATCATAAACTCAAATTAACTTATCGCGGGTTGGATCCTTTATGCATAACTACGTCCAATTTTGATTTGTCATTGTGAGCGTTAGCTAGTGATGTACATTTTACTTACAAGGACTATCGAAAAGTGATTGTTAAAGAAGCGGTAATAAAAATAAAAAATAGTTTAGATACGAAATTGAATAATTCCAAAAATTTACTCAATTTTTACCATGATAGTTCTAAAGTAATTAAAAAATATAAATAAAACATGTTCCTGGGAATAAGCTGAACCTACCTGCCTTTTGTTGGATTTTAATTCAAATGTAAAAAATCCCCTCCCACATCCAGATAGTCCGCCGGATACGGTCCGACGCCGGAACTCACCCCCTAAAGCCTCTGACCCTATCACTGTGTCCAATGATGAGATCTCAACCCTCATCAAAGGACTGAAGTCCAAAAAGGCTTCGGGCGCCGATGGCATCTCCAACCAAGCCCTTCAACACTTTCCTGACCAGGTGTTATCCCCTTTTAGCTGTTATCTTCAACGCCTGCTTCAATCGTAGTTACTTTCCCACTACGTGGAAAGAGGCAACTGTCATTGGTATTGCCAAGCCAGGAAAGCCTCTCAACCTCCCCTCCAGTCATCGTCCCATCAGCTTCCTCAAGGGCATGGACAAACTCTTCGAAATAATCATCCTCACTCGCATGAGTCTCCATCTGTTTCCCACCGACGGGGACCCTCCTGTCATCCCCCACCAATTTGGTTTCCGAGCGAAACATTCATGTCCCCAATAAGTTCACCGTATTGTGGAATATACCCTCAGCGGTTTCTATCCTCGTCATCATAAGACCATCGCGGACTTTTTCGACATTGCAAAAGATTTTGATAGAGTCTGGTACGAAGGCCTTATCTACAAGTTATATAATATAGGTCTCCCCGATCGTCTTGTACGTCTCGTGGCCTCTTACCTGAAGGATTGTACCTTTCGTTTTAGGCACGAAGGCACGCTCTCCACTCAGCGCCTCATCAAAGCTGGTGTCCCTCAGAGCTCAGTACTTGCTCCCCTCCTGTATATCCTTTTCACAAACGACATTTTCATCCCGTCGAAAAGGTGTTCAGCTCTCCCTCTTCGCAGACGACACTGCCCGCTACTATAATGATATCTCGGTACATTTCATACTGAACAAGAGCCAAAAGTCAGTTGATGACTTAGGAGCTTGGTTCCAAAAATGGCGCATCGATGTGAATCCGGAGAAGAGCTCCGCCGTTCACTTCGATTATAAACGACGCTGCTTCAAAAACACTCCACCAATCCGTATGATAGGGACCTCTGTCCCCTGGCACACGTCTGCCAAATATTTAGGTGTCACCCTTGACACAGCCCACCTTCGAGCTCCATGTCAAAAGAGAAACCCGCAACGCACATTTCTATCTAAGTAGGCTCAACATTATGCTGGGACGACACAGTAAAATGTCCCTCCGAAACAAGCGAACCCTTTATATATGAATCAAATGTATCAAATTATCATTAATTTACATAACTAAAATCTAAAAATTTAGTGCCAAGAACGCCAGTATTCAGTATACGACCAGTCATGACTTACGCGGGCCCTTTATTTGCTCACGCTGACCCCAAAATCACTAACGAACTCCAAATAGTTCAAAACCTTTTCTGTCGTCGAGCTACAAACGCACCCTGGTACGTCCGTAACGCCGCCCTCCATCTAGAATTAGAGTTCCATACAATTTAACAATTTCTATAAACAATCTCTGAGAACTTCTTCAGAGCCTCATAGTCTCACTCCAATCATTTTATTCGTAAGATAGCTACTTATACAGCCCCACTCCCTTCTCGCTATTAACTCCTCAGGTCGAGAAACTCTCTCTCGGACCCACCAAACAAGCTTTCAACCGACCTGAATTGCCTCCTGACGGCTCCGGCCGACTCTTCTTAAATTTGTCTTAGTAGGCTCCCTCTCAGCGGCTCGTCACCGCCTGCGCCCCTTTTCCCAATAGAGGGTCGCTTTCGATTCGGCAGAAAGGCCTCATAAGCCAATGCCAGTCTCACAGGTGGTGTTTAATGGGTACACTTAGGGTGGTATGTAGGTTAGTCACAGTGAGTCCCACATAACCACGACAGCCGGCTGTATGTCGTGCATAAAGCATTCACCACCTCCCTCTCGTTTACGGGGGTAGCCCTTTTCAATTGCTTTTGGGCGCAAAAAAGTGTAAAAAATCACAGGTGATTCTACTGATAAACTTAAAAAAAAACTCCCCAAGAATCAGATCGGAAAGTCTTATTTTCGAATTATTATCTTTGGAGAAAAATATTTCCTGCCATGGACAGTTTCCCTGGAATTTCTTTTTTAACATATTGTTAATTTAAATAGGTAGATTCATAAATAAGTATATTTATATTTATATTTTATATATATTGTAAAGTCTTTTCATGGGGAAATAAAAAACAAGGACACGAAGTACATAAATGCTGCTTTATTTTTCATATAAGTATTACCACTTTTGATAGAGCATTCCTACTAGAATTTTACTGGCACAGTCCTTGTTACTCCCTATTCTTGATTATGCTGATGCATGCTTCTCCAATCTTACTGAGGATCAATTAAATAAACTTGAGTTTCTTCAGAATTTCGCTATTAGGTTCAAGTTTGGCCTTCGCAAATATGATCATAATTCCTAGTAACGAATTAAGCTCAAGTGGCTCCGTAACAAACTTCGTCGGAATACCCATATACTATATTTACTGCACTGTGTACAATTCTATCCTAAACACCGAGTTATCTTAAAGAAAAATTTGAGTTCATGGCGGAGACAGGAGGCTTGAAGTCTACCTCCTACCCTAATGAGACTCTTATCTTTCATAAATGGAGAAAAAGATAATATATTGGAAGTGGAGGCAATAGCATCTCCTTTCTTAAACCTTTAGTATTTTGTTGGAAATGCGTTCATCTGAGAAACCATACATAGAAGGTTGAAGAAAGCTTTTACTTTGTCTAGTGTAAGGTTACACATAAGTTTATGTTTAGGATATTTAACATTGTGCATGAAGCGTAGTATATACGCATAAATTCGTGTAGGTTTGTTTACGAGTAAGTTAATATTATTTGAATAGTATAGTTGGCTCTGAATTTGTTGCCACAGTAACTTTTATTTCAGTTACGAAAAGATCCTCGGGAGTCCTATTTAAAATTGGCCACCACAACTGAGAGGATTGTATTTTATTAGGATCAACACCTCTGGAGATGAGATCGGCTGGACTTTCAACTGTAGGGACATATCGCCAATGAGACAGTTCAGTGAGCACCTCCCGCGCTCCCTCAATTGCGTGCACTATCCCCGTCAGCGCTAATCCCAGCACCACTACTCCCACCTACACTAGGAAGGACATAACACCGACGATAATACGACACGACTTTCGCCTCTACACGAGGCATCTGCAGGTGTAGTAGACTCAGCGGTGGCTGGCCCTTGTCTTGTAACGGAATTTTAAAGGCTGACAGAGGAAAAAAAACGATTTATTGATTCCGCTACCAGGACCGTCCATACACGTGGTGGAGCATAATATGGTAAATGCTTTTATCACTTGCGGCCAAATGGAATACATCACTATTTAATTGTTTTAAAAAAACTGGTTTCCAACTCGCCTGCCAAAGTAACATTAGCAATTACGCTAAACGTGTTCTCTCAAAGATTCTGTTATTCTTCCTTTAAGTTCTTGTAAAATGTCTCTTATAGAAAATCCGTATAACATACTTATTCATACAATTTTAAATATTATGTAGAGACTATTGGTCCATGTGGTCCACGTGCGGTGAATTTCCTGAAAGAACTGCAGGTATCCGCGTATCTCTGCTGATGATAAGAGAGCTGATTCTCTTCTCCTTCAAAGGCTAAATGTAACCTTTCAACAAGGAAAGGCGGCTAGCGTTCTTGGCACTAAATTTTTAGATTTTATTTATGTAAATGAATGATAATTTGATACATTTGATTCATATATAACATAACTAATAAGTCAGAAAGTAACATAATTTTGTACATTTTTTTACATATTAACTTGCCCGTTATAAAATCTGAAAATAAATAGATGATATGTGAACACTGTGGCCCATAGACATCTAAATAGATCCTCGATTAAAAATCAAAATGCAGATGCGTTGACATCCCGAAGGACTAAATTGGAATGCATTGTTCCACAGGTTTCCTTTTTTTAGAAATTATCATTTCTTCTTTATTATTTTTAATAGAATAAGAGTAATAAGCATGCACACATTCCCCCGATGATAAGTGGAATCTATGGCCTATAGACTCCAACATCTCGACAATGAATCAAAATATACCTAAATGCGTTGTGTGTACTAAGATAGAATTCCTCGTTACGTGTAAAAAACGGTATCCAGTTCTTTACACTCACCATATGTAAGAATATAGCAGCACTAAGCTATCATTTTACACTGGTATTCTGTACACATTGCCCAACGCATTAGTAAGCTTAAGTGGCAATGGGTCAGCCATATACCTCGAAGAACCGACAACCGATGGGGAAGAAAGGTTTTCAAGTGACAGCCTCGTGCCAGTGGGCGAAGTGTGGCCACCCACTAGATGGAGGGACGACCATTTAAGACATGCAGGAAGTCAATACATGCCGGTGGCTCAGAAACGGGCTTTGTGGCATTCCTAGCGGGAGGCTTAGCTAGCTATTCTTTTATACTTTATTGTTTTTGGAATTGCTGTTATACCAGAAGGTTCTTTCAGTATGGCTGTAAAGCACGTGCCAAGTGTGGGGAAATATTTTAAGCTATACATGATGCCTTTATGATAGCTATCTAGCAATGGCTTTAAAATTACGTTTATACTAAAATATTATATAATAAGGAGATTTAACTCAAACGCCACGCTTGACAAGTAGATTGGCGGTCGCTTTACTAGAAGTTTCACACCCTTCCATTGGCGGTCAGCGTAATTTACATCGGGCGTATTTATGAGAGCCAATCAAAAGTACATTGCTGAACAAAGGCCTGATTGATTGATCCGAGGTCTGCAGTATGTAAATAAGTTATTCAAATAATTTAAAGTTATATGAAAAATAATTATCCCCGAAAATTTATTCCAATTTTATACCCTTCAGTTTTATAACAGTGGTAGAGCCATGCGGTAGCTTTTGCTGTCGCACGGATGGGCCAGCTCGAACCGGGGTGGTACCACGACCTCACAGAATACCAGCGTGAAGAAGAGGTCTACCTCTGCGTTGCGCTTGGTGAGTGCAGGTGTCCGGAGGCCCAATTCCCCCCCCCCCCCCCTCCTATCAACATGGTAGTGGAATTAAATAAAAGACTACCCCAGGAGGGTACCAGCACCCCTGGAGAATCCCTCGCTGAGCATCCACGACCAAACTACTTCACTCCTGAGCGTGGGTGTTTAGGCTGCCTCGCGTATTCTGGGGGGGGGGGGGGCAAAATTCCGCTCGCGACTAATGCTGCTTGGGGCAAGCGGAGCAATACAACCAAGGCGACCCGTGTCACGCTATCCGTGAATTTTTGCAACATCAGGGGACTTCATTCCAACCTTTATGCTGACCATTACCATCTAGAGACGGCGAAGCCGGCCTTACTCTTTTTAATGAATAAAGTTTTAGCTAGTAAATTTTGTCCTAATAGCACATTAATAATTCTTGTTGGGAGAAGAGGCAATATAAACAAAAGTCAATTATTAAAATATATTGATAATCTAAATACTTTAAATGTACATAAAATTATCTTGTTTACATTGCCTTACATACAGGGTTGGCCGCAGGAAAATAAAATAAGATATGATTTAAATTTATTAATGAATAACTTTTCATGTAATAATAATTTAAACTTGGCATTTAATTGTTATAATTATTATAATGATAGAATTAATTTAAAAGATATAAATAATTTAACAAAGAAATTTTTGACTAAAGATAGGTATTACATATCAAAATATAATTTAAGACAGATAGCAAATGTGCTATCTTATTATTTATATATTAACTCAGCCAAGGACTTGGCTACACAGACATCTGCTTCTTTTGAGCAGTGTAATGACTTAATATGCAATTTGGAATCGGTTCCAAGTAATTTAAATTAGAAAATGAGACAATAGAGGTAATCTCTAGCAGTTATAATAACTTAAATAATTTAGAATGTGGCTTATAAATCTTTAATTGTATGACTCCACAGAAAAATAATGAAAATTGTTTACACCTGGTGCATCAAAATATACAAGGCATGATAGGCAAAGAGCTAGAAATTGAGTTGTTCTTAAATAGCAACAATATTCATATTTTATGTATTACTGAACATTGGTTAAAAGCTTATAATTTAATGTTTAACTTCAATAATCACCAGGTGGTCTGTTCTTTCAATAGAGATACGGTTTTAAGAGGTGGCGCCTTAATATTAGCTAGTAAATTATTATTATCATTTAAAGAACGTAAAGATATTGTGAGCCTCTCTGTTGAGCGAACTGTAGAAATGGCATGTGTTGAGTTTGAGAACCTCATTGTTGTGAGCGTCTACAGACCCCCATGTTGTACATATGATACTTTTGAAAACATTATGAAGGAAGTTTTTGCTAAGCTTAATAAAGAGAATAAATCTGTTGTAATCTGTGGAGACTTTAATATCAATCTCCTACAAGCTTCCTCCATCAATATTAAATTTAGATCACTGTTTAAATCATATAGTCTTTCTAATTTATTTATAGAGCCAACGCGTATTTAGTGCTCAAGTACTCAATCTAGTGCTCTTGCACTAAATTGAGAAACTAGTGAAAAGAAAAAATGTTATCTATACATGTTTGTATAGATAACATTTTTATAAATGTGAAGCCGTTGCATAAATGTATAATTCAAAAATTAAGTTCTGATCACTGTGGACAAGTAGTTTCGTTACCTTATGTTCACAAAAAGCAAGTAGATGAGAAAGTTGTGTCTGTTCCAGTAAATGCACGTCGCTTGGAGAAATTTAGAAGTAACATAGTGAAAAAACTTCCATCACTTTCATACCAAAATGATCCTAATTTTTTGTATGGAACATTATTTAAGCTTATTTGCAATGAATTTAATAATACTTTTACTTCTAAAACATTCTCCTTGAAGAGTCGGAAGTCATTCAATGAATGGGCGACAGTAGGAGTCCATAAGAGCAGGCATAGGTTATATGATCTTTACCATGAAAGGTCATATAATCATAGCGTAGAATTTAGCGAATATGTAAAAAAATATTCAAAAATATTTAAAAGAGTGTGCTCCATAGCCAAGTCTTTGCATTTGAGCAACAAAATTAAGACGGCTTCCAATAAAATTAAAATGACATGGAGTATAATTAATAGCGAAACTGGTATGATCAACTCTCGCAATTCAAATTACCAGTTAAGTGTTAATAACAAATTAACTGTATCAGATCAGGATGTAGCAATGGTTTTTGAGAAATATTTTTCTGATATTCCGATCTTGAACACTAAGTAACTGAATTCTTCTTCTGCCGTCGCCGAATCATTACTTAAACAAAATGTAAATGCGTGTACAAAGAATATTACATTTCATAAAGTGTTATCAAAAGATATTGTAAAATATTTTAAAACTATTGATGTTAAGAAAACTGCGGATCTTGGGGGATTTCCGTTAAAGTTATTGCGTCTATAATAGATACAATCGCGCCTCATTTAGCTATTATTTTTAATACTAGTATCGAATCTGGTGTGTTTCCTGATTGAATGAATCATAGTGAAATAATACCTTTATTTAAATCTGGTAGTACATTAGACCCCGCCAATTTTAGACCTATTTCTGTACTACCAACACTTAGTAAGATTTTTGAAAAAATTGTTCTTGTTTAAATGTTAATTTTTTTTATATAAATAATTTACTTTATAAAAATCAATTTGGTTTCACAAGGGGTCGCTCGACAACTGATGCCGGTGTTGAGCTGATTAAATATATCTTTAATGCATGGGAGAATTCACAGGATGCTTTGGGTATATTTTGTGACCTATCCAAGGCCTTCGATTGTGTTCAGCATGAAACATTAATCAGGAAACTTCAACACTACGGTGTAAGAAGTGATGCTCTTAAATTAATTATTTCATATTTAAGTAAGAGAACGCAAAAAGTTGTCATTAACAATATGAGCTCTTAAGGATCGATGGTACAAATGGGCGTGCTTCAAGGCTCAATTCTTTGACCCTTTCTGTTTCTTGTATACAATAATGCCTTACCTTACATAGTAGGGGATAACCATGATATAGTATTATGTGCAGATGACACTACTTAAATTTTTAAATTAAGTCGACAATTACTAAAATATGACCAAGTAAATAATGCTATATCTAAATTAGTAAATTGGTTCAAAGTTAATAATTTGCATTTAAATGGCACTAAAACGAAATGTATGAAATTCATGACTCCAAATGTCAAACAATTAAATACTAATGTAATTTTAAATGGGGAGAAACTGAGTCTTGTAGATACCACCATTTTTCTTGGGATCACACTAGACGCGAAGCTTCAATTGAGCCCCCATATGTCAAAACTAGCAAGCAGACTTAGTTCTCCAGCATATGCTATAAAAAAGATTAGAAATCTTACCAGTGTTGAAACAGCTAGACTAGTTTACTTTAGCTATTTCCATAGCATAATGTCGTATGGTATTTTGATATGGGGACACGCTGCTGACACTGAAATTATATTTGTTTTACAGAAGAGGGCCATAAGAGCATATTATGATTTAAAGCCTAAAGAGTCGCTGCGACAAAAATTTAAGGAAATTAATATATTAACTTTGGCCTCTCAATACATATATTAAAATGTAATGTACGTACACAAAAATAAAAGTAGTTTTACAAAAATAAGTGATATTCATTTTGTAAATACTAGGAACAGACACAAGCTAGTAGTACCAGTTACTCGACTCCATCGAGTCAGTAATTCATTCTTGGGGCGATGTATACGCTTTTACAACAAAATTCCAGAAAATATACAAAATTTACCTGCTCAAAGTTCAAAAACTTTATTAAACTAAGTTTGTATAAAAAGGGTTATTATAATATTAAGGAATTTATGGATGATAATAACCCCTGGAAATGAGGTGATCGCTACCAAGCTATTTCTAATTTGTTGTGTTGTTAATTTGTGTAACATCAAGCTGTTATTTTTAAAAAAAAGTCCCGCTGCGTTTCTTGCTGGTTCTTCCCAGGACAGAGGTTTTTTCCGAACCAGTGGTAATCTAACAAAAGAGTTTTCAATAAGTATTATTTATAATCTATATTGAATTAAAAAGTTTCTGTTTCTGTTTCTGTTTCTGTTTCTGTTTAACCGAGACTCAGATGTCCTTTCAGGCTGACACTTCATATCTCTCCTACCCGGGGTACAAATTGGAATACTTCTTTGTGCCCCGGGCTGGAGTTTGCGTATACGTCAGAGAGGACATCTGTTTTCGACGCCTCGGCAGTCTTGAAGGTACGGACCTGTCCATGCTATGGCTGCGCGTAGACAGCGACGACCATCCCCGTGTCTACTAAAGGTCCCATAGCGGTAATGCCGACACAGACCGACTCATCGACCACGTCCGAATGGCTGCAGACTCCGTGCTACAACAGGTCCCATCCGCAGAGATCGTGATACTCGGTGAATTCAACGCCCACCACGCTGAATGGCTTGGTTCTCGTTTAACCGATCATGCGGGTAGATCTGTCTATGACTTTGCTTTGGCATATGGTCTAACACAACTGGTTACTTCGCCTACGCGGATCCCAGATGTGAAAGACCATGTACCTTCCCTGTTGGACCTTCTGCTGACCTCTCATCAGGTCTCCGTCGATGCCCCTCTGGGCTCTTCGGACCATTGTCTGATCCGGAGTACGGTGCCACTCACGCTCCAATCGCAGTTGCGATCTGCAGCTTGCCGCCGTGTTTGGCACTATAGGTCAGCTGATTGGGACGGGATGCGGTCTTTTTTTGCATCCTACCCTTGGGGGCGGGTTTGCTTCTCGCCGAAAGATCCCAGCGTTGTTGCCGATTCTGTTGCTGATGTGTTACTTCAGGATATGTAACTTTTTATTCCATCCTCTGTGGTGCCCATCGGAGGCAGATCCCAGCCATGGTTTGGTCGCTCCTGTAAAATAGCATCACGCTATAAGCAGGAGTGCTACCGGGCCTGGGCTGACGCATCAACGTCTCGGGAAGTAAACACCAGCGCACTTAAAAAGAAGTCTAATTCCGCCTCCAGGTCCTTGAAAAGCGTCATTGCCAAGACAAGGTCTGGAGCACATCGGCAGAATTGGCGAGAAGCTATTTCGCCTTCCTTCGGGAACCCGTGCATTCTGGTCTCTCGCCAAGGCTGTTCAAGGGAACTTCTGTCAGTCATCTCTTCCATCTCTGCACATAGAGGACGACTCACTGGCCCATGCCGCAAAGGAGAAAGCCGATCTGTTGAGCTCTCTTTTTGCGTCCAACTCGACTGTAGATGACGGGGGGAACACACCGCCGACCATCCCGCGATGTGAGTGCTCCATGCCGGATGTGCGATTTACACGGCGCTCGGTCCGCAAAGCACTCTTCTCCCTGGACGTCAGCAAGTCGAGTGGACCCGATGAAGTCCCTCCCATTGTGCTGGAGACGTGTGCTCCGGAGTTGGCACCGGTTTTAACGCGTCTTTTCCGGTACTCCTACTCCCAAGGCGTAGTCCCGAATTCATGAAAGACAGCTTTAGTCCACCCGATCCCTAAAAAAGGGGGCCGCTCAGACCCGTCCAACTACAGGCCTATCGCCATCACCTCCGTGTTCTCGAAAATAATGGAAGCCATTATAATCTGCCAGCTCATGAGGTACCTTGAAGATCACCAGCTGATTAGTGACCGTCGTTTTCGTCGGGTTCGATCCGCTGGTGATCTTCTAGTCTACTTAACTCATAGATGGGCGGAGGCAGTAGAGTCCAAGGGGGAGGCATTGGCCGTTAGTTTGGACATAGCGAAGGCCTCCGATCGGGTCTGGCACAAAGCGCTTCTTTCTAAGCTTCCTTTCTATGGGCTTCCCTAGAAATTGTGCAAATGGATCACCAGTTTTCTTGCTGATCGGAGCATGAAGGTTGTAGTAGACGGTGCATGCTCTGATTTCAAGCCTATCAACGCTGGTGTTCCACAAGGCTGCGTGCTATCACCAACGCTGTTTCTCCTGCATATCAATGATATGTTGCTAACTGGTAGCATTCATTGCTATGCAGACGACAGCACTGGTGATGCCTTATATACCGGCCGGTTCTAAGGGAGGTATTTGAAGAGGCGTTATCGTGATGCAGCATGCAACGAAGCCCGGTCTTTGGTCCTCTCTCTCGCACAGCTTGAAAAGCTTTGGATACCATTCAGAGTTGACTGTCCTACAATTTTCCAGCATTGCACCAATCCCCATGAGTCTGTTTTTCGCTTTCGGAGAGCAAACGAGGGATCCGTCGACAACAAATCTTCCTCACTCCAAGATGTTGATGGAGGATGGTATGAATGCTCCCCGAACGAATGCCTACAATATTTTCGATGTCCGTGTATGTGATCCGTGGGTTTTCTCGCACCAACATTTCAGTAGTCCATACATTCTGCTGTTACTGCTGTTTGCGGAGCCTCGGGTCTTTGATCATATTTAAGATTAAGTTTACCCCTTTTGATTTCAGCAAACCACCTAAAATTGTTGCGCGTGATGGAGCTGAGTCCCCTAATGCTGATTATAACCGTTGTAAACTTAATTGTTCGGTTAAACCAAAGAAAATTTACACTACGCGAAAAGAAACGACACATAAGCATGTGTGTACGTAAAATCGCTTGCTGCTATGTGTGGGTGTCTGGATGTGAGCGGGGTGGGACCTTGAGAGGCGCGCGGGACGTGGAACGGGCCGTCGCCGACTGCCCTGGCCGAGGGCTAGTACGTAGTAGTTCGCGTCTCGTTCCTCCAAACTCACGCACTGCACGCAAATACAGACTGACTGCGCTTTATACAAAAATAATACCTATTCATTTGTTTATAATTATTCTACCTTTATTTAGTTACAATACTTGTTTATATGTATGGCACATTTATGTTATATATAATGGTTTATATTTTATTTATTTATATTTGTACTTTTATATATTCTATATATATATATATATATATATATATATATATATATATATATACTTATCTTCACGCACAATCCCCAACGGGGTAGCCAGAGAGAACAGATCGCCAAGTGTCACGATCCTTACATACCTCTTTCGCTTCTTTCAGATTCATTATCTTCTTCATACATGCACGTCTAGGTATCCGAGTACTCTTGACCCTTCCTTCTTTGAGCAATTTTCTCACATGGTCTTCGAAAGTTACCTCGACACCTTTTAATATTAACTTTCGCGCTATATATTTTCTTCACCATTCGGTCTTTACTCATTCGCTCAACGTGCCCAAACCCTCGAAGCACGCCTCTATCAATTTTTGTGATAAGGTCATCTTTCAAACCTGCTATATTGCGAATCTCTTCGTTTCGCTTTCGTATTTCGTATATATACATATATATTAATATGTATGTATGTATTTATCTTACCTATGTACTTATATACCATTCCATATTTATATTTTATGTCTAATAAAAATAATGTTATGTATTTTTGTCGGCAAACCACACACGTTTTTATGGTTTTCTTGCAATCCTGTCCATCCAAAGGTTGTCTGGAAGAGATCGCTCTTAGCGATAAGACCACCCGTTGTACCACATTTATTTTTCTCATTTCTTGTTAATATTTATGTTATTTTTTGGCGTAAAATTAAGTGTTGTCTATCTAACTATACTTCCGAGCCAATAGTCATCGAAAAAAGTCATCGAAAAAGCCAAAAATATACAAGAGTAACTATTTTTAAAGGGTAGTAGGTAATACTGATTATTGCGTACTGAAATACTAAGTGTTGGTTAATTATTTAAGATTACCATTAACTGACGTGCATATTTTGTTTTGTCGGAAATTTTAATTTTCCCCATCTGTAAAGATATTTAATAAAGGTTGATTTAAAATTGATCGCATCTTTCACTACATAAATACATAAGTTTACATTATATAACATATACCTACTATGTATCTTCTTTGGCACAAGTCTATAATACCCTATTCCGGTTCGGTATCAACCCTAGCGTTACACGCTCCGGATTAATGTCACTGGCGCTTCAACTCTCGCGTACTGAGAGTGTCACCGCTGTGGTTAAACCAAATTTAAAATCATAAAATATCATAGTGCGCAAATGTTTACGCTTAAGATCTATCGTTTTAAATGAGAAGCGCGGGAAGCGTTGCAGGAAAATTAATAAAACATTGTTTTTTTAATATTAAGCTAATATTAAGATTTTTGCTAAAATATCGCAAAAATTTAAAATAACTTTTGTATCTCTAAGTATGGCTGAACATAAATAAATATGGTTCAAAAGATAGGTATTAAGTTTCCACATTACTCTGCTACTGATGATTCACAGCCATTCACCTATACTCAGAGATAGATGAGAAAATCCTAGTGTAGATGTGACGCGTTTAAAATGTATAAAAAAAGAATAGTAACTAGATATTTAAAATCGCGTCCAAGGTACAATACGTCTGGTAATGCAATCGTCAATTCTTTCGACTGTTCGAAACTAAAGGACAGTTGTTCTTGATGATGCTTATGCCATAGTTGCCACACCAAATCCACGGTAGGTTTACAGTCCTGCTGAGACACTTTTCCCTTATACCTGGGCTTTGCACCGGTCTTCTGTTACTCGCTATAAGTTCCTAATTAAAACGCATTGCAGGCTTATCACCACTGCTTCTCTAGCTCACTTATATAATAACGTCACAAAAACGCTTTTTTATCGCTGCCATATTTATGTGTAATTTGTAGATAGTATAATGACTGTTACGTTGGTTTAGTGGCCGTAACCGCGACTGTTGAACACGTGAACCCAGATTTGAATCCTGGGTCGCTCAACAAATCACATATAGACTTTCCTGTCAAGAAAAATTTAATCTTGAAGAGCAATAGCTTGACGTGATTTTGGAAATCAGGTCACGCTGTTGCTCTTCAGGTCTCAGGTTGTCTTTCAGGTCTTGTGGAATTGCCTATCCATCGGACTATATTGACGAAAAAAACTGCTTGCACACACACTCGTGATCTATAATCCTGCCCTGCGTAGATGACTAGTTCTCGTTGAAACTGGCCCTGTGACTGAAGTTCGGTCTGGTGGACATTATTTAGCGAAAAACAAATTAAAAACTTCAATTAATCCGATACTTTTGTTTTGAAATTAATAAATTAATCACTAAACTCCTCCGTACATCGGGAGAGACCTGTATCCAGCAGTGAACATTTGCAGGTTGATTGTTGCTTATGATGAAGAAGAAGACTGTAATAAAATATGGAAATCCAAAACAATTTATGTATATCCGTAACAGCCTATAAATATAAGAAGTCATAAATCCTTTATGGTATTTCCCATAACGGATTGTTTGACAATAGACTAGAGATAAACTCAACGAAATCAATAACGTTATCTCTTAAATAATTATAACAGTAAACTTTATCACACAAAAGATACTGTTTTCATTGATGAGATATTTTGAATTTGACAAATGAAAGGCTTAGATAACTGTGATTATCGTTTTCATTAAGTAAATGGAAATAAAGGTTTGATTCAAGTAAATCTTTAAAAAATCAACTATGAATATAGGATATTTGTATGAAGGCTGAAGGAATTCACTTTGCTATAGTCTAAATGTTTATTGCTTACCAGTAACAAATTGCAATGTATACCCCGCAATTAACATCGCTTAGAAACGACCAAACCTATTATGTTATTTTATTCTAGTCAAAGTTTACGAGGCCAAAACAATAAAGATAGTTCTAAAATTACTGGTATTCCCGATTGGTAACAGATAACCATAATTAAAGATAACTCATGTGGTGGAAGAAATAAGTATTTAAAAGCGCTGCAAATGTCTCGAATAGTTTTCTTTAAGTTACACATTAGAAATGGATACATCTACAATAATATTGTTTTTGTCTCACATTTTTATTTTAAATATAGTTTTTTGTGACCATTACGAAGAAAGCCAATTATACGGAGGAGAACATAGTGCTGAAAAAACATATTGGAAACCTGTATCTGGTCCTTACGGAGATAGAATAAAACCTGTGACGGAAAAGGAACTTAAACCAGATGACAAAGTTGGCGTAGTACAACCATTTTTGCAGTCTTCTTATATCTCCGGACTCTACACTTACCCTTATTATTCGTACGGAGGTTTACCTGGACATTACCATACTCCTATTTACTCTTATCCCGATATCAACTATTTCATTAAAAATACTCACAAGGAAAAACCTTATGTCCCATACTATAATAACTAATGGAAAGTAAACTATTCTGTAACCAACAACTGATTAATTTGCATTTGATTTTGATTTTCAATGGTCAAATAAAATTCGGTACATTTTCGTTAAAAATAAACTTTTATTTCAAATATGTTCTGTTATTATTTTTGACAAGAAAATTAGCGATGCTCTTAGCCATCAGCATAAAAAGATCTAATTCTGAACGTTGGCCTTTTTCATAAGAAGCAATTTGTATTCATCATCAACAAACTAAATTGCTGGAGTTTCGATGATGAAGTAGCTGGGCATTTTACATACGATAAACTGAATATAGTATTTAGTTTGCCAAACGTCACAAATCAAATAATGTTACGATGCTAACGATGTTATTATTCTCAATATATAGGGTCACCTTATTCTGGAAATAGGTTAGAAAAAGATTCTTGTGGGGTAGTCCTGCCTTGAAAGGAATTGTAGGAGTCAATGATAGTGTTACATTTAAATATCAATTGTTTTATCGATTGCCGGCGACATAAGAGGAATATGTCCCTTCATTTTGGCTTAAGAGGTAGCTATGGAAAATCCAGAAAAACCTTTTGCCTGAATGATGTTATAAAAGCCACAATAGCCACGGGAAGCAGTGTCAGAAGCGCGAGACTTCTAAATGTTTCCACGATGCCTAACAAGAGATTAGAAGTGAAGCACGATGATGCAGACGACGGCTACTCGTCTTTATTTGAATGTTTTAATCTGAATTGCTTATATTTATATTACGTAAGTATGTGGGACATAGTAATAAACCTTTTGCCTCCAAGTGAAAATTTATGAAAATCACCTGCTAGGGGTGTTCGGTCTGCTATTTAATGAACTAATAGCTGTCACTTGTAAAGTATTAAAAGAAATATGCCTTTTTAACGAAAGTTGTTTAGTCTAAGTGAAGTAACTGCAAGAGCAATACTTTCAAGAAATTTGTCACCTGCAATTCTTCTGGTGTTGCGATTATTCATGAGCGGCGATGATCACTTACCATCATATGCGTCACATGCTTGTTCGCCCCTCCCTTATATAAAAATATTGTTGGGAGCGTTACGAAGGCCTATATCTGGCAATGTATATTAAAGCCTTTAAAGGTAGAAGTAGATTTTAAAAAGCTTAACCGCAGCATATCTATTTAATTAGTAATAACAAGAAATAGAATGATTTTCAATAAATATTATCGTGCTTGCCCGATTAATCTTATGATTATATTAAACTAAAGTTTAAGAAACTTTATTTTATTATCATCTTAAGGAAGAATAAAATTAAGTGAATAAATCATTTTTTTTTCGTTACGTCATTACTATAAAATATTGATACTTGTTTTATACAGGTTTTATAGGTATCAATTATGTTATTCCGACTCATCTTGAAACCCAATTCTTGAGCAATAATAAAATGCCACGAATAACTCGGCTCAACCACAGTTGTATAGGAAATCACTGTGAACTTGCAGCATAATGTTGCAGTTTTGTATGGTAAGTAACGTGAATACGAGACTATTTTTACTGGTAACGAGGCATCATTCCATCTTAGTCCTCAGGCTCATAATGACGCATCTGTTTTTCAATTTTCAATCGAAAATAAATGCGGTTGGCTGAAGGTCGCATTATCTACTTACCATTAGGATAGTGTGCTCGTTTGTCACCATTACTAATACTTAAATTGTAAACATGAAAAAGCCAGTTTTAGAAAATACCAGTTAATAAATTGATGTAGTTTATTAGTGATAACAATCTAAAATCAGCAAATGTGAAATCCATATTAGGCATCGAAAATACGTTTAAGTATAAGTGTATCGTCTTAAAACATTATCATCATTATAATCGTTGATGATTATAATGATAATAGTGTATAAACAAATACTGGTAGACATGGAATCCACTCTTCTTCAACGTCAACCCATAATGCAACCAAAATCCCATCTCTACTGGTATGGTATGGTAGTAAAAGTTCGTTTAGACAGAAAAAGCATTAGAGTAGTTATTAGAAATATATTACGAGTGGATTCTAAATAATAAGAGGGATTTTCGCGGGTACCGTAAGGGCAGTTTACATATATAAATTTCACAAAGACAAACATCTAAACCGGAAAGAATTACTTGTAGGCCATACAAATACTTGTTCCGTGCGGGATTCAAACCAGCAGTCCTTAGCGCTGCAATTGCTACAAACACTGCCAAGCCACTGCGCCACGAAGCCGTCAATGCCATTAGCCGGCCGTTTTTACAATATATCAAATTATTTTGAAAATCGAATTGTTTTCTAATTTTTTTTATTTCGTTATAACTACGCATTTAAATTTAATTTAATTCATATCAGGTTTCATAAGATCTTCTAACAGCTAAGCAGAAAACTTAAATCGCCTTATATGAAAGTTGTAAAAACTAAAAGTAAAGTTGCAGCCTATTTACGTCCCACTGATGGGCACAGGCCTCGTCTCATTTCTGAGAGGGTTTTAGGGCAAAGGAATGTCCGCCGCGCTGCCCCAATGCGTGTTGGCCATAGAAATATTAAAAAGAGGAGAAGTGGCAAGGGGGCATGTCTGTGTCCGCACGATATGATCAAAATGCTCAGGTTCTTTTCAAACGGCCGTTTCTGCGTATTAGTATACTTTCAACCGTAATCGTGAAACAATATCAGAATGCCGTGTTATTCAGTGATTTCTTGTAAAAACCGAAGCTAAAACAAAATCTTTGTAGATCATGGAATCACTTACCATATGTAATAACAAGTATTTTACTATCTTTATCTTTAAAATCATGAAAAACAACAAATCGTAAAATATTTTTTGCTCTTAATGCGTTATTTTTGTTTTCAAATATCACTGCAACGGCCTATTTTGTAGTAAATACATTGCTCCTTAACCACTACTTATGTATATCGCTAAGCGACTGAACAAGCAATGTAAATATGACAAAACGATACTTTATTTATGGGGATGCATCGTGTAGTACGACCACTGTATCTTGCGATGAGTTAGTGTTGTGCTTGCGCAGATCCACTAACGTATGCTATCGACAACAATGTCGATTGGCGAATTGCTATTATAGTTTATTCTTTCAATTTGTCAACCGTTTCAGCCCGGTGGGAAGACTGATGTGACATAATGGTATTTAATTGTTTTGATTATTTTCACCGTTTAGTACACTGAATTCGTAACTAGCGATCATAAAGTAAGTTGCTTAAATAATTAGGTTAATCATCGGTGAAGTATTGTGGGTTGAATTATAGTATATTATGCCTTATCTTCGTGTTAATTACATACTTTTATGTTTTCAAAAGCTTCGAATGCGTTATTATACCTAATTGGCATGTTTCAGAATTCAGATAATATTATAATAGTGACTTTTGCTAAAAATAAGTCAACGTGATTCTTCTGGCTGCTTCTGTTTTCATATATTTAACAATATCTTAACCAATCAGGGGTTTTTTAACAAAGGCTTGCCAAGTACATGGTGAGGTTAAGAAATTGCGTAGGATATATGTAAATGATAAATAAATTATTATCGTACATTTTCAGCTTCCCAAAAGATGCTAATTTAAAAAAGAAATGAATTGATGCCACCGGAAGGCCACCAAACTGGTTCCCTACAAAAACTAGTACCATATGCCAAAATACCTACTTTTTCAATACGCTATGACAGTCTAAACCAATATAACCGGATTTTTTTATTGTATTTGTTAGGTAGGTTAGGTACTTAATAATTTACGTTTAGCTACATATTGTTTATTTTTATTATATAATTTCCTGTGCATATAGTTTTTTATTTATTTTATTTTCAATTTTAGTGCAATTTTAGTATAAATGGAAGAGAATCGATAACTTTCCAATTTAGTCAATCACTAATGTATATGTAAAATAAATGGCTTTTCTTTTTAAAATGCACAGCACAACCATAGCGACTGATATTTTTGTGTGAGTAAGTAGTACGGTGCATGGTAAATGCACGCTGTTTCTGTAGGGATACGGTTTGTAATTGATTGTGTAGTACGTTCTGATTTATAAAATGCAGGTGTGTGCGCGACTGCGTATCTATTGCTTTTACTGATCTGCAAGTGTAGTAGTAGGCGGGTGGTAGGGGCCAACTGGAGACACCGGGTTCCGATACATTTTCAACTACCGGGCATATCACCTTCTATTATTATATCTATGGTGTTGGCGAACTTCACATGTCTTCGAAATATTTTTTTTCTTATTTCTCAGACATGCAGGTTTCCTCACGATTTTTTCCTTCACCGCCGAGCACGTGGTAAATCAGCACTCAAAATTGCAATTAACAATTACATTGGCGCCGGCGGGATCGAACCCGGGTTGCTCGAGTACTGTGAAACTTACAGCGAGCGCTAATCATCTGAGCCACCAAGGCTAATTTCTTGTATTATATATACAAGAAATTATTTAGTATAAGAAATTTGTCTTCATCCAAACCTTATTTCAATAGCAATAACATGGTGCAGTGGAAAGGAGACGGGGATTTCTGGGCCCAATTGTAATAAGTTGAAATATGGTTTTAAAAAAAAGCGTTATATTTTTCTTTTTCAAAATATAAAAAATTACCCAATCCCCAATCTGGAAAACGAGAAATCTTGAAAATAAGTTTCTGTTACGAATAAAATAGGAAATCGATTCCTTTAATCGATTAATGTGAATGAGTTTTAACAATTAAACATAAAAACAACCAGATTATTACCATTAAATCAGATGATTGATTCAATCAAAGTAAATTTATACATTATTTTACTTATTAACAACAGCCTAAAAAATAAAAGATCAACATAATAAAAATAAATCGATTCACGTTTACAGTTCATTACTTGTGCTTGTCGACTGTATTTTTAATCTGTGCTGATAGTGACAGCTCCTGCATGACTCAATATATGCTCGTATCGTTTAGTACGTATGTGTTTTAAGTGTTTCTCGTTGTTTTATTCATTTATATTGCTCGACTGCTACTTTCTTTCTACGGACTTCTGATCTTACTTAACTTGTACGATCCTTGCCAACATACCGAACACCGATAAACTTGTTTACTTGTTTACTCGTTTGACTTTGGCTTGTTATTGTGGATTTTATGGCCTGGATTTTATCGATTGGATATTGACTCAATGGACCGCTGTGTGAATTGTGGCATAGCGATTAGTTGCTTTTTTATAGGAGAGGGGGCAAACGAGCATGCGGCTTACCTGATGGTAAGTGACTACTCCCGCCCATGAACGACCTCAACACCAGGGGAATTGCAGATGCGTTGCCGGCCTTTTAAAAAGGAGTAGGCTCTTTTCTTGAAGGTCCCTAAGTCGTATCGGTCCGGAAAAATCGCTGGTGGACAAAAACTATTCCACAAGGAAGTTATGCGAGGAAGAAAACATCTTCTAAATCGCACAGTGGTGGACCGCCAATCATCCAGATGATGTGGATGGTATCGAGAGTATTGCCGCGATGTGCGTTCGTGAAGTTTGGCGGCTGGGATTAATCCGAACAATTCCTCAGAGCACTCCCCGTGGTAAATGCGAAAGAAAATGGAAAGAGATGCAACATCTCTTCGCAGCGCCAATGAGTCGAGCCAATTGGAAAGGACTCGGTCGTCGACGATTCGCGCCGTTCTGCGCTGGATGCGGTCAAGTGGAAGGAGCTGGTACTGGGGAGCCCCAGCCCAGAGATGGGAACAGTATTCCATGTGAGGCCGAACCTGCGCCTGTAAAGTTGCAGGCGTTGTGCCGGCATAAAATACTGTCCCGCTCTGCTGAGCACGCCAAGCTTTTTAGAGGCCAATTTGGCCTTCTCTTCCAAGTGATCACGTAACTGCACGTCACTCGATATGTCGAAACCGAGGATTCCGATACTGGCTGAGGCAACAAGGTGAGTACCTTGAAACTGAGGAGATACGACAAAGGGATTCTTTTTAGCGGTAAACGTGCACACTTGTGTCTTCTGAGGATTAAACTGGACTAGATTTAGTCGCCCCCAATCCGAGACTTTGTCTAGCAAAGACTCGACTTCAGACACAAGTTTGTTCCGGTACTCGGCGACGTTTTCCCGAGAAATATTGGCACGGCCGGTGTATAGAACATCACCAGTGCTGCATAGCAATGAATGCTACCGATTTGCAACATATCATTGATATAAAGAAAAAACAGCGTTGGTGATAGCACGCAGCCTTGTGGAACACCAGCGTTAATAGGCTTTTAGTCGGAGCATGCAACGTTTACAACGACCTTGATGATCCGATCTGCAAGAAAGCTGGTGATCCAATTGCACAATTTCTCGGGAAGTCCATAGGAAGTGAGCTTCGAAAGAAGCGCTTTGTACCAAACCCGATTGAAGGCCTTTGCAATGTCCAAACTAAAGGCCAATGCCTCCCCCTTGGACTCTACTGCCTCCGCCCATCTATGAGTCAAGTAGACCAGAAGATCACCAGCTGATCGACCCCGACAAAAACCGTATTGGCGGTCACTAATTAGCTGGTGATCCTCAAGGTACTGCATGAGCTGGCAGTTTATAATGGATTCCAATATTTTGGAGAACAAGGAGGTGATGGCGATAGGCCTGTAGTTGGACGGCTCTGAGCGGTCGCCTTTTTTTAGGGATCGGGTGGATAAAAGCTGACTTCCATGATTTCTGGACTACACCTAGGGAGTAGGAGTACCGGAAAAGACGCGTTAGAACCGGTTCCAACTCCGGAGCAAACGTCCTCAGCACAATTAGAGGGATTCCGTCAGGCCTACTCGACCTGTGGATGTCCAGGGAGAGGAGTGCTTTGCGAACCGAGTACTATGAGAACCTCACATCCGAAATGGAGTACTCACATCGAGGGATGATCGGCGGTGCGTTCCGCCCGTCATCAAGAGTCGAGTTGGATCAAAAAGGGAGCCTAAAAGGTCAGCTTTCTCTTTTGCAGCGTGGGCCAGTTAGTCGTCCTCCCTGTGTAGAGATGGTAGTGATGGTTTACAGAAATTCCCTTGCACAGCCTTGGCGAGAGACCAGAATGCACGGGTTCCCGAAGGAAGGCGAACTAGTTTCTCGCCAATTTTGCCTATGTGCTCTAACTTTGCCCTGGCAATAACTCTTTTGGAGGACCTGAAGGTGAAGTTATACTTCGTTTTAAGCATGCTGCTGTTTACATCACGAGTCGCCGAAGCCGCAGCCCAGGCTTGATAACACTCCTGCTTATTGCGTAATGCAGTCTTACAGCCCAAGAATGTATGAAAGCCTATCAGTCTCCTTTAGGAGAGAGGATTTTACATTAAAACCGGCTATAAGATTTTAAAAATTATATTATATTAGTTCAATTTCATATTGGATGAGCTATTTTAGACATCTTATACAACACAATACAATAACTTTTCTCATCCTTCAGTTCGGACGAAAATAATATAAGCCGTCTTTAAAATCGTTCTGCCTTCCGATGAACTATATGTATACCTAATATCCAAACCAACACAAGTTTTTCTATTTCTTTTCCAATTTGATATTTGATCTAGAATTTTAAATAATTATAGATAAAATTAATTCCATTTCGTTGAAGAAACTATTAATTTAAAAAATTTTGATTATGTCAGGCACGATGATTTCACTTAAATAAATTGCGCAGAATCTAGCGTATCACATAATATCGTAAATATTTACTCAAACTCAGAATCGTGGAACTCGTTTACTCACAACCTTCTGTCTTGATACGTATAAAACTGATGTAAAACTAATCCAAAGAATAAAGTTTTCTTTAGCTGTAATTTATATTTAAAGATAATGAATTAGTTAGCCTAAGTGACAATGGGCCATCCTTATGGCCACATAGCAAAAAGAAACAAGAGCGGATGGGAAAATATAATTCCTATGTTGCAGATTATGTACTCTGTGATAGCAGTCTCGAACCGGCAAGTAGAACGTAAGACACATAACATATTCTTTGAAGAAAACCATCGTTCAGCTGTGGGCTTATTATAGGCTGTAATGATTCTGATCAAGATAAGATTGGGTTTAAGTAATCTTGACAATCCGAGTTTTTTTTTTTAAATACAAACCAAAAAAATTAGTTTTTTTTTTATTTGTATAATTACTTAAAAAAAACTATTATTCTTTTTCATGACTGTAGATCGTTCTTAGTAATTGATCGTTAGATTAGAATAGGATAGAACCATTTTTATTCAGTATAGATTTACAAGAATACTTATTAAGTCAGTGAAGCTGTACCACTGGTTCAGAAAAAATCCCTGTCCTGGAAAACCCAGCAAGAAACGTAGCAGGACCATTTAAGAAATTAATAATAATGTACAATATATTAGTATTATATAGGATTATTTTTCAAAGAGTAGCCAAATTTTCAACTTAAGTTCAAATATATAAATACACCGTTATTGCAGTTTTCGAAAATACGAGTTAATAAGGCTTCTACTTTTATTTGAAATTATCCCAAAGTGAAAGTGATTTATGTACAAGTACAACGTTTTTGCCTTCCGATCGACCCTTACGAATGTGTGCGTGCGCAGTAAAATCAGTTAAAATAATGCATTATCACGCATTTTGAATGTGAAATATAAAAAGGAAAGAATTCTCGAGATTTTTTTATTACATTTTCTTCATTATTTGTCTACATTACTTATTCTGACCTTGTCTGCAAATTTGGCCGGTTATTACAAAATAACCCTGTATACAACTAGTATGAAAACATTTAGAAACAGCATGATAGTAATCACCTCATTCCCATGGGGTTATTATTAATCATGTAGTCTTTAGCAGTATAATATTATAACCCTTAGGTACTAAACAATTTTTTCTTAGTTAAAATTTTAAACCTTTTGATAGATAAGTCCTGCATATTTTCTGTAATACTATTCTTATAATATGTTCTCTTATTATGTATAGTAACAGCGCGACCAAGCGTTGTTGTGAAAAAATGTATAATTATGTCACTCTCCCGATTAAACTATTAAAGTAAAGCGTTATATAAGTCCAAAATTTCTTCCAAATCGCTAGAGATTCTATTTCCGAGAAAAATGTAAATATACCGTCACATAATAATTTTGAAAATCATGTCAGTACTTACCACTTATTAAGTGTATTGTCCGTTAGGAATATTTAAATTATTCAAAGTGTTTATGAGTTCCTTGTGTTAATTTAATTTGTTATATGCAAATCAAATAAGGACAAAAAATCTAGCAGGTTCTTCGTCCATGTTCGGCATCTAGCCAGTTGTTCTCAAAGTATGAAATTATCGTTATTCATAAATTAAATTATATTTAAACCAAAATTATTAAGTTGTACTGAAATTAAGATACTATTTTGTTTCAAATATTTATTAAAATGCTTCACAAAATAATCAAAATAGAAAATTTCTATTACAAAATATATTATTACCTATTTATAGGCTTTAGTTATAAAATACTTATTAAATTTAGATAATTCAAAATTAAAAAACAATAAAGAGGATAAATAATAATTAGTAACAACACAATTTTACAAAATAAATACGCATATAACTTCAAAACATTCATGACGTGATAAAAACATAACATAACGATTTAAAACCGTCGTCATTGTAACTTTATTTAATAATAAATAATATAAAATAACAAAAAAGGCAAAGAAAAATATAGTTCACATTCGTCATAAAAACCCTAACCTCAGTCATTATATTGCCATTTTTATATTAGAGACAAATTTTATTATTTCAATGCTTTAAGTTTGAACATCATCGTGTGTCTAATATCATAGCAAAATAACTGGTATTATACTCGTTCACCATAAATAATCCTCGAAATAGTTTATCTGCCAAATATTTAAACGAAGTCAAGACGAACTTGGTTCAGTGTTCACTGGCAAGTGAAACTAGAAGTCAATACAAGAATGGCGACGTTTAAAGTAAGTTTATTTGACTTTTTCGTTAACTTTTACTTAAAATTTAGACGCGCATCACTTGGAAGGAAGTCCTTTACTTAATATTTACAATAAATATATTTTTTAATACTAGTAATGCTATTAAACATTACTAATATTTCAATTAACCACTTCTGGTAAGCTTAAAATGCTTGCGTTAGAAGGGGTGCAAGACAGTAGTCGAATGGCGGATTCGAACCAATGACCTTTCCAGTTCCCGGTCCGCCCCCTGTAATTCGGCTACTGACGGTTCTTAAATAATAAATGTAAATAATTTGTACAAAATCATGAAACTTAAGAAATACTCATAATATGATGAAAGAATCATCATCATCATCATCATTAAAGCCCTTCATGAGTCCACTGCTGTACATAGGCCTCCCCAAGGAATGCCACAAAGCACCATCCTAAGCCACCTGCATCCATCCACTTCCTGCATGTCTTACCAAGTCGTCACTCCATCTAGTAGGGAGTCACCCTACACTTCGCCTACCGGTACCAGGTTACCACTCGAGAAACTTTTTCCCATCAGTTGTCGGTTCTTGGAGTTATATGGTCAGTCCATTGCCACTTCAGCTTACTAATCCGTTGGGATATGTTAGTTACTCTGATTCTACTGCGGATACCCTCATTTCTAAGTTTATCACACAGAGAAACCCCGAGCATAGCCCTCTCCATAGCTCACTGAGCGACCTTGAGTGTCCTGATATGGCCAGCAGTGAAGGATCATGTCTCACATCCATAATTTATCACTGGTTACACGCACTGGTGTTAAAATTTTGTTTTCAGATTTTGAGGTATACCTGACGAGAAGATGTGTCGTAGTTTCTCGAACGCTGCCCAGCCGAGTTGAATCCGTCGATTAACCTCTCAGTCGAAGTTGGACGTATCTAGTCGAACTATTTGTCCCAAGTAAACACACTCGTCAACAACTTCGATCTTAGTGCTTCCAACAACTACCGGCATAGGTGTGACATGGACACATGATCTTTGTTTTGTCCATGTTCATCTCAAGACCTATCCGTTGGGAGACACTATTGAGGTTATTGATCATAGTGATTAGGTCCTCCAGTGATTCTGCCATAAGGACTATATCGTCGGCAAATCGAAGGTGAGTGATGTACTCGCCATTGATGTTAACAACGTATCCTTTCCAGTCCAGTAGCTTGAAAACATCTTCCAATGCAACGGTGAAGAGTTTCGGGGATATAACGTCATCCTGTCTTACACCTCTCTGCAATTAGATAGATTTCGTACTCTGGTTCTGTACTCGGATAGCCATCGTAGCCCTACTGTACAAACACTTCAGCACTTTATATACCAACATTAACTTGGCACCGCTGAAAAGACTGTAGCACTACCCAAATTTCGATGGAATCAAAGGCTTTCTTATAAATAGCAGCATAGCATAGCAGCTTAACACTGCTGTGTTTCGTATGGTGAGTGTAGAGAATCGGAGACCCTTCTTACTGGAAAGGAAGCATTTCATCTTAGTCCTCACGGGTGACAACACATCTGCATTTTGATTCGCAGACGAGGATAGATGTAGATGTCTATGGGCCGCAGCAAACACTTACCATCAGGTGGACTGTGTGCTCATTTGTCACCCTATCCTATAAAAAAAGATGAAAAAATATTATAATAATTTTCCGTCATCTTTGTTTCAGACATGTCTTTCCATAATCGCTATCACATTACTTTTAATTAGTGTGGTAGCTAGCCATGGTGATTACGGTTACGGCGGAGGCTACGGTGGACAAGGCTCCTATGGTCATGGAGACTTCGGCCATGGTGGATACGGTGGCCACGGCGGCTTTGGACACGAAGGGTATGGTCATGGCGGGCATGGTCATTACGGGCATGACCATTACGGACATGATCATTATGGACATGGTCATGGAGGCTTTGGACAAGGAGGTTTTGGAGGATTTGGGGGTGGTTACGGACGTTAATATATTTAACTAATAAATCTTATAAAACTTAAAGCAGAGATTGTACTCACTGAGTGTGTGTGTGTGTGTGTGTGTGTGTGTGTATATCAATTAAATCTTAAGTTTGTCCATCTTTGCTTTTTTTTACAATGTTGTAGCATCTTGTCCTGAGAAATTGGCAAAAGCAAAACGACCACTGGAAAGATATTGCGATAGCGTTCGTAGTAACATCGACCCAAAATACATGGCGAATCTTGAACCTCTTATGATAAAATTCGGATTCTCCTCCCTTGGGACTGGTAATATCACTTTTTGTTCATCTTTTCCTTTAACTGGTGATATATTCAGAGTTCGGAGAATGTTAGTATAAAGTCCAGGTGGTAGATTATTTGGTGGTAAAATAGGTGCTGTACTCGTAGGTAATAGGGTAGTATTTTCAGTTGGTGCAGATGGTACTTTTTGCTCACCTGGTATTGCAAGGAATGGCTGAACTGGCTGTATAACTTCAGCAGGCGGTTCCACTACAGGAATCATTACAATATTTTCAACCACATCTGGAGGAGGCTTCTCAGGACTTTCTAAGGGCTGAACAGTTGACAAAATGACAATATTCTGCGCAGGTGGTGGCAGACCTGTAACAGATTCTTCCTTCACAGGAAGCACTTCTAATTCTTTTTTAATATTAGATGGTAACCTTGATAAATGATCACCAAGATCAATCACACTACTTAATTCCCTTTTTTCAATTTTATGCTTTATTCCAAACATTTTAAATTTTCCAAATTTAGACCACTTCTGAAATAAAAACTCGAGAGATTTAAACGGAGTTGGACTAAACTCTATTTCAAAATGTTTCTTGAAATTTATTCCAGGCGACGGTTTTAAATAAACAATTTGTATACCTAAAAATAATACTGCCATCTGTAAAAAATAACACTATTTTAATAACAAGTTCCACTGATTATCATAATATTATTAAAGGTTTTAACTTCAAACATATAATACCTCAACAAAATATTTCATATTTCACCAATGAACTAAACCGATTGAAAATCAAAATAACAATGAATGTTGGGTAAAGATATCCTTTCATTTAAAATAACTGATAATCTAAACAGTTTTACTGTGACCTTAACTGGAACACGCTAGGACATTTCAGACTTCAATAACTAGGACAAGGTATCGTGTACTATATTGTTAATGGTAATGGTATGTATTGTGTACTATATTTTCATAATTTTTCAACACTAAGGAAAAACAATAAATAATATGGACGACTACATACAAAAACAAAATGTTTGGACGGAGACGTTTGTCCAGTAGTACCACAATATAACAAACAATACAAGTTTCTATAGGTTAAAAAATAATTTAAAAACAGTATTAATAACAGAAAATTTTACACGATGTATTTCAATGTCAACTGCATTATATGTGTTGTGTTGTTGTTACTGCATATGATGCTGTCTTTGCTCTTGTCTCTTAGGTTTTACATCAGACCTGGGTAGGTTAAGACGACTTATTGATTGCTTCGAAGTTATTCTGCGTACCAGTGGCAGTAGGTACATTTAATAAATATTTCGTGAATACTGAAGAGCTACAATTTGATTTTAAAATCATAGCCGTAACCCAAAAAGGGTCAAAGTTGGTCAATCCGGTCGCTTTAATTTCATATTTTGTCATTAACCTTCATGCTCTTTAAAAAATAAAAGTAGGTTGTCATCATGCTTCAAAGTGTCTTGCTTCGAGAATACGTAATAAGATCGAAACAATGTGAAGTTTTCGAAAGCGAAATAACTGGTTATGTAAACACGTTCGGAATATCAATTTGTCACCTACCAGCACAGATTCCTTTGCATACGCTTATTAATGAACTGCACATACAGTCCGAGTTTCGCGTACTTACTAAACTAGCCTTATATATGGATATCAGTATACTATATAATGTGTTGTCAGTAGCAAGAATGTAGCTGGACCGAACTGGGCATACGAAAAGAAGTTATCTGGGGGCACGGTAGTCGACTTGGCGGGGGCAAAAGCGGCACGGCCGTACCATCCTTTTCTCGAAGCAGTTCAGGCCATTTTCGATCCCCTATAACTTCATTATGGATTAAACTAGAAGCCTGAATTCAGTAACCAAGCATGCATTGTATAGACATGGTATATTTAAAATTTCATTCAATTTGAACTATTTAGTAGTTAAGGAATTATAACTAGTCAAAGTTTCTTAATTTTGTCACTCACTGACTGACCGATCATCAAAACTCTAAGGTACTTCTAGCAGACATAGAAGCTTCAAATTTGGAATAGAATTGTTGTTTAGTATATAAATAAAGAAAAAATTAAAATATTTTGCAATTTCGGTCCAGTTCTCGAGATACACACACTGCATAAATAACTTTGTAATCCCATATAAATATATACGATTACAAAGTTACATATGCAGTGAATGAATCAGTGTACCTATATATGTATAATATAATGGAATAATAGGTGTAGATAAGTACCTAGATATAACTATCCACAAAAAGAAATGAAATGCCATCAAAAACATAACTTGTAAAACAAACCAAGTCTTGCAACTCAGTTCTTCCACCGTACTAAGTTGTGAGATTCATGTAATACCAAGTCGGTTAATTTATTCAGTCCCTACTTAAGGGTCTTTCCGTCTTAAGTGATTACGTAATTAGTTAACCTAACAACATCTTATAGTGACAATATCAATATTAAAAATCTTTTATGGTTTAAATAAATAGAATGACTTGGCCATCGCATGAAAACACAATGTAGGTATCTCTCAAGTAATACATATTATATTAAATTAGATTGTTTAGTGCGATTGACAAGTTAATTTATTTATTTTTACCAATGGTTAATTGGTCTGACCTTGATCAAATTCATATGGGACCACACGAGAACTATCAGCTTTCATATAAAAAGAATCATCGAAATCGGTTCACCCAGTACAAAGTTATGAGGTAACACACATAAAAAAACATACAGTCGAATTCAGTACCGTCTCCTTTTTGGAAGTCGGCAGAAAAGTATGATCCAGTCAACAATACTTTAGGAAAAAACAATAAAAATGGACGTTGCAATTCATTTGTTTACATCATTTGAAGATTTTACTATCGATGTCAGGGATAAAAAAGTAAAGCCGGAGTCAGACTACAGGGTCCTGTCCTAAAGATTTCATTCTTTTATGGCTCCTTACCATCAGCCCAACCAACCGAAAGAGAAATTCTAAGTAGAATCTTTTCTACCTTTAATTGATTGAGTGTGCATATAAAATAATGATTGCATTCGTACAAGGAAATAAGTCTTCGGTTCCATTTTATATCTAACCTAAAAACTGTATTATAATCATTGAGTTATATGTACTACGTATTGTAGAAGCCATTCCGAACATTGACTATGTTCAGCTGAACTGTACTGCAATCCGTACAAACTAAATATTGCGTAAATTGAAGATTTGTGAATTCCATAAAATAACTATTATTACATTTTATTTAAAAATATGTTTGTTTAGATTAAATAAAGACATTTTGTAATAAATTCTTATATTTATTTTATATTAATATCTTATATCAAATTAAAGTTTTCGAGCATGCGCGGGAGTAGTAGTCGCAGGCATAGAGTAGGACACAATTTTTGTTTGGAATGACTTCTCTAGTACGTAGTACATATAACTCAATGATTATAATTAAGTGTCAAATCAAATACACAAAGAATTTGCTAAATCTTTTCTCTATACTTACATATAAAAACTAAATTGAGGTGTGTGTCTTTAATATCGAAAAAAATTGCTTCTCTTTGACTCAACGGGTTATTTGCATTTTGGATAACCAAATATTTATAAGATACAAAGAACAATATTAAAATCTTTTTCTCCGTCTGTTTGTCTGTCCGGGCTAATCTTCTGAATGTCCGAACCGACCTTGATGTAGAGAGCAATGCCTGGAGTGGTTAAGGCTATATTTTATCCAAAAAACCTACAGGTTCTTTTTTGTAAAATTGATAAACTGACAATATTTTTTTTATTTACTTAATTAAATTTTTTTTAGCTGTATTTGAAGTTTCCAATGAAACTTTTTTGGTTTGCAACTTTAACCAAAAATATTCTTTACTGTTCTATATCTTAAAGTTTTGAAGCAAAATTAATTTTTAACATATTTTTACCTGCAAACCCATTTTGCATACTTCCTTCTAGAATCGACTACCACCAGTTATTCTTTCGGACCGATAGAACATAGGTACCTTCAACAAAAGCTTCCTCTTTTTTAAAAGGCCGGCACTGCATCTGCAATTACCTTACTTACTTACTTAAAGGGTAATTGATGGTATCAGGTGAACCGCATGCTCGTTTGCCCCCTCTTATATAAAAAAAATATTGTGTAATTAATAGATCTTTAATTTTAAATTAAATAATTTCTGATACCGCACATAGTTTTAGAGATAATAGTTAAAGAACTGAGTATACGGTGGTTATTTTATTATTTTTTAATAGGATAGGGTGACACTGAAATTATATTTGTTTTACAGAAGAGGGCCATAAGATCAATTTATGATTTAAAGCCTAAAGAGTCACTGCGACAAAAATTTAAGGAAATTAATATATTAACTTTGGCTCTCAATACATTTATGAAAATGTAATGTACGTACACAAAAATAAAAGTAGTTTTACAAAAATAAGTGATATTCATTCTGTAAATACTAGGAACAGACACAAGCTAGTAGTACCAGTTACTCGACTCCATCGAGTCAGTAATTCATTCTTGGGGCGATGTATACGCTTTTACAACAAAATTCCAGAAAATATACAAAATTTGACCTGCTCAAAGTTCAAAAACTTTATTAAACTAAGTTTGTATAAAAAGGGTTATTATAATATTAAGGAATTTATGGATGATAATAACCCCTGGAAATGAGGTGATCGCTACCAAGCTATTTCTAATTCATGATGATTGTAAGCTGTTATTTATAAAAAAAAAGTCCCGCTGGGTTTCTTGCTGGTTCTTCCCAGGACAGAGGTTTTTTCCGAACCAGTGGTAATCAAACAAAAGAGTGACTTTCAATAAGTATTATTTATAATCTATATTGAATAAAAAAAGTTTCTGTTTCAAACGAGCACACAGTCCAGCTGATGGTAAGTGTTTGCTGTGATCCATAGACATCTACATCTATCTTCAAGAAAGAACTAATATGCAGATGAGTTGTCACCCGTAAGGACCAAGATGGAATTCCTCTTTTTCAGTGAAAAGGGTCTCCGGCACTCTACACTCACCATACGAAACACAGCAGTGTTAAGCTGCTATTTTACGCTGGTATTCTGTGAGAGCGTGGCCCTTTCCCGGTCGAGCCGACCCATTCGCTCTACAACTATACTACTAATATAGCTGCAGCATGGCTCTACCACGTAAAAAACAATGGTTTTATAATGACGGAATTATTTGACCAAAAATGCTATTAGGTACAATATTATGGATTTACATGTAATTATTTAAGTTTTACGCGAGCGAAGGCGCGGATAATAGCTAGTAAAGAATTATTTAGTTTTGGCATAATCCTAGTATTCATTGACGACTCCGTGGCTCAGTGGCTTAGCAATGAGTTGCTGCGCTGGGGGCCGCGGGTTGGAATCCCGCACGGAATAAGTATTTGTATAACCTGCAAATAATTGTTCCGAGTCTGGACGTTTGTCCTTGTGCAATTTGTGTTTGTAAACTGCCTCCACGATACAGGAGAAAATCCTAGTGTGGGGGTAACGTTTTTTAAAAAAAAATACCAGCGTATATTTTTCAGATATAAAATTGATGTGACAAATGAACTTACAGGCCACCTGATGGTAAGTGTCTACTGTTGACCATGGCTCTCTATAGCCTTCAGAACCGGAGACACTTTTATAATATATCTATATATTTTTTATATAAAAGGATGACAAACGAGCACACAGTCCACCTGATGGTAGGTGCCTGCTGTATTCTATAGACATCTACATCTATCCTCGATTAAAAATCAAAATACAAATGCGTTGTCACCCCTGCGACTATGATGGAATGCCTTGTTTCCAGTAAAAAGGGCATCTGGTTCTCTACACTTATCATACCAAACACAGCAGCATTAAACTGCTAATTCAGGATGGTAATCTGTGAGAGCGTGATTATTCTACCCGATCGATTCAACCGATTCATGCTTCAACGATAATATAGCTTCTAGTGTTATGCTACTTACATTTCATTGTACACTATTTTTCCATTCTGTTTTTGATTTTCTGCATCACTTTTCACGCTATTAGTTATACTACTAACATATCATTTTACACCATTTTTCCATTCTGTTTTTGATTTTCTGCATTTATATTTTGCATCACCTTTATTTCCATAGGATCCTGTAACGTTTTTACACAATAACAAATCATTTTCACTTCGTATTTTCACACCATCTAGCACTTTTAAAATCGCTGTCAATGGAGTCTTACCTTTTTCGGTCTTTTATTGAATTCTCTGTAACTCTACAATTTCAGGCTTCGTGCGCGCTGCCGCGCATTAGTTTTTCCTATATGAATAATATCTCATTTCTTACTTAAATGTAATGGTTTTCCAATTATATACCTAAAACCAAAAATTTATATTTCTGACAACCATTATTTATATGGTTGTTATGGTAACTTTTATTCAAATTCGTCTCTGGTATGATGTTCTTAGTTTAATAATTCTACATAAATACTCTTTGGCTGTAGGTCATTTACAATAAATTTCCTTTTAATTTAAATAATTTCTCGTTCTCTCTAAAAAGGTGTAAAAGCCGAATAATTAGAGAATACAAATATAGTCTCGCTTCAGTTCTCAAACGAGAAACATCTACTAAAGGCCTTATCCCGGGGCCACTTTGCCCCGGGATCCTGCAAGCCTCCATCTACACGTGAAGTCGTCGGCAGTCTGCTTCAAGCGCGGGGCCACACTACCTTCGGGCGCGCTACGACTGCTTGCTCCAGGCGCCGAGTGCACCTACTGCCCGCGCTACCTTCGGGCACGCTACGACTGCTTGCTCCAGTCGCCGAGTGCACCTATTGCCCGCGCTACCTCTGGGCGCGGCGACTACTTCTCCAAGTACTGAGAGCACCTACCCCAGGCGCTACGTGCGCCGGCTCCGGACGCTGCGTGTGCCCAGTCCAGGCGCTGCGTGCCGTCGCCGCTGAGAAACCTCAAGCTCTGCGTGTGCCTATTTCTACAAAAGCAGCGAGGCTCCAGGCTCCACTATAAAACTATATTGTCCTATTCTCCTACCTTTATTTTTTTTAAACCTAATTGTAATCTCATTTCATCCATCATCTTCATATTTCATTTTTTTTTTATAAAATTGTAAATACTTTTCTGAAACTTTAAATATATTATTTTCTTGGTCTACTTTTGTTGTTTTGCTGTTCTTAGGTTAGGTTCTTTCTCTTTTAATAGTCGCTTCACGACAAAACGAAAAAGAACGAGAAAGAACGGCAGTACGGTTCTACCACGTAACCCATGTACCAGGGATAAAAAACGTGTGTTCATGGGCCACGGTAGCTACATACTTACTTACCATAGACTGCATGCACATTTGTCACCCATTATCGTATTTAAAATGTCTTTACTTTTAAAATAAACAGAGGCTTACGAATTAAAACATTTTCATTGAGTATTAAGTGTATATACAAAATGTTTTATTACATAAAAGCATTAATTACACGGCCCAGTATTTACGAAAGCAATCACCAAATTAAACTCGCCACATTTTAATACATTAAAATTGAACTCTATAACAGTATTAAATTGCTTTATATGTAAACTTAAAATTGCGTAATTATTTCTTTCACTACTTAGCAGAGATGGAAAGTTACGCTGGTGGTCACATTTGTGGCATCGCGTGCAACTGTTCGCAAAGGACGCAGTGTAAGGTTGGCTAGCGGACATACCAATGTCAATTAAGCGTCATAGAATTAAACTGTGCTCTGTGAGATTATGAAAGTGCATAAAATATTGCAACCTTGTTGCGTAATTTTGGATTAATAACTAGACTTATAATGTTTTGGTAAGAAACAAAATTATATTAAATTTATCAAATTTTAATATTAAGTTAATTTAAATTAAATACCATTTAACGAGTCAATAAGTATGTACTAGTATCTATATACATACTTATTGACTAGTATATATATATATATATATATATATATATATATATATATATATATATATATATATATATATATATATATATATATATATATATATATAGAATCTCTTCAAGATGACTTCCGTCTTACTGACATTGATTTCAATTGATGAAAACGACCAATACATATTTTATAGTTTTTTTGTTAATAAAAAAAATGAATTTATTTACTGTTGTTGCTTGTGGAACAATCAAATTAAGATATTGATTTAAGATCATTAACAAGATTATTATAGTTTATTATTGTAGTTAATGTTTATAACATCAAGAATCATATTCCCCATGAATACGACAAGATTTATGTAACATTGGGAAATTTTATGCATTCATATTAAATTAAATCTCCTGAAGAGCCCTATTACTTTAGGAGACAAATAAAAGGTTAATACGCTATACGGTTATACGCGTTATAGCTACGTGAACAAGCCGATCTGCACAGACACCTGTGAAATTGTTATTGCAATTTTTTGTGTTGACCATCGTTCAGAAATCTACTTGTCTATAAACATTTTGGCATGCGAGGGGCAGCAGCGCGGCGAACTCTAGTTTGACTTAAAACCGTTTTCAGCACTGAGAACAGAATAACGATGCAGATAATTTAAAATTAAAAAAAATGTAGAACCGACTTCAATATAAATTAATAATAATAACTCAAAAACTATTGGTCAAATCTTAATCAAATTTATATTGTACCACATGTGAAGCACCAGCTTTCAAATAAAGAAAATCATCGAAATCGATTCACCCAGTAAAAATTTATAAGGTAGTAGGTAACACACATAAAAAAACATACAGTCGAATTGAGTACCGTCTCCTCTCCTCTCCTCTCTATATGCAGTGTCTATAATTTACTTTATGTAACGCGTATGTTATGTTTTATATTTCGTTTAATTTTAAAAATATCTATTAACAGTGTAATATGACTTGCACTATACTGTGTGTATATATATATATACATATATATATATATATATATATATATATATATATATATATATATATATATATATATTATATTATATTATATTAAATATATAGTATTTTTTAAACGAAGTTTTACATTCTCAGAAATATAATCATCGTATTTTTAGTATACAGCCTGTATAAGACTCCAGCTGGTCATGGGCACCTTTCTTTTCGTTTGTATTTGCCACAAATTACAAGTCAATAAAATGTGTTATTTATTACAACTTCATATAAATTTCATTTATCATTTTTCAACAATATATAGTTATTCTTCTGCTTATTAATTTATGCAATATATGCACCATGAAAACGTAATAAAAAGACACCTAAACGTAAATTAGTAAATGAAGTCTATATCATCATCATCATTATAGTCCATCAAAAGTCCACTGCTGAACATAGGCCTCCTCAGCAAACACCACAAAGCGCAGTCCTAAACCACCTGTCTCATCTGTCACCAGGTCGTTGCTCCATTTATTGGGCGCCATTTAGTATTAAGACGGCTTTATAATATTTAAATTATAATAAACGATTCATATTTGCGAAATGATTTATTATGAGGTGATACCAGTCAAACACCCTGATGTGGAAAAACGTGTTTTAGAAACCTAAAACATTCATTGCTGTATGAGGCCGAAATTTTTGGACAAGTCATAATTCACAAGCATTATATTTTTGATTTTGAAGCAGTATTTTTATTATTATTAGTTTTTATCAGGAAGATGTTGCTACCCATCTTCTATTTCATCATCACCACCACTATCACCATACATACACCATCTCTATCCACAGGATAATATCACGTATTTGGTAGAAGAATCTTTAACACTGTCATTACACGGCATCGTACATAATTATATCGTTGCGCTTGGGAGTATATTATACAGTTAGTTACGGTGACGTTCACCAGGTAAGTTGACGGTGCTTAAATCACAGGAAGTGTGATTTGCAGTTGGAAGTACCCACTGGCTGTAGATCAATTATTAAGAATTACATCAATAGAATATAAGCACAGAATAAATAATAACACATACAGTGAATTAAAATTTGATATGAAAATATACTTTATAGTACCTACAAGTACCTTAAAAACCACTTTTTAATCGAAAAATTGTAGAATACTCAATGATTTTATATACAAAAATGTTCATTTGCACAAGTTCAAGAAAAACATTATTTGAAATTAAAATCAAACAAAAATGTTCTTTCTGAGAATTTAGATTTAAAATATCACATCATTTCCGAACGAAGAAGTTAATTACTCGTAAATACAGAGAATCAAAAAGTTTCAGTGCAAGAATCACAACATCAATCTAAAGATTTAATTACACGGGACCAACAAGACGCAACAAGACTTGATTTACAGAAGTTCTGTATGATCCAGATGTTGGCTTATATGTAAACTAGCGATCCGCCCCGGCTTCGCACGGATGTTTTCTGGACCTCTACAACAGCACCACCTACCGGATCTTTCTTTCTTTAATCTTTTTTTTTAAAAACGTTACCCCCACACTAGGATTTTCTCCTGTATCGTGGAGGCAGTTTACAAACACAAATTGCACAAGGACAAACATCCAGACCCGGAACAATTATTTGTAGGCCATACAAATACTTGTTCCATGCGGGATTCGAACCCGCAGCCCCCAGCGCAGCAACTCATTGCTAAGCCACTGCGCCACGGAGCCGTCAGTCTAATTTTTAATCTAAAACATTCTTGAATCAACTCAATCACACACCCAAAATTTCATTAAAATCGGTCCATCCGTTTAGAAAGAGTTCAGTCACATACACACGGACATAAGAATTTTAAAATATATAATTATAATATATATATTATACATATAAACTTTTGCCTTAAATAATCCTGTCTATTGATGAAAATTGCATCAATATCCCTTAGGTAGTTTAAAAGATTTAAGCGCACAGACGGTGGGAAGTGACTTTGTTTTTATACTATGTAGAGATGATTAAAAATACAGTTCAAGATAAAAATGTACAAAAAATTGAAATAACTTTATATCAAATATATTTTTACATTTCTCAATCAAATGATTTAATGTTTTGTTTGTAATTCAAAGTATTCTAATAGATGTTAGTAATTAAAATATTTGTATTTGTTATTAAGTTTCAATAAAAGTTGAAATTTTTATAAAATTATAAAATATTATGCGTGACTTAAGTAAAACATACCGTACAATAATCGGCTAGTTAAGTGCCGCGTGAGCGTGACTTAAGCGCGGTTTTAAGTCACCGTGTACTATAAAATAATGCGCGATACACGGAACTTACGTAACCGATTATTAAACATATACTCTTAAAGTTAGTGCCACTAACTTCGCTCGTGCGCTAACTTCACACGGTTCAATGGTCGATTACTTAAGTCCCTTGTATCGTAATGTACCTACTATTAATTAAAAAATCTACTATTTCTTATTTGTCACCCCAAGTAAACTTAAAATTCTTGTATTAGGAGTGGTATAAGACTACACTATACGACAGTTATAGAGTGACGAATTCGAACTTACGTTTGTGTTGTATTGCACGCCCAAAACATAAGGCTTCTGTTTATTGAATAAGATATTGAAGTTTGCAGTAAATGATTGAAAATGTAAATGAATAGATCCTTATGATAAAGAAAAAAAAATTAATTTGTCGTGGAAGCTAATTGTATATTATGTAAACGACTTATTTATGTGCCCATAAAAATTAAAAACTTATAATAAAACTCCTATTAATATGAATTGACCGTGTAGTGGCTGTATCCCATATCTTCCCGTGGGTGTTGTAAGAGGTGATAGAAAGGAAACAGGAAATAGACAACATCGCCTTACTAATAATAACTAATATAAAAAAACTGCCGTTGACAACCCACCTGTAAAGCGTGGTAACTTTTTTTTATATAGGATAAGGGTGACAAACGAGCACACAGTCCACCTGATGGTAAGTGGTTGCTGCGGCCCATAGACATCTACATCTATCCTCTATTACTAATCAAAGTGTAGATGCGTTGTCACCCGTGAGGACTAAGATGGAATGCCTCATTTCCAGTAAAAAGGGCCTCCGGCCACCTGCACTCACCAAGCGAAACGCAGAGGTAAACCTCTACTTCACGCGGGTTTTCTGTGAGGTCGTGGTACCACCCCGGTTCGAGCCGGCCCATCCGTGCGACAGCAAAAGCTGCCGCGTGGCTCTACCACTGTTGCAACCATACTACTATAGCAAATATCCCTCCTATTAGGAAATCTATGGGGGAGGCCTATGTTCAGTTATTGATGTTGATAGGCTATAATGGTATTCAGTGTTTTTTGTTATTGAAGACCAAAACCAAACTTCTCAATATTATTTTATATTTATTCAGTAAATAGTTAAATAACACGTAGAACGATACTAATATGTAAACAAGTATTATAATTAAGACGTAAGTATATTGGTATCACCCACTAATGTACAAAACCGGTCGTTTAATGGTGAAATTATTGACATTCCCAAATTATTGCGGTCAATATTTAGATTTCCTCTTATTCGGTTCATACTATAAGACTTACTTCCGTAAACATTTTTCATATTGCAGACAGTGTTACCACAGTTTAAAAACAGTATGTGTTATGCTTTATTGTAATTAGTATATAACTATCGGTTATTTGTTACCTTTGAATATAATCACTGTCTTACACATTAAGAATCAAACACACTTTAGCAAAAATTCAGATTAGGTAGGTATCTACCAATGATTTTCTTCTTTCTCAGTTCATCATCACAGATATGCCTCTCCCACTGTAGGTAGGATTTGCCATAATCCCCACGCTGTCGGGCGGGCAAGTTGGTGATCGCAATACTGGTAAAGTCTGGACTTTCTATACGTGGTAGAACCACGCTGCCGCTTTACTATGGTTGTAGCATGAATAGATCGGCTCGAACGGGGCATGACCACGCTCTCACAGAATACCAGCGTAAAATAGCTGCTTAATGCTGCTTTGTTTCTTATGGTGAGTGTGTACCGTGTGCCGGAGACCCTATTTACTGGAAACGAGGCATTCCATCTTAGTCCTCAGGGGTGACATCGCATCTGCATTTTGATTGTCAATTGAATATAGATGTATATGAGCCAGAACATTGACTTTATGAGGTCTGTGTGCTCGTTTTTCAACATTATTCTATAAAACAACACCTTTGAGACTGCTCTCCGTTGCCGGCATGGATGTTCTACGTGTCGCCTTAACGAGATAGTTCTTCTACAATCAATTAGCGGCCATAAGATTTTTTTGATATTTTCCATATTCGCTTTTATAAGAAATAGGGTAGTGAATATTCTTTCGCCGCCAACACATGGTGAATTAGTCCCGTATTAATAAACGTTACTCAACGATGAACTCAAGTGCGCAATCATTTGATACGCCCTCATTACGATATCAGCATCTAAATATCGTTGGTAATTAATAAACACATAAAAACAGTATCTCAAAACGCTGTACTTACGATTACTGTTATGTGACTTACACTCAAGTACACACACTAGAGAGTCGAGTTTCGTTTATTAATCAGTGTGGCACTCAGCTGATATCGTAAACCTTAACCGCATCTTGAGATATGTTTATTAATAAGATCATAACCTCAAGATTGTACTCAAGTGTGTACTTGAGCTGAGTAACGTTTATGAATACGGGCCTTAGAAACGTGACAAGATATATTAGAAGTATTATAACAAATTGCCGATCCGCCCCAGCTTCGCACGGGTGATTTCTGTATCTCGACGACAGTGTCACCTACCAGGTATTATTGTGAATCTGAACCATCCAGGTACCCTCTCAAATAAACACACAAAAATTTCTTCAAAATCGGTCAAGTAATTTTCAAGTTTTTGTGAAACTAACGCACGACAATATACATAGATAGATATAGATATTGTAATTGTAAATGGTGTCCCATTAGTGGTCCCATTTAAATTTTATCGAAATCGATCAAGTGATTTTAAAAAAATCAACAATAAATTATATTTATTAAATGAAACTAAGTTTTACAGATTTTATCGCGTTTAATTTAACTTTTTAATTCCTGACGTTTTGGATGCTTTACAGCACCCATGGTCACAGGGAGGACTGAGGTGTTTGACGTCCAGATGTCATAGTTAGTCCGGCTACTTTCAGTTTTTGAATATTAATTTCTTTTGGTCTTTTTTTTTAAAATAATATTCAAAAACTGAAGGTAGCCGGGCTAACTATGGCATCGGGATCGCAAACACCTCAGTCCCCCCCCCCCCCCCCGTGACCATGGGTGCTGTAAAAGCACCCAAAACGTCGGGAATTAAACAGTTAAATTAAACGCGATAAAAGCCGTAAAAATTAGTTTCATTTAATGTGTAGTCTTTGCGTAAATATAAGAAATTATATTTATATAAAAGTCCGTTGTAAAAAAATTTTAATTTGACCACTTGTTACAGAACAATGATTGCTGTAAGAAAAGCAATATTAGTTATGTTAATAATGGCGCTCACAATGTGTCATGGAAATGAGAACTGGCTGGAAAATTTGTTCGAAGTACCAAACGCAGAAAAGAGGAGCATGTCCGACGTCATAGTCGACTTTCTAGATTACGTATTCCCCAAAGACGATTCTGAATCATCGATAATGAAAGAGATTTTCACAATGTTTGCAGAAGACGGCCCACCTGGAATACAAAGCGGATTGGCGGCGTTGGAATACGTAATTGATTGATATAAATACCGTTCATTTCGTGAAAACGTTGCAAGACTTTCTAAAAGAAATCATTTAATTGCAGCAATTATGTAATTAGAGATCTTCACAAACATAAATCGCTGTCACAGATATCTTTGAAATGGGTAGTCTTGTTTTAAAATTAAGTTTTCCTAACGTTAAATTAAACTGACAATTTTTTACGACAATACCAAAATTTTATAGCTCTTCAGTGTGTCGAGATATATAATACGCAAAAAGTGATTATTTATTTAATTAAAGTTAATTTATTTCAATGACAATGTTACTTTTATTCGTAGTGTTAATAGATTTTGTTCTAGTATAATTAATTTGGAAAGCAAAGGTATTTTGGCGAAGAAAGTTTCTCAAGTGGCAGTGCGAAGTGTGAAGCGCATATCCCCCCCCCCCCCCACAGAGTAGAAGAAGTGACAACCTGGTAAGGAAGCAAAGAAGCCAGGAAGTTGATGGATGCAGATGAATCAGGACTTTCTGACTAGCTTTGTGGTGGTGGCGTGAGAACCCCATATTACCACCCCGTGTGTGTCGTAAGAGGCGACAGTGAAAACCAAATCAGGAGATGGGCAGCAGCGTCTTCCTAATAACGGTTAAAAACTACTAAAACTAAATACAAAAAACTACGGTTGCCAACCCGCTTGCCAAGCATGGCAACTATGTCAAATATCCGCTCTATAAGGCAATCAATGGCGGAGACCTATGTTTAGCAGTGGACTTTAATAGTCTAAAGGGTAACCGCTTGCACCTTTACAAGGCGCAGGTTTGGTCTCACAGAAAATATTATTTTCACCTCAGGTCCGGGGCAAACCAGTGCCATGTCCTCCTGCTTGACCGCATGCAGTGTAGAGCAGCTCAAATCATCAAAGAACGAGTTCGTTCTGATCGGCTCGATTTACCGGCTTTGGGAAGAAATGTTGCATCCCTGTGTTCTATCGAATTTATCACGGGGAAGGGGATTAATTCCAGCCGCCAAATTTCACCACCGCATATCGTGACAATACTCACGATACCATCCAAATCATCTGGATGCTTTACAGTTCATCGCGGTACGGTTTACAAGGAGTTTTCTCCCTCGCATGACTTCATTATGGAATCGTTTACCACTGGCGATTTAAGCACGCCAAGATTTTGAGAGGCCATTTTAACCTTCTCTTCAAAGTGACCACGAAACTGCTCATTATTCGATATGTCGACCCCTAGGATTCCGATGCTGGATGACTTATTGCATCTAAAATGGATGCTATGGTTTCTCAACTATTCATAGCTATTATTTTAATACTAGTATCATATCTGGTGTATTCGCTGCATTAATGAAACAGTCAAGTAATATATTTCTTTAAATATACTAACATTTTACCCCTCCAATTTTAGAGCTATTTCTTTTCTGCTAACAATTATTTTCAATATTGATAAATTATTCTTAGTGAAATGTATTTTTTTTAAATAAATAACTTACTTCATAAAAATCAATTCAGTTACACAAAGGGTCGATCGACAAGTGATGCTGGTGTTGAACTGATAAAACATATCGCCAATGCAAGGGAGATTCACAGGACCTATCGATTGTATTCACCGTGAGATATTAATCTATAATCTACAACAATAATATGGTGTAAAGTTGGTCACTTACATTCGCACGAATACGCAAACTCACAAGTGTAGGACGACATTTGCAAATAACTATGCAAAGTTCTTGCTGCATTCGCGGTTTCCCAAGCTGTGTCGATTTTTTAACAGACATTAATATGCACGAACCTCGATCATTCGCGTACTCTCCCACACATTAATGCGACCAGTTGCGCACACCATTGTGGAGGTAACGGACGTTTTGCCATTTTCATAGTTCATGAAGTAGACGTCATGTCGTCTAGTGTGTAGCGTACTTAAACTTCATCATGGATTGGAAAAACACCAAGGTGATGGAGTTCATTGAACGTATGCAGAATGAATCGACCATATGGGATTCTCAAAAGAAATCCCATAAAAAAGAGGAGCCAATAATGACGCCTGGGAAAGAATAAAAAATCTATTTTCTCTTCAATGTTCCATTGACGAATTAAAAACGGGAGAAATTCTAGAGAAGATTGAGACATTCGTAAAGAAGTGTTGAAGAAAGCGCAAATAGGTTCGCAAATCAAGTATGCGAACTCATTTCCATATCTGCTAAGTTTGCGAATGAATGTCTGATGGTACTTAACATAAGCGCAAACATTCATACATTTTACGAATGTTTGCACGCATGTGAAGGACCGGGGTAAGACGTGATGTCCTTAAATTTATTATATTTAATAATTAAATAACTAAATTGTTATCAACGGTGTGTTTTTCCGCGTCGATAGTACAAACGCCTCAGTGTTCAATTCTCGGCTCATTTTTGTGATGTGAAGAAGTAATTTGGTTTAATGTCAATAATTTGTATTTTAATGGCACTTAAACTAAATTTATGAAATTCGTTACTCCAAATTTCAAATATTTTTTATAGAAGAAGGGTGCCAAGCGAGCACAGCCGACTTGGTGGTAAGTGGATGCTGTGGCCCATAGACATCTACATACTATCTAGATCTATCTATCATCGCTTAAAAATCAAAATGTATATGCGTTGTCACCCCTGAGGACTAAGATGGAATGCCTCGTATCCAGTGAAAAGGGTTCTATTTTACGCTGGTATTCTGTGAAAAAGTAATCCTTCTCCGGTCGAGCCGACCCATTTATGCTACAACCATGACGTAGCTGAAACATGGCTCTACCGTATAGCTGCCGTGTATCGTATGGTGAGTGTAGGAAACAAGGCATTCCATTTCCATCTCAATTCTCAGGGGTGACAACGCATCTGCATTTTACAATATGGCCAGTAACATTTTATTTATTTATTTATTTCAGGCAGAGCGCATATGAGTTTTTAACAAATTAAAATTATAGCTAGGGTTATTATAAAATACATAAAATTGATTCAGGTATCATTTTCATTCTAAATTGATGAAATTTGTAGATGTCTATGGGCCATGGCATCCACTTCCCATAAATAGATGGGCTGTGATCGTTAGTTGTTGCCTTATTCTAAAAAAAGCATAATGTCGTATGGTATTTTGCTTTAAGGACACGCGATTGACACTGAAATTATATTTTTTTGGCAGAACAGAGCCATAAAAGTAATATGTGATTTCAAACAAGTCTCTTAGATGGAAATTAATATATTGTTACAAACAAGAATAAAGAAAAAGAAGATACGAAAAAATGAGTGTAGAACTATGGCGGTAGGAAGGAAAAGGGGAGATCTCCCGCCGGGCAAGGTGTTCTGCCCGGGGAGCGGCCAACACTCCGATTGGTAGTTCGGAGCTATTCTATATATGCTGCTTTAACTTCGGAACTTTGTAAGCGCGATTTAGGCTTCGATGTTTCGCTTGTGGCGCAACGACAGCAACGCCACATCACCCCCCTACTCAGACCGGAGGTCGATAGTGCAGTCTAGATGTCGACGAATTTGCAAGTGCCAGGGAATAGCTCCGCTACCAATCGGAGTGTTGGCCGCTCCCCGGGCAGAACACCTTGCCCGGCGGGAGATCTCCCCTTTCCCTTCCTAGCGCCACAGAACTATATCCCTAACTCGTTCTGGCAGTATAAAGTATCGCGCACGCGACTTAATACTCGTAATTCTACGAGTCTCACTGACATTATTTGCCCTGTGTTGCGCTGAGATGAGTAGTGTTGCTGTTGCTGTTATCATATAATTATGTCCTTCACGTTACACCAGTCTGTGATTGCGACGCGGTCATATATAGCTCCGTACTCACATTCGGTATTAGTCGATAGTTTTACTCTATATCAAACGTGTGGACCGCAAAACTCACAACTGCCGACATCGAAGCTAACCATCGAGCCGGCTCGATGGAATTAAATAAATGTAATTTCCATGGACTTTTATACGTCCATGGTAATTTCCTGCCTTCATGTTTCCTTCGCACCTACTTGAAGCAAGCCGAGCTCTCTACGCGGTGCCAATGTATCGAGCCCATCAGAAATAACTCGGTCGTCAACGATTCGGACCGCTCTGCGCTGGATGCGGTCAAGTGGAAGAAGCTGGCACTGGGGTATCCCAGCCCAGAGATGAAAACAGTATTCCATGTGAGGCCGATTTTACGTTTTCTAAAGTTGCAAGTGATGTGCCGGCATGAAATACTGTCTCGCTCTGCTGAGCACGCCAAGCTTTTTAGAGGCCAATTTGACCTTCTCTTCCAAGTGACCACGAAACTGTACACTATTCGATATGTCGACGCCAACGATTCCGATGCTAGCTGAGGCAGCAAGGGAGTGCCTTGAAACTGAGGAGATACGACAAAGGGGTTCTTTTTAGCGGTAAAAGCACAAACTTGTGTCTTCTGGGGATTGAACTGGACTAGATTTAGTCGCCCCTAATCCGAGACAATGTTCAGCAAAGACTCGACTTCAAACACAAGTTTGTCCCGGTACCCGGCGACGTATTCCCGAGTAATATTGGCACGGCCGATATATAAGGCATCACCATTGCTGTCGTCTGCATAGCAATGAATGTTACCAGTTTGCAACATATCATTGATATGCAGGAGAAACAGCGTTGGTGATAGCACGCAGTCTTGTGGAACACCAGCGTTAGATAGACTTGAAATCAGAGCAAGCGCCATCTTCTACGACCTTGATGCTCCGATCAGCAAGGAAACTGGTGATCCATTTGCACAATTTCTCGGGAAGCCCATAGGAAGGAAGCTTCGAAAGAAGCGCTTTGTGCCACACCCGATCGAAGGCCTTCGCTATGTCCAAACTAACGGCCAATGCCTCCCCCTTGGACTCTACTGCCTCCACCCATCTATGAGTCAGATAGACTTGAAGATCATCAGCTGATAGACCCCGGTGAAAACCGTACTGGTGGTCACTAATCAGCTGGTGATCCTCAAGGGACCTCATGAGCTGGCAGTTTATAATAGATTCCATTATTTTGGAGAACAAGGAAGTGATGGCGATAGGCCTGTAGTTGGACGGGTCTGAGCGGACACATTTTTTTAGGGATCGGGTGGACCAAAGCTGTCTTCCATGAATTCGGGAATACGCCTTGGGAGTAGGAGTACCGGAAAAGACGCGTTAAAACAGGGCCAGCTCCGGAGCACGTCTTCAACACAACAGGAGGGACTCCATCGGGACCACTCGACTTGCTGACTTCCAGGGAGAAGATTGTTTTGCGAACCGAGCGCTGTGTGAACCGCACATCCAACATGGAGCACTCACATCACGGGATGGTCAGCGGTGTGTTCCCCCGGTCATCTAGAGTCGAGTTGTACGCAAAGAGAGAGCTCAACAGATCAGCTTTCTCCTTTGCGGCATGGGCCAGTGAGTCGTCCTCTCTGTGCAGAGATGGAAGAGATGGCTGACAGAAGTTCCCTGGGACAGCCTTGGCGAGAGACCAGAATGCACGGGTTCACGAAGGAAGGGGAACTAGCTTCTCGCCAATTCTGCCGATGTGCTCAGACCTTGCCTGGGCAATAACGCTTTTGAAGAACCTGGTGGCGGAATTATACTTCTTTTTAGGTGCGCTAAGTAAGTAAACACTTCCCGAGATTTTGATGCGTCAGCCCAGGCCCGGTAGCACTTCTGCTTAAAGCGTGATACTATTTTACAGGAGCGACCAAACCATGGCTGGGATCTACCTCCGATGGGCACCACAGAGGATGGAATAAAAAGTTCCATACCCTGAAGTAACACATCAGCCACAGAATCATTTTCTACGCTAAGTCGTGTAAAAACTTGTTTGAGAGCAAACATGTTAGAAGAGAGGCTGACAGGTTTAGCTCTTCTAAATATTCATCCAGAGATGGTCCCAGACGTCTCAAATATTATCGCCCTTATTGTCAATAATGTCTATGCCCTATTATTGTCAATAAAAATAGAAGACTTCCATTTGTTTTATAATGCATGCCATAAAATTGTGTATTGTGCAATAAAGTCTAATTTACTCGACATATTTTATTATTAGTGACCCCCTCCAAAATTTCAGGCTGCGACCGCGCCTGCTCTACAAGTGATTCAATTTTGATAATTTCGGCACGGAGCAGTTTTAACGATGTTAAAAGAAACGAGAAATGTGAAAAATATTTTCACACCAATAATCTAACATATGTTAAATGATACCTTACACTTTGTGAACAAATATTAAAATAGTATTAAAATTGCCTTTTATAAATAGGAACGCAAAACTATTAGTACGCTGTGCTATAAAGTTCTTTCAGGCGACATAAAAAACTAGTAAATCACTGGCGTTTCTATTTATTGAATTTGTTATTTGGTACAAAAGTAAAGAACCACCTGTTTGTTTTTAAGAAATTTAACATTACCAAAATAGATAACACTATGTTACTTATTGTGTTCTATTTCAAACATAATAAATATTATTTTTATTTTTATTACATGGCCCCTTAGAAAAGGAGTACAGACCTTTCAGTAGAAATAAAATTTAAAATAGGGTTAGTACAAAAAAGGATTTTATTATTGTCGACAAACTATACGTTCTCGTATATTTAAACATCTTGTTGTAACCATTGGTGGATTAACCTTAAGGCAAACAAGGCATTCTTGGATATTTAAGTAAAAAGTAAACACAACAACTGTTCATTTAACCCGCAAAGAAAAGATACAAGATGACATAAGAGGATTTAGTAAATGTTTTTATTTAAATAAAATTGTATTTTTGTAACCCCTTTATTAGATAAAAATTCCCCAATAATTACTTATCTTTGTCATATTTTGCAAAATTTCTCCAAAACGGTACAAGCTCTTTAAATAGTTTTCATCCTTATAAAAAGGTCTTACAAATATTTATATTTTTAAGTGAGAGTTTTATTTTTATTCCCCGTTTTATCCGAGAAATTATAATTTTTCCCCAAATTTGAATATATTCGCGCGAGCGTGCCTGCTCCGTCGCCCTGTAATTCCCCGCGAACTTTGTCGCAGCTCGCAGTCCGTTTTTGGACATCGTCGAGAGTGGACAGCGAGTCCGTGTTGGAACATAATATACACCATATAACACCATTGCTAGGTTCTAAACATTAAAAGTCTATGAACGCATACGCATAGTCAGAGAAAAGCGTATGTGTTATAAATGCGTAAATCATGACGACGCAAAACAATGCCTTAGCGTCAAACATAAACAATGTGAGAATGTGTAAAAAGGCCACCAACACACTAGGTATTGCATAAAAACTATGGCAATAACCAGAAGAAAATTGTTCAAAATAATCATGATACAAAACAGGAATCTTCGAATATTACGCCGAGTACATCAATATATACAGACAAACAAAAAAAAACCCTTTAAATATAAACCTATTCAAGGAAAAAGTTCTCACGTTTCCTCGACAATAAGTAACGAAAATAAAAGCGTACTTCTAGCCACGGCCTTAGTTCGCACGTTCACCGTAGACGGCAGCCCACAAATATTTGGGCACGCCACTATAGCGGCGATAAGACCCCTCTTTGAGGAGTGGCTTGAGAGACGCCACGGCGTCCTCACCTTCCGCCTGACGCAGGTCCTCACCGGACACGGTGTGTTCGGGAGGTTCCTGCACCGAATCGGGCGGGAGGAAACGCCCGGGTGCTCCCACTGCGAGGATCGACCGGAGGACACGGTGGAGCACACCGTGGAGGTGTGCCCTGCTTGGGCGGAGCACCGCCGTGTCCTCGTAGCGGCGATAGGCGGCGGCGACCTCTCGCGTCCGGCCCTGGTCGAAGCCATGGTCCGGAGCGAGACGGAATGGGATGCCGTCACCACCTTCTGCGAAGCAGTGATGCTAGCGAAGGAGGTGACGGAGCGGGAGAAGGAGAGAGCAGCAGCTTTCCTTCCCGGTCGCCGCGGGAGACGCCCCGGGCGTCGGGGGCTACGTCGTGGCCCCCGGCCACCGTAGGCGCGGGCCTGTGGATGGCGAGCAATGGGTAGCTCGCCGTCCGTCCGTCTAACGACGACAGGCCGTGTCGACGGCGCGTTTTGTTCCACGCGCGCCTCAAAGAGCTGTCAGCATCGTGAAGGGGCCCGCAAGGGCCAACGCCTGCCGGGGCTGCGGGCTGTTCGAAAGAGATACCGCGGCTCCGGAACGTAAGGGCACTGAAGGAACACGGATGGTTTTTAGTCAGTAAAAGTCTGACACTTCCTTCCGCTCCACCCAGAGCGAAAGGCGTCATTTGATGATTTTCCATCCGCAAAAAAAAAAAAAAGCCCACAAATATTGCGAGTTTTATGTGAGCAAGGCTCCGAAGCATCAGTTTGTACCGAAGAAATAACTCAGCTGTTAGATTATCCTAGGAAGAAAATTAATGCCGAAATAAAGGGCATCGCTGCCGAAAAACCCAACCTCAAACTACAACCTAGACTTTAAAACCTCGATTCCCAAGCGAATACGAGTCAAAAACATTACTAATAGTTTTACCTAAACTGACGAGTTCATTGCCTATAAATTAACTACAAATGATTAAAAATAACACACCTGAAAACATAATAACGCAAACTTATAAACGCTATATGGTGACAACAGGCTCAAACTAGCATACCTGCGACAGAAATCTTGGGTGCTAGGTGGAAATCAGTATATTAATAATAAATACGTTAAATGCATAAGATAGACATAAAGCGACGACCGCAGGACAAAAAAATGGGGACACTACCTAAACCAAACCGTCACCTCATTTTAGTCAGAGACATGGACTATGCAAAAGCTGACTGGGTTACAAAGGTTGTGTGACCCTCAAAAATCAAATAAAACATATTAGAAAAGGTCAATTTATTTTTTAATTCCGCTGCCGATAAACGAAAATTTAGAAATGCAAAAAACAATTATAACGCCTGCTCATTGTACCACAGCAATTATTAATGACTGCACAAAAATAAAAGAAACAAGAATATAAAGGAGCTATAGAAAGAACGATATTTTGAATTAAATAATAATCAATGAAAACAATGCCTCAATAAATAAAAATAATTACATTTGTTTTCCGGTCACTGTCAATAACATGCAATCAAACAAAGATTACATTGTTTATAAAAATAAGACGCCCTAATAACACTCAACTTCAAATGTAAAATACTTGGCTTTTGTTGCCGAAAGTACGGTCACAGTATCCGTTATATGCGATGGACAGTGAGAAGAGATTAGTATTCATGGGGTTGGAAAAATACAGATCTCAAGCTCCTGCATAATCAAGACTTTCACAAATATTGTCCACATCTTTTTCTGTCTGAGCGTCATTTTCAAAAAGGACTAAGCTTATACATAGAATCTATCAACATAGTATCAAATAATATTAAAAACGTTTCTCAGGAACAAATAATAGATAGCACCAACGGCAATTTTAATAGGTTAGGTAACAAAGAGCAGACTCTATAGATACATTTAGAACATACTATAATATGACAAACTATAATTAATAGTTTTCATTCGTTTATAGCTAGCTCAGTAGTATTGAGCATAATTACTATTATGTTTTTAATAACGTTTTGTTTTAAATCACACGTGACTGGATGAGTGTCGTATGTGAGACAAGACAAGACGCTGAGCTGCCGCAGCCATCCAGCCCACCCACGCAATACGCTGAGCAGACACATTCGGCCAGACCAACCCGCGACCTGAGTGCTGGCTGGCAGCAACCACCCCCAGACCATTGGCCACCTCCAAAACAAGAGTCGATGGGACTCTAGCTGCTGAAACGTCTTCCTGAGACACGCCAAGATGTTCAACACTGAACATTGCAACGAATCACCCATTTGACCACGTGAAAACTCACGCACACTAATACTTGTTGCTGAGCAACCTTGGCATATGACATAAATATTTGTTTGTAGTTAGTTAATATGAAATTGTATAAATTGGAACGTTTTGTAAATAAAATTATCTTTCAACGCTGAATGACGACTTCATTATTATCGCCAAGACTCCTGGTAAGGGGATTCCTTACCAGGAGTCACTCTCACTGCAGCCAAGACACCTTTAGCCGACAGAATCCCTGATCAGTCTTATGAGTCTGCTTGACTGGCAGTGAGAGAACCCCATCACCTAACGCTTTGGCACACTAACATTTTGGGTAAGCTTCCAACGTACGTCATATCTCCTGATCTGACTGAATGGGTAAAAGAATTTCTGATTGAACGGCTTCTCCGGATCGTCGTCGATGGTTGGTCATCGGATCCTGTGGCAATTAACGCCGATATTCATCAGGGGTCCGCTCTCTCTCCAACACTATTCCTGCTGCATATTAATGATCTGATTATGCCCGGTATCTATGGGTATGCAGATGATAGCACAGTTGTGAAGACATACCAACCAAGTCCTCGGGCCAGTCGGGATCAAATCCAGTGCGAAAAAAAGCTATAATAGAGCGTGTGAATCTCACATTACATGCAGTTTGCGAATGGGGCCATGCCAATCTTGTCAAATCCAATGTCTCCAAAACACAAGCGTGCCTTTTCATTCCAAAAAAAGGGCCAGCTCATCGTGGTTCAGTCTTTCCGAAATGTATTAATTTTACACGTGGTAGAGCCATGCTGCAGCTATATTAGTAGTATAGTTGTAGCACGAATCGGTCGGCTCGACCGGGGAAGGACCACGCTCTCACAGAATACCAGCGATAAATAGCAGCTTAACGCTGCTTTGTTTCGTATGGTGAGTGTAGAGAACCGGAGACCCTTTTTACTGGAAACGAGGCATTCCATCTTAGTCCTCACGGTTGACAACGCATATGCATTTTGATTCGCAAACGTGGATAGATGTAGATGTCTATGGGCCACAGTAACCACTTACCATCAGGTGGACTGTGTGCTTGTTTGTCACCCCATGCTTTAAAAAAAATCACTGCAATACACCGACCGCCTTCAGTTGTAGGAGGGTTGAGATATCCACAAATCTGAAATTCGGGCTGTTCATTGAGTCCAGGGCCAAAGCAGCTGCAAGGAAGCTAGCAATCCTAGCAAAGGTGCAGCGATACTTCACGCCGGGATAGCTGCTTACTTTATATAAAGTGCAAGTCCAGTCGTGCATGGATTATTGCTGCCATATATGGGCTGTTTCTGCAAAGTGCCACCTAGCAGCTTTGAACTCAATGGAAAGGTGTGCTATGAGGCTTATTGGTGATCCAAATTTGGTTAAAACCAGTCTTACCAGCCTCGAACACAGGCGCAAAGTAGTCAGCCTTTCGGTTTTCTACAAGATACATTTTGGAGAGTGTGCGCAGGTATTACATAATTTAATTCCTCTCTCTCCCTTTCACCATCGGACAACTAGACGTTCAGCCCATCTTCACTCTTTCGTTGTTGAGTTACTACGCATTCGAACCAAACGGTTTGCTACCTCGTTCATGATTCGTACAGCAAAGGAGTGAAATAAGTTGCCAGCATCTGTGTACTATATGGGTGTGTTCAAGGCAAGAGTGAATAGGCTTTTATTAAGTCAGTGTGCTTCACCATCACAGGCAACATCACCACTTACCATCAGGTGGGGTTGTAGTTAAGCGCTTTCTTAGTATTATATAAAAAAACAAAAGGTCCCAAATATGTAAAAGCATTATATTGATAGAAATGGGACCTGAAAATTAAAATTATAGTGCCGTGTAGACTGCTTGACAGAATAGAATAGAATAGAATAGAATAATTTTTTATTCAATATAGATCACATGTGTAATTCTTATTGAAAGTCATTTTTTACTTTACCACTGGTTCGAAAAAAAAACCTCCGTCCTGGGAAGAACCAGCAAGAAACCCAGCGGGACTTCTTTTTTTAAAGCAAATTTTACAATAATGGTTATACAACTATATAAGTACAAAATTTATTTTAGAAACAGCTTGGAAGCGATCACCTCATTCCCAGGGGTTATTATCAACCATGTATTCATTTATACTATAATAACCCCTTTTATACAGTTTCAACTTAACAAAACATTTAAGCTTGCTAATAGAGAGAGCCTGTACACTTTCCGGGACCTTGTTGTAATAGCGTATACATTGCCCCAAGAATGAATTACTGACTCTGTGGAGTCGAGAAACTGGTATCACTAGCTTGTGTTTGTTCCTAGTGTTTACAGAATGCACATCACTTTTTTTACTAAAACTACCTTTGTTTTTGTGAACATACATTAAATTTTTGTAAATATACTGAGAGGCCAAAGTTAATATATTTATTTCTTTAAATTTATCTCTAAGAGACTCTCTCAGTTTTAGGTTGTAAATAGCTCTAATGGCCCTCTTCTGTAAAAATAGTTTATAAATCAGCCGCATTTCCCCATAGCAAAATCCCATAAGATATTATGCTATGGAAATAACTGAAATAAACTAATCTAGCTGCCTCGACACTAGTGAGACCTCTTATCTTTTTTACAGCATAGGCTGCAGAACTTAGTCTGCTTGCTAGTTTGGATATATGGGGGCCCCACTGAAGCTTTGCGTCGAGAGTGATGCCAAGAAAAACAGTGGATTCAACAGGGCTCAGTTCTTCCCCATTTAAAAACACATTGGTTCTCAGATTTTTAACATTCGTTGTTGTAAATTTAATACATTTAGTTTTATTTCCGTTTAAATGTAAATTATTAACGTTAAACCAATGCACTAATTTTCATATATCATTATTTACTTCGTCACATTTAAATGATTGACGTTTAAGTTTAAAAATCAAAGAAGTATCATCAGCAAATAATACTATATCATGATTATCCTCTACAATAGAAGGTATGTCATTAATATACACTAGAAATAGGAATGGGCCGAGAATTGAGCCCTGAGGGACACCCATTAGTACAGGTGAGCCGGAAGAACTTTTACCATTGATAATAACTTTCTGCATTCTATTACTTAAATATGAAATTATAAGTTTAAGCGCTGTGTTCTTGACACCATAGTACTGTAGCTTCCTGATTAATGTCTCATGGTGAACGCAGTCGAAGGCCTTGGAAAGGTCACAAAATATACCCAAAGCATCCTCTGAATTCTCCCATGCACAAAAAATATGTTTAATAAGCTCAACTCCAGCGTCAGTTGTTGAGCGACCCCTTGTAAAACCGAATTGATTTCTATGAAGCAATTTATTAATACTCGTATTAAAGAAACTTAACATCTGATCTAAAATTATTTTTTCAAAAATTTTACTAAATGTTGGTAGTACAGAAATTGGTCTAAAATTGGCGAGGTCTAATGTACTACCAGATTTAAATAAAGGTATGACTTTACTGAGTTTCATTAAATCAGGAAACACACCAGATTAAACACAGACAGTATCCGAGATCGAGGTAAACTTGGACTCGCTAACCGATATATCCTAGGCATATCATCTTAGTGCCGTGTGTTAAGCAGGTTTGTTGTAGCATATGACCTGCCAGTGGACATTGCACACCCGTACAGATTGTGGGTGGCGTCTTAGGTCATTGCGTTACGATAAGTCGGCCGTTTTTCGGATAAGAGTGAGTGTGTTTAGTAGTACCTTTGAGTGCAGCAATCATACTCAACTCCATGTTTTAGTGCAATAGTGATTTTGTATTTTGGATTTTTGGCTACTAGCCTCTTAGTGGCGTGCTAGTATGCTCTCTGAACACCTTGCCCAGCGGGAGATCTCCCCTTTTCCTTCGACCGCCACAATACGTTGGTGCAATTTTTAGTTAACAACAGTACCAATTTTGTTGCCAAAGTCAATAGGAATCCTGTGGGTGTGTTGTGATGGGGCGCCATCCGTATGATAGTTACATTGATGTTTACTTCTACTTGTGGTATTGCGTCTTGTGATGGACCTACGCCTAATTCGACACATTTTGTGATTCTAATCGATGGAGGTATGTGGGTGGTGATGTCTGCTGCGATTATATGAGTGACCTTGGGATGGTGTAAGCCCAAAGATAGTCGTATTGATGCTTGTAGCGTTCTGCAGCATTGCGCATTTGCGATAATTGTTCTCAATTACGCTCTCTACGTCTTGGTTTGACTCACAACCTAAGTAGCTTTGCCCAAGTCGGGTCCCTTCATTACGAGGCTGCAGACTGTCTGACCTAAATGATGTTTTATATAACATCATAATAATATATCTCTGTAAATTTCCCATTTTTGAATGATTAAAGGCAACTTGTTGGTGAGTGAGACAAACATGATCAAAAAATGCATTAATTTATTCAACGTAAGTGATTCAAACTCTTTCCGATGGCGAATTATTACTATTTTTTTTTATAGAATAAGGGTGACAAACGAGCACACAGTCCACCTGATGGTAAGTGGTTGCTGCGGCCCATAGACATCTACATCTATCCTCTATTACAAATCAAAGTGTAGATGCGTTGTCACCCGTGAGGACTAAGATGGAATGCCTCATTTCCAGTAAAAAGGGCCTCCGGCCACCTGCACTCACCAAGCGAAACGCAGAGGTAAACCTCTACTTCACGCTGGTTTTCTGTGAGGTCGTGGTACCACCCCGGTTCGAGCCGGCCCATCCGTGCGACAGCAAACGCTGCCGCGTGGCTCTACCACTGTTAAAAAACTATTATACTATTATCTTATAACTGCCTTTTGTTTGTGACACAAGGGAAACAGAAACAGGAGATGAGCAGCAACATTTCTCTCATAATTTTAATAAAAATCTGCGGTTGGCAAACGTGGCAACTATAGCAAACTTTATTTAAACCATTGTTTGAAATTTTATCAACAGTGAACTTGATAGGCTGTCATAGATTATGATAAAAGTATAGTCGTAGTAGATAAAAGTAAAGTATAAAAGTATAGACGACCGAGTCCCTTCCGATCGGCTCGATTTATTGGCGCTACGAAGAGATGTTGCATCCCTTTGCATTTTCTGTCACATTTACCACGGGGAGTGCTCTGGGGAATTTTTCGGATTAATCCCAGCCGCCAAATTTCACGAACGCACATCGCGGCAATACTCTCGATACCATACACACCATCTGGATGATTGGCGGTCCACCACTGTGCGATTTAGAAGATGTTTTCTCCTTCGCACAATTTCCCTGTGGAATCGATTACTACCAGCGATTTTTCCGGAACTATACGACTATGGGACCTGTAATTCCCCTGGTTTCCCTGGTGTTGCAGTTGTTCGTGGGCGACGGTAGTCACTTACCATCAGGTGAGCCGCATGTTCGTTTGCCCCCTCTCTTATGCTTCAAAAATTCATATGCTTCATACGATGAAGAGTCATACGCTTACGGAGCTCGAATAGAGCAGTCATGCCTATTAGCAATTATACAAATGTTTAAATATTTGCAATAAAATTGTGAACTAGATAAGCCATTGGATAATTTCTGCTTATATTGTGATTTTACAGTAGTGAATAACAAATTATAATGAAAAACATTTGAGAGAAATCATTTTTACTACATACGAAAATAGCCCGTTCAACCGGAGCACCATTACACCTCGGAGTCCACCCAGCACGCCTGAACCTCAACCTCAGCATGATGCTGCAGACTCCATTAATTTTTAGCCACAAGGAAAATTAAAAATTGGATGACCTTAATCGAACAGTACCTAAATGAAGTTTAGCATATTACCCAGGAGGGAAAGCTAAACTCTGAACAAAAGCTGAGAATCAATGCAATATCGTGAAAGGTTTTTAATACAGCCTCTCAGATAGCAGTATTCTACCAATCGTTGAAGCAAAAGGCTATTTAAATGCGCAAATCTCTTGAAGCACTGAGATAAAAACAAGACCTAATGGAGTGCCTTAATGATTTCAGTAAATCTCTTATGGAAACTTTTCAAGAAAGCTGCGCCAAAGCACCGTTAGAAATAATGTCCTTTGCTGATATGGTCAAAACAAACAAAAATAACTACTTTCGATTCAAAAAATTCCGTTCCACTGCAATTTAACCCGAGAATATTAACAGTGGTAGAGCTAAGCGGCAGCTTCAGCTGTCGCACGGATGGGCCAGGTCGAACCGGGCTGGCACCATGACCTCACAGAATACCGGCGTGAAGTAGAGGTTTACCTCTGCGTTCCGCTTGGTGAGTGCAGGTGGCCGGAGGCCCAATCCTCTCCCCCTCCCCATCAACATGGTAGTGGAATTGAACAGAAGACTACCCCAGGAGGGTACCAGCACCCTTGGAGAATCCCTCGCTGATCATCCACGACCAAACCACTCCACTCCTGACTAAGGCGACCCCTTTCACGCTATCCGTGAATTTTTGCAATATCAGGGGACTTCATTCCAACCTTAATGCTATCCATTACCATCTAGAGACGGCGAAGCCGGCCTTGCTCTTTTTAACAGAGACTCAGGTATCCTCTCCGGCTGATACTGCATATCTCTCTTACCCGGGGTACAAATTCGAACACTCCTTTGTGCCCCGGGCTGGAGTTTGCGTATACGTCAGAGAGGACATCTGTTTTCGACGCCTCGGCAGTCTTGAAGGTACGGACCTGTCCATCCTATGGCTGCACGTAGACAGGGACGACCATCCCCGCGTCTACGGGTGCCTCTATAGGTCCCATAGCAGTAATGCCGACACAGACCGACTCATCGACCACATCCAAATGGCTGCAGACTCCGTGCTACAACAGGTCCCATCCACAGAAATCGTGATACTCGGTGATTTTAACGCCCACCACGCTGAATGGCTTGGTTCTCGTTTAACCGATCATGCGGGTAGATCTGTCTATGACTTTGCTTTGGCATATGGTCTAACAAAACTAGTTACTTCGCCTACGCGGATCCCAGATGTGGAGGATCATGTACCTTCCCTGTTGGACCTTCTGCTGACCTCTCATCCGGACGGATATCAGGTCTCCGTCGATGCCCCACTGGGCTCGTCGGACCATTATCTGATCCGGAGTACGGTGCCACTCACGCTTCCATCGCAGTTGCGATCTGCAGCTTGCCACCGTGTTTGGCACTATAGGTCGGCCGATTGGGACGGGATGCGGTCTTTTTTTGCATCCTACCCTTGGGGGCGGGTTTGCTTCTCACCGGAAGATCCCAGCGTTGTTGCCGATTCTGTTGCTTATGTAGTACTTCAGGGTATGGAACTTTTTTTTCCATCCTCTGTAATGCCCATCGGAGGCATTCCCATGCGGGAAGTGCTGTTTACACAGCGCTTGGTGCGTAAAGCACTCCTCTCCCTGGACGTCAACAAGTCGAGTGGGCCTGATGGAGTCCCACCTATTGTGCTGAAGACGTGTGCTCCGAAGTTGGCACCGGTTTTAACGCGTCTTTTTCGGTACTCCTACTCCCTAGGCGTAGTCCCGGACTCATGGAAGACAGCTTTGGTGCACCCGATCCCTAAAAAAGGCGACCGCTCAGATCCGTCCAACTACAGGCCTATCGCCATCACCTCCTTGTTCTCCAAAGTAATGGAAACGATTATTAACAGCCAGCTCATGCGGTACCTTGAGGATCACCAGCTGATTATTGACCGCCAGTACGGTTTATGTCGAGGTCGTTCAGCTGGTGATCTTCTGGTCTACCTGACCCATAGATGGGCGGAGGCAGTGGAGTCCAAGGGGGAGGCGTTGGCCGTTAGTTTGGACATAGCGAAGGCTTTCGATCGGGTTTGGCATAAAGCGCTTCTTTCGAAGCTGCCTTCCTATGGGCTTCCCGAGAAATTGTGCAATCGGATCACCAGTTTCGTTGCTGATCGGAAAATCAAGGTCGTAGTAGACGGTGCATGCTCTGATTTCAAGCCTATCAACGCTGGTGTTCCACAAGGCTGCGTGCTATCACCAACTCTGTTTCTCCTGCATATCAATGATATGTTGCAAACTGGTAGCATTCATTGCTATGCAGACGTCAGCACTGGTGATGCCTCATATATCGGCCGTGCCAATATTACTCGAGAAAACGTCGCCGAGTACCGGGACAAACTTGTGTTTGAAGTCGAGTCTTTGCTGAACATTGTCTCGGATTAGGGGCGACTAAATCTTGTCCAGTTCAATCCCCAGAAGACACAAGTTTGCGCGTTTACCGCTAAAAAGATTCCCTTTGTCGTATCTCCTCAGTTTCAAGGCACTCCCCTTGTTGCCTCAGCCAGTATCGGAATCCTCGGTGTCGACATATCGAGTGACGTGCAGTTTCGTGGTCACTTGGAAGAGAAGGCCAAATTGGCCTCTAAAAAGCTTGGCGTGCTCAGCAGAGCGGGACAGTATTTAATGCGGGTACACCGCTTGTAACTTTACAAGGCGCAGGTTCGGCCTCACATGGAATACTGTTCCCATCTCTGGGCAGGGGCCCCCCAGTGCCAGCTCCTTCCACTTGACCGCATCCAGCGCAGTGCGGTTCGAATCGTTGACAACCGAGTCCTTTCCGATCGACTTGACTCACTGGCACTGCGTAGAGAGGTTGCATCTCTTTGCGTATTTTATCGCATCTACCACGGGGAATGTTCTGAGGAATTGTTCGGACTAATTCCAGCCGCTCAATTTCACCATCGCACATCGCGACAGAACTTGCGATACCATCCATAGCATCTAGATGATTGTCGGTCCACCACTGTGCGATTCAGAAGAAGTTTTCTCCCTCGCACAACTTCCTTGTGGAATCGATTACCACCAGCGATTTTTCCGGACCGATACGACTTAGGGACCTTCAAGAAAAGAGCCTACTCCTTTTTAAAAGGCCGGCAACGCATCTGCGATTCCCCTGGTGTTGCAGTTGTTCATGGGCGGCGGTAGTCACTTACCATCAGGTGAGCCGCATGCTCGTTTGCCCCCTCTCCTATAAAAAAAAAAGAATAAATTTAAAACTAGTGAAGACACAAAATCTCTTGTCCAATCTATACTAATCTATACTATATATTAGATTATTACGCGCTAATCTCTGGAACTACCAGTCCGATTTGAAAAATTATTTTTGTATATTATAGCCAGATTCATGTGAAATAGTATAGGCTATCTAGCATTAAGCTATATTACTCAGCTAGCCTTAAATATGGATATTTGTTAAGCAAGTCAGAAGAAGCACTCCCGAAATGATTTATCCGCGTACGCTGGTGTTATCGTTAGGGATACGTAAATACAATGTTCTAGAAAAATATAGACCTTTACTCCGTCTAAAAAAAAGTCCGCGATACCATATGTCTTTTTCTTATACATTAGCCACAATTTGGTATTTTGTGACAAAAAAATATTGAAAATTTAAAAGTGATTTATGAGCGTTATTATTAGGCATGGCCTATTTATCCTTACGAACAAAAGTTACTTCATCATCAAGACACTTACTAATTCCGTTAGTTATTACTCTGGTTCTACTGCGGATATCCTCATTTATAAGTTAATCACGCAGAGGTACCTCGAGCATAGCCCTCTCCATAGCTCGCTGAGCGACCTTGAGTTTCCTCATACGGCCAGCAGTGAAGGACCACGTGTCAGATCCGTAAGTCATCACTGGCAACACGTACTGGTTGTACAGTCTCGTTTTTATGTTTTGAGGTATTATCGTTTTATTAATTCAATAGATTATAATGAGGGCACCTAAGAACACCACCGTTCATCTTAATCTTATTGCCCTAATTTATAAGTTTTAGTTTATATATTTTTTTCTTTCTTTTTAAATTTTTTTATTTCTCTTGTTAAGTAATTACTTATAAAGAAAAATAATATGGATAAGTTAAGTAATGCAATCGATGCTCTTTGTTGAAAACATGTGAAATTGATATGTGCAAGGAATAATCACTTCATGGCCACGAACTGTCTTACTATTTTAACACAGAACATTCGTAGTATAAATAAAAACATGGATAATTTCTATATACTTCTTCAAAGATTGGACACTGAATGCGACGTTATCATACTTACAGAATGCTGGCTATCTAAACGCCAAAACAACCTGCCATCACTGCCAGGATACAAAACGTTTAGTAGTACTGTAATAACTAACTAATACTGTATATAACTAAAATGACGGTTTAGTAGTCTTTGCGAAAAAAAAATGTAAACATATTAGTCGGAGAACCTGATATGCTAGATTGTAGTAGGTTATTGGTGAAAGTGGGCCATGAAACTGCTATCTCTGCTGTTTACAGACCTTGTGGTTTTAAACAAACAGACAATTTTATCACGTCATTAGGCAATACACTTAGGCAACTGTCGCCATTAAAAATATAGCATTAACGGGTGATATGAATATAGATCTTAACCCAGAAGGCAGTCATGGCGGAGCAAAAGACTACCTTAATATTTGTGCATACCAAGGCCTACCTCCAGCATATTTGCTCCCTACTCAACTAAGTGGTTCCTGTTTAGACCACACTTTATTAAAACTAAGTTACCATCTATAACCCTTGTCACCAATCCTATAATAACCGATCATAGTGCCGTCGTTCTTAACTTAAGCCTAAAAATACCTAAACCGAAGTGTAAATATTACATTACTAAAACTAATATGGAAAACCTCGAACAAGCAATTTAAAACATTGACTTTGGCACAGTTTATAAAACCGATGACGTAAACATTTCTTTGCCTTACTTAATAAATAACGTAAGAAATGCCATCGTTAGTAATAATTCGTATACCACAGTAGTTAAAAAAAATAATAACTTAAACCCTTGGATTACACCCGGTCTAATTAGGTGCATGAAACATAGGGACAAATTACACCTGATAGCAAAATATGCTTCATATGATTCCGTATTACAAATATCATATAAAAGATACAGGTATTTTTATAACAATATATTAAAAAAGTTGAAGTATAATTATCTTACAAACTTACTGGATGAGTATGGTAGAGATAAGAAAAACATTTGGCGGTATGTAAAAGATTTATATCCAAACAGCAGATATCAGGTCACCGTCGATGCCCCTCTGCGCTTTTCGGACCATTATCTGATCCGGAGTACGGTGCCACTCACGCTCCAATCGCAGTTGCGATCTGCAGCTTGCCGCCGTGTTTGGCACTATAGGTCAGCTGATTGGGACGGGATGCGGTCTTTTTTTGCATCCTACCCTTGGGGGCGGGTTTGCTTCTCGCCGGAAGATCCCAGCGTTGTTGCCGATTCTGTTGCTGATGTGGTACTTCAGGGTATGGAACTCTTTATTCCATCCTCTGTGGTGCCCATCGGAGGCAGATCCCAGCCATGGTTTGGTCGCTCCTGTAAATTAGCATCACGCTATAAGCAAGAGTGCTACCGGGCCTGGGCTTGAGCGCACTTAAAAAGAAGTATAATTCCACCTCCAGGTCCTTCAAAAGCGTCATTACCAAGGCAAGGTCTAAGCACATCGGCAGAATTGGCGAGAAGCTAGTTCGCCTTCCTTCGGGAACCCGTGCATTCTGGTCTCTCGCCAAGGCTGTTTAAGGGAACTTCTGTCAGCCATCTCTTCCATCTCTGCACAGTGAGGACGACTCACTGGCCCATGCCGCAAAGGTGAAAGCCGATCTGTTGAGCTCTCTTTTTGTGTCCAACTCGACTCTAGATGACGAGGGGAACACACCGCCGACCATCCCGCGATGTGAGTGCTCCATGCCAGATGTGCGATTTACACAGCGCTCGGTTCGCAAAGCACTCTTCTCCCTGGATGTCAGCAAGTCGAGTGGGCCCGATGGAGTCCGTCCCATTGTGCTGAAGACGTGTGCTCCGGAGTTGGCACCGATTTTAACGCGTCTTTTCTATTACTCCCACTCCCAAGGCGTAGTCCCAAATTCATGGAAGACAGCTTTCGTCCACCCGATCCCTATAAAAGACGACCGCTCAGACCCGTCCAACTACAGGCCTATCGCCATCACCTCCTTGTTCTCCAAAATAATTAAAGCGATTAAAAACTGCCAGCTCATGAGGTACCTTGAGGATCACCAGCTGATTAGTGACCGCCAGTACGGTTTTCGTCGGGGTCGATCAGCTGATGATCTTCTAGTCTATCTCACTCATAGATGGGCGAAGGCAGTAGAGTCCAAGGGGGAGGCATTGGCCGTTAGTTTGGACATAGCGAAGGCGATCGATCGGGTCTGGCACAAAGCGCTTCTTTCGAAGCTTCCTTCCTATGGGCTTCCCGAGAAACTGTGCAAATGGATCACCAGTTTCCTTGCTGATCGGAGCATTAAGGTCGTAGTAGACGATGCATGCTTTGATTTCAATCCTATCAACGCTGGTGTTCCACAAGGCTGCGTGCTATCACCATCGCTGGTTCTCCTGCATATCAATGATATGTTGCCAACTAGTAGCATTCATTGCTATGCAGACGACGAGTACCGGGACAAACTTGTGTCTGAAGTCGAGTCTTTGCTTAACAAAGTCTCGGATTGGCGCCGACTAAATCTAGTCCAGTTCAATCCCCAGAAGACACAAGTTTGCGCGTTTACCGCTAAAAAGAACCCCTTGATCGTACCTCCTCAGTTTCAAGGCAATCCCCTTGCTGCCTCAGCCAGTATCGGAATCCTTTGCGTCGACATATCGAATAGTGTGCAGTTTCGTGGTCACTTGGAAGGGAAGGCCAAATTGGTCTCTAAAAAGCTGAGCGTGCTCTGCATAGCGAGACAGTATTTCATGCCGGCACATCGCTTGCAACTTTACAAAGCGCAAGTTCGGCCCCACATGGAATACTGTTCTCATCTCTGGGTCGGGGCACCCCAGTGCCAGCTCCTTCCACTTGACCGCATCCAGCGCAGAGCGGTTCGAATCGTCGAAGACCGAGTTCTTTCTGATCGGCTCGATACACTGCTACTGTGTAGAGATGTTGCATCTCTTTGCGTATTTTATCGCATCTATCACGGGGAGTGCTCTGAGGAGCACAGCACATCGCGACAAAACTCGCGTTACCATCCATACCATCTGGATGATTGGCGGTCCACCCCTGTGCGATTTAGAAGAAGTTTTCTCCCTCGCACAACTTCCTTGTGGAATCAATTACCACCAGCGAATTTTTCGGACCGATACAACTTGGGGACCTTCAAGAAAAGAGCCTACTCCTTTTTAAAAGGCTGGCAACGCATCTGCAATTCCCCTGGGGTTGCGGTTGTTCATGGGCGGCGGTAGTCACTTATCATAAGGTGAGCCGCATGCTCGTTTGCCCCCTATTCTATATAAAAAAGCATGAATCAGCAGCCGAATTATTACAAAATATATCCTCGCCGCTTATATAAGCAAATAAAGCAAATAATTACTTTGTGAACGTCGGGAAAAATCTTGCTGAACAGATAATTAACAATTCTAAGAATAATCATGAATTAACACTTAATAAACACTCTTTTAACTCAAAGAAACTGTCAATTAAGCTCGTTAGCATTATTAGATACGGACGCTACTGAGGTAGAAAGTATTATAATGACACTGAAAGAAACAAGCGTGGTTGGTTGGAATGGCATACCCACTAGTATACTAAGAAAATTTAGACAAATTCTAGTACCACCCATAACTCATATTTTTCGAATTTGCCTCTCTGAAGGAATTTTCCCAGATTGTTTAAAAAAGCCATTGTAGTTCCAGTATATGAACCGAGGGAAAAGATAAACGTTTCCAATTATTAGCCTATCTCAATACAATATCTACTTCTAAAATATTATAAAAATTAATTAACAATATATTAATGAATTATTTACAAAGTAAATAAATATTATCCAATATTCAATATGGTTTCAGACCAAAACTGTCCACTGCTGATTCTGTGCAGGTAATGACTGATTACATTTCTCAATACATAGATAAAGGCAACCAATCAATTGGCATTTTCCTTGACCTAGCAAAAGCTTTTAATACAGTTTCTATTCCCATTCTATTAAATAAGCTAGAGAGCATAGGTATTCGAGGAAACTATTTAAACAATGGAAATCTATGCATAAAAATCGATAAGGTTATTTATTAGCTCTGAATAAAAAATACTCATTTTGGTGTGCCTCAAGAAAGTGTATTAGAGCCAACCCTATTTTTGATATATATAAATGATATTTGCAATCTTGGCCTTATCTCTGGTAAAATAATATCTTACGCAGATTATACCGTGCTCCTCTTTTCCGCAAATACAGTAGACAAAGTTTATTTATAAGCACAGCAAGGTTTTGACAGGGTTAATAAATGGCTCCAACACAACATATTAACACTGAATACGGACAAAACCAAATATATTCATTATTCTATGCGCAGCTCAACACAGCATATAACCATTCCAGAATGTTGCTCAGTCGCAGAGTCTGATTGTAACTGCCCAGTTATATTTAATACAAAAACTATTAAATATACCTATAAATATAACCTTGGAATAATAACTTAAAGCCTTGGATTGCACCCGGTCTCTACTCTTACATTTAAAACCCACCACACCACCACCACCACCACCACCTCTGCAATAAAGTCCATAAACTAATGTTTGTTTTTAAAAAGATTCGTTTTATTGCTGATGTTAGGGTAGCAAAGCAAGTATATTTCGCATTATTTCAATCAGTTCTCACCTATTTTATAACCTTATGTTGAGGAGCAGCTAAAACTACACTGCTACCACTGGAACGCGCTCAAAGAGTTGTATTAAAAGTCGCACCATTCCGCTCTATCCTATTCCCGTCCTATATTTTATATAAATCCTATTATGTTCTCTCAGTACGCCAGTTATTCGTTATGAGTACGTTACTGAAACAGCACTTAAAATTGACCTACAAAAGAGAGTCACTGATAAAACACACAAAGATAACGTCATTGAAACTAACATTAGAATAAGGCATTCTTTCATGCATAGATTTTTTACATTCCTTTGCCCTTTTCTGTATAATCAAGTCCGTGCAATTTTGTACATTTATCCATTAAAAATGGCAGTTTGTAAAAATGTAATTCGGATATGGTTACAAATTTGTCATACGATGATACGGAAAAGTTGCTGATTGTTTTAAGTTAATTAAAATCATAAGTAAATTAATGATAATATATTTTACCGAAATAACCCTCATTAGTTAGTATGTTATTCATTTTATATAAGAAATAGAAAATATTTGTAAATGTATCTATTAGCGTAATATACACCTGAGATACAGGTTGATCCCAGTTCAGATGTCTATTTTTGTAGGCTAATTTAAATTAAGATATTATTTGAATTAATTGCAAATTTTCTTGATATAAATTGGCAATTCTATTCAAATAAATTATTATTATTATTAATTGGGTATTTATAAAGTATTCTCATCTGGTTGGACTGAGTAAATATATAAAAGAGTGTAGTAAATAAATATACATAAATTATAAATTATTATAAAAGAATTTCCTATAACATATACCTAGACAATGACTATTTAAAAATAATGTCTGAATCATGCTTTAGATATAATTATAACGCACTGAAACTTATTGATGATATTAAACTCATTGGTATCGTTTGAACCTATCAATTTTCTAAAATAAACGAATATTTTAAAGGAAATTAGGTCTCTATTTCATTTTATTCCGAATACATGCGAGCTTAAATTTACCTTGGTTAGAGACTCATAAAGTTCTGAAAAGATAAGAGTTCTGTCTATTTTAAACGTTCCCGATCCCGATCTTTAAATGCATAAAGCGAGACTTGCCCAACTCAAATGCAACTGGTATTGAAGTAGTGATTGAGCGAAACCAACACTGGGGTCTTGGTAACCTTTTGTCAGAGATCTATTACCCGAAAACTCTCTTCTCATCACGTATACCTCAAAACTTGAAAATAATAGTGTGCCGGGCAATGCGTGTTGGAAGTTTTATATGGAGTGAGACGTGGTCCGTTACTAGTAGCCGTATAAAAAAAGCTCAAAGCCGTTGAGTGAGCTATAGAGTAGACTTTGTTTTGAGTTTATTTGCGTGATAGAATTAGTAGTGATGGTATCCGCATTAGAAACAGGGTAATCGACACAACCCAACGGATCAGTAAGCTGATGAGGCAATAGGCTGGCCATATAGCTACTACAACAACAACAACAACTACTACTACTACTAGTACTACTACTACTGCTGCTACTACTACTACTACTACTACTACTACTACTAGACGAAGAACCGACGAACGGAAAGAAATGTTCCCGAGTGTCGTACCAGTAATCGAAGTGTATGGCGACTTCTCCTCTAGGGTGACGACCTGATGAAGAGATGCAGGAAATCGATGATTGCCGGTGACTCAGAACCCAGCTTTGTAGCACTCATTATGGGGTGGAAGACCTATTTTACACGGTAAACTTTTGATGGGCTGTAATAATGATGATCTCAATCAGTAAATTCGTTCAATAATTACATGACCACTAACAGATGCACCAGCATTTATGTTTATAAAGATATAAGTAATACGGAGGTTACACGTTAAGTTTGGCATCAGTTCAGTTTGTAACCTTGATCACATACATACTGATAGCTGAATGATGGATTAACGGGCGGTATTAGACGGACATCAATCATGGGTTGAACTGAGATTGAGCGTGTAACCTCCGTTTAATATTTATCAATCACACATTATATTACTTTTTATTAAACAAAACAAGGAAAAAAATATATTTGATGAATTCATCAAAAAAAATCATTTAAGTTTGAATTCCTAATTCCGTTATATATTTAATAAAGGCGCCAGTTTTGTTATTATAAGAATATACTCGTATAAACTGTTTTTTGAATTCAAGGCCAAGTAAATATAAACAAACTGTTTTTAACAAAAAAAAATTAAAACATACATACATTCGAATATAAAGCACATTGACCATATAGCTACTACAACAATGTTATGTATAATATAATAATGTTAAATAAAATATTATTAATAAAGTTGTTTTTATAAGTTCTTGTAATTATAAGAGCTCCAATCATTTTTTAAATAAAGAATGAATATAAGAAAAATGCGAAGTCGAATTTTGCGCATTACATCATAAGACCAACAAAGAAAGAAGAAAGCAACATCTTCCTCAAAATTATAATAAAAAAACTGTGCTTGGCAAGCGTGGCAACTATAGCAAGAACTTTATCTATACCATTGATTGTATCATGTGGGGGATGAAGGGGGCTATGTTCAGCAGTGAACGATAGGGACAACTGCAGCTCAGAACGATTTCACCTACAAAAACCATGACCGATCGATATTTCTTATTCTCCTGTTTTCTCCTCGAAAACTCAGTAGATTAAATTATTTTTGGTATCAAAATTTAAAGGAAGAATAGATCTATGCTTCTATCATTTTCTTTTATCTTAAAAACGTTTCAAATTTGTTTGGTAGTCGTCTGATTACGGAGGTAAAAACGGGACATTTTTTTTGGTTTTAGGAAAGTCATATTTATTTTTGTAATAATTTTTTGGAAAAAAATAAATGATAGGGGCATGCCTTCAATAGACCTTGATTTTTATAAACAAAACCGATTACTCTAGAGGCATTATCCAGGAAGAAAATAGGGGAATGCATTTGTAAGGAAAAAACGCAGCCCGTCTACGCTCTTAATAGGCTGTTTCAGATTATGATAAAAGTGTAGTAATAGCATCGGTATGTCCAATATTTTTATCCAACCAAACTTCTTCGAATGGGAAAAAGACAACTTGACTATGTATACATAAGTGCTTTGGAGTGAATGGTACTGCAATTATTTCGGAGGTTGCAAGGATACAGTGTCGAGATACGAGTAGGTATATTAGAGCACAGTTTGACCCAAAAACTAACAATTTGTATTTTTGTACAAATAATAATTTAACCTTGGATTTGAACCTAGACATCTCGGTCAGCCACGATCCGAAATACAGCAATATTGCTGCTATTTCATGCGGGTATTTTATACGAGTGTGTTTCTTCCCTGTTTCAGTTACGCATTCGTGCTGCAGGAATATTAAAGTGCAGCGTGGCTCAAACATTATACTGTTACTGCTGTTACACCAAACATATTCAGCGTAAAATTTTAGATATTTATAAAAGTATTTTACTCGCAGATCCTGTGTTTTGCTACTTTGATGTTTTATGCTTGGTATATGCATTGGCGCTACCGTACCTGGCCGAAATTATAGCTCAACTAGAAGGCATACAGGCGGAAGAATCCATAAATGACGGTTGGGGATACGGTGGAAGTGGCGGCGGACACGGCGGCGGCTAATGCCACGGCGGTGGGGAACATCATTGCCAGGAACGCGGCTGAATAACAAAAAGGGAAATAACCTTTCGAAATAAATAATTTGTTCCAAATTCAATACCTACCTAATTTCTGCAAAAGAAATTTTTCAATAATAAAACTTGAATTAAAATAATTTGAATGGCATAATATCTTCTCTATTCATAATGATATTTATAGCATGACTAACGCATTTTATGCGAAGGTCAGGAATATTATTACAAAACATACAACTATGACGAAAATAAACAAAATATCCGGTTTGTTTCACACCTGCTTTAAGGCAAAGCTTAGAATAAAAAAACGGAAATGTCATCATCGTTTCAAAAAACATAAGAATTTTCCATGTTATAACAGATTGTCCTAACGGGATCACATTATTTTGAAAGGATTGAATCTCAGTTTTTACTAACTGTAGAAAAAGACCTAGTGGCGCTTGACACACCGTCGCTATTAGAAACACCGTCTCCGACGCCAACTTCACCACCACCTGGGCGAGATGCTTGTGAGATATTTTCATCTGATGACGAAAGCGGTTACGAACCACGCAATGATCGTGGTGCTTTAAGTTCGGATTCAAAAAATATTCCTCCAAATGAAGAGGCTCTGGAAACGAACGAAGAGGTAGTTCACTTTGTAGATATGTTTGAAAGCCGACGTAGATAGAGACTAGCTCAACCCGAAAGTTGGAAAAAAGTATTACAAAACGGTTAAGGATGGAGGAGTAAGAGTATGTCGGTTACAGAAGACCAAAGGGTGAGAAAGTACAAAGTCAAATTCGAAACCAGAGGATCCTTGGCCCTAAATGCAATTCAGATTTTTGTAGAAATAGTAAGTTGAGATGTTGTGATGAAGTAGGTAGAATGAGGACAGAGAGAAGATATTTCGACAATTCTGGAGCAACATGGACTGGCATCAATGAAAAATATATGTTGCTAATAACATAACTTTTCAGGGAAAAGGTAGACAGACATCAATAAATTCGAGAAGAGCTGGTACTTTCGTTTATTTTGTTCCAGTGACTAATTCTGCGGATAGAACCATAACTAAGAAGCGTGTGTGCCGTGAAATGTTTATTCAAACTTTGTGTATTGGAACATTTTCAGTTCAAAATTGGGCAAAAAAAAAATAAGTGGCATGCATCTACCTGAAAAAAATAATAATCGTAACCGTCGTCGTCCTAAAGCGTAATTTTCTCAAAGACTTGACATTGTCGATAACTTTTTGAATGTATTACCTAAACTTCCGTCGTATTACAACCGTCATAACACTACCAAAATCTACTTGGAACCAATTTATCGCAACGCCACTCACTTATACAATACTGCTCAGAAAAAAATGCAGATCATTACGCTAGAAATAAATTCAATCAAACAATCAAATCGAAGAATATAGATATCCATACAATAAAGAAGGACATGTGCGATATTTGTGTAGGTCATCAGAGCGGTAATGTAAGCGAAAATGACTACCAAACACATCTAAGAAGGAAATTCGAGCCCGTGAAGAAAAATCTAAGGATAAAAGTGAGGCGATCAAGGGAAACTTCATAGTTTTAACGATGGATTTACAATCGGTTAAAGTGTGTCCGAAAAATAAAAGAATACATTAATTTTAAGAAAATTAACTAATTTTTAAAGCAACCTTTTTCAAGACTGTTTAATTTTAAGTTTTGTTTCTCATATTATTATTAATGTCTGATTGTGATTTTGTAACATTTTTTTTCTTTAGCAACAGAAATAAATATTATATTTCTGTATTTTGTTGTTCTTCCTTAGTTCAAAATTAAAGTTAGATACACAGTTTGGGGGTTGATTTCTCCTAAGTAACTAACGGAAATATCTTTCTATCTGACTTTTGTCTTGAATTCGAAAAATTAAAACTCCTAACTAACATAAAACAAAAAAAAAACAACAGCACTAACTTTATTTAATTATAATTAATAAAATGACATAAAAATCGACCAACTACTTTTTTGTTTTATAAAAAAAATCGTGCAAAAGAAATAAATCAGTTTTATGGTCCTACTGTAAAATTTGTTTGATAGGAGATCTCAGAAGTTCACGGACGATATTAAGCCCTTTCGTCGGTATCGCCTCTACAATAACTTATTGATTAATAATAGTAAAAATATCGACATATTTAATAACAAAATAAACAAGTTCAAAAAATACGTTTTAGATATACTTTGTAAATAAGGAATTCAAGGCTTACAATTTAAATGTTAATATAAACATACAATGTTTTTATAAACATTTCATTTTCTTAAATTTTCCACGACAATATTCGCTATACATATAGGTTATAAGTACTTGTGCTGTAAATTCTTTAATGATACCTAATATCATGTTGTGTGCACATGTTTTGAAGACATTAAGTAAATTTTCACTTATTACGTTTTTCATGTTGTTCATGTTTTGATGACATCTGTTTTGTGTACCTAATAGATAAATAAATATATAATAATAATAGGAAATGTTTTCTTGCTTAGTAAATTGGCTCTCCCAGAATCAAATGTTTTTACAGTGGTAGAGCCACGCGGCAGCTTTTGCTGTCGCACGGATGGGCCGGCTCGAACCGGGGTGGTACCACAACCTCACAGAAAACCAGCGTGAAGTAGAGGTTTACCTCTGCGTTTCGCTTGGTGATTATAGCAATAACTTATTATTATGTTGTTACATATTTTAACATTCTTTTAAACCTTTGGTATGTAACTTACCAAAACATACAAGAAAAATAAATCAAGTTTGATTTATTTTTATCCTAATGCGACGAAAACATACATAACCGGTTATTTTCCCAAACCAAAATAGTTAGTCAGAGGCAGAAGTAAAGCATTATAAATAGGACTCCATGAACAGCTACCATCATCATTGTTAAAGGTGACTTGCCAACATGAAAACTGTAAGTCAACGTACTCTAATTATTTGCATCATATTTACTTATTATAATTTATTTATTTTTAAAAACGAGCAAAAATCATTTTACTAACCAAATGATATAAACTATTTTAAAATATGGTAGATAAGCGAGCACACAGTCCATCTGAGGGTTAGTTGATACTGTGATCTATAGTGATCTATTATTTTCAATTAAGAAATGAATTGCAAGTGCGTTGTCAGCCCTGAGGAATAAGACTGAATGCTTCTTTACCAGTAAAAAGGGTCTCCGGCATTTTGTGCGAGTGTGTTCCTTCGCTGGTTCAGTCGAACCATTTGTGCTGCAGGGATATTAGATTGCAGCGTGGCTCAAACACTAAAATATTAATGTTGTTACACTAAACATATGCAGTGTAGAAGTTTTTAGATATTTTAAACCTATTTAACTTACAGGTCCTGTGTCTTGCTCTTTTGATGTGTGTATGCTTGGCATATGCATTGGCGCTACCGTACCCGGATGAAATGTTAGCTCAACTAAAAGGCCTGGAATCGGAATCATCCATAATTGGAGATTGGGGACACGGTGGAGGTGGCGGGGGACACGGCGGCGGACACGGCGGGGGACACGACGGGGGACACGGCGGGGGACACGGTGGCGGACACGACGGCGGACACGGCGGCTATGGCCACGGCTGAATAACAAAAAGTACCTTGCGAATTTTATATATTTGTGCAACTCAAATTTTAATATTTTTGTTTGTCATTATTTTATTCTGTGGTTTTAATTTGATTAAATACTAATATTACTTTAATATGTTGGATTTCATTACCTCTATCTTATTTAGTGTAAAGTGTTATTAAGTGTCGTAAGGGCATCTTCTTCCCAGACAAAGCGAAATTAATCAGGATAGATGAAGATATTTTCTGAAATATTTTTAATAGCCGAGATATGCAGATTTCTTCGTGATGTTTTCTTCACCGCCGAGAATATTGTAAATTGATACAACAAATAAAAGTTAAACTTGGGTGGTTTCGGCGTGGATCGAATTTGAGTTGCTTCCGTACGTAGATTGAAATGTACGTTTGGACTAATATGTATGTAATTACTCTAAGGACTCATTCGATTACCGCCTTTAACAAGCGGCTTTTAAAATTCTATCAGTGTAGCAGTTAAAATTAAAATAAATGTTTGATAAGTCTTATTGAAAATTAAAAAGTAAAGTAGCTGCTTACACATTTCTCACGACGGCGCACACGGCTCCTCAGTATTGGTTCACATGTCCGTGATTTTTTTTAACTACTTAGAAATCTAGATTTCCCCACGAATTTATTTTTCACCACTTCGTCGCCAAACGCGTGGTAAGTCAACAAAAGAATTTCCTATAACAATTCCATTAGTTCTCGCGAGAATCATGTACACGTTTTGCTCGCATACTTACATACTCGTAGTAAGGATGTTACAGAAGTACTTATATCGGTACCGAATTTGGAAGCGGGGGTTTTTAAATTTTTTGTTTTGGAACCGGAACCAGAATCGGAATCGGAATCGGAGGTGGAGGCAAATGTGTTAAGGGCAGGTCTAATAAAATATAATATTATTTAAAATTACAAATATAAGATCGCATGTATGGAAAATGAAATAAAAACGTGGTTTACTTTAAAATATTTCTTAAATTTAGAAGAATGATAGGTTGAATCGATGCCAATGACTTCAATATATTAAATAAATTTCAATAAGTGATATCTAAAGTGTAATTTAGATATAACCGTAATTGTTAAAGAGTAGCGTCCAAATCAGCGTACTGTGACCGTCAATCTGTATGACCGTGTAGATATTATATTTGCAATAGTTGCTAGTTGTTTTTAATTAATACGTATATGTGGTCCACAATAGAGAAGAAGCTTATTTTTAGTTTTTATGCATTTTAATTAATGAGAGCCGTGTAATTCGCCGTAAGATTTCAGGTTATGGGAGTAAAACGTATACGATTCCCGCGAGGATCAATGAAACTGTTGTAGGAAATTCTATGTGCTGATTTCCGACGTGTTTGGCGGTAAAGTGGTAAAGAATAGCTTCGTAGGGAAACCTAGACTTGTAAGTAGTTAAATAAATCGCGGACATCTGAACGCGCTATTACGCATTTCGGAAGGCTATTTCCTGCTCACAAAATACTGCAGATAATGAGGAACCCAGTGCGCAGTCGTTTTAAAGCTGCTACTTTACTTTTCTACTTTTAATGAGATCTTTTAAACGGTGTGTCATTTATTAAGATAGCTTTCATATATTTTGATCTGGTTTCTTAGCTCACATGAATATATATATAATTATATGTGTAAACGAACATCTTCATCAGTTATTGGACAAAATGCAAAGCAGATTGCATCGATTTTGGGAAGAGGTGAGATAAGTGAAATGGTTTTATGTTTAGTGGAGTTGTCGACTATAGGTGGCGAGGAGAAGTGCTTATTAAGATCGTTGAGAGATATTGCCCCCATATCAGGGCAATCATTTTGTTTATCTAACCCAAGGAAATATAACATTAGCTTATAAATTAGCTAATAAGCTAATTTATATTAATCATTTGTTTGTTGTTGCGTTTTATAGTTGTTTTCTTTATGTCCAAGGTCATTGAATCGAGTCCATAACAAAAAAAAACTCGTTCGTCGACGTTTTTCCGTTGGATGCGATCAAGTGGAATTACCTGATACTATGGTGCCGCGGCCCAGAAATAAAAACTATATTATATATGAGCCCAAAATTCCACCTTGTAAAGTCGCAAGAGGTATGCCCCAATTTTTTTATAGAATAAGAGTAACAAATGAACACACAATACACCTAATGGTAAGTGAATGTTGTGACCCATTGCCATCTGCATTTATCCTCGACTAATGTAGATGTCAATGGGCTAAAATACAGATGCGGTGTCACCCCTGAGGACTAAGATGGAATGCTTCGTTTCCAGTAAAAAGGGTCTTCGTTTCTCTACCCTTACGATACGAAAGGCTGCAGCTTTAAGCTGTTATTGTAAACTGGTGTTCTATGAGAGCCTCGTCCTACCCCGGCTGAGCCGACTCATTCGTAATACAACCATAATATAGCTGCAGCGTGGCTCATCAAATGGAGAAAGGGCAAAGAGTTTCGGTTTTAGTGGATAAAAGGGAAAGTATTTAATAAAATTTTTAGTTTTAATTTACATTTTCTTTATACAAAATTAGGCAAAATGAAATCAAAAACAGATATCTCAAAATAAATCATCAAAAATAACAGTTGTACTCCAAATGAAGTTCATAATATATTCAGGTACGAGTACAAGTATATAATATATCAAATCAAAACGTGGTCATTACAAAAGACTGTTTAAAAAGAAAAGCCTCAAAAAGTAAATCCACTATTGGCCCTGAGTTATAATAAGAAAACTTATATTATAAATTAAATATATAACATGTCTACCATTATACTTCCATTTAAATATTAAAATTAATTGGATTTTAAGTGTTTATGGTGTTAATATAATATTATGTTAGTACTTAGCTTAAAGTTCCTGTTAACCATTGACCAGTAACTTACGAAATCTTTATTTATTTCATTAAAGACGAAAAACACATAACCAGTTATTTTCCTACGTTGGAACAGAAGTAAGTACTATAAACTAAAACGGTATAAATAGGACTTCATGAACAGCTACCATCATCATTGTTGAAGGAAATTTGCCGACATGAATACCGTAAATCAACATATTCTTATTATTTACATATTATTTAAAGTTACATCTATTATCAATTATGAATTAAATTTGTTTTTTTTTCTTGTTTTTTTTTGTTTTAAAAAAAATTAATTAATTAGTTTAATTAATTAATTAAAAACGTTAGCCCCGCACAAGGATTTTCTCCTGTGTCGTGGAGGTAGTTTACAAACATAAATTGCACGAGGACAAACATCCAGAGCCAGAACAATTACTTGTAGGCCATACAAATACTTGTTCCGTTCTGGATTCGAACCCGCGGCCGCCAGCGCAACAACTCACTGCTAAGCGCAGTGCTCCACGGAGCCGTCATGAATTAAATATGCAAATACGTTGTCAACCCTAAGGAATAAGACAGAATGCCTCGTTACCAGTTCAAAGGGTCTCCGATTCTCGTCACTCACCATACGACTACATTGCTGCTATTTCACGTTGGCATTTTGTGCGTGTAGTCACTACACGGCCGTGTAGTGGCGGTTGAGAATATCCACTACCCATATCTTCCCGTGGGTGTCGTAAAAGGCGACAAAGGGAAACAGACAGGAGATGGGCAGCAGCATCTTCCTGATAACAGCAAAATACAATAAAAAAAACTGCGGTTGCCAACCCGCTCGCCAAGCGTGGCAACTATGGCAAATACCCCCCTATGAAGAGAGTAACAAAGAGACGGCCCCCAGTCCCCGGCGGCCCCTCTGTTCCTGGCTACGGTGGCGACCATGGTAACGGCGGGGTAGGGGGTGCTAAGAATCTCCGGTGGAGGTTCGGTTGCCGCCTAAGATGACTTGACCTGGCAACATACAACGCACAAGTTACGCTGGCATATTATAGGATTATCCGAAGTCCGAAGAGAGGGGGAGGACACGGTAATCCTTGAATCCGGCAACTTGCTCTATCACCGGAAGGGCGACCATCTGTCCCAAGGAGGTGTCGGATTTATCGTCCACAAGTTTCTCGTTAACAACGTTGTAAAGATTGAGAGTGTGTCGACAAGAGTTGCGTACCTTATACTCAGAATAACCAAACGGTATTCGCTAAAGGTCCCCGATGAGGAGGTGGAGGAAATGTATGAGGATATCTCTAGAGCCATGCATTCCTCCAAAACTCAATATACGGTGTTAATGGGAGACTTCAATGTTGTCACATTATTATTTTATTATCAAATAAACAAATAAATAATAACAACAAATTTTTTTTAAGAATATTTTATAATACTACTTATAAGACTTGTCTAATATAAGTACTTCTAAGAGATATTTAATAATACTACTTATAAAAAGAACTAATATAAATACTTCTAAGAAAAAATACTAAGTTGACTAATAATAAAAAAGGCAAATAAAATAAAATTAACAGGTCGCGGGTTCGACGCCTTTCAGGATCAGGAGAAAAGCAAGCACTTCCCTGGCACGGCTGGCGGCGAGTCCGGCGGAAGTGGTTGGAGATATGTGTTCTTTATAGACCGATTTCGCTTGCGAGTTTAATGTATATATATATATATATATATATATATATATATATATATATATATTTCATTTAATTCCAAATCCTCCCATCTTATCTCGTTTGGCATTAAAATAATAAGAAGGATGTCACAGCTCCAGCGAGGTTCCCTGGAACACACAGTCGAAATCTTTCATGAGCTTTGCCTCCAAAGTAGGTAATATTATACGGTAATAAAACTGATAAGTTTGGTGTGACGGTACATGCTACCAGAACGGAGGCAAGAAAATAAAGTTATATCAACTAAGCATCTACTATGAAAAGACATACACAATTACGTGATAAAATAACTAGCATGTGACATAAAATTAAATTACACACTAAGTATCAATTGTTTAAATTTCAAAAATCAAAGTAACATATTTGTTATACTATTGTCAGTGCCGTCTTTAAGGCAGGGCCCGCAGGGCCCTGGCCCGAGGCCCCGAAGTACGTTGGGGCCCCACAATTCTGAAAATTTTCGATGTACAACACATTTTATAATATAATAAGAAAAATATCAAATCACACACTTGGTAAAATAGAAACAAGATTTAGAAAATTTTTTTAAAAATTTATTTTTGTACTAAAATAACAGTAATTATATACAGCTTTCGTTAAAAAACTTTTTTTCGCGATTTCTTGGCAGCAAAATTAGGTATTAATTCATCAAAATCAATTGATTTTAATAAGTCTGATTCTATACTCATTAAACTTAGGTGGTTTAATCGTGACTGTGTCATTGTACTCCTATGGTCTGATTTTATTAATTTTAATCGGGAAAATGAACGTTCGTCAGCACAATTGGTAATCATAAGTGTAAGAAATATTCGGAGACTGATTTCAATATTCGGGAAAGTGGACGTGAGAGAAATTCTTTTTTTAATTGTAAGTATAGGTCTGGAATAAATAATTCTTCGTCTTTTCGTGTATCACGAAGATAATGTTTATAATGTAAACATTCTGATGTTAAGTTTTCTGCAGAAATGTCTTGATCATATTTTCTGGCAAGCTTTTCGCAGCATTCTTTTATTCCTTCGTATGCCATGTTTGGTAGAGCAGTGAAAAACTTGAAGTCATCATTCACCGTTTCGTAAGCAGCTTTTCTGGTTCTCAAATTGGAACAAAGTGAATCGATTACCGGATAAAAAATCTCTATTTTGAGCTTTTCATCTCCAGTAAATTGTGTATGTTCACTCTCTCCTTCAAAGCGAGTAAGTTTTACGCTTCTCCTTCGATTTCTTGGCTCAGATGTAGATTCACTTTCGCAGATATCAGTAAAACTTTTTGCTTTTTCTAAAAACTCATCGAATTTATCCCGGATATCCAATAAATACAATTCTAAGGAATTTAAAAGACTGCATGCTATATACAAATTCATATTTTCTTTTTGTAAATTTTTAGATGTATCATTAATACGTGTCAAGATTTCGTGCCAAACCACAGTTATAAAGACATTTTCAAATTTTGTAATTTGCTTTAAAATGGACTTAGCTTCAAGTCTAGTCTCGTTAGACTGCGTATCATCCTTTGATAAATCATCTAGAGCTTTCGTAATATCTGTATGACCTGTGAAAAGAGCGACGATTGCATCAGCTCGAGCTGACCATCGAGTAGCGGATAAAGATTTAACGACTTTTTTTTTCGTTCCTAAATATGACAATAGTTTTTGCCATCTATAAGTCGATCCTGATAAAAATGTGTACAAATTTTGTACGATATAGAAATATTTAACAACTGCATTAACACATTCAGCTGCCTTAACGCCGACTAAATTTAACGAGTGCCCGGCACAAGGAATATAATCAGCATACTTATTGATTTCCCTTATCCTGGTTTGCAGTCCTGAATAGCGGCCAGACATATTCGATGCGTTGTCATAAGATTGACCTCTACAGTCATTTATATCAATATCATTATCTTTAAAAAATTTGACTACAACCTCTGTTAAATATTCGGCATTATGACCTTCTATAGGAACGAACATTAAAAAACGTTCGATAGGCCCCTGATCCGTAACGTAGCGCACGGTGAACGTTAATTGATCTAGATGAGTGATGTCCGGCGTAGAATCCACAGAAAAAGAATAATATTTTGCCTTCTTCAACTCACTTATAATGCAAGCAAGAACTTTTGCCCCCATAAGGCCTATAAATTCTTCACAAATATTAGCTGATAAGTATGATGTTACTCCATGTCCTTTATTTCCGTAGGTATTAATGTGCTCTTTAAGAAAAGGGTCATATTCACTCAGTAATTCTAAAATACCTAAGTAATTGCCATTTTGACTAGATCCGAATCGTTCGTTCTCTCCTCGAAAAGCGAGACCACGTGAAGCAAGAAACATTATAGTGTCAGTTATTCGACGTAATACTTGAATCCAATAATTTTTCTCATTTTTTTGTTGATTCGTTAATGCATTTTCCAAACTACCAGTTTCTCTTCTCCGTTTAGAATAAATAGTTAAAGTTTGTTTATGAGCTTTGCTTTGCTCATGCTCCGTAATTCGCTCTGGGTGTTTCCAATCATTAAATCCGTAAAATGTAAATTGTTCTTTTTCAGATGAAAAAAGTCGACATACAAAGCAATAAATACGTCCAGTTGATGGCGAATACGATAACCACTCACGCTCTATTATTTCATTATTTTGTAGTTTCAATTGAAATAATGATCTGTTTAGAGTTCTCACTTTTTGTTTATCTCCTTCTTGGTAAATCCGTGCAGATTTTGAGAAATCTTTATCTTTATTGCTGCATAAACCTGGATTTTTTTGCAACCAGTATAATCGTAACTTCTCGTTGATTTCGCCCCACAACGCAATATCAGTCGAATAATTTTCATTTTTTTCTGGCGTGCTTCTCAATGCTGCCTCCTCTATTAAAATAAAATATATTTTTGTAAATCGCTTTCAATTGAAAAAAATATTTTAAATTATTCAGCTTTTTTAGAATCTAAATATTTACAATTTAAAACGCTATATTTACCTGCTGTTCTATGATTTATAAGAACTTGTGTAGCTACTGATAATTCCGACTGTTCTGAAGGATTCAAATCGACTGATTCGTTTTGAATAACATTGTCCTGTAAATCAGCGGTACCTTTTGTCGTTTCATCATTTTTGCCTAATAAATAAAATGCAATAATCTTATTATCATACTGTTAGCACGGTTCGTTTCATAAATTAATTTCATAAAAATGGTATTAAATCGACTTTTCATAAAAAAACTTTTGCTACATGCGAACAACAATGAGGATATAGGACTCAATGAATCAACTAATCGCTCTTAATTCAAATAATATATAGTATTACTTACTGCTAATGTCATCTTGTTTTAAAAATGCAGTTATTTTCGGTAACTTGTCTATTTTCTTTTGTTCTTCTTTCGCTTTTCGTTTTTTTGCAGCACCACTTTCATAGACACGATTCATGATTTTGATGTACTTCAAATAATTCGATAAACAATATTAAATTAACTGTCGCTACATCACGTCAAATCTGGTAATGAACCTGCTGGCTGTTTCACGTGTCTAAACACGGACGTTGACTATTCATTTTCTCACCAAAAACAAAAGCAAGCTTAAACAAGTTTCTTTCAAAACAATCGCGCTTCTGCTTGCGTGCAAGAGCGCGCATGCGTAAGAATCCGAATGAAGATTTTGGCGCGTTAGTTTGAATATTGTAAATGAGAAAACGTTTACATTGCATTATAAACATTACATTCAATCGTTTGTTTAAAGTAATTAAAATATACGAAAAAAATGTAAGAAATTAAATGTATGCATGGCTAAAATTACGGGTATTTAAAACTAAGCAAATAAGTTAATTGTAAAGTAAAAATGAATTAAGAAATGAGTTGAAATGCCAAGTGTTCGTTTGAGCAGCTATTGAGAACTGAGGTCGATCCGGAACGACGAAATATTGTAGTCCGATCTAATACAGCGGGGACAGTTTACGGCACTTCCTCGAAGAAAAACCGATAGCCCTTGTTTATTAAACAAGATTCGGCGCAGCATCGCGCTGTAGTTATAGACTTGGTATGCAGTGGCTCGCTAACCAATGCTGTTATAGGCTATGATGTCACAGATGACGTCACTTTCATAAATTCGTATATGAATAAATATAAGTATTGTTCTTCGTATAGATTATAATATATGGTGTTCATTCAATTTTATTTAAATTAGAATTGGTGGGGTATTAGTTTTAGAAATGTATGTATTATCCGCTAACTACAAGCTATTAAGGTTTAAAAGTTTTATGACTTAAACGTTATAAAGTATTATTTTTATTAGAAAATTGAAATTTGAATTTATTCAAAGAATTTATTTATTGAACTCTCATATGTGGGGTGTTAAGATATTTAAGGGATTACGATTTAGCCTATTGCGTTATTGTAAACTGAAAAATGGTAAAGTTAAAATTTAAGAATTTTCCATCCCTTACATAGGCCCCAGCCAGTACCTTGGCCCATAGCCTCGTTGATCCTAAAGACGGCACTGACTATTGTAATACATATATTATAAACTTGCTCACACTTACCCAATATAAGGGTAACAACCGTTAACATTTAATAATTATTAACAAACTTATAAAAAGCTATTAGCTATAATTTGCATAACGTATGCGTTTTGAACTATTTAATATAGAACCTCCACCGGAGATTCTTAGCACCCACTTCCCCGCCGTTACCATGGTCGTCACCGTAGCTAGGAATAGCGGGGCCGTCGGGGACTGGGGGCCGTCTCTTTGTTACATTCATTCATAGGGGGGTATTTGCCATAATTGCCACGCTTGGCGAGCGGGTTGGCAACCGCAGTTTTTTTTATTGTATTTTGCTGTTATCAGGAAGATGCTGCTGCCCATCTCCTGTCTGTTTCCCTTTGTCGCCTTTTACGACACCCACGGGAAGATATGGGGTAGTGGATATTCTCAACCGCCACTACACGGCCGTGTAGTGCCTACACGCACAAAATGCCAACGTGAAATAGCAGCAATGTAGTCGTATGGTGAGTGACGAGAATCGGAGACCCTTTGAACTGGTAACGAGGCATTCTGTCTTATTCCTTAGAGGTGAAAACTAGGCACAAGAGAGAACGGTGAGCTGAAAGTAGGGAAATTTGGAATAGGGCAACGGAACCCAAGGGGCCAGCAGCTGGCCGACTTCATGGAGAAAGAGAGACTCTTTATGATGAACTCTTTCTTCCAGAAGCGGCCCCACAGGAAGTGGACCTGTTCGAGCCCCGACGGTTCGACAAAAAATGAGATTGACTTCATTATGACAACCAGACGACAACTGTTCAGTGATGTCTCCGTGATCGCGAATGTGAAAACTGGTAGCAATCACTGAATGGTAAGAGGCACACTGAACCTAAAAGTTAAGTTGGAGAGGTCTCGTCTAATAAAGTCAACGCTCCGTCCCCCTCGTGCTCTGTTCCAAAGTCCCGAAACCTTTCAGCTCGAGTTACAAAACCGTTTTCAGTGCCTAGAAGACTGCAATGAAGTGGACGATATGAATGACAAGCTCGTGGAAACTGTCCATACGGACGGAGCTAAGTTCTGCAAGAGCCGCCGCAGAAGAACACAAAAACTCTCCGATCGCACTCTTAATCTCATGGCTGTTAGACGGGAAATAAAGCTACATTCTTCAACAGATTTGACAGCATACAGGCAACTGAACAGACAAATCTCCAAATGTATGCGGCGGGACTTACGCAACTTCAATACAGCTCGTATTGAAGAAGCGATCGAGCGGAACCAAGGCTCCAAAGTCTGCCAGAGACCTGTCTGCTAGAAAGAGCCAACTGTCAAAGCTGAAGACCGAATGTGGCAGCATCGTTTCCAGGGCACCTGAGATTTTGAGTGAGATTGAGAGGTTCTATGGGCAGCTGTACACGTCATCGTTGGAGCCACACGCAAGTGTGAGTAACGATCCAAGAGCGAGTCTTATCCGACACTATTCCAAAGATATCCTTGATGGCAGTCTGAGCGAGATTAGAATGGCTCTCCAGCACCTTAAAAACGGCAAGGCCCCAGGCGAGGATGGAATTACAGCGGAGCTTCTGAAAGCGGGTGGAAAACCGATACTTGAAGTCCTTCAGAAGCTCTTTAATTCCGTCCTCCATGGTGGCATTACACCGGAGATGTGGAGCAAAAGTGCGGTGGTCTTGTTCATCAAGAAAGATGACAACGCTCTCTTGAAGAACTACAGACCGATTTCCCTTCTGAAACGCGTCTACGTGCTGTTTTCGAGAGTCATTACGAATCGTCTCGTGCGCAGACTTAACTACTTCCAGCCTCCCGAACAAGCCGGTTCCCGAAAAGGCTTTAGCACCATAGACCACATACATACCCTTCGGCAAATTGTACAGAAGTCTGGCGTATGTGGACTATGAGAAAGCCTTTGATTTCGTCGAAATTTGGGCGGTGCTTCAGTCCCTTCAGCGGTGCCAAGTTGACTGTCGGTATATCGAAGTGCTGAAGTGCTTGTACAGTAGGGCTACCATGGCTATCCGAGTGCAGAACCAGAGTACGAAACCTATCCAATTGCAGAGAGGTGTAAGACAAGGTGAGGTTATATCCCCGAAACTCTTCACCGCTGCATTGGAAGACGTTTTCAAGCTTCTGGACTGGAAAGGATACGGTATTAACATCAATGGAGAATACATCACTCACCTCCGATTTGCCGACGATATAGTCCTTAAAGTAGAATCGCTGGAGGAACTAAGAACCACGCTCAATGACCTCAATAGTGTCTCCAAACGAATAGGTCTTAGGATGAACATGGACAAAACAAAGATCATGTTTAACGTCCATGTCCCACCTATGCCCGTAGTTGTTGGGAGCACTAAGCTCGAAGTTGTTGACAAGTATAATTACTTGGGACAAATAGTCCGACTAGGTAAGTCCAACTTCGACGGGGAGGTCAATCGACGGATTCAACTCGGTTGGGGAGCGTTCGGGAAATTACGACACATCTTCTCGTCAGACATACCAAAACCTTAAAACGAAATTGTACAACCAGTACGTGTTGCCAGTGATGACTTACGGAACTGAGACGTGGTCCTTCACTGTTGGCCGTATGAGGAAGCTCAAGGTCCCAGAGCGAGCTATGGAGAGGGCTATGCTCGGGGTTTCTCTGCGTGATAAACTTAGAAATGAGGATATCCGCAGTAGAACCAGAGTAACCGACATAGCCCAACCGATTAGTAAGCTGAAGTGGCAGTGGTCCGGCCATATAGCTCGAAGAACCGACAACCGATGGGGAAAAAAGGGTAGGCGAAGTGTAGGGCGACCCCCCACGAGATGGAGTGATGACCTGGTAAGACATGCAGGAAGTCGATGGATGCAGGTAGCTCAGGACCGTGCTTTGTGGCATTCATTGGAAGAGGCCTATGTTCAGCAGTGGACTTATGAAAGGCTGTAATGATAATGATGATGATGATGATTTTGTGCGAGTGTGTTCCTTCACTTGTTCAGTCGACCCATTCGTGCTGCAGGGATATTAGATTGCAGCGTGGCTCAAACACTACAATGTTAATGTTGTTATAGTTAATATATTCAGCGTAAATTTTTTTAGATATTCATAAAACTATTTTACCCACAGGTCCCATGTCTTGCTCTTTTGATGATTGTATGCTTGGCGTATGCTTTGGCGCTACCGTACCCGGATGAAATGATAGCTCAACCAGAAATCCTGGAAGAGGAAACATCCGTAGATAAAGGGTGGTTGGCTGGAGACGGAAGTGGGGGACACAGTGGCGGGGAAAGCAGTAGGGGCTATTGATCAGGTCATGGAGGAGGCTATGTATCAAGAGGCTGGAAAAATGACTGAGCTTGTGGTGTGGAATGACGTGTGTTGTGAAAACTACCTGGCAAACTTTATGCATTTGTGTCATTTAAAATATATATATATATATTATTCGTTTATATTTTTCATTATTTTTAACAGATTTTTCTTTTACGTGGTAGAGCCATGCTGCATCTATATAAGTAGTATAGTTGTAGCACGAATGGGTCAGCTCGACCGGGGAAGAACCACGCTCTCACAGAATACCAGCGTAAAATAGCGGCTTAACACTGCTGTGTTCCGTATGGTGAGTGTAGAGAACTGGAGACCCTTTTTACTGGAAAAGACGCATTCCATCTTAGTCCTCACGGGTGACAACGCGTCTCCATTATGATTCGCAAACGAGAATAAATGTAGATGTCTATGGACCACAGCTACCACTTACCATCAGGTGGACTGTGTGCTTGTTTGACACCCTATCCTATAAAAAAATAAATAAAGAAGGAAGTAGGTACTCAATTCGACTGTATTTTATTAATGTGTGTTACCTCAGAACTTGTTTCTAAGTGAAACTATTTTGATGAGTCTTATTTATAAGAATTTAAAAGCTGGTGCTTCTCATACGGTCCCATTATAGATTTGATCAAGATCTGTTCAGTAGTCATCGTTGGAGCCACACGCAAGTGTGAGTAACGATCCAAGAGCGAGTCTTATTCGACACTATTCCGAAGATATCCCGGACGTCAGTCTGAGCGAGATTAGAATGGCTCTCCAGCACCTTAAAAACGGCAAGTCCTTCAGAAGCTCTTTAATTCCGTCCTCCATGGTGGCATTACACCGGAGGCGTGGAGCAGAAGTGCGGTGGTCTTGTTCTTCAAGAAAGGTGACAACGCTCTCTTGAAAAACTACTGACCGATTTCCCTTCTGAGCCGCGTCTACGTGCTGTTTTCGAGAGTCATTACGAATCGTCTCGCGCGCAGACTTGATGACTTCCAGCCTCCCGAACAAGCTGGTTTCCGAAAGGGCTTTAGCACCATAGACCACATACATACCCTTCGGCAAATTGTACAGAAGTCCGAAGAGTACAATTTGCCACTATGTCTGGCGTATGTGGACTATGAGAAAGCCTTTGATTCCGTTGAAATTTGGGCGGTGCTGCAGTCCCTTCAGCGGTGCCAAGTTGACTGTCGGTATATTGAAGTGCTGAAGTGTTTGTACAGTAGGGCTACGATGGCTATCCGAGTACAGAACCAGAATACGAAATCTATCCAATTGCAGAGAGGTGTAAGACAGGGTGACGTTATATCCCCGAAACTCTTCACCGCTGCATTGGAAGACGTTTTCAAGCTTCTGGACTGGAAAGGATACGGAATTAACATCAATGGCGAGTACATCACTCACCTTCGATTTGCCGACGATATAGTCCTCATGGCAGAATCGCTGGAGGAACTAAGCACTATGCTCAATGACCTCAATAGTGTCTCCCAACGGATAGGTCTTAAGATGAACATGGACAAAACAAAGATTATGTTTAATGTCCATGTCACACCTATGCCGGTAGTTGTTGGGAGCACTAAGCTCGAAGTTGTTGACGAGTATGTTTACCTGGGACAAATAGTCCGATTAGGTAAGTCCAACTCCGACCGAGAGGTCAATCGACTGATTCAACTCGGCTGGGCAGCGTTCGGGAAGCTACGACACATCTTCTCGTCAGAAATACCTCAAAACCTTAAAACAAAATTGTACAACCAGTGCGTGTTGCCAGTGATGACCTACGGAACTGAGACGTGGTCCTTCACTGCTGGCCGTATGAGGAAGCTCAAGGTCGCTCAGCGAGCTATGGAGAGGGCTATGCTCGGAGTTTCTCTGCGTGATAAACTTAGGAATGAGGATATCCGCAGTAGAACCAGAGTAACCGACATAGCCCAACGGATTAGTAAGCTGAAGTGGCAGTGGGCCGGCCATATAGCTCGAAGAACCGACAACCGATGGGGAAGAAAGGTTCTCGAGTGGCAGCCTCGTACCGGTAGGCGAAGTGTAGGGCGTCCCCCCACAAGATGGAGTGACGACCTGGTAAAACATGCAGCAAGTCGATGGATGCAGGTGGCTCGGGACCGTGCTTTGTGGCATTCCTTGGGGGAGGCCTATGTTCAGCAGTGGACTTGTGAAGGGCTGTAATGATGATGATGATGATGTTCAGTAGTTTATGAGTTATCCTTAATAATATGTACCTATTTAATTGACTTCGCTACATTATTGATGTTCTCATTTTATTTATATTTATAATAAAGTCGGTTTACATAATGATTTCTTATATTTACGCAAACACTACACATTGAATAAAACTATGTTTTGTGGACTGTATCGCGTTTAATTTACTATTTTAAATCTCGACGTTTCGGGTTCTTTACAGCAACCCATGGTCACGGGGGGGACTGAGATGTTTGACGTCCCGATGTCAGAGTTAGCCCGGCTATCTTCAGTTTTTTATTATTATTAAAGTCGGTTGTACAAAATTTTTAATTTTCTACCGGCTTCTAAAAGGAGGAGGTACTCAATTAGACTGTGTGTTCTTTTTTTCTTCTTTTTATGTGTGTTACCTCACAACTGTTTTCTGGGTGCACCGATTTCGATGATTCCTTTTTTATTTGAAAGCTAGTGGTCACTTGTGGTCCCATGTAAATTTGATGAAGGTCTGATCAATAGTTTTTTAGTTATTCTTAATAATTTACATTGAAATCGGTTGTACAACATTTTTAATTTTAAATTATACCACTTGTATTCTGTGTTTTTAATTTAGTTTAAAACTAATATGATTTTAATATGCTATCTTATTTAGTGTTGAGTATTATTTAGTGTCGTAAGAGCATTTGAAAATATTATCTCAATTTTTTTTAATTGCTAAGATATGCCAAGAACACGGTAAATCGATACATCAAATAGCAATTAAAATTTGAATCGTGTCAGCATGGATTGAATTGGAATTGCTTGTGCACCACCAAATTTACATTTGGACTGGACCGCTTGCCGGCTTTGACAAATAACTTTTAAAATTCTATCAGCGAAGTTTTACTTACTTATAATAAAAATAAAACTGTGTTTTAGTAAAAAAAAATATTTGACATAGAATAGTATTTTAACTCAAGAACCTGATTATTTACATATTACCGGGTGTTTGTGAAACGCTCCCGAAAGCGAAGACAGACGATAGTTCTAAAGATATCTTTGATGATTGTCACAAAGAAATTCAATCCTGAGGGAAAAAAGTCATTTCCAAGCGAATTTTGTAAGCCATCACTACAATCTCTGCATAGGAAGGACGACTTACTTGCCCCGCGCCGTAAAAGAGATAGCCAATCTTTTAGGCATTTTCTTGCATCCAATTCGACTCGATGACAAGGCAAACACACCGCCGACAACCCTGCAGTGTGAGTGCTCTATGCCTGATGTACGATTCACACAGTGCTCAGTACGCAAAGCACTCATATCCTTGGACGTCCACAAGTCGTGTGGGCCTGACGAAATCCCGCCAGTTGTGCTGAGGACGTGCGCTCCAGAGTTGGTACCGTTTCTCACGCGTCTTTTCCGGTACTCCTACTCCCTTCTACGCCTAGGGAAACGTTGTTCCAAATTTATGGAAGACAGTTTTCGTGTACCCGATCCCTTAAAAAGGTAACCGTTCTGATCCGTTTAACTACAGGCCTATCGCCATCACTTCCTTGTGCTCGAAAATAATGGAGTCCATTTTTAACTGCCAGCTTATGCGGTATCTTTTGTTTTTCTTTTTTAAAAACGTTACCCCTGCACTAGGATATTCTCCTGTGTCGTGGAGACAGTTTACAAACATAAACTGCACGAGGACAAACATCCAGACCCGGAACAAGTATTTGTAAGCCATACAAATACTTGTTCCGTGAGGGATTCGAACCCGCGGCCCCCAGCGCAACAACTTATTGCTAAATCACTGCGCCACGGAGCCGTCAATCTTGAGTAGCACCAGCTGATTAGCGACCGCCAATAAGGTTTCTGTCGGGGTCGCTCAGCTGGTGATCTTCTTATTAACCTAACACATAGATGTGCGCAGGCGATCGAGTCCAAGGGGAGAGGGGGGGGGGGGGGGCACTGGCCGTTAGTTTGTACATAGCGAAGGTCTTCGATCCAGTCTGGTACAAAGCGCTTCTTTCGAAGCTTGCTTTCCATGAGCTTCCCGAGAAATTGTGCAATTGGATCACCAGTCGTATCATTAAGGTCGTAGTAGACGGTGCATGCTCCGATTACAAGACTATTAACGCTGGTGCTCTACAAGACTGCGTGCTATCACCAACGCTGTTTCTTCTGCATATTGTGACGCATGATTATTATTAATAAATAATAATTAAATTCATTATAAAGACATTTATACATAGATTATTTATATAGATGACACGAAGTGCCTCTTACAAAAAATAATATCCCCAGAAGAACTCAAACTACATGTCCGGGGCATGAGGAAGGTCAAAAATGGGGGAGTTATAATTAGCACTGAGACAAAAGGAGATATCGACAAATTAAAGAACTCTGAGAAGCTCGTATCTTCTGACCTTACCATGGAAGAGCCTACTAAACGACGTCCGAGGATTGCAATTGTTGGTGTCCCTGTAGCCCTCACGGATAAAGAAGTGTTTGAGTGCATCTTCGAACAAAATATTGCCGATAAATTTCCCAATGCCACGCGTTAGTCCTTCCTGGCAACAGTCAACCTCAGCCATAAATCAGGTAAGAAAAACCTTCCTACCTGTAATTACATTGTCGAAGTGCCACCTAGCATCAGGAAGGCCCTTATCAATCAGGGACGAATATATATTAATTGGACCTCATGCCCAGTCAGAGACTTTACAATAGTAACAAGATGCTTCAACTGCCAGCAGTTTGGTCATTCAGCCAAATTTTGTCGGGAAAGTAGCCCTACATGTAACTACTGTGGAGAGCTCGGGCATTCCTTTAAGGAATGTAATAACAAAACGCATGCCCCCGTTTGCGCGACGTGTAAACGTTTTAAAAGAAAATGCGACCACAAAACTGGCGATGAAAGCTGTCCAGCACGTAAATTCGCAGAGGACAAATATATCAACTCCATAGACTATGTGGGCGCCTAAGAGCGCCGCGTATTATATTATTTACTTAGCTCTTAAACACTAGTTTTAGTTTATCTTTAAGATTAAGTATGGCGAATCAATTACTCAATGACCTAGACAACTTTTCTGTGTCTGACGCTAAAACATGTAATGTTGATGACTGTAAACACTTCCTTCCACGTCCTGAAAATAAGTTAATCTTACTTACACAAAATATTAGAAGCATAAATCGGAATATAACCGGGTTTGAAGTCTTGTTGCATAGACTGGATATAAAATGTGATATTATTGTCCTTACAGAATGTTGGCTGTCAAACCTAACACCCCACCTACCGATTCTAAATGGCTATTCTTTACACAAAACCGAGAAAAACATTAATCAAAATGACGGTTTAGTAATCTATGTTAGTAATAATTTAAAAGTAACTGTCACAGAACCTACATTCCAGGATAGTAATTGCTTAATCATTCGAATAAATTCCGAGACGATTGTTATCGCAATTTACAGACCTCCTTCACAAAATATTGATAGATTTCTAGAGTCCCTTGATATTACCCTAAACAAACTTAGCACGTATAAAAATATAATACTAACCGGTGACATAAATATTAACATTACCCCTGGGAAAACAGATAACCATGCACATAACTACCTAAATATTTGCTCTTTTCATGGACTCTTACCAACACATTACCACCCTACACATCAAAGCGGCTCTTGCTTAGACCATTTTGTGATTAAATCAAATAAACCTTCTTTAACATTAGTTACTAATTCCTCGCTTACTGATCATCAAACAATTTTACTAACATTACAATTAACCTTACCTAGAAAAAACTGCATACGCAACTACACTAAAGTCCATATGACGAACCTTGAAAATGACATTCGTAGCATTAATTTTGACTTTGTTTATTGCTCTGACGATGCAAATACGACCTTGAGTTACTTTATAAATTCTTTGCAATACGCAATAATAAATAATACATCAACAATAAAACTGTCACGTAAGTATTATAATATTAAACCTTGGATAACACCTGGTCTCGTCCGCTGTATAAGAAATAGAGACAAACTTCATTTAAAATCTAAACTTTCTCCTGATAATTTAATACTTTCTGCTACTTATAAAAGATATAGGAATTTTTGCAATAAGCTATTAAAAAACCTCAAAATACAATATGATAAAAATGTTTTACAAAAGGCCGGTAAAAACAGTAAACTTGTATGGAAGTTCATTAAAAATAATACCTTCAGTTCAAAAAATCTTGGACCCCCACTTGATCTACTGTCACTAGACAAAAGCCCAAACGAAGCAACCAATAAAGTAAATAATTATTTTATTAATGTTGGCAAAAATATAGCAGAGACAACTTTAAAATTAAGCAGCACTCGTAATTCAATTTTTATGCCCACATCCTTTTCTAAGTTAAAATCTTTTGTATTGTTAAATACCGATATTGATGAGGTTTTAAGTATAATATCTGGCTTGAAAGAAGATTGTGCAGTTGGATGGGACAATATACCTAATCGCATACTCAAAAGATTTAAACATTTACTGGCCGCCCCGTTAACACATATCTTTCAATTATGCCTATCAAATGGAATTTTCCCGAAAGTGCTTAAAAAAGCAGTGGTTTCTCCTATTTACAAAGCTGGTGATAAAAACTTAGTTAATAACTATAGGCCGATTTCAGTTATATCTGGTTTATCTAAAATTTTAGAAAAGATCATAAATACCAGGTTAATACAATACCTGGAAACTAATAACTTGCTGTCAGACAAACAATTTGGTTTTAGGTCTAAGAGGTCATGTAATGATACCTTGCACCAATTGACTGATTATGTCACAAGTAATCTTGACAATGGTATGCACTCAATTGGGATCTTTTTAGACCTTGCTAAAGCATTTGATACTATATCTTGCCCTATACTATTGCAGAAGCTTGAAACACTTGGCATAAGGGGAACTCAACTACAATTTTTTTCCGATTACCTCAGTGATCGCTTTCAGTGTGTAAAAATCGGTGAGTATACAAGTACTGAATTACAAAACAGCTCTTTTGGTATCCCACAGGGCAGTATCCTGGGGCCTACATTGTTCCTAATTTATATAAATTATTTATGCAATCTTCAACTTCAAAATGGTGTCATAATGTCGTATGCGGATGATACAGCCCTGTTATTCTCAGCTAAATCACGAGATGAGGTTTATAAATACGCTCAGCAAGGCTTTAATATAGTATCTAATTGGCTTTTTAATAATCTCCTACGTTTAAACGCTGATAAAACACAATATATGTTATTTTTAATGAGAAATAATAACATACCTACTCACCTAAATATTTACGCTCATCATTGTAACTCGTATGATGACACTGCATGTGCATGTCCCGCATTAACAAAAACAGACAATATAAAATATCTAGGTATCACGCTTGACACAAATTTAAATTTCCGCAAGCACATTGATTTACTTTGTGCTAGAGTTCGTAAATTAATATATATTTTTAAATATCTTCGTAATATCGCTGACTTCAAATTGATAAGGCAGGTCTATTTGGCTTTGTGTCAATCCATACTTACTTATGGCATTACTTCCTGGGGTGGTGCTTCTAAAACAATATTGCTCCCACTAGAACGTGCTCAGAGAGCAGTTCTGAAGGTAGCCACTTTCCGTCCATTCATGTTTCCTACACATCAACTGTACTTGTCATGTAGTGTACTAACTGTCCGTCAGTTGTTTATCCTCAACATCATATTAAAACAGCATACCGAACTTCCATTTAAATCCATAGACAGGAGAAGAATGGACTTAGTTTGTGTAAACCCTCAAACCAAACACGCATTTGTGAACAAATTTTACGTATTTTTAGGACCCTTTCTATATAACAAGCTAAACAAGTCACTAAAGGTATATAGTATAAGTTATAAGAACTGTAATATAAGTGTAAGGGAATATCTAAATAAATTAAATTACGAAGACACGGAGAAGTTGTTAGAAATTCTAAAATAGTTTGCATTAATTGTACGTAACAATAATTGTTATTTAGTTATTTTATTTATTATATAATATAGTTTAATTATTTAAATATCTAGTGTCCTACATTATTAAACCGATTGTATAAGTGATGTCTGAAACACAGGTAGGACTCAACCTAGTTCAGGCAGGTAGCTAATATTATAAACTTGACTTTTCTATTTTTCTTTTGTATATTCTACATTATTAAGCTACACATAGTTTTAATTTTATCATAACATTTTATTTTTGTTAGACTTATTGTTACTTTATTTAATTGTAATTATATTTGCTCCTCTATGTAAACATGTGTAATTGGAAATGAAATAAATATTTATTATTATTATATTATTATTTAAAAACGTCATAGAAATTATATTTAAAACAATTAAAATGCAATAATAAGCATAAAGTTCAAATATATTCATTTGGAATATTGAATATTACAGTATTAGTAAACGCATAAATTGTCTCTAAAAATCTCTAAATTTATTAAAATTCTGCTTAAAATATTCAAAATGTATTAAATCATATAAATACAAGTCAATTATATTGCAATAATAAAGATAAATAACACTTGTAATGTCATAGAAAAATGGATCAAAATTTTTGAAATTTTTGATCAAAGTTGATGAAGGTGTTCTTGTAATGTTCCCTTATATGGGGGCGTTGCCGGAGACGCATACCCGACGTTGTACATATATGGGGTGGTCGGCTGACCGACTACTAGTAGTAAGGTTGCACAATGACTAGTCCTACATTAGGGACTTATGATAGTAAGGTCTAACGAACCAAAACATTAATATAGAAGGTCTCTATGATGCATAAGCATTATGATAGCAGAGTTATGAGTTGAAGTCCCATATGAATAAGACATGCAATAGTATGGTCTATGAAATACAGTAAACATGTGGAAGGTCTCAAATATGTAAAAGCATTATATTGAAAGAAATGGGACTTGAAAAGGATTATTATAGTGGCGTGTAGGTTGCTTCATAGCATCTGAGACCGGGGTAAACTTGGACTCGCTAAGCGATGTGTCCTAGACATATCATCTTAGTGCCGGTGGAAAGCGGGTTTGTTGTAGCAATACGACTTGCCCGTGGACATCGCACACCCCTACCGTTTGTGGGTGGCGTCTTAGCGCATAGCGTTATGATACGTCGGCTATCTTTCGGATTAGGGTGAGTGTGTTTGGTAGTACTTTTAAGTGCAGCAAGCATACTCAACTCCATGTCTTAGTGCAATAGCGCTATGATACGTGGAGTATTGGCTACTGACATCTTAGTACCGTGTTACTGTGATACGTTGGTGGTATTTTTAGTTAACAACATTAGCAATTTTGTTACCAAAGTCGATAGAGATCATGTGGGTGTGTTGTGAGGGGGCGCCATCCGTATGATAGTTGCATTGATGATTACTGCTACTTGCAATATTGCGTCGTGTGATGGATCTGCGGGTGTGCTGCACCTGATTCGACGCATCTTGTGATTCTGGTCGATGGAGGTATGCGGGTGGGGTGATGTCTGCTGGAACTATATGGGGGATCTTGGCATGGTGTAAGCCCGACGATAGTCGTATTGATGCTTGTTGCGTTCGGCAGCATTGCGTCTCTGCGATGATTGTTTCGCGGGTCGCTATTCTCAATGGCGCTCCCTGCATCTTGATTTGACTCACAACCTAAGTAGCTTTGCCCAAGTCGGGTCCCTTCATTGCGGGGCTGCAGACTGTCTGACCATCCATGATGTTTTATATAAGAACATAATAATATATCTCCATAAAGTTCCCACCTTTGAAATATTGAAAGCAACTTGTTGGTGGGTGAGTGAGTGAGACAAACATGATCGAAAAATGCATATACTCAACATCAGTGACACAAACCCTTTCTGATGGCGAATTATTACCATTACCTTATAACTGCCTATTGGCTATATCTGCCATTGTATTGGTTGGTGGAGCATATGTGTCGACCTCATGCCGGTGGTAGCAGGAGGAAGAATCTGAGGAGGCTCTCAAGGCTGCGGCTGAAAGCCGCGCAACGCGGGACCCCATTCTCTTGAGGTGAGTGGTAGACTCATGACACGCTCTGCAGCCAATTGGCTGTGCTGACGATGCATTTGGTGATGATGCCTTACTGAGATGTATAGAACAAAGGAAACAACCGTTTAGTAGCGAGGCTAGTTTATTACTCCCGTGCTGCGCACCCGCAATACATATCATTCCTCTACACTTAATTTTTGATACCTGTTAACAAAGTAGATTTACAGTGATCAGTTAATACTTAAATTTCTATTAAATATATAATACATAAAGTTTTAAATAAAACAATATTTAAGATACTTATGACTTAACAGATGTACAACATTTAATAAATTAAATAATACCACACCACACCACAACAACAACTAAATTTAATAACACAATGAATCATTTAAAATATTTCTTATAATCTATCCCCTTCCGGGGACGCAGTTGACGAGCGGGTGTCGGTGCCTGCGCTGGTGGTACGTCATTGGAGCGGACAGAATCGCTCTGAGGCTGTTCGACTCCGTTTTCGGAAGCTTCAGGCGAATCTGACGCTTCCGGAATCTCTGTTGAGTCTCCCACGCTGTCCTGTGCCGAATAATCGCCCCATTCTTCCCCATTATCATCGTCTATTGCGTCAGTATTAACGGGTTGCTCTACTATGGTCGATGACCGAGGATTGCCTACAGAAGGTTCGGATAAAGGAGCATTAACGGGCATAGACGGTGACAAGGGTAACGACTGAAAATTGCGACTCTCAACATTATCAGTGTTATTAATTTTTAATGAATTATCGTTGCCCGTAAATTTTAACAGCTGATCTATATGTCTAATGCATGTTGCTTCAAATTTTATAATAAATATTTTGTACATTTTACTACCGACCTTCTCTTTAATTGTACCTAACTCCCAAGTTTCTTTCCGGGCACTGTACCACCGAGCCCAAACAGTATCACCTATTTCAAAAAATCTCCTACTGGTTACTAAAGGCATATTTAATTGTGTTTTTTCTATGGGTATAATTAGGTCGAGACGAGATCGTAGATTTCTACCAAACATTAATTTAGCCGGCGTTTCGCCGGTTGTACAGTGTACCGTGTTCCTGTAGTTAAATAAATATCCCAATAATACTTCATTAATTTGGTGCTGTGGTAGGTTATCTTTTAAAATACATTTTAGCATTTTTTTACAAGTCCTAACCGAATTCTCCGCTTGTCCATTACTTGGTGGATGATATATGGGGGAAGTTAAGTACTTAATACCATTGTTAGAGCAGAAGGTCTTAAATTCATTAGAGTTTATTTTAACATCGTTATCAGAAACTAAAACATTAGGTATACCGAAAGTAGAGAAAATATTTTTTAATTTTGTAATAAGCGATTGTGACGACGTTCCACTGTTCATGAATATACATTCCAGCCATTTACTAAACGAATCAACTACCACGAGGTATACCCTTTGCCCCACGGTCATATAGTCGATATGTACGCGCTGCCATGCGCCGGCGGCGGCGGGCCACGGCGCCGGCGGATCGCGCGGCGGGGCGCAGCGTAAACTCACGCATGTTTTGCAGGACCCGATCCAACGTTCAATGTCGCGGTCGATACCCGGCCACCACATCCTACTTCGTGCGTTACTTTTTGTTTTTATTATTCCTAGATGTGTGTCGTGTAGTTCTTTTAGCATGTGTTCCCTAAACTTTGACGGAATTACTATTCTATGTCCCCTAAATAAGCACCCTTGTTCGAACTGTAAGTCGGACTTACATTGAAAATAAGGAAGTATTGTTCGACAGTTTATTTTACGTGGCCAACCGTGATTCATGTACCTAATGACTGTTTTAAGAACCGTATCTTGTTGTGTCACTTGTGCAATATCGCGGATTGTCGTCGCCGGTGACGTCTCATTCATTAACTTAACTACGTAGTAAGAGTCTAAATCGTTATCGTGGCATTCCGATGCATTTCTACACGTTAAGGGTGAGCGAGAAAAATAATCTGCAACTACGTTTTTATCGCTCGACACATACTGGACAGTGTAATTATAGGCCGATAATATTATAGCATATCGCTGTAATCTCAGCGCTGTTGTAATCGGTATGCCTGTTTTAGTATCGAAAATAGAAACTAGAGGCCTATGGTCGGTTTTAAGAATAAACGGCTCGCTTCTACCATACAAAAATTGATGAAATTTCTTCACCCCGAATATAATGGCAGTTGCCTCTTTCTGAATTTGGCTGTAGTTACGTTCACTGGTGGTGAGTGAACGAGACGCAAATGCGAGGGGGCGTTCGTGACCGTCGTCCGATCGTTGTGATAGAACGGCGCCTAGGCCCCCGGGTCCGGCGTCCACGCACAGTACGAGTTGTGCTGTGGGCTCGAAGTGCGCTAGCACGCGTTCGGACGCCAGCTCGCGGCGCACTGCCGCCATGCTACGCCTCTGATGCTCGCCCCACTCCCATGGCGTATCGCGACGCAATAGCTCGTGAAGAGGATGGAGTAGTGAAGAAGCATTTGGTATAAAATTCCTATAATAATTGACCATGCCTAAAAATCTCTTAACTTCGGTTACGTTAGTCGGCTCGGGCGCATTAATGATAGCGTGAACTTTTTCCGAGTCAGTCTTTAAGCCGTTTTTGTCTATGACATAGCCTAAATATTTTACACTATCCTTAAATAAATCACACTTGTCTCTCTGTAGTCGCAACCCGGCGTCACTTAACCGACTTAATACTTCTTCTAATCTTTTAATGTGGGAATCACTATTGGGGCCAGTTATACATATATCATCGAGCCATACGCTGACTCCATCTATGCCAGAGTGAAGTGTCTCCATAGCCTTTTGAAAGATTGCAGGTGCATTAGATAAGCCATACACTAATCTTGTATATTTAAATAACCCTTTATGGGTATTTATTGTTGTAAGTAATTGGGATGGCTCATCTAAAACAAATTGATTATAAGCATTCTTAAGATCAATTTTACTGTATCGTTCGCCACCCCCAATTTTAGCAAATACCTCTTCGATTCGAGGTAAGGGGTATCTTTCAATCAAAAGATCTTTATTCAGCGTGACCGAGAAATCTCCTGCTATTTTTATTTTATTGTTTTCTTTCAAAACAGGTACAATAGGCGTGGCATACTCTGATTGGTCAATTGGAACTAAAATACCTAAGGTCACTAAACGGTTCAACTCTTCTTCGACTTTATCCCTAAGGGCAAAGGGTACGGTTCGTGGCTTGAAAAACTTAGGTTTTGCATTTTCCTTTAAACGTAAACATACTTTAAATTTATTGAACGAACCTAACTCATCCTGCCACAAATTAGGGAACTTTTGCAATACATTGTTTACATTCTTATCAATACACATAGACATTATGTTAGTTGTTATAATTAAATTAAACGCGGACATAAAATCTCTACCCAGCAGGGGAGGACCCCCATTTTTAACAACATAAATTTTTATTTTGTGTTTAACTTTATTATAACAAGCTTCAACCCAGAAATATCCAAGTGGAGAGATTTTATGCTCATTATACAGACACATTTTTATATTGCTGTTATTTAAATGATAATCGGAAAACTTTTCAGCATACAATTTTTCAGAAATTACACAGCTGCTCGAGCCTGAATCTAGTTCCATTGTTAAGTTGTGATTGCCCAAAATTAAATTTATTTCAATTGGTTTATCATCAACGTACCTTAAGTTAAAGTTCTGGCATTCTACGCAACCTGTGTCCTTGACCTCATTAGCGCCGCATTCCTGTTCTGATTGAATGTTATAAGCACACGAGTTATTTTTATTTTTAGCACAAACTTTCTTTAAATGCCCTTTTATACCGCACTTTTGACACTTATAGCTTTTGTACCGGCATTTATCACTGTAATGATTTTTCATACCACAAACTGAACAGGAGCTAGTTTCGCGTCGCGATGTCCTAGCGCCGACACTGTCATTGCCACTGCCGTCACCTCCGCTTCCCCGAGCGAACTGGTGAAATTTTGCACGATACACAGGCTCTTCCTTGATGACCCCAAAATCGCTCGTATTCAGCATCACCTTTACCTCTCTAGCCCAATCAGCTTGTTCCCCTATTTCAATCGCCTTAGTTAGCGTAAGTGTTGTCGGGTTCTGCTCGAACAGCTTGTCGCGTTCCGGGCCAGAGCCCAGGCCTAGGACAAAACGATCTCTCAGATTCGTTTCCAGGGCGTCGCCGAATTCGCAATAGCTTGCTAGTCCTCTTAATCGCGCCGCCCAGTCTCCCAGTGATTCTCCTGGACTTCTAGTCGCTCCAAAAAAGTTGGCCTTATCTACGAAGGAGCACTGCTTTGGTTTGAAATGGCTGTTGAGTATTTGAACTAGCTCGTTGTAAGTTAACGATTCCACCGTGTTAGGGTACGCTAAGTTACGTACTAAGCGGTAGGTTTCATCGGTGAGATGAGTAAGCAGGATACCACTCTTAATTTCTTCTTTTGTCACATTATTTATCCTTAGGAACTGTGTTAATTTCCCATAAAATATTGACCATTCACTTGTTTTGTGATCGAAAACAGGCAAATTACCTAAATACGACATATTTTTTTTTTTTTTTACGCGTAGGTATGTACAAAACTCGTCGCCAGTGAGATGTATAGAACAAAGGAAACAACCGTTTAGTAGCGAGGCTAGTTTATTACTCCCGTGCTGCGCACCCGCAATACATATCACTTACACTTACATCACGTCTACAGGAACGGCGGTCTGGCAGGTGGTGGCGCTCACGGAGGGCTTTTTATGGCCAGTGTGCCTAATGTTGCCTAACCCGTGTGACGTACATTCACTGTGGCTGGATTTGATCGTATTCTGTATGGCGTTTACACGCATTGACATGTTCGATATTTGTGCTTACGCACTATAAAGGGCTATTATTTTGCTGTGGACTACGTTCCAGTTCCCAACTTAACGTTCCCTTCGGGGGGAACGCATTAAAATGGTTGGCGCTCACCGTGCACGGCATGTGTGGAGCCGTGTGGCTCCTCCACATTTTTTTTAAATGTGGGAGAGTGAAGCCCTTGTATCTGTTATTTGATATGAATATTGTGAGCCTTTTCCAAGTGGGAAGGGATTAATTAATAAGGAATTGATTGTTGTGAACCGGATGCAAGTGGAATAGGGACAATTTATTGTTATAATATTCATTCTTTCAAAATAAACCTAAAAGAACTAAGTTACTATGCAAACATAACCTAAATAAGGGTCCTAACTAAGACGAACACGCCATAAATTTATTAAACGGCTTATATTTAAACCTTTAGAAAGGTCAATATATGGTTAATATACTGGTCACGTAAATTAGATATATTTATATATCTTATAGATATAGATTCTAAAGAAATACAAGTATAAGTATATAGAATAGAAGGGGGTCGTTACGATATCAATGATATGTGGCAAACCGGTAACATTCATTGCTATGCGGATTACAGCACTGGTGATGCTCTATACGCCGGCCGTGCCAATACTTATAGGGAAAATGTTACCAAGTATCGGAACAAACTTGTGTCTGAAGAAGTCACGCCTAGTTTAATCGTCAGTACATAAAAGTTTAGGCGTTTTTTATAGTACGAACGAGCAGGCGGCTCATCTGATGGTAAGTGACTACCGTCGCCCATGAACAACAGCAACACCAGGGGGATCATAGTAATCGCAGATGCGTTGCCGGTTTTTTAAAAAGGATTAGGCTCTTTTTTTGAGGGTCCCTAAATCGTATCGGTCCTGAAAAATCGCTGGTGGTAATCGATTGTTGCTAGGAAGAAAACATCTTCTAAATCGCACAGTGGTGGACCGCCAGACATCCAGATAGTGTGGATGGTATCGGGAGTTCCGCCTCAATGTGCGTTCGTGAAATTATGCGGCTGGAATCAATCCGAACAATTTCTCAGAGCACTTCCCGTGGTAAATGGAAAGAAAATGCAACATCTCTTCGTAGCGCCAATGAATCGAGTCCATCGGAAAGGACTCAGTCGTCGACGAATTGAGCCGTTCTGCGCTAGATACGGATAAGTGGAAGGAGCTGGCACTGGGGTACTCCGACCCAGAGATGAAAACAGTATTCCATGTAAAGCCGAACTTGCGCTTTGTAAAGTTGCAAGTGATGTGCCGGCATGAAGTTCTGTCTCGCTCTGCTGAGCACGCCAAGCTTCTTAGAGGCTAATTTGGTCTTCCCTTCCTAGTGACTACGAAACTCCACACTATTCGATATGTCGACGCCGAGGATTCCGATGCTAGTTGAGGCAGCAAGAGGAGTGCCTTGAAACTGAGGAGATACGACAAATGGGTTCTTTTTAGCGGTAAACGCTTAAACTTTTGCCTTCTGGGGATTGAACTGGACTAGATTTAGTCGCCCCCAATCCGAGACTTTGTTCAGCAAAGACTCGACTTCATACTCATGTTTGTCCCGATACTCAGCAACGATTTCCCGAGAAATAAAGGCACGGCCGGTGTATAGAGCATTACCGTTGCTGTCATCCGCATAGCAATGTATGTTACCGGTTTGCAACACATCATTGATATGCAGAAGAAACAGCGTTGGTAATAGCACGCAGCCTTGTGGAACACCGGCGTTAATAGGCTGGTAGTTGGAGCATGCACCGTCTTTAACGACCTTGATGCTCCGATTTGCAAGAAAACTGGTGACCTAATTGCACAATTTCTCGGAAAGCCTATAGGAAGGGAGCTTTGAGAGAAGCGCTTTGTACCAAACCCGATTGAAGGCTTTCGCAATGTCCAAACTAACGGCCAATACCTACCTCCCCCTTGGACTCTACTGCCTCCGCCTATCTATGAATCAGGTAGACCAAAAGATCACCAGCTGATCGACCTAGACGAAAACCGCATTGGCAGTTACAATCAAAGCTACAACCAGCTGGTGATCCTCAAGGTACCGCATGAGCTGGCAGTTTTGGCAGACCCAAATATTAAGAGGTTATTTGATAACGATGTCAAGGGGTATCTTGAGAATAATTATATATCGCCGGTCAGTAACACAGACTCAAATTAATTCGCGTATTATTATCCTCACCATCCTGTCATACGCAACGATAAACTACGTGTCGTTCTTGACGCTAGTGCTAAGACGGGTGGTGATGACGGGTGGAAAAAAGTCCCGCTGGGTTTCTTGCTGGTTCTTCCCAGGACAGAGGTTTTTTTTTCGAACCAGTGGTAATTATACAAAGGAGTGACTTTCAATAAGCATTATTTATAATCTATATTGAATAAAAAAGTTTCTGTTTCTGTTTCTGTTTCTGATGGGCCTTCGCTTATTGATATTTTGTATTCATGTCCGGCTCTATAAGCTGTTTTTTTTAATATTTTATTGAATATGCGCCTATTCCCTATCGCAATGACTGCAGATGTACGCCAAATGTATCTGCATATAGAAGTTCGCGAAGAGGATCGCCCTCTTCAACGCATTTTGTATATATTTAATCCGCAGGAACCTATACAAGTATTTCAATTTAACCGCGTGGCCTTTGGCCTTAAAAGTAGCCCATTTTTGGCAATTCGCACCGTCCAGCAATTATGCATGGATGAAAGATACAGATTTCGCTTAGCAAATGTAATTCTGAGTCGAGACATTTACGTTTATGATATAGTAACTGCCATCATATCGACAGAGGAAGCAGTCGATGCTGTTACTCAACTCATTCAGCTCTTTCACGCTGGGGATTTTTAACTTACTAAATGGGTCAGTAACAGGTCTACAGTCTTACAAGCTGTTCCCGAGTACTTGCGCCTATCACAATGTGTAGAAATGGATAGCGAAGACCTGTGCATTCTGGTCTCTCGCCAAGGCTGTCCAAGAAGACTTCTGTCAGCCATCTTTTCCACCTCTGCACAGAGAGGATGACTCAATGGCCTATGCCGTAAAGGAGAAATCCGATCTGTTAAGCTTTCTCTTTGCGGCCAACTCTTTAAAAAGCTTGGCGTGCTCAGCAGAACGAGACAGTATTTCATGCCGGCACATGGCTTGCAACTTTACAAAGCGCAAGTTCGGCCTCACATGGAATACTGTTCTCATTTCTGGGCCGGGGCACCCCTGTGCCAGCTCCTTTCACATGACGGCATCAAGCGCAGAACGGGTCGAATCGTCGATGACCGAGTTCTTTCTGATCGGCTCGATACCCTAGCACTGCGTAGGGATGTTGCACCCTTTTGCATTTTCTATCAAATTTACCACGGGGAGTGCTCTGAGGAATTAAATTAATTCCAGCCGCCAAAGGACATTGCTCTGCGCCCATAAATTGTTCGCCCTGGAACCAAGAGCATCGGAAAATTAAATTAAATAGAGACCACATTAAATTAAATGTATTTTATTGTTGATCGTTAGTAAATTCCTATTTGATCTTATTTAATAGCGAACTAGCTGCATAATAGATATATTTCAAAACAGTACAAGATTTTGAGGTTATAATCGAACCACGAATATTACGGTTTTTCATAGGTCTGAGAGATTTTTAACAAACTGAAAAAACGATGTCCTAAAACATTTAGCTATTTTTAGTACCTATCTACATAATTAGGTATGCAGTTTTTGTTCTAAAGCCTAAGTGTATGTAAGTGCCACGTATATAATGCATAGAATCTAGTTAACAAATCTGCTTTCTGAGCATTGGTTTTGAAATGAGAGATAATATTTTTGTGTATTATTTTAAAAATAAAAATGTATGTTTATAATGGCTGTTAGCATTTAGATGTTGTCATTAGCATATACGGTACGATAAGATACCTAGTACATAAATGTATAAGGATTTAGGCTGTCAGTCTCGCCGCTACACATGCCGTCGAACAGCGACCGTATTGAAACTTGGTTGAAACCGTGGTTGACCAAGTTTCAACAGCGCGCGCGTGAACAGCGTGAGTATTATCGACTACTATCTACTGCATTTGCAAGCGTGTGCGTCTGGACGAGGCTGTTCAAACGCGTGACTATCAAACCAGCCTTACCGACTTAGTACCTAATTGGTAGTATAACACCTACATTAACTTACTATGATTGAATTAGAAATAAAACACAGATTAATTTCATGTTTATTGTTCATCTTCTAAATTGGAAATTAAAATATTGTCTAAAAACTGTGCAAGGATGTCGATATTATTTTGATGTCTCGTAAAGCTCAAGTACCAAATAATGATCATAAAATGGAAGCAGCAACTGATGGTTCTCCGTACAACGATGCAATTACAGCAATATTGCACGATTGCTTCTTTGTTCATCTTTCAACAATATTGTACCAACAGCAGAGCCGAAATTTACACAAAATACACTTTCCATTGCGTATGCAAATGTCCGTTTATGAATGCTAGGTTATCGTTTGAGCGGTATTTAGTTCCAAAAATCACAGCAAGGTAAGTCATTCTTGAAAGCAATCAGAGTCCGTTAAAATAGCCAAGTTGTAATGTTGAATATATATAGTTCCGAAAGTCATCACATCACCGATACAATTACAAAGACAATTAAAATTGCAAACGACGTCAACCAATGTAATTTTGACAGAATGAGAGATGACAGTACAAAGTAGGCCTGTCAATTTGAAATCGTTTAATCGATTGTTTATAGTAAAATAATCGATTTTCCAGATCGATATAGATCTGAAGAATCCTCGTCCGATGTCGATACAAAAACCTCTCGATTTGGAATTATTCAAGAACTAGCTATATTTCAAACGATTCAAGAAATACTTTTGCATAGTTGGAACATCTGTTCCTTGTGACAGACAGAAAAACTGTTCTGTTCTGGGTTCGATGTCAGGGTCGGGCAAATTATTATTGGATTTGAATAACTTGAAGTTCCCAGTAGTACCACGGAGTCTAGATTTGTATCCGGTGTTTGGCAATACCCGCAGCCCCTATTACATGGGACGTATAACATAACAGTACTACACAACTCTACCTACTCCGTCTAGTCGGACTACGAGTATTTGTCCCAGGTAAACTTAGAGCTTAGTGCTCCCAACAACTACCGGCATAGGTGTGACATGGACATTAAACACAATCTTTGTTTTGTCCATGTTCATCCTAAGACCTATTCGTTGGGAGACACTATTGAGGTCATTGAGCATGGTGCTTAGGTCCTCCAGCGATTTTGCCATAATGACTATATCGTCGGCAAATCGAAAGTGAGTGATGTACTCGCCATTGATGTTGATACCGTATCCTTTCCAATCCAGAAGCTTGAAAACATCTTCCAATGCAGCGGTGAAGAGTTTCGGGGATATGACGTCACCCTGTCTTACACCTCTCTGCAATTGGATAGGTTTCGTACTCTGGTTCTGTACTCGGATAGCCATTGTAGCTCTACTGTACCAACACTTCAGCACTTCGATATACCGACAGTCAACTTGGCACCGCTGAAGGGACTGCAGCACCACACAAATTTCGACGGAATGGTGGTGCAGTACGTGTTGGTAATGGTGTTAGTGATTGTGGTAGTGCTGTTAGTATCATTGGTGGTGGTGGTGGATAGTGGACCGCCACGGGCACTACCACCACGACCAGCATCACCACCGCAGCCCTTACTACCGCCACCATCATTATAGTAGTAACATTGGTGGTGGTGGTAGTTTGTTAACACCGCCACTGCCCTCTACCATCATCACAGTCATTACTAATACCATCCGATTTTTTGTACTCATGAATACGTTGTCTTACGAAAATGATATTGATAGAAATATAGATACGTATATGTAATGTGATAGCTTCACATAGCATGAAAATAAGCAAAATATACAATTTTTGCAGTTTCAATTTTAATTACAAATAACAGACATGTTATTATATTAACTTAAGTTACAATGAATACACGACATGTTATTTTCTACAATATAATTTTTTTATTTTTTCCTTAAAATTTTCACATGCATCAGCTGATAACCCTATCAGAATAGGTATAGATTTTCGACGTTGTTAGAAAGCTTCCCCTCTGGTCTTCTTTACTCTGTGGTCCTGTTTCATGTGGAATGTTAATGGTGTTGATAATGAAAAAGAGAAACGTGTTATAAATTATTATTTTAATTATTTTGATAACTTACCATCGCTGTCATTGCGTTTCATTAGTGAGTTCCTCGATAAGTATTTCACGAACTCTTCGAGCTTGATTTGAAATACAGTTCAGCGTAGCAGTGTACATATCATAATTTATTGATGTAGAAAATTAATAAAGATAAGGTATGTAGATCTATGGCTTTTATGACATTTACCATTTATAAAAATACTTTTAGCTACAATTACCAAATCTATTAAGATAATAAGTAAAGATACTATTTATATTACAACTTTCGTTTTTATTCCATTTAATCAACATTTTTTGTTTATGAAATTGAGATTTATCTAAAGAGTTTATCAATTCTTAAAATATATATTTATTTACTGATTATATACCCATATACTCATACTATAATTTATATCACTCACTTAACCAAATGAAATGCGGTAGATGTTAGGTGGAATCCCCTCTTGTTTAGTCTTCATCAGTATCATCGGCCACCATGCATCAATCGAATGCTCCCGATATGTCTAAGAAGACGGCTTGTATATAATTGCGCTGCGACACGCGAGCAGTACTAAGCATACCTTGCAGTGCCATTACTGTGGACCAACCTGGTGAAAACCTGTGCTGGTAATCAGATATGTCCTTCACCCAGCTCGGAGAACATCCTAATAAGACACGCTCCAGCAGTTTCCCAAAGATGGGGTGGAGCGTTATCGGGCGGTACGCCTAGGGATCCGTTAATGGCCTGTCATTACCTTTTGGAGCAACTATCAGTCGTCCATTCTAACATACTTTGGGAAAAACTCCTTCTTCCACATATTTGGCATACACCAAGTAACTTTTGCGTTAATTTCGTCAAATCCCGGAGCAGTGTTGGGCAAAGCCCGAACTATGCCCTCTAGACAGCCAATGCTATGAGGAGCGCCAACTGGCCCAGATGTGAGAGCGGCCATAAGGCGCACCCGCCCGTGGTATTCTGTATCCTTGGACAGATCGTCGTCCGGACACAGTGCCCCAAGCGATCTCCGGTCCCGAAAACGGACAGGCACTTTCACCGGCCCCGCGAGCTCCACATGGTGCTCCCTCTCAACTTTAAAAGTAATAAAGCGAGATCGCACATACTAGCGCAGTCCAGTACTCACCACTCTGATATTGCGATACTTCTACTTGCGAGGGTTAAGTCGATGTTAGACTCACCCATGGCTCCAGCAAACGTAGTCAGTTGCCCATCAGCGTTAGCCAGGGTGAGTCCTCACGACATGATAAAATCTTCCATCTTCGTCCTACGATGATCTGATTCATGTCCTCTGTCCGTTGTATGTGTAGGGTCGCTGTACCAGAGTGGCTAGGGCGCGTTGCAATCCACTCCGATTACAATTAAAATTTTCACTGGTCAAGTACGGTCTCCGGATGTTGAAGATGTATGTCAATATGATCACTGTACTTAAAGTACGCAGAATTAAGGTAGAGTCCGTACTTCTAGACATGGCAAACCACACAGTGGGAATTATCAAATGGGGCAGTCCAGCTACACCAATACGATCCTGTTGGAATGATATCCCCGCCTGGTGCTCCGCGCCAAACTGAAAGAGGTCTTCTGCTTGGGCCCACTACTCCTGGACAAGAACAAGGTCCAGGCACATGCTGCGCGCCAGTGCACATAGATCCTTTGTAGCCACCTCACCCCGCCCTAGGATAAGCTACCCAATAATCAAATAATCCACCTTACCCATACCAAGTCGTGTTTATGGCCCTCTCTTCTGCGTACACCCTGGCTGGGCAGATCTTCACCGTCGTGGCATGAGTCGTTGCGCCCGGCTTGCCAAACCTGCGACAGATTGCACTACACGTCTCAGGGGACTTGCACTTCTCTCTGTTGTGGTCCTCATCTCCACATTTGCCGCACGTGGTTTTCTTCGCCCTGCAGTATTTAGCAGTGTGCCCGTACTGCTGGTATCTTTAACAACAGGTGACATCAATGAAGTCGCAGGGTGGTTCGATCACGTCCCACCTGTTCCTCGACGTTAACACGTACTACTGCTACAGTTCGCCCTACCGCATTTCACCTACTTCCCTTCCATGACTTCTTAAAGGTGTTTTGCACTGCCTGCTTAATTCCTGTAGAGTCCATTTCTATTTGCGAGCGAGCAGCTCTACACAAAGTGGGTGTGGTCAATCCCCGATTCTTCCCCAAAAAATGAGATTGACTTCATTATGACGAACAGATCACAATTGTTCAGTGATTTCACAGTTATCGCGAGAGTGAAGAAGCGGCACATTGGACCTTAATGTTTAGTTAGAGAGGTAACATCTAATGAAGTCAACGCTCCGTCCCTCTTGTGCTCTAATCGAAAGTACCGAAAACTTTCATCTCGAATTACAAACCATTTTCAGTATCTAGAAGACTGCAATGCAGTGGACAAATGACAAGATCCTGCATACTGTCCATGCGACCAGAGCTAAGTTGTACAAGACCCGTCACGGAAGAATCCAAAAACTCTCCAATCATACACTGAATTTCATGGATGTTAGACGGGGAATGAAGCTGCAGTCTTGCAGATAGGCCTACAAATGCATGCGTTAAAACTTATGCAACTTCAATACAGTTCATATTGATGAAGCGATTGAACAAAACCAAGGCTTCAAAGTCTTTACCAGAGATCTGTCTGCCAGAAAACATCAACTGTCGAAGTTGAAGATCGATGTGATAGCATCGTTTCCGGTACACCTGAGATTTTGAATGAGATTGGGAGATTCTACAGGCAGTTATACCTGTAACTGTTAGAGCCACACACAAGTGTAACGATCCAAGAGTAAGTCTCCTCCGACACTATTCTGATGATATTCAGGACATATTTTGACGGCTCCGGGTCTTAGTGGCTAAGCAATGAGTTGTTGCGCTGGGTGTTGCGAGTTCGAAGCCCGCACGGAACAAGTATTTGTATGGCCTACAAATAATTCTTCCGGGTCTGGATGTTTGTCCTCGTGTAATATATGTTTGTAAACTGCCTTCACGATACAGAAGAAAATCCTAGTGTGAAGGTTTAAAAAAAAACAAATAAAAAACATCAGTCGGAGCGAGATTAAGAGTCGAAGTTGTCGACGAGTATGTTTACTTAGTACAAATAGTCCTACCAGATAAGTCCAACTTCAACCGAAGGGTCAATCTATGAAATTAACTCGGCTTGGCAGCCTTTGGGAGATTATGACCAATTTTCTCGTCAGGTATACCTATAACTTGAAAAAATACTATACAATCAGTGTGTGTTGCCTATGATGACTTATAGAACTGAAACGTGGTCCTTCACTGATGGAAGCTCAAGGTCGTTCAGCAAGCTATAAAGCGGGCTATACTAGGAGATTCTCTGCGTAAGAAGGATATCCGCAGTATAACTAGAGTAATCGACATAGCCTATAGCATTCCATTCGATTAAACTTAATTATTTATCATTTTAGGTAATTAGCACAATTGTCATGACCTTAATGATAGACTTGTTACACTCCAAGCGTCAACAGCCTACATCAGAAAAACAAATTTCTACTAGTATTCGAACTACAGTTTCAACAAATATATAGTTCCTACTCATTTAACAACGGAAAAAACTATTGGACAAGCTATAAATCATCATGTTACAGCAGAGCATAACTGACTTCTATCTGTCCATAACTGACTTTTTTAGGGCTTAGAATCACATATTGAAATAAATATCTATTTTACTAACTTTTTATATTTTCTAATCTTTGAGTGAATGTATACTTAGATGTCAATAAAAGTTGCCAATTTTCTTCATCATCATCACCAGCCTGTAAAGTCCACTACGGGCCATGGATCTCTTCCGTTCTTAACCCTATTCTTGGTACTGTGTACAATTTAATATGTTCAAATTTTAGAAAATCCCAAGACTTTCTCAAACGAATTTTTCGAACTTTTATTGTTTAATATAATATAAAATATACTAATATTTCTACCAAAAATACTACTTAAGTGCTTGCAATACCAAAAAGAGCTGTAGAACGCAAGATGGCGGACCGATCGAATGCGTCTTCGCATCGCAAGGTAAGAGTAATCATTATTTATTATATTTTGTTCAAATTGTTTTGAAAAGTAGTCTCATTCACATAGTAGCTTTCTAGTCATAAACGTTATTTTCCAGTACCTAAATGAATTGTAAGTGCATGTTATATTTGTGTTTTTCGAGTGGAGCAAATATGAGACATTACCAGATGACGAGTATTCTAGATATTTTTTGCTACGTATCAAATATGTGACATTGTCTGATTTGTATAGATACTACTCGGGTTTGATTCCCAGACCTCGTCTATAACTAGGCTACGATTATATAATATATAAATATATATACATATATATATATATATATATATATATATATATATATATATATATATATATATATATACCTAGTCAGGTCATAAATTCTGTCACATGTTTAATATAAAATAATTGAAACAAGTTTATTCATTATGTAACCATTTATATACCAAAATGAACTTAACAAAACATAGATTCTTATGACACTAAAGTTTATTCAAAATGACCTCCGTGATTTTGAATATAGGCCTTCAATCTGCGCGGCCAGTCGTCTATCGCAGCACGAACGAGGTCCATGTTAATATCGGCGGCTGCCTTAATAAAGGATGTCTTGAGTGACTCCAAATTGGGATGAGGCTTTGAGCACGCCTTTTCTCACAAGTGTTGCATATCTTGTAATATAACGGATTCAAATCTGAACTGGAGGAGGGCCAGTCTTCGTGCCGGATGACGTCGATTTCACGCGCCGCCAGCCAGTCTTGTGTGCTCTTCGCTCTATGAGCTGGCGCCGAATCTTGTTGGAATACCCAGTGCCTGTTATTGAACATGGTATGAGAAACAGGTACCACAAGGTTCGGCCGGACTATATTTTGATACACAACTGCATTCGTTTTTACACCTTTCTCACAAAAATGTACCTCTGTTAAGCCCCAATAAGAAACTCCCAACCATACCATGAGCGAGGATGGAAAATAACCTCGTTGGACACACGGAATACGGTTGCTCGCTTCTTCACTACTGTGTGCGTATACCTTATCATTTTGTTTCTTGTAGCTCTCTTCTACGGTAAAAATTTTTTCATCCGAATAAAGAATTTCCCGATATTTTTTCCCGCGTACCGCTTCAACAAAGCGCGGCATCTCTTCAGTCTCAGGTCCATTAGACGAGCATTCAAACGATGTCCTGTTTTTCTTCGATATGCCCAAAGCCCTAAGTCTTTGTTTAACACCCTTTTCACCGTGGCTCTGCTTAACCCCATCTGAAGGGCCAACAGTTTCTGCTTACGTTTGGGATTTCTTTGAATTCGCGCCTTCACAGCTTTTATCACTGCTGGAGTCCTAACAGACCGAGGGCGACCACTTCTTGACCTGTCATCTACACTAGAGTCTTCATTGTATTGTTTGATGGTACGATAAACGAATCTTTTGGTTATATTCAAATTTTTCAGTATGTCAAAAATTTGAATTGGCGCGTAACCGCAACGATGCAACGCAATAACTGCAACACGGTCTTCTTTAAGCGTCCACTCCATATTTAAAAATGAGTAAAATTCTAAAAAGTATACAGTTTTATTTTCATGAACAATTCGAATTCAATAAACTTTTTTGTGGCCAGCATTCTAAAAGAAAAGTTTTTACTGTGTGACAATACTTATGACCTGACTGTGTATATATATATATATATATATATATATATATATATATATATATATATATATATTATACCAGTCGTGTGGGCTGCCAAAAGTCAGTCAAAATAGATATATTCTATGCGTAGGTCGGGTGGCCAGATCCTTCTATCCCTTAGTAATTTCAAAGTCACAATAGAATTGGTATGATGTATCATGCATACATACATACAATTTTACAGGCATTACAAATTTATATCATATAGGATGGGTGTACCAGTTCCAAACCACTTAAGGACACAAAGGCCGGCAACGCATCTGCAATTCCCTTGGTGTTGTTGTTGTTCATGGGTGACGGTAGTCACTTACCATCAGGTGAGCCGCATGCTCGTTTGCCCCCTCTTCTATTAAAAAAAACATTTTGACTTCGAAATGCTCTAAACTGGTATTATTTCGTTTTAACGTAGAAATGTATATACAAAGGCGATTATTGGTCACTAATGTTGCAATATAGATAAATTATTTGATTCAAAATATTTAAATTTTTTATAGATTTCATTAACTATACCGAAAACGGGAATGCTGCAGTTTGACCAGTGCGATACAATAAATGACCACTTTTGCGCCAATAGTTGACAACTGAAAAACTTATCACGAAAAGGTTGCTAATCAAGAAAAGCTAATTGAAAAGAAAACACTATTTTGAATAAAACTACTTTTACGGATTTTATCGCGTTTAATTTACTTATTTTTATTAATTCCCGACGTTTCGGGTGCTTTCCAGCACCCATGGCCACGGGGACTGAGATGATTTACGTCCCGATGTCAGAGTTAACCCGGAGTACCTTCAGCTTTTTTAATTATTAATTTTGGTCCGATCTACAGAGAATGAACTTACTGTGTCTTTAAGTCTTGCAATGGTATGCTTGGGTTTAGGTTTAATTTTATTAATTACAGGATCCCAAGCAGGTGGTAGTACCCAGCCGCCCTCTCTATTGAAATTAGGATGGTTTTTTTTAAATTTCAAAATCCTCACGTATCATCCTTGGCAGGAATCGATGTTCTTTCGCGAGAATTGGTGGTTTATCAAATCTAATATAATGGCGGGGGCCGTCTAGACTCACTCCTGCATCTTGTAGAGGAATATTGCACTTGACGGATGGTAAGAACTGACTAATCTTCTTCGGTGGCTTGAAGAATGTTCTAATAGAAGCTCGCCTCAAGATGTAGCCAATTTTGTCTGTGACACCTCTGACATATGGTAGTACAGCAGGCACACGCTCGACTGTGGCCGGCTTCACTCGGTCACTGTGACGTAGGCGCGGGAACCGAAGCTTGTTGTCATGCAGAACTTGCTTGACGTACTGAAGCTCGGCGGCCAGGTTTTTGCTGTCACAGATCCCTCGTGCTCTTTGTAACAAAGATTTGCACACGGTAGCTAACTGTGAAGGATAATGGTGAGATTCACCGTTTAAATATCGGTTTGTATGGGTCTTTTTTCTATACACAGTGTGACCTATTATTAGGATTTCGAATGACTAACATATCTAGACAAGCTAAAGAATTATTTGCCTCTAACTCCATAGTACATTGAATTTTAGAGTTTATGGAATTAAGATGTTCTAAAAATGCAGTTACTTAGTCTGATGGTTAAATTGTGAAAGTATCGTCTACGTACCGCTTGTAGAACCTTTCTTGTAGGCTTTCTCCTCAAAGTCCTCCATGAAAATATCGGCGACAATGGAAGATACTGGTGAGCCCATCGCAACACCATCTACTTGCTAGTAAAGCTCTTCCTTCCACAATAGGTAGCCAGATGTAAGGCAATGTCTGAGTAATACTACATATTCTGCTGGCATGTTGTTTTCCTCTATTTTCCTTGTTACAATTGAGATGCAGTCTTCAACAGGTAGGCATGTAAAAAGAGACATGACTGAATCATAACTGACCATAGTTTCATTGTCAGTAAGACATAGGTCTTTTATCTCACTGAAAAAATGGTATGAATCCTTAGTGTGTGCTCCTGTGTGTCCTCTGAGTGGTGATAGTACTTTTGCTAGGTGTTGAGCCAATCTGTAAGTTGGCGAATCGATCTGACTCACTATTGGACGTAATGGAGCGTTCGGTTTGTGTATTTTTGGTAACCCATACAACTTTGGTGATTTGGTACACGCAGGTATTATCGAATTAACGCCTAGATTTAATTTCTCGGAGTATTTCTTAATTAGATCGCTAGTTGTTTTAAGCGTATTAGTTGTAGGGTCTGTTTTGACCTTTGATTACGTACTTTCATCCGCTAAAAGTTGTTGTATTTTAAAATTGTAATCCGACGTATCCATTATAACCGTAGCATTACCTTTATCTGCGCGGAGAATTGTGAGATCTGTTGTGTTGCGTAAGTTATTCGATGCAATAAATTCCTCTTTGGGAAGATAATGTTTTCATACATTTTTTCTGTAGTGTTGAGGACTGTCTGTATAAAAATAATATTGGTAATGAAGATTTAGAGGCCATTCGTTAAGACATTTCGTCTTTGTTACGTCGAAGCTCAGCGCCGAAATTAAATCTTCAAAGGGAAAGGACCACTCTCACAGAATACTAGCGTAAATTATCAGCTCAACGCTTCTATTTAGTATGGTGAGTGTAGAGAACCGGAGACCCTTTTTACTAGAAACGAGGCATTCCAACTTAGTGCTCACGGTTGACAACGCATTTGCATTTTGATACGGAACTGAGGATAGATACCGATGTCTATGGGCCACAGCTACCACTTACCATCAGTTGGACTCTGTGCTCGTTTGTCACCCTTATCCTATAAAAAATCCTGTGGGGGTAGTGTAACTTCCTTTTCTTCTGACTGTTGGATTGATAGTCCAGGTCCAAAAAGCAGTTAAAGATCTCCTCTCTTATTATTTGGCTAACTGTTTCCAATAAATAATCGTTTTTAGCGTTAGCGTTTATCCACCTAATTAATAGAAACTCTTCTTGTAGGGTCAAGATAGTTGGTGGTCCCATTATTCGTTGAGAATGTCTCATTTTCAGTTTGTTTATAACAGTCAGGTGAAGGATATGATATTTTCGACAAGTTGGCCTTATTTTAGCGCCTTTATCAATTTCATCGCGACACCACCAGATTTAGCTCTGTATATTAAAAAATGCCTTTTTGGGTCTATCTTCAATCTAAAACAATGAGAAAAAGTTAAAACTCTAATGTGGTGGTCATCCATATGATCACTTTTTTACTACTGTGTACCAGTAGCAAACTAGTGGCCAACAACTGAGGCTCTAAATTGTCAAACAAAAGCATTGCTATGATAAAAAAGGAACAAAAATGAAACACCGTTGGTAAGCAATTGCAAACCAGTTGCTCAACAATAGGAACCCAGTACAAGGTGTGTTCCAGTAGTTAACCACCTTTAAAAATACTTGATAATGTCATAATTTAATAAAATTAACAACGCATAGCACTTAGATAAACACATATTTTTTAAATAATACAACTTGATGACAGCAATTAGGAAATAATAGGTGATAATATAAGATGTAACTTACAATGTCGACGTGCACTTCTAACTGTGATGGCGGCCGAAAGGCAGTTAACGAGAAACTGATATTTTTCGTTCACCCTCCCTAAAAGTTATGTTCGGAAGGTTGGTACAGTCTAGGCAACATAAAAAAATTGTTGAATTCCTAAAAACTTCCCGCCGTTTCTTAATTAATCCAATTGAACATAAGAGTGGTCAATCACTAGTACCTAGTTAGGGACTGGTACGTAGGTCACACAATAAGTTTTGAGATGCTCGAAATTTAAAAATGGAACGCAAGACCGGGCTTCGGGGAATCATGCTGTATCACGATAACGCCTCTTCACCTCCTAAGGACAAAAGCATTTATTGAGGAATCTGGTGTTGAAACTCTAAGTCACCCACCCTACAGCCCTGACTTAGCTCTCTGTGATTTCTTTTTGTTCCCAAGAGTCAAAGAAAAAATAAAAGGCAAGTTTTTTTTTCAAGCGCCGAAGAAGCCGTGGCTGCCTACGAAGAAGCGATTTCCGACCTGTAAAAATAAAATTAATAGAACTTTGTTTTTTTTAATATTGAGCAATTGGCTTATGAATTTCAATTTTAAATAAATTTGCTTTTTAGAAACATAGCACGGGTGCGTTCCATTTTTAAATTTCAAACATCTCAAACCTTATTGAGTGACCTACGTACACCCACCCTAGTATCGTATAATATTTAAGTATATCGTTGTCAGTCAGGGATTTTGCCTGAGCCTCACTCATAATATTATGGGCACAACAAATTTTTAAATTAACTAATTGTAAATATAGTATAATGAGTTTCTAAATCGTATTAAATGAAGTAATTATTATCATAATCCACATAAGTAGGTTGGCATTTTTCTATTTTCCCAGAAAATATTAAATTGTAATAGATAAAAGTTTATGATTTGAAAGTTCAATCAATATTATACCGAAAATAATTTATTACATTTCATATTAAGATATCCAGAGTAAAGAAGTCAATGCAAAGCAACGTTATCACTTTCTTTAACATAACAACAGACAGATCATACTTAAAAATTATAAAATTTGTCAAACCGACTTCAATATAAATTATTAAGAATAGCTGAAAAACTATTGGTCAAACCTTGATCAAATTTATATGAGACCACATCTGAAGCACCGGCTTTCAAACAAAAAAGAATCATCGAAATCGGTTTACCCAGAAAAAAGTTATGAGGTAACACACATAAAAAAACATACTGTCAAATTGAGTACCGTATTCTTTTTGAAGTCGATAGAAAATACAAGTTGCGATCCCAGCTGCGTAAGCGATTTGTGAAACCTTTTTTAAATTCCAAAGTACACGTATATGGAAACGTTTGAGATTACATTGCATTATGGTATCTACTTTCAACAATACAATAAAATGATATCGCGAAAAAAATAATTTACCTTTCCTTTACCGTTTAATATTTGTTTTAAACGTTTTTTCTTAATTTACACAGTTTAGATAGTTACATATTATTGTTATAATACGTGTACATACATTATTTACGTTATTTATAATAGTCGAAAACCCATTACTACTTTTTTTTTATAGGAGAGGGGGCAAACGAGCATGCGGCTCACCTGATGGTAAGTGACTACCGCCGCCCATGAACAACTGCAACACCAGGGGAATCGCAGATGCGTTGCCGGCCTTTTAAAAAGGAGTAGGCTCTTTTCTTGAAGGTCCCTAAGTCGTATCGGTCCGGAAAAATCGCTGGTGATAATCGATTCCACAAGGAAGTTGTGCGAGGGAGAAAACTTCTTCTGAATCGCACAGTGGTGGACCGCCAATCATCGAGATGATATGGATGGTATCGCAAGTTCTGTCGCGATGTGCGATGGTGAAATTGAGCGGCTGGAATTAGTCCGAACAATTCCTCAGAGCACTCCCCGTGGTAGGTGCGATAAAATACGTAAAGAGATGCAACCTCTCTACGCAGTGCCAGTGAGTCAAGACGATCGGAAAGAACTCGGTCGTCGACGATTCGAACTGCTCTGCGCTGGATGCGGTCAAGTGGAAGGAGCTGGCACTGGGGGGCCCCTGCCCAGAGATGGGAACAGTATTCCATGTGAGGCCGAACCTGCGCCTTGTAAAGTTGCAAGCGGTGTGCCCGCATGAAATACTGTCCCGCTCTGCTGAGCACGCCAAGCTTTTTAGAGGCCAATTTGGCCTTCTCTTCCAAGTGACCACGACTTTTACTTTTCTATTTCATGACTTTTAAGGAATATGGTTATCTTAATTGAGACAGAAATTTATAAAAATATACTATTTCACAGCTAAAGTTTGTTAAACGAAATATTTATTAACGTTAGAAGAGATAATTTATTTTAGACAGAAAACATAATTTTATGTTTCGGTATTTATAATTAAAAAAAAACTATTACATTATGAAACTTACAATAGTAGAGTCATATACTTTGGACTTGATTTTAGTAACTAATATACATAGTTTATTTTAAAATTGTACAAAAATGTTACCTTTAAAAAAAGATAACATAAAAGAGAAATTGAAGTGTATCTGGCATTCTCCTTTACGGTAGAGTTATTGTAAATATGAAAAATCTTGTAATTTGACATAAAATATATCTACGCGAAAATGTATTTATCAATGACTTATAAATGCATATTAGTATATTTATAAAAAAATAATTATTATTATCCAATGTAACAAATTATAAAGTTGATTATAATCAGATTACCACCATTAATATGCAAATCATAAAAAAACCTACTAAGTTAGTCTCCTCTACTAAGAAGCTCAAAAGAAAACTAAGCTTATGCAAGTTATGTACTACATAATTTAAATCTCATGAAATTTTGATTTACAAGGACAAAAATTCCTAAAGAGTATTTAATAATAACAAAAGATCTTAAAAAATAAATTGCAATAAAACAGCTATTACAAGCGAACAACTTATAAATATAATAGTGTTCTATGCTACAGATATAAACAGAGCCATGAAGATGCGGGTTTATAAGTACTTAATATTTAAAAATAATAGAACGAGAAAACAAAAGAAAAGATACCTAGGAATACCGCACGAAAAATATAGTTTAAGCAAGTTATTTTTAGCTATTAACCGGCGGCACCTTTTAGGATCCTCTTTTTGCCCCACCATGCCATCTTGATTGCACCGAAAATTCTCACACTGACTTTATGTGCTTGAAGAATTTTGCTGTGCTTGAATGGGCTTCTTTGCAACCTTAGTAACGTCGATATTAGAAGCTGTGCCAAGTCTTGCTGTTAAACAATCAAGAGGAAACTTCTCAATGAGAGTATCAATCTCCTTTTAATTGGAGATCTTTGCCCATTCGTTATTGGAGAGTTTGATAAAAATTGAGCCATCTAACGTCCACACATTCTTCAATTCAAAATGCTTGCGTCATTGACTTATATATTACAAGCTGACCAGACAGACGTTATTCTGCCCTTTCCGAACGACCATTTGCTTTCCCAAAAAACTCCTGAAATTAGCAATAAAAAAATTGAGGTTCACTTACCGGGATAAAAACTATCCTATCTCTCAAGTTGGATCAAACTGCACACAGTGTGCAAAAATTCATTGAAATCAGTTCAGTAGTTTAGGAGTTCGTCTTAGACAAACAATGTGACACGTAATTTTTATATGTAAGGACCGGGCCAACCATGCAACCAAATGGCACAAATGTGTCGGCCCTAAAATGAAAAATAAGGGCCAACGCGACTTTAGGTTACGACAGGGTTGGATTCAGACCCTCAAAAATATTGTAAATGGAAAATAAATGTATACATACTTACTATTTGTCCAAAATTATACCACGTTTGGCGTTTCATGTTTTTATCCCACGCGCCGGGGTTTTCACGTCACGCGTCTAGCATATCTATACGTTTTATTTTTCGGTGTTTTTGTTTTGATATGAAATAAAATTACATAAGGATATTATATTCATAACAAATTCAAAAATATTGCTATAAAAATGATATCACCGCCTACCCTGTCGTTGCCTGATTTGGTGTTGCTGAACATACAGTATTGTAGGGTGAATATTAAAAAGTAAAAAGACGCACCAATAATACAAGTCGGTCAACCTGAAGATAAAATTATAGTATTTTCGCATAGTATAGTGATATAAGTACAGTATAAATGTTCAGTACCAGGGTAAGAGTGAAACACTCCAACATGAAGAACTAAATTACTCTCTGGGGTTTCACTACTAATTTATGAAATAGATTATTGAGAAATAAATGTATTTTTATTTTTGTTTTCATTTATTATTTATTTTATTTATTACGATACTACAAACTACAGCCTGTGAATTTATTATACTTCGAAATTCAACCCTGGTTACGTCCTCGACCAATGCAACACGGCACTCATATAGATCGTATATGTTATGACAGAAGGTGCTATTTTTGCTTGTATGAAAAAGGTATAAGTAAAATGTTTAGATGCGCGTATCCTTCCTGCTTGCGTGCTTTTTTATGAACAGATTGCCTCATTTTGATTAAAAACTTAGACACCGATATTCAAGAGCCCTTTAACTTAATTTTAATTTGCCACGCCTTAGACTGACCATGACCATCCATTTGAACACCAATTCGGTGGTAACGTAATAAGTACACATTTGTTACATGTGGGATACCTATTGTATTATGTACTAGCTGTTCCCCGCGACTTTGCCCGCGTGTAATTTATAAGGTTTTAATTTTGTTGCGCAGAGTCCTAACTCTTTTTCTAAAATATAAGTAGCCTAATATAAGTAGTAGGAAGTCGATGGATGCAGGTGGCTCAGGACCGTGCTTTGTGGCATTCTTTGGGGGAGGCCTATGTTCAGCAGTGGACTTGTGAAGGGCTGTAATGATGATGATGATGATGAAGTAGCCTAAGTTAGTATTTATAACATAAGCTATCTGCCAGTGAAAGGCCTGTCAAAATCAGACAGACAAACGGACAAACATCTTAAAAATTATGTTATTGTTATATATACCGTATATACTCTCATATGCATTTAGTAAAAAGCTGTTATTTTGACATTACGAGTACAAACAGGCACTTCAATTTTATTTATTTGTATAGATGATGCCCAGTAATTCTTGTTCAATATTTACTTCAGGGGAGTCGGGAAAATGTTGAAGCAGCCTTTAATTTGTTTTCAAAATCAACCATCTTGCTACTCCAGCTTCCTTCAAGTTCTTTCTGACCTCCACGTAAGTTACTTTTGCCATTACTTGAAATGTTTCCAATGATATTAGCGAACAAAAAGTGAAGTGCCAGTGTGTGATATAGTTTGCAAAAAAAAGTTACACTGATGGGTGATGTGAATAAGTCACAATTATTATATTAGTAAATTGGCAATACGCAATTTATAAGCGTCATCTATCAGTGTAGTGATTTATTTATTGTTCTTACGTGTAGTTTAGTTAATCCTGCCACTATGCAGTTTCATCAAACCTTACGCCAACAATAATCTGATAAAATATTTTTTGAACTATTTACATAAAATACACAAAATTTTTGCCATTATTATTAATTTGTTAGGTTTTTTTTTAATTTTTAACTGAATTCAAAAAATGAGGAGGTACTTGATTCGAATGTATTTTTTATTTGTGTTACCTCAGAACTTTTCTCTTGTTGAACCTAGTTTAATGATTATTTTTTTAAAGCTGGTGCTTCTCATGTAGTTCTATATAAATTTGATCAAGATCTGACCAGTAGTTTTTGAGTTTTTCCTAATAATGCGTATTTAATTGACTTCTCATTTGTTTTCTTCTTCATTTGTTTTATAAAGTGGCAATTAGTTAAAGTGGGAGATAATATGTCCTAAGTTAAATTATTAGATTGTACAAGCTACAAGCTTTAATAAAAATTAAAAAAATTCTATATCTTTAAATTAATGGCGTTGACTACTATTTCGATTCAATAAGTTGATAAGCTTAATTTTTTTTTAAATACTGTAACTCGTTTTAACTGCTAAAATTAAACAGAACATTTAAGATAAAACAGGATAAGTAAAAAAAACCTAAACGGACAAAAGTAATTATTTTACCTCTTACATACAGAAGTAGTGCAGTCTTAAAGGGACAATGGAAAATTATTTACCAACGAATAACACGTTTATTTTCTGTTTTTGTTTTTAATTTTTAATCTGACTTAATCAGAAACCAACTTCTTTTTCTTAATATCTTACATAGAATAAAATAGAATAGAATGATTTTGATTCAATATTTATTATTACATATTACTTATTGAAAGTCATTTTTATTTACCACTAGTTCGGAAAATATCTCTATCCTGGGAAGAACCAGCAAGAAACCCCGCGGGACTTTTTTTTAAACATAATTTTACTTAACAATAATTTTGTTTATACAATTTTAAATGGTTTTTCATAGAACCAGCATGGTGGCGATCACCTTGTTCCCAGGAGTTATTTTCATGCATGTATTCCTTGATATTATAATAACCCTTTTTGTTCAGTTTTTCTTTAATAAAACTTTTAAACTTTTTTATTGACAAACTTTGAACATATTCTGGGATTTTGTTCTAAAAGCGTAGACACTGGCCCATAAATGAATTACTAAATCTGTGGAGTCTAGTAACTGGCATTACAAGCTTATGATTGTTCCTAGTTTTTAAGGTATGAACATCCCTATCAAACATCTTATCAAAGCTATTTATGTTTTTATGTACATACACTACATTATCATAAATATATTACGATGCCAAAGTTATTATGTTTATTTATTTAAATTTTTCTTTGAGGAACTCTTTACAATTTAGGTTATAAATTGCCCGTACGGCTCGCTTTTGCAAAACAAATATAGCTTCAATACCAGTCGCATTACTCCATAGAAAAATTCTATAAGACATTACGCTATGAAAGTAACTAAAATACACTAATCTAGCTGTCTCAACATCTGTGATACTTCAAATCTTTCTTACAGCATTTGCTGCAGAACTAAGTCTGCTTGCTAATTTAGATATTGGGGGCCCCATTGAAAAACAGTGGTATCCACAAGACTCAAGTCCTTCCCATTTAAGAGCACATTGGTTTTCGAATGTTTTACATTAGGTATTGTAAATTTAATACATTTTGTCTTATTACCGTTTAAGAGCAAATTGTTTGCATTAATTCAATGTACTAGAGATGCCCGATCTGGATCGATTTTATGAAAGATCGATTCACGGCCATACGATCTACAGATTGTTGAATCGATTTAAGGGAATGCGATCTTCGATGCGAAAAGTTTCGCTGTTGTGTGAGCGTAAACTATTATTTTAAAATACTTTTAAATATGGCTCCGCAAACCAAATCAAACGTTTGGGCTTTTTAAATTAAATGTGACATGGGTGAACAATGTAAAATGTGTAAACAGATGGTTAAAACTAGTGGAAATACTACCAATTTAAAAAATTCATCTCAGACGTCATCACATACACTTACTCTGAGCTAAGCAAAAGTGAAGAAAGTGCCAAAATCGTAAGTATCTATCTTCTATACTTAAAATTGAAATGTCTGTTTGTAATGTCTTAATAACAGCTTTTTACTATATATATATATATATATATATATATATATATATATATATATATATATATATATATATATACAGATATATATAAAGTAAATTTTTTAAACTTTTGTCTGTTTGTTCCGGCTAATCTCAAATATGGCTGGGCTGATTTACAGGCAATGTTGCAGTGAGTCACTTACGCTACTTATATTTTAGAAAAAAATAGCTGTAACAGGCTAGATCCAGTGCAGCTGTGAAAATTATTATTGTTGAAGAGTTTGAATGTAGACAGTTAAAATTTATAATGTAAAGCCTGTTTTACACTTTCAAGGGATACCGTAATAGGCATTGTTAAATAAATAATTTTGCATGCATACTGTGCTTTTCTTTAGTTTATAAAATTACGATGCAATTTTCCGAGATCGAATAAGATCGATTCAATGCAATATGATTAAATCGTGAATCGATTCACAAGGTCCATTACGTTCTAGTAGATCGATTCAAAACAAAAACTCGGGCATCCCTACAATGTACTAATTTCGATAGAGCATTATTTACATCGTCATAATTAATTGACTGCCGTTTGAGTTTGAAAATTAAAGAAGTATCGTCAGCAAATAATACTCTATCGTAATTGTCCCCTACAAGATAAGGTAATTCAGTAATATAATGGGCCAAGAATCGAGCCCTGAGGAACGCCCATTGATACTACCGATCCGGTGGAACCTTTACCATTGATCACGACTTTTTGAGTTCTGTTACTTAAATATAAAGTAATAAGTTTAGGCGCAAATTTTTTATACCGTAATGTTGTAGTTTCCTGATTAATGTCTCATGATGAACACAATCGAAAGCCTTGGAAAGGTCACAGAAAATACCTAAGGCATATTATGAATTCTCCCAGACATTAAAATATATATTTCATAAGCTACACCGGCATCAGACGTCGAGCGACCCCTTGTAAAACCAAATTTGTTTTTATGAAATAATTTATTTGTAATTAAATAAATTAACAATTGATCCAAAATTATTTTTCCAAAAATTTTACTGAAAGTTGGTAGTACAGAAATAGGTTTAAGTAATTAGCGGGGTCATTGGACCCCGCTAATTACTACTCTGGTAGGACTAGTACTACCAGATTTAAATAAAAGTATTACTATACTATACTTCATTAAATCAGTAAAAACACCAGAAACGATACAAGAATTAAAAATAAGAGCAAGATGAGCTGCAATTAAATCTATTACGGACGCAATATCTGTAATAGAATCACCATCCCAGTGGATCACCAGCCTGCTTGCTGATCGGAGCATTAGGGTCGTAGTAAACGGTGCATGGCCTGATTTCAAGCCTATTAACGCTGGTGCTCCACAAGGCTGCGTGCTATCACCATCGCTGTTTCTCCTGCATATCAATGATATGTTGCAAACTGGTAACATTCATTGCTATGCTATGCCAATATTTCTCGGGAAAACGTCACCGTTTTAAATAGTGGTAGAGCAACGCGGCAGCTTTTGATGTCGCATGGATGGGCCGGCTCGAACCGGGGTGGTACCACGACCTCACAAAATACTAGCGTGAAGTAGAGGTATACCTCTGCGTTTCGCTTGGTGAGTGCAGGTGGCCGGAGGCCCTTTTTACTGGCAATGACGCATTCCACCCTAGTTCTCACGGGTGAAAACGCATCTGCATTTTGATTTGTAATAGAGGATAGATGTAGATGTCTATGAGCCACAGCAACCACTTACCATCAGGTGGACTGTGTGCTCGTTTGTCACCCTTATTACCCTATATAAAAACCTTTATATACCTAACCTATATATTGTGTCTGAAGTCGAGTCTTTGCTGAACAAAGTCTCAGATTGGGGGTGACTAAATCTAGTTCCTCCTCAGTTTCAAGGCACTCCCATTGTTGCCTCAGCTAGCATCGGAATCCTTGGCGTCAACATATCGAATAGTGTGCAGTTCCGTGGTCACTTGGAAGGGAAGGCCAAATTGGCCTCTAAAAAGCTTGGCGTGCTCAGCAGAGCGAGACAGTATTTCATGCCGGCACATCGCTTGAAACTTTACAAAGCGCAAGTTCGGCCTCACATGGAATACTGTTCTTATCTCTGGGCCGGGGACCCCCAGTGCCAGCTCCTTCCACTCAACCGCATCCAGCGCAGAGCGTTTCGAATCGTCGACGACCGAGTTATTTCTGATCGGCTCGATACACTGGAACCACGTAGAGATGTTGCATCTCTTTGCGTATTTTATGGCATCTATCACGGAGAGTGGTCTAAGGAATTGTTCGGACTGATTCCAGCCACTCAATTTCACCATCGCACATAGCGACAAAACTCGCGATATCATCCATACCATCTGGATGATTGGCGGTCCACCACTGTGCTATTTAGAAGAAGTTTTCTCCCTCGCACAATTTTGTTTTAGAATCGATTACCACCAGCGATTTTTCCGGACCGATACGACTTAGGAACTTTCAAGAAAAGATCATACACCTTTCTAAAAAGTCGGCAACGCATCGGCAATTCTCCTGGTGTTGCGGTTGTTCATAGGCAGCGGTAGTCACATACCATCAGGTGAGCCACATGTTAGTTTACTTCTATAAAAAAAAAACGGAAATCCCCCACAAATCTGCGGTTTTCTTTACATCAATGGGTTTGAAGTATTTTACAATATTATGCGGTAATACTTTTTCAAATCTAAATTTTTTTAAATAGGTTTTAACATTCTGTTTAAGTAATGACTCGGCGACAATTGGAGAAGTATTCAATAATTCTGTTGTCAAGATAGGAACATCAGTAAAATATTTCTCAAACACCGCTGCAACTTCCTGATTTGATTTAGTCAATTCATTATTAATTTTTTTTTTGAGTTACGAAGTTTCTCTTTACTGGTTTCGCTGTTAATTATACTCCACGTCATTTTAATTTTATTCTTAGCCGTCTTAATTTTGTTACTAATATGTAACGATTTGGCTGTGGAGCAAACTCTTTTAAACATTTTAGAATATTTTTTACATATACTTTAAAAGCATTGGAAAAGTTATATGATCTGTCATGGTAAAGGTTCCATTAAAGCAGATGAAGGTAAAGAAGTTTCTTACCTTCATCTGCTTTTATGAATTCCTACTATCGCACACTCATTAAATGTGTTGCGACTGTTTCTGGAGAATGTTTTAGAAGTAAATGTTTTATTAAATTCATTGCTTATAAGGGTAAATAATTCTTCACATAAATAGTCTGAATTGTTCTTATAAGAAAGCTATGGAAGGTTTTACCATACTCGTATTACTTCTAAATCTCTCCAGGCGTTTTACATTAATAGGAACAAACACCATATTCTTAGCCGTCTTAATTTTGTTACTAATATGTAACGATTTGGCTGTGGAGCAAACTCTTTTAAACATTTTAGAATATTTTTTACATATACTTTAAAAGCATTGGGAAAGTTATATGATCTGTCATGGTAAAGGTTCCATTAAAGCAGATGAAGGTAAAGAAGTTTCTTACCTTCATCTGCTTTTATGAATTCCTACTATCGCACACTCATTGTTGCGACTGTTTCTGGAGAATGTTTTAGAAGTAAATGTTTTATTAAATTCATTGCTTATAAGGGTAAATAATTCTCCACATAAATAGTCTGAATTGTTCTTATAAGAAAGCTATGGAAGGTTTTACCATACTCGTATTACTTCTAAATCTCTCCAGGCGTTTTGCATTAATAGGAACAAACACCATATTCTCAATTACCTGTTGTTTTTTTTTGCATATAAGGTAACGAAACCAGTTATCTACAGTGATCTGAACTAAGCTTTTGAATTATTGATTTATTATTTGGTACAACACTTGTAAAAATATTATCAATACAAGTTGCACTACAACCTGTAATACGTATAGCTTCAAAGAATAAATTATCAAGATTATAGGATTTGAACAAATAGCAAAATTTAATACTGATGAAAGAAGTTTCCAGGAGATTGATATAAAAGTCTCCACACACTACAAGAGATTTATTCTGTTTATTAAGCTTAACTAAAACTTCTTCCATAATTTTTTCAAAGGTATCATAACTTGACCTTGACTTGACAGTATTTACAGACCCCCAGCCTGTAAACACTGACAACAATAAGATGCTCAAGCTCAACACATGCCATTTCTACAGTACGCTCAACAGAGAGGCTCACAGTGTCTTTACGTTCTTTACATGATAAGGATTTATTAGCTAATATTAAGGAGCCACCACGTAATTTAGTATCTCTATCGAACGAACTGACCACCTCATAATTACTGAAATTAAATATGGAGTTGTAATCTTTCAACTAATGTTTATTAATACATAAAATATGAATAAGGTTACTATTTAATACTAATTCAATTTCTAGTTCTTTGCCTAACATACCTTGTATATTCAGGTTAATACAGTTTTTATTATTGCTATTTAGTGAAATTACACAGTTAAGTATTGTTGAGTTCTATTTTAAGGTACTTAAATTATCTTTGCTAGAGATTACCTCTATTTTCTTATTATTTTTATATATTTATTATTTATTTATTTAATCTTTAATGCACAAAGTTGTACATATGGTGGACTTAATGCCATAGGGCATTCTCTCCAAGTCAACCATTAGGCTAAACAGAGATATACAAACAAGAGGCGGTGCAACAGTAATCAAAATGGAAAGCGCTAAAAAAATATTGTATATACATATAAATATACATATACACACACATACATTAACAATTACTTAAATACATGCAATATATACATATATAATACATACATACACATATACATGCATACACTACATATATATACACAATACATATAAATATTATCTATGTCAGAACAAATATGATATCATCATCATTATCATTACAGCCCTTCACAAGTCCACTGCTGAACATAGGCCTCCCCCAAAGAATGCCACAAAGCACGGTCCTGAGCCACCTGCATCCATCGACTTCCTGCATATCTTACCAGGTCGTCACTCCATCTAGTGGGGGGACGCCCTACACTTCGCTTGCCGGTACGAGGCTGCCACTCGAGAACCTTTCTTCCCCATCGGTTGTCGGTTCTTCGAGCTATATGGCCGGCCCATTGCCACTTCAGCTTACTAATCCGTTGGGCTATGTCGGTCACTCTGGTTCTACTGCGGATATCCTCATTTCTGAGTTTATCACGCAGAGAAACTCCGAGCATAGCCCTCTCCATAGCTCGCTGAGCGACCTTGAGCTTCCTCATACGGCCAGCAGTGAAGGACCACGTCCCAGTTCCGTAAGTCATCACTGGCAACACGCACTGGTTGTACAATTTCGTTTTAAGGTTTTGAGGTATGTCTAACGAGAAGATGTGTCGTAGATTCCCGAACGCTGCCCAGCCGAGTTGAATCCGTCGATTGACCTCTCGGTCGAAGTTGGACTTACCTAGTCGGACTATTTGTCCCAGGTAAACATACTCGTCAAAAACTTCGATCTTAGTGTTCCCAACAACTACCGGCATAGGTGTGACATGGACATTAAACATGATCATTGTTTTGTCCATGTTCATCTTAAGACCTATCCGTTGGGAAACACTATTGAGGTCATTGAGCATAGTGCTTAGGTCCTCCAGCGATTCTGCCATAAGGACTATATCGTCGGCAAATCGAAGGTGAGTGATGTACTCGCCATTGATGTTGATACCGTATCCTTTCCAGTCCAGAAGCTTGAAAACGTCTTCCAATGCAGCGGTGAAGAGTTTCGGGGATATGACGTCACCCTGTCTTACACCTCTCTGCAATTGGATAGGTTTCGTACTCTGGTTCTGTACTCGGATAGCCATCGTAGCCCTACTGTACAAGCACTTCAACACTTCGATATACCGAGAGTCAACTTGGCACCGCTGAAGGGACTGCAGCACCGCCCAAATTTCGACGGAATCAAAGGCTTTCTCATAGTCCACATACGCCAGACATAGTGGCAAATTGTACTCCTCGGACTTCTGTACAATTTGTCGTAGGGTATGTATGTGGTCTATGGTGCTAAAGCCCTTTCGGAAACCGGCTTGTTCGGGAGGCTGGAAGTCATCAAGTCTGCGCGCGAGACGATTCGTAATGACTCTCGAAAACAGCACGTAGACGCGGCTCAGAAGGGAAATCGGTCTGTAGTTCTTCAAGAGAGCGTTGTCGCCTTTCTTGAAGAACAAGACCACCGCACTTCTGCTCCACGCCTCCGGTGTAATGCCACCATGGAGGACGGAATTAAAGAGCTTCTGAAGGACTTCAAGTACCGGTTTTCCACCCGCTTTCAGAAGCTCCGCTGTAATTCCATCCTCGCCTGGGGCCTTGCCGTTTTTAAGGTGCTGGAGAGCCATTCTAATCTCGCTCAGACTGACGTCCGGGATATCATCGGAATAATGTCGGATAAGACTCGCTCTTGGATCGTTACTCACACTTGCGTGTGGCTCCAACGATGACGTGTACAGCTGCCCATAGAACCTCTCAATCTCACTCAAAATCTCAGGTGCCCCGGAAACGATGCTGCCACATTCGGTCTTCAGCTTTGACAGTTGGCTCTTTCTGGCAGACAGATCTCTGGCAAAGACTTTGGAGCCTTGGTTCCGCTCGATCGCTTCTTCAATACGAGCTGTATTGAAGTTGCGTAAGTCCCGCCGCATGCATTTGGAGATCTGTCTGTTCAGTTGCCTGTATGCTGTCAAATCTGTTGAAGAATGTAGCCTCATCTCCCGTCTAACAGCCATGAGATTAAGAGTGTGATCGGAGAGTTTTTGTGTTCATCTGCGGCGGGTCTTGCAGAACTTAACTCTGACCGCATGGACAGTTTCCACGAGCTTGTCATTCAAATCGTCCACTTCATTGCAGTCTTCTAGGCACTGAAAACGGTTTTGTAACTCGAGCTGAAAGGTTTCGGGACTTTGGATTAGAGCACGAGGGGGACGGAGCGTTGACTTCATTAGACGAGACCTCTCCAACTTAACGTTTAGGTTCAGTGTGCCTCTAACCATTCGGTGATCGCTGCCGGTTTTCACCCTCGCGATCACTGAGACATCACTGAACAGTTGTCGTTTGGTCGTCATAATGAAGTCAATCTCATTTTTGTCGAACCGTCGGGGCTCGACCAGGTCCACTTCCTGTGGGGCCGCTTCTGGAAGAAAGAGTTCATCATAAAGAGTCCCTCTTTCTCCATGAAGTCGGCCAGCTGCTGGCCCCTTGGGTTCCGTTGCCCTATTCCAAATTTCCCCACTTTCAGCTCACCGTTCTCTCTTGTGCCTAGTTTTGCATTGAAGTCTCCCATTAACACCGTATATTGGGTTTTGGAGGAATGCATGGCTCTAGAGATATCCTCATACATTTCCTCCACCTCCTCATCGGGGTGTGCCGAGGTTGGTGCGTAAACCTGTATGACCTTCAGCGAATACCGTTTGGTGATTCTGAGTATAAGGTACGCAACCCTCCTCGACACACTCTCAATCTTTACAACGTTGTTAACGAGAGACTTGTGGACGATAAATCCGACACCTCCTTGGGACAGATGGTCGCCCTCCCGGTGATAGAACAAGTTGCCGGATTCGAGAATTACCGTGTCCTCCCCCTCTCTTCGGACTTCGGATAATCCTATAATATGCCAGCGTAACTTGTCTATCTCTTCTTCCAGCTCCACAATCTTCTCGTCAGTCCTCAGGGTCCGTGCGTTGTATGTTGCCAGGTCGAGTCGTTGTAGGTGGCAACCGAACCTCCACCGGAGATTCTTAGCACCCCCTGCCCCGCCGTTACCATGGTCGCCATATATGATATATATATATATATATATATATATATATATATATATGTGTGTGTATGAAAATAAGAGCTGTGTTAGTTCAAACTTGCAACAATTTTTTCACATGCTTACGGACTTGATTTTTAAGTTGAAAGCTTTTTTAATGTCACGAGGGATGTCATTTCAGAGTCTGATAGCCATGAGGGCGAAAGATTGAGATAAATAACCAGTACGGTGTAAAGGAGTAAGCAACTTAAGTTTAGCCGAAGATCGGAGAGAACGATTATGAGAATCTCCCAAGTATTTAAATTTGGATTTCAGATACTCAGGAGCACATGGATCATTCAGAATTGTGAAAAGGGTGCAAAGTATTCTGACATATCTGCGCTGACGGATAGGCAGCCAATTTAGCTGAGCACGAAAAGAAGATACATGGTCGTATTTACGGAGACCATAAATGTATCTGATACAGTTGTTAAGTAGACGATCCAATGTATTAAGATGATGTTGAGACAGGTCTGAGCAACACACATCGACATAATCAATAATCGGTAGGATGAGTGACTCGACAAGTAAAATCTTAGTTTTCGTGGGAAGAATTTTTTTTAATCGATATAGAGATCGCCATGTTCCAATAGTTTTACCACTCACCTCCTGTATAGGTTTGTTCCATGTAAAGCAATCATCAACGTACAGACCAAGGCTCTTTACATGGGGAGAGAATGGTATAACATTATTTTTAAACATAATTGATGGTAGGGTGGGAATATCTAGTTTCGATAATAGTCGTGGGCTACCTAATATAATTGTTTGGCACTTAGATGAGTTCACGTTTATGCCATACACAGTGGCCCATTCGGAGATGTATTTCAAGTCATCATTTAATAATGAGATAGCATTAGAGATGTTTGAGGGTTCCACTTGCACATACAACTGCAGATCATCAGCATACAGATGGTAAGAGCACTTGAGATTTAATGTGATGAGATTGATAAAAATTGAAAACAGAAGAGGAGAGACTATACCGCCTTGAGGGACGCCAGTAGACACATCACACCAGTCGGATAGTATATTTTCAGTGCGCACGGTTTGTTGGCGGCCTCGAAGATACACTGAGAACCATTCCTGAGCTGAAGACGAGATATTCAAATGAGATGATTCAAATGATTATCTAATTTAAATTCATCATCATCATCATTACAGCCTTTCACAAGTCCACTGCTGAACATAGGCCTCCCCCAAGGAATGCCACAAAGCACGGTCCTGAGCCACCTGCATCCATCGACTTCCTGCATGCCTTACCAGGCGGTCACTCCATCTCGTGGGGGGTCGCCCTACACTTCGCCTACTGGTACGAGGCTGCCACTCGAGAACCTTTCTTCCCCATCGGTTGTCGGTTCTTCGAGCTATATGGCCGGCCCACTGCCACTTCAGCTTACTAATCCGTTGGGATATGTCGGTTACTCTAGTTCTTCTGCGGATATCCTCATTTCTAAGTTTATCACGCAAAGAAACTCCGAACATAGCCCTCTCCATAGCTCGCTGAGCGACCTTGAGCTTCCTCATACGGCTCATACTAATTTAAATTACTTGGAACTAATTCCAAATCATCTGTATAATTATTTTGCTGCTCAATAAAAGCAGGGGTCAAGGTAGCCAATAATTTGGCAGGGTTAAAATATAAATAATAAGATAGCGTATTTGCTACCCGTCTCAAACTAAACTTTGATAGGTAATACCTATCTCTTGTCAAAAACTTCTTAGTTAAATTATTAACATCAACCAAATTAAATTTATCATTATTATTCTTACAATTAAATGCCAAATTGAAGTTATAGTTACATGTCAAATTATGCATCATTAAATTTAAATTATATCGTAGTTTCCTGTGGCCACTCCTCTATTTAAGGCAATGTAAACAACATAACTTTAACCACATTTATGTTATTGAGATATTCAATATATTTTAATAATTGAGTCTTGTTCATATTATCTCTTCTCCCAACAACAAATTTTGTGTGTGCTAATTTTGTGTGCAGCGTGATAAATATCTATTTAACCTAAAAGTGCAATTTCGACGTCTACGTGAGCTGAAAAACGCCCCTTTTCACCTCGGGTAAAAGAGACCGGCTACGCACATAAAATAATTCATCCTTTTTCGACAAGTCGGTTTTAAGCGACGGCGGGTGGGTCGAGAATTCACGCGTGAGAAATTATTGTAACTTTGCATCCGAATAGATTTTATTTTTTTACAACTGACTCACAAAGTAGAATATCACAATATTTGTCAATATGGTAAACTGCGCGGCTTGTAATAAAACTGCAAGGGGAAACCAACGAATGAAATGCACAAAGTGCGATTACCAATACCACCCCTTGTGTGTTAATATATCCGAGTATCGTAAGATTACAGAGATAACAAGATCAACATGGATATGCCCACAGTGCCGCTGTGCGACGCCAAAAACCGATAACACGAACAAACCCATACGTTCACCCATCTGCAACGAAGATATCGACAGCTGTAGTCCAGTGGTGGTTGAATCACCCTCTTTGGCAGCAAACTCATGTCAGTTATCTCTGCTGGCTTCGGAAATAAAATTACTTCGCGAAGACGTAGGAGAATTAAAAACCCACCTAAAGTCACTAACTGATCACTTGATGCAGTGCAATATACGACTAGATGACTATGAAATTAAGTTATCGCGAGCACAGGATAAAATTCGCGCGCTTCAAAAAAATGGATCGGAGGTCCTCAGGTTGAATTCTACTATTGAACAGCTTAACCAGGTAATTAATACTCAAGCAAAAATTCACCTAAAGAACGAAGTTGAAATCACGGGCATAACAGAAACCTCCAACGAAAATCCAGTGCATATTATTTTAACAACGGCCGCAAAAATTGGAATCAACCTCGACGCCAACGACTTAGACTACGTAACGCGAGTGGGTTCCCGTCAAAAATTCAACGATACAAACAATGACAGTAAGTCACCGACGGACTGGCAACCTCGTCCACTAGTTGCAAGATTTCTACGACGGAGATAAACGGGATGAGTTCCTACTCGCAGGAAAATCTAGACGCAACCTCAATAGTAAGGATCTAGATTTACCTAGCAGTGCAAGAAACATTTACTTCAATGAGCGGCTGACTAAAGAAAATCGGCAGTTATTTCGCATTTCAAGACAGAGAGCCAAGGAATGTGGCTTCAAATTCTGCTGGATCAAAAATGGCGCTGTCAATATTCGTAAACAGGAGGGAAGCCCTCCAATTACGATCCGGAACTCCTCCGATTACGTCACTGCCCGCCTGTTGCACAACTTCAAGTAGACGTTTAGCAATTGACAAGACGTTGTTTACTTTATTATCACTACACGGACTTTTGCGCATATTTTAAATTTTATATTAAATTTAGTTTTAAGTTACCAATTCATTCTTATATTTTACCAATTCTTGTTAATTGATTTACGCAAAAATAGGTCTAGGTCAATTTTATACACACACAAAATAAAACACATACAACTCAATACACTATACACAAGCACTCGCACTGAAATACACACCAACAAAAAAATTTCACGAATTAATAACAACATTCCCACTCTTGCAGCTGTAAGCAACTTCAGTAACAGAACAATATTATCTTTTGTCTTAATATTTATATTAATTAAACATGGATTTACTTAGCATTGCTAATGATATAGATGAATCACTGGCCATTGACTGTCGTAGTATAGACTCTATGGAAAAATGCAAGAGTGTTCTTAATAATGATGAGCATAGTTTAAAAGTTTTGACATTCAATATACGAAGTTATCAACGTAATTGTGACGATTTTAAAATAGCTCTCTAACGTTTGGACCTGGATTTTGATGTCATTGTATTGACGGAATGTTGGTTGTGTGATGGTATCATTTTTGAACCATTGGAGGGTTACAAAATCTATCAATCCTTATCACAAGTAAACAAATGCGGTGGGATCGTCGCTTACGTAAAAAACTCATGGAATAGTGAAATTGCACCTCAGGTACATAAATTGGATGACGCTGATAGTCTCCTTATAAATATAAATAACGACCTTACAGTCCTAGGAATTTACCGCTCTCCTTCGTTCTCAAATACCGATCGATTTATTTCCTCTTTAGACTCTGTACTCTCTGACATTCAACACAAACGAACCCTAGTAATTGCAGGTGACATTAATATTAATATTGATGATCCAATGAGTGCACAAGCAGTCAACTATTTATGCTTGATGGCATCTCATGGTCTATATCCAGCGATATCAAAGCCAACTAGAGGAATCTCATGCCTTGACCACATCTTCATAAAATCTGAGACAAAGTCCTCAGGCCTCGTCTGCAAATCATCTATTACGGATCATGAATTTGCTCTGGCTGAAATTCTTTTGCAAATCCGCCGACATACAAGTAAAGTACGCATGATACGAAAAACAGACTATGATTCGGTTGCGTCATATATCAACAATATGCACTGGAATGAAATAACAAGCGAAAATAATGTTAACACCGCCTCAAACAAATTTAACGAGGCTATTACATACGCAATCCATCAGTACACGCAGGAAGTTAAAGTAGGTCGCAGAAAGAGCAACATAAAATGCTGGATCACCCCTGGATCAATAAGATGCATGAAACACCGGGATAAATTGCACCTTGAGTATAGAGCTGATCCGAACCAAACAACCAACGTAAATTATTGGTCTACACGCGGTATAGAAACTTTTTTCATACTCTACTACGGGAAATTAAAGCTGAACATAACAGAAAGGAAATTACTGAAAACAAAGACAACGTAGTCTTTGGAATAAAATTAAAAGCCTATGCTATAATTCTACGTCAGAGTCCCACCCCATAAAACTTATCAAGGATCTGAACAACCCAATTTCATCTTTAGACCAATGTAATCAACATTTCGCTACAGTAGGGGAGGTCTACGCTGAAAAAATTTTAAGTAACTTAGACACATCTCAAGACCAACTTATCAAGAATCACAGATATTCAAAATCTAACCCAAATTCTTTCTATCTGCATCCTACTGACAAACAAGAAGTGAGCCGAATCATTCACAACCTAAAAACCAACAGTTCTCCAGGATTAGACCATGTCACTGTTACGCTGCTTAAAAAGTCCTGCAGTAATATTATTATTCCTCTCGTTCACATATTTAATTTAAGCCTAGAAAAAGGAGTTTTTCCAGAATCCTGGAAAACTGCAGCAGTGTCACCTATTTTCAAAAATGGCTCTCCAACCTTGCCGGAAAACTACAGACCAATCTCCTTACTTAGCATCATATCAAAAATTCTAGAGAAGATAGTGAACAGGCAACTTGTCCGTTTCCTACATAAAAATCGGATTATCTCGGATAAGCAATATGGTTTTCGACAGGGAAAATCGACCGACGACGCTGTAGCAGCACTAGCTGACCAGATATCACAACACGTGGAGAGTGGGAAATGTTGCATAGGTGTTTTTCTCGACCTGTCGCGAGCTTTTGACACTGTCTCTGTTGGCCTCCTCTTGAAAAAGCTAGAAGCCGCTGGAGTAAGGGGAAATACACTTAAATGGTTTGAAACTTACCTTAAAATGCGAAAACAGTGCGTAAAAGTAGGAAAACACACTAGTAGGCAATTGCATGTTAATTTTGGCGTTCCCCAAGGCAGTACCCTTGGACCTACTCTCTTCACTTTGTACTTGAACAATATCCTCGAACAAAAATTGCCTAATTCAAATGTTATCGCTTACGCAGATGATACAACCATATTGTTTCACGATACGACATGGATTCGAGTATACAGTACCGCGGAACAAGGCCTATCTCGGATTGCCATGTCCTTAAATGTAAATCTACTTACACTCAATCAGAAAAAGACTACATACATATGCTTTTCTAAATCTAGACGAACGAGTCCTCCGATTGTTATTCCTTTAACAATTCATTACTGCAGGAATGATTATACCTATCTGCATGGCTGTAACTGTGAACCGATTTCGCGCTCTAAAATGACCAAATATCTTGGAGTTATCATAGATGAAAACCTAACGTTTGATGCCCATATTTTGAATCTGTCTTCCCGTGTGCGAAAGTTCATTTTCATTATGAAAAAACTGCGAGTTTGTGTTCCTGTGGATATAATACGTCAGGTGTACTTTGCACTATGCCAATCTATACTGCAGTATTGCATTTGTGTTTGGGGCTGCGCTAGGAGGACTGCATTTATGACATTGGAAAGGGCTCAACGTGCACTAATTAAAGTAATATTGAATAAACCATTCACATACCCTACAAACTCCCTGTATGAAGAATTTAAAGTTCTACGGGTACGACAGTTGTTTATTTACAATGCCACACTCAAAGTGCACAAAACTGTAAAATCTCGCCCGGATTATAATGATTTAAGAAGCAAACGAACCTTTAGAATCCCCGTTCCAATCGTAAAGTCAGACCTAGCTAAACGTGGTCCCACCTTCACGCATCCCTTCATTTACAATAGAATATTAAAAATAATTGGCCTTAGAGACCGCTCACTTTCCTCATGTAAAACCATACTAAAGAACATGCTCTATACTCTAACATATAATGACACTGAAGTGCTAATTAAATAGCAAATATGACACACACACACACACACACACACACACACACACACACACACACACACACACACACACACACACACACACACACACACACACACACACACACACACACACACACACACACACACACACACACACACACTCACTCACAAACTGGACTCGATTGTACTCATTCTAATTTCAACTATTAAAGAGTCATCAACAAGCGCTATAATCAATTTTTAATTTTAATGGTGTAGTGAAATAATACCACCATATTATTTGTATTAAAAACATTACTTTTAACCTCCGATATCAATCATGTTATGTTAAAACTACCGTATAGTATATGTTTAAGTAAATGTTGTCCAGTGACAAACTATTTTGTAATATCGCATGCCAGGGTCCTGAGATACAAGCTGCGCTTAGTTTAGGACCCGCAGTTACTTGTGTTTTTATGCTTATGTTGTTAAATAAATAAATAAATAAATTTAATGATATACCCAAGTTTTTGCCTATGTCATCACTATACACAATTGCATTATTTTTTTCATTATATGAATTACTTCTTAAATGAATCTGCTTTTTTTTCTTATTTTTAAAAACGTTACCCCCACACTAGGATTTTCTCCTGTGTCGTGGAGGCAGTTTATAAACATAAATTGTACAAGGACAAGCATCCAGACCCGGAACAATTATTTGTAGGCTATGCAAATACTTGTTCCGTGCGGGATTCGAACCCGCGGCTCCCAGCGACTGATTGCTAAAATAATTTATGTATGCCCTGTGGATTGGCCATTTTATTCACACGCGCTTTAAACTATTACTTTCGCTAATCACCCATTCACTAACACATTGGTAGCATTCCTACTTCAGATTAACCGCTACCCCTTCAGTCTATGACCAAACTCCGCCTCGATAACACGCCTGTGCGCATAAGTTACGCAAAAATCCTTAATAGGATTTCATCAAAATGATAAACTTATGTTTGTTTTAAAACTCTGTTTATTTTATTAATAAACAAAAAAACGTTGTTGAATAAATTGTTTAAAAAGGAAAGTTGTAATATAGTCTTCTACACCAATAAATTACTCGTATGTTGTGTAAGTTACGCTACTATTTAAATAGCTGCTCCACTGAAACAAAAAACAAGCTCGAAGAGTTCATGAAATACTTATCGAGGTATTCACTACTGAAACGCAATGACAGCGATGGTAAGTTATCAAAATAATAATTTATAACACGTTTCTCTTTTTCATTATCAACACCATCAACATTCCCCTGCTAGATATATGAGAACTATGTATGGCAGGTGGATTAACAATCGCAGATCTAAATATCTGCTTCCTTCGCATATGCCTTATAGTTTTATCGTATACTTCCCTGAAGTTTAGTCTAATTTAAAGAAATTCTTGCCCCTTTAATGAACGTATTGAAACAGAAATATATTTTTTATTAACTACATCAATATCAGCCCGTAAACCTTGGACATGGGCCTCTTTCTTTATAGAGGATTTATTTTAATCACTACGCGAAGCAGGACCACAGAACACTATTACTCCTAGGGCAGGACAGTCGTAGAACTAGATGGCCTTGGCATTGCACATTTTGTTTAACAAGATGGTTATACTGCTATATATATGAATCCTATCTCCAAATCAGGGACGTCTTGAAAAAAGGCCAGGTCAAGAGTGCCCTAAACCGTAGAGCATGTATGAAGGGAATAATGAAAGTGGACGAAGCGGAACAAGTATGTAAAGATCGTAGCAAGTGGAAAGAAGTGATCTTTGCCTATCCCTACGGGAAAGAGGCGTGATTATATGTATGTATGTATAAACCCTTTCTGGTATTTCTTGTATTCGCCTCTTTTTCGTCGCTTCTTGCCACATTTGAAACAAAAGAGGTGATAGATTCACCTTTATTATTAGTGTAAGTAAATTTGCCGTCATCACATAGCAAATTTATTAACACTAATAATAAATTCGACACTGAGAACCCGGTGTTAAAAAGATGATATTAATTTATTGCAACTTATGTTAGATATAGATAGGTATACGAGTTTATGCATCTGTTAACTAGCACCAATATGCAGTCTGCCATTTAACGAGAGCCTCGTTCCATTTGTCTTTCATAGGCTTCATGCAACTGCAATCTAGTGATTGTACAGTGTCGGATGAGTGTGGTGGTAATTTTACGATTGTAATGTTTTGTTAATGAGCCGGCTTGATGATATTTAAGTGCACATGAGTAGAGTGCCCATAGTAGACTAACATAATGGGCTAACATTTCTTATTTCAGGCAAAAACACGCTTTTAAAAATATTTTTCGAAAATGGATGTCTCCATCCAACCCTTTTGACTAACAGTGTAAGCTGTTTTGACGGATTGATCCTTCTAACACCACTCACTCCACAAATGCTTGCCCTGAAATATTATAAGAGGTGGGATTTTATCGCCGATTGCATTTGTTGCTAATAATACAGTCGTGTTATTTCTTCCGGAGGAATTAGTAGTTCTGGTTTAGCGAAACCCTTTTTTGACGGATCGTTGCAGAAAATTGTTTCGTCGAGGTTCTATATCCTTTCAGGTTTTTCAGTGAGGTCAAGACGTTTCAATACATCTTCTAAGATATCAAAATATTCATACACTGTTTACGAAATGCATGCATGGTTTTTTTTTATCGGCAAAATGTTTCTCTTGGGATAACCACGTAGCCATTCATCATCAGGGACATCTACTTTAAATGGCGTAATTATACTGTTTCTTCTAACATATTCTAACACTAATGCCTTGACTTCTTTTGTTGTCAAAGGAAATCCTTTTTTTTTCCATTGTAGTCAAATAGGAAGATATTTTTGCTCAAACGATCCTGAAAATACAGTATCTTAACCAGGGTTCATTTGTTTTTGTCCGCGTGTAGTGCATACATGAGATACGTAGGCTACTCAATAAGTTTGAGATGTTTGAAATTTAAAAATGGAACGCACCCGTATATGTATATGTATATGTTTCTAAAAAGCAAATTTATTTAAAAATAGAACCCATATGCCAATTGTTCAATATTAAAAAAAAACAAAGTTCTATTAATTTTCCTGCAACGCTTCCCGCGCTTTTCATTTAAAACGATGGATCTTAACCGTGAACATTTGCGCGCTATAATATATTATGATTTTAAATTTGGTGGTTACAATCAGCATTATGGGACTCAGCTCCATCACGCGCAACAATTTTTAGGTGGTTTGCTGAATTCAAAAGGGGTAAAATTAATCTTAAAGATGACCAAAGAACCAGGGCCCCGCAAACAGCAGTAACGGCAGAAAATATATGGACTACTGAAATGTTGGTGCGAGACGACCCATGAATCACATATACACACATCGAAAAGATTGTAGGCATTAGTTCGGGGAGCATTCGTACCATCTTACATCAACATCTTGGAGTGAGGAAGCTTTGTTGTCGATGGATCCCCCGTTTGCTCTCCGAAAACGAGAAACAGAGTCGTGTGAATTGGTGCCATGAAATGCGTCTACGTTTTGAAAACGGGACATCTCGGCGTGTTACAGAAATCGTTACTGGCGACGAGACATGGATCTATCAATATGATCCTGAAAATAAAAGGCAATCATCGGTATGAGTCTACTCAGAAGGACAGTTACCGACAATAACGTCATAAACAGATCTCCCCGCATGATCGGTTAAACGTGAACCGAGCCATTCGGCGTGGTGGGCGTTAAAATCGCCAAGGATCACAATCTCTGCGGATGGGACCTGTTGTAGCAAGGAATCTGTAGCCATTTGGACGTGGTCGATGAGTCGGTCTGTTTAGGCATAACCGCTATTGGACCTATAGAGGCACCCGTAGACGCGCGGATGGTCGTCGCTGTCTACGTGTAGCCAAAAGATGGACAGGTCCGAAACTTCAAGACTGCTGAGGCGTCGAGAACAGATGTCCTCTCTGACATAGACGCAAACTCCAGCCCGAGGCACAAAACAAAGGAATGCTCCAATTTGTACCCCGGGCAGGAGAGATACGAAGTATCAACCGGAGAGGACACCTGCGTCTCGGTCAGAAAGAGCAAGGCCGGCTTCGCCGTCTCAAGATGGTAGTGGACGGCGTTTCGGTTCGAGTGAAGTCCCCTGATGTTGCAGAAATTCACGGATAGCGTGGCAGGGGGTTGCCTTGGTATTGTCGCTCAGTTTGCCCCGAGCAGTTATGTTTTTGAGCGTAATTTGCCCCCCCCCCCCCAGAATACGCGGGGCAGCCAGAGCACCCACGCTCAGGAGTGGAATAACATGGTCGTGGATGCTCAGCGAGGGATTCTCCAGGGATGCTGGTACCCCCCTGGGGTAGTCTTTCGTGTAATTCCGCTACTATGGAGATGGGGGGGGGGGGGCCTCCGGCCACCTGCCCTCACCAGACGAAACGCAGAAGCAGAGCTTCTACTTCACGCCGGTATTCTGTGAGGTCGTGGTACCAACCAGGCTCGAGCCAGCCCATACGTGCAACAGAAAAAACTGCTGCGTGGCTTTACCACCGTTAAATGGTTCAAAGATTTAACGGAGGTGACTCAAATGCTGTTTTCAACGTATTTACGGATGACGAAAACTGGATTTATTGTTATGATCCTGAAACTAAGAGACAGTCTGCTGGCGGGGTGTTTCCTTCCGAGGAGTTGCCAATTGTTTTAGAGGATCGAAAAACAGTTCGGGAGAAATGAACTCGCACTAGGATCCTCCTTCACCACGACAACGCCTCGTCGCACACCGCCTGGCAAACAATCGATTACTTGGCGACGTCATACGTGGAATTACTGGGTCACCTGCCCTATAACCCTGACCTTGCACCTGCGATTTTTATTTATTTTCGAAATAAGAGGAAAACTTCAAGGAAAACGTTTTATGGACGCCGAGGAAGCAGCGGCTGCGTTTCAAAATGCCGTCGAAGAGACCCATAAGGACGAGTGGGAAAAGTGCTCAGTGGTTCCATCGGATGCAGCGATGTATTGATGTAAATGGACACTATTTTGAAAAGATATAATAAAAGTAATAAATTGCTAGATTGTTCAGTTTTTGATTTTCAAAGAACTTTCAGTGTTACCCGAAATTGTTAGTGTGTATGATAATTAAGTTATTAGTTTTAGTTCTTTGTATAATATTTTTTTAATAATTTTGATGGCTCCGTGGCGCTGTGGCCTAGCAATGAGTTATTGCGCTGGGAGCCCCGGGTTTGAATTCCGCACGGAACAAATATTTGTATAAACAGCTTTTAACAGTGGTAGAGCCACGCGGCAGCTTTTGCTGTCGCACAGATGGGCCGGCTCGAACCGGGGTGGTACCACGACCTCACAGAATACCAGCGTGAAGTAGAGGTTTACCTCTGCGTTTCGCTTGGTGAGTGCAGGTGGCCGGAGGCCCTTTTTACTGGAAATGAGGCATTCCATCTTAGTCCTCACGGGTGACAACGCATCTGCATTTTGATTCGCAAACCAGGATAGATGTAGATGTCTATGGGCCGCAGCAACCACTTACCATCAGGTGGACTGTGTGCTCGTTTGTCACCCTTATCCTATAAAAAAAAAGTATTTGCAACTAACATAATAAAATAGAATATTAATTATCGTGTAGGTCCGATGCTATTATTACACAGGGCGATTTTGGACATTGTCCTTTTCATAATTTCTTAGTCGGAAAATTACGGTCTAAACTAAAAAAAATAATATAACTATTAAAAAAACGGATAATTAATCAATTGGGGTTGTTATAAACTAATTTGCTTAATTCCGCGTAAAGAAAGAAAATGATGTGTCCTGCCCAGTTTTAAGGGGACCTCCCACCCTCCCTCCCTCAATCGCGCGCACTATACCCGTCACCGTTATCCCAGCACTACCACCCCCAGCACCACCACACTAGGCACGACACACCACTCTCGAAAATACGACACGTGTTTCGCCTCTACACGAGGCATCCTCAGGTGAAGTAGACTCTGCGGAGCACAGAGTACATTATATATAAGTGCGGAGGCTGGCCGCTAAGTGAGCGGCGAGCCAAAACTTTTGCTATTTATACTACTTGCTGACGCAACCGCGCTCCAATTACGTAGCGACCGATTACGTCATGTGATCAATCACCGCCTGACGTACACCGATATTTGCTGTGAAGTTAACAACAAACTACTGCGAAACGTCCACCTACCTTACAACCACGCAAGCAAATGCTGACCACCGCACTGTGAGGGTGACAAACGACCATGTTGCGAGGCTATATATCATCAAGGAGTAGGCTTAAACATGTTTAAGAGAGGCGAGTTGGAAACATTTGTTTGTTTATTCAGCAGTGCAACATTGCCGTTATTATTTTTTAATATCTCTAACTGTTCCAACACACACAGTCGTAGCCCTTTATTACAAGTATGTAAGACTTGAAAGGAGTGGTCATTGGCTAGGCTGTGTCCAGTGTCTAAGAGATGTTTAGCAAAATGTGATTTATCGGGGTTACAATTCCTGTACGCGGCTAAATGTTCTTTATAACGTGTTTCGAAGTTGCGACCAGTCTGACCCACGTAAACGGCTTGGCATTCGTCACAAACAGGTTTATAAACACCAGACTTTAGACGAATATCTAACTTATCTTTATAATTACAGATATTCCTAAGTTTTTTTTATAGGAAAAGGGTGACAAACGAGCACACAGTCCACCTGATGGTAAGTGGTTGCTGCGGCCCATTGACATCTACATCTATCCTCTATTACAAATCAAAATGTAGATGCGTTGTCACCCGTGAGGACTAGGATGGAATGCCTCATTTCTAGTAAAAAGGGCCTCCGGCCACCTGCACTCACCAAGCGAAACGCAGAGGTAAACCTCTACTTCACGCTGGTGTTCTGTGAGGTCGTGGTACCACCCCGGTTCGAGCCGGCCCATCCGTGCAACAGCAAAAGCTGCCGCGTGGCTCTACCACTGTTAATTGAAAGTTAATCTAAGTGAATTGTTTGTTTTGAATGCCACCTACATGCCACTCTGTTGAAGAGAAGTAGCTATTTTTTCAGATATAGTAAACTTGGCACCGCTGAAGGGACTGTAACACCACCCGAATTTCGACGGGATCAAAGGCATTCTCATAGTCCGCATACGCAAGGCAAAGTGACAGATTGTACTCTTATGTCTTCTGTAAAATTTGCCGCAGGGTGTGTGTGTGGTCTATAGTACTAAAGCCTTTTCGGAAACCGGCTTTTTCGGGAGACTGGAAGTCGTCGAGTCTGTGTGCGAGACGATTCGTAATGACTCTCGAAAACAGCACGTAGACGCGGCTCAGAAGAGAAATCGGTCTGTAGTTCTTCAAGAGAGCGTTATCGCCTTTCTTGAAGAACTAGACCACCGCACTTCTGCTCCAAGCCTCCGGAGTAGTACCACCATGGAGGACGGAACTAAAGAGCTTCTGAAGGACTTCAAGTACCGGTTTTCCACCCGCTTTCAGAAGCTCCACTGTAATTCCATCCTTGCCCGGGGACTTGCCGTTTTTAAGGTGCTGGAGAGTCATTCTAATCTCGCTTAGACTGCTGTACGGAATATCTTCGGAATAGTGTTGGATAAGACTCGCTCTTGGATCGTCACTCACCCATGTGTCTCTGTGTTACTCTCATCATGGGGGGGCGGAGTATTTGCCATAGTTGCCATGCTTGGCGAGCGGGTTGACAACCGCAGTTTATTTTATTGTAATTTTGCTGTTATCAGGAAGGTGCTGCTGCCCATCTGCTGCCTGTTTCCAACTATCGCCTCTTACGACACCCACGGGAAGATATGGGGTAGTGGATATTCTTAACCGCCACTACACGGCTTAACACGAAATAACGTCATGCATGAAATGATATGTCATAAAATATAATATTTAATTTCCAATGACTAAGAATCAATTCAAACAGCAGTCACATTCGTAACATCTTGGATGACATCACTAGTTATATGTTATAGTAATAGCATATGATTGGTCTGTCGACGTCGAAGGCATATCGCGAAATGTCAAATCCAATCAGAGAGCGCCTCCATGTTTTTCAAATTCGTTTCTTTTACAAAAATACACTTAAAATCTTTCATATTTTAGGAAAGCATTCAACTTAAAGGTCGTTACTAAATATATTATTATACAAATTCACAAGTTTGCGCGTTTACCGTTAAAAGAACACCTTTGTCGTATCTCCTTAATTTTAGAGCACTTCACTTGTTGCCGTAGACAATAGCGGAAGCTTCGGCGTCGACATATCGAATGACCTGCAGTAGCATAGTCACTTGGAAGTGGAAGTTCTGGTCGTCTATAAGCGTCTCCTTATAGCTTTCTGTTACTGGAACTCCTCAACGACGGAAACTAAATGTGCCGAGTTTAGCCTCGTTTTTTTAGTTATGATGACACCTTACCTCCGGACTTGATAAAGTGACTTGAAAGTGTACTTTAATGACTGCCACAGGAACTCCTCGACGAAGAGAAATAGATGTGCCGAGTACGGGGTTTTTTTTGGTTATGATGAGAACTTACCCCCGGACCTAATAGAGTGACTTGAAAGTGTACTTTGAAGACTGCCACTGGAACTCCTCGACGAGGAGAACTAGATGTACCGACTTTGAGCTCGTTTTGATAGTTATGATGAGACCTTACCTCCGGACTTGATAGAGTGACTTGAAAGTGTACTTTGATGACTGCTTCTGGAACTTCTCGCCGAGGAGAACTAGATGTGCCGAGTCCGGCCTCGTTTTGTTAGTTATGATGAGACCTTATCTTCGGACTTGATAGAGTGACTTGAAAGTGTACTTCAGTGACTACTACTGGAACTCTTTAATGAGTAGAACTACAATTTCCATTTTTTATTTTTTCACGATCATATGAGCATTATGAGTCGTGTATTTTTGGATTTTGCAAGCTTTTTTTAAATTGAAATTTGACATAAAATGATCGGAAAATTTGAAGTATACTAATAACTATAAGGTTTTTAGTAAATACGTAAATACTATAATTTAAAAACAAAGATCTTTCTTTTATCTATAAAAAGTCCGCAATATCAAAGGCCTATTTCTTATACATAAGTCACAATACCCTATTTTGGGACGAAAGGTAAAATAGAGTATATTGAAGTAGACATCGCTATTACAAATCAGTTCTAGTCGAAAGAAAACATTCTTTTGATTTAATACACTAAAATTTAGGCAACATGTCTGAAAATAAGGATTGTAACATTTATTTGCTATAAAATTAAACTTTTATCTTATATTTTATGCCGCAGTTGTGGTTGAAAATTATCAAGTTAAATTATTTGCTGTGAGATATTTTGTTTTATATTTCATTTCTTTTGAAGATTTCAATTCTGCCGCGTGTGAACTGCTGCACACATATTTTACGGGGCAATTTCGTATTTGTATGGAGAAAAAGTATTAAATTATTTTAGTAGCTTGAAAATTAGTACGCCTATTTTTGGATTAAAATAATGAAATATTTTTTAAATGTTTCCTTATAACGGTACAAGTTTGCGTGAAAAAATGGTTTTTAATTGAATGATGAGGAAATTTGTAAAACGAAAGTATGGTAATTATGAGTAACACATATTATTTATTTATTTATTTAACCATTTATGTACACACAAAATAATGTTAAAATGATGAAAAAAAAAGATATTTTGTACAAAGGCACTGCTTATTTCATATTGAAATCTCTTCCAGCAGGCCTGATACTGGACAAATTAAAAGAGAAGCTGAACTAGTGTGCACTCTTATAATAAAATTTTATAATATTAATATACTTAACATAAAGTAAAGCTAATAAAAAAAATATCCATGTAAACATACATATAACTAAATACCACTATAAATACATATACACATACACATATATATACATATATATATTACATATATAAATATAATAATATATTATATATATAATCATTAGGACGACAAAGAAAGATAGTGCTCTTTGACTCGCCTTTTGAACACGGACACTGTTTGAGCCTCTCGAATTGCAGCAGGAAGAGAATTCCATAACCTAACTGCATGTACTGTAAAAGAGTGAGAATAGGACTTTGTTCTAGAGGAAGGGAAATTTAGGAGGGTTTTTAAATGTGATCTGCAAACTGCATCGGGGGAGTGCGCAAAGTGGAATCGATCACGTAGATAGATCACATATCTTAGATCCTATAATCTTATAATAAAATGATATAAAATCTTAGATCTTAACCACCAATTTTGGTAATGGCGGCATGTTTCCACGGAGACTAGCCAGTATGCAGAACATTGTGTACATATTATGTACCGTGTGGTATTGAGTAATAGTGTTCTATAAGACATACGCAAGTACCACAAGAGGACTCACATTTATTTATTTATTTTTATTTATTTAAAAACTTTATTGCGTCCCTTAAGAAAAAAAAAAGGATACAAAGGGCGGACATAATGCCTCAAGGCATTCTCTACCAGTCAACCCATGGAGTGGTGAGAGTTTGTCGTAGGCGTAGCAATAAAAAGAAAAAAAAAGTCAAACTAAAATTAATACACATTATATGTAATAACAGATTATAATATAATATTATAAGTAAATGCATATATATATACACACATATATATACATATATAAATCTATTTGCATATTTACATATTATATTAACACATATTCATAATATAAATATATTTATATGCCAATAAACAAATATAAACATACACAAATACATATATATGGATATAAATATACATAAATACAAAGTTAATACATACATATAAAAATGATTGATTAACAATTTTGTAACTCTAATGATTATTCAGTAAATGCTCGCGTACCTTCTTTTTAAAGGAGTATTTGTTAGGTGATTTTCTGATATCATCAGGCAAGGAATTCCAAAGACGTGCAGCCTGTACAGTGAAGGAGTTACCATAGAACCCGGTGAGATGAGTAGGAATATAAATCTTGTTATTAGAGGAAGATCGAAGAACCCTATCATGGCAAGAAGAAAGATATTGAAATCGTTCTTTGAGGTAAGAAGGTGAATACGGATCATTAAGAATTGAGAAAAGAACAAGTAATATTCTGGAGTTGCGCCTTTGCTTTATGGTAAGCCACTTAAGCTGAGATCTATAATGAGAAATATGGTCATACTTACGCAGACCAAAAATAAATCTAATACAGTTGTTAAGCAGGCGCTCCAGTTTGTTAAGAAGTTCTTGGGACAGGTCTGGGTAGCACACATCTGCATAATCAAAGATAGGTAAAATAAGAGTTTGGACAAGCATGAGCTTAGACTTAATAGGGAGGAAGTATTTGAGACGATAAAGGGAACGTAAGGTGGCAATGACTTTCCGACTTAAATCGATAACGTGCACTTTCCAGTTCAGAGAGCTATCAATATACAGGCCAAGGTTTTTAACAGACTCACTAAATGGAATAATGATATTATCATAACAAACAGGAGGTAAGTCTGCTTGATTAACCCTGGCCAGCAGCTTTTTACTTCCCACTAAAATCGCTTGGCATTTTACTGGATTCACACAGACTCCGTAGCGCGAGGACCAATCTTTAATTGTATTTAAATTCTGGTTTAATTTGTGTATACCATTATGTAGTTCTTCAACGCCACAATGCACATATAGCTGCAGATCATCGGCGTACAGATGATACGAGCAATCAAGATTATGAGTGATCAAGTTTATAAAAACTGAGAAGATGATAGGAGAGAGTATACCGCCTTGCGGTACGCCACATTCAACTTCAGCCCAAGCTGAGGTCATATGACCTACGTGAACTGACTGCTGACGCCCGCGAAGATATGATGCAAACCAATCTAAGACAGTGGGCTTAAAATTAAGATGGGATAGGATGGAAAGAAGGATATCATGATCAACTGTGTTAAAAGCATTAGAAAAGTCTACTAGAACTAGCACTGCTATCTTTTTTTCGTCCATAGCTTTTCTAATATCATCAGTGATTTTTATTAAAGCAGTGGTAGTGCTGTGACCTGAACGAAACCATTATACTTTAATGACACAGGACAGCATCATAGATCACGAGTGTGTGCGCAAGCTCAGGTGCATTTTCTATTCCCTCACTCTCATAGTCCGATGGAACGATAATTCGTCACAAATACAGAGAGATCGGACGCAGGAGCAACGGCTTTACGTGCTCCCTGCGGCACCGGGATAAAACACAGCTAAAATCCTGACTTTGGACTGCTACTGAGAACTTCTTGATAGAAAACCCAACTGATTTTGGGCCCGATCACATGTATTACTTAAAGGTCAAAAGACTTTCCTCAGTTGAGTTTAATTTTATTTTCCATTCGTTTGCAGGATGAGACATAACATACTATTCCTAATTTCATTCATTGTACTTAGGTACTTAACAGAAACAGAAACAGAATCTTTTGTATTCAATATAGATTATAAATAATAATACTTATTGAAAGTCACTCTTTTGTTAAATTACCACTGGTTCGAAAAAAAAATTCTGTCCTGGGAAGAACCAGCAAGAAACCCAGCGGGACTTTTTTTAAATAACAGCTCATAATCATGTAATCACAATTAACCACATAAAATAAATTATTCCCCTCATTCCGAGGGGTTATTTATCAACCATAAATTCCTTAATATTATAATAACCCTTTTTGTACAAACTTTCTTTAATAAAGTTTTTGAACTATGAGCAGGTTTAATTTTGTATATTTTCTGGGTTTTTGTTGTAAAAGCGTATAAATCGCCCCAAGAATGAATTACTGATTCGGTAGAGTCGAGTAACTGGTACTATTAGCTTGTGTCTGTTCCTAGTATTTACAGAATGAATATCACTTATTGTTGTATAACTACCTTTATTTTTGTGTACGTGCAATACATTTTCATAAATATATTGAGAGGCCAAAGTTAATATATTAATTTCTTAAAATTTTTGTTGGAGCTACTTTAGGTAGGTATTGGATTGTAGTTTCCATTTCAAATACTTTTAATATTAAAGGCAATATGATACCTATTATCATAGTATCAAAATTGGTGATGGAGCTTGCTTATTTAGGGCAATCACTTATCCATTGTATGGGAACCGAGTGTTGCAAATTGTGTATTACATTATTGTGGTCATTTTGTTATTTATTTTAAAATGCTGATGAAATAGATGCGTATAGTTTTCCCAATTCGTTTTTTGTTTAGTTTTTGGGTCCGTCCATTAGTTCGTTTGTAGGTTCCTTCTATTTGTCCGTTCGTTAGTTTTTCTGAGTAACCGACTAGATGAATGTTTTGATAATGATTAGCGTCTTTCTAGATCTTCACGACAGTTAAAAGTATAAATTATTGATTATCAATCATCATAATTTTTAATTATCTTCTAATTATCATATTAAAAGTACTCATTCCACGCGAACGAAGTGGCGGCACATCTAGTTCATTAAAAGCGCTTCACTGTATTCTTCAACTGACATTCACATTTGAAATAATTGATTAATAATCCATTACAGTATTTTAATTTTAAAAGGTGTTAGTAGACCGCAATAGTCCATTTAAGAATTAATGAAAATTAAAATCAAATTATCTAAATTAACCATTTCACAATGATTTCTTATATTTACGCGAACACTACACATTTAAATAAAACTAATTTTACGGATTTTGTCGCGTATATTATCTTATTTTTATATTCCCGACGTTTCGGGTGCTTTCCAGCACCCGTGGTCACGGGGGACTGAGGTGTTTGACGTCCTGCTGTCATAGTTAGCCCGTCAAGATCATCCCCGCCAATACATTAGATTTGATAGACCACAAATCCTCGCAAAAGAACACCGATTCCTCCCAAGGATGATTCGCGAGGCTATTGAAATTAATAAAACATACTAATTTCAATAGAGAAGATGGATGAGTGCTGCCATCTGCTTGGGATCCCATAATTAATAAAATCAAATCCAAACCCAAGTATACCACTGCTAGACTTCAAGATACTGTAAACTCATTCTGCGTAAATCGAACCAAAAATTAATATTAAAAAACTGAAGGTAGCCGGGCTAACTATGACAGCAGGACGTCAAACACCTCAGTCCCCCGTGACCACGGGTGCTGGGAAGCACCCGAAACGTCAGGAATATAAAAATAAGATAATATACGCGATAAAATCCGTAAAATAAGTTTTATTTAACCATTTCACGTTATTTACCTGTAACTTACCAAAACAATGTTTTATTTATATCATTCATAATATGAATGTAATGCGATGAAAAAATATATTACTGGTTATTTTCCTACGTCGAAATGCTTAATTACAGGCAGAACTGCTTCTTATCTTAAAGAGGTATAAATAGGACTTCATGAACAGCTACGTTCATCATTGTTAAAGGAGACTTGCCAACATGAATACTGTAAGTCACCATACTCTCATTATTTTTACATCTTATTTATAGATATATACTTGCGGCAAAATATACACTTAATAAAACATTATTTTTTAATAGTTTTTAAATACGAGCAAAATCATTTTACGTACCAAATGTTAAAAACTGTACATTATTTAAAAGGCTGCTAAACGAATACAAAGTTCATCTCGGGGTAAAAGGATACTGTGGCCCATAGACATCCATTTATTATCAATTTTTTTATATTATTTTAAGCCAGCGCCTAACCACAATTCCACCTGATAATAAGTGGTGATGTAGCCTAAGATGGTGAAGCACACTACCTTAGCAAAAGCCTATTCACTCTTGCCTTGAAGACACCCACATTGTAATCGGATAGAAATACAGATGTTGGCAAATTATTCCACTCCTTTGCTTTACGCATGATGAATGATGTGGCAAACTGTTTGGTTCGAATGAGTTTTTTTTATAGGAAAAGGGTGAAAAACGAGCACACAGTCTACCTGATGGAAAGTGGATGCTCTGGACCATAGACATCTACATCTATCCTCGATTACGAATCAAAATGCAGATGAGTTGTCACCCGTGAGAGCTAAGATGAAATACCTCGTTTCCAGTAAAAAGAGTCTCCGGTTCTCTACACTCACTATACGAAACATATCAGCGTTGAGCTGCTATTTTATGCTGGTATTCTGTGAGAGCGTGGTCCTTCCCCGGTCGAGCCGACCAATTCGTGCCACAACCATAATATAGCAGCAGCATGGCTCTACCACGTGGGAAGTCAACAACGAAATGGTTGAGACTAGCCGAACGTCTGGTTGTGCGATGGTAGAAGGGAGATGGAGGAATTAAATTGTGCAAATCCTGCGCTCACAATCCATCTTGTTGAAAACTGAAATGCTAGCTATTTTGCGCCTGTGCTCGAGGCTAGTAAGATTGGTTTTATCCAAATTCGAGTCACAAATAAGCCTCTTCGCACGCCTTTCCATTGAGTCCAAAGCTGCTAGGTGGCATTTTGCAGCACCTCCCAGTGACAACGCACCTTCAATTAAAATTTTATTGAAGGTGCGTTGTCACCCCTTGACGACTAAGACGGAATGTCTCATTACCACTAAAAATGGTACCCGGTTCTGGTCACTCGCCAACCAAAACACGGCAGCATTGCTGCTATTTCTGATATATTGCTATATTGCTGGTATTTTATACAAGTGTGTTCCTTCCCTGGTTAAACAAGCTTATTCGTGCTGCAGGTATAATACGATGCAGCGTGGCTCAAACCCTATAAGGATAATATTGTTGCGCGCCACTATTAATGTCTTGTACATGGCAACACTAGTTACACTAGCACCCTCTAATGTCGAGTAGCAGAACAAGGAGAGTCAAGATCCGTCCAGCAATTTCGGGACCGATATGTACTCGAACATTCTAAATGTCGCTACAGTAGAAGGTTCTGGAAACTATCTGAGGCCCTATATAAGGCTGGTATAGACCACGACCGGGGCAGTATTGAATTGACGATACAAGAGAATACTTCGAAGCGAAACACCGGCGAACTTAAGTGATCAGTAGTATAATTGTGTTTTATTATTAGTGTGGTTTTAGATTGTAATTAGTGTTGTGTAATTAAAGTGTCTATTTTGGTAATTCAATCGGCAGTTTTTAATTATCTCGAACCCGAATCTCGTAACAATTGGTGTCAGAAGTGGGATCAAATATGCCGATTTTACCTAAAGAAGACACGGAGGTTATCCGTAACCGAAGTGAACGCCAACAGGAGACGGGACCAGAGACGATTTGGTGATGCAACGCCGCAAACGTCGGAGGGCCAGCTGCTAACCACAGAGGCAGGCCCGTCAGCAGCTCCTGCATCTGCAACACCTGACTTAGGTGCTCTGATGATGATGCTGCAGGATCAGGCTCGCTGACAAGAGAAACAGGCCCGCCGACAGGAGGAACAGGCTCGTCGACAGGAGGAACAGGCCCGTCGGTTGGAAGAGCAGCTGCAGCGCGGACAGGAGGAACAGGTACGTCGGTTGGAAAAGCAACTGCAGCGCGGCCAGGAGGAACAGGCCCGTTGCTTGTAAAAGCAGCTCAAACGCTATAAGGAAGAGCAGATGCTCCTCATGAAGGACCTTTACGCTACCTTTGGGAAAGGGATAAATGAGTTGAAGGATAAGGTTGCTCAATATGACAACCGCCTGTCGGAAGCTGAAACCCGAATCGACCAAGTGTACAATCGGGTTGACAACGTGATGGCTGACGTGAAGAAAACGCTGGACGACCTCAAACATGGAGATGGAATTACAGCTCCCGTGTTAGCTACAGCACCTTCGCTAGGTAGATTATTCAAAGTGCCGCCGTTCGACGGGACATCTTCCTGGTCGGCCTACAAAATCCAGTTCGAAGCTGTTATGAAGGCGAACGGCTGGAATAAAAGTCAGGCAATGACTGCTCTCACCTTAGGCCTACGCGACCAAGCCTTAACTGTTCTGGAAGCTCTCGGTAAGGAAGTGACATACGAGCAGCTCCTTGAGGTATTGGAGTCGAAATATGGCGACACTCACCTGGAACACGTCTCTCGTGTGCAGCTCAAAGATCGCGTCCAACGCAGCAAAGAAAACCTGCAGCAGTGGGCCCTTGAGGTGGAGAAGCTGGTTCGAAAAGCATACCAGGTCCGTACCTGCGGTCATTGTAGGGAACCTAGTGCAGACATTCATCGACGGCATTCGCGACCTTGAAGTCAGAGCTTCTGTAAGGCTCGGGCACCACGACACGCTTAAGGACGCGTTGGCCCATGCACTGGAGGTGGAAGCCGTGCGGCATGATCGTCGTTCCTATCGCGTCAGGGAGTTTTCAGCGGCTACAGTTTGCGACCGCAATAAAGGATACATCCCTAGGTGCTACGGCTGTGGGAAAAGGGGCCATCTTCGATCCAGCTGCCCTAAACGAACTGTAGAAAAAAGTCATCGATCTCGAGAGGGTATTGTGGCTAACAGCACCGCCCAGCAGCAGCAGGGAAACTGGCGCGTGCTGACTGATGTTAGAAGAGGTACTCCTAAGATTGTCCATGTGGATCGACTGGCACGTTATTATGGAGCCAATAATGCTCGGGACGAGCATGTCTTCATCTTCGGGAGGGGGCAGTGTTGCGCGCCACTATTAATGTCTTGTATATGGCAACACTAGTTACACTAGCGCCCTCTAGTGTCGAGTAACAGAACTAGGAGAGTCAAGATCCGTCCAGCAATTTCGGGACCGATATGTACTCGAACATTCTAGATGTCGCTACAGTAGAAGGTTCTGGAAACTATCTGAGGCCCTATATAAGGCTGGTATAGACCACGACCGGGGCAGTATTGAATTGACGATACAAGAGAATACTTCGAAGCGAAACACCGGCGAACTTAAGTGATCAGTAGTACAATTGTGTTTTATTATTAGTGTGGTTTTAGATTGTAATTAGTGTTGTGTAATAAAAGTGTCAATTTTGGTAATTCAATCGGCAGTTTTTAATTGTCTCGAACCCCAAGCTCGTAACAATATTGTTAAATACTAAACATATTCAGCGTTAACATTTTTAGATATTCATAAAGCTATTTTACTTCCAGATCGTGTGTTTTACTCTTTTGATGTGTATATGTATGTCATATGCATTGGCGCTACCGTACCCGGATGAAATAATGGCTCAAGCAGAAGACCTACAAGCGGAAGAATCCAGACGTGGAGTTTGGGGCGGAAATAAATGGGGACGTGGTGGAGGCTATGGACATGGAGGCGGCTGGGGCCACGGTCGTGGTTGGGGACACGGTGGCGGTTGGGGAAAACATGGATGGGGACGCGGTTGAATAACAAAAACTGCCCGGTGAATTTGATACATTTTTGTCATTAAAGATTTTATTCATTTTTATTTGTCATTATTTTATTCTATGATATTTAGATGGATAGATAGATAGATAATTCTTTATTGTACACCAAATCAATATATAAACGAAAGAAAAAGAAAAAAAATAGTGACACAATGGGCCGTCTTATCGCTAAAAGCGATTTCTTCCAGACAACCTTTGAATGGACAGGATTTCAAAAAGCGGAGAATAGTGTGGTTTGGTGATGCAGGAACAATATTTATAAGGATTTAATTATAATATATAGAAATAAATAACAAATAAAGACATAAAATCCGAATGCATACACATATAGATGGCACGAATTCAAAGATTAAGATAGTGATTGCGTACAAGCTTCTGAAAAATAGATAAAGATTGGGCGCGTCTCACTGACAGAGGTAGGGCATTCCATAGACGGACGGCTTGGATAGTAAACGACCTGTCCAAAAATGTGGTATTATGGGCAGGCATTTTTAATGTAAAATTTTCTGATGATCTCAAAACTTTCGAATGGGAATAGTGAAGGAATTCAAAGCGATCCTTAAGATAAGAAGGATAGAAAGGATTAAACAGAACATTGTAAAGAAGTGACAGAATATGAGTATTCCAGCGAAGACGAATAGGAAGCCACTTGAGCTTATTACGAAAACAGGAAACATGATCATACTTGCGCAAACCAAATATGAATCTTATACAAAAATTTTGAAGACGCTCAAGATTATCAAGTTGCTTTTCGGTGAGATCAAGATAGCTGACATCTGCATAATCCAGAAGTGGGAGAAGCAGAAATTGTGCAAGCGCAATTTTAGTGGCAGTAGGTAGAAAGTTCCTTAATCTGTTTAATGATCGAGCAGCTGCAAAGAGTTTACGACTAACTTCCTGTATTTGAGGACCCCATGATAGGTTCCTGTCAATATAAATTTCCAAGTTTTTGACTTTTTCATTAACAGGAATAAAATTTCCATCAAAAACAACTTGAGGTGCTTGAGAAAGATTTGATGTCCCAATCATATTCGAACTTTCGATGACAATTACCTGAGTCTTTAGAGGGTTACTCATTAAGCCATCTGTTTTTGCCCAATCTGATATTTTCTCAAGCTCAATTTATAGTACTAATAGCTACAGCTAGTTCACTAGGAGAAACATGAGTATATATTTTAAGATCATCTGCGTATAGGTGGTAGGAAGAAGTAGTCTTAGTAGCTATATAATTAATATAAATTGAAAAAAGTAAGGGAGATAATACGCCACCCTGCGGGACACCCGCAATGGTATCACACCAAGAAGAAAATGTGTCATCAATGCGAATACATTGCCGGTGCCCAGACAGGTAACTTGGAAACCAACTAATCACTGTTGAAGATATGTTAAGAGAGCCAAGTATACCCAGTAAAATTTCAAAATCAATTGAATTAAAGGCATTGCTAAAATCTAACAAAGTAAGAATAGTTAATTGGCCATTTTCCATGGCAGATCTTATATCTTCCGTAATATTGACTAAGGCTGTGACAGTACTATGCCCAGGACGAAAACTAGATTGTAGAGGATTTAGAAGGGAATTATTGCGAAGGAAAGCACTGAGCTGTTTATATACCAGGCGTTCGAGAACTTTGGATAGGAATGGCAATATAGATATAGGACAATATTCCGAAAAAGATGTAGGGTTGGGCTTTTTAGGCAACGGTATGATATGAGCGTCTTTCCAAGTTGATGGAAAAACACCACAAGTAATGGAGGAGTTGAGGATATGGCAAAGTATTGGGATGATTATGTCAAGAATCGGAAGGATCATATTACGGCTGATACAGTCGCTGCCCATTGCATTCTAAGTAATGGATAGAATACTCTTCTTAACATCACAAGCAGTGAATTGATTTAGGACGAAAGATGAATGATCAGGAGTTGGAAGCGATGAAAGAAAATTTTATGTGTTCAATTTTGTAGCTCCATTTAAGTTGGAGGACGATGAGAAGTGATGATTTAGTAAATCAACATTTAAATCTTTAGAGAATACAATATTACGGGACTTTCCAATCCCTATTGATCTAAGAAAACTCCAGACTTTAGCTGCGTCACCAATTTGTACCGATTTATGAATATAGTGGCGTTGTGCATCCCTGCACACCCTATTGAAGTGATTTCGAATAATAACATATTTTCTTTCCCCAGTTTATAGATGTAGCCTTACATTTATATTTTGTCTTGGCTGCAGCTTTTTTTTATTTAAAATGATTTTTATTTCATCAGTCAGCCATGGTGAAGGGAGATGTCCACTTTAATTACGCGAACTGGTCCATGTTTATCATAAAACAGGTTAATTTAGTCGTAAATATTGCAATTTTATCGTCAATAGAGTCTGCATTTAAAACGGCTGACCAATCAATGTTGGAAGCATCTTTGCAGAGATTTTCAACATTCATATCACGGAAACTGCGTTGCAGAAGGAATTTATACTTAAGTTTTGGTGGTCGGACATTATAAGAGAGAAATATAAGATCATGGTAAGAGAAGGCATCAGCTGGACACTGACCATGCTTAACAGCGAAGTCAGTAGAGGACACAAAAATAAGGTCAAGCAATGACGGAGAAGCATTAGGGAAGTGATGAGTAGAATTTAAAGGTAAAATAGAGAGATTAGTGGAATTTACAATGGATCGAAGAGAGGATGAACGAGAGTCTTGTTTAAGCAGACAAGTATTAAAGTCGCCCATAATAATCGTGTGCGAGTAGGAAGATACATTTTCTAAAATATTTTCGAAGGAAGTGAAGAAGTCAATACGAGATAAAGGACAGTAATATACACCCAGAAGAATTTTAGTATGACTAAGCTCCACCTCATAAAAAGATGTTCACCTGCATTAGGCGGAGTTGGTTGAGATGACATATCAACAACAGAAAAGGGAATATACGCTCGGAGATATATTGCCACACCATCACCACCGCCTACAGTACGATCATTTCTTATGAGGTGAAAGCCAGGTAAAGAATAATTAGTGGAAGGGAGACAAGGTTTAAGCCATGACTCAGAAACGAGAATAGCATGAATATCCTTAGAGTCAAAGGTAGCCAGCATATCAAAAAGTGAGCCGGAATGCTTTGGGCATTTATGTGAACAACGTTGAAATTTTATTTCAGAAAGAGGCTGTAAGCTAGGGACACGGTCACCATCACTATCTGTAGTTAAATATATTTCAGTATCACTACTAATGTCTAAATAACACATTACAGAATAAAAATTTATTTCTAAATAAAATTAAAATAAAATATAACGTATAATAAACACAATACAATAAAAAAATAAGTTAATAAATTTTCTAAAACTAAAAACAAATAAATAAAAAATACTTTAGTGTCCACCTGCCAGTTGAGTGTTTCGACACATATACTTTAAGTAAATTTTCTATACAACACTTTAACAACAAATGGAAATAAAAAAATAAGTTTAATAATGAACTTCTTATTAAAGTAGGATTAAGTAAAAGAAAAAAACAATTAGGGTTCATAAAATAAACACCGTTAAAGGAAACGCAACGGTGGGTGCTTTATTTAGCATTAGGTATTTAGACAATTGTTATAGCGCAACATAACCTTAAAATTGTGATATTTGTGTTAACATTAACGAGAACTGTAGTATTCAGAATAAAAACTAATGACATCTATGCATTTTACAATAATTTCACACTGTCAGTTATTAAGTATACAGATGTTTGCGCATAATAAATGGAAAGAGGGGTTCATAATTATTATGCTTATTTTATGTACTTTCAATGGTAAATAAAAATTGCACTAAAGATTAAGTTACAAGATAAAGTTAAAGGCACAGACCTCCTCAAATTTATCAGAGTGTTTTGCACTAAGCTTACACTAAGAGATAAGTCACACAAGCTATTAATTGTAAATATATAACATTAAGAGAAAAAAAAATTGACAATATTTAGGCATTTGCCATGCCTGTACACTTAACACTTCTTCAAGACGGCGTTTCGCTTGGGCTTACCAGCTGCAGTTTTCGAAACTGGTTTTGGACTTGTCTGGCACTCAATTTGGCTTAGCTTTCCATTGACTCCCGTCGAGTTGGGGGTTGATACGTATTTTTACAGAAAAGTTACACTATTATAAGCACACACACAAAGTTACAACATGCGGAAACGCGTAATTTTTGAGAAAAAAGTTATTAAAAATCGGAAAAGGAACGATTTTTTGAATAGATTCGAATTGTAAGCTGATGTATTGATTTCCAAAAAATCGATTTCTAAAATATCTATACTTTTTTATGATTGCATTTATAATGTATATATAATTCCATTTTATGAAAAACAAGAAAGATACCATAATAAATGATCTCTTATTGAAATTTGTTTTATTTTAACAGTACCAATTAGGGCAGATAACAAATAAAATAGGTTAGGTTCAACTTATGTCAAAGAACCGAATTTATTGACCCCGACTCCACCTGGTACGAGTCTGTCCTACCCCTAGAGTGGTTTTAAAGAGCCGGAGGCGCGCAGCCTCCGCCTGCTGTAACAAATCGTATCAAATAAAAATGTGATTTGTTACGCTAAGGCGTAGAGGCTGCTCTTCCCGCAGCGCCGAAGAGGTGGCAGTCTCAAAATAGAAACAGAAATCCTTCTGAATCAGTCCCCCTATATTTTATTATGAAGGGGATTTTTTTCTCATAAAATGGATTTATATTTACATTAAAAATGCAAACATGAAAAAATATAGATATTTTAGAAATCGATTTTTTGGAAATCGATACATCAGCTTACAATTCGAATCTATTCAAAAAATCGTTCTTTTTCCGAAATAATTGACATCCCTACTAACAATAACAATAAAAAATCGCGTCAGTTTTATTGTAGGATTAGACATAAACAATGCAAGAATAATTGATAGTCAATAATTTTTTTCTCAAAAATTACGCCCTTCCGCATGTTGTAACTTTCTGTGTGTGCTTATAATAGTGTAACTTTTCTGTAAAAAATACGTATCAACCCCGAACTCGACGGGAGTCAATGGAAAGTCGTACCCACAGTTTTGCTGATGTCATTCAGACTGCTTATACGATGTCTGGTTCCATCAGGTTTTGCAACGTACACAGATCCATCTTGAGTCCAGCATTTGGAAATACCAAATTTTTCACGGGCAGCTACAAAAAGATCATATCCGATCCGGAGATCCGGAGTCTTTAAGTTGGGATTTTGCGTTCCAGACTTTATCACGCAACCCTACATCTAAGAATTTCACTAAAATGGGTCGAGACTTGTTGGCCTACCCAATTTGTGACAACGCTTAATATCACTGACAGAGACGTTAGCTAATTTCAACTGATTTTGCAGAACCTTGATGACAGCCAAACCGGTGTCTTCTTTTGCAATCTCTGGAACACCATGAAGCAGTAACATTTTCTTTCGGCTTCGCATCTTCATTCTATCAGGATTACGAGCAAGTAACTCCATCTGCTGCTGAAGACTGTTTAGTGCCTGCACTACAAACGTCTTGAAAGATGCAAACTCAGCTGCCAGAGAAGTAGTACTGGTAGATGTGCTGGGCGTTTTCCGCAATTCTTCCTCAAAAACATCCATCCTTTTATGAAACACCTCCATCAAACTGGACAGAGTGTTTTTAATTGTCGAGTCCATGGTACAGTGATAAATTGAGAGAGGTTATAAAAGTAAAAGAGTGTTATAATTGTGGTTGGATTAAGTAGTAAACACTCACAGACCGGGAGTTTAAGCTAACTTTTCATTAATAGCACTTGATATATAATATTTTACGAATTATTAATTTTAATAATAACTTGAGAGATAACAATTTAACCTGTTGCATTAACAACTACCCACACAGAAAAAAAAGATTTTTATTTTGATATTTAGATATTTATTTGATTAAACACTAATATTACATAATTATATATTTGTTTTCATTACTCCTATCTCATTAAGCGTAAAGTATTGTATTTGGGCGAAATCAAAACTCCAAAAACCTTTGCTAGCCAGAAGTTACTGCGGCAGCGTTATTTTCGGACACCTGAAATTTTTAGTGAGTATTTAGAGGTTCTACGGACAGTTGCACACGTCGGCGTTGTTAGAATAAATACCAATAGAATACCAATAGATGACTTCTCAATATAAATCTCAATATAAAGTTACACGTCACTATGCGTAACTATCGAAAGCAAGTCTCATCCGACAATTTTCCTATGATATCCCGGTTGTCGATAAAACTGAGATTAGAACGGCTGTCCAGCGCCTAAAATAGGAAAGCCCAGGGCAAGGATAAAATAACAGCGGAGCTTCTGAAAGCAAGTAGAAAACTTCAGAATTTTGTCAATTCCGTCTAGTGGCATTACCCCGGAGATGTAGTATTGTACTTTAAGAAACACGACAACTATTTATTGAATAACTACAGACCGATTTACTTTCTGAGCACCTACTTGCTTTTTTCAAGAGTCATTCCGAATCGACCCATACGCAGACTTGACAATTTCCAGATTACCGAACAAGCCTGTCTCTGAAAGGGCTTAAATATCCTAGCATCGGATAGGAGAAAACCCTACTGTGGAGGTAAATCGTTAATGTAAATGTAATATAATTTGATATTCAAGGTATAAACAAAAATATTTTTAACAGTGGTAGAGCCACGCGGCAGCTTTTGCTGTCGCACGGATGGGTCGGCTCGAACCGGGGTGGTACCACGACCTCACAGAATACCAGCGTGAAGTAGAGGTTTACCTCTGCGTTTCGCTTGGTGAGTGCAGGTGGCCGGAGGCCCTTTTTACTGGAAATGAGGCATTCCATCTTAGTCCTCACGGGTGACAACGCATCTGCATTTTGATTCGAAAACGAGGATAGATGTAGATGTCTATGGGCCGCAGCAACCACTTACCATCAGTTGGACTGTGTGCTCGTTTGTCACCCTTATCCTATAAAAAAAAAAAAGGTATGATGTGTGGCCGGCAGAATGTATGTTTCGTCATTACACACACAGACTCGTTTATTTGCAAATGCTTACTTTTTACAATTGCAAACTTTTTGCCTTAATTTATATAAACGTCTGCAGCTTACCACAATCTTCCTTTTGTAGTTTTGAGTTTTGACAAAGTCAACAGAATGGTCACTATTACACTACTATTAACAAAACACTAATAGTTGCGACTAAAATTAATAAATATGCAATATTATTTTAGCGTTGTATACATTATACATTCTATTGTATTACGACAAATACTTGTTGAATAGCTAATTACCTGCATACATAATAATATGTAAGTAACTAGTATGTATGTTATTACTATGTATGTTATTACAATGTATGTTATTACTCAAAGGAATCACCTCACATAATGTTTCTATGCCACACAACTACCATATAAAATTATAAAAGTATATTCAAACACTATTCCACATTTCCCACGTAAACACCAAAGTGTAATTTGCATAAAGTATTAAATTTCACTAATTAAGTATATAATAATAGTTACAATAATAATTTATGTTGTTTTATGGAAGGAAAATAGTAATAATTAAGCAATGATAATTTATTCAATACGGAATTAATTCAAATTCAAATTCATTATATTCATTTGCGATATATGGGTTACAATAGGTCTTAATAATTTAACAAAATACAGCCATATTCTACCTTTCGGTGTGCAAACTACTTAAATATAAGATTTTATTTATAATTAAAATTAAATGGAAAATGCCGATAATTACATTAACATAATATAACTCATTTGTATATTTGCACTACTAACATAATAATAATTCCCAAAATAATGATAAAATACATATAATAATTAAAATTGTAATGTCAAAGTAATAATGTCAAAACGAGTAGGTATAAATTATTGTCTCAAAATTAATAACATAGATAACGTTTCGTTCAATAAATTTGATAGTTAAAATTTAAAAATTGTCATATAGATAATCGTCAATATTATAATACGCTTTTTTGGTTAAAAATGTGTTTAGTTGTTTCTTAAAAATGTGAAGGCTCTTAGAATCTCTTATATATTTAGGTAAATGGTTATACAGACGAGGACCCATACAGAATACGCTTTTTTGAAACAAAACAGTCTTACTATTGGGATGGCTCAATTTATCTTTATGACGCTGGACATTTAGTTTTTTGTAAAAACTTAAGTTTTGACGTACAAATAAGACTACCTCATATATATATAGACATGGCATTGTTAATAATTTTAAATTAATGAAGTATGGCTTACAACTCTCACTTTGGTTAATTTTACAAATGGCTCGTAAGCATCTCTTTTGAGCTTTAAATACTGTTTCTTTGTCCGTACAATTACCCCAGAACATAATACCATATCTAAGTGTAGACATAACATAAGCATGATAGGATGCCATTACGGCGGATGTGTCTACAACTTTTCCAAGCATATATAACGTATACGAAAAACGATTTAATTTCATACACACACTGCTCACATGAGACTGCCAGTTCAAATTGCAATCTACATTTATACCCAAAAATTTTATATTATCTATGGTAATGATTTTTTGTCCTAGATAATTGATATTTAAATTATTTATTTTATTACGTTTTTGATAGAATGTCATAAGTTTTGTTTTTTCTAAATTTATATTTAAATTATTTATGTTTAGCCAATTCATGATTTTCTCTAAAGCAAAGTGTATGTTACTTTCTAAATCTATTTTGTTTTTTAATAAATGATTTTAGTGAGATTTTTCTTTTTTGTGAGTTTTTTTTAATTATCGTCGTGTGTGTATCGCCCACGTAATTTACGCCGACGCAGTCCGGTACTCACCTGATACTCTGCTGGACCATGTAACGTCAGCCAAGTGAGGGGTCGCTCACAAACTTGAAGATCACGAGTATATACCGTGGGTCTCGCGGCAGGTGGAAAATTTTACTGAAGTTCGTTAGAATATTAGTTCGTTTGATAGGACCTCAATATGAAGTACCAACTAATTAAAAATAACTTACTCCGAAAAGAGTTTAAAATAGCCTGGTTATAAAAGGCGTGTACAGGTACAGAATGATTAGCGTACGGACAAACTTGACCCGAGCAATACGCAAAATTAAAAAATAATAATGGAAATCAAGATCATTATATACCTATAAGCAACTGACATAAATAAAACTAAATCACCGAGGATCAAAAGAAGGAAACAGGCATCGATGTTCATTGAACTTTATAACACTGTATAGTCAAAACCATACTTTTAAATGTTAAATGTTACAAAGTTCATAAGAGACCAGTTGGCTTAGTGACGAAACTAACGAATACTAAATAAATGTGTGCAATCATATTTTTGATATTGATGAAAACACAAAAAACTCCTTCAGATATACAGATCTGATATATTTTTTCTGCCGACTTCCAAAAAGGAGACGGTACTCAATTCGACTGTATGTTTTTTTTTGTGTGTTACCTCATAACTTTGTACTGGGTGAACCCATTTCGATGATACTCTTTTTATTTGAAAGCTGGTGCTACACATGTGGTCCCATATAATAAAATATAATTTGATCAAGGTTTGACCAATAGTTTTTGAGTTATTTTTAAATAACTTATATTGAAGTCGGCTGAACAAAATTTTTAATTTTTAATTATTAAGAACTTATTTCCTTTTAGACAGTCTATCCTCCGTTGAATGTACATAACTGTAATAGTTATGTATATAATAGTTATAGTATTTTTTTTAGTTAAGACCGTAATTTTCTGACTTCCCCCCCCCCTGCACACACACACTAGGACTTTCTGCTGTATCATGGAGGCAGTTTAGCACAAGGATAAACATCAAGACCCGGAAGAATTAATTGCAGGCCATACAAATATTTGTTCCGTGCAAGATTCAAACCCGCGACTCCCAGCGCAATAACTCATTGCTAGGCCACTGCGCCAAGGAGCCATCAAAATTATTAAAAAAATATAATACAAAAAACTAAAACTAATAACTTAATTATCATACACACTAATAATTTCGAGGGTAACACTGAAAATTCTTTAAAAATCAAAACTGAACAAACTAGCATTTTATTACTTTTATTATATCTTTTCAAAATAGTATTCATTTACATCAATACACCGCTGCATCCGATGGAATCACTGAGAAAAGCACTTTTCCCACTCGTCCTTAGGGGTCTCTTTGACGGCATTTTAAAACGCAGCCGCTGCTTCCTCGGATTCCATAAAACGTTTTCCTCGAAGTTTTCCTTTTATTATAAATAAAAATCGCAAGGTGTAAGGTCGGGGCTATAGGGCGGGTGACCCAGTAATTCCACGTCTGACGTCGCCAAGTAGTCAATTGTTTGCTTGGCGGTGTGCGACGAGGCGTTGTCGTGGTGACGGAGGATCCTAGTGCTAGGTCGTTTCTCCCGACATATTTTTCGATCCTCTAAAACAATTGTTGCGTAATGACCTGTCCTTCTGTAGAATGAGGCCACCATCTTTTTTCCCACGCTTCAACCTCTCTTCACTTTAGGTGTCAAGTCCTCGGAAGGAAACACCGAGGTCGCAGACTGTCTCTTAGTTTCAGAATCATAACAATAAATCCAGCTTTTATCTTCCGTAAGTATGTCGAACACAGCATTTGAGTCACCATTTCACGACAACAATCAACACAACAGAGTTTTTGGGCCTCTGTCAAATTATGAGGTATCCACCGGGCACAAAGCTTCCTCACCGCTACATGTTCATGAAGGATTTTGTGCACTTGACTCGTACCGATGCCTAAGCTTGTCGGAATCTGCTGATAAGTCGCTCTTTTGTCAGTCTCCATTATACGCCGCACAACACTGATGTTATCTTCAGTCGTCGCCGTAGAAGGGTGTCCCTCACTCGAATCATCTTTGAGATTAGTGCCACCACGTTTAAACTCATTAAACCGGTTGTAAACAGTGGCACGAGGTGGGGCTTCATCGTGAAAGGCCAAACGAAGTCTATCAAATCTTTCTTGTTGACTTAAATGACATCTAAAGTCATAAAAAATAATTCTACGAAAATTTTCTCACGTTAAATTCATACTGAAATGACTCAGACAATTTATTAATTTGCCGCCAAATCGTAAACAAATGACAAATTAATTAAATACATACATAATAATATTGGCAAAGGGTTCCATTTTGAAAATTTAAATTTATTTTTTTATTATATCGCTTACAAGTGGCCAGTTCTAAAAACTTTCAGTGTCACCCTCGTATCATATCGTGCCAAAACGCTGGCTATAATTATTCTTTGAGAAAAGAACCAGCCCTCTTATTACCAGTAGCAACGACCAGTCGTAGATGGAGTTCTTTCAGGAACTTCACCGCACGTGGGCCCCACAGATCGATAGTTTCTACAGCAATGATCATTATCATTACAGCCCATCACAAGTCCACGGGTGAACCAAGGCCTCCCTCAAGGAATGCCACAAAGCACGGTCCCGACCAACCTGCATCCATCGACTTCCTGCATGTCTTACCAGGTCATCACTGCTATCTAGTGGGACCTATCGGTCAAAGTTGCACTTATCTAGTCGGACTATTTGCCTCAGGTAAACATGTACCCGCTAACAATTTCGAGCTTAGTGCTCCCAATAACTACCAGTATAGGTTTGACATGGACGTTACACATGACTTTTGTTTTGTCCATGTTCATTTTAAGACCTATCCGTTAGGAGTCACTATTGACCTGATTATTGAGCAAAGTGCTTAGGTCTTCCAGTGATTCTGCCATAAGGACTTTAACGTCGGCAAATCGAAGGTGAGTGATGTACTCGCCATTGACGTTAATACCGTATCCTTTCCTGTCCAGTAACTTGAAAACGTCTTCCAATGCAGCGGTGAGAAGTTTCGGGGATATAACATCATCCTGTCTTACTTCTCTTTGCAGTTGGATAGGTTTCGTACTCTGGTTCTGTACTCGGATAGCTATCCTAGACCTATTGTACAAACACTTCAGCACTTCAATATATCGACAGTCAAGTTGGCACCGCTGAAGGGACTGCAGCACCGTCCAAATTTTGACGGAATCAAAGGCTTTCTCATAGTTCACATACGGAAGACAAAGAAGGGCAGATTATACTATTGGATCTTCTGTACAATTTGCCGAAGGGTATGTATTTAGTCTATGGTGCTAAATCCATTTTCGAAACCGGCTTGTTTGAGAGGCTGGAAGTCATCGAGTCTGCGTGCGTGACAATTCGTATTGACTCTCGAAAACAGTACGTAGACGCTGCTCAGAAGGGAAATCAGTCTGTAGTTCTTCAAGAGAGCATTGTCCTCACCTTTTTTGAAGAACAAGCCCACCGCACTATTCTGCTCCACGCCCCCGGAGTAGTGCCACCATAGAAGACAGAATTAAAGAGCTTCTGAAGGGTGTCGTGAAGCGACAATTTAAAAAAAAATAATAGAACCTAACCTAAGAACAACAAAACAACAAAAGTAGAACAAGAAAATAATATATTTAAATTTTTAAAAAGGTATTTACAATTTTATAAAAAAATGAAATATGATGATGATGATGGATGAAGTGAGTTTACAATAAGATTAAAAAAATAAAGATGGGAGAATATAGTGTTGTAGTAGAGCCTAAAGGTCGAAGTGACACCCGCTGCGCTTGGAGTAGTAGTAGGCACACGCGGAGCTTGAAGTTTCCTGGCGGCGACAGCACGCAGCGTCTGGTCTGGGCACACTCAGCGTCCGGAGCCGGCGCACGTAGCGCCTGGAGTGGGTGCACTCAGCGCCTGGAGCAAGCAGTCGTAGCGCCCAAAGGTAGCACGGGCAGTAGGTGCACTCAGCGCCTGGAGCAAGCAGTCGTAGCGCCCGGAGTAGTGTGGCCCCGCGCTTGAAGTAGACTACGCCGACGACTTCAAATGTAGATGGAGGCTTGCAGGATCCCGGGGCAATGCGGCCCCGGGATAAGGCCTTTAGTAGATGCTTCTTATTTGAAAACTGAAGCGAGACTTCCTGTATTCTCCTATTGTTCGGCTTTTATACCTTTTTAGAGAGAACGAAAAATTATTTAAATTAAAAGGAAATTTATTGTAAATGACCTAGAGCGAAAGAGTATTTATGTGAAAATATCGAACTAAGAACATCAAACCAGTGACGAATTTGAATAAAAGTTACCATAACAACCATATAAATAATGGTTGTCAAAAATATAAATTTTTGGTTTTAGGTATATAATTGAAAAACAGTTACATTTAAGTAAGAAATGAGATATTATTCATATAGGAAAAACTATAGCGCGGCAGCGCAAACGGCAAACAGCGGAAACCTGAAATTGCAGAGTTACGGAGAACTCAATAAAAGATAGAAAAAGGTAAGACTCCATTGACAGCGATTTAAACTGTGCTGATAGCGTGAAAATACGAAGTGAAAATGGTTTGTTATTGTGTAAAAACGTTACAGGATCCTATGGAAATAAAGGTGATGCAAAATATAAATGCAGAAAATCAAAACAGAATGGAAAAATAGTGTAAAATGATATGTAAGTAGCATAACTGATAGCGTGAAAAGTGATGCAAAATATCAGAACAGAGTGGAAAAATAGTGTAAAATGATGTGTAAGTAGCATAACACTACAAGGGCTTTAAGTTCCGGTTTTACACCTGCTTTCAGAAACTCCGCCGTAATTCCCTCCTCGCCCGGGGACTTGCCACTTTTAAGGTATTGGAGAGTCATTCTAATCTCACTCACACTAATGTCCGGGATATCATCGGAATAGTGTCGAATAAGACTTGCTTTTGAATCGTTCCTCACACTTGCGCGTGGCTCCAAAGATGACGTGTACAGCTGCCTATAGAACCTCTCAAAATCTCAGGTCTCCCGGAAAAGATGCTGCCACATTCGTTCTTCAACTTCGACAGTTGGCTCTTTCTGGCAGATAGATCTCTGCCAAAGACTTTGGAACCCTGGTTCCGCTCGATTGCTTCTTCAGTACGAGCCGTATTAAAGTTGCGTAAGTCCCACTGCATGCATTTGAGGATCTGTCTGTGCAGTTGCCTGTATGCTGTCAAATCTGCTGGAGACTACAGCTTCATTTCCCGTTCAACAGCCATGGGATTAAGAATGTAATCGGAGAGATTTTGAGTTCTTCTACGGCGGGTCTTGCAGAATTTGGCTCCGACCGCATGGATAGTTTCCACGAGCTTGTCACTCATATCATCCACTGCATTGTAATCTTCTAGGCACTGAAAACAGAGTTGTGACTCGAGCTGAAAGATTTCGAGACTTTTGAGAGCACGTCGCTTGAGCACGAGGGGTACAGAGCGTTGACTTCATTAGACGATGCCTCTCCAACTTAACGTTTAGATTCAGTATGCCTCTAACCATTTGGTGATTTCTACAGCAAATGGCACAAATATTTAGTTCTCTCAGAGAGTCTAATTTGCGCCGCTTACTCAGTTCAGCTACCTCTGATGCCGCTCCGACTCTAAACAAGGGGCCCCTGACATATGAGGTCACCAAAGTGTCTACGCCAGCTCTCCCAAGGGACCAATGGCATACCGTCGCGTCTCCTGCCATCTTCTCTAAATATTCCAGAAGGCTATTAAACCGAAGGAACCTTTATAGAGACAAGAGCCCTTCGGATGACATCGTTCCAAAGAAAAAATATCTACAAAATACTGGATGAAAGATTCTTCAAATTGAAGAAAAATGATGAAAAATTAAAAGAGAAAGCAGAAAATCAAGAGAAACGAATATACTTCTTGGAGAAACAGGCGCGACAGAGAAATACTGGTTTCATTGGAATCGAAGAGAAGGAAAAATCATATGATAACTTACAAAAAATATGATCAATTTTATAAATAAACGCTTCCCTTATAATATAGAAGCCAGGGATAAACAAGAGGAAAAAGAATACCAAAATTAGGAGAAAGGCCCCGTCCAATAATTGCAACTATCACAAATCTAGGCACAAAAATTAGTATTTTCAAGCAGAAAGGAATTTTAAGGATACTCAATATTCTTTGAAGGAAGATTACCTACAACAAGTATTGGAGAAAAGGAGAGTGAAATTGGAGGAAGAGAAGGGTAATATATAGTGAAAAAGAAATATGATTAACTAGTCGTACTAGTACCCAATAATTTAAGGCTACTCTCCATTTCATCGGTAAATAATTCCCAACTACAAGGCGAAGCTAGCATACAGGCCAATAAAAAGAACAAAATATTTAAAACACATCATCCTGCGCGAAGATCGAATAGTGTATCAGAAGGAGTCCTGAAACCTAGCATGTTAAGCTTACTAGTTAATAAAAATGCCAGCAATACAATTCCAAAGCAAACGTTGAAAACAGAGACAACAACATAAAACAATCAAGCGCATGGATTATATAAACGAACCAATTCAGCAACAATAAAAATCTTCCAACCCAGTTCGTCACCGTGGAAGATTATGACCAAAGACCTCCAAAGAAAACAAGAAATATAAAAATACCAAACTCTACATCTGGAACAACAAATGGACTCTAAATTTTAACATATAACGTCAGAACCCTGTCTTCTTATGGACGCCTACTGGAACTGACAAAAGCAATAAAAATATAAACTTTGATATAATTGGACTATCATTAAAGCAACGCTTGGGCACAAAAAAAGAAGAACATGAAAATTGTCCACTCTGTCATACAGGACTCACACAAGGACATTATGGAGTCGGATTTTTAATAAAATAATATCAAAAGAAAAACATAGAAAGCTTTATCAAGCATCTTTGATTGCACTACTAACTTAAATATATAAGGCAACAAAATGTCGTTTATACTCACAGAAGCAGCCAGAGAGAAAGAGCCATGCCAAGCCATGGACCTTGCACTTACTATATAATTAGGGGTGACTTAAATGCCGAAATAGGCCAACCTAGAGCAGATGAATACTTGATAATGAAATCAAACAGATCTGGCGAAAGATATATCACAGGACAAAGACTTATCTGCTTCGCACTCGAAAACAAAAAAAAAATTTAAATACGTATTTCAAAGCAAACCAAACCGTAGATAGACGTGGCGTTCACCTAATGGAGAATATAAAAACGAAATATATTATATTTTGTCAAACAGACCGGATATAGTACGAAACATTAATGTATTAAATCTTAATTTTTCTTCAGATCATATACCAGTTAGAGCAGAAATAACAATGTCACAAATAAAAAAGAAACGATGTTAAAGAATGATGATTTTAAAAAAACCGGCTAAGTGCGAGTCGGACTCGCGCACCGAGGGTTCCGAACAAATCCGTAGGTTTATAAGTTTAAAATTATTAAAATATTTTTATTATATGATGTGACTAAAAATTTATGCTTTTTGCAATTTTTCCTTTATCTGTACTATAAAACGTTGCTTCGTACCAAATTTCAAGATCCTGAGTTCACGGGAAGTACCCTGTAGGTTTTGATTCCCTTACGAATGTCGAAAATTTGCGGCATAAACGGCTGTATCTTTTGATTGCGTTGGCTTAGAATTTTTATTTTTTTCACAGCTCTAAGTGACAGTAGACTTGAGTATTTATAATTTCAGCTTGATACCTTCAGGCGTTCCCGAGAAAAAGGATCTTGACAGACAGACAGACAGACAGACGGACAACAAAGTGATCCTATAAGGGTTCCGTTTTTTCCTTTTGCGGTACGGGACCCTAAAAAAGACAATATTTTATCAGAGAGCTCTCTAACGCTTATAAAGAAGAGACAGATACTGCAAAAAAACCAAAAACAAAAGTAGGTCAATGTAAAATAAACTGTCAGCATTATACAAGCTAATAAGCAAGCGTATAAATTGCGACCATACAAGGTACAGATCGGACACTGTTGAAAAACATCTAGTACAGTCAGGCAGTTCGAAAAAAGCTTTCAAAGAATTAACAACAAGCAAGACATGGATAGATGGATTAAAAAGCGAAGGAAAACCCCTGAATAGTCGCAATGAAGTTATTGGAATTACAACAGATTTTTACATAAAACTTTATAGCGCTCATAACTTGTCGTGAAGCGACAATTAAAAGAGAAAGAACCTAACCTAAGAACAGCAAAACAACAAAAGTAGACCAAGAAAATAATATATTTAAAGTTTCAGAAAAGTACTTACAATTTTATAAAAAAATGAAATATGAAGATGATGGATGAAATGAGATTACAATTAGGTTTTAAAAAAAAATAAAGGTAGGAGAATAGGACAATATAGTTCCAGACATAATGGAAATATAGATGACGATAGGTTCATCACGGCCTTGAGTTCGATTCCTAATCGCTTCTAGAAGTTTATGATCATAGTCAAAACCACCAAAGTCTTTAATTAATAAAGAGGAAAGTTCGTTCCAAGTTAAGTTTGGATTCTGATTATATTTAAATCTGAACCAATGAAGAGCATTGTCGGTGAAAATTTCGAACGCTTGAGAAATCAACAAGTCTTTGGACAAGCCACGAGCTAAGCAGTATTCTTCAAGTTTTTGAAGAAAGGATCTTGGACAGCTTTTACCATTGAAGGTGTGTCTTTTCAGATCTTTGAAGACGTTAATTGGAGAAAAAGATTGAGGTGGTGGTGAAGGATACGGGGTATGGATCATAACAGAAGTTTGAGAAACAAGAGGAGGTTCCATGACAGTCGGGTCAACAGGAGGGTCAAGTGATGAAGAGTCATTTTCAGTTGAAGGTGGAGTCAAGGATTCGAATTGTTTAGCAATAGCGTCAAATTTTATCTTCAAAGTATCGAAATTAGCTTTAAAGTCTGGATATAAGTCAGTATCTATTCGCTCTAATCTGTAAAAAACATGGTTAATAAAAGTTTCTATTAGTCGTAAGTATTTGGTTTCACCTTGTAAAAATTTTTAATTTTACAGTCCAGATAGGTCAAAGTAGAATCAATTTGAGACAAGTCATCCTCGATCGGAATTGGAGAAGTCAGAATATCTTCAGGGTGAGAATTCGCAACTAAACGTAAAACTTGTTTTTTTAGAAGCAAAACAGTATTAGCTGGTTCCTCACATCTAATCTTCACTTCGTATTCAAGTTCGGCCTTGTTAAGGAATTCGTACTTAATAACCCTTTTCATTGTTATAAATAAGTGTAAAGTTAAGTTTAAGAAATAAAAATATTATTAAAAATTGTTCCTCTTTAAGTTACCTAGAATAAAAATATTAGAGTGATGAATGTAACTTAGAGTGATGAATGTAAATGAAGTGTTATATGTAGGTCTAAATATAATCCAGATAAGTTGAAAAACTAGAAGAAGTTTTGTTTTAGAATTTAGAAGGTATGAAAAGGATGTGTAAATGAATGATGAATAATGAGTTAAGAACGAAAGGGAAAGCAATTAAATCAAAAGGGAATAGACAAGGCGCAGTAAAGGTGAAGAATTAAGAGAGAAAGAGGACTTTTACGTTGGGCGCCAAACTGTCGTGAAGCGACAATTAAAAGAGAAAGAACCTAACCTAAGAACAGCAAAACAACAAAAGTAGACCAAGAAAATAATATATTTAAAGTTTCAGAAAAGTATTTACAATTTTATACATACATACATACATATAATCACGCCTCTTTCCCGTAGGGGTAGGCAGAGACCACTTCTTTCCACTTGCTACGATCCTTACATACTTGTTTCGCTTCGTCCACTTTCATTATTCCCTTCATACATGCTCTACGGTTTAGGGTACTCTTAACCTGGCCTTTTTTCAAGACGTCCCTAATTTGGTCTAGAAATGTCCGCCTAGGTCTACCCCTTCCAACACTTTCATTCACACTCGCCTTATAAATTTTTTTTCGTCAATCGTTCTTCATTCATTCTCTCGACGTGGCCAAACCATCTCAGCATACCTTTCTCAATTTTTGTCACTACATCTTCTTTCAGACCACAACATTTCCTTATCTCACTACCTCTTATCCTGTCACTCAGTTTAACTCCTATCATACTTCTTAATGCTCTCATCTCAACTGCATTTATTCTGCTTTCATGTTTCTTCTGCCATACCCAACTTTCACTTCCGTACATGAGTGTCGGAACCAACACCCCCTCATGCACAGCCAAACTATCCTTGTTAGACACCTTCCGACTGCTCATAAAGGAGTGCAAAGCTCCATTCACCATGTTTCCTGCATTCACTCTTCTTTCGATATCACTCTCACACTTTCCATCTCTTGTAAACTTTGACCCCAGATACACAAACTCTTTTTTAAAAATAATTTTTTAAAAACAATTTTATAAAAAAATGAAATATGAAGATGATGGATGAAATGAGATTACAATTAGGTTTTAAAAAAAAATAAAGGTAGGAGAATAGGACAATATAGTTTTATAGGGGAGCCTGGAGCCTCGCTGCTTTTGTAGAAATGGGCACACGCAGAGCTTGAGGTTTCTCAGCGGCGACGGCACGCAGCGCCTGGACTGGGCACACGCAGCGTCCGGAGCCGGCGCACGTAGCGCCTGGGGTAGGTGCGCTCAGTACTTGGAGAAGTAGTCGCCGCGCCCAGAGGTAGCGCGGGCAGTAGGCACACTCGGCGCCTGGAACAAGCAGTCGTAGCGTGCCCGAAGGTAGCGCGGGCAGTAGGTGCACTCAGCGCCTGGAGCAAGCAGTCGTAGCGTGCCCGAAGGTAGCGTGGCCCCGCGCTTGAAGCAGACTGCCGACGACTTCACGTGTAGATGGAGGCTTGCAGGATCCCGGCGCCTGGTTTGCAGGCTGCGCCGATGACTTCAGGATGCGCCGGATGTAGATGGAGGCTTGCAGGATCCCGGGGCAAAGCGGCCCCGGGATAAGGCCTTTAGTAGATGTTTCTCGTTTGAGAACTGAAGCGAGACTATCCCGTATTCTCCAATTGTTCGGCTTTTATACCTTTTTAGAGAGAACGAAAAATTATTTAAATTAAAAGGAAATTTATTGTAAATGACCTACAGCCAAAGAGTATTTATGTAGAAAGAACATCATACCAGAGACGAATTTGAATAAAAGTTACCATAACAACGAAATAAATAACGGCTGTCAAATATAAAATTTTTGGTTTTTAGGAATATAATTGGAAAATCATTACATTTAAGTAAGAAATGAGATATTATTCACATAGGAAAAACCAATGCACGGCAGCGTACACGAAGCCTGAAATTGTAGAGTTACAGGGAATTCAATAAAAGACCGAAAAAGGTAAGACTTCATTAACAGCTATTTTAAAAGTACTAAATAGTGTGAAAATATGCAGTAAAATGATATGTTATTGTGTAAAAACGTTACAGGATCATATGGAAATAAAGGTGATGCTAAATATAAATGCAGAAAATCAAAAACAGAATGGAAAAATAGTATAAAGTGATGCAAAACATGAATGCAGAAAATCAAGAACAGAATGGAGAAATAGTGTACAATGAAATGTAAGTAGTATAACACTACACACTATGAAAATATTGACCAAAATAACTCGTATCGGACAGACGTAAACTCTACGAGATGTACACCCTTCGTCGAAACAGAAGTTATACAAGCAAAACATAAATTAGAACACTCAGTTGGAAAGAAGTACCTTCCGTATTATGTTACTATTGATAAACTTATTATATTATTGATTTACAAATACAAATAAATGAATTATTAGCGTCTATTAAAATGAAGCGTCATTTAAAAAAAAGTAATATTTCTTTCATGGTGAGATAAGAAAAGTGCGAGGGAGATGAATATTATTCCATCTGGCTTCATTATAGCCGCCAAGACTGTCTACATTACGTCAGAAGGGGTCGTGACAGAAAAATCTTTCACTTTTTCTTGCCTAGCCCCCATTCGCCAAATTCGTGCCGTCCGATAAGGAACTTCGTTCCAAAAATCTATAAAAGCCCTGGTTCAGATAACATCACCAACGAAGCCACAAAATTAGGTTCATTCATTACTGGCTCTACCGTTAACTCATTTAACGGCGGCATTAAACACCGACGCAATGGTCACAGTCAGATATAACACTAATTTATAAAAAAGGCGACCTATGTGATGCAAATTAGAGGCCAATAAGCTTATTGCCTTGTATATATAAATTATTCTCCTCTCTCATAAACCAAAAAATAAGCATGATACGGGTAGCGGAACAATGCATAGAACAAGCTGGATTTAGGAAGATTTTCTTCACAATATACCATTTTTTTTATAGAAAAGGAGGCGAACAAGCATGCAGCTCACCTCATTGTAAGTTACTACCGCCGCCCATGAACAACCGCAACACCAGGGACATTGCAGATGCGCTGCCGTCCTTTTAAAAAGGTGTAAGGTATTTTTTAAAGGTCCCTAAGTCGTATCGGTCCAGAAAAATCGCCGGTGGTAAACAATTCCACAGAGAAGTTGTACGAGGAAGAAAACTCCTAATAAAACGCACAGTCGTGGACCGCCAAGCATTCAGTTGGTGTGGATGGTATAATGAGTTTTGACACGATGTGCGTTCGTGAAATTTGGCGGCTGGAATTAATCCGAATAATTCCTCAGAGCACTCCCCTTGGTAAATTCGATAGAAAATGCAAAGGGATGCAACATCCCTACCTAGTACCAGTGTTTTGAGCCGATCAGAAAGAACTCGGTCGTCGACGATTCGAACCGCTCTACGCTGGATGCGGTCTAGTGGAAGGAGCTGGCACTGAGGTACCCCGGCCCAGAGATGAGAACAGTATTCCATGTGAGGCCGAACTTGCGCTTTACAAAGTTGCAAGCGATGTGCCGGCATGAAATACTGTCTCATTCTGCTGAGCACGCCAAGCTTTTTAGAGGTCAATTTGGCCTTCTCTTCGAAGTGACCACGAAACTCCACACTATTCGATATGTCGACGCCGAGGATTCCGATGCTAGCTGAGGCAGCAAGGGGAGTGCGTGAAACTGAGGAAATACGACAAAGGCGTTCTTTTTAGCGGTAAACGCGCAAACTTGTGTCTTCTGGGGATTGAATTGGACTAGATTTAGTCGCCCCCAATCCGAGACTTTGTTCAGCAAAGACTCGACTTCTGAAACAAGTTTGTCTCAGTACTCAACGGCGTTTTCCCGAGAAATATTGGCTCAACCGGTATATAAGGCATCACCAGTGCTGTCGTCTGCATAGCAATGAATGTTACCAGATTACAACATATCATTGATATGCAGGAGAAACAGCGTTGGTAGCACGCAGTCTTGTGGAACACCAGCGTTAGATAGGCTTGAAATCAGAGCATGCGCCGTCTACTACGACCTTGATGCTCCGATCAGCAAGGAAACTGGTGATCCATTTGCACAATTTCTCGGGAAGCCCATGGGAAGGAAGCTTCGAAAGAAGAGCTTTGTGCCAGATCCCTTCGAAGGCATTCGCTATGTCCAAACTAACAGCCAATGCCTCCCCCTTGGACTCTCTACTGTTGGGAATGAGTGTAAAAAAAATAAAAGGCAATACGAACAAGTGAAGGTAGAATGGTAATCTCCCACTTGTTTTAGCAGTATTTAGTATCACACAGACGACTAAGAGGCATCAGCCGGTAATTCTTAGGTTCTCACAGTCGTTAATATGCCCGTTGGGATATATACTAGTGTAGACAAGGAAAGTCGTGTTGCTGAGAGGCTGCCCTGTGTTACATTGAGATGGGTATTGATGCTATTGGTTTGCATACTTTGGTGTTATCATGTAATTGGGGGTCCTGATATTAAGCAGGGTTTGTTAGCGAGTAGTGTTCTTTTATTTAAATACTTTGAGATTAATTTCTAACATCAGAAGTGGAATAGTTTCTTACACTACCATATCCACGCTCTCGAAATACTAATTGAAAAATATAAAGAAAAACAAAGAGTGTACGTCGCCTATACTAACTACAAAAAAGCCATCTATAACGTATCACATTCAAGTATCTGGAAAGCGCTAATAGAGCAAGTGTAGGGAAGGAGTATATACAGGTAATAAAAAGTATTTATAATAACAACACGGGCAGAGTAAAATTAGAAAGAGTCGGCCCAAGCTTTCCCATTGAAAGAGGAGTGAGACAAGGCGACCCGACATACCCGAGGCTGTTCATTGCCATCCTAGAGTCGTTAATGAGAAAGCTGGATTGGAAAATTAGCGGCCTAAACATTGACGGAAAATACTCGAGCCACTTACAATTTGCTGACAACTTGGTGCTTTTATTGGAATTAAGCTCACAATTACAAGTCATGATTCAATTTTTTAATAATTAATTAATTAATTATTAATGTGGCTAATAATCAGGTAGGATTAGAAATGAACCTCGCAAAAACTATGGTTATGACAAAAGAATGGAAAAGACAATATCTGTCGATTTCGAAATATTGAAATACATATACGAACAAATATATACATAGACAAACAAATTGGCTTCGATAAGGAGAGTACTTGAGTAGAGAAATTGAGAGGCGTATTCAACTTACTTGGAATAAGTACTGGAGCCTAAAGGACTTTTTTAAAAGTAATACACCAGTGTTGTTGTAGTTAAGGTACACTGTTTGATTTACTTGGAATTGACAGAAAGAGTGTGAGAGTGTTCTTTAGAAACGATTTATTCGGACTGACTTTGTAAAATACACAACTAGCTTTTAAGTTCGCTAAGCATGGATTAGGAGTGGTATACGTATTATGTATGTGTTGGTGAGCATTTGTTACTTGCACTTTTATTGTGCATTGATGTAGGTTTATTTGTGTTCTGCGAATATTTCTTTATAATATTTATGTCTGTTTATATGTAAATGTGTGTATATATGTATGTTCGAGTAAATAAACCTACCATACCGCCCACTAAAGGACTACTAATTCCTTATCAAATAAAAGAAGAAGATGAAAACTGAGTTTTCATTATAAAATTATTTTCATAAGACGCGAATCTATTCCATGCTTTTACAATAATATTATAAACATAAAATTTATGGTTGAGAATCAATAGCTACACATAATTTTGTTACAGTTTTTATAACAACACTATCACTACTTATTACACTGTACACTCTGGTCACTCCATCCGGGCCAGGGATTTCGTTAGCACTATGTCTCCTTTCTCCACTTCCTTCTTTTGCTTTAGCCACTTCGGTCTCTGTTGAAGCCTGGAGAGATATCCTGCCTATCATCGTGACCAGAAATCATGAAACACTTTTTGTGTATGTTGCCATCGTGTTAAATAGTGCACTTTAACTTCCTTTAAACTTGGGAGGGAAAAGTAATTGTGACTTCTCCAATCAAAAAATGTCCAGGTGTAAGAGGCTCAATGTGATCAGTATCGCATTCATCCACTGGACATAGAGGACAAGAATTGAGACAAGCCTCAATTAGGCACAAGAGAATGGTCATCTCTTCAAACGTTAAAATAGTCGACAAAATTCTTTTAAGGTGGTGTATTATTGATTTAACGCCCGCTTCCCGAAGGCCACTGAAATTAGGACTGTGAGCAGGAATAAAATGCCATTGTGTGCCTTCGGAAACAAGACGTAAATTCTGTACAAGCCTCCTTCCAAGCTTGTGTTAATTCTTTATTTGCTCCAACAAAGTTTCTGCCCTGATAACTATAGAACATGTAACAAAAACGCTGTGGTTCCTGTTAAGTACGTTATCAGCATCAGTATTCAAACCTATAGAAATAACTTTTTTTTAAAACACGACCATATTTTTTTATTTTATTAAAAAACATATTTTTTATTTTATTAAAAAAACATTTTTTTTTTATTTTATGTGGTTTTATTTCCTCTTACTGACACTAGACGATGCTAAAGCTAAGTAAAGCGGGGTCTTTTACAATCCTCTTACTCCCGAGACAATGCAGAGGTAATAAAACCACATAGAATTTGCATACAATTACTTTTTTTAAATAAAATAAAAAATTACTGTTCGATTTAAAAAAAAAAGTTATTTCTATACGTTTGAATACTGATGATCCTGATAACGTACTTAACGGGAACCACAGGGTTTTTGTTACATATTGTATAAATATACAGGTATACCTCAAAACTTGAAAACGAGACTGTACACCCAGTGCGTGTTGCCAGTGATGACATACGGAACTTAGACGTGGTCCTTCACTACTGGCCGAATGAGGAAGCTCAAGGTCGCTCAGCAAGCTATGGAGAGGGCTATGCTCGGAGTTTCTCTGCGTGATAAACTCAGAAATGAGGATATACGCAGTAGAACCAGAGTGACCGACATAGCCCAACGGATTAGTAAGCTGAAGTGGCAATGGGCCGGCCATATAGATCAAAGAACCGACAACCGATGGGGAAGAAAGGTTCTCGAGTGGCAGCCTCGTACCGGCAGGCGAAGTGTAGGGCGTCCCCCCACTAGATGGAGTGACGACCTGGTAAGATATGCAGGAAGTCGATGGATGCAGGTGGCTCAGGACCGTGCTTTGTGGCATTCTTTGGGGGAGGCCTATGTTCAGCAGTGGATTTGTGAAGGACTGTAATGATGATGATGATGATTGTATAAATGAATACATTTTCCTCTCCTTGCCTCAAATTATCTAAATGCTCCTATAAATGCTTGTGACGTTATGTCTCCCACTAATTCTAGGTGTATAGCCTTGGTAACCATACAGATGAAAATGGATATATATAGGCCTTGTGAGTCTTAGCACCTCTGCCTTTGGACGTTATAACTTGAAAAGGGCCAGTAAAGTTGACTCCTCTATATAAAAAGGTTCGACTTGGAGTCACTCGCACTTGTGGTAGATCTCTCATTATTTGGGTTCTGGTAGTGGCGCTTTGTCTAGCCGCATTCTAAACATTTATGAATGTGTTTCTTGACTAAGCCCTTTGCTCTCACTAACAAATATTTTGAACTTATGTAACACAGCATCAAATGTACACCTCCGTGCAGTGTCTTTTTGTGTGCATCACTTATAATAAAAGGTGTAAGACTGTTCTTATTACTTAGGATTATGGAATGTCTACTACATTCTGCTAAATCAGCAAGTCTTAGCCTTCTACCCACCCTGAGAATATTGTTTTCATCTAAGAAAGGATTCAAACTCTTTCATTTAATATTTCCTTTTCCTTGTTTATTTTTTTCTCAAAGATTCTATTTATTCTTCAAAATCTTCTCTTTGAACAATATTAATACAAGAAATTAATGTATCTTCTAATCCATTTGTCGTTGTTGGAATACTTATATCAGATTATTTCTTGTAGTTTAGGAATCTTTTACATAATGTTATTTTTATTAATAGTTCATCGAAAGTATTAAAATTTGTGATTTTTTTGTCCAAGTTAATTCATTTTCTTCTTTACTTTCTAACTTCAAATTTACTAGAATTGTTTCTTTTGCTTCTAAATTTATTGGTACTATGTTCAGTCTTTCAAATCTTATTTTATCTCTAAAAAGCCATTCTTGCCCTTCCCACCACAACTTGCACTGTCTTAATTACGTCACTAACATGCTTCTAGATGCAATATCGGCGGGGTTATCAAGAGATAGTACATGGTGCCACTGACTATTGTTAACATTATCGGTTATTTCTACAACTCTGTTGGCAACAAATTGTTTCCATCTATTAGGTGTACCAGACAACCACGACCGAACTATTGACGAGCCTGTCCGCGCGTATATTTGAGCTGATGGTATTCTCATTGCCAGACCGGTTTGTTTAAGAAGTTTGGAGAGTAGAACTCCTCCGCAAAGCTTTAAACGTGGCAATGTCACGGTTTTCAAAGGAGCCACTCTTGTTCTCGCTGCAATGAATGCTGTCTTTATAATGCCGTCAAGTTTCACAACTCACGGCAATATGCGGCTGCTCCATAAGCACGTGATGATACGTCGCGAAAACATTGCTCAATGACCCGTTATTATGGACGAGCGTATTAAACAAATCGTAAAATGATGACCAATCTTCATATTGCCTACTAAAAGTTGGAATTTTAAAATTTGTATATTGGGTAACACGACGCGTGGTTGTTGACATTCACTCATAATTGGTATGGATGTATTGATTGATTGAGAAGTTATCAAATCTTGTAGCTCCACCTTTAAGGTAATATATAACTCTTCGTGTGCGTAAAAGTCCTCCTTTTTTATTTATTATTATTTCTTTTTAGATACATGCTTACAAGCTAACAGATAATATAGCATCCAACACGCCTTCAACATTAGATAAATTAACATTAAATTAATTTTAAGTCATAATCTTAATTAAATAAAACACATAACATTAACATACAATAAAATAATATATATCCAATATAAATAATTAAAATAACTGCCTCTAATTATTATATTGAAATATACAATATTTTTTTATATACAATATTAACAACTATAATTCAAAAAAAAACTAAAACTAGTAACTTAATTATCATACAGCCCTGCTCCCCGCGGTATCGTGCCAAGAACGCTGGCTGCGTTTCCCCGCTGAATTGCTATACTTAGCCTTTGAGCGAGAAAAGAACCAGCCCTCTTATCACCAGCAGCAACGACCAGCCGCGGATGGAGTTCCTTTAGGAACTCCACCGCACGTGGACCCCACGGACCGATAGTCTCTACAGCAAATGGTACAAATATGTAGTCATCTCTCAGAGACTCATATTTGCGCCACTTACTCAGTTCAGCTGCCTCTGATGCCGCCCCGGCTCTAAACGAGGTACCCCTGAGATGAGAGACCGCCAGAGTGTCTACGCAAGTAGCATCCCACACTAGGGCTTTACCTCTCTCCCAAGGGACCAATGTCATACCGTCGGGTCTCCTGCCATCGTCTCTAAATATTCCACAAGGCTCTAAAACCGAGGGAACATTTATAGAGACAAGAGCCTTTCGGATGACATCGTTCAAAGAACTGTGTCGTGAAAATCTACTAGCGCTTTTCTTACATGAAAGTCCGTGGAGCCCAAACATGTCGACGCTGCTACCACAGGGACACTGATGGGGTTGACAAATCGCCGCTCCTAGTCGCTTTCCTACGGCAATGCGTAAGCTTTCCGCATCAAGTAATGTACCGAGATTACTTAATGGTAAAGCGTGTAACCAGTGACTAGATTCCTTAGTCGAAACAGCTAGAAGGCGTGCCTTATCTTGGTCACTATGGAAATTATAAAACAAATCCTTCTGCACGCCCTGTACCAACGGAATATCCCACTGTTTTTGTTGGTTAACTTCCAGTGGAACATTTTCACCAGGACAGAGCGTTTGCCACGTCTGCCCCGCCTCCGTAGCAAAGCATAGGTCTACTTTATTATTTAAAATTATATTACATAAGTCACTGACACTATGCACGGAAGCAAGGAAAGCAGGCAATGCAACGCTAGAAAGATTTCTCACACCAATGCCACCAAATTTTATAGGTAAAGTAGCTTGAGTCCAGGCTGTTGTATTTAAAGTTAAATTTAGAATTTTTTCTATAGCTATTTTAAGATTATTATCAAGATCTTGTAAAATATCCGAACATTTCCAGACTGAACTCGAGCGGAGTAAGTATGTAAATCTAGGTACAAGAAGACAATATTTTAAAATAGTAATAGCTATGTGGGTGTTTAATTTATACAATTTATCAACGTGGTTTAAAAACTGATCAAATTTTGTTTTTAAAACAGGTTTAATACTATCGAAAAACAACGGGACACCTATACCAGGTATAGTGATTCCGTACTGACAGTTTTTATTCCTGGACAAATATGATTAAAATTTTGAATTAAAGTGTCTCTATGAGAAGAAGATAAATTATTGGAAAAAAATATTTCACATTTATTGCTATTTGGTTCAAGACCAATATTTTTAAAATTTTGAAAAATATGAGTAAGATCACTGAGGACGTCATCTGCTCTACCTCCCAGTGTACCGTCGTCTAGGTACCAGACATTCAGCTTGGATTTCAAATTTGAAATAATTGGTTGAATTCCCAAACTGAAAAGTGCTGGACCCAGTGGGTCACCCTGCTGAACACCGACAGCAGAATCGATAACATGGTTTTCGTAAAACAAGTTAGTATTTTGACTATAACATTGCCAAACGTAATGATAAATTTCGGGGGTATTATTAGCCACTTCTTTCAGCAAGGTTACCCTATCGATAGAGTTAAAAGCATTCCTTAGGTCAACCTTCACAAGAACATCTGCATCAGAGTTTGTTAAAAATGTACGCACTGAATGTACCGCCGCCTCACAGCCACCTCTAGTGCCAAAACCTAGTTGAGTAGGCTGAAATTTGGTCTTAAGGTTAGAGATTATGTGCCTGCAAGCTAATTTTGAAGTTAAGCGTCCGATACCGTTATCCTTTTTTTTTGAAGGCACATAATCTTGCCCCATATAAGAATGGAATGAAATTTGGATTAACATTACCAGAAAGCATAAAGTTACATAATTTTGTAATGTCTTTAAGAAGTACTCCGCCGGCGTCATCGGCAGAAGTGCTTACAAGATCTTTAAGATGTTGAGGCGTAATTCCGTCAATGCCGCCAGCAGAGCCATTCGAAAATGACATAATTGCTTCTAAAGTGTCTTTTTCCGAAACTTGTAAAGGTTGCATAGAAGTCTTGGGAGGCAGCGGTAAACCCCGAGAAGGTTTGACCGAAGGTTGCTTTTGACGAAGGCTTTCAAGAGTTTCGACATTACGAGGAGCCAGCCATGTCGTCTGAGAATAAAATACAGGATGCATTTTTTAAGTCGCCATCCATTACTTTCGATTCAACTACTTTTTTAAAATCAAATTTAGGACGTGGTCGAGATAAATGAGTATTAATTGGGTAATCTAAATTTTGAAAAGATGTCTCTTTTAGTTGAGACGTAATTGATTTATTTATTGTTTTATCAAAATGAAAATGGGAATACGCGAAAGTAAATAATTTTTGCCAACTATTTTCACTATTAGTGAAACAATTTTGAATAGTTAAATTAATATTACACATCATTAAAATCTATTCATATAATAAATCTGTAGAAAAATAAATCTGTCGTGTCTGTAATTCTAATATACTCTTGAAAAAACCAGTACATGGGACTAAATAAAGGGTACTGACGCCAAATTAGTGCTTTTTAGAATTTTTGTCTGTCTGTCTGTTTGTCTTTCTATCTGTCTGTGTATTACCGATTGACACAAAAACTACTGGACCAATTTTCATAAGATTTTATATGTAGATAGATAGTAAGCGAGGGCAACTTATAGACTATTTATCCGATTACGGAACTTAAAAAATAAGGTCAAATATTTTACTTCCTTTAGATGTCAATTTCACGGGATGAGGGGTGTTTTTTCAAATATCTGTACGTATAATAAATCTGTAGAAAAATAAATCTGTCGTGTCTGTAATTCTAATATACTCTTGAAAAAACCAGTCCATGGGACTAAATAAAGGGTACTGAAGCCAAATTAGTGCTTTTTAGAATTTTTGTCCGTCTGTCTGTCTATCTTTCTGTCTGTCTGTGTATTACCGATTCACGCAAAAACTACTGAACCAATTTTCATAAAATTTTATATGTAGGTAGATAGTAAGCGGGGGCAACTTATAGGCTATTTACCCGATTACGAAACTTAAAAAAGAAGATAAAATATTTTTCTTCCTTTAGATGTCAATTTTCGCGGGATGAGGGGTGTTTTTCCAAATAAATATCATATTTGGAAATAAAGTTTAAAATTAAGTTTAACCTTTGCATAACAATTTGAAACTTGAAACTCCGCTGACGATATATCATCAAGATCTACGATATACGATATTATCAATACAGCGTCATCTATTGTCAAGTGTAAAAAACCTATATTATGCCTTTAGTAACTAATAAATTAAATAATATAAATAACTTACACTTATATGTTTAAATAATTAAATTTATAAATTATAAAATTTTTTTTAGTTAATTCGTTTTAAAAGTTTAATGATTAAAATTTTAAAAATAATAGATAATAGACCCATCTATCAAACATACGAAAAATGTATAGTTTTTTTCTGAAGTAAAAACATATCAATTTTCATGACACATTTCAGAGGCGAGCCGTAAAGCTCAGAGCCGAACATTGTAGCGCAGAGACAAGCTTGAAGGAACAGGAAGCATTATTATTCCAGTGCTGCGATGAACCTTTGTAAAGCTAGATAGCTTGCAGGATGGGAAGACTGCAGACAATATCTGCTAGGGAGCGAATGAATGGGGTACTTGAGGGCGATGACTTAGGTTTGAAGTTGTATTTTCCGAAGGTTATTGGTTGCGTATTCAGATCACGGCGGGATCACCACTGTAGCGGGTATAAGAAAAAGGGGAGATCTCCCGCCGGGTAAGATGTTCTGCCCGGGGAGCGGCCAAAGCTCTGAGTGGTAGTTCAGAGCTATTCTATATATACTGCTTTAACTTCGGAACTTTTTTAGCGCGATTCAGGCTTTGATGTGTTTCGCTTGTAGCGCGACGACAGCGCTGCCACATTCATTAAATCATTATTTCGTGAAATGGTGTCATTTCATGATATTTATCTCTTTTTGTTGACTATGTCATGATATAGCTTAGCGGAATCAATGAACAGAGATAGTTTAACGATATTAATAACTAAACACAACATTGCTATTACATGATAATATGGTCATATCGTCAAATATTTTTTCACCGCTAGCGGCGCTGATAGCGTGTTTTTTACAGAAACAGATTTTTTACAGAATGAACATTATGTCTTTTTTATATAATAAATAAATGTTCGGAGCTTTGGGGTGGCTTTTAAGCTAGTCGCACCCCAACCTTCTATAGCTGGTATTACTAGATAGTATAGGTTTAACTTTCATAGTTTTAATGTAATATAGCCTACTCTACTTTCTGCTAAATAAAGTAATGATAAGTAACTGATAAAATAACATTTTAGAATGCTACTGAATATTTATTGGTGCAGCATCAAAAATTGTCACACTTAATAATATCTAGGCCGGTGGCCATTATCGGTATCGGTATGATTTACCGCAATTACCACGTTTGGCAAAATTGCTAACACCACTATTATACACAACACGTGTGACATTTATGTAGGCTGCTACGTTTTTAGTTTTAATGGGGCAATTACGCTGTTATTATTTCATTCCTAGTTTCGGTGATGTTACCTTTTTGATTTCACACTACCGTGAATATTAACGATAGCAAATATAATAACGAATAGATCTCATCATCTTTATCATTACAACCTATCAAAAGTCCACTGAACTGAACATAGGCATCCCCCATAAATTGTCAAATAGGCTGGATATTTGCTATAGTTGCCACGCTTGGCAGGCGGGTTGGCAACCGCAACCTTTATTATTTAGAACTGTTGTCAGGAAAATGATGTTGCCCATCTCCTGTTTGTTTTCCTTTGTCGCCTCTTAGGACACACACGGAACGATATGAGGATTTGTGACTACAATGATGCTACTTTTAACTAATGATGTTTAGTCCGATCTATGCAGGACGAGCTTACAGTATCTTGAAGTCTTGCAGTAGTATGCTTGGGTTTGGATTTAATTTTATTAATTATGGGATTCTAAGTAGATGGTAGCACCCAGCCATCTTTTTTATTGAAGTTGGAATTTTTTTTAACTTCAATAGCCTCGCGAATCATCCTTGGTGGGAATTGGTATTCTATTACGAGGATTTGTTGTCTCTATCAGATCTGATATAATGGTTGGGACGATACTGAACATGTTGACATACTTCAGACTTCCCGGAGCGTCGGTGCTTCATATCAGCTATATGTTCCTTTACGCAATTTTCATGGAACTTTCGTCCAAAGATGTGTTTTGTACAACTCGCTTAAATAAATGTTAAAATATAACGTGATTTTTTAAAATTTGTTTTATTACATGTGCAGTATTAATCAGTATAGAACTGCATTCAAGAAATTTTAAAGTCTATTGGAACTTAAATAAAATATCAGAATCTATTTTATGGTGCTAATCAAAATTAAATGGGACCAATGATATGAATCAAATATCGCATATATGACCATGAAATCATCATTAATTTGTTAAAACTAAATTAACTTTCATTATGAATGAATGTAAAGAATAAATAATAATAATAAAGTGACTCTAACAATGATCGAATTTTCCTAAACTTGGCACGCAATAGGATTTCATGATATTTCTAAATTGAAGACCACGCGAGCGAAGCCGCGGGCAAAAAGCTAGTAATAAATAAAGTCAATGTTTGGGTAATATAGTGTTACGCGCCACTATTAATGTCTTGTACATGGCAACACTAGTTACACTAGCGCCCTCTAGTGTCGCTCGTAACAATATCTTAATTTATTAATAAGTTTCCTCAATCCATCAGCAATTAAGTCCAGATCATCGTACTGAGCAAGTATGTCACCAATCATGCGTAGTGCGCGGATAGTGGGCGTGTGCTTGCCGCGCCTGGTACGCGCTTGCTGCAGCCCTGACCCCTGCCGTATATTACCGGGAACTAAAATGCGTACACTCTCTAGTATCTGCGGACTATCTTGTGATACAGTATAGAAAGATAGTGTGTCAGCATAAGCATAACCCTCCTACATTTCAGCGATTCCATATCAACCATGCCCGATACGAACAAAGAAGGATACAGGTGAGGATAGTACCCGTATTGCTTCCTAAAGCACCATTGGGTAAACTTACACTGTATCTTCTCGACTATAAGGACATATTTATCCTCAAATAGGTCCCAGACAACAGCACCGTACTCCAGCTTGCTACTAACAAATGCGTTATATATATATTAGCAACTGTTTTAGCAACTACTTCATTGTCAAATTGTGTTCCAGTCCTAATAACAAAACCTAACATTTTATGTGCGTTCCCACATATACTTGTCATACGTACATAGGCTGCACTAAAAGTATTGGGAATGGAATATTTCCACTGTTCCTGTCATATTAAAATCTTTTTAATTGAAAACTCCTTGGTTTTAAAAATCGAATACCATTTATTTATTTAAAAAAAGATTCTTGGTCTTGTCACAAGGTTTTATCAAACTTGTTTAGTCGTTGAGAAAATGGAATTGACTCGATAAAATTCAAGAGCGATGATTTATTATGACTTTCGAAGTTGTTTAACACAAAAACAGTGTGTTGGCCGGATGATTTCTGCATTTAGTGATAAAGCCCCATCCAAAACCACAATTTATCGCTGGTTTGCTGAATTTCTACGTGGACGTGTCAAGCTCAGTGATGATCTCCGTCAAGGTCGTCCAAAAACTGCAGTCACCCAAGAAAACGTTGATGCGGTGTGTAAGCTGATTGAGGAAGATCGACATGTGATATACCGCGAAATTTAGGCAACTTTAGGCATTGGCATGAGTCAAAAACAAATAATCTTGCATTAAAAATTAGGTGTAAAAAAGTTGTTTTCCCGATGGATACCGCATTCGCTCTGTGAAGAGCAAAAAGCGGCTCGCATTACTTGGTGTGTCAGAACTCTCGAAAGATTCCACGCAGGATCTTCAAATGCTCTATATCGTCGTTCATATTGCAATTTGTTCAATGTCAAAAATTTCAATATTTTTTTTTATTTCTAAGGTATGCTTTAATTTTAATTTTGAACGCGACCGATAAAGGTTCAATGTCATCTACCAATGGGAAAGTGGCATTTGAAACTTGCAATATGTCACGTGATCGACTCGGCAGTAAATCGTATACAGGCAAATTGTTCTATGTCAAAGTTTGAGTGGCAACGGATTTTTGCTCTGAGAAAAAACAAGTGAAAATTATTAATTAAGTTATAGTATTGTGCTTTGTTTCTGAGGTAAATTGATAGTTATCATAAATTACGTATCATTTTGTGCTGGTTTAGGTGGTTTTCGTTAATATCCTGCTTTTAATTACACTTATGAGAAATCTTAACCTAACTTTTAACAAAAAGCGCCGTGAGTCCGCTTTTTGACTGCATTTTTTACTGTAAAGCGCTTAAGACATATAGTGATGCGAATCTATTAACAGGTAACTTTTCGTCATAAAAAAAATCTTTATTTTTACCCTTTTTGTAAATAATACCAATTAAACAATAAGACCTATGTTGCAATACGTAGTTACACACGCGACATAGAACCTTTTGAATTTTGCTTTGGTTTTGTATGCATGGCTTAGTGGTTGATTGCTGCAGATGAATAACACAAGAGGAAGGCGATTAGTACAGTTAGCTACAAGTTCCTTTCAACAACCTCGCCAGCAACGACTGAACGAAGCTACTGGCCAGTTGCATGAAGATGAAACTATGCAGCAGTGTGACACGTCTAGTGAAGAGGTCTTGTTCGAAGAAGGGTCGTCTTCTGACTCAGACTACCTGTCAGAAGAAAGTAATGTTGGTTTTCAATCTAATGCATTAGAAGAAAGTCCGAGCTCAAACGCAGAGGTTCTTGATGAGGAGACAGGAGTGCTTACTCGTAAGGATACCCACAAAATGAAACGTAATCGTAAGGGTCAAGCAGATCAGACAAAATGGAAGAGATCAAAAAACTCTAAGGCTAGATTACAAGGTAAACAGTATGAAGGTTTTGAGAAGGATAGGAATGGAAAATACAAACAAATACTATTAAGACCAGCTAAATGCTTACAGGTAAGATGTGGTGGGCATACTGAAGTGCAACATGGGGGACCGAGACAAAGGTTTGAATGTGAAATGTTAACCGAAGAAGACCGAAAACTGATTTTTGATTCTTATTGGGTGGTGATGATGAAGGTGGTAGATACTCCAGTATTCGACCAGGAAACAAAAAAGGCGATCCACTTGTAGTTGATATTGTAAGCCTGCAATATAATCCAGATGGGATCATACGGTATAAGTTGGACTTTAATGACGACTTCAAAGAATTACCGCGACGCTCAAACAAAAACTACACACGAACTGATGCTGCTCATTATCAATCATTTCTCCCTATTGATACTACAAAATTTATACATTTACAAGAATTAAAACCACTGATTCCTAAAGATTATCACCCTTTTTATGACTCCTTAGAACATAATTGTTCAGATCCTGATGCCTGTCCTCATAAACGAAATAATTAGTGTGCAATGGTCGCATTGCACACTAAATATTAATTATTACGTTCGTTACATTAGTTTCTTCATTTTACCCTGCCATTTAAGTTTAATTCGTGAATTTTAAAATAAGTTTAGTTTTATTTTGTTATAAGCTAACAACATTTTTAAGTTTGTCAAAAAATTTTTACGTTTATATTGTTGTATATTTTTCTTAACTATACATATTTGTGATTGTTTCTACTTTAATAATAAATAACTTGAATAAATACTTTACCTGATTTTTGAAATTATCTGTGTATTATTTCATACAAATAAACTATCAATATATTACATGTCACAAATTTTAGGTCAATTGTAGTTACAACAGGTTCTATGTCAAATTTCTAACATAATATAATTATTTATGGAAAATTCAAAATGCACATTTAATTAAACACAATAGTTAGGAAACATTCGTTAAAAAACATTTTGGTGTCTTAAAAGATTTTTTTACGGTATGCTGTTTTTTTACTCTCCTGTAAATTTGTAATTTTTGACATAAAACTAATTGCAATATGAACGACGCTATACAACATCGTATCAGGTGACGAATCCTGGATATACGCGTACGAACCCGAAACAAAAAACAAGTCATGAGTTTGGGTGTTCGAAAATGAGTAAAAGCCAACAAAAATTGTTCGTTCACGGTGTGTTGCAAAAAAAATGGTGGCCACGTTTGTCTCCAAAACCGGCCATGTTACGACTATTCCTCTTAAGGGACAAAGAACGGTTAATGCAGAATGGTATGCTTGCATTTGTTTGCCACAGGTCGTTTCTGAACTCCGTAAAGAGAACTGCAATCGCCGCATCATCTTCCATCACGACAATTCGAGTTCTCACACCGCACACAGAACAAAAGAGTTTTTAGAGCAAATAAACATAGAATTATTAGACCATCCGCCGTACAGCCCCGACCTAAGCCCTAATGATTTCTATTCTTTCCCTAAAATAAAGAATAAATTGCGTGGACAGAGATTTTCATCACCTGAAGAAGCTGTCGACGCCTACAAAACGGCCATTTTGGAGACCCCAACTTCCGAATGGAATGGTTGCTTCAATGATTGATTCCATCGTATGGAAAAATGTGTCAAATTTCGCGGGAAATACTCCGAAAAGCAATAAATACATTTTTAAATAGTAATGTTGTGTCACTTCCTTGATTCCCGAAATTTTCCTAGTAGATGAAAGCCTACTTTAGAATCTAGTAACAGCCATAGGTCTCGAATGTCATTTACTCTTTCCAGAGAAGCGTCATGTAGCCTATACAAATATGCAATTGGTCTATGTTTCCGAGTGAAAGTAATTATTTTGCATTTATTATTACTTAGAGGCAATAGATTTTCTTGGCTCCAATTCAACACCGCGTCAGTGTAATATCTCTTTGTAGATTTATGGTATCTGATTCAGAATCAATACCCAGAATGAGTTTTAAGTCATCTTGCATTCAGAAAAAAAAATGGTGTTCGGCAGATCATTTATAACGTGCAGGAAGAGGGTTGGACCCAACGTACTGCCCTTACTTACCCCTGACCTCGTGAAGTAATCACTGGAGTTATTGCCATCCACCCGCACATACTGACATCTACTATTTAGATAAGATGCGAAAATTCAATAAGTTCGGGGGTAAAGCCAATAAATGCCAACTTTTCTAACAAGTTGTCGTTGGCGACGAGGTCAAAGGCAAAGTACGGCACCTGATCTCTTTTCTCTTTTGAGGCGAGACTAATTATATCACCATAAGCCTTTTTGTAATTCTTTCAATATTCTTCAACATACTTAAGACGCGCTTCGACATATATAGGAGTTAATCTTGTTTTAGGACATTTTTTTTGGTTTACTTAAGTCTTCTATACATATAATAAATCTGTAGAAAAGTCGTGTCTGTAATTCTAATATATTCTTGAAAAAACAAGTCCAGGGGACTAAATAAAGGGTTCTGAACCCAAATCAGTGGTTTTTAGAATTTTTGTCTGTCTGTCTGTCTGTCTGTCTGTGTATTCCGGATTCACGCAAAAACTACTAGACCGATTTACATGAAATTTTGTACATAGGTAGTTCGTAACCCGGGGCAACTTATAGGCTACTTTTTATCCGATTACGGAACTTCAAAAAAGAAGGTTAAGTATTTTCCTTCCTTTAGATGTTGATTTTCTATTATCTTAGTTATAGATGGGATGACGGATGTTTTTCAAATAAATACCATATTTATAAATAAAGTATAAAATAAAGTTATAAACTTGAAATGTAATAAAAATAAAATAATTTGAAATTACACCGATTTAGTTATGAAAACAACGCCATCTATCATCAAATGTAAAAAGTAGTATATTTTGCCTTCAGTTACTAATAAATTAAATAATATAAGTAACTTACATTTATATGTTTAAATAATAAGATTTTTAATATTATTTAAAAACTGTAACGTTTAGTTTTTTTAGTATTTTTGTTATTTTATTTTAAAAGTGTAGTAATTTTAATAGAAGATCAATCAAAAATATGAAAATTGATAAGGTTTTTATTTCAATTACTAATCTATATGTAAACTGATTAAAACTGGCCTGTCTGCAATTATTGCAAAATTTTCATTATCATTATAGTTTTATTTAAAAGATTTTTATATATGTCGTGGCCAGATCGTAGAATAGATCATATAAAGTAGTCTATCATTTCGTGAAATGGTGTGGTCATTTCATGATATTTAACACTATTTGTGGACCATGTCATGATATAGCTTGACCAAATCAATGAATAGAAATCGTTTGAAGATATTAATAACTAGAAACGGTGCTATTTCATGATATGGTCATATGATGATATCATTAAATCGTTTTTCACCGCTATCGGCGCTGATAGTGTATATTTTTAACAGAAACAAAACTTTTAACAGAATAGACATCTCTTTATACCTTATTGATAAAATAAATAAATGTTCACTTCTATTGCTGATATTATTAGATAATATAGTTTTGGCTTTCATTATTTCATCTAATAATAGCACCATCTACTTACCACTAAACAAACTAAAATGGCAAGTATCTGATATAATTAAATAATAGAATGCTACTGAATATACGATGCAAATAATTGAAAATTCGTTCGTGGCAACGTTGGATGTGTAATTACTAGGTAGATGTAGTCAATAATCATGAAAAAGCTTAGTTTTAGTTTTAATTAATTGTATTTAAACAAATATGCGGGCTATGTAGCTCTCGCCGTGAGATTTTATCATGGCACGGGAGCAAAGCGTGTACGATTCCTTCGAGGATGTTCTGTTATAGAAAACTTTACGTGCTGACTTAACACGTGTCCGTTAAAGTGGTGACGAATAACTTCGTGGGGAAACCTAGATGTCTGAGTAGTTAAAATAGTCGTGGAAATGTGAAAACCGTTAACATGCATTAAAGCATTGCAGCGTACTCTATTTTTCTGCTAACAAAACACTATAGGTAATGAGGCGTCCTGTGCACAGTAGTCAGACGTATATTAGCTGCTACTTTACTTTTTTACCTTTAATGAGATTTATAATCAGTGTGTAATTTAAGGTAGCTTTCATATTTTGTCTTGGTTTCATAGCTCATATGAGTATTTGTAAATTAACAGGCTCTTTTTTTTTAAAGCAAATTTTACTTAAACTGCTTTAAACAAAGGTTCTTTTTATTTTACTTGTCAAAGGCGGTAATCCAACTGATAAAAACTTAAATTTCATGGTACGTAAGCATTATTAAATATTTCAGCATATTATATATTAATTGCAATTTGAAGTGTCGATTTACCACGTTCTCGGTGGTTAAGGAAAACTTGCATATCTGAGAAGTTTCCCAGTTGAGGTCATCCCGCATTGGAATCAGCGCAGCGAACACTTTTTTGGCCAAAAACTTTATTATGATTAAATACACGTTACTATTGGGCCATTGCCCAGTAGTAACGTGTATTTAAGCTCCAACATTTTACTTTTCATGGGGCCATATATGCAGTTTTTATTTCATTCATATTTTCGGGTGTGTTACTTTTTTGTTTTCACTCTAAAAAAAAGTCCACTGAAATAAACATAGGCCTCCTGCATAAATTGTCAAGTAACCTGGATATTTGCAATAGTTGTCACGCTTTTTAGGCGTGTTGGCAACCGCAGCTATTATTAATTTGATCTTTTGTCAGGAAGATGGTGCTGCCCTATGTCATGTCATGCCCTAGGTCCTATGTCACCTCTTACGACGGTATGATATGAGGTGGCGGATTCTCTTTCACCGCCACAACAAGCCGAACATTATTCTACTCCCGTTCATGAGTGTAGTGCTTCCCACGTTCACTGTGAATAACATTTATAAGGAATAAAACTAATTTTAAGGATCTTATCGCGTTTAATTTTACCTTTTTTAATTCCCGATGTTTTGGGCACTTTACAGCACCCATGGTCACGGTAGGACTGAGGTTTTTGACGACCTGATATCACAGTTAGAATGGATTAGAATAAGAATAGAATAGAATATAATAGAATAAATGCAGAAGAATGCTTGGGTTTGAATTTTATTTTGTTAACTATGGGGCTCTTAGCAAATCTTACCACTCAGCCATCTTCCCTATTAAAATTAGGATGTGTTTTTTAATTTCAATAGCCCCGCGAATCATCAATGGTAGGAATTGGTGTCCTATTACAAGGATTTGTATATCAGACCCGGTATAATGGTTGGGACGATACTAAACACGTTGACATACTTTAGACTTCCTGGAGCGACAGTGTTTCACATCAACTATATGTTGTTTTACGCGGGTTTTTATGGAACTTTCATCCAAAGATGCGTAAAAAAACGTAAAAAAGTTAAAATTAGACGTGATAAAATCCGTAACATTAGTTTTATTCCATGTGTAGTATACTGTATACTAAATTTTGAAGTCTACTCGAACGTAAAAAAATATTTACATCTATTTTATGGTGCCAATCAATATTAAATAGGACCAATGATAGATATGAATAAAATATCTCAAATAAACAATATGCCGTAAATTGATAGAAGACCGCGAAACTCATCATTATTTTGTTAAAACTAAATTAACTTTAATTATAAATGAAGGTAAAGAGTAAAATGTAAATAATAGATAATAATAAATTTTTATTACGAGACAATTTACCTGTTTTATGGATACATCAGAAGACACGCCCGATATAAAAATAATAGGTGTTTCTAGACATATATATTCACGTGTTCCTGTAACATATTATACCTATCTATGCCAAATACCTAATCTACGTCTAATCATCATCATCATCATCATTACAGCCCTTCACAAGTCCACTGCTGAACATAGGCCTCCCCCAAAGAATGCCACAAAGCACGGTCCTGAGCCACCTGCATCCATCGACTTCCTGCATGTCTTACCAGGTCGTCACTCCATCTCGTGGGGGGACGCCCTACACTTCGCCTACCGGTACGAGGCTGCCACTCGAGAACCTTTCTTCCCCATCGGTTGTCGGTTCTTTGATCTATATGGCCGGCCCATTGCCACTTCAGCTTACTAATCCGTTGGGCTATGTCGGTTACTCTGGTTCTACTGCGGATATCCTTATTCCTAAGTTTATCACGCAGAGAAACTCCGAGCATAGCCCTCTCCGTCTACGTCTAATAGTCTTTTAGAATTCAAAAAAGTCTTTCACTAACATAGAGACACAGACACCGAGGTGACTCTAAAAGTGATCGAATTTCGCTAAATTTACCACGCGAGCGAAGCCGCGGGTAAAAAGCTAGTCTTTAATATTTGTGCAATTTCTTCCGCAGTACTAAACGCATTGTACATCACGATTAAATTTATCTAAAGTAAAGTAATGAAACACAAATCTTGCAAAACAGTGTTGTTTTCAATAACACGGCCGTCTAATCTAAAGTAATGCAGCCTTTTGTTCTCGCGGCAACGTCGTCGACCGTAATCCGATCGCTTCTATTCGGATCGAAAATGGGCCATATGTTATTGTTATTTATATTTTTTTTATTTGGTTTTCGCTGAAGTTAACACCCTCCAGCGGGAATATATTGCCAATTTTCCACAGACATTTTACATTGCTCGCACAATTTTCATAAATTTATTACACACTGAGAGTGGAGAAACAATTTACGCTCTTTGATACGTAATTGTCTTCCACTCTCTATTACTTTCTATAAACTTTACTGGCACGTAAAGCATATACAAAAACAAAAAAAATAAAAAGTAGTAACAGTTGCAACTGCGTACTACAATTAACATAGTAGTAATATAAAAAATTTACATCGGTGGTTAACAATAGATACAGTAATAAAAGATAACAAAAGTGCACATACATATTCTTAGTCTATAATTATAAAACAAACAATAATAACGAAAACAAAAAGACCTTGTAAAATATTACATCTTCTTAGTCTATATAACTATAAAAACTAGCCGATAAATAACAAAAAAAATACAGTAATAAAAAAGACACAGAAAGACATTCTAAACCTTATATATACTTTAGTTTATAATTATTTTTATACCTACTTACTAATTTAATAATTGTTAACGCTATTTACAGTCTAATTGAAGTTCTTTAGGTTCTTAAGTACATTTTCATTAAGTTTTATGAAGGAATCCAGAGCCGATTCCTTCCTCATCAGTTCTGTGAGTTTGTATGGCGACACTCTTAAGTTATTGCACAGTAATTCATGATGTATTCTGTATCGGCAGAAGGCGGGGCAGTTCTCCAATAGATGTTCCAACGTCTGAACTGTGCGGTTGTCGCACGGACATTTATCGTTTTTAATTATTTTAAAACGGTGCAGATATATTTTATAATAACCGTCTCCGATGAGAAATTGTGTAAGGTAGAAAGTAAGTTATTTGGAGTCAGTGTTCGTAGCCTTTCAATATCATCCAGTGTGGGAAGAAGGTTTCTTGTGTGTTTACCATGTGATGCACTGAGATACCTAGTTTGCCAGGTGGAGCGATTGTTTTTCCTAATTATGTACTTGATGTGTGTAACGGGGAACTCAGAGTAATCAGGCGACTTGTGAAGTCTAGAGCCCGCCCTGGCGGCCTCATCGGCGGGTTCGTTACCCGATATACCGGAGTGTCCCTTAACCCAGTCGATGTGTATGGTGCCTATAGACTTGTGTTCATGTATTTGTGTATGTGTTTGACTATGGGTTGTGAGTTACTTCTGTTCTGAATTGCATGAATGGATGAGCGTGAGTCGGTGTATATATTGCGCGTGTGTATTTGTGTGATGTGGCCCATTTGCATGCATCCCGAATTGCGAACAATTCCGCCTGGAACACTGTACACCTGTCGTGAAGCTTAAACATTTTGGTTGTCACTATGGAGTGAGGGTTGTGTTGACTGTAACATATAGAGGCGGCTCCCACGGCTCCATTCTCCTGTTTGCTACCATCCGTGTAAAATGTATAATGTGCTGTCTCTTTGTCAGTACATTGGTGATTGGGTGTGTTATATGGGAGTATAGTGATTCGGTCAGCGGGATGAAGTAACTCATGTATAGGAGTGGGTTTCCCCAATGAAAAGTCGCGCGGAATTAAGTCAGACATCCCCAGCAGCCTAGTCTTTTCAATGTGATGGATCTCTTTGATTTTAAGGTCTAGAAGCATAAACTGAGCGAGTGCCATGGCGGCAGTCGTTGTTGTAGTGCGAAATGCTCGGATAGCCTTGACGACAAACACACGTTGCATGCTCTCGTGGCTCCTCCTGATGCACTTTTTCTGTACAATATGTCCTCATATTCCCGAAGCATATGTGATCGTAGGTACAATCACCTGATGATAAATTGTACAAACGTTTTCTGGGTGAGCACCCCAGGTGGGCCTTGAGTACATGCAAAGCGTATTAAATATTCGCATGGCCTTGCTTATAACATATCGGACATGATGCCCGACGAGCAGCTTTTCGTCCAGTATAACCCCCAGCAGTTATAATTCAGGGTCGAAAGTGAGAAGGTGTCCATTGATGTAAATGTAAGTCGATTTTGCTTTGGGTATAAAAGCAATAAGTTTTGTCTTGGCGGGTACGAATATTAATTTGACACTCGCTCCCCACTGAACAAATTGGGAGAGTGCCAGATTGGTCCTGTTTTCTAAATCGCATACGTTTGCAGCAGTGACTACTAGGAGGACATCATCCGCGAATGCCTGCAGATGGCAACCTGCTGGTAGCCTCATGTCTAGGAGTTCATCAAGTATAATATTCCATAAGAGGGGACCACACGCGGAGGCCTGAATACAGTCCTTCGACATCGTCTTCGTGGCCCGCCTCCCGGCATGGTCTAAAATAATTTCACGATTGCGGACATAGTCTTGAATTAGTCCAAAGATGTTAGTGGGACAGCCAATGTGTCGCAACCGTTAAAAAAGTACCAGCCACCAAGCATTGTCAAAGGCGGCTTTGATATCTAGTGAGATGGCAATACTGAGGTGTTTGTTGTCCGTCGCTTGTTTAATAATATTTAAGGCCGTATTGATGGCTTCACATGTATTAGTTTGCCCTCTGAAACCAAACTGGTGTTTTTTCATCATGTTTTGCTTTTGGGCCCAGTATGTCACTCTCCTAATAAACAGCTTCTCCAGCAGCTTGCCAAATACAGGCAGAAGTCCTATAGGTCGGAACGATTCCAGGGCTGTATAATCAGACTTTCCAGGCTTGGGGATGATCTTAACGTAAGCTATCTTCCACTGGTCGGGGAAGTGATGAAGTGTGAGGCATCTGTTGAGTATGTCTGTCAGTAGTTTCGGGTAGTCTTTAACGAATTGAAAGCAGATGGTAGAAGTTAAATTGTCCAGTCCCGGTGCCTTGTTGGGGTTCATGTATTTAAAACACTCCAGCACTTCATCCTCAGTGAAGGGACGGTCGTCATTAGAATGTGGAGAGTCAGTCAGTTGGGATCGAAGTAGGTGATGTCGAGGTTCAATTTTTGGTTATAACAAAAAATTGATATTGCAATTGAAACGTGAAATTAATTAATTCACGGATTTTTATTTACTGCACACTTACATTTGCTTAACATGTCCTGGGAGAGAGAAAGAGTGTTGCCCACACCATTTTTGTAAAGTTCCCCATTACGTGTTACCACAATGTGTATCCGAGAATTGACCACAGATGCGACCTTGAAATCACATTTAAAACTAATTGAACGTAGTATTTAAAAAAATCTCATCAATATTTTTTGTTATCCGTATTTTAGAACATAATTTTAGGAACACGGGATTTAGGTTTAATAATTTTCGTGTCATTTAAATTACGATAATAATTATTTGTATTATTTAAATTTTTTTATGATTTGATAGATTAGAATTAGAGTTAAAGTGATGAAAGTTAGGATAGGAAAACTTTGCTATATTTTTATAACACTCGGAAGAACTATGTCCGAGTATGTGACAAATTGAAGCAGGATTTGGATGAGCGCTGCGATAATTTACATGATTTGAATAATTTTTCTTCCTCGATAGCATATGTAATCGCTTCGGATAAATTTCGAGGGTTCCTACAACATACAATATGCTAATAACTAGGGTTCATGCCCAATAAGAAAGTATTTAAGGCTAAGTCTTCCATTGCTGCAAGTCTACCTAAAAGTTCTTTTTCATCCTCACAGCTGTAGTGAATATCGGATTGGATCCGCGTAAGACACCATTTAATCCTTAATGAATATTGTGTCACATCTTCAGAAGACAACTGTTTACAATTTATACGTATAAAAAGTAAAAGCGACAAATGTTTTTGCTCTCCGAATGTCTGGATTAAAGAAATTGTTTTAATTCGGACCAACTACTACATTTTTTTAACCAACAAGCTAAGTGTGCCTCTCTTTCAAGTTGGGACACAATATATTTAAACAAAACATTCTGTTAGTCTGTATTTGTTAATGAAATGACGTTTTCGCAATTTGTAAGAATTGCGGTCAAAGAGTCGCGATCCCCGTTAAAGGACTTAATAAATTTGGTTACGATCGAAAGAGTGTTTTTTCAGACATTTTTGATTTAATATTTTTCGGTATTGGATTTAGTCCTGACAAGGAAATACCTGTAGTGATAAATTTTCTTTTCTCGTCTCGCCGTTTCCGATCACTTGTACCAAGTGCGCTATCCTCTCCGCGACAGGTTACTTGTACGATGTTTTAGGGTTTGTCGGTCCAATAATACTTTACGCTAAATTAATAAATTAAAACCTTGTGGGTTCTTAATATTGACTGGGACGAGACTCCATTCCCTAATTTTCTTAATATATGGCAGCAATATATTTCAGAATTACCTTTATTCTCATATTTACAGTTCTCCGTCATATAGGCGTAAATAAAAAGTTGCATGTGTCGCTACTCACCTTCGCCGACCCTAGTGAGAAGGCTTATGGGTGTGTTATTTATTCGCACGTTGTTAACGGAAATAATCCTTGCATTATAACGTTCATCTGTTCTAAATCTCGGATGTCACCATTAAAAACTATAACTTAGACACTAGGCTTGAGCTATGTGCCTTATTTTTGCTATATAAGTTGATACGCAAGGTTTACGATTCTTTGTCACTGAAGCATCCGATTGACAATATTTACGGATTTTCAGATTCGGAAGTTGCAGTCTGTAGGGCGTGCTCATCACCCCATAAGTTCAACACCTTTGTTGTTATTTATTACCGGATATTTTTCCATCGCAAATTTTAAATTCCGACCTTTGGCTACATGGACCTCTGTGGGTTTCCTTGTCGTGTAAGTAATGGCATGGTTTACACCGATACATTTAAGCTAACCAGAAGAAAATACTGTGTCTTTTGCAGTTAGCGAGATGGATTTATCACGATAAGCTTAAAATTTTATAATTTGTATAAATATCTAAGATCCGTTGTTTATGTTTAAAGTTTTTGAAAAAGTTACCGCGCAACAATAAAGTAATAACCACATCCGATTTAGAGATTTCTTAAATCACAATCATTAAAATTGTGAAAAGTATCTCTTTTTCCCGGGATATAAAAAATATTAAAAAGGGTCATATTGTTGATCTTATAATAGATCGTTATCACTATAAGAGTTTTCACGCCGGTCGTTGTAATTTACTTGCTGCATTACGAGGAAAGTATTGGATATTATCGGCTCGCCGCGTAGTTAGATGCTGCGTTGATAGATGTAACATCTGTTTTAGACGTAAACCTAAACCTACTTATCTTATGATGTCTGCTTTCCCTGCTTGCCGCTTAGAGCAGTCCGATCATTTACCCACACAGGTGTGGATTTTTCGGGCCCGCTTTATATTACATTAACGTGTAAGCGTGGTACATGCAGCCAGAAGGCTTATTTATATTTATTCGTATGCCATGTTACTTAGACAGTGCATTTAGAACTAGCGTCGAATCAAATTTCAGCAAGTTATTTAGACGTCTTTAAGAGATTTATCTCTCGGAGAGATCCGTGTTTTGTATACAGTGAAAACGGTAGTAATTTTGTCGCCTCGCATTCATATTTACATGAATTACATACACAATAATTGCTTTTTGCATTCTGAAGAATATTATAAGGCATTCAATCAGGTGCTCACTGATAATCGCATAATTTGGAAACTCAACCCTCCAACGCTTCACATTTTGCGGGCTTATGGGAGTTTAATATTAAGGCTGTAAATAAACTATTTGTCTCGCGTAATAGGCAAGCAAATCCTCACGTATGAGGAAATGCTTACTATACTCTATCAAGTCGAATGTATCTTAAATTCTCGTCCACTTTATGTGTTAAGTAGTGACCCTTCGGAACCTACAGCACTCGCGTCTGCACATTTCCTAAATTTAAAGCCGGTTGAATGCTTACCAGCCGCTGATTTAAGTAAAGAACATATTAATCTGTTATCGCGCTTTTCTTTAATAGATTCTTTAGTTCAGTCCTTTTGAAAACACTTTATATTTGAACACCTCTACCAAAGATGTTTTATAGGTCCAGATACCGTGTTGCGAACACACCGCACCGTTCATAGTGACGCCAGTCTTTGATTCATGTGTGCGTGTGTACCACGTGACGCGCATATCTTACGTACCATGGCTGCATTAATGTGCGTGACTTCGGTAATAACAGTGCGAATCGATTACCCAAAAAATGTGAGAGATTTTATATTTCAATCATATTGACGTACCTATTGATTCTACGAGTATAAAATATGTGTGCGAGGCGTGTGCATTTGTGTGCATGTGTGTATGGGGAAATGATTGGTTATGTGTGTTTTATGTAGGTACAAATATCGCACTAAAATATTGAAGATATGTAATAAAACCTATAATTAATGTAACAGTTAAAAATAAATAAAAATTCACAGTAGATGTTTATGTACGTAATATCTTTATATATAAAATTACGTGTCACATTGTTTGTCCGCGATGAACTCCTAAACTACTGAACTCATTTCAGTGAAATTTTGCACACTATGTGCAGCTTGGCCCAACTTGAAAGATAGGATAGCTTTATCCCGATAAGTGACCCTCAATTTTTTTATTGCTAATTTCAGGAGTTTTTTTTTTGGTAAAGCAAATGGTCGCTCAAAAAGGACAGAACAACGTCTGCCTGGTCAGCTAATATATTTATAATCTATTATTATTAAATTTATACAGAGTATTACACTCTATAGGTTGGGTAAAATCTGTAAAATTAGACCGTTTAAAACCCCTATACAGATAAACTTTCCGGTTGATCATGACATTAAAAATTATATACAACGTGTCCGAAAATTCAACGATAAGCCAACACCGGAGGATAGACCTGCCCCAGACTAATCGGGGAAAAAAAGAAAAAAAAATATATCCCAATTATATTTTAAGTTATATAAAAAAAATGAAATTCTTCAGAAATTGAGACCGTTTATGATATTTTTCACTACCATGACCACAATTTTTTAAATATTTTTTTCTTTTTTTTTTATAGGCAACCTGAATAGTACTGCTATCTACCACAATTCTTAAAAACTCCAGAATAACTCTTGTTTTGTCACGAAAATTCATGAAACTTATTTTATTCCCTAAATTTTTTGAAGACTTTTACTTTTAACCAAATTTAACTTATCGTGGTGTAAAAAAAAAGTATGAACACTAGTATGGCAATTTTTTTAAAAATTGACGCAACTAACCAACATTTTAAAATGGTATAATACTCTAGGAAAACAAGTCATAAAAAAATTTTGGGCCTATTATTTCTGAACAGGGGCCAAATGACGGTCGGGTGTAATAAAAGTATTAGTTCTTGAAAAATGTTTAATATTTCAAAACAAATGGTACAAACAGTTTGACGTGTAATTTATTAAGTTATTAACATTATAGCAAATGTTCGTACTGTTTGCCACCAGCATTAATACATGCACGACATCGCCTTAAAAATGATCGTTTTATTTGTTTTGTATATCTTCCGCTATTAATGTAATCAGCAGCCTGAGTGATATTTCGATGAAGCTCGTCCAATGTCACAATGGGTTTTGAGTAGACCCTGTTTTTAAGACAACCCCAATAGAAGAAGTCCAGGGGGTTCAAATCGGGTGAACGGGGTGGCCATAAGATAGGACCAAGTCGCCCGATCCAACGCCCTGGATACTCTTGATTTAAATATTCTCGCACAGGACGGGCATAATGTGCTGGGCAACCATCATTTTGGAACCACATGTTTTGAAGATCACTTAAGGGCACGTCGTTTAACAATTCTTGCAAGTCATTTTGTAAAAAGTTTAAATACCTATTGCCATCTAAGTTTCCTTGTAACTCAAAGGGCCCAATTACTTTTCCATTTAATATGCCGGTCCATAGGTTAACCTTGAATTGATATTGGGATTTGTCTTGTCTCATCAAGTGTGGATTTTCATTACCCCAACTATGTAGGTTGTGAAGATTTAAATACCCATCTTTCTTGCACGTTGTTTCATCCGACCATAGAATTTTTTTTGTCTAGGAAGTGGGGATCTTCACTGTGCCTTTGCAGCATTACACGGCAAAATGTGACCCGTAGCGGATAGTCCCGCGGTAATAACGTCTGCACACGCCTGTAGTGATATGGGTGAAGCTTGTGACGTTTTAATATTCGATGTGCAGAACTTTTCGGGATTCCTGTAGCTTCTTCTATGGCACGTACCGAAGTAGTCGAGTCATTTTCTATCTCATTGAGAACTTCTTCATCACGATCCAATCTAGGTCTTCCAGCGCTTCTCCTATTGGATGACATACGACCCTCCGAAAACGCTTGATGCACATTAATAAACACTCGATAATTAGGATATTTTTGAGCATTTGGGTATCTTTCTCGATACAGTCTGCTAGCAGCGTTAGCATTACATCGGCATTCTCCATAGATTAAATGCATATTAGCGTATTCCTGTGGTGTGTACGGTTGCGGCATGTTAAACGCCAAACAGTCCAAAATGCGCCAGAACTCTAAATCACAAAACACACAATCGTAGTCCAAGATAATGCCAGGTCAGTTCAGTTTGCAGATCACTTCCAGTCCAAATAATGCCAGGTCAGTTAAGTTTGCAGGTCGATTCCAGTCCAAAAAGCCAAGCCAAAAGTCGATAGTATGTACGAGGGCCACGTAAGTTGAATTGGGAACGGTGCGCAGTAAACAAAGGAGCAGAGCGTACTGAACCGACTTGCTGAGAATAATAACAGCTTCTCTACCTGCCCTGTTGTTGTCTCTTTTTAACGTAAATATCTCTAGCTATCTATCTCTCTCTAACATCTAAGGTATTAATGCCCCATTCGAATTCCTAGAAATTGTAACAGGAACCCATATTGGACATGTAGTAAAAGTGATTAGTGACAATTACAATTTAAGGAATTTGGCCCCTGTTTAGAAATAATAGGCCTAAATTTTTTTTATGACTTGTTTTCCTAGAGTATTATACCATTTTAGAATGTTGGTTAGTTGCGTCAATTTTTAAAAAAACTTGCCATACTAGTGTTCATACATTTTTTTTACACCACGATAAGTTAAATTTGGTTAAAAGTAAAAGTCTTCAAAAAATTTAGGGAATAAAATAAGTTTCATTAATTTTCGTGATAAAACAAGAGCTATTCTGGAATTTTTAAGAATTGTAGTAGATAGCAGTACTATTCAGGTTGCCTATAAAAAAAAAGAAAAAAATATTTAAAAAATTATGGTCATGGTAGTGAAAAATATCATAAACGGTCTCATTTTCTAAAGAATTTCATTTTTTTTATATAACTTAAAATATAATTGGGATATATTTTTTTTTCTTTTTTTCCCCGATTAGTCCGGTGCAGGTCTATCCTTCGGTGTTGGCTTATCGTTGAATTTTGGGACACGTTGTATATATATATATAAACATAGGCTAGGCAACACTCGAATATTATTGCGCAGTATTATTACTTGTATTGACATTTAGCTTTCGTATTCTTTTGTAAAGAAATACACCATAAAATTGTATACCTATTTATGAAAGTGATATTATTTTACTTATCTACTTATCTTTTTTCCAAGAGTAATTTTAACATGATTTCACAGCAGAAACAGTAATTTTGCGAAATTAAAAACACCGGTGCGTGACGTACGTTAACAGTGAACGTCACTGGCGTAATGGCGGAATAGGCTTGGGTAAAAAATATCGATATATCGAAATATCGATATTTTTTTAATAAAAATATCGATATATATCGTCGATACATTAAATCGCGATATATTATTTTAGAGTATCGAATTCGTATCAATTTCGATATATTTTAAAATGTTGTATCGTTTTTTTTCGTCGTCCAACCATCAGTAGATAAAATTTTGGACCTTATCTTTACATCATTCAAATGATGACGATATATCGATATTTATCACGCGATATATATCGATACTGTTTAGAAATATAGATTCGATATATATCGATATATTTTTTCCCTTTGCCCATCCCTATGGCGGAACGATCGAACGAATACACCAGTATTAACGCCTTTGAAATGGAAGCGTTTAAAGCCGCGTCTTCACCAAAGTTTTGTTGCCAACAAATGTTTCTGTAATCACCTAGTGTTGGCAACAAAACTTGAAACAATGTAGGGAATCTTTCTGTAAGAACGTGTGTCAGGCGTTCGCAAATAAACTTAAGAATTCTACTGTAAAACTTATCAAAATGTGTCCTTTACTAACACAATGATTAGGCACACTATAAATATTATAAGTTAATTTTGCATTATTGTTTATGTATTTAGTTTTAATTCTACGTCATAATATCATTTTATATTTTATTTCGCTATTTGAGAATACATCGAACCCGGGGGGATGTTCGCGCCACTTGCAACTACCGCCTAACTCTTATGAAATTTGTTAAATTATGTTATCTAATAAGAATACTACAAGGCCTATTTCCGGGTTTTCCTGTCTATCGCCTTTTATACCCAGCATGTGTACTCGTGGGTAAAAACGGGGTTCACAAGTTCGCAAATCACGCAACTGACCACAACGTTTTATCTCTCGTCATCGCCCCGCCCCGTGGTGTAATTTAGATATTAAACTATACAAGAGAACAGCTAGTGTACAGACATTTGCAATAACGCAATATTTCGTGAAAATCTGTGAAAGTTACATTTGTGAAGACAGCCGACTTCAAATGAATGTGGCCGCAGACCTGGAGACACGAGACAGATTAGCAGAAGTCTAGCTGAGTGCACATGCCTTCCTTCATGTCCGTTCTGTAGCCCGGATTTGAAGACATTTGCAGTATCGTGAAATATTATATTCTCACCGCCATACAGTCCATAACATACGTAAAATCATCCCTTTAATAATTCTTAACCCAACAGTTGGGCATTAAAACCAACACACCATTTAAACCCGCATTATAATTAATTTCGCTCCGCGTCATCGCCGGGATAATTAATATTATCCACCAACAATTTAACAACACAAAACAATTTTTAAATAGCTTGGTAACGATCACCTCATTCCCAGGGTTTGTTCTATTAGTTCTATTTTCTTTATATCTATCTTTATATATATTCTATTATATGTTCATCGATTAATTCTAATAGAAAAAAAATTATATCGTTAAATTTTTTACTTTGAGGATGTCAAATTTTGTAAATTTTCTGGGATTTTATTGTAAAAGCGTAATATAAATCGTCCCAATTATAATTTACTGACTCGGTATAGTCGAGTAACTAGTACTACTAGTGGCTGTTACTAGTATTTACAGAATGAATATCACTTATTTCTTTAAAACTACTTTTATTTTTGTGTATATAGGGTAAAACACCCAGTAGTTAGCCCCGCACCAGTACTCAGCTTTTACAGATATTATTTCCATATTAGTAGTGTTGAAATTTGTTCACACCACTAAAATAATGTTTAATTGAATCTGTGTCTCCTTATTGACTAATACACACACTTACGAACCAATAGCATGTCAGGTTCACGAGCTACACTCGTTAATTTGTACTGCTGCCAAAGACATGACTTGATGCGTCGCTGTTGCAATTTTTTTCTTAAGGAAACCTGCACGAGTTTTTGGTAAGTTTTTGAGTATATTTGCTTTCATTTGTGGTGAATTATTATACTGTGTCACAATAAAATGTTTATTTTGTAATAAAATTAACTATTACATGCATTTTATTTGTTTAATATGTTGTAATTTAGGTGGTCGACTAGTGGGTTTCAAATTTTTAAGGTAGATCCAATACTCAGCCATAAGTGGCTGACTACTGGTTTTTTCATGATTTTTTTATATACAGTTGAAATTAACGGAACGAATAGTATCAATTTTGCTCATTACTTTGGGCTTAACTCTTATAAGACGAAAAGTGTATTTTACCAGTAGTCAGCCAGTCAAATGTAATTGCATGTCAGGGGCTGACCAATGCGTCTACTAATCCAGTAGTCAGCCGTTAGTCCTGTTGCACAAAATAGTACCTTAAAGCCTTTTAATAGGGTTAAATGTGTGCACGGTTATTTTTGCATGAAAATCATTTGTTTTAGAATTCCATCATGTCAAAAATCCATTCATCAATACAAAGAAAATCAATGAGGGCTAATAATCTTCCACTCATCAGATGTCGCTAGTAGTGACTGAGGTAAAGTTTTTTGTTACACAATGTCAGTTAATTGAGAAATTAGTTTTAAATAAATAATTTATCATTATTTAGAGTATTATATTAATACACAACACAATGCGTCAGTGGTTTGATTTTTAATTTTTTGCACATTATAACTCTTTTTTTTTAAAGGATCCTCTTTTAGTTATATTTATAGTTTGGTTTATTCATTTCTAATGTAATTAATATAAAATATAACTAATAATACAGAAAGAAACGTTAAAGATCACATTTTCCTAAGAAATTATCGTCCCCGCTATGAAATCTGTCAAATATTTTACCTCACTCTAAAGTGGCGCCGCCCTGATGGTAGAAAAAGTCGTGGATGCCCTCATTAGGTAAAACACCCGGTAGTTAGACCCGCACCAGTACTCAGCCTTTCCAAGCATTATTTTCATACAAATAGTGTTGAAATTTGTTTACGTCATTAAAATAAACTTTAATCGAATCTGTGTCTCCTTATTGACTAAAACGCATACTTACGAACCAATATCATGTCAGGTTGACGAGCTACACTAGTTACTTTGCACTGCTGCCAAAGACATGACTAGATGCATCGCTGTTGCAATTTTTTTCTTAAGGAAACGTACTCAAGTTTTCGGCATAAATTTGTGTGTATTTGTTCTAATTTGTGGTGGATTGTTATACTGTGTTACAATAAAATGTTTATTTTGTGATAGAATTAACTATCACACGCATTTTATTTGTTTAATATGTTGTAATTTAGGTGGCCGACTAGTGGGTTTCAAATTTTTAGGCTAGATCCAATATTCAGCAATAAGTGGCTGACTACTACTTTTTAAGTGAATTTCTTACATGTAGTTAAAATTAACACAACGAATAGTAATAATTTTGTTCATTACTTTGGGTTTAACTCTTATAAGGCGAAAAGTGTATTTTACCAGTAGTCAGCTGCATACAAATTTAATAGCATGTCAGGGGCCGACCAATGGGTCCACAAATCCAGTAGTCAGCCGTTAGTCCTGTTGCACAAAATAGAACCTTAAAGCCTTTTCAATAAGTGTTAAATCTATACACGGTTATTTTAGCATGAAAATAATTTTTTTTAGAAATCTATCATGTCAAAAATCCGTCCAACAATACAAAGAAGAGCAATTAACACAAGCTAGGGGGGCAATTAGAAATGGTATGAAAAGAATAGGAGCTATTTCTTCCAAAGAGTGGAGACAATTTCAGAGACAAAAAAATGAAGCAACAGAAAAAGAACGATACATTGATTAAAAAAATTAAAAGATTTCAAGTTAAAACAAAGAAAGAAGAACAAAGTCAAAAAAAGAAAGAAGAGTTACAAAAAAGGAAAGCGAAAAAGCTGTTGAATTCCAAAAATAGCAAAGACGATCTATGGATCTGAGTCGTGGTTCTTCACTGCTGGTCAAATGGCAAATTCACACAGCGAGCTATGGAGAGGACTATGTTCGGTGTTTTTCTGCGTAACACACTTAAAACCGCAGTAGAACCAGAGTAATCGACTGAGCCCAAAGGATTAGTAAGCTGAAGTGGCAATTTGCCGGCCATATAGCTCGAAAATCCGACAATCGATGGGTAAGAAAGGTTCTCGAGTGGCAGCCTCTTACCGGCAGGCGAAGTCGTGTAGCACGTCCCCCCACTAGATGAAGTGACGACTTGGTAAGACATGCAAGAAGTCAATGGATGCAGGTGGCTCGGGATCGTGCTTTGTGGCATTCTTTGGGGAAGACCTATGTTCAGCAGTGGATTTGTGCAGGGCTGTAATGATGATGATGATGATGATGATATTCGAAAATATACATAATAAAGAATTTCTATGCCAAATATGTAAGAATAAGTGAGAGGCTGACTACAGGGTAAGACATGGCTGACTTGTGGAGAAATGAGGCTGACTACTGGTGAAAAGTGCCATAATTTGTTTAATGTTGATTTTTTATATAATTTTATTATAAATATAATGTTTTGATAATTTCTTTAGTAAGTTTAATAAACAACCTTACTGGGAATAGTGATTGTTTTCTACCGACTTCCAAAAAGGAGACGGTACTCAATTCGACGCGTATGTTTTTTTTATGTGTGTTACCTCATAACTTTTTACTGGGTGGACCGATTTCGATGTTTCTTTTTTTATATAAAAGCTGATACTTCTCGTGTTGTCCCATATTTATTTATTTATTTAAGCTTTCATGCACAAAGTTGTACATATGGCGGACTTAATGCTATAGGGCATTCTCTCCCAGTCAACCATTAGGCTAAACAGAGATATACAAAACAAGAGGCGGTGCAGCAGTAATCAAAATAGAAAGCGCTAAAAGCAAAAAAAATTGTATATACATATAAATATACATATACATACACATACATAGACATATATACTTAAATACACACAATATATACATATATAAATACATATATACACAATACATATAAATATTATCTATGTCAGAACAAGTATAAAATATACATATGTGTATGAAAATAAAAACTATGTTAGTTCAAACTTGCAACAATTTTTTCACATGCTTACGGACTTGATTTTTAAAAAGAAACTTGTTGGAAGCTTTTTTAATATCAAGAGGGATGTCGTTCCAGAGTCTGATGGCCGTGAGGGCGAAAGGTTGAGATAAATAACCAGTACGGTGTAAAGGAGTGAGCAACTTAAGATTAGCCGATGAACGGAGAGAGCGATTATGAGAATCTCCCAGGTATTGAAATTTGGATTTCAGATTCTCGGGAGCACATGGATCGTTCAGAATTGTGAAAATGGTGCAGAGCATTCTGACATATCTGCGCTGACGGATAGGCAGCCAATTTAGCTGAGCATGAAAAGAAGATACATGGTCGTATTTACGGAGACCATAATTGTATCTGATACTGTTGTTAAGTAGACGATCCAATTTATTAAGATGATTATGAGACAGGCCTGAGCAATACACATCGACATAACCAATAATCGGTAAGATAAGTGACTGGACAAGTAAAATCTTGGTATTGGTGGGAAGAAAAAATTTTAATCGATATAGAGATCGCAAAGTTCCAGTAGTTTTGCGACTCACCTCCTGTATATGTTTGTTCCATGTTAAGCAACCGTCAACGTACAGACCAAGGTTCTTTACATGACGGGAGAATGGTATGACATTATTTTAAACATAATTGAAACTTTGTGGCATTCTTTGGGGGAGGCCTATGTTCAGCAGTGGACTTGTGAAGGGCTGTAATGATGATGAATGAATTGATGGTAGGGTGGGAATATCTAGTTTCGATAATAATCGTGGGCTACCTAAGATTATTGTTTGGCACTTAGAAGGGTTCACGTTTATGCCATACACAGTGGACCATTCTGAGATGTATTTCAAATCATCATTCAATAATGATGAGCATTAGAGATGTTTGGGGGTTCCACTTGCACATATAACTGCAGATCATCAGCATACAGATGGTAAGAGCATTTGAGATTAAATGTGATGAGATTGATAAAAATTGAAAACAGAAGAGGAGAGACTATACCGCCTTGAGGGACGCCAGTAGACACATCACACCAATCAGATAGTATATGTCCAGTGCGCACGGCCTGTTGGCACCCTCGAAGATATGATGAGAACCATTCCTGAGATAAAAACGAGATATTCAAATGAGAAAGAAGGGCCAACAAGATATCATGATCAACAGAATTAAATGCGTTAGAAAAATCAATTAAGATAAGGACGGTCAGTTTTGATTTTTTCATCCCCTCTCGGACACCTTCCGTCACCTTGAGAAGAGCAGTAGTAGTAGAATGACCAGGGCGGAAACCCGACTGATAAGGGGAAAGAATATTATTTGAGAAAATAAAAGAAGAAATCTGTTTATAAGCAACGGCTTCCAGAACTTTAGAGAGAAAAGGCAGAATAGAAATTGGTCTGAAATTGGATATAGCGTTGCAATCGCTGGATTTAGGAATGGGAATAATAAAGGCTTTACGCCAGAGAGTTGGGAAAACACCGTTCATCAGCAAAACATTAATGATATGAGTTATCACGGGTAAAACAGCATCCAACACGAATATGAATTTGATCAAGGTCAAACCAATAGTTTTTGAGTTATTTGAGTTATTCTTAATAACTTATATTGAAGTCGACTGTACAAAATTTTTTATTTTAAATTATTATTCATAATGTTTAATATTTAAAATACAGTTCAACCAAATTTTAGTCCTCACCAAAAGGCTGACTACTGGGTGTTTTACTTACAACACAAGTTATGGGGGCGATTAGAAATGGAATGAAACGAATTAGAGCTGTTTCTTCCAGAGAGTGGAGAAATTTTCAGAAACAAAAAGAAGAAATGAAGCAACAGAAAAGAGTGATATATTGATTTAAAAAAAATAAGAGATTTGAAGCTAAAACAAAGAAAGAAGAAGAAAGCCAAAAAAGAAAGCAGAATTACAAAAAAGGAAAGCGTAAAAGCTGTTGAATTCTAAAAATAGCAAAAGGAGAAAGAAAAATATGATACATATCGTATTTTTAATTTAATATTATATTTACAATAAACATAGCTGCAAAAACTCTGAAAAGGAATTGACTAGCGACACTAAAATTATTAACTTAAAGCGTAGAGGGAGTATGTACAATAGAGTAGTACTTGCCGTATACCTAAGCGGGATAGCAATAGTTTAAGGTTAGTGTTGCCGATGATTCTCTATCTTTATTTTCTTGATTTTTGGGAAAAGTAAATTTTGTTTCCTAATTATAAGTAGAATCAATACACAGTGTTTCAAAAATATGTAAGTAATTCATTAAGCTCCTAAGATATATCTAATTAGGTTAATAGTAGTTCATTAACTTCATAAGATATATATTAAAAGGTTAATGTACTAAATTTAAAAATAAAACGAATTTTGTTATTATATTTATATCGCTTTATTTTGCGTTTTGTCTTTTCCTTGTTATTATAATCAGTTTTTTTTTTTATATATAATGTTTTGCTATGTATAACAGATAGCGCAAATACACACAAAAAACTATAGTATACTTGAAATTGAACAGTTAAAAAAACTTACCTTGGATATATTATTATCAACCAATTTTTTTATCGGTAGATAATAATATATCCACAGGTATGTGTTCAATTTCCAATGAAACAACAGAAATAATACAAAATATTTATGTGAATATTATTTAAATAAAACAAATAATTGAAACAGCACTAGGAAAATTTTTGTACATCTTTACAGTTTTCGGTTTGGTAACTGACGCTTGAAAACTAAAGGATTCAAGTAAATACTTTTTCATCCCGTTCAGAGTCTGTAACCCTAAAAAAGAACGGGCAAGAAACTTTAGGGAACTGTTTACAATCAGCTAAACTTACATACGAATACATGTTTATTATTGCAAGCATTTATAATTTTTACAAACAAACAAAAAGCGATGAAGTCAGCAACAGCCTTTTCAGAATTATAATTGGGCAGCCATTTTGTCACCGGGAGCCTTTTATACATGAGACGTTTGTACCACGTCTGTTTCTTGAAACGGTGTTTGGGCGGAGACGACATTATTTATTGGTTCTTACCTGAGAATAAAGAGACAATTTTTAAATACTCAATGTAAAAAAAAAACCTATTTTGTATAATACTATCGATCCGCCCCGGCTTAGCACGGGTGATTTCTGGATCTCGACAACAGCGCCGGCTACCGGTTCCAATTGTGTTTCTCTTTTAAATCATCCAGAGACTCACTCAAACGCACACAAAAAAATTCATCAAAATCGTTTGAGCCGTTTTCGAGTTTTAACGAGACTAACGGACAGCAATTGATTTATATATAGAGAGATTAAAATGACAAACGAGTTCGCATGACAAAAAGTAACTGCAACCAAGTACAAACAAATGGAAATTCTTGTGCATTGTCGTCTCTGAGAAAGAATGAAGATGAAATACGAGTATGTACACATGTAATTCTACCTACTGTCTCTTCCTTCATACTGAAAAATAACACTGGAAGCATGACCGCTTAGCGACAGAAAGGGGTGGGGGGTAGTACATATTTAAACTAAAAATGGGGATGATTTTACAATTTACGATGTACTATATTCATTTTTATAGCTGTAGCTTTTAATTAAGATATAAGACTACATAGGTTTATAGCATTGCTATTGAATGTTTCTCAAAAAGTTATAAAACTCAAAGAGATATAAAACTCATTTAATAAAATGTTTACCTGTTTTTGTAAACACAAAACGCGCCTGCTAGCTACCACCTAGTTCAAAGTAAAGTGAAATAATGTTGCAGCTGTAATAATATGAATTCATAGGTTTAGTTATGATAAGTGTAAATACGTTTTGTGAACACAATGTCAGCCTCATACATAATTTTCAACTAAGCGTACTTGTGTCATAATGTATGTATTATTATTTTACCTCAAGTCCTGGTTCGACGATTTTCAGTTGTTTCGTAGTATAAGGTAATAATATCCTGAAAAATAGTAAAAGGTCAATAATATCCTGAAAAAATAAATATTGAGCACGTAGAAAAAATATCCCTATTAAATTCAAAATTACAACAATAGTTAACTACACAAATTCAAAATCAAAATAGATTACTCACTGGAATAAAAAGTGTTGGAATTGCATTCGGCAACAAATATGTCCTCTTGTGCGTTTTACGAAAATAACGCGACTCAAAATGTTTCGAACATATGCGGTCATTCTTCTCAGGTTGCCATTCCTTTCTCCCAGAAGCTACAATACACATTTTATAATGTTTGCTTCTTTAGGAAATCTAAAATAAATAAATTATATTGATAATTAATTTAAGGTTAAAAATTTGTTCAGAGTCGTAAAGAAATTAAGGATTTTTTTGCCAAGCACTGGTATCCCTGTAGTGATTATACAGCAAATTTGAAACGACAAAAAATAAATGGCGACCTTTAAATAAAATAACTCTTCTTAATTTAGTCGTATAAAACGAAAAAAAGTTGTAGGTTATTTTAGTAATTTATTGCATATTTTCTGATAATTATACACTAGAGATAATGAAAATTAATCAGGTAATCGGTTTCTATAGGCATTTTTACTTTAAATAAGCTTATTTAGTGATGAATGATTATGTATGGTGTTTTTCATTCTGGTCGGTTTTTACTACCTAACACAACAACAACTACGCGCCATAATTTCACATAAACTCTGTCTAAAACAAAAAACTTTAAACGTCACGTAACTCAAACGCCAATAATTTAGCAAATAATCACATAAAACCACTAAAACAGTTGATGACAGCCGTTTGTTTGGAACATAGTACCTTTGTTCCAAACAAAGGAAACCGCATACGGTGAAAGAAACAAAAAAAATTGTTTGACTCGCTCGCTCTTAACGTAACATAGATAAGTGTGTTTCTCTCACTCATTTCCTATCGTTTTAGTGACGCCTCTATAGTTTATTCTCTCTCTACGACTTAAAGAATATTGGATGTGACAATTCTTGCATGGTACGTTTGAAATGTTCTGAATTCGCTGGGGACATATATGAAAATTGGACTTACCTAGTCGGACTGTTTGTGCCATATAAACATATTCGTCGACAAGTCGACAACTTCGAGCTTAGTGCTCCCAACAACTACCGGCGTAGGTGTGACATGAACGTTAAACGTGATTTTTGTTTCGTCCATGTTCATCTTAAGGCCTATCCGTTGGGCGACACTATTGAGGTTATTGCATAGTGCTTAGGTCCTCCAGCGATTCTGCCATAAAGACTATATCGTCGGCAAATCGAAGTCCAACTTCTACCGAGAGGTCAATCGGCGGATTCAACTCAAGCAGGAGATTAGGACACATCTTCTCGTCAGGCATACCTCAATACCTTAAAATAAAATTGTACAAAGAGTGCGTGTTGCCAGTGATGACTTATGGATTTGAGGCGTGGTCCTTCACTGCTGACCGTATGAGAAAGCTCAAATTCGCTAAGCGAGCTATGGAGAGGGATATGCTCGTCGTTTTTCTGTGTGATAGACTAAAAACGAGGATATCCGCAGTAGAACCAGAGAAACCGTCAAATCCCAAAGAATTAGTAAGCTGAAAGGGCAATGGGCCGGCCATATAGCTCGAAGAACCGACAATCGATGGGGAAGAAAGGTTCTCGCAGCCTCGTGGCAGCCTCGTTCTGGCAGGCGAAGTGTAAGGCGTCGCTCCACTAGATGGAGTGATGACCTGGTAAGACATGCGGGAAGTCAATGGATGCAGGTGGCTCGGGACCGTGCTTTGTGACATTCCTTGGGGGAGGTCTATGTTCAGCAGTGGGCTGTAATGATGATGATGATGATAATGATATTTGGAAATATATATAATAAAGAATTTCTATGCCAAATATGTAAGAATAAGTGAGAGGCTGACTACAGGGTAAGACATGGCTGACTTGTGGAGAAATGAGGCTGTCTACTGGTGAAAAGTGCCATAATTTGTTAAATGTTGATTTTTTATATAATTCTATTATAAATATGTTTTGTTGAATTCTTTAGTAAATTTAATAAACAAGCTTTCTGAGAATAATGATTGTTTTCACACATTATGTATAATATTTAAAACACAGTTGAATCAAATTTTCGTCCTCACTAAAAAGGCTGACTACTGGGTGTTTTACCCTACATTACATTTTGATAAATGTATTATGCCAAATTACCCGCCCTACTACTCGAATACTGATCCTTATTAGTGTGAATAAATAACTACTTTATATGGTTTACTAAGCCGATTGTTCTATTGAATAAAAGTCTATTAGCTAGGCGCTACCTGAGAGTCAAAAAGGTCGTGTAGGTATGTTTTGGTCGCGCGGTGGCTTTTGCTAAACGAGTTCCTGGAAGTTGATCCGTGCACGTGCACCGTAATTCTAAAAACTGATCAGTTCTAACGAAAACAATAGTGCATTAGCAAAATTGTTGCATTATTTTGGTCCGTATAAAAATAAAAATATTCGTCCGTAATTTGCTTTTTACACCCTTATTCCAAGAGTTGATGAGACATCTTCATTAATAACACACACTCTCGCACACTCTCGATCTAACCCCCCTCGTATGCCACAATCATTTTGTAAAACCTCAAATGCGTCGTTGTTTTGAAAACCCCCTCTGTTTCTATTATATTCGCAAATTAATCTATCACCAACAACCTTACAGAAATTTGGCTCGAAATTATAAGGAGAGCATCTGGATTAAGTTTTCACGACTGACTTCTATATTCAGAAGCTCTATGCCATTACTTTTACTGTTATCAGGAACAACATATTTTGCAAGTGCTTTATTGTGTGCTAATATGAAAACGTATAATTTGACATTTATTTAAAAAAATCACCAACCAGACATTGATTTATATTAACTCAATGCAACCAGATCTATAAAGCAACACGGGTCGCCAACGTACCGGACGGAGTAGCCATAGGCAGGCGTTACCCGTACAATAAAACTAGTAACAGCCCCATTGTTAACTAGACTAAATTTATGCATGCTGCATCAACGTCCTACAAAAATGATGAATTGCTCAGTTTTCTTCTGCAAAAAGAGATCTACCACACGACAAATTTACAAAGATATGGCGCTATCTGTCATATGTAAGAAAATCTTAATGACATTAGTACCTACTATTTACTTCTTTTTAAACTTAAAAATTACAATAATAATGGTCCAAAGCAAGGGTCGTGTTGATTCAGATTTGTTTACCAACAGAGGCCGCTCACCCAGATCGCTCAGATTTCTCCACTTCAAAAATATTAAATCTAATTTTCCAGAGCCATCAATTATCATTTACTCTACCAGATGAAACTATCATCTTACGATGCCATTAGTGCCACTCTCACTATTCCTGATTCGCTGACATCTGCATCTTGTACAAATCAACTCTTCTGCGGGTGAGTTTCTTTTTATTAGTTTATGTAGACTATTACAATTAATTTCTCCTATTTTATTATTGAGATTGAGTAAGCTGCATATAAAGATGATAGCAACATAATATAGCCTATTTTATTTTTCAGGCTCGTACAAAGGAAACATCTGAAAATTATAATTCGATTCCCACTATTGCACTTTAAATAATAATACTTAATAGCTCGAACAAATTGAAAATTGAAATTGAAAGATTTCTGAATATATATGAAAAATGTTTGATAGATAAAGAAGAACGGATGGTTCTTGAAAAAAACAGAACTTATTAAGCGTCAAATTAAGAAAAAATTTAAAAGTGGGAATCTCTCACGAGCTAAGTATTCACCACAAATGCAATGTTTTGCTTTACTCTCTGTACTGATACAAGAATTTCTTTATTAGTGCAAAAAGCGAACCCACTAAAATGAATTCATTATATAATACAAAATTAATCTTTTTCTTCTATGTTTATTTGTTAAATGATAGGTAATTATAATAGTAATAAATAGTCCTATCTCTATTATAATATCTACCTTTTTATCGATAATGCGTATCAACAGTTGTTACAGTCACTGCTGTATGCAACTTGTCAATGTAGTTGCGTCACTTCATTACACTGTTACTTAGACTATTCAACCAAAGGACAAGTAATGCGCCCTCTCGGTAGAGAATAATTCTGTGAATACGCCTAATGCTACGAACAGAAAAGTCTGTCACTTTTGGTGCGAGGCGAGGAAACACTACATAGACAGTACTGCACACATACTCAATAAAATTTTGTGTCATTGTGCCACACAGAAGTCTAAATCTCCAACACTATTACATTTTACACACACTATAGGTTAAATACATGAACATAGAAAAAGTTATAAGTGTAAGACAGACGAATTAGTGTTCATCTTATGCTACGATATCGATATTTTATATCGATATTTTCCCTAAGCGAAAAAAAACAATCTAGCAAATCGCACTCGAATAATTAAAATCCTCTTTACTCTTTAGTTTGGTCAGCGCATCAATTATTTTTAGGTTTCCGTAGTAAAACAAGAAGGAACCCTTATAGTTTCACCAAGTCCGTCCGTTTGTCCATATGCCGCGGCTTAGCGTAGAGACTCTAAATAGCTGTAATTTTGCATGGTTATATATAAATACCAGAAATCAAAAAGGCTCTAAATAACAAAACTAAAATTGGAGGAAAAAAACAATCCAAAATTTTACAAGTACATCGCATGAATAACACATCTGTTGACAGTAATGTTGGTAGAGAATTACAGACTAATTTGCGACATTTACTAAGCAAACATTGAAATTGGGATGAATCAAATTGCATCGAACAGATAGTACTTGTGCGGGTAGGTTCCTAACTCCTTTTTCGATTGCACAATTGTGCCCACTTCATCAACAACATCAACAAACAAAAACTAAATGATAATCCATATTAATATTATAAATGCGAAATTGTGTCTGTATATATATATTCGTAAGTATTTGGATGTTTGTTACTCCTTCAAGCCACGACTGAATCGATTTGGATACTCTGAACCAACGCATAGCCTACATTTTATTACGTGCGAACTTTTTAATTTTCTGGGAGAAAATTAAAAAAGGTTTCCAGGGGACTTAAAAAATTTTAATCCACGTGGACGAAGTCGCGGGCTAAAGCTAAATTGAATATATTGAATAAAACTATTTTTACGGATTTTATCGCGTTTAATTATATATTATGTATATATCATATTATAATGCCGTCATGGATAAATAATGTTTATTTTAGTAACATCGGATGTAATACCAGTATAATACTTTGTAATTTACTTAGTGTTCATTTATATCAACCGGTTGAGTTTAATGTATCCTTCGTTACTTCCTTGTTTTTATTTTACTTCACTGTAATTTTAGTTCACTGTAAAAAATATCAACATAATTTATTTATAATCTAAAATTAAAGCAAAGTTACAGCCTATATACTTCTCACTGCTGGGCACAGGCCTCCTCTCATTTCTGAGAGGGTTTTAGAACAAGGAATAGTGTCCGCCGCGCTGCCCCAATGCGAACTTCACATGTCTTCAAAAATATTTCTTTTTCTTTTTCTCAGACATGCAGGTTTCCTCACGATGTTTTCCTTCACCGCAGAGTACGTGATAAATCAACACTTAAAATTGCAATTAACAATTTCATTGGTGCCGAGGGGGTATTGCATGGCGGACAACCTCTTGCAACTTTACAAAGCGCAGGTTCGGCGTCATTAGGAATACTGTTCCCATTTCTGAACCGGGTTTTTTTTTACTATTCTAAACCAGCGCTTAACTACGATCCACATGATGGTAAGCGGTGATGTACACTGCCTTAAATGGTGAAGCGTACTGATTTAACAAAAGACTATTCACTCATGCCTTGAAGACACCCACATTGTAATCGGATTGAAAGACGCTGATGCTGGCAACATATTCCACTAATAATAACACTCATAAATCACTTTTTAATTTTTAATACTTTTTTGTCACAAAGTACCTTATTGTGGTCTATGTATAAGAAATAGGACTACGGTATCGCGGTTTTTTTTTAGATGGGGGAAAGATAAATATTTTTGTAGAACATAGTATTTACGTATCACTAACCATTACACCAGCGCCAGCTGATTAAACAGTTCGGGAGCGCTTTTTCGTTCGACTTGTTTAACGAAAATCAATATTTAAGGCTGGCTGAGCGATGTAGCCTTATGCTAGATAAACTATTACTCGTGAATCTGACTATCATATACAAAAATAATTTATCAAATCTGACTGGTAGATCCAGGGATTAGCGTGTTTAAACAAACAAGAAAACCTCTTTTGCTTTATTATATTGGAATAGATTTTATCTCATTCTCTCTTTATATATCTGTCTCTTTTAGTGTCACTTTTTCGTTTCATTTGTTTCAAATCACAACGATACTAAAGAATTTCCACTGCAAAAAAAAATTGAAGGCATGTGAATGTCGGCAACACGCCTAGGGACAGCGCGGCGGACATTTCCTTGTTCTAAAACTCTCTCAGAAATTAGAGGAGACTATGCCTAGAAGTGGGACATATATAGGCTGTAACTTTAACATCTGTGTTTAACATACATACAATTGTTCCGTGTGAGATTCAAACTCGAGGCCCATAGCGCTGTAGCCAAATGTTTACCCCTACACTATTTATTAACCGTGGTTATTTCTCAGCAAAATGAAATCTATCGACGCAAATCCCAGATAACTTCTGAACGAACTTAGCTTCTTTTGTTGTCTGATTTGTAGATTAGGACATTTACCTACATATTTAATGCATATAAATGAGTTTTAAATAATGATTTCTGAGTTAAAATATTATTTTTGTTCTTAAGTATTATTGTAATAAAATGTTGTGTATGTACATGTCCTCGTATTTTAATATCAAAACACTTCAAAATTATGCATAATTATTACCTTATTATTCACCCTACCGTTGCTTCCTTAGTTTTTCCTTGTATCTATTAAACTAATATTATCGCGATTGTAAACCTTGATTAATATCGACTCAAATCTCTACGTAGCATAAAACAAAGTCGCTTCCCGCCGTCTGTATGCTTAGATATTGCATACCGAGCGCAAAGCGCGTGGGTATGTTCTACTAACGCCTAAAAATGAAAATTCCACCGTTTTGTCGCATGAAATCGTATCCAGCAATCATATTACACATATAAATGATATAAAAAGCACATTGTTAGAAAGATAAATGATTGTTGAACTTATTAATATTTTTTTTAACTCGATTAATTGCTATTTTTAAATAAAAAAAGGGGTTTTAGTGGCTTATGGTGTGGATTTATCATGTCCCCAAGGCTTGTAAACACTATAACTTTTGTAAATATCAATTGTTTAACTCAATCTATTTATTAATCTCTTCATCTATCATGTGGGAAGCCACTGAATGTAAATGGCAGTGTAATTTTGTTTTGTTTAGCTATAATTAATTTTTTTCGGCTCGAAAATGGCGAAATTTTCGTTGATTTGATAGCCTCGTATAGAATTATTTCTGTAAATGGGGATATGCAGCCACAGAGTAGTTTACTCACTAACTCAGTTGGCCATCGCCATAGATTACTGTATATATCAGTTCGCCGCATTAGCTTGCTACATTTATATTTATCTATGGTTCGCCGTCAGTCGCCGTCGTGAGTGAACATTATTTCGGTTGTTTGCAGCGGCTCAAAAAGATCGCTGTACAAATACACAATATTCGAATAACCAAATTTCTTAAATACTTGATTATAATAATAATAACAGATTTTTTTATTACAATATTTTAAAAGCACAGAATAAATAATAGTAGTACGTACTAAAAGTAAGTAGTATCAATTTTTTTGTCATGGGTGAAATTTTCATGGTTTTCGAGGGTGTTGAAACCGATAGGGTTGTCGAAATGTAAATCCAAGATGGCGGCCGCAATATGTATCTGTTTTTTCAATATGGGTGTCATTTTCATGGTTTTCGAGGGTGCTGAAGCCAATAGTGTTGTCGAAATGTAAATCCAAGGTGGCGGCTGCAATAGGTATAATTTTTTTCATCATGGGTGTCTTTTTCATGGTTTTCGAGAATGTTGAAGCCGATAGTGCTGTCGAAATGTAAATCCAAGATGGCGGCTGAAGTAGGTACCAATTTTTTCATCATGGGTGTCATTTTCATGGTTTTCGAGGGTGTCGAAGACGATAGTGCTGTCGAAATGTAAATCCAACATGGCGGCTGCAATAGATATCAATTTTTTCATCTTGGGTGTAATTTTCATGGTTTTCGAGGGTGTTAAAGCCGATAGTGCTGTCGAAATGTAAATCTAAGATGGCGGCTGCAAGGGGTATCAATTTTTTCATCATGGGTGTCATTTTCATGGGTTTCGAGGGTGTTGAAGCCGATAGTGCTGTCGAAATATAAATCCAAGATGGCGGCTGAAGTAGGTACCAATTTTTTCATCATGGGTGTCATTTTCATGGTTTTCTAGGGTGTTGAAGCCGATAGTGCTGTTGAAATGTAATTCCAAGATGGCGGCTGCAATATATATCAATTTTTTCATCATGGGTGTCATTTTCATGGGCCTCGAGGGTGTTGAAGCCGATAGTGCTGTCGAAATGTAAATCCAAGATGGCAGCTGAAGTAGGTACCAAGTTTTTTCATTATGGATATCATTTTCATGGTTTTCGAGGGTGTTGCAGCCGATAGTGCTGTCGAAATGTAAATCCAACATGGCGGCTGCAATACATATCAATTTTTTCATCATGGGTGTAATTTTTATGGTTTTCGAGGGTGCTGAAGCCGATAGTGCTATCGAAATGTAAATCCAAGATGGCGGCTGAAGTAGGTACCAAATTTTTTCATCACGGATATCATTTTCATTGTTTTCGAGGGTATTGCAGCCGATAGTGCTGTCGAAATGTAAATCCAACATAGCGGCTGCAATAGATATCAATTTTTTCATCATGGGTGTCATTTTCATGGTTTTCGAGGGTGCTGAAGCCGATAGTGCTGTCGAAATGTAAATCCAAGGTGGCAGCTGCAATAGGTATAAAGTTTTTCATCATGGGTGTCATTTTCATGGTTTTCGAGGGTGTTGAAGCCGATAGTGCTGTCGAAATGTAAATCCAAGATGGCGGCTGAAGTAGGTACCAATTTTTTCATCATGGGTGTCATTTTCATGGTTTTCTAGGGTGTTGAAGCCGATAGTGCTGTAGAAATGTAAAGCCAAGATGGCGGCTGCAATAGGTATAAATTTTTTCATCATGGGTGTCATTTTCATGGGTTTCGAGGGTGTTGAAGCCGATAGTGCTGTCGAAATGTATTTAAACTACTTTAAAAAAAATCCGTTTAATCATGCTATACGTTATTTTTAATGCGAAGGTATGCTCAATTGGATTTACCAATATATTTTAAACTACGCAACGGATATTTATGTGGTTTCCATCCATAGACAGAATGATTCAAAAGGAAGATTTATATCTATAATACATGCATATTATATATTATATCATTTTTTGTAACTGCACTCCTAAACGGCTGGACCGATTTTGATGAAATTTTGTGTGTGTGATAAAGTTGATTAGAATGGTTTAGATTTACAATTGGATCCGGTAGGTGTCGTTGTTGTCGAGATACAGAAATCAACCGTGCGAAGCCGAGACAGATCGCTTGTGTACTATATATATATATATATATATATATATATATATATATATATATATATATATATATATATATATAACAACAAGTTTCATATAAAGTTATTAGGTGCCACCCATTACCATATTGCATTAAATTATTTTTATGTTAAATAACCTCGAAAAAAAATACTTCAATTATTATTTACTAAAAGTAATTAATTACTTATGTTGTTGTACTTGTGCGGTTGCATTAAACAAATACAAATACTCACGCCTGTCACCCAGAGGGGTAGGCAGAGACTACGGACTTCCATTTGGCGCGATCTTGACACACTCTCTCGCCTCCTTTACATCCATATATCTACGCATACACGCTCGTCTGTTATCCTAATCTGGCCAATTTTTAATGTATGCCGATTTGGTCGATAAACCTTCGTCTAGGGCGTCCCGTCTCTACCCTGCCGTTCACTTCTGCAACATAAATTTGCTTTGTCACTCTTACCTCGTTCATTCTTTCTACATGACCAAACCACCGAAGCATTCCTTTCTTAATCCTTGTCACAACGTCATCTTGCAAACCACACTCTTCTCTTATCACACTATTTCTCACCCTGTCATTCAGATTCAGTCCTAGCATACTCCTTAAGGACCGCATTTCTACAGCATTTATTCTACTCTCATGCTTCTTCTGCCAGACCCAACTTTCACTACCATACATTAAAGTAGGGACTAACACAGCATTATGAATTGCCATACGTGCCTTATTTGACACATTCTGACTCCTCATAATAGCGTGTAGAGCCCCATTCACTCTATTTCCTGCGTTCACTTGTTCTATATCCTTATCATATCTACCATCCCTGCTAAATAAACATCCCAAATATACAAACTCATCCACTTGCTCAATCAACTGCCCTTCTATTCTTATTTCACATAACGTTTTACATTCTTCTCTTTCAAAAACCATCACTCTCGTCTTACTTGTGTTCACTTTCATACCCCTTTCTTTCCATGACCTGTTCATTAAAGTAATCATCATTTGCAACTCGGCCGCCGACGATGCAAATATGACTTGATCATCGGCGTACAAAAGGCATTTGACGGTTAATTAACCCATTCTCAACCCACATTCTTCAACTTTTAAAGTTTGCAAACAACTGTCCATAACTAGGTTAAACAGTCACGGAGAAGCCACACATCCCTGTCTGACACCTTTATGAATGCCAAACCAATCCGAGTAGACCCCGTTGATCGTGACACAAGCACTAGAGTCCCTATAAAGAGACCTTAATGCCTGTATCAAGCCAGCGCTCACCCAAATGAGTTCAGTGTTTGCCATAACACATCTCTGTCCACTCTGTCATAAGCCTTTTCCAAGTCCATGAACGCACAAAAAACTTTCTGGTTTTTGGCCAAAAATTTCTCCGCAATCATGCACATGAAAAAGTCTTGATCCGTACACCCCATTAAACATATTGTAAAAATGATACAGACCTTAAACTGTCTACTATTATGTATGCATAGTAGAACAGAAGAATAATATCTTCCTATTAGCCGATACGAATGTGGAACAACTTTTGAATACATTCGGAACCCGTCGCAAAAAATTTGATAGTGCCAATAGTGTATACGACGACAACATGCACTTCCTCGTAGGTTGAAATCTACCTGTAGGCTAAGCAACGCTTACGCAATAACTTCGGAAGTTATAAGGGTGCAGTTTAAGAGACAGGTACATTTAGAGCGCAGTTTGACCCAAAAACTAAGACTTTGTATTTTTGGACAAGTGATAAAAATGATAACTAAGCCTTGAATTTGAACCCATACAACTCGGTCAGCCAAGCCAAGGTACTCATACCACCAGGCCACGGTCATCACAGCACCGACAGATTAACATCTCTGAGGAGGCATCGCTGTTACCATAACGCTAAGTGAGTGTCTGTTATCATTGTTATAATCTAATGTGATATTTAATCATTTGTAATAATTTATTTGTGTTTTATCATTATGACCAAAGCCATTGAATCAGGCCGACAACAAACAACTCATTCGTCGACAATTCTTACCGTTGCGCTTTTGGTGTGTCAGCCCAGAGATAAAACAGTACTCCATATGAACCCAAACTTCCGCTTTGTTGCAAGAGGATTGCCCCTAAATGAGAAGAACCCGAAGGGTTTCTTTTCAGCGGATAAAAAAGGAAAGTTATATATATAATATGCATATTACCGTCTATGGAAGGCATTTTAATAGACGAAAATTAATAAGTTTAAAAGTCTCTTTAAGTGTTTATGGTAATAATATATTATGTCATTACATAATATCTTAACGTTTCTTTACACCTTTTACCTGTAACTTAACAAAAACAACTTTATTTATTTTAATCGTATTAATATGAAGATAATGCGACTAAATACTACATAACCGGTTATTTTTTTTTACGTTGAAATGCTTAGTCACAGACAGAAGTGCTCTGATCTTAAAGCGGTATAAATAGGGCGTCATGAACAGCTACCAACACCATTGACAAAGGAAACTTGCCAACATGAATACTGTAAGTTACCATACTCTTATTGTTTAAATCATATTTATATAGACATATACTTGAGGCAGCATATAAATATAACATTAATGAAATATTATTATTCTTGAATAAAACTATTTTTTACGGATTTTATCTATTATATATTTAAAATTTAAATTAAACGCGATAAAATAAACGCGGTAAAAAATAGTTATATTCAACATTATTATTCTATTAATTTAATAAAAAATAAGCTATTTTTATATAAATAAGGGTTATGAACGAGCACACAGTCCATCTGAGGGCAATTGGATACTGTGACTCTTAAACATCTTTCGTTAATTAATAATAAAATTGCATGTGTGTTATCACCCCTGAGGAATAAGATGTAATGCCCCGTTACTAGGGTTACCATATCTCAGGATTTGTCCTGAGATTTCAGGATTTTTAGACTCTTCTCAGAATTGTGGCTGGATTTTGCAAATCTCATGAAATCTCAGGACTTTTCTGCCGACTTCCAAAAAGGAGACGGTACTCAATTCGAGTGTATGTTTTTTTTTTATGTGTGTTACCTCATAACTTTGTACTGGGTGAACCGATTTGGATGATTCTTTTTTTATATGAAAGCTGATAGTTCTCGTGTAGTGAATTTGATCAAGGTTAGACCAATAGTTATTGAGTTATTCTTAAATAACCTATATTGAAGTCGCTTATATTGAAGTCGGCTGTACAAAATTTTTAATTTTAAATTATTAGAACTTTCAATATAATACAGCTTTAGATCTCCTTAATAAAAAGTTAAACAAATGAAAAATAATTTTCCTTTGGTATTTTTACCACAATTACACGTACAATTAAAATCAAAACTTATTTATCCAAGTAGGTACTTAAACAGTTTTATCATACTTAATATGTAAAGATACCTTTTTAAGTAGGGTTTTCTTCTCAAACTGTAAAAAACCTCAGGATTTTGAAATGGAAATCAGGCCTCTTCTCCGGACTTTTAATTTTTTCATCTGGTAACCCTACCCGTTACCACTTAAATGTGTCTCCGGTTCTCGGCACTCAACAAAACATTGCTATTTCACGCTGGTATTTTGTGCGAGCGTGCTCCTTACCCGTTTAAACTCAGCCATTCCTGCAGCAGGAATAATAGAGAGCGGAGCGCAAACAGCAAAAACTTAATGCTGTTACACTAAACATATTCAGTGTAAAGTGTTAGATATTAATAAAACTATTTTACTTACAGGTCCTGTGTTTTGCTCTTTTGATGTGTGTATGCTTGGCATATGCATTGGCGCTACCGTACCCGGATGAAATAATGGCTCAAGCAGAAGGCCTACAAGCGGAAGAATCCAGACATGGAGGTTGGGGCGGGAATAATTGGGGACGCGGTGGAGGTGGATGGGGACACGGCGGCGGCTATGGACATGGAGGAGGCTATGGTCACGGTGGTGGCTGGGGACACGGCGGCGGTTGGGGACATCATGGATAGGGACGCATCTGAATAATTAAAACTACCTGGACTAATTTTATACATCTGTGCCATTCACAACGGCATTCGTTTTTATTTGTCATTATTTTATTCTGTGATTTTAATTTGATTTAAATCTAATACTTCTTTAATATGTTGGATTTCATTATGTACCTCTATCTTATTTAGTGTATAGTATTATTTAGTATCGTACACACACCTACTTCCCAGACAGAAGGAAATGAATCAGTATAAGTAGCAGTATCTTCCTGTTAACAACTCAATATAATAAAACTTCGGTTGCCAACCCGCCTGCCAAGCGTGGTAACTAAGCCAAATCTTCTGTCTTTTTGTAAATCTATGAGGGAGGCCAGTATTCAGCAGTGGACTTTTGAGAGGCTGTAATGATGACGATATCTTTGTTACCCTTTATATTTACGGTAGAATGAGAACAAAAATGTAACATCATCGAAAATATGAATGAAATAAAAACAGTAGAATAGAGCAGCAGTCTGCATACTGGCCAAGAATAGAGTTCGCTGCGCTAACCCCAACGAGGAATTACGAACTTTACATTATATAAAAATATTTTGTAAAATATTTTTTTCACAGTAACCAACATATTTCAACTTATCAATAAGAACCGAAAGCCGATGGTGCAGAAAGATTCTCGAGTCTCATCAAAAAGATCATGTCAGTTTGAATTTATAATGCCTACTTCTTACTTGCTTATATTATATTGCAATTTGCTATATTATTACTTAGTGTATTAATTACGTCAGTTTTGCTACTATATACAAACTGGTGTTTTAGAATTCAAGGCCAAGTATAATCCAATTGTTTTTTCTTAGAACTTAAAGATAAAATCTATTTTAAAACAATGAACATAATTCAAATACACAGCATATTCACAGTATATTTGTCTGTTGATGGTAAAATTGTGTTTATAACTTTTCTAGTAAAAGCTCAAATCATTTTTATAGTCATTTATTTAGACAAATGTAAAAAAACGTAAAAAACGCAATATCAAATTTTGCGCCTTCGATCCTCAGACCAACAGAGTCCACTCAAATTAGCGATCTACCTCGGAATGAGATATAATAAGCTGAATTTTCGTTTAGTCCTTCATTTTGGCGTTCTAAAAGTTTCCTCAAAAGTCTCATAAAATCTCACGTCTGCGTTTTAGTTATTCAAGGTAAAAGGTAAAAAACCAAAGCTTTTCGCGATTGTCTCGGTTTTTATTGTACTAATGATTTATTATAAAAATTGTAGGACATAAAATTTTAGTTGAAATACTTTTCCGTGCGCTCAACCGTTTTTGCAAAAGAGACCGGTAATCGGCACGCTCAGCCATACGTACTGTAATGCAACCGTGAATATCTGTGAATACTACCTTGAATTTTAAATATTTTTGTAGTACTGTATTTAATAATAGTTTACATATTTTTAATATATTCATTTAATAATATTTACCTACTTTTTCTAATTAAAAACACATTAAATGAAATATTTATTGTATATCTTAATTTACTGAAAGTACTAGTTTTCATGTACGCATACTATGGTCCGAGACCTCATGACGCATTTTTCATGAAGTGTTCGATGCATCATGCAACTTTGTTGAAAAGTATCAGTTCACTCAATAAGCAAGTATTTGATTGTTTGCCTGGCCTACCTGGGTATTATATTTTATTAGATGAAAATTTCAAGAAGTAGATATTTTTTTTATATTCTACTAAGCCAGCGCTTATCTACGATCCCACCTGATGGTAAGTGGTGATGTAGCCTAGGATGGTGAAGCGCACTGACTTAACAAAAGCCTATTCACTCTTGACTTGAAGACGCCCACACTGTAATCGGATGGAAAGACAGATGCTAGCAACTTATTCCACTCCTTTGCTGTACGCATGGTGAACAACGTAGCGAACCGTTTGGTTCGAATACGTGGTAAGTCAACAACGAAAGGGTAGAGACTGGCCGAACGTCTGGTTGTCCTATGGTGGAAGGGAGAGGGAGGAATTAAATTATACAATTCCTGCGCACACTCTCCGAAATGCATCCTGTAGAAAATCGAAAGGCTGGCTACTTTTCGTCTGTGTTTTAGGCTGGTAAGATTAGTTTTGACCCAATTCGGGTCACCAATAAGCCTCTTAGCACGCCTTCCCATTGAGTCTAAAGCTGCTAGGTGGTATTTTGCAGCACCAGCCTATATATGGCAGCAATACTCCATGCACGACCAGACTTGCGCTTTATATAAAGTCCTTATTTAATTTTTTTTAACTATCGTTTATGCGTAGATTATAGGGATCTTAATGCAATAACGGTTAAGGAAAGATTTCCTTTACATCATATAGATGACACATTAGCACGATTATCAGGAAAACAATTCTTTACACATTTGGACTTATATTCTAGATATCATCATATCAAAATTGATGACGGATCTGTATGTAAGACAGCTTTTGTTACCCCTGATGGATTATCGGAATATTTAAGAGTTCCATTTAGACTTGCCCATCAGTTTTTATGCGCGTTATACAGAAACTAGTAAATCTAGTAGGAAATGATGAAATTGTTGCGTTCATGGTAACAGTTGTTAGAAAAAGTTTTTGTTCAACTGTGAAGATGCAATCTTAAGCTTAATATAAAGAAATATTCATTTTTAAAGTCCGAGGTATCAGTTTTGGGACTTGAGATAAGTGTAGAGGGTATGCCCTCTACACTTATCACTTATCACTCGGCTCGGTAACTATAAAATAGAAGCGGTAGAAAAATTTCCTGTACTCACAAATTTACATGAGCTTGGAATATTTTTCGGACTGTGTAGCTATTTAAAAGACTTAATCAAAAATAATTCCATTTGGTTTTGGAATGATATTCAGGCGCAAAGTTTTAATACATTGAAAGAAAAATTATGTTCTAGGCCGGATCTAGATCTCTTTATCATGTGAAATACATACAGATGCAATTTAGCTTGTAATAGGTAGTATTTTATTACAGATTCAATAAAGTGGCGTTCTAAAGCCTGTTTCTTACTTTAGTAGAGTAAAGTCACGTAAAGAATCAATGTTTCACAGTTACGAGCTAGAAACATTGGCAGTAGTTGAGTCTTTAAAACGTTTCCGTATTTTTGTTTGTAGTAAGCCTATTAAAATATTCACTGACTGTTCCGCTGTACGTTGTTAAAAAAAGATCTAGTTCCTAGGATTGCCCCTTAGTGGCTATCTATCCAAGAATATAATATTCAAATAGAATATAGACCTGGTAATCGTATGAAATGAGAATACAATAGCTCTAATCAACGAAATTATATTTTAAATGTAAATCTATACATATAAATTCATCATCATCATCATCATTACAGCCTTTCATAAGTCCACTGCTGAACATAGGCCTCCCCCAAGGAATGCCACAAAGCACGGTCCTGAGCCACCTGCATCCATCGACTTCCTGCATGCCTTACCAGGTCGTCACTTCATCTCGTGGGGGGTCGCCCTACACTTCGCCTACTGGTACGAGGCTGCCACTCGAGAACCATTCTTCCCCATCGGTTGTCGGTTCTTCGAGTTATATACCCGGCCCACTGCCACTTCAGCTTACTTATCCGTTGGGCTATGTCGGTTACTCTAGTTCTACTGCGGATATCCTCATTTCTAAGTTTATCACGAAGAGAAACTCCGAGCATAGTCCTCTCCATAGCTCGCTGAGTGACCTTGAGCTTCCTCATACGGCCAGCAGTGAAGGACCACGTCTCAGTTACGTAAATCATCACTGGCAACACGCACTGGTTGTACAATTTCGTTTTAAGGTTTTGAGATATGTCTGACGAGAAGATGTGTCGTAGCTTCCCGAACGCTGCCCAGCCGAGTTGAATCCGTCGATTGACCTCTCGGTCGAAGTTGGACTTACCTAGTCGGACTATTTGTCCCAGGTAAACATACTCGTCAACAACTTCGAGCTTAGTGCTCCCAACAACTACCGGCATAGGTGTGACATGGACATTAAACATAATCTTTGTTTTGTCCACGTTCATCTTAAGACCTATCCGTTGGGAGACACTATTGAGGTCATTGAGCATGGTGCTTAGGTCCTCCAGCGATTCTGCCATTAGGACTATATCGTCGGCAAATCGAAGGTGAGTGATGTACTCGCCATTGATGTTAATTCCGTATCCTTTCCAGTCCAGAAGCTTGAAAACGTCTTCCAATGCAGCGGTGAAGAGTTTCGGGGATATGACGTCACCTTGTCTTACACCTCTCTGCAATTGGATAGGTTTCGTACTCTGGTTCTGTACTCCGATAGCCATCGTAGCTCTACTGTACAAACACTTCAGCACTTCGATATACCGACAGTCAACTTGGCACCGCTGAAGGGACTGCAGTATCCCAAACCCAAACTTCGACGGAATCAAAGGCTTTCTCATAGTCCACATACGCCAGACATAGTGGCAAATGGTACTCTTCGGACTTCTGTACAATTTGCCGAAGGGTATTTATGTGGTCTATGGTGCTAAAGCCCTTTCGGAAACCGGCTAGTTCGGGAGGCTGGAAGTCGTCAATTCTGCGCGCGAGACGATTCGTAATGACTCTCGAAAACAGCACGTAGACGCGGCTCAGAAGGGAAATCGGTCTGTAGTTCTTCAAGAGAGCGTTGTCACCTTTCTTGAAAAACAAGACCACCGCACTTCTGCTCCACGCCTCCGGTGTAATGCCAACATGGAGGACGGAATTAAAGAGCTTCTGAAGGACTTCAAGTACCGGTCTTCCACCGGCTCTCAGAAGCTACGGTGTAATTCCATCCTCGCCTGGGGCCTTACCGTTTTTAAAGTGCTGAAGAGCCATTCTAATCTCGCTCAGTCTGACGTCCGGGATATCTTCGGAATAGTGTTGGATGAGACACGCTCTTGGATCGTTACTCACACTTGCGTGTGGCTCCAACGATAACGTTTACAGCTGCCCATAGAACCTCTCAATCTCACTCAAAATCTCAGGTGTCCCGGAAACGATGCTGCCACATTCGGTCTTCAGCTTTGACAGTTGGCTCTTTCTGGCAGACAGATCTATGGCAAAGACTTTGGAGCCTTGGTTCCGCTCGATCGCTTCTTCAATACGAGCTGTATTGAAGTAGCGTAAGTCCCGCCGCATGCATTTGGAGACTGTCTGTTCAGACGCCTGTATGCTGTCAAGTCTGTTGAACAATGTAGCTTCATCTCCCGTCTAACAGCCATGAGATTAAGAGTGTGATCGGAGAGTTTTTGTGTTCTTCTGCGGCGGGTCTTGCAGAACTTAGCTCCGACCGCATGGACAGTTTCCACGAGCTTGTCATTCATATCGTCCACTTCATTGCAGTCTTCTAGGCACTGAAAACGGTTTTGTAACTCGAGCTGAAAGGTTTCGGGATTTTGGAACAGAGCACGAGGGGGACGGAGCGTTGACTTCATTAGGCGAGACCTCTCCAACTTAACGTTTAGGGTCTAACCATTCGGTGATCGCTACCAGTTTTCACCCTCGCGATCACGTAGACATCACTGAACAGTTGTCGTCTGGTCGTCATAATGAAGTCAATCTCATTTTTTGTCGAACCGTCGGGGCTCGACCAGGTCCACTTCCTGTGGGGCCGTTTCTGAAAGAGTCCCTCTTTCTCCATGAAGTCGACCAGCTGCTGGCCCCTTGGGTTCCGTTGCCCTATTCCAAATTTCCCTACTTTCAGCTCACCATTCTCTCTTGTGCCTAGTTTTGCATTGAAGTCTCCCATTAACACCGTATATTGGGTTTTGGAGGAATGCATGGCTCTAGAGATATCCTCATACATTTCCTCCACCTCCTCATCGGGGTGTGCCGAGGTTGATGCGTAGACCTGTATGACTGTATCAGCGAATACCGTTTGGTGATTCTGTGAGTATAAGGTACGCAACCCTCGTTGACACACTCCCGATCTTTACAACGTTGTTAACGAGAGACTTGTGGACGATAAATCCGACACCTCCTTGGGACAGGGATTCGAGGATTACCGTGTCCTCTCGCTCTCTTCGGACTTCGGATAATCCTATAATATGCCAGCGCAACTTGTCTATCTCTTCTTATAGCTCCACGATCTTCTCGTCAGTCCTCAGGGTGCGTGCGTTGTACATTGCCAGGGCGAGTCGTCTAAGGTGGCAACCGAACCTCCACCGGAGATTCTTAGCACCCCCTGCCCCGCCGTTACCATGGTCGTCACCGTAGCCAGGAATAGCGGGGCCGCGGGGGACTGGGGGCCGTCTGTTTGTTGCTTTAATCATTGGGGGGTATTTGCCATAGTTGCCACGCTTGGCGAGCGGGTTGGCAACCGCAGTTTTTTTATTGTTATTTTAGCTATTATCAGGAAGATGCTGCTGCCCATCTCCTACCTGTTTCCCTTTGTCGCCTCTTACGACACCCACAGGAGGATATGGGGTAGTGGATATTCTTGACCGCCACTACACGGAATACAGATAAATTAAAAAAACATAATTCTACAGTTTACGGAAGGCAATGCAAGTAGTGGTATTGTTCATAACTATAAAATCAAGTACGACTGGTTATATCGAATCACTCACAAACTTTTAGTACCCTCGTTCGCTAGATAGAAATTAATGCAAAGATTACATGATAATATAGGGCATGTAGGGATAAAACGATGTGAGGAAATCATAAAATCGGATTATAGGTTTCCAAAGATGACACGCTTCATAAAAAAGTATGTCAATTCATGCTTAGAATGTGCTTATGGGAAGGGAAACTATGGGAAATCGTCAGGTGAGTTTCATCCTATTCCTAAGCTTGCTTTACCTATGGACATAATTTATATTGAGCATTTGGGACCTTTTAGTAAGAACACAAAGAGATATCAGTATATTTTAATGATCGTAGACTCATTTTCTAAATTTCTGTTAGTTCGCCCAACTTGAGCTCTTAATTCCTCTGAGACTGTGAGAATATTAAAAGACATATTCAGCATGTTTGGTTACTCCATGCGAATAATATACGACAGAAACTTCGCATTTATTAGCAGGTTTTCAAAGAATTTATAACGCAGCACCCGATTCATCATACATTGAATCCCATAACTTGTCCACGTTCAAAAGGTCAGGTTGAACGCTTTAACCGGACTTTACTTAATGCTTTACGTGCTCAATCTGAGGATGCCAATATGTGGACTGAGTGTTTAGCCGATATCATGTGGGGAATCAATAATACAATAAATGAAAGCTTAGCGTACAATCCGTATGAAATTATGTTTAGTCATAAGGGTAGATTACTTCCAAATTTATCAGGAAATACAGAGTCTGTACCGATTCAACAAAAGAGAAGTATTGTCTCTAATCAACTAAAGCATCGAGCGGAAACTATGAAACGTATTTATGATAAACGTCACAAACCTGAGCTAAAGTTCAAAAAAGGGGACTTAGTTTTGTGGAAGTGAGCGAGGTGTCAAGTGTCAAGTGTCAAGGTGGAATTTTCAAAAATGTTAATACGAAACTTCAAATTTTCGTATATACGAAACTTAAAATTTTCGTATATACGAAATGCTATATTTCGTATATACCGAAATGCGGTATGCGTCGTCATATCAAAGACGACGAAACAATGGCGTCACTATATGCCCTTTTTATGAAAAATATTCTTATTTTTAAGGTCTTAAAAAACACTAAAATACCTGTCTAAGTAGCCACAAAAAAAGTTATCCTTTTATTTTTGTTTTTGTAACTGTTCCGAAATTATTTAAAATAATGGTTTCAGAACGCACTTGAACGCACCTAATGACGGTTCATTTCGTGTGTAAAAGGACTTTATATTCAAAGACTATAATTATTCACGTTTTTCTGAATATATGTTAATTGTTATTCAATTCGATTAGTATTTAGGCATCAAATGAACTACTATATTGATTTATTATGTACTGGATTCATGTCTTAAAAATAATTATGTAGCTTCATAGCAAGCTAAGCGTTTTGTTCAATTACGTGCAACGGATCATTTGTCATCGACAAGTTACATAATCTGTGGTCATCGATCGACACCATTGATTGTCACCCGGAAATTATTCGCATCACCTTATTTGCTTCACTCGTTATTGTGGATTGTGATACGTACTGTAATAAAAATAAATTTTGTAGAACAATCTACTAGAAATAATAAAATTTAAAGATTATTCGGTAAATGTATGTTATATTTACGATAATGAACCGAAATCACGTTCATTTTTTGCTCCATATCGTGACTTACATTATCTTAATACACAACCGTGCATATTCTCTTTAAAAATATTTTTTAAATATATGAAACGAATGCGTCTTGACTTTTTTACGATGTCACTAAGACTAAATGACAAAAATCGGAGATATATCCTATAGGACATAAGTTACAGACGACAAGTTTTGCTACTGACGTCCGGTCTATTACTACTACTACTTAAATGTCTTTGTGTTTCATAGACGTTGCATATTTTTATAAAGATATTAAAATTTAATTATAGAAAGCCAAGAGTTATTTATTTCATTTGAAAAGTAAATTACGACGTTATAATTTTTAAATTATCAACCCCTGGAGAAACTGTCTGCCCTTTTGTGAGATGTTTTTATTATATACAATAAACACGCTGTAAAACTGGCAGATTAAAATCAAACATTTTTTTTAATTTTTGAAGCTACAACTTTGAGGTAGGTAGTTTGCCAGTTATGCCAATCCGTTCAGAAGTGTCTGCCATTTTTTGTCTTAATTTTTTATCAAATTGCTGACGAATAACCATTATTATTATTTGATCAAACACCTTTTTTGGGCGAATTTTTTTTGCGACTTACCTGTATGCGCAGTATACCCAGGTGGGCCAGGCAAACGGTCAAATACCTGCTTATTGAGTGGACTGATACTTTTCAACAAAGTTTTATAATGCATCAAACCCTTCATGAAAAATGAGTCATGAGCTCTCGGACCACTACTTATACTTTGAGAGAGGGGCACGTCTGCGTATGGCTACTCCCCTCCGGTCCGCCAATGGCCTGTGTTGCACTATGTGTTCAACATTTTGTAAGATTACATACTTACGCACACATATGAATCTAAAATAATTTGTCACCAACAAAATGGTTTAAGGTGCATAATATTTATGCTTTCAGCAGTCAAATTTTATGGACTATATATTACAATTTTATTATAATTTTATGGATAAAAAAAGAAAGATGTGTGCGTGCGTGCATTAAGAAGTTGAGGATAATTTCGGCATCAAATGTTCCATCTATATTTCTTTGTTTGCGGGAGAATATGTAAATTTTTACGTGCCACTGTTATATTGGGAGCAGCTATTCATGTCTTGTCAGACCAGTATCACTGGAATCAATATGATCCATCCCTACTTTCGTATAGTTCACCTTTAAGCCCTCTACACTTTCAATGAATTGCGTGATTCATTTAGATACCCGGTATTTTACTTTCTCTGAGCTTAGTATGTAATTTAACAGAAGGATGCTACGTTGTGTCAGCGAGCACTAAGAATATGCAGAGGTATTTCATCTGCTGAAGTTACTCTCGCATTAACAATCTTAACAGATTTTTTCAAAATGTATTATGGTAGAACTTTTCACTTCGATGATTTAGTGCCAATCCACACTTATTTAATAATTAAGGTTTTTTTACATTATTTCATCATGATCACCATCATAGCCTATCATAAGTTTACTGCAGAACATAGGCTTCTCCCATAGGTTGCCTCGTAGGTAGTATATTTGCCATAGTTAAATTATTTTAACCATTTAAAAACGTTTTATAGTTATATTTCTGATGGTTTTTACTTAGATTAGCTTACGTAGTAGAGCAATAATGCAGCTATATTTTCGGTCAGCCTGACCGGGGTGGGACCACACTCTCGCAAAATTTCGTAAAATAGCAGCTTAAAGCTGTAGTGTTTCGTATGGTGAGTGTAGAGAACCGGAGACCCTTTTTACTGTAAACGAGGCATTCCATCATAAACGAATCTACATTTTGATTCTTAATCGATGATAAATATAAATGCACCCATATTATACAAAAAAATATTTTTGAGACCCAAAACCTAAATAATACACAATCTTGTACCAATGTACCCATGAAGTTAGAATAACACATCGTTCAATTTTGTTTGTAGTAAAATTGGTCTCATTAAAAGCGCCCAATTATTTTGCACAGTCTTTTTTGACAGTTATGGAACAACGTAATGTAATTTGCCAGGAGAGCAAAACGTACCACTCACACAAAATATTTTTGTAAACGTATAGTATTTATAAGAAGCGCTTAGATTAATCTAACATTTCGTGTTTTTTTAACATTTTTTTTATTTCAACACTTTCTTGTAACAAGTTTAAAAACGGCGGACTTAATGCGATATGGCATTTTCTATCAGCCAACCGTAAGCGTGTACTGTTGTGGGCAAGGGTGAAAAACCTAATATTGATAAAATTCACACATACAACGCATACATATAACTACACATGCAAACACACAGATCTATATCATACTCAGTATCTATAATATATATATTAATTAATTTTACTATATTAAATTTAATATATTTTTAATTTATTTTAACAATGATTGCCCTTGTAATGTAATGCCCATGTGTTTTGTAAATTTGCCTTAAAAGTTAAGTATATATGTTATCTATTTTAAGGCATTATAGTTCATGACGCATAAGAAAATAACATAAAGACTCATAAACGCGTCAATTTTTTCCTTGTTTTACTTACGCAAATATATTTCGTAGTTTCTTTATAGCCCATTCGCATTTTATCGCATTCTGCAAATCAGTTTATGTACTAATGTGGCATATTATGTATGAAATCACGCAGAAGTTAAGATCTAGTTTCTTTACTAATATCATAATCTTAATACATGCGCAGGTACAATCATATTATAACTCCAGCACGACAACAAAAATTATCTTTTTCACTTTTGATTTTCTTTGTGACCCGAGCTTCCGAGCTAAATTCACACTACAGCGAATATGCCTATTTACAATCAATTTCTAAGCAATCGTTATATATTTCAACCGACATAATAACAACATATTTGATTACAGCTCCCGCTACATATATATACAGGCTGTCCCAGTAATGGTGGATAATCTTGTACGTACGTGTTCGGGCGGGGGGGAGGTGGCCTTGGTTCCCTAAAAAAAAATTCTATCCCAAACGGTTCGCGCTCAAGTCATAAGTATTGTCACATAGTAAAAACTTTTCTTTTGGAATGCTGGCCACAAAAAAGTTTATTGAATTCGAATTTCGAATTGTTCATGAAAATAAAACTGTATTCTTTTTAGAATTTTACTCATTTTTAAATATGGAGTGGACGCTTAAAGAAGACCGTGTTGCAGTTATTGCGTTGCATCGTTGCGGTTACGCGCCAATTCAAATTTTTGACATACTGAAAAATTTGAATATTACAAAAGATTCGTTTATCGTACCATCAAACGATACAATGAAGACTCTAGTGTAGATGACAGGTCAAGAAGTGATCGCCCTCGGTCTGTTAGGACTCCAGCAGTGATAAAAGCTGTGAAGGCGCGAATTCAAATAAATCCCAAACGTAAGCGGAAACTGTTGGCCCTTCAGATGGGGTTGAGCAGAACCACATTGAAAAGGGTGTTAAATGAAGACTTAGGGCTTCGGGCATATCGAAGAAAAACAGGACATCGTTTGAATGCTCGTCTAATGGACCCGAGACTGAAAAGATGCCGCGCTTTGTTGAAGCGGTACGCGGGAAAAAAATATCGGGAAATTCTTTTTTCGGATGAAAAAGTTTTTACCGTAGAAGAGAGCTACAACAAATAAAATGATAAGGTGTACGCACACAGTAGTGAAGAAGCGAGCAACCGTTTTCCGCGTGTCCAACGAGGTCATTTTCCATCCTCGCTCATGGTATGGTTGGGAGTTTCTTATTGGGGCTTAACAGAGGTACATTTTTGTGAAAAAGGTGTAAAAACGAATGCAGTTGTATATCAAAATACAGTCCTGACAAACCTCATGGAACCTGTTTCTGATACCATGTTCAATAACAGGCACTGGGTATTCCAACAAGATTCGGCGCCAGCTCATAGAGCGAAGAGCACACAAGACTGGCTGGCGACGCGTGAAATCGACTTCATCCGGCACGAAGACTGGCCCTCCTCCAGTCCAGATTTGAATCCGTTAGATTACAAGATATGGCAACACTTGGAGGAAAAGGCGTGCTCAAAGCCTTATCCCAATTTGGAGTCACTCAAGACATCCTTGATTAAGGCAGCCGCCGATATTGACATGGACCTCATTCGTGCTGCGATAGACGACTGGCCGCGCAGATTGAAGACCTGTATTCAAAATCACGGAGGTCATTTCGAATATAATTTAGTGTCATAAAAATCTGTTTTGTTAAGTTTATTTTGGTATATAAATGGTTACATAATGTATAAACTTGTTTCAATTATTTTATATTAAACTTGTGACAGAATTTATGACCTGACTGGGTATATATAAAGTTAGTGACTACCTCTTTTAGTTTTACATCTAAAAGAGATAGTCACTAAATCTGAACTCGACAGAATAGCATGACAAATCGCTTGATCGAAAAAGAAAGACTAGCTTTCTTTGATTATTATTACTATAAATTAATTAAAATGGATTGACAGAGGCAGTATCCGATATGTGACACATCTGATTCTTTTGTATATAAAACTAGTTTTTCCAATTGTAACGTCTAGACAGTCATAAAAGTCACAAAAGAAATAAAACGGAAAGCTCAAGAAATTTGTTTTTCTGTATTCTTGGCTTGAAACATGGAAACGTTCTCTAATATTTCGGAATAATAATGATCTCAGATTTCAAGTATTCCTAAGGCCTTTAGAATGGTAAAAACTGCTTTAACAATTTTTCTTTTCGTACTACAGTACATTCATCCTTTTCTTTTTCAATAAATATGAAGGATATAATGATAGATGTAGATGTCTATGAGCCGCAGCAACCATTTACCATCAAGTAGACGAGCACACTGTTATGTCATAGATACTATTTACTTTATATTATAAGTCCTGTATACTTTATATTGTTTATTTACTAAACTACTTTCTTAGAAGCCAAACTAATGTTATGTCATAGGATACTATTTACTTTATGTAATAAGACCTGTATACTTTATAAATCATATTGTTTACTTTCTTAGAAGCTACACTAATTCGAATGTAATATGATACGCTAATGTTTATAGTTAACCTTACGTAAAACACAACAGCAAGAACAATATTGTTCCCTTATGTTTACCCCCACCTCCTAGCTTCCTACACTATTTAAACCAAATCTTGCGATCCCTCAATACAATTCCATTGCCAAGTTCTCTGTATCAACTTCTATATTTTAAGTTAGTTTAAAAGTATTAACTCAACGGTGGTAGAGCCACGCGGCAGTTTTTGCTGTTGCACGTATGGGCCAGCTGGAGCCGGGTTGGTACCACGACCTCACAGAATACCGGCGTGAAGTAGAAGCTCTGCTTTTGCGTTTCTTCTGGTGAGTGCAGGTGGCCGGAGGCCTAATTCCCCCCCCCCCCCCAACCCCCCATCAATATAGTAGCGAAATTACATCAAAGACTACCCCATGAGGGTATCAGCAGGAGGTTTGTTGCTTGGTCCGAAAGGCAAACTAACAACAATGTGAATATCATACGCACGGATAATGGACTTGAATTTTGTAACAATGAAATGCATAACTTTGTGCAGGAAAAAGGCATACAGCATCAAACAACAGTGCCCTACACGCCTCAGCAAAATGGAAAGGCTGAAAGACACATGCGTACACTTGTTGAAGCGGCCATGCTAAAAGCAAAAAGATTGCCAAAATATTTATGTGCAGAGGCGGTGAATACAACCGTCTACTTATTGAACCGTACTTCGAAGAGCAAGCAATAAACGTGAAGTAAACATCAATGATCTAAAAGGAGTATTTGGTGATCGAGTATTTGTGCACATACCTAAAGAAAAAAGGTTGAAGTGCGACGACAAAGGAGAAGAGGCAATCTTTGTTGGCTACGAAGACACAAAAGGTTTCAGAGTATATTATGAGAACAGACGAGAGGTCCATACCCGAAGGGATGTAGTATTTTTGGAAGGCAAGAGAGTGGAGGAACCGAAATGTGACCAGAAGGAGGTATGGAGGAATAGGTTTTCCTGGACATGTCATCTGAGAACAAAGTAGTAGAGCAACATGAGGAAAGTGAAGAAGAGTTCCATGACACAAATACGGATGATGACCAAGGGGAAGAACACGATAAGACACCGGAAAGGACAGAAAATATACCACCGGAAAGGACTGAGAAAAGGATAAATCAAAATGAGACGGAGGATCTGAATAAAGGAATAGAAAGTCAAAATTCAGCAACGGAAGTTCAAAATCAAGAGAGAGAGAGAGAGAAGATTATTATCTGTATGTTACTGTAGAACCTAGAAACTACAGAGGCAATAGCGTCACCGGAAGCTGAACACTGGAAAGATGCCATTAGAAAAGAGCTCAACGAACTAAAGGAAAATAACACATGGACAGAGATAGAGACAGTACCGGAAGGAAAAGAAGTAATTAGCTCTAACTGGATCCTTAAAAGAAAAGGAAATGACTACAAGGCGAGATTGGTAGCTAGAGGCTTTAAATTGGACTGTAAAGAAGATTTATATGCACCTGTAGCAAAACTTAATACTTTTAAAATTTTTGTATCTGTAGCTACAAAACTAAATTTTAATATTAGTCAAATGGAAGTTTGCGGGGCTTTTTAAATGGTAAGCTTGATGAGGAGTTATATTTGTCACTGCCAGAGGAAACTCGGGTAAAATTTGTAAAACTAAATAAATCTATCTATGGTTTGAAAAGGTCTCCCAAATATTGGAATGAAACATTTAATAATGTAATGTTATCCATGGGTTATAAACAGTCTGATAAGGACTATTGTTTGTATTTTAAATGTGAAGGGAAAAATAAAACATTCTTATTGTTGTATGTGGATGATATACTGTATTTTGGAAACAACAAACTTGAGCTGAGTAAACTAAGAAACATGCTATGTCAAACATTTAAAATGAAAGAATTGGGGGCTATAAGTAAATTTTTGGTTATTGATGTAAACCAAGATTTAGATTCAGGGGTCACTGTAATTTCACAAAAGGACTACATAAGAAACATCTTGTCATAATATAATATGTCAGATTGCAAAACATTGTCATTACCTATTGATAAAAATTTTAAATTTCATATTCTAAAGAGGGAAAAGTCAGAGAGTGTTCTAATTGAAAATAAATGTAGAAGATTGATAGGAAGCTTGATGTATGCGGCAATGGGCACTAAGCCAGACTTATGTGCAGTTGTTAATATTCTAAGTCGGTATCAGAATTGTGCATCCACACTTTTGTTTAAACTATTGTTAAACATTTTGAGATATTTAAAGGGCACACTTGATTTATGTCATATACTATAGAGATTCTAATGTTGATGAGGTTTTACGCTATGTTGATAGTGACTGGGGTGGTTGTAATGATCGTAAGTCAACAACAGGGTGTATTTTTAAAGTTTTTGGAAGTTCTGTAATGTGGTTTTCAAAAATACAGCCGACTGTTTCCTTGTCCTCTACAGAGGCTGAATTAATTGCCCTGTGTGCAGCAAGCAGTGAAGCTTGTTGGCTGAAAGATATTTTGTACATTTTTGGGTTTGAGACTAATATAGTAATTTTTGAAGACAACCAGTCCACTATCAAGATGGCACTGATGGCCACTGGTAATTCTAGAGTAAAATGCTTAGAAATAAAGCTTTTATTTGTAAAAGAAAAGTTGGATAAAAATATTATAGAATTGAGATACATAAATACCAGTGACCAACTCGCAGACATATTAACCAAAGCTTTGGGGGGAACTTTGTTTAGAAAATGAAGGGATAGGTTGTTTAGTAAATAAGAAGTCTTATTGTTATTAAAAATATTTTATTGAGGGGAGGTGTTAAGTACAATTAAATATTTTTGTACTGGCAACATGAGAAATACTCTGTGGTAAGCTACGATGACTGGAATCTCTTGTGTTTTTTGTGTTCTGCGATGTATCTAATTAAAACAGAATAAACGAACATCTTGAAGAAATATCTAATGGTTTATTTGCAAAGTCCTAATATAAAATAACATTAACAATATTTGCAAAGTCCTAACATAACATAAAATGTTTTGATGGGGAAATAAAAACGGGGACACGGAGTACATAATGGCTGCTTTATTTTTCATATAAGTATTACTTGTGATAATTATAAACATTTTATAATTAATAATTAAATACATTATAGAACTATATTTTAACATTCGACTTAAGTATAAATGTAAGCTTAATAATTCAAGGAAGGAAACTTGTAGGAATCAGTTAAATAAGATTGCTCTGTTTGAAGGCCAATATGTTTATGAGGCTTCATCATGCTTCATGTTTATATTCTTTCATCTGTCCCTGAAAAGTATAAAATCATAAGAAACTTATTATCATTTTAGCTGCATGAATTCTAAAAACATAATGATCTTCACACAGTAAAGTGGACTAAGTGACTGAGGATAAAGATGCACTTTCTATTCTCTCAACCTCTGTATGTTAAGTAAATGGTCACTCATTCATGGACTGACCGCGGCAAGTGCAACTTAATCTCGCAGATCTATTGATCTGCGCAGTTATTACTTAACCACGAGTTCCTCTTCTCTGCGACTAACGCTGTAGGCGTTGAACAAAGCTATTTAAGCCCTCGGCACAATGTCATCGGCCATCAAACATGAATTGGGCATCGACCGTTGTGAGTATCAAATACTATGGGATTTATACTATTTTTTATAGGAGAGAGGACAAACGAGCATGCAGCTCACCTGATGTTAAGTTACTACCGCCGCCCATAAACAACTGCAACACCAGGGGAATCAGGGGAATTGCAGATGCGTTTCCGGCCTTTTAAAAAGGAGTAGGCTCCTTTCTTGAAGGTTCCTAAGTCGTATCGGTCCGGAAAAATCGCAGATGGCAATCGATTCCACAAGGAAGTTGCGCGAAGAAGAAAACATTTTCTAAATCGCACAGTGGTGGACCGCCAATCATCCAGATAATGTGGATGGCATCGGGAGTTCTGTCGCGATGTGCGTTCGTGAAATTTGGCGGCTGGGATTAATCCAAACAATTCCTCAGAGCACTCCCCGTAGTAAATGCGAAAAAAATGCAAAGGGATGCAACATCATTTCGCAGTGCCAATGAATCGAGCCGATCGGAAAGGACTCGGTCATTGACGGTTCGAGCCGCTCTCCGCTGAATTCGGTCAAGTGAAAGGAGCTGGCACTGGGGAGCCCCTGCCCAGAGATGGGAACAGTATTCTATGTGAGGTCGAACCTGCGTCTTGTAAAGTTGCAGGCGGTGTGCCGGCATGAAATACTGTCCTGCTCTGCTGAGCACGCTAAGCTTTTTAGAGGCCAATTTGGCCTTCTCTTGCAAGTGACCACTAAACTGCACGTCACTCGATGTGTCATCATAGTATCATACTATCATTACTAAATATCTATACCTAACTACGCTAATAGTTTTATCATTGTGACTTGGGAATGTTGCGAACTTGGGGTTCGAGACAATTAAAAACTGCCGAGTGAATTACCAAAATTGACACTTTAATTACAGAACACTAATTACAGCTTAAAACTACACTAATAATAAAACATAATTATACTACAGATCACTTTATTTCACTATTTTTCACATTTTGCTTTTATTGCGAATTCAATACTGACTCGGTCGTGGTCTATACCGGCCTTATATAGGGCCTCAGATAGTTTCCAGAACCTTCTACTGTAGAAACATCTAGAATGTTCGAGTACATATCGGTCCCGAAATTTCTAGAAGGATCTTGACTCTCCTAGTTCTGCTACTTGATACTAGAGGGCGCTAGTGGTAACTAGTGTTGCCATGTACAAGACCTTAATAGTGGCGCGCAACAGGAATATAATCCGAAGTTCCGAAACTCTGCTCAACCCTTTAGTGGAAAATAGCGCGATGCTATGAATATTGTACTAGTATGACCGTGAGGCTGTGCGGTTGGTTAATTAAGGTTATACATTTATATGGGTGATAAATAGATACTTAGTTGGATTCATAATGGCTTAAAGAGGATAATCTCAAGATTTTTTTGTCTTTAATGTACTACAGTTTTATAATGTATGAAAATCAGTCTCTATATTTATCTAGGGTTGGATTTAGAATCGTTTGGTAGGAATTTGGGGGAGTAAGGTGTTTTATTTGATAGAGGTTTGGTCCCCGATTATAATAATACCACTCACATTAAAAGCTAATGCACCGTTATCGAATAAACAAATAAAAACTATTATAACCTTACCCCGGTCACTCACATTCGCACGAATACGCAAACCCACAAGTGTGGGACGACATTCGCAAACGATTATACAAAGTTTTGGCTGCATTCGCGGTTTTCCAAGCTGTGTTGGTTTTTAACGGACATCAAAGCGTACGAACCTCGATCCTTCGCGTACCCTCCCACACATTCGTGCGACCAGTTGACCACACGATTGCGAAGGTAACGGACGTTTCGCTATTTTCATAGTTCGTGACGTCTACTGTGTACGGTGTGTAGCGTACTTCAAATAACTTTATCATGGATTGGAACAACACCAAGGTGATGGAGTTCATTGAACTCCTGCAGAGTGAACCGACTATATGGGATACTCAAAAAATCCCATAAAAACAGAATGGCCGTTAATGACGCCTGGCAAAGAATTAAAAGTTCGTTTTATGTATACAACGTGTCCCAAAATTCAACGATAAGCCAACACCGGAGGATAGATCTGCCCCGCACTAATCGGGGAAAAAAAGAAAAAAATATATATCCCAATTATATTTTAAGTTATATAAAAAAAATGAAATTCTTCAGAAATAGAGACCGTTTATGATATTTTTCACTACCATGACCACAATTTTTTAAATATTTATTTCTTTTTTTTTATAGGCAACCTGAATAGTACTGTTATCTACCACAATTCTTAAAAACTCCAGAATAACTCTTGTATTATCACGAAAATTAATGAAACTTATTTTATTCCCTAAATTTTTTGAAGACTTTTACTTTTAACCAAATTTAACTTATCGTGGTGTAAAAAAAAAGTATGAACACTGGTATGGCAATTTTTTTTAAAAATTGACGCAACTAACCAACATTCCAAAATGGTATAATACTCTAGGAAAACAAGTTATAAAAAAATATGGGCCTATTATTTCTTAACAGGGGCCAAATGACGGTCGGGTGTAATAAAAGTATTAGTTCTTGAAAAATGTTTAATATTTCAAAACAAATGGTACAAACAGTTTCACGTGTAATTTATTAAGTTATTAACATTATAGCAAATGTTGGAACTGTTTGCCACCAGCATTAATACATGCACGACATCGCCTTAAAAATGATCGTTTTATTTGTCTTGCATATCTTCTGCTATTAATGTAATCAGCAGCCTGAGTGATATTTCGACGAAGCTCGTCAAATGTCACAATGGGTTTTTAGTAGACCTTGTTTTTAAGACCGCCCCGATAGAAGAGGTCCAGGGGGTTCAAATCGGGTGAACGGGGTGGCCATAAGATAGGACCAAGTCGCCCGATCCAACGCCCTGGATACTCTTGATTTAAATATTCTCGCACAGGACGGGCATAATGTGCTGGGCAACCATCATTTTGGAACCACATGTTTTGAAGATCACTTAAGGGCACGTCGTTTAACAATTCTTGCAAGTCATTTTGTAAAAAATTTAAATAACTATTGCCATCTAAGTTTCCTTGTAACTCAAAAGGCCCAATTACTTTTCCATTTAATATGCCGGTCCATAGGTTAACCTTGAATTGATATTGGGATTTGTCTTGTCTCATCAAGTGTGGATTTTCATTACTCCAACTATGTAGGTTGTGAAGATTTAAATACCCATCTTTCTTGCACGTTGTTTCATCCGACCATAGAATTTTGTCTAGGAAGTGGGGATCTTCACTGTGCCTTTGCAGCATTACACGGCAAAATGTGACCCGTAGCGGATAGTCCCGCGGTAATAACGTCTGCACACGCCTGTAGTGATATGGGTGAAGCTTGTGACGTTTTAATATTCGATGTGCAGAACTTTTCGGGATTCCTGTAGCTTCTTCTATGGCACGTACCGAAGTAGTCGAGTCATTTTCTATCTCATTGAGAACTTCTTCATCACAATCCAATCTAGGTCTTCCAGCGCTTCTCCTATTGGATGGCATACGACCCTCCGAAAACGCTTGATGCACATACAATCTGCTAGCAGCGTTAGCATTGCATCGGCATTCTCCATAGATTAAATGCATATTTGCGTATTCCTGTGGTGTGTACGGTTGCGGCACGTTAAACGCCAAACAGTCCAAAATGCGCCAGAACTCTAAATCACAAAACACACAATCGTAGTCCAAGATAATGCCAGGTCAGTTCAGTTTGCAGATCACTTCCAGTCCAAATAATGCCAGGTCAGTTAAGTTTGCAGGTCGATTCCAGTCCAAAAAGCCAAGCCAAAAGTCAATAGTATGTACGAGGGCCACGTAAGTTGAATTGGGAACGGTGCGCAGTAAAAAAAGGAGCAGAGCGTACTGAACCGACTTGCTGAGAATAATAACAGCTTCTTCTTCTTCTTCTCTACCTGCCCTGTTGTTGTCTCTTTTTAACGTAAATATCTCTATCTATCTATCTATCTCTAACATTTAAGGTATTAATGCCCCATTCGATTTCCTAAAAATTGTAACAGGAACCCATTTTGGGCATGTAGTAAAAGTGATTACTGACAATTACAATTTAAGGAATTTGGCCCCTGTTTAGAAATAATAGGCCCATATTTTTTTATAACTTGTTTTCCTAGAGTATTATACCATTTTGGAATGTTGGTTAGTTGCGTCATTTTTTAAAAAAAACTTGCCATACTAGTGTTTATACTTTTTTTTACACCACGATAAGTTAAATTTGGTTAAAAGTAAAATTCTTCAAAAAATTTAGGGAATAAAATAAGTTTCATTAATTTTCGTGATAAAACAAGAGTTATTCTGGAGTTTTTAAGAATTGTGGTAGATAGCAGTACTATTCAGCTTTCCTATAAAAAAAAAAGAAAAAATATTTAAAAATTTGTGGTCATGGTAGTGAAAAATATCATAAACGGTCTCAATTTCTGAAGAATTTAATTTTTTTTATATAACTTAAAATATAATTGGGATATATTTTTTTCTTTTTTTTCCCCGATTAGTCCGGGGCAGGTCTATCCTCCGGTGTTGGTTTATCGTTGAATTTTGGGACACGTTGTATATAGTATATGAACATAGGTAAAACAGTCCAACCGCGCTAACAAAATCATTTTCATTGTCCATGATTCACAAAATCGCAAGCAACACTGAGACATTTGTAAACAAGTGTAGAAGGGAGTGAAAACGGGTTAGCAAATTGAGTATGCGAACCATTTGCATATCCGCTACGTTTGCGAATGAATGTCTGACGGCCCTTCACATGCATGCAAACATTCGTACAATGTACGAATGTTTGCGCGCATGTGAGTGACCCGTATTAAACGCGTAAAACATGGAAAAACGTATGCAATATTACTGTGAAAGCTGGATAGCACACATAATTTTGTGTAAGTGCGACAAGGATATAAGACTAGTGTCACATTATTCTACTGTCTATACTCTCTGTCAAGTGTCAAATAAGAAATGATTATAATATTATACTGTTTTATTTCAGAATTGTTTAAAACAGCCCTGAAATACTTGAACACCCAGATATACTTTAAGTTGTAATAGGTTAGAAGTATGTAGCGGGAGAGAAGGCAACCTGGCTTAATAGATAAGATATCTTATCTGATCGAATCTGTACTAAAATTGAATCAGCGCGCCCCGACTCCACGTAGTCTTGTCTGCCCTACTCCTAGTGTTTTGTAAAGCCGTAGGCGCGGAACGCAAGGTTACGCTACGCAAGGGCGAAGGGGCTGTACTCCCTGCTGAGCCGAAGCCGTTGTAGAAGTAAATTTGGGTCAATATTCCTGTGTAAAAAAGTGAGGTTATGATTAAAAACACATTACTCATAAACTATACTTTTCCGCAAGGAGGAAAGGGTAGAGGAAAGACTTTCCCTGATAGGGCACACTCCTGCTCTCCTCTTGCCCCCTCGTGCCGGAGACGATAAATGTTATCATTTTGAGGTTAGGTCTATGGGATTTTCTTTTTGATTTTTCTCAAGAACAGTGTATTACTTTTAATATGAGGGGTGTCGTGAGTAAGGGGACGCTCCTCCCCCCCCCCCTCCCCCGTCCCCCTCCTGCCAAACGATTCTTAATTTCAACCTTTATCTATATATATCTAAAGTTTTGAAAGTTAAATTTTGAAGTCTTATTATAACAATATTTTACTTACTGGTACAAATAATGTAGAAATGATGAATTCTACTTTTTCTTTTATACTTCTCAAGAAAATGTTTGCTACAAATTGTTGAGTTCTTCTTTGCATTACAACCAACCCGTCCAATGAACCTTAACCATATTTTCTAATTATAGAATCCGGAGGGAATCTGTTTCACAAACGGCAAAATAAAATTACATTTTAGAACGCAAGCCGAGGATTTATTTTCTTGTTGTGTAGGCAAGTCAATGAATTCGTTATAAACATTCAAGATAAATATCGACATTAATTTTGATAGTTGAGTCCGTACATGTAAAATATTTTGTATAAAAATGTATTTATCAAATTCATGCAAATTATCAATAACGCGACTTTTTTCTTTGTAAAATATCAAAATAAACAAAATAATTAAAAAAGTTCTATATTTTAAACAGTATATAACATCAATTTTTACCAAAAATAAACGTTTCATAACATTGACGACCTCTTGATAATTTACCTGTGAAATGTGCAATTATCAGGATTATTTCTATTATTAACACCACAATCACTCACTGAACAAGTAAGCTTTTTGGGAAAAAAGTTACTTATTAAAAGTAACCACTATTACACTTTAAAAAATTACAAAATATCTAGGAGCTATTTCTTGCGGGCCGAATTGCGCCGATCTGTCATACAAAATCGATTACAGAGTCATGAGATTTGGTATTCTTTTCTATCTTGCATTTTTGCCATAAGAAATTTTCTTCTCCCTTGCACACTATGTTGGTCTATACGCCAGTATATTCTAAGTTTATGAGTCAAGTAATATATGATGTAGCACAAACAGCAGTTGACATGAGAATGATACAACACAACGAGATCTAAAAATGTTTGTTTTTGCAAAAATGTTGGCTTCGATTTCGATTGGAACCTTAAACCCATAAATAAGTTATAAGTTACTCTAAACTCGGAGGCACAGAATCACTAAGTTCCAGGAAATCTGAGAACTTTACCAGATATTAAAAAGGTCAAATGATATCACTGAACTGACCATTTTTTGCAGTTTAATACCTAATTTGCCATTTTTTAAACTTCGCAACTTTGTTTTTGTGAACATACGAGTATATAGAAAACCAAACCATGTTTAGTCACTAAGCTTAGGCTACGTACAGTAAATCAACACAAAATATTTTTGATATTCAATAAACTTAACCACAGGGGAGAGTCCGAAGTGGTCACAGTAGGTTTAAAGAACAGTAGGCTGGAAAGAATCTGGAGCAGCGGGCTGAGGGACAGGAACACGCAGCAACAGCAATAGAATTCAAAGCCATAACTCACATCTTGAGGGAATGAAGGGATAACCACAGCAGGTTACTTCTGAAGTCTCCTTTTTTGAAGTGCTTATTGGAAAGTTAAAAACCACAATTAGTAATTTAGACTGCCTAATTTCAGAAAGGTAGAATCTTGAGATAATTATTCACAATCACTGAATTTTCTATTTACATACTCACCATGTTTAAGACATATGACATTCCAATTATTCGACCATGAAACGCATACATAGATCAACACAGGCCACCGGAGGATAAAATGCAATTAAACGTAGTGGTTATATTGTCTTTGAATGCAATATTCAACGTACGAGTATAGATAAAAAGGATATACCTACTGTGTGGTCGGCAGATTGTATAATAAGTCATTATACACAAATCTCGCCTATTTGCAAATGCTCACTAGGTTTTTGCCTAAGGTATATATCACATAAATGTCTGCGGCTTACCACAAGCTTCTTCGGCTGATATTTCTTAATAGGTGTTTTCGTGTTTTTGACAAAATCAACTCTTTATTATTGTTTCATCACCAATAGTTATCATTTTTGCGCTCTATTATACTTTTTGCGTTCAATTCATTTAATGTTATATTGTATTATGTCAAATAACACTGTATATAAGTTACGTCGGGAATTTAAATTAAATAGAATAATTAAACGCGATGAACACTGCAAAAGTGGTTTTAATCAATAAATATAATAATTTATGAAAAATAAGGTATTTGAAAATATGCTATTTTGTATATTTTTGTTTGACTAAGAATCACAGGTAATCAGAATATATCAGAAGAATCAAAGGTAATACGACCCAGCCCTTGTAGAAAAGTTGAATAATTTTACAATGTAATTGGATGCTGTACAAGTACCACCAGAATACAAAATAATATTTATATTAAAGTTACTATAGTAGTAATTTGTTGTTTTATGGAAGGAAAATGATAAAACTAAAGCAATATTAATTTATTTGTTATTTGTTATTTGGGATTAAGAAATGATTTTAAAAGTTAAAGAAAAGCAACCATTCACACAATTTCTTTCAATTGTAGTCGCGGATGTATAGCCCGCCTAATTGTCACCGACGCACTCCGGTACTCCCCTGATACTCTGCGTGGCTAAGTAACAACTCGGCAGCGAAGTTGAAGGTCACGTGGATGTTGTGGTGTCGTGGCAAGGGGAAAATTTCACCGAAGCTCGTTGGATCCCAATGTAATGTAACGACAAAACAAAAATATCTTCCACCAAACTACTCTAAACTAAACACACCCGACCGGGGATCGAAGGAAGGAAACAGTCGTACTCATCGATGTTCAACTTTAAAAAACTAAACTAAATAAACGATACTAATTAAACTATTAGGACAAATGTGATGCTATTTTAGAGCACACCAAGAGCCACTACTTGTATATGTGTGTAATAACATATTTGATATATTGATGAAAACACAAGAAACTCGTTCAGATATACAGATGTATCTTTTTAAGAACTTCGAGTACCAACCAAGCTCTAGCCAGTATATATCTACATATATCTATATACTATAATAAAACTAACACGACGATTTCAGTACATTGACTTTTTTTTAATTTCAATACGGATACTATGTTATCGATACAGATGCCAAAACAATGTTTTTTGGAAACGTCTGTCTGTCTATCTGCCTGCGTGTGCATCACGCAAATACTAAAATTTCCTAAATATAAACTAAATATTTCCTTAAAAGGGTAAAAGTTTGCGTGAAAAAAATGGTTTTTAATTGAATGGTGATGGGGAAATTTGTAAAACGAAATATGATGATTATGAGTAACACATATCTTAGATCCTTACTAAAATATGTCCCTATTTATCACTTATAAGGTGGAAAATTGTTGTAGATAACGTAAATTTGTTATTTATCATTATGTATAGGTTAGTATTATTTGTATTTGCAACTAAATATGGTTAGAGTAGAATTAAAAGAGGGATTTGTTACCACCATAGGTTATATTATGAGAATTTAAAATTAAGTTTACCTATATTTTAATGCGTTATATTCATATGTAGTATTTTAGTATTAAGAGTTAAGTGTTTTGAGCGCTAAATATTTTTATTTTCTTACTATTTCCAAATTAGCCTTCAATAATGTCCTTTAGGCCGAATTTCGGTCTTGGCGGCATGTTCCCACGGAGACTAGCCATTTATGCAGAACACTGAGTGCATATTATGTGCCTTTCGGTATTGAGTAAAAGTGTTTTATAATACATACGCAAGTACCAAGAGAGGACTTACATTATACTTTAATGACACAGGACGGGATCATGGATCATGTGTGCGCAAGTTCAGGTCCATTTTCTATTCCCTCACTCTCATAGTCCGATGGAATGATAATTCGACACAAATATAGAGAAATCGGACGCTGGACCAACGGCTTTACGTGCTCCCTGCGGCACAGGGATAAAACACAGCTCAAATCCTGACTTTGGACTGCTACTGAGAACTTCTTGATAGAAAACCCAACTGGTTTGGGGCCCGATCACATCTATTACTTAAAGGTCAAAAGACTTTCCTCAGTTAAGTTTAATTTTATTTTCCATTTCTTTGCAGGATGAGACATAACATACTATTCCTAATTTCATTCATTGTACTTAGATACTTAACAAAAACAGAAACAGAAACTTTTGTATTCAATATAGATTATAAATAATAATACTTATTGAAAGTCACTCTCTTGTTAAATTACCACTGGTTCGAAAAAAAAATTCTGTCCTGGGAAGAACCAGCAAGAAACCCAGCGGGACTTTTTTTAAATAACAGCTCATAATCATGTAATCACAATTAACCACATAAAACAAATTAGAAATAGCTTAGTAGCGATCACTCATTCCCAGGGTTTATTTACTTATTTATCATCAATAAATTACTTAATATTATAATAACCCTTTTTATTCAAACTTTGTTTAATAACATTTTTGAACTTTGAGCAGGTTTAATTTTGTATATTTTCTGGGATTTTGTTGTAGAGGCGTATACATCGCTCCAAGAATGAATTACTGATTCGGTAGAGTCGAATAACAGGTACTACTAGCTTGTGTCTGTTCCTAGTATTTACAGAATGAATATCACTTATTTTTGTGTAACTACTTTTATTTTTGTGTACGTGCATTACATTTTCATAAATATATTGAGAGGCCAAAGTTAATATATTAATTTCTTTAAATTTTTGTCGGAGCGACTTTAGGTAGGCATTAGATTGTAGTTTCCATTTCAAATATTTTTAATATTAAAGGCAATATGATACCTAAAACCATAGTATTAAAATTGGTGATGGAGCTTGCTTATTTAGGGCAATCACTTATCCATTGTATGGGAAACGAGTGTTGTAAATTACATTATTGTAGTCATTTTGTTATTTATTTAAATTTATATTTTATTTCTCCAGAGTGACCTAGATAAGGCACGCCTTCTAGCTGTTTCGACTAAGGAATCTAGTCACTGGTTACACCCTTTACCATCAAGTAATCTCGGCACATTACTTGATGCGGAAAGCTTACGCATTGCCGTAGGAATCCGACTAGGAGCGGCGATTTGTCAATCCCATCAGTGTCCCTGTGGTAGCAGCGTCGACAAGTTTGGGCTCCACGGACTTTCATGTAAGAAAAGCGCTGGTAGATTTTCACGACACAGTTCTTTGAACGATGTCATCCGAAGGGCTCTTGTCTCTATAAATGTTCCCTCGGTTTTAGAGCCTTGTGGAATATTTAGAGACGATGGCAGGAGACCCGACGGTATGATATTGGTCCCTTGGGAGAGAGGTAAAGCCTTAGTGTGGGATGCTACTTGCGTAGACACTCTGGCGGTCTCTCATCTCAGGGGTACCTCGTTTAGAGCCGGGGCGGCATCAGAGGCAGCTGAACTGAGTAAGTGGCGCAAATATGAGTCTCTGAGAGATGACTACATATTTGTGCCATTTGCTGTAGAGACTATCGGTCCGTGGGGTCCACGTGCGGTGAGGTTCCTAAAGGAACTTCATCCGCGGCTGGTCGTTGCTGCTGGTGATAAGAGGGCTGGTTCTTTCCTTGCTCAAAGGCTAAGTATAGCCATTCAGCGGGGAAACGCCGCCAGCGTTCTTGGCACGATACCGCGGGGAGTAGGACTATATGATATTTAAGTTTCTAGTTTTAGTTTTTTTTTTAATTATTATTATTATAGTTTTTAGTATTGTATATTTTTCCTATTTAAAAATGCTAATTAAATACAAGCGTATAGTTTGCCCAATTCTTTTTTGTTTAGTTTGTGGGTCCGTCCATTAGTTCGTTTGTAGGTTCCTTCTATTTGTTCGTTCGTTAGTTTTTCTGAGTAACTGACTAGATGAATGTTTTGATAAAGATTAACGCCTTTTTACATCTTCACGACTGTTAAAAGTGTAAATTAATGGTTATCAATCATCATAATTTTTAATTATCTTCTAATTATCATATTAAAAGTACTCATTCGACGCGAACGAAGTGGCGGCACATCTAGTTCATTAAAAGCGCTTCCCTGTATTCCTCAACTGGTATTCACCTTTGAAATAATTGATTAATAGTCCATTATAGTATTTTATTTTATAAGGTTTTAGTAGACCGCAATAGACCGTTTAAGAATTAATGAAAATTAAAATTAAATTATCTAAATGAACCATTTCACGTTATTTACCTGTAACTTACCAAAACAATGTTTTATTTCTGAGGTTTTATTTATATAATTTATAATATGAAGGTAATGCGATGAAAAGATACATTACCGGTTATTTTCCTACATCGAAATGCTTAGTCACAGGCAGAAGTGCTTCTGATCTTAAAGCGGTATAAATAGGACTTCATGAACAGCTACGTTCATCATTGTTTAAGGAGACTTGCCAACATGAATACTGTAAGTCACCATACTCTCATAATTTTTACATTATTTTTTTTACTTAACAAAACATTATTTTTTTAATAGTTTTTAAAGACAAATAAAACATTTTAATAACCAAATAAAAAAAACTCTTGATTTTTTTAAAAGGCTGCTAAACGAACACAAAGTCCATCTCGGGGTAAGTGGATACTGTGGCCCGTGGACGTACATTTATTATCATTTTTTTATATTATTTTAAGTTAGCGCTTAACCACATTTCCACCTTAAAATAAACCTAGCAAGCTAACAGCATAGCAAAGTGGCGAAGCAATCAGCTTTGTAGCGGTTGCTAACGGAAAAAGAAATTAAAAATAGAAGGTTCAGATGCCTGGGTGATCAGTAATCGATTGCTGAAAACAGAATTTGAAAATTCGAAACCGTTCTCGAGATAATCGTGGGACAGACGGACAGACGGACGGACAGACGGACAGACGGACAGACATCGTGAAATCAATAAACCTAGCAAGCTAACAGCATAGCAAAGTGGCGAAGCAATCAGCTTTGTAGCGGTTTCTAACGGTTGCCGTTGAGCAATCAGTTTCAAAATAGGAGGTTCAGATGCCTGGGTGATCAGTAATCGATTGCTGAAAACAGAATTTGAAAATTCGAAACCGTTCTCGAGATAATCGTGGGACAGACGGACAGACGGACGGATAGACGGACAGACGGACAGACGGACAGACATCGTGAAATCAATAAGTGAATTCGCAAGCTTCGCCACTTAATAAGTGGTAATGTAGCCTAAGATGGTGAAGCGCACTGACAGCAAAAGTCTATTCACTCTTGCCTTGAAGACACCCACATTGTAATCGGATGGAAAGACAGATGCTGGCAACTTATTCCACTCCTTTGCTTTACGCATGATGAACGATGTAGCAAACCGTTTGGATCGAATGCGTTTTTTTATAGGACTAGGGTGACATACTAGCACACAGTCTACCTGATGGTAAGTGGATGCTGTGGGCCATAGGCACGTACATCTATCCTCGATTACGAATCAAAATGCAGATGAGTTGTCACCCGTAAGGGCTAAGATGAAATACCCCGTTTCCAGTAAAAAGGTCTCCGGTTCTCTACACTCACCATACGAAACACAGCAGCGTTGAGTTGCTATTTTACGCTGGAATTCTCTGAGAGCGTGGTCCTTCCCCGGTCGAGCCGACCAATTCGTGCCACAATCATAATATAGTTGCAGGATGGCTCTACCACGTGGGAAGTGAACAACGAAAGGGTGGAGACTAGCCATACATCTGGTTGTCCGATGGTAGAAGGGAGATGGAGGAATTAAATTGTGCAAATCCTGCGCTCAAAATCCATTCTGTAGAAAACTGAAATGCTGGCTATTTTGCGCCTGTGCTCGAGGTTAGTAAGATTGGTTTTAACCAAATACGGGTCACCAATAAGCCTCTTAGCACGCCTTTCCATTAAGTCCAAAATTGCCAGGTGGCATTTCGCAGCACCTTTTTTTTAAAGGATAAGTGTGACAAACGAGCACACAGTCCACCTGATGGTAAGTGGTTGCTGCGGCCCATAGACATCTACATCTATCATCGTTTGCGAATCAAAATGCAGATGCGTTGTCACCCGTGAGGACTAAGATGGAATGCCTCATTTCCAGTAAAAAGGGCCTCCGGCCACCTGCACTCACCAAACGAGACGCAGAGGTAAACCTCTACTTCACGCTGGTATTCTGTGAGGTCGTGGTACCACCCCGGTTCGAGCCGGCCCATCCATGCGACAGCAAAGCTGCCGCGTGGCTCTACCACTGTTCCTTCCAGTAACAACGCATCTTCAATTAAAATTTAATTGAAGGTGCGTTGTTACCTCTTGACGACTAAGACGAAATGTCTCATTATCACTAAAAAGGGTACCCGGTTTTTGTCACTCGCCATACAAAATACAGCAGCATTGCTGCTATTTCTGGTATATTGCTGGTATACTCGTATTATACAAGTGTGTTCCTTCCCTGATTACGAGTAAACCACCTTTCGTGCTACAGGCATAATACGGTGCAGCGTGGCTCAAACACTAAAATGATAATATTGTTAAATACTAAACATATTCAGCGTTAACATTTTTAGATATTCATAAAGCTATTTTACTTCCAGATACTGTGTTTTACTCTTTTGATGTGTGTATGTATGGCATATGCATTGGCGCTACCGTACCCGGATGAATTAATAGATCAAGCAGAAGGCCTACAAGCGGAAGAATCCAGACATGGAGGTTGGGGAGGAAATAATTGGGGACGCGGTGGAGGTGGCTGGGGACACGGCGGCGGCTATGGACAAGGAGGTGGCTGGGGCCACGGTGGTGGTTGGGGACACGGTGGCGGTTGGGGACACGGTGGCGGTTGGGGACACGGTGGCGGTTGGGGACAACATGGATGGGGACGCGGCTGAATAACAAAACTGCCCGGCGAATTTGAAACATTTTTGTCATTAAAAATTTTATTAATTTTTATTTGTCTTTTTTGTTTCTATGATTTTTATTTGATTAAAGACTAATATTACATAATTATATATTTGCATTCATTACTCCTATATCATTAAGCATAAAGTATTATTTAGTTTGGTAAAAGCATCTACTTCCCAGACAAAGGGAAACAAAACGAAATAGATAGCAGCATCTTCACCAACCCACCTGTCGAGCGTAGTAACCATAGCAAACATTATATCTACACCGTCATATTTAGCAGACGGATTAGCGATCATAGTACGCTGACTACGCTGCTCTTTAACAATTATGGTTAAATGTAACTAAATATAATTTGTTACATAACCATAATTGTTAAAGAGCAGCGTAGTCAGCGATGTCATTGGCATCGATAGAACCTACTATTTTATGTAATATTAAGGAATATTTAAAACTATAAATTACACATTTGCTTAATTTGTTCCGAATACATACGAGCTTAAATTTGCCTTGTTTGAGATTTCTGCCTATTTTGATAGTTCACGATTTACGATCTTCAAAAGCATGCGGCGGGAATTACCAAACTTCAATACAGCTCATATTGAAGTAGTGATTGGGCGAAACCTAAACTCCAAAAACCTTTGCCAGCCAGATTTGACTGTGGCAGCGTTAGTTTCGGACACCTGAGATTTTGAGTGAGATTGAGAGGTTCTACGGACAGTTGCACACATCGGCGTTGTAGTCACACGTCATTGTGCGTAACTATCTAAAGCAAGTCCCATCCGACAAGTTTCCTATGATATCCCGGTCGTCAATCCAAGCGAGATTAGAATGGCTCTCCAGCGCCTAAAATAGGAAAGCCCAGGGCAAGGTTAAAATAACAGCGGAGCTTCTGAAAGCAAGTAGAAAACCAGTAGTTAGTTCTTCAAAATCTTGTCAATTGCGTCTCGTCGCATTACTCCGGAGACTTAGTCTTGTACTTTAAGAAACACGACAACTCTTTATTGAATAACTACAGACCGATTTACTTTCTGAGCGCCTACTTGCTTTGTTCAAGAGTCATTGCGAATCGGCCCATACGCAAACTTGACAATTTCCAGATTTCCGAACAAGCCTATCTCTGAAAAGGCTTAATTATACGTGGTAGAGATAGCTCCATTAATAGCTATAAGCTATTAATGGAGCTACAGCTATAGCTATAGCTGCAGCTACATTAATAGTATAGTTGTAGCCAAATGAGTCGGCTCGACTGGGGAAGGACCACGCCCTCACAGAATACCAGCGTAAAATAGCAGCTTAATGTTGCTGTGTTCGTATGTGAGTGAGAACCGGAGACCCTTTTTACTGGAAAAGAGGCATTCCATCTTAGTCCTCACGGCTGACAACACATTTGCATTTTAATTTGCAAACGAAAATAGATGTAATATGTCTATGGGCCACAGCAACCACTTACCATCAGGTGGACTGTGTGCTCGTTTGTCACCATTATTCTATAAAAAAAAATATCCTAACATCGGATAGGAAAAAATCCTAGTGTGGAGGTAACGTTTTAAAAAAAACATCGTAAATGTACTCGTAATATAATTTAATATTCAAGGTAAAAACAAAAAGGGTATGATGTGTGGCCGGTGGAAAGTAAGATTCGTCATAACACACACAGCCTCGTTTATTTGCAAATGCTTACTGGTGTGTAAAATGTCGAAGGCAAACTTTTTACCAAAATTTATATAAACGTCTACGGCTTACCACAATCTTCCTTTTGTGGTTTGAGTTTTGACAAAGTCAACAGAATGGTTACTATTACACTATTATTAACAAAACACTAATAGTTGCGACCAAAATTAATAATTATTCATTATTATTTTAGCATTCTATACATTATACATTCTATTGTATTACAACAAATACTAGTAGAAGAGCTAATTACCTGCATACATAATATGTAGGTAACTAGTATGTATGCTATTACTATGTATGTTATTACTATGTATGTTATTACTCAAAGGAATTACCTCATATAATGTTTCTATGCCATACAACTACCATATAAAATTAATAAAAGTACCTATATTCAAACAGTATTCCACATTTACCACGTAAATGCCAGTGTAATTTGCATAAAGGATTAAATTTTACTAATTAAGTATATAATAATAGTTGTTATAATAATTTATGTTGTTTTGTGGAAGGAAAATAGTAAAAATTAAGTAATGATAATTTATTCAATACGGAATTAATAAATGATTTTAGTGTGACTTTTTTTATTTGGTGAGTTTTTTTGAAATTATCGTCGTGTGTGTATCGCACAGGTAATTTACGCCGACGCAGTCCGGTACTCCCCTGATACTCTGTTTGACCGTGTGACGTCAGCACATGAGTAAAGAAACCGACCAGAGGGGAAGCTACATACAAACGGCTCGCCACGGACACACCCATACATAGCACAGAGATGTGTGTGTGAGCTCTCACCGACAGGTTCACCGACGCTCCGTCGGGGTACAAACCGGTTGGCGCCGGCTCAATCAGAGTATACATGAAAGGGCTGTTTGTTAGTCGTGCGTATTTAAATAAATAGACCAACAATATTTCGAAATTTTATACATCAATTAATATATTAAGTTTTTTTGCTAGAATTAAATAATTGGATTTAAGTATTTTAATTAAAATAATTAAGAATTAAGTTGTTATAAATTTATATGGGTAAATAATAAGTGTTCTGTATAAGCAAAAATGCCTAGTAGTTGTACAGTATGCATGAATAATTCTAGAGAAAATAAGGATATTTCCTTTTTTTGTACTCGAGTGATAAAGTGAAGTAAGAACCTTTTTACGTATTATATCGCCGAGTGATGAAGTCGGTCTCACCTACTTGAAACGTTAGTCAGTCTAACCTTGACAATGCCGTAGATGGCAGGATATCCTACGTAATAAGGCGAAATGTGTGACTTTATCCACATAAATATATTATAAAGAGTGGTAGAGCCAGGCGGCAGCTTTTGCTGTCGCATGGATGGGTCGGCTCGAACCGGGGTGGTACCACGACCTCACAGAATACCAGCGTGAAGTAGAGGTTTACCTCTGCGTTTCGCTTGGTGAGTGCAGGTGGCCGGAGGCCCTTTTTACTGGAAATGAGGCATTCCATCCTTGTCCTAACGGATGAAAACGCATCTGCATTTTGATCTGTAACAGAGGATAGATGTAGATGTCTATGGGCCGCAGCAACCACTTACCATCAGGTGGACTGTGTGCTCGTTTTTCACCCTTATCCTATAAAAAAAAAACTTTAGTATAGAGGTAAGTTACTTCAATGGGAAGGATATAAGCTACTTTTTGCGAGTCGCGAGTAACGACCCCAGGAGTAAATACCACTGCATTATGGTTGGAATACAATCGCCAGACATTGGTGGGGGTGGTGGGATTGGTGTTGGTGGATGTGGTGCTGGTGTTGGTGGATAGTGTTGCTGATGATGTCAGTGATGGTGGAAGTGGTAATATCGTAGGTAGTGGTAGTAGGCAGTGGACCAACAGTGTGTCCATCAAGACCACCACCTTCACCACTATTACTATAACCACCACCACCACCACCACCACTGCCCACAAACACCATCACAGCCATTACTACCACCACCACTACCACTTACACCAAAACTCTTGATTTTGAACAATTAATAGATATGTTGTTACATTAATATAAGTTATAATTAATGCACATGTTGCCTTATGCTATTCAATATTTTTATTTCTTCCTTAAAATTTTCACATGCATCATGTGACAACCCTATCAGAATAGGTATACATTTTCGACGTTCTTAAGAAGCTTCCCCTCTGGTCCTTAATATTTACTCTGTGACGTCAGCCAGGTGAGGGGTCGCTAACAAACTTGAAGGTCACGACTATGTACCGTGGGCCTCGCGGCAGGTGGAAAATTTTACTGAAGTTCATTAGGATATTAGTTCGTTTTATAGGACCTCAATATGAAGTAACAACTTAATAAAAATAACTTACTCCGAAAAGAGTTTAAAATAGCCTGGTTATAAAAGGCGTGTACAGATACAGAATGATTAGCGTACGGACATACTTGACCCGAGCAATAAGAAAATTAAAAAATAATAATGGAAATCAACATCATTATATACCTATAAGCAACTGACATAAATAAAACTAAATCGCCGAGGATCAAAAGAAGGAAACAGTCAAGCGCATCGATGTTCATTGAACTTTAAAAAATGTATAGTCAAAAACCATACTTTACTTTAAAATTAAAAGTATTAGGATAAATGTAGCTTACGTTACATAGTTCATAAGAGACAAGTTGGCTTAGTGACGAAACTAACGAATACTAATTAATAATAATGTGTGCAATCACATTTTTGATATTGATAAAAACACAAACATCTCCTTCTGAAGATCATAATCCTTCGGATGATATATACAGATTAGATATATTTTTAAGAACTTATTTCCTTTTAGCCAGTCTATCCTCCGTTGAATGTACATAAGTGTTTTCAAGTGCTCCTCGAATGGCATTCACGTTTAAAATAATTGATTAATTATCTGTTTTTTTTTTATATTTATAGTATTTTTTAATTAAAACCGTAATTTTCTGACTAAGAAATGATGAAAATTAAATAAAATTATCATAATGAAACATTTTTAATATTAAACTTATTATTGTATACATACAATATTCTTTCTTTTTTCTTTATTTTAAACGCTACCCCTACTCCCCCCCCCCCCCTTACACACACATACACACTAGGATTTTCTGCTGTATCATGGAGGCAGTTAACAAACATAAATTGCACAAGGATAACATCAAGACCCGGAACAATTAATTGCAGGCCATATAAATATTTGTTCCGTGCGGTATTCAAACCCGCGGCTCCCGACGCAATAACTCATGCTAGGCCACTGCGCCACATAGCCATCAAAATTATTAAAAAAATATAACACAAAAAACTAAAACTAAAAACTTAATTATCATACACACTAATAATTTCGAGGGTAACACTGAAAGTTCTTTGAAAATCAAAAACTGAACAAACTAATAATTTATTACTTTTATTAGATCTTTTCAAAGTAGTGTTCATTTACATCAATACATCGCTGCATCCGATGGAACCACTGAGAAAAGCACTTTTCCTACTTGTCCTTAGGGGTCTCTTCGACGGCATTTTGAAACGCAGCCGCTGCTTCCTCGGCTTCCTCGGAAACGATGTTGCCACATTCGTTCTTCAGCTTCGACATTTGGCTCTTTCTGGCAGACAGATCTCTGGTAAAGACTTTGGAGCCCTGCTTCCGCTCGATCGCTTCTTCAGTACAAGCTGTATTAAAATGCGTAAGTCCCACCGCATGCATTTTTCTGTGCAGTTGCCTGTATGCTGTCAAATCTGCTGGAGACTGCAGCTTCATTTCCCGTTCAACAGCCATGGGATTAAGAGTGTGATCGGAGAGATTTTGAAGTCTTCTACGGCGGATCTTTCAGAATTTGGCTCCGACCGCATGGATAGTTTCCACGAGCTTGTCACTCACTGCATTGTAATCTTCTAGGCACTGAAAACAGTTTTGTGACTCGAGCTGAAAGATTTCGAGACTTTTGATAGCACGTCGTTAGAGCATGAGGGGGACGGAGCATTGACTTCATTAGACGATGCCTCTCCAACTTAACATTTAGATTCAGTGTGCCTCTAACCATTTGGTGATCTCTACAGCAAATGGCACAAATATTTAGTTTTCTCCGAGAGTCACATTTGCCCCACTTACTCAGTTCAGCTGCCTCTGATGCCGCCCCGGCTCTAAAAAAGTTACCCTGACATAAGAGGTCGCCAAAGTGTCTACGAAAGCTCTCTCAAGGGACCAATGGCATACCGTCGGGTTACCTGCCATCGTACCTAAAGATTCCAGAAGTCTCTAAAACGGAGGGAACATTTATAGAGACAAGAGCCCTTCGGATGACACAAAACTTTGCCAGCCAGATCTGACTGCGGCAGCGTTATTTTCGGACACCTGAGATTTTGAGTGAGATTGAGAGGTTCTACACACAGTTGCACACGTCGGCGTTGTAGTCACACATCAATATGAGTAACTATCTAAAGCAAGTCTCATCCGACAAGTTTTCTATGATATCCCGGTCGTCAATCCAAGCGAGATTAGAATGGCTCTCCAGCGCCTAAAATAGGAAAGTATAAAATAACAGCGGAGCTTCTGAAAGCAAGTAAAAAACCGGTACTTAGTTCTTCCGAATCTTGTCAATTCCATCTAGTGGCATTACTCCGGAGCAGTAGTATTGTACTTTAAGAAACACGACAACTCTTTATTGAATAACTACAGACCGATGTACTTTCTGAGCGCCTACATGCTTTTTTTCAAGAGTCATTGCGAATCGGCCCATACGCAGACTTGACAATTTCCAGATGCCCGAACAAGCCTGTCTCTGAAAAGGCTTAATTATACGTGGTAGAGCCATGCTGCAGCTACATTAACAGTATAGTTGTAGCACGAATGGGTCGGCTCGACTGGGGAAGGACCACACTCTCAGAGAATACCAGCGTAAAATAGCAGCTCGACACTGATGTATTTCGTATGGTGAGTGTAGAGAACCGGAGACCCTTTTTACTGGAAAAGGCATTCCATCTTAGTCCTTACGGCTGACAACGCATTTGCATTTTAATTCGCAAACGAAAATAGATGTAAGATGTCTATGGGCCACAGCAACCACTTACCATCAGGTGGACTGTGTGCTCGTTTGTCACCATTATTCTATAAAAAAAATATCCTAACATCGGATAGGAAAAAATCCTAGTGTGGAGGTAACGTTTTAAAAAAACATCGTAAATGTACTCGTAATATAATTTAATATTCAAGGTAAAAACAAAAAGGGCATGATGTGTGGCCGGCAGAATGTAAGATTCGTCATAACACACACAGCCTCGTTTATTTGCAAATGCTTACTGGTGTGTAAAATGTCGAAGGCAAACTTTTTGCCTAAATTTATATAAACGTCTACGGCTTACCACAATCTTCCTTTTGTGGTTTGAGTTTTGACAAAGTCAACAGAATGGTCACTATTACACTATTATTAACAAAACACTAATAGTTGCGACCAAAATTAATAATTATTCATTATTATTTTAGCGTTCTATACATTATACATTCTATTGTATTACACCAAATACTAGTAGAAGAGCTAATTACCTGCATACATAATATGTAGGTAACTAGTATGTATGCTATTACTATGTATGTTATTACTATGTATGTTATTACTCAAAGGAATTACCATATAAAATTAATAAAAGTACCTATATTCAAACACTATTCCACATTTACCACGTAAATACCAGTGTAATTTGCATAAAGGATTAAATTTTACTAATTAAGTATATAATAATAGTTGTAATAATAATTTATGTTGTTTTATGGAAGGAAAATAGTAAAAATTAAGTAATGATAATTTATTCAATACGGAATTAATAAATGATTTTAGTGTGACTTTTTTTATTTGGTGAGTTTTTTGAAATTATCGTCGTGTGTGTATCGCCCACGTAATTTACGCCGACGCAGTCCGGTACTCCCCTGATACTCTGTTTGACCGTGTGACGTCAGCCAGGTGAGGGGTCGCTAACAAACTTGAAGGTCACGACTATGTACCGTGGGCCTCGCGGCAGGTGGAAAATTTTACTGAAGTTCATTAGGATATTAGTTCGTTTTATAGGACCTCAATATGAAGTAACAACTTAATAAAAATAACTTACTCCGAAAAGAGTTTAAAATAGCCTGGTTATAAAAGGCGTGTACAGATACAGAATGATTAGCGTACGGACATACTTGACCCGAGCAATAAGAAAATTAAAACATAATAATGGAAATCAACATCATTATATACCTATAAGCAACTGACATAAATAAAACTAAATCGACGAGGATCAAAAGAAGGAAACAGTCAAGCGCCTCGATGTTCATTGAACTTTAAAAAAATGTATAGTCAAAACCATACTTTACTTTAAAATTAAAAGTATTAGGATAAATGTAGCTTACGTTACAAAGTTCATAAGAGACAAGTTGGCTTAGTGACGAAACTAATGATTACTAAATAATAATAATGTGTGCAATCACATTTTTGATATTGATAAAAACACAAAAATCTCCTTCAGAAGATCATAATCCTTCGGATGATATATACAGATTAGATATATTTTTAAGAACTTATTTCCTTTTAGCCAGTCTATCCTCCGTTGCATGTACATAAGTGTTTTCAAGTGCTCCTCGAATGGCATTCACGTTTAAAATAATTGATTAATTATCTGTTTTTTTTTTAAATATTTATAGTATTTTTTTAATTAAAACCGTAATTTTCTGACTAAGAAATGATGAAAATTAAATAAAATTATCATAATGAAACATTTTTAATATTAAACTTATTATTATATACATACAATATTCTTTCTTTTTTCTTTATTTTAAACGCAACCCCTACTCCCCCCCCCCCCCCCCTTACACACACATACACACTAGGATTTTCTACTGTATCATGGAGGCAGTTTACAAACATAAATTGCACAAGGATAACATCAAGACCCGGAAAAATTAATTGCAGGCCATATAAATATTTGTTCCGTGCGGGATTCAAACCCGCGGCTCCCGGCGCAATAACTCATGCTAGGCTACTGCGCCACGTAGCCATCAAAATTATTAAAAAAAATATAACACAAAAAAACTAAAACTAATAACTTAATTATCATACACACTAATAATTTCGAGGGTAACACTGACACAAGTTCTTTGAAAATAAAAAACTGAACAAACTAGCAATTTATTACTTTTATTATATCTTTTCATAGTAGTGTCCATTTACATCAATACATCGCTGCATCCGATGGAACCACTGAGAAAAGCACTTTTCCTACTCGTCCTTAGGGGTCTCTTCGACGGCATTTTGAAACGCAGCCGCTGCTTCCTCGGCGTCCATAAAACGTTTTCCTCGAAGTTTTCCTTTTATTGCGGAAATAAATAAAAATTGCCGGTGCAAGGTCGGAGCTATAGGGCGGGTGACCCAGTAATTCCACGTATGACGTCGCCAAGTAATCAATTGTTTGCTTGGCGGTGTGCGACGAGGCGTTGTCATGGTGAAGGAGGATTCTAGTGCGAGTTCGTTTCTCCCGAACTGTTTTTCGATCCTCTAAAACAATTGTTGCGTAATGACCTGTCCTTCCGAAGAACGAGACCACCATATTTTTTCCCACGCTTCGACCTCTCTTCACTTTAGTTGGCAACTCCTCGGAAGGAAACACGCAGACAGCAGACTGTCTCTTAATTTCAGGATCATAACAATAAATCCAGATTTCGTCATCCGTAAATATGTCGAACACAGCATTTGTGTCACCTCCGTTAGATCTTTGAACCATTTCACGACAACAAGCAACACGACGGAGTTTTTGGGCCTCTGTCAAATTATGAGGTATCCACCGGGCACAAAGCTTCCTGACCGCTAAATGTTCATAGAGGATTTTGTGCACTTGACTCATACCGATGGCTAAGCTTGTCCGAATCTGCTGATAAGTCACTCTTTTGTCAGTCTCTATCATACGCCGCACAACACTGATGTTATCTTCAGTCGTCGCCGTAGAAGGCCGTCCCTCACGCACGTTTAAACTCATTAAACTGGTTGTAAACAGTGGCACGAGATGGGGCTTCATCGTGAAAGGCCAATCGAAGTCTATCAAAACTTTCTTGTTGACTTAAATGACATCGAAAGTCATAAAAAATAATTCTACGAAAATTTTCTCACGTTAAATTCATGCTGACGTGATACAGACAATTTTTAATTTGCCGCCAAATCGTAAACAAATGACAAATTAATTAAATACATACACAATAATATTGGCAAAGAGTTCCATTTCTATATTTAAATTTATTTCTTTATTATATCACTTAGAAGTGGCCAGTTCTAAAATCTTTCAGTGTCACCCTCGTATCATATCGTGCCAAAAACGCTGGCTATAATTAGTCTTTGGGAAAAGAACCAGCCCTTTTATTACCAGTAGCAACGATCAGTTGCAGATAGAGTTCCTTTAGAAACTTCACCGCACGTGGGCCCCACAGACCGATAGTCTCTACGGCAATCATCATTATCATCATTACAGCCGATCACAAGTCCACAGGTGAACATAGGCCTCCCTAAAGGAATGCCACAAAGCATGGTTCCGAGCCACCTGCATCCATTGACTTCCTGCATGTCTTACAGGTCGTCACTCCATCTAGTGGGACCTCTCGGTCAAAGTAGCACTTACCTAGTCGGAATATTTGTCCCAGGTACTCGCCAACAATTACGAGCTTAGAGCTCCCAATAACTACCGGCATAGGAGAGACATAGACATAGACCTATCCGTTGGGAGTCACTGTTGCGGTCATTATTGAGCATAGCGCTTAGGTATTCCAGTGATTCTGCTATAAGGACTATATCGCTGGCAAATCAAAGGTGAGTGACGTACTCGCCATTGACGTTAGTACCGTATTCTTTCCAGTCCAGTAACTTGAAATCGTCTTTCAATGCAGCGATGTAGCAAAAGTTTCGGTGATATAACATCAACCGTGGTAGAGTCATGCTGCAGCTATATTAATAGTATAGTTGTATTACGAATGGGTCGGCTCAACCGGGGAAGGACTACGCTCTCACAGAATACCAGCGTAAAATAGCAGCTTAACACTACTGTGTTTCGTATGGTGAGTGTAGAGAACCGGAGACCCTTTTTACTCGACAAGAGACATTCCATCTTAGCCCTCACGGGTTACAACGCATCTGCATTTTGATTCTTTATAGAGGATAGATGTAGATGTGTCTGGGTCACAGCAACCACTTACCATCAGGTGGACTGATTGTTCGTTTGTCACCTTATCCAATAAAAATACCCGTCTTACATCTCTCTGCAGGTGGGTAGGTTTCGTACTCTGGTTCTGTACTTGGATAGCTATCGTAGCCCTATTGTACAAACACTTCAGCACTTCAATATATCGACAGTCATTTTGGCACCGCTGAAGGGACTGCAGCACCGTCCAAACTTCGACGAAATCAAAGGCTTTCTCATAGTCCACATACGGAAGACAAAGTGGGGTAGATTGTACTCTTCAATCTTCTGTACAATTTGCCGAAGGGTATGTGTATGGTGCTAAAGCCCTTTTGGAAACCGGCTTGTTCGAGAGGCTGGAAGTTATCGAGTCTGCATGCGTGACGATTCGTAATGACTCTCGAAAACAGCACGTAGACGCTGCTCAGAAGGGTAATCGGTCTGTAGTTCTTCAAAAGAGCATTGCCACCTTTCTTAGAGAACAATACCACCGCACGCTTCTGCTCCACGCCTCCGGAGTAGTGCCACCATAGAAGACAGAATTAAAGAGCTTCTGAAGGACTTTAAGTACCGGTTTTCCACCCGCTTTCAGAAGCTCCGCTGTAATTCTATCCTAGCTCGGGGACTTGCCGCTTTAAAGGTGTTGGAGAGTCATTCTAATCTCACTCAGACTAATGTCCGGGATATCATCGGAATAGTGTCGGATAAGACTTGTTCTTGGACCGTTCCTCACACTTGCGTATGGCTCCAACAATAACGCGTACAGCTACCTATAGAACCTCTCAATCTCTCTCAAACTCTCAGGTGTCTCGGAAACGATGCTGCCACATTCGTTCTTCAGCTTCGACAGTTGGCTCTTTCTGGCAGACAGATCTCTGGTAAAGACTTTGGAGCCCTGCTTCCGCTCGATCGCTTCTTCAGTACAAGCTGTATTAAAATGCGTAAGTCCCACCGCATGCATTTGTCTGTGCAGTTGCCTGTATGCTGTCAAATCTGCTGGAGACTGCAGCTTCATTTCCCGTTCAACAGCCATGAGATTAAGAGTGTGATCGGAGAGATTTTGTAGTCTTCTACGGCGGATCTTGCAGAATTTGGCTCCGACCGCATGGATAGTTTCCATGAGCTTGTCACTCACTGCATTGTAATCTTCTAGGCACTGAAAACAGTTTTGTGACTCGAACTGAAAGATTTTGAGACTTTTGATAGCACGTCGTTAGAGCATGAGGGGGACGGAGCATTGACTTCATTAGACGAGACCTCTCCAACTTAACATTTAGATTCAGTGTGCCTCTAACCATTTGGTGATCTCTACAGCAAATGGCACAAATATTTAGTTTTCTCCGAGAGTCATATTTGCCCCACTTACTCAGTTCAGCTGCCTCTGATGCCGCCCCGGCTCTAAAAAAGGTACCCTGATATAAGAGGTCGCCAAAGTAGGACTATTTCAAACCGTATATACAAACAACTCATAGCTAAAAATCTGGTACGATTTGTCAATCTAGGAGCTGATTTATTGTAGAGTAAGTAAAAGTGAGATTATGTATTACCAACACTGTAACAGGTGATTTTTCACTGGTATTACACTGTAACAGGATATTTTTCACTATAATTACTTAAAAATATAAAAGCAGAATCAGTATATAATCACTAAAAAAAGTTGTGGTTAATAAGGAAACGAAATGGTGAAACGATTAACGAAAGTTAAAACAACAACAATTAGGTGAAATGAATATTAGGGATATCGATTTGAGATCGATTACATGAATTGTTGTTGCTACTGTAACATGTTGGAATATTGATATTTTGTATTTTTTATTATTATTTTATAGACATGTTCGCAATTTTTATCTCCTTAACACAGAAAAATAATGGAAAATAGATATTAATACGCTCAATTTAATCAAGAATCGATTATATTGCTCTCGTTTCAAATCGAATGGAAAATCTGTCCTTTTCTTCTTTTTTTTTGGAGTTTATGGCCTGGACTACTCTCTAGATTTTTACTCTAGACTCTAGACCTTTAGGCCAAGTCTTGAGTATTTTTATTCGGTTTATTATAATTTCTCCAAATGTATAATTATCCTTCATAGTTCACTACTTCACAATATGTTGATGCGTCACATTGTGCAGCCCTTGGGAGATTTTGACGGCAACTTAAGCCAGCAGACCGCTGACAGTTGGTGATGGTATCTAAAGGCGCCTATGCAAACAGCTTATCTTGAGAATCTATCACCATCAGAGCACTTGTTTCACCGTTTTCACTAATAGTTCACATGCGTAGACAGTTAATACATAAAATCGCACCACTTTTACATTTCAGGAGCAGCAAATCGCCGCCGATCAAGTTCCCGCCAAAACTCTCCCTATCCTTTTCTTTTACATTATGGAGTATAGAGTAGAAGGAGAACCATCTTATAAGGTACAAAAGTTGAAAAAATGTCCCACTATATACTGAAAATAGAGGTTCCAAAACCTACCACAATACCGCTGGCGTATGAAAAACTACCCTGTTGTAGATGGAGTGAAGTCAGCTGAATTCAAATATTTAAAAAATTTCATGACTAGAGTAGTTAGTAAAATGCCAGTACACAAAACCTCAACTATTTACGTAGTACGAAACTAAGCGGATTGGTCGGTCCTTGTTTATTTCTCCATCTTATTCTAATTAATTTTGGCGCTTTTTTTTAATTTCTCCTATGCTACTGCAGCGCCGCCCTTATTGGACGCGTTTTTAGGGACACTTTTCATATACAGAGACGGTCCTCCTTCTACACTCCATATTTTAAATGAATAGTTTGAAGTTTGAACTGTCAAGTTTCAAATTCAAAATGAGAAGTTCTCTATTGAAAGATATCGAACTTTACGGTAATCGATTTATATTGCCATAAAATGTTTATCCCACCAAAACATTCTGTAAAAAACTAGCCAAGTCTCGATGGAGCTGCTTGTTTATCTCTAAAAAGTAATGAAATCTAGTCAAAGTCGTGCCAAGTCTAAGGTTCCTTACTGCGATTTCTTTATTATTATAGTTAATGTTGTGTGACTTGGCCGTTGAAGGGTACACAAGGGTACAAAACCAGGTGCTACATGACACCATTGCACCAATCTGTCGCCAGAAACGTTACCTATTGACGATGGAAAATTGCCACTTGGAAAAAGTTGATTGAATAACCAGTCAATTGTAAGCTTGATAAAGTTGCGTTTACACGTAATGTTGCACGTAATTGTATTTACACGTAATGTTATATCTACCTATGTTTGTTAAGCGAGATAATAGCCCATACTGGTATTGGTAATTGGACGCTAGTGTCTCATTTTAGGCGGTTGTTGATTGTGCAACACATGCATTCAGCATTGACAATGCTGTCTTCTGCTCTCTTCTTTTTGGAGCGTCACATCGACCACCGATGTTACATAAAATAGACATACAGACGGACTTATATCAATGATTAGAAGTCCGCCTGTACTGGAAATATTTTTTTATACTGTTTGTGTCAGGCTCGCCTATACAAAAGTATTATTGAAATACGCAGCTTTATCAAACCTACAATTGACGGTTATTCAATCAACGTTTTCCAAGTGGCAATTTTCCATCTTTAATGGGTAGCAGTTCTGGCGACAGATTGGTGCAATGGTGTGTATGCAATGTAGCACCTGGTTTTGTACCCTTGTGTACACTTCAACGGCCAAGTCACACAACATTAACTATAATAATAAAGAAATCGCAGTAAGGAACCTTAGACTTGGCACGACTTTGACTAGATTTCATTACTTTTTAGAGATAAACAAGCAGCTCCATCGAGACTTGGCTAGTTTTTTACAGAATGTTTTTGGTGGGATTTCACTGCTTTTTGTAAAAATGTGGGCATATTGATTTATTTTATTAGATTTTCTTATTTGACACATTTTTTTTCTTTTTAGGAGTAGTTTTTTTATTATTACAGATCTTTCTTTTCATTTTTTCCGGTTCTGATTCTTGTACAGTAGCAACAGCTTTTCGTATTGCCCATTCGCGTTCATTATTTATTCTTTTAGACAGTTTAGACGGTTTAATTTCTGAAAGATCGGCGCGGTATTTACGCCTAAGCCGGTTGTATTCGGTGATCACTCAAGCTTGAGCTTTTATACTCTTGAAGTCAACATTTATGAGATGCACCCCATGAAGATTGGTTACTCGTGAAAACGCCACGTAGGCTTGGCCACAAGAGAACATGGAGGTGCCAATGTCCATGAGGGCATTTTTTAGACTTAGACCTTGGCTCTTGTGAATTGTTAGGGCATACGCCACACAATGGAATTGTTCTCTGTACGCGTATTTTTTTTATGTACCAATAGTAGAAGGGGGCATTACCATATCTCTAATACATCTGAGACCAGCTGAGGGTTCTTCGTCAGATACTTCAGACCTTCGATTTTTGACATCAAATGAAGAGGCCCACCAAGTTAAATATTTTTTGTAAAGGCGGTCTGTCGATCTCTTCTAATAGTTTGGTTGGGCTCTTGTGTTTTCTAATCAGGGTCACCAGGTACTCCAGATCTTCGATTATCCTAGTTTTTATAGTTTTATCTTTATGTGGCCATTAAACCATAACTCTGTACCAAATTTCAGCTCTCTGAGTTTATGGGAAGTATTAGTTCTATTTTGATGATCATGAGTGAGTGAGTGAGTGTCATAAATGCGAAACTTTGCTTTCGCTTAACTTCGGAACTAAATGACCTACAGACTTGAAATTTTGGATTTTAAGTATGTGATTATAGTTTACTGGATGACGAAAATTTCTGCGTTCTGGTCTTATCCGGAAGTTCTCAAATAGGGGCCTGAAAATGCGGCGAAATGGTTCCAGTAAAGGATGGTACGGCAGAGTTTGCTTCGCGCTCGACTTGGCGGCGGCACTGCCGTGCCTCCCGATTTCTCTTTTTTTTACAGTATAAACCAGTTAGTTAACTTCAGGTCCAAAATACCATTCTTCTTTTGAATTTTTCTAATTATTTCCTATGTGACGTTCTTTTGAAAGTTGTGTCACTAGTTATCATTGCTGTATCGATCGCAACGATTAGTGGTGCAGACTATACAATATAATACTCTTTATTGTTCACAAACATTGAGTTATATGTACTACGTACTAGAGAAGCCATTCCGAACATTGACTATGTTCAACTGAACTGTAGTGCAATCCATACAAACTAAATATTGCGTAAATTGAAGATTTGTGAATTCCATAAAATAACTATTATTACATTTTATTTAGAAATATGTTTGTTTGTTTTTTTTTTATAGGATAAGGGTGACAAACGAGCACATAGTCCACCTGATGGTAAGTGGTTGCTGCGGCCCATAGACATCTACATCTATCCTCTATTACAAATCAAAATGTAGATGCGTTGTCACCCGTGAGGACTAAGATGGAATGCCTCATTTCCAGTAAAAAGGGCCTACGGCCACCTGCACTCACCAAGCGAAACGCAGAAGTAAACCTCTACTTCACGCTGGTTTTCTGTGAGGTCGTGGTACCACCCCGCTTCGAGCCGGCCCATCCGTGCGACAGCAAAAGCTGCCGCGTGGCTCTACCACTGTTAAAACTGTTGTTGGTATTAAATTAAGATATTTTATATTAAATTCTTATATTTGTTTTATATTAATATCTTATTTTATATTAAATTAAAGTCTTCGCACATGCGCGACTACTACTCCCGCGCATGCGCGAATACATAGAGTAGGACACAATTTTTGTTTGGAATGGCTTCTCTAGTACGTAGTACATATAACTCAATGTTCACAAATAAAGTTAAAAATATCAAATGGAAAAATAAACAACATATATTTATATATATGGATATACAAACGACGGTCTTATTGCTACATATTAATCTCTTCCAGATAACCCAGAAGAAGAAATAAATAAAAATAAGAAAACGAACAATGGGCAGAGTGCACTAAAATAAAAATTAAAAAAATATATACAAACTTATTCATTAAGAAGACTACATATTTCAGGTAGATCAATTACCATAATTAAGCGGAGGAAGCGAGAACGGTTAGAGAGATAAATAGTATTCCATAAGCTGTTTCTGGAACACATATAAGGATGGAGCACTTTTAATTGACTGGGGTAAGGAGTTCCAAAGTCTTACTCCAAGAATAGAAAATGATGTGATAATAAGTGGAGGAGCGCACAGGACATTGAAGAGAAAGATTTTCTTTGGATCGTAAGAAAAAATTATGACAGGAGCTGAGCAATTTAAAACGTTCTTTTAGATAGGAAGAACTTGATAAATAAGATGCAGTAGAGGACAGAAAGTATATGAGTATTGCGACGAAGAGGGATTGGGAGCCACTAGAGCTAAGTGCGCTATTGTGAGATATGTTCATATTTACGTAGCCCAAATATGAATTGTATACAGAGATTTTGGAGTCGATCAAGTTTGTTAAGTTGCTCCTCGGTGATATCAAGGTAACAAATGTCAGCATAGTCGAGGATAGGGTGTATTAAAAATTGTGCAAACCAAACATTGGTGGAAATGGGTAAAAAGTAGTCAAGCCTCCGGAGTGAATCATATGCTGCAAACATTTTACGAATCACTGCATTAATTTGGGTAGTCTAAGAAAGACTGGAATCCATAAGCATACCTAAATTTTAACAACGTCATTATAAGGGATAGGAACTCCATTAAATGTAACGGGTTGTAGTAGACATTTTTTTTATTTTGAAAATCATTCTTGAACTCCCAATAATAATAGCTTGGTATTTTAAAGGGTTCACTGTTAACCCATAAGGATGACTCCGGTCGAAAATTCATGCCAGATCCTTATTGATACATTCCACTGCTTTGGGAAGATCTTCTATGGTTTAATTTTAAGTATATTTGAAGATCATCTGCATACCACTTGTATGCAGATGATCTTCAAATATACTTAAATATACTTACGTAGAGAGAAAATAGTTAGGATGTAATCGTATTAATAAAGATTGCGAATAAAAGAGGAGGTAAGACGCCACCTTGTAGAACGTCAGCTACTGTATCAAGCCACGTAGAAAGTCAATCTTGGGCATTAATACGTTACGTGGGCGTCGGCACCGTACAAATAACTATGAAACCAGGAAATTGCAGTTGGAGATATGTTAAGAGAACGCAAAATCCCTAACAGGATGTCATGATCAACAGTATTGAAGGCATTGCTGAAATCCAGCAACACCAATAATGTGACTTGCTGATTTTCCATACCGTGGCGAATGTCGTACGTGATTTTCAATAACACCGTAATCGTACTATGTATGACCAGATCTAAAGCCAGATTGGAAAAGGTTGAGGATTCTATTTCTTAAACAAAAGGAATTTATTTGTTGTTCGACTACTGTCGTGAACCACTTCTAACACAAGCATTTTAAGCTTACCAGAAGTGGTTAAAGGGAATATTAGTAATGTTTAGATAACATTACTAGTATTTTTTTATAAAAATAAATTATAGAATCAAAATAGGATGACATTCAGAAAAACTTGAAAGATTTGTTTTTTTGGGTATAGGTATGATTTGGGCGTCCTTGCATTGATTAGGGAAAGAAGATAACGATATTGAAAAGTTTAAGATATAGGTTATAATAGGTGTTAAAAAATCTAACAAGGGAGTGGTCATTTTACAACTGACGTCATCACTTCCGACGGCGTCAGAATGGATAGATAAAATGTGTTTCCCGACATCACAATCTGCAAATTGCCTAAACACAAATGGGGAAAAGTCAGGAGTGGGAAACGATGAAATTTAAGTAAGTGTTGCTGATTTTGCCACATTATCCAAGCAAGAAACAGAAGAAAAAAGCTGATTAAGTAAATTTAAATCGATGTTATTTGGTATAGGACATGAACGTGTTTTGCCAACTCCTATGGACCTTAAAAAATTCCAAACACTACAAGGATCTTCGTTTTGTACTGATTTATGTATTTGGCGGCGTCGTAAATCTCTACACATCTTGTTGCATTGATTCCGCTGGAGTCTGTACTTCTCCCGAATCCTGTCATTCTTTGGATCTAACCTGTATGTCGACTTTGCGTTATTCTTCCTAACTATCAATCTTTTACAATCTTCAGTCAACCACAGGACTGGTGGATGACGTATTCGCACTGGACGGGCAGGAGCATGTGTATCATAGAGCTGAACAAGAGGTGAATTAAACAATGATACCTGTTTGTCAACAGAGCAAGCCCTTGTTATAACACTCCAGTCCATATTAGCAGCGTCTTTTTGTAGCTTTTCCAAATCCATTTCCTCAAAATTACGCGGCAGTAATATCCTTGATTCAATAAATAAATATTCCGCTTCATTCTCAGCTAGAAATTAAGATGATAAACGAACAAAAAAACAAGGTATATGCGGACGAATGTAAATGGTAACACCACCACCACCCCGCGTAGTTCGGTCGTTGTGTATTAACTGGAATCCTGGAATAGAATAGGATACGGACGGTAGACATGGCTTTAACCATGACTTCGAAACGAGAATTGCATGAACGTTATCACTTACAAATCTAGCTAACATATCGGGATAATGAGCCGAAATACTCCGTGCATTTATGTGAACTATATTGCAGTTTTTTAGAGCTTAAGGAAAATGGGAGTCAAGAGTATCTTTTAATGGAGGAATGCTCTCAAAACTGTCATCATTACTAAGTATATCGGATGCTGAAATGAAAGAAGAGCAGCTTTTATTGTGATCACACTCACCAAAAGACATGTTATCTTTTACAACTAGAAAAAAATACAAATAACTATAAACTATTTTAAAATAATACTAATAACTATAAACAGGTAAAAATTATAAACTACAAAGATTTACCTTTAATTACATCTATTACCTACCAGCATTAACAGAATAGAAAATAATGCAAATATTAATAATAAAAATAAAAAAAAATACTACACATAGGTCATTCAAATCATTTTAGATTGAATAATATAAAAATATATATAATACATGGTTACCGACACATATATATATATATATATATATATATATATATATATATATATATACATATATTCTTATTTTTCTTTTTTCTTTTTTTTAAACTTTACCCCCACACTAGGATTTTCTCCTGTATTGTGGAGGCAGTTTACAAACATATATTGCACAAGGACAAACATCCAGACCCGGAACAATTATTTGTAGGCCGTACAAATACTTGTTCCGTGCGGGATTCGAACCCGCGGCCCCAAGCGTTGCAACTCACTGCTAAGCCACTACGCCACGGAGCCGGTTATATATGTTATATAGGTACGGTATATATATGTACATTAAAACTTAAAGTCAGAACCACTTATTAGGCTTTTAATATTGTAAACAAAATACACGTCCGACAAGGCAGCATGAGCGTGGATTCCTTTACAAAAAAACACTTAAGACTCCCAAGAGAGGTCAAATTAGCGTACTTGTATATATAGAGGTCAGTGTCAAATTACTATGATAGTACCAAGTAGGTTATAATATAAAATAGGGAGTGAGCGCTTGAAACATTGAAAACGTTCCTCATTTTTCTTAGAAAGAGAGGCACCGAGTTTGGTATTTTATCTCCTTCTAACATTGATAAATGTTTACACAAAATAAAACCATTACCAACGTTTAGACAGTTATTGATTTAAAGTTATATTTTAGACTCATTCTAGAACGATAATCTTACATTTTTTATCGCTAATCATAGTTGGTATATTCCATATTGCATTTTAATTAAGCATATTATTAATTAACACAAAAAAAACCTCTAACAAACACTAAACAAAACACTTTAATGTATGAAATTTATGACTCCAAATGTCAAACAACTAAATACTAATGTAATTTTAAATAGAGAGGAACTGAGTCTTGTAGATACCACCATTTTTCTTGGAATCACACAAGACGCGAAGCTTTAATGGAGCCCCCTATCAAAACTAGCAAGCAGACTTAGTTCTGCAGCATATGCTGTAAAAAAGATTAGAAGTCTTACCAGTGTTGAAACAGCTAGACTATTTTACTTTAGCTATTTCCATAGCATAATGTCGTATGGTGTTTTGCTATGGAGACACGCAGCTGATACTGAAGTTATATTTGTTTTACAGAAGAAAGCCATAAGGGCAATTTATGATTTAAAGCCTAAAAAGTCGCTGCAACAAAAATTTAAGGAAAGTAATATATTAACTTTAGCCTCTCAATACATTCATGAAAATGTAATGTACGTACACAAAAATAAAAGTTGTTTTACAAAAATAAGTGATATTCATTCTGTAAATACTAGGAACAGAGACAAGCTAGTAGTACCAGTTACTCGACTCCATCGAGTCAGTAATTCATTCTTGGGGCGATGTATACGCTTTTACAACAAAATTCCAGAAAATATACAAAATTTGACCTGCTCAAAGTTCAAAAACTTTATTAAACTAAGTTTGTATAAAAAAGGTTATTATAATATTAAAGAAATTATGGATGATAAACCCCTGCAAATGAGGTGATCGCTACCAAGCTATTTCTAATGTGTTGTGTTGTTAATTTGTGTAACATACATGATTGTAAGCTGTTATATAAAAAAAGTCCCGCTGGGGTTTTTGCTGGTTCTTCCCAGGACAGAGGTTTTTTTTTCGAACCAGTGGTAATTAAACAAAAAAATTACTTTCAATAAGTAATAGTTTCTGTTTCTGTTTCTGTTACACGAATGTTCTTTCCCTAAAAACTAGAAAACTAGGAGGTGCATTATACGCTATAGATGACAACACTATTTTAAAATTTGACGTTGTCAAATGAATGAATATATTCCTTTTTTTATAGAATGGGGTGACAAACAAGCACACAGTCCACCGGATGGTCACTTACCATGTGCTGTGCTATGTTGTGGCCCATAGACATCTACATCTATCCACGTTTGCGAATCAAAATGCAGATGCGTTGTCACCCGTGAGGACTAAGATGGAAAGCCTCCTTTCCAGTAAAAAGGGTCTCCGGTTCTTTACACTCACCATACGAAATACATCAGTGTCATGCTTCTATATGACGCTGGTATTCTGTGAGTGCGTGGTGCTTCCCCAGTCGAGCCGGCCCATGTGTGCTACAACTATACTAGTTATATAGCTGCAGCATGGCTCTACCACGTAGAAAACGCCTTGTGCTAACCATTTGCTAAATTTATGTGGAGTGCACTCACTTAGGGAGCGTTAATTCAAGTTTAACTTTTTTCGGAACAGTAGAAAGAGTTTACAAGTTCTTTTCATCATCCACACGTCCATGGGAAACATTAATAAAAAGAGTAGGCGTATCCGTCAAAAGACTCTTAGAGACAAGATGGATTGCTCATCATGACGCTGTTAAACCACTGCAGAATAATTTAAAAAACTAGTATAAACACTCAAAGATATATATGGTCCCAGCACCAACAGAGAAAACGGCGATACAAAAGAAGCAGTATCTACACTCTTACCAGCTTTGTGTTTCTTCAGTTTTTTATGATATCTTTCCCTTTTGGTGTAAAATCCTAAAATAAGTTAATCAGATACAAAAACAAATACTAAATAATAATCTAGATTATCACTGGAAAAGTAGGAGATAAAAATCAAACGCCAAAAATTTTTCTTCAAAGCCAACGTATTCAATTAGTGGAAAAAGCTATTTCCTACGTAACAAAAAATGTGAGAATGTGGACATTTTTATTGCAGGAAGAAGAGAAATGAAGAGATATCGAAAACATTTACCAGGAAAAATTACCCGATATGCTGGACTAACATTGCCAAAGGAGCTGCAGAGAGCTATTTTAGAATGTCTTGACATATTTTACGAAGAACAAGACCATCGCTACAGAGCAATGGATGATATTGTCGTAACATTTAGTGTTGTTCAGCCTTACACTCTGCTAACGTCACCAGATGAAGATCTTCGTGTAATAGTTCAAAATCTGACATTTTGGCGATTTTGCAACTTGAAAGCTGCCAGCATTTCTTCCCAAGAAGCGGTTCAATGTAATTCATTGGTGCTTTTCTCGTAAAATTCTCTGTCTGTCTCGAAAAATCTGTTCCGAATCTAGCGCTGTGTCTAAGATTTTTTTACTATTAAGTTTTATGTGAAGGAAGCTTTTCAAAACTCAATAAAATCTTACTTAAGCTCCATAGTGAGACAAGCCCCGTCAGCACAAAGTCCCGTTACCTTGTATATCATTTTTGTTTTATTTTGGGGGTGCTTATATGGAGGTGTTTGATAGAAAACCGCCCTGGGTGTCAACCCACAATACGCCGCCACTAGTTGCCGTAAAGGTGGTTCTTCACTTTTGCCAATATAGTGGCGAATGTTGAATGAATGAAAAGATATTGGCCAAGAATTTGTGATCCGTCGTCCACACGTTGGAAGGTCGTTCAGTTTGCTTCGGTTCAGGCCAATGTGCGGACGAAGTTATTAAATTGCTTATTGAGGCGCTAACGGCTATTGCGGTTTATTTTTTCACAGCATACCACTACAACGTGAATGTGTATAAGAAAAGGATGATCAAAAAAAATATGGAAAAAAATAAATTTTATTTCTTGACGGCCCCGTGGCTGGCTTAGTGGCTTCTCAAAGAGTTGCTGCGCTGGGGGCCGCGGGTTCGAATCCCGCACGGAACAAGTATTTATATGGCCTGCAAATAATTGCTCCGGGTCTAGATGTTTGTCTTTATACAATTTATGTTTGTAAACTGCCTCCACGATACAGCAGAAAATCCTAGTGTTGTGGACAGCGAGGGAACCGCCGTCCCGTCGCCCCTTCATACCCCGTTACGCCCCGCGCACCCCGCACACAGGCAGCAGATCACGCGATGTCGACAACCAATGAGCGCACGACATCTTCGTGCGACGTTACTCACAGGCTAAGACGCTCTCTTGCGGAATATAAGAAGGGCGTTTTGGTCTGTGAGCTGTTCATTTCGGAAGCGGCACTCGAATACAACAAGAGAAGAAACCTCAAGAGAAAACCATCAAGAGAGAAGAATTTATACTCCATTGAAGGCTCCCTTTGTGTATATAGTTAATTAGTGAAAACCGCATTTGTAAATAATTTAATAATACAGTACCATCTTTTCTTTAAGCAGTCCCCTAGCGTAATATCAGTTCAGTAATCAATCAATACAGTCCACTAGCTCCAGTAAATAAATACAGTCCACTTCGATCCCTTATACCTAGTGTGGGGATAACGTTTTTTTTTTAATATTTGAAAAACTTGTGTTTCACAAACAATTTTCGGCTTGGTAAGGCTCTATAAAGCGAAAAGTTTTTTCACTGGTCATTGTTACTGCCATTGTGTAGACAAGTTACGATGCGTGCATATAAAATTTAAATCAGGTGCGTGTGATCACTCTGGGAGCTCGTAGCAAACTGACCGTGCGCCTATCGTGTGGACGCGGAGGCCAATACTCTGTCACAACCCTTTGATCTTTTGTAAAAAACCGACACCACACGGATCTCGCGCCAACTTGTGGGCCATCATTCCAATACATACTAACATAAGCATAAACACCCGCTCTACACGATGGCCATCGTTATTGGCCAACACATTCGCCATTATGTTGGCCAACGTGAAGAGCCGCCATGAGATTTGATACTGTAGCGAGGCAATAATGTAATCAAAATATTAAACGGAGTTTAATTATAACACTATTCAGCCATTTCCATATTGAAAAAAAAACGCATTTTGTTTTCCGTGATGCTGTATACACTCAAAATATTGTATCATGGACACTCTATTAGAAAGAAATGCAACGCTTAACTCGGTGCCTTTCATTCGTTTCAAGGTCACTGATTTAGGAACGTTTCTCTAGTATGAAGTGCGCACTCCCTATATTTTACAACCTCCTTGGATAGTACCAAAGAATATATTATACTCTGTATCGAGAGAATATTACTCTGAGATAAAAACCATAGTAATTATATACTCTTTGCTCAATGTGTAAAATCGAAACTTTATAATCTGTGATCGAAACCTAATATTACAGTATCAAATAGGTACTAACATTCTACATTGTTATCATAGACTTAGAATATACTGGCGTATAGACCACCTGACAGCCCGAAAACGCGTGACCAATTTTGATTTGTTATTGTGTGCGTTAGCTAGTGATGTATATTTTACTTACAAGGACTATACCTAAATAATTTAAAATTAAAAATTTTGTACAGCCGACTTCAATATAAGCGACTTCAATATAGGTTATTTAAGAATAACTCAATAACCATTGGTCTGACCTTGATCAAATTCATATGGGACCACACGAGAACTATCAGCTTTCATATAAAAAAAGAATCATCGAAATCGGTTCGGCCAGTACAAAGTTATGAGGTAACACACATAAAAAAAAAACATACACCCGAATTGAGTACCGTCTCCTTTTTGGAAGTCGGCAGATAAAATGATTGTGAAGGAAGCGGTAAAAGGATTTAAAAAAAGTGTTTAGTGCATAAAGTTGAATAACTTCAAAAATTAACTGAATTTTACCATAATAGTTCTAAAATAATTAAAAAGTATTCATATAACATGTTCCTGGGACTAAGCTGAACCTACCTGCCTTTTGTTGGGTTTCAATTAAAAAGGTATAAAATCCCAGATGAATTTACCGATAAACTTAAAAAACTCCCCAATAATCAGATCGGAAAGTTCTATTTTCGAGTTTTGATCTTTGGGGAAAAATATTTAATGCCGTGGGCAGTTTCCCCGGAATTTCTTTTTTAACATATTGTTAATATAAATAGGTAGATACTTAACTAAGTATATACTTATTTATATTTTATACAATTTTTTGGTGGGGAAATAAATATGGGGACACGGAGTATATAACGGCTGCTTTATTTTTCATATAAGTATTACTTGATAATTATAAACATTTAATAATTAATAATTAAATGCAATATAGAACTTTATGTTAACATTCGACTTAAGTATAAATGTAAACTTAATAATTCAAGGAAGGAAACTTGTAGGAATCAGTTAAATAATAATAATAATAATAATACATTTATTTATTTACCAGAAACACTTAGCAAAAATACAAAAAAAGTTCTGTGACTCCCACACTAGGCATGGCCTGTCTCGTGGGGATCATACAAACATTTTTACTATAGAACAAAGTGGCTATTTGTCTAAATTACGTAAAACAATTATGCGTAGCAAAGCAAAACAAATGACTTAAAAATTATAAAAAATTACAGACAAAACAAGCATATTATAATTTAAAGGAGCGCGCGTGTAATTGAGGGTGATTGTATATGAGTGTGAGTGTGTGTGTATGTGCGCGCGAGTGTATGCGTGTGGGTGTGTGTTAATGTATGTGTGTGTGTGTGTGTGAGAGAGAGAGAGAGAGTAATGCTAGCATGCCTATTTCATAGATCTCTAAGAATTATAAGTAAGAAAAGATGAGAATTTGCAATTGGAGATAAGTTTGAGTGGTGAGGTAGCCCTACGCTTAAAAATCTTCGGATCGGACGGCAGAGGTGGTGTCCATGCTATTCACTACCGTTTCAACACTCATTTAAGGGTCACCAATATTTCTTCTGTTTCCTCATAGTCCCAAGTCAATAGATAGTTCATCATTTTTGATTTAGCCTCGTAATGTTGGGATCGCTTTAACCCCTTATAGATTGACTAATTTGTTGTAGATGCGTAGGAATAGGAACAATCTGAAATGATGAGCGAAAGATGTTTTAACCAAGGTTGTGGGGATCTTAAACACTATTTTATTTATTAAAGTATTAAATGTCGGTAGTTTCACAGCTTCCCTGTGCATAAATGTGAAAACCCTCAGAATATATAATCTACGGACACTTAAAACTTGGGCTTCTCTATAGAGATCTGACGTATGATAACGCCTTGGTTTACCCATAGCTATCTCCAAAACTACCTTCTGGGCCCTTTCCAGCACTAGCAACGTAGAGGAGGCTATGTCACCCCACGCCAGTATGCAATAGCCAAGTATGGATTGACAAAGTGCTAGGTGGCCTGACTTTAAAATGCTGCCATCAGTAGAACCTCTCAATAGTCTCATTATGTGTATCAGCTTACGGATCCTTGCTGATGTCGCCAATATATGACTTTTGAAGTTAAGGTTCTTATCTATTATGATGCCCAAATATTGAAGGGAGCCGACCCTATTTATCTGGTCACAGTTACAATTAGGAGAGCTCACGGAGTCAAAACCACAGTTGTTATTGTGTACTTTAAGGTTATTGGAAAATGACGGCAGCGGTTCAGAAGCTGCAGTTTTATGAAAACAAATTAACTGCGTTTTTTAGATGTTCAGTGTTAAGATGTTGTAACTTAACCATTTTTGTAATTTATGCAACCCGAAAGGCCGAAAGGTAGGCGTCGTGCCAAGATTTACTATAAAATATTATGGCGGTATCGACAGCATAACATACAACTTCACTATTTTCGAGTTCAATTGACATAATGTCATAAATGTATGAAATAAAAAGAGTCGGCCCCAAAATGCTACCCTGAGGAACGCCAAAATCTACAGATCTAAAATCGCTTGCTTAATCGCCTATTAGAACACATTGCTTTCTATCCGACAAATAGCTGGAAAACCAGTTTAAAGCCAGACCACGAATACCAAGAGCACTTAGCGATACCGTGTCGGATGGTTTAGCCAGATCGAGAAAAACACCGACACAGGATCGACCCTGATCGAGATGAGTTACAACCATATCTGTGAGAAGAAGAATAATATAATAATAAGAAATAAGATTGCTCTATAATAATAAAATAAATATAAAATATAAAAAATTAATAATAAAATAAATATAAAATAATAATAAGAAATAAGATTGCTCTGCTTAAAGGCCAATTTGTTTAAGAGGCTTCATTATGCTTCATGTTTATATTCTTTCATCTGTCTCTGTAAAGTATAAAGTAATAATAAACTTATTATCATTTTAGCTGCATGAATTTTAAAAACGTAATGATCTTAACACAGTAAAGTGGACTAAGTGTCTGAGGATACAGATGCACTTTCTATTCTCGGTATGTTAAGAAAATGGTCACTCATTCATGGACTGACCGCGGCAAGTGCAACTTAATCTCGCAGAGCTATTAATCTGTGCAGCTATTACTTAACCACGAGTTCTTCTTCTCTATGACTAACGCTGTAGGCGATTAACCAAGCTATTTAAGTCCTCAGCACAATGTCCTCAACCATCAAGCATGAATTGGGCATCGACCGTTGTAAGTATCAAATACTTTGGAATTTATACTATCATACTATCATTACTAAATATCTATACCTAACTACGCTTAAGTTTTATCATTGTGACATGGGAATGTTACGAGCTTGGGATTCGAGACATTTAAAAACTGCCGAGTGAATTACCAAAATTAACACTTTAATTACAGAACACTAATTACAACTTAAAACCACACTAATAATAAAACACAATTGTACTACAGATCACTTTATTTGGTTCGCAGTTGTATCGCTTTGAAGTATCGCTTTGAAGTATACGCTTGTGTCGCCAATTCAATACTGACTCGGTCGTGGTCTATACCGGCCTTATATAGGGCCACAGATAGTTTTCAGAACCTTCTACTGTAGAAACATCTAGAATGTTCGAGTACATAAATAAATAAATAAAATAAAAAATAAAAAAGCCTTTTATTTCTTGCTTCAAAGTAGAAATTTACAATTTTAAAACAGCGTGCATGCAAAAAAATAATTAATCTAGTGTTACAAAAAAACTTAGTATTTTGGTAAATATTACTTTTAATAGTTAGGAATATAACGTTTATTTAGTAAGGAATATACTTAATTTTGATAGATAGGTATGTAATAGAATAATATAGAACAAGATAATTTATCTTCTTACTTCTAGTAGTTAGACAATTAGACAATTATAACAATGCATAATTAATCTTTTTATTTTTTTTTGTACAATTGCAAGAACCCCTCTCAACGGAGGGTAAAGGCCTCCTCCAGAGATGACCATTGTTTTCTGTCCTCTGCTACTCGCATCCAGTGGGTACCTGCTATTTTTATAATGTCGTCTGCCCAGCGCGCAATTGGCCTACCCCTTTTCCTTTGGCCCAATGGTCCTACCCATAATGTGGTCTTTATGATCCAACGATTGTCAGTAAGTCTCGCTACATGTCCAGTCCATCGCCATTTTAGCTTCTGTGAGTAGCTGAGAGCGTCAATGGCTTTTGTTTTCTGTCTTATGGTAGTGTGACGGAATTTTATGATCTTCTTAATCTTCAAAATGCTTCTTTCCATACTTCTTTGACTTGTTATGATCTTATTTTTTATTTTCCTAGTATATTTCCATGTTTGACAGGCGTATGTTAGTGAGGGAAGTAGACAGTTGTTCATGACTTTGCTTTTTAGCCTTATGGGCAAGCTGCTTTTTAGAATCTCTTTGAGGCTCCAGAACTTCTTCCAAGTAATGTTGACTCTTCTCTCTACTTCTTGTTCGTTGTTGTGTTGGTTAAATGAAATTTGTTTACCCAGATAAATGTATGTATCAACATAGGTTAAAGGCAGATTTTTGAGATATATAGGTATTTTAGTGTGATTTGTCATGATATTAGTTTTATTTAAGTTGATTTCTAAGCCTACTTTACTACTTTCTTCATGTAGAGAGTTTATCATCACTTGTAGTTGGTTTGTGCTTTCTGATAGCAGAACTATATCGTCAGCAAATCTGAGATGACTCAGGTAACAACCATTTACGTTTATGCCGACTTTCTCCCAGTTTAATTTGCGAATGATGGACTCTAGCACTGCTATAAAGATTGTTGGTGAGACTGGGTCTCCTTGCCTTGCACCTCTTTTTATTTGTATGATTGGCCCAGTGGTCTCCAACTTCACTCTGCTAATACTGTTATCATAGATGTTTTTTAGGACTTGTGTGTAGTCCAATGCCACTTCTTGAGAGAGTAGAGCTTCCCAAATCGATGAGTGGAGTAGAGTATCGAAGGCTTTTTGGTAATCAATAAAGACAGCATAGAGTGGTCTGTTGAACTCTTGGAATTTTTCTATTATCATCTCTAGCGAATGTATATGGTCAACAGTGGAAAAACCTCCTCTGAAGCCCGCCTGTTCTATAGGTTGGAAGTTTTCTGTGGTTTCTTTTATTTTTCTCAAGTATGGAGGAGAAAAGTTTGTATAGTGAACTGTAATTACTAATATTGTTTGGGTCTCCTTTTTTGTAGAACAAAATTATTTCCGATTCTGACCATTGACGTGGGGTGTTTTTGCAATTCAGTATCATGTTGAACAGTCTGGTTAGAGGTTTAACTAGATACTTGTGTCCTGTTTTTATAGCCTCGTTGGTGATTCTGTCGGGCCCTGGGCTTTTATCTATTTTTAGTGCCTTAATTCCTTTAACCACTTCGACAAGACGAAGTGAAAGTGGTTCGAGTACATATCGGTCCCGAAATTTCTAGAAGGCTCTTAACTCTCCTAGTTCTGCTACTTGATACTAGAGGGCGCTAGTGGTAACTAGTGTTGCCATGTATAAGACATTAATAGTGGCGCGCAACAGGAATATAATCCGAAGTTCCGAAGCTCCACTTAACCCCTTGGGGAAAATAGCGTGATGCTATGAATATTGTAGTAGTATGACCCTGAGGCTGTGCGGTTGGTTAAGTAAGGTTATACATTTATTTTGGGTGATAAATAGATACTTAGTTGCGTTCATAATGGCTTAAACAGGATAATCTCATAATTTTTTTGTCTTTAATGTACTACAGTTTTATAATGTATGAAAATCTGTCTCTATATTTATCTAGGGTTGGATTTAGAATCGTTTGGCAGGAATTTGGGGGAGTAAGGTGTTTTATTTGATAGAAGTTTGGTCCCCGATTATAATAATACCACTCACATTAAAAGGTAATGCACTGTTATCGAATAAAGAAATAAAAACTATTATAACCTAAAACGCGTAAAACATGGAAAAACTTATGCAATATTACTGTCAAAGCTGGATAGCACACAGAATTTTTAGTAAGTGCGACAAAGACGTAAGACTAGTGTCACATTATTCTACTGTCCATACTCTCTGTCAAGTGTCAAATAAGAAATGATTATAATATTATACTATTTTATTTCAGAATTGTTTAAAACTGCTCAGAAATATTTGAACACCCAGATATACTTTCGGTTGTAAATAATAGGTTAGAAGTATGTGGCGGGAGCGAAGGCAACCTGGCTTTATAGATAAGATATCTGGTCTGATCGAATCTGTACTAAAATTAAATTAGCACGCCCCAACTCCACGTAGTCTTGTCTGTCCTACTTCTAGAGTGTTTTTGTAAAGCCGTAGGCGCGGAACGCAAGTTACGCTACGCAAGGGCGAAGGAGCTGTACTCCCTGCTGCGCCGAAGCCGTTGTAGAAGTAACTTTGGGTCAATATTCCTGTGTAAAAAAGTGAGGTTATGATTTAAAAAAAACCCATTACTCATAAACCATACTTTTCCGCAAGGAGGAAAGGGTAGAGGAAAGGCTTTCCCTGATAGGGCACACTCCTGCTCCCCTCTTGCCCCCTCGTGCCGGAGATGATAAATGTTATCATTTTGAGGTTAGGTCTATCGGATTTTCTTTTGTGTATTATTTATTAAGAACAGTGTATTTCCTTTTAATGGGATTGGTGTCAGGAGTAAGGGGACGCTCTCCCCCCTCCCCTCTTCCCTGGCCCACTCCTGCCAAACGATTCTAAATTTCAACCTTTATCTATATTTACCTAAAGTCATCGAGCATTTAACCTGAAATAGAGTGGTATTGTTATTTGTTTTGTAAGAAAACAAATTCCGTCAAAACCTTGCGCCGGTCGCTGCGCTCTGATTGGCCTATTCAAAGTCAAGTATTGCACTAGAGCTGTCCAATAAAATATCTGTTACCGTAAACCGTAAAAATCGTAATCGTAAGTTTAATATCTATCTCGCGAGTATGTAAACTGTTGAAAGATTGTGAACCCGTAACATACTGCTTACAATGTAACCCATTATTTTTCGGTAGATTGTAATAATATATCTTAAATTTGTAATAATATATGTTAAAATTAGTCAAAAGGTTGTTTTGACCGAAAGTTGTTATAAAGCCTAACCTTTTTTATGGTTTCGTACCTGAAAAGGAATAAACGAAACCCTTATGGGTCAGGTAAGTATTATGAGACCAGGTAAGTAGGTACATAACAGATTTATATATAATTTTTTTGTTATAAATACTTATATTTTATTTAGGACTATTAGGTAAGAGTATATGGAGTTGTAAGTACGTGTGTGTATGTTTATATGTATGTTCGAAATAATAACTTTTTAAATGAAACTTCCATACTTAAAAAAATATAGTAATTAATGAAATAAAATTGAATTTAAGGCTATAAATGAAATTATAAAAAATTAATGAAATAAAAGTATTGTATCATATGAAAAATTAAGGAAAAACTCGCAAAATGTCAATATTTTTGTTTATTTAGTTATCGATCATAGCTTTGGTAGGTATAACAAATTCAAGATTTAAATGTTACTTATGCGTTACTATTACTGATTTTTAAAGTGAATTAATTTCGTATAAATTCTTCTCACTGCTTGTTTCTCGTTATATTTCTTTCTTTTGCTGAGGAATGTTAGTCTCGTATCTACATATTTTTTTATGATACTTTGAGCTAAATCAGTTATATGGTTTGTCTCTTCTGTGTAATTTTGGTGGTACTCATATTCGGGAAATAGTTTATCTCCTACAAAACTGCTCATTGTTTTGTGAACTAAGAAGTCACTTGTACATCGTCGTACTATGTGTACACTCTCAATAAAAAATTTTTTTATGAATTGCTCCGAACGGCGGCAAATTTTTTGCACACTAACTGATGGATATATTAAGCCCCCCTTATCTCTGTAAAAAATTAAGCTTCTCTTATTTTCTGACAAGCATACTAATGCTTGCACGCAAGTGGCGCATTTAATACGTTTAATTAGTGCGCTAGACACTATATATTATAGTATTCTATCACATTCTCAGAAAACTGCGAAAGCTCGACAGCTTCCATCCGAATATTAAATTCTTCTTCGTTTTCATGATCATCATCATTAACAGTCTGCTCAGTTTCGCTGTGAGTGGTCAAGTTTATTCTTGTGATTGCTGAAGAACAATTAAGAATTGATATCTTCTCTAACGTTATGCAGTTACCCGTGGATGTTTGTAATAATTCTGTATGAGTTAAGCATTTCTTGTAAATGGCTTCGAATAAGCGGGGTGTAGGGTTGTCATTTGAACCACCATGTGATCTCATATTAGCAAAAAAGAGTTCTGTGATCCTGTGAAATTTTGTGCATAGGTAAGTATCTTATAGGACAATTTTCGTCACAAATTAAATCCTTAAATAAACCTTTAGTACTTTCGATTGCAACAAAGAAACCTAGAAATCCAGTAAACCGTGGTGATTCTATCAATTTTACTTGTTGCGTCTTCTTTCGTATTATTATTTTTGTAGTGAGAGTCACCAAAAACCTTTTGCATTCCTCTAGTCTATCAAAGATTCTAGTATGATTATCAAAATTCAAAACCCGTTTGTATCCATATCCGTGAACTCTGGAATCTAAAATACCAAATAAATCGTTTATGAGTAGGATCATTCTGGATGTCGCACCAACTCCTTGAAAGTCTGTCAATTTTAACTCTACTTCACAAAAATCTAATGCTGTAGCTACGCTGCGACTGAACTATTGTGTAGCTAATTTTATTTTCATTATATTCGTTTTAAAATAAATGTGTTCAGCGCGTAACTTATTGGCTAGGTGAAAATTCTCTTTTTCTTGGAGCTCCTGTAATAATTTTAGGTAATCCCATCGTATAGTGTTGCCGTTCTCATCTTGAAATTCTTGATATTTTTCAAAAGTATTTCTGACCAATTTGAGCATATGCACGGGATCCAAAAATACGAAAACATTAGCACTCGTCACAGGATGTTTAAAGCTCGTCTTTAGCTGCTCTTTTTGTAATTTGCATCCTAGTTGCTTTGTCATTGCCAAGTTTGCTGGACAGCCGTCGAAGGTCAACGCTTTGACAGTAATTTTGTTTTCATGGCACAGCTCAAGAGCAATATTTACCAGGTTAGCTTTTTGTTCTCCACTGGTTTTATCGACTAGAAAGTAACCAATTGGTACTTTGAATTTTCCGTTGAATGGGACTACTAAAAGCACTAGTGCTTCTGTGCATTCATTATTGCAATCAGTTTCCAGTTGATTACCAAAATCCACGTAGCCGAATGAACGTTGAGTTGATGGTTCATATTCTACCTTGCTTTTTATTTTCATCTCATCGAATACAAGGGTATACATCAACTCTTCTTTGGATGTTCCTGCTCTGGCTTTTAAGGCGTTGAAAGCCTCTTTCGTGAAACCCGGCCTACCGTCCACAGTCTGGTACCATTTTGTTAGTGTTCGCATGGAAGGTAAACAAGTATTGAAGGTATTTTTCACATATTTGTAAGCTTTTGATGAATAAAAATTTAATGTGAGAGCGAAAGTTCTTAATTCAGGCGAATATTTCTTTTTAATCATTTTTCCCGTTTTACATTTCAGATACTGACGATGAACGATTTCTTGATTAAGTACACCAATTTTTTTTTAAATATCTGCGTCTTCGGCTTTAATGAGATTTTTCTTTTCTAATTCCTTTATTATAACTTGTAAAGATGCCACTCTTTTTTTATAGTAACGGACTTTGTCCCTTAATACCTTAATTGTTTTATTTTTATGCTTAACTTGACTTGTTAACTGCAAAACACGTCTGCAAAGACGTTTTTTGGTCGGAGAGTGAAACTTTGAAGGAGTTTCAGATTCGGTAGCTTTTCGTTTAGTTGCCCTTGGTGTAGTTGATATCGAGTCCTTTTGAGAAGACGATGATGGTATCGGACTTGCATCTTCTGGAACTGATATGTTACTCTGCAAAGAAAACAAAATAATACATATATCGAGTCTGTAAAGACAATAGGTTTGATAATGAAGTTGAATAAAATAGATTATTTATTATATATCTTACCACTACAGGCAAATTTAGTGTAGGAATTGCGGTATCAAACAAGCGGCGGCGACTTTTTGATGTATAAAAACAATCTTCTGTAAAATGTCTGGAGCAAATGACACTATAATTACTTGGAAACCAGTTTTCCCTTTTTGCACAATCTATCCATTGTTTTTTAAGATTCGGATCCTTAGGAAACCTAAAAAAAAATACAAAAAATGTGAAGAATAATACTTTTTAAAAAGACTCGCCGGCTATTTCAGTTTCTACTATGCTTAATTTACAAATTCTGTTTAAATTATAGACGTCCCTGTGTAGATATTATCTAAAAGTAACTTCAATTACAGTCATTTTTAACTTAGTCATTATTAGTTACCATCATTATAACTTTTAATTAAAGTAGCTGACTGAAATTTTGTAGATTATTATTTATTTTATATTAATACTAGCAGCGCACCGCGGTTGCACTCGCACAGTTCCCGTTGTCGAGGGGAAAACCGGGATATAAACTGTCTGTGTGCTAAATTTCATTCAAATTCGTTCAGTAGTTTTTAGCGTGACACGCAAACATCCTAACATATAAACATCCAAACTTTCAGATTTATATTTTTAGTAGGATTTGTATTATTATTAGTAGGATATTTTTGTATTGAGGTCTGGTCTGCTTAAATTAATCGACAAATAACTCACTTCCTACTACTCACTCTAGATCGACTTATTTAAACTTTGTCTTGAAATGTATTCAATTTATTAAATCTACTTATTTGTTTAAACAAATAACCTTTTCCGGTAAATATCCGGTAAAATAAAAAAACCGGTATAACCCGGTAATTTGATTATGACGCAGTACTAGTAAACACGTAATAAATAAAATGAGATGGCTTATATTGGTTACACCTAGATAAGAGCAAGACGCATACCAAAAAGACCAAGTGATTCATAGTAAATGGCCAGTTTAACTTGAGCCGTATTAAATGGATGAAAATTAAAACAAAATCAAAGTTTATTGATACTAACCGATGAAACGTGATTCCGTCTGTTTTATAATTCGATGTCTTGCTGTTTTTTCCACACCACCGAATAGAACAACACGAAATTATGGGGTTTAATATACCAAACTGAATATTTTCGAGAGTATCGGGGAACATACACACAGATCACTTGTTGGTGTGGTACTGTTTTAGGGCGAGCGTGAATTGCTATTTATCAGTGACAAATCACTGTTCAGTTTCGGGCTGCTCTATTACAGCTCTAGTACAGTAGGATGGCTCACATTACTACTCTATTCCGGTTAAATGCTCGATGTCTAAAGTTTTGAAAGTTAAATTTTGAAGTCATTTTATAATTTTTTTTAAATAATAAAATTATTTAAAATATTGGTACAAATAATGTAGAATATGCTACAAGTATGTAGAAATGACTTATTTTAATAAAATTGTTTTTATTCTACTTTTTCTTTTATACTTCTCAAGAAAATGTTATGCTGCAAATTTTTAAAAAAATTGAGTTCTTCTTTGCATTACAACCAACTCGTCCAATGAACCTTAACCATTTTTTCTAATTATAGAATCCGGAGGGAATCTGTTTGACAAACCGAGCAAGCCGAGGATTTATTTTCCTGTTGTGTAGGCAAGTCTTTCGATTCATTATAAACAGTCAAGATAAATATCGACATTAATTTTGATATAGTTGAGTCAATCCCTACCGTACATGTAAAACATTTTGTATAAAATGTATTAATCAAATTCATGCAAATTTTCAACAACCTGACTCTTTTCTTTGTAAAATATCAAAATAAACAAAATAATTGAAAACGTTCTATATTTTAAACAGTATATAACATAAATATTAACTAAAAATAAACGCTTCATAACATTGACGACGTCTTGAGAATTTACCTGTGAAATGTGCAATTATCAGGATTATTTCTATTATTAAGACTACAACATCGAGCATTTAACCTGAAACTCGATGGACTACAATCACTCACTGAACAAGAAAGGATTTTGGAAAAAGTTTCTTACTAAAAATAACCACTATTACAATTTATAAATTACAAAATATGTAGGAGCTATTTCTTGCGGGCCGAATTGCGCCGATCGGTCATTCAAAATCAGTTACAGAGTCATGTCAGAGTCATGCAAGATACTTTTCAATCTTGCATTTTTGCCATAAGGAATTTTCTTCTCCCTTGCACACTATGTTGATCTATACGCCAGTATATTCTAAGTTTATGATTGTTATTACCTCTATATAAATAGTATTAACATAGATTACCATATAACTCAGAACTCAGAACAATAAAATCAAAACAAAAACACAAAGTCTAAATTCAAAGTGGCGTATATAGATATCACATAGTACTTTTATATAATGGAGATACATTGTACCGACTAATTTACTAATTAACACTTAAATCTTATTTAACACTTAAGATTACTAAAGGAAAAGAAATCAGGTTAGCAAAAAGTACAATGCAGAGATATTGAAATATTGACGGAAAACAATAGTGATAGACAATACATACGGCTTATTAAAGAGATTTAAAGTCCAAATTACCATTATTTCTTCACTGCCCTTTTGGAGCGTTGAACCACTTTGTCAGGGAATCTACTTCTTCCAGCGACAGCTCCGCTGTAATTCCATCCTCGCCCGGGGACTTGCCGTTTTTAAGGTGCTGGAGAGCCATTCTAATCTCGCTCAGACTGACGTCCGGAATAGTGTCGGATAAGACTTGCTCTTGGATCGTTACTCACACTTGCGTGTGGCTCCAACGATGACGTGTACAGCTGCCCATAGAATCTCTCAATCTTACTCAAAATCTCAGGTGTCCCAGAAACGATGCTGCCACACTCGGTCTTCAGCTTTAACAGTTGGTTCCTTCTGGCAGACAGATCTCTGGCAAAGACTTTGGAGCCTTGGTTCCGCTCGATCGCTTCTTCAATACAAGCTGTATTGAAGTTACGTAAGTCCCGCCGCATGCATTTGGCGATCTGTCTGTTCAGTTGGCTGTATGCTGTCAAATCTACTGAAGACTGCAGTTTCATATCCCGTCTAACAGCCATGAGATTAAGAGTGTGATCGGAGAGCTTTTGTGTTCTTTTGCGGCGGGTCTTGCAGAACTTAGCTCCGACAGCATGGACAGTTTCCATGAGCTTATCATTTTTATCGTCCACTTCATTGCAGTCTTCCTGGCACTGAAAATGGTTTTATAACTCGAGCTGAAAGGTTTCGGGACTTTGGATTAGAGCACGAGGGGGACGGAGCGTTGACTTCATTAAACGAGACCTCTCCAACTTAACGTTTAGGTTCAGTGTGCCTCTAACTATTCAGTGATCGCTACCAGTTTTCACCCTCGCGATCACGGAGACATCACTGAACAGTTGTCGTCTGGTCGTCATAATGAAGTCAATCTCATTTTTTGTCAACCGTTGGGGCTCGATCAGGTCCACTGCCTGTGGGGCCGCTTCTGTAAGAAAGAGTTCATCATAAAGAGTCCCTCTTTCTCCATGAAGTCGGCCAGCTGCTGGCCCCTTGGGTTCCGTTGCCCTATTCCGAATTTCCCTACTTTCAGCTCACCGTTCTTTCTTGTGCATAACATTGCAGTCTCCCATTAACACCGTATAGTGGGTTTTGGAGGAATGCATGACTCTAGAGATATCCTCATACATTTCCTCCACCTCCTCATCGGGGTGTGCCGAGGTTGGTGTGTAAACCTGTATGACCTTCAGTGAATACCATTTGGTGATTTTGAGTATAAGGTACGCAACCATCGTCAACACACTCCCAATCTTTACAACGTTGTTAACGAGAGACTTGTGGACGATAAATCCGACACCTTCTTGTGACAGTTGGTCGCCCTTTCGGTGATAGAACAAGTTACCGGATTTGAGGATTACCGTGTCCTCCCCTCTCTTCGGACCTCGGATAATCCTATAATATTCCAGCGCAACTTGTCTATTTCATCTTCCAGCTCCAGGATCTTCTCGTCAGTCCTCAGGGTGCGTGCGTTATAAGTTGCCAGGTCGAATCTTCGTAGGTGACAACCGAACCTCCACCGGAGATTCTTAGCACCCCCTACCCCGCCGTTACTATGGTCGCCACCGTAGCCAAGAATTGCGGGGCCGCCGGGGACTGGGGGCCATCTTTTCGTAACTTTTTTCATTGGGGGGTATATTGTCAATTCAGTTATTATCGGTTCAGAATACTTCATTTTCGTTTGTAGGCATTTCTTTGCGATTGTGTGTGTAAAGATTTTTGTGAGGTGTTGACTCTGTATAAGATATTGACTATAATTTAATTCATTATTTAAACATTTTATGCACAGTATATTATTATGATATATTAAGCGTTGTGCAAACAAAATGCACAAAGTCATCTGATCACTTTCTGCAGCTTTCCTACAATAGAAGAAGGAAAACTTTTGACGATATTGTGGTAAGTCTTTAAGTATATTGAATTTATTGATCGTTATTTGTAATGATTATTACTATATGAACTTGAATTTTATCTGTTTCAATAAAAAATAAAATTACAATAACTACACCTATTTTCAGTTTTATTTTATTCCACATACTCTAAAGTAAATTCGAGTAATTTTGGTGCAAGTTCTCAAACGCATGGGAATTCACCCAATAGGTTTGAGAGGCTCGAGCCGAAATTGCTCGAATTTTAAATAAACAAAGTTTAAAAGCTACAGAATACAAAATTTTAGTGCACGCTCATAAACACGTGTTTCCTCTTTTTAGTATGAAGTTGGCGTTCTTCTCTCGGTGGAGAGTAATTTTGTTCTGTGACATTGTGTGTCATCCCTTTTAATTTTGTTATAAACCCATCAACAAAGAGAATATAATCACTACGTTTACCCATCAAGCGTGAAATCGATAATCGCGATGTTCTCGGACTTTACCTCAAGCAAAACATCCATCATTTATTTAAAGCAAATTAATATATTTGCTCCCACAAAGGCAATAATGAAAACCCACTATAATTATGTATTATGTATGTATGCAAAATATTATATACTTATTAAAAAACCATGAACATAATATTTAGCGGACATTTTCGATGATTAAGACAGATTGCTGACATCATTACTGCACTGCCTATATTTTTCGTGTTTTAAACATGAGTTATAATATACTACGTACTACATTATAACTCAATGGTTATAAGTACTTATGTAGTATACAACAAAGGCAGAGTCCAAAGAACTGGAACCTACTCACACCACGTTTAGCCAAAAAAATTGATATAAACAGTGAACGCAAATAAAATTAGATAAATTATTACATTTTTAGGAAGTGAAACCAATTTGAAAGAACTGCAAAGATTATAATCGTCGAAATCGGTTGATGTGGTAAAGACTTATTCGCCAATATGTCGTGCAGATGCCCTTGCAATTTTTTTAGTTTGATAATAATCTCATTGACCACATCATCAGATCTTGACCACCTGTAAAGGAATTCCCTAACTTTAACAAAAACAACTCATTGAAATCGGACAACACGATAAAGATTTATCACCAACACATGCATAAAAAAATATTCCTATGAAAAAAAAACCTCATCCTTCTTTAATGACGGTTGAAATTTGTAAAAGAAGTGATAGGTGGCCCATTCCCTACACAAATGCAATTTTAAAATAGAATAGAATCATTTTCATTCAACATCGATTACAAGAATAGGTACTTGTTTACCACTGGTTCGGAAAAAAACCTTTGTCCTGGAAAGAACCAGCAAGAAACCCAGCGGGACTTAATTTTCATAAGCATCATTTACAATATAATATTTTATACAATTGAAATGCACTTTCTATATTTTTGGTACTCCGTCATTATGGTGGGACAGGATTTGGTTGCATAATATTTTGTATCACGAATTACAGCAGAAAGAAAATTCTCAGTTCGTGCACTGTGATAGAGTGAGAATAGCAATTAATACTGTAGGAAGGCAATTTAAGGTGAGTTTTTAAATGTAATCTGCAAACTGCATTGGGTGAAATAACATAGTAGACCCAATCGAAGAACAAATACGGCGGTAATTTGTGCGAACGTATGAGGTCGGATTGAGACCTATTTGAGCTGGTTGCGATAAGAAGAGAAGAAATGCGGTCATACTATTTATTAATTAAAAATCGAAAAGAATACCATTTTGAATAATTTTGAAGTGGTTTTTAGGAATATAAATTATAATTAATTTTCCTGCTAATTTCTCTATTATGTGCATTCCATGGTTGCTTACAGTCGATAATACTGCCCAAATTTTTGACAGTTTCTGCGAAGTCAGCCAAGTTAAACGTTTGAACGTGGTAGTATAACGCTGCAGCTATATTATGGTTGTAGCACTAATGGGTCAGCTCAACCCGGAAAGAACCACTCACTCACAGAATACCAGCTTAAAATAGCAGCTTAATGTTGCTGAGTGTAGAGAACCGGGGATTCTTTTAACTGGAAACGAGGCGAAAATGCATCTGCATTTTGATTTTTAATCGAAGATAAATATATATATATGAACCACAGCATTCACTTACCGTCAGGTGGACTGTGTACTCGTTTGTAACACTTATTCTATAAAAAAAAATTAACCTTCTACAAACGTTAACACTAATAGAAAACTATAAAAATTAGTGGGAATAACGTAGTTGATACGTGATAGAGACACGCTGCATCCATGTTATATTAGTAGCACGAATGCGTGAAACACTAGCATAATGCTGTTGTGTTGTTTATGACGAGTGAGAAGAATCGCATACCCTTTTAACTGGAAATGAGAAATTCCATCTTAGTCCTCTGGGGTAACAACGCATCGTGCATTTTGATTCTTAATCAAAGATAGATCTAGATAGCCACATCATCTATTTACCATCATGTGGACTATGTACTCATTTGTCACCCTTATGCTATAAAGAAAATATCTCAACGGTAAATCACGTATCTAATCGTTTATTTTATTAATTTTTGTAATGTTCTATTAGCGTCGACGCTTGTAGAATGTCAATTTAGTTAACATCGCTGGAATGCTTAGTGAAGTGCCGTTGTTTTCTCTTTTTCCATCGAAGTGAATATTAGTAAAGAAAAAGTATTTAAAATGTTACTAGTATCACTCCATAATTTTATTGCCGATTTATAACCTTTAAACCGTATCTAAAATGAAAAAATATTTACTATTACAAAAAAAAATAAGAATATTTAACACAGTCAAACAAGATAATGTTTGTATTTTGCACATTTTCTCGGCATGTTACATACACAAAATTGATTGTCTATGTGCCAAAAACATTTTTTTGATATAGCACTTATCAAATAATTAGCTTAATATTTAATATATTAATACAAGTCTACAGCTTCACTCATTTCACGAAAAAAAATCCTAGAACTCATTTCTAAATTTAAGATCCTTTAAAAAACTATAATTAAATAAAGTAACTGACTAATAAAATTTAAGATCCTTTAAAAAACTATAATTAAATAAAGTAACTGACTAATAAATAGTAAGTCCATACACGTCCCACACCTAGGCAGACGCCTCTTTTTATTTCTAAGAAAGTTTTAGTTTTTTTTTAGTTGTTCCAGTGCTTGTTGGCAGACCAGATACTAATGTTGACATCATCGCCTAGCCCGTGGTAAATCAGCACTTAAAACAGCAATAATTAACGATTGCATTAGCGTTTGGCGCCGGCGGGTATCAAACTGGTTTGCTCGCATACTATGTAAGGTGAGCGTTTATTGCTTGAGCTACAATGTTTCGTATAATAGATATTACATAGTTATTTATGAAATGTATGTATTATACTTATATTTGGGCTTCGCAAATATGATCACATCTCTGAATTTGACAAACAGCTCAAATGGCTCCCGATTACTGTTCATGCTGTTCTTCCAATCCTCATTATTTAAAAGAAGATCCTCTGTCATTTTTTTTCTCTCTACTCCTTTGCACTTTTCCTCCTTTTTTAAGAAGTCTTTTATTGTCATTACTGTGCGCTTATGGAGCTCTTTACCGCTCCACATTCGTGGTAAAATTCCTTCAAACTTTCAGTCTTGTGACTTAGAACGCTATTAGATAAATTACTTTACCTTTTCGTACTTTTCTCATTTAAATACTTTATCAGATTGGATATCATTTGGATGTAAACACATATAAATATAGAATGCTATATTTATATGCATTTTTGCACACTCCCCTCTATTAAAACCATTGTTTGCATCAATCCTCTACGCAAAGTTTGTCTGGAAGAGATTACTTTCAGAATGCTAAGACCGTCTATTGTACATATTATACTTTAAATTGTACTCTACTCGTTTTCTTGTATTTTGGTGTTCAATAAAAATAAATAAATAAATACGAGTAATATATCAAAACCCTGCAACCACATCTTACTTACATAATCAACATAATTTTAAAGTAAGTACATATTACATAAAAAGTATAAAGGAAGTATGTACTACCGCTTTAAACTTTTTAATATTATATAAAATATGTTCGTTATGTTATATGCCCTCAGTGAAACAATAATTCTTTTTTCAGTCTCTTTTATAATTTTATACACAATTGTATAATGTTGCTATTAATGTCATCAACTTACCCACCGTGCATCTAATGAATCTATTCTATTGCGACCTTTGAATATTAATATTCAAAGATTTCGATAGTGATATCAGATTAAAGTTTATACTTTTTTCAAGTACACACACTCACGGGAAGAAACGGGGTGAGAGATTATCTAATTGTAACAATGCACGACAAACTTAAATCATACTTTACTAAATTTTACTCATTTAAAAACATTTATTGACCTTCAGTCTTCTTGTACATTTTTTTCTGGTTCTAAAAAACGTTACCCCCACACAAGGATTTTCTCCTGTATCGTGGAGGCAGTTTACAAACACAAATTGCACAAGGACAAACATCCAGACCCGGAACAATTATTTGTAGGCCATACAAATACTTGTTCCGTGCAGGATTCGAACCCGCGCCCCCCATCGCAACAACTCATTTTTAAATCACTGCGCCACGGAGCCGTCGAGCGGCGTCGAATATAATAAATGAAACAAATCGGAATATTCTAAAGCCGACGAATAATAAGAATTTCATGTCAGTCATGCCTAATCATCGTTATTAATTTTATTGGACACGAAATACAACCTACGTAATAAAAAGGACTCTACGTCGAATCACTGCTATCATTATTCAACGAATACTGCCAAAATGAAGACGGTAAGTTTCATCGACAAGTTTACGATATGTGTTGTGTGTTCCTTAAACCTTTTTTACATTTTATTAAACTTAGACAAATTATTAAAAGTATAATAACGATTAAAAACTTGTCTTTTATTTGAAAACTTGCATTATTTAAGACATCGTTGCATTTTAAAATTCCTGCTCAATACTTTTTAGTCTATTATCCCATTCCTTATTTTTAATCAAAATTAAAATAACAAAAAATTATTTGTATTTCAATAACACGTCATTGTTCTGTTGCTTTGCAGTTATTATCATTAGCTTTAGTAGTATGCATTTGTTTGACATACACTTGGGCTATGCCTACACCGGAAGGGAATGAAGAAGGGAAGTCAGTCGTTGTTGCGGAAGCTCTAGAAGCACAAGAGACAAGAGGATTCGGAAAAAGATGGGGTAACTCTGGTTGGGGAGGACGGGGCTATGGCGGTGGACACGGCGGTGGACACGGCGGCGGATACGGCGGTGGACACGGCGGCGGATACGGCGGTGGACACGGCGGCGGATACGGTGGCGGACACGGTGGCGGATACGGCGGCGGATACGGCGGCGGATACGGTGGTGGATACGGCGGTGGATTCGGCGGCGGATTCGGCGGTGGATATGGCGGCGGATACGGTGGTGGATACGGCCATGGTAGATAAAGCTAAACAAACCATCATCATACAGCCTGTGGCAGTCTACTGATGTACATAGGCCTCTCTCAAGCCTCTTAGCCCGGTATTCAGCTACACGCATTCAGTTCCTACCAGCCACCTTGCGCAGATCATTGCTAAACACTCGTAACTCCCAATTACCTACCATTAAACTTTAATCGTCTGTGCTTGTGATTGTGCAATTTAATTTACGTAAGTACGTTCTTTTGTTGTTTGATATCTTACACAAAAGTGACTTTTGCCAGCGAACGCATTTCACTAGAACCTTGTAACAATGATTGAAATTATCAATAAATACTGTCGCCGTTTAACATAAAAAAAAATTAATTTCTTTTAACTAACCCTATAAATAAAAATCACTTTAAATAATATGCAAAAAAATTGCTTATCCACGTCGTGATCACTTAAAAAACATTAAAACTACTTCATGAATTTTGATGCGGTTCACCATCATTTAATAATTTCTTGAGGAAGATGTTCGTATTTAATAGACAAAAAAATGTTGGTATTTTGCGATTAAGTCGTAAAAAATAACACTATGCGAGGCCGAGGCGGGTCGCTTGAGCTACAAAAATACAACTCTAAATATTCTTTAATTTTATGTATGTAACATATTAATCTTTAAGAAAATATTAACAATTTCATTTTAAGAAAAAATTATATTTAGCTCACGTATTTAGTTTAAAAAAAAAGTTTTAAAAATTAGCTTTTCACAAATACAATCCTCTATTACAGCTAGTAATCATAATCAATTATGTATAAATTAAAAAATTTAAACATAATATTTTAATATCAGCAAGAATTTCAATCTTAATAAATGTACGAGTATCAGGTTTAAAAACTTAAAATCTCTGTTTTTACCTACTACTATAACTAAAGACTAATTCTATTATAATATTCACTATCCCATATCGTCCCGTGGATGATGCAAAAGACGACAAAGGGAAACAAATCAGGAGATGGGACAGCACCATCTTTCTAACAAAAACTAGTGAGAAAAACTGCGTTTGTCAACCCCCCTGACAATCGTGGCAACTAAGGCAAACTTCGTGAGAGAGGAGGTTTATGGTCAGCAGTTCAAAATTTTATAGGCTCCAATGAATGAACATATTAACCTGGTGTTCTTGTGCAATAAGATTAAAGGAAGCATTGTCAGATAAAAATATTACTAATATTCGCCTGGCTGATTTCGTCTTCAGATTCACTGACTTGAGATTGCGTCCGTAAGTTATCAACGGCAATAGTATAACACGTATTATTTTTATTTCCTTGGTTCCATAAGCGATAAAATTAAAGAAAAATTCCGGTGAACATGAACAGATATAAGATGACAGATGAAGATATGGATGATGTTCCCCTGGCTGGTTTTTATTAAGATATGGATGTCTAAATTTGGGTCCAGTCCATAATAAGTAAAAAAAAATGACTTTGTGAAGTGAAAGACAAGAGATTGTCTCTGAATGCCGGCCTAGAGTCGCTTATTTGTCTGAACTACTAAAAGTAGACTAGAATGCAAAAAAAGGCCACTTGAAAGCAATAAAAAATATGTTAATATGCAGGAATCACAACGCATTCAAACCAAAAAAAAAGAACGAGAATTGTTTTTTACACTAACGCTCGCTCCGGCTAGAATTTGAATTCAAAAGCGACGGCTTGGTAGTCAAACGGAGTAACACAGACCATTATCCTGTAAGTTAGCAGTAAGCCTGTCACACAAACAATATTTTTAAGCCCACCGGTGTACATAGGCTTCTATCAATAAATGCGCCAGCTGACATGTATTAGTTGAAAATTTTGATATTCTTAATGAAAATAACGGTTGATAGACCTATTAAAATAAAGGAATAAATAAATAAACATTTTATATAAAAAATAATTATTAATTAAGGACAATCATGAAACGTCTACCAGTACCGGATTAGAGATTAACATAGGGTAATATAACTAAAAAACAACCTGTAGCAATTGCTTAAAGCATTACGTCTCAGGGGCAACATTAACAGAACGGAAAAACTATAGTCTGTCGCTGTGTAATTGGCTATAGTAATGAGATGACGCTGACCCACAGTTAGATCAAATCTGTTCGTTGACCCCACGTAAAAACTTGCAATCGTTCTTTTACAACCGACAATGACCCCATCAAAGTCGAAAGTCGCATTTAAATTAATATTTAAAGAATTTGAATGATTTTGTTTTATTATAATAGCTACTTTACTTATGCCGTTCATGCAGTCTTAAAAATTTTCTTAATGACCGATCTCTATAATTTAAAAAATACGTAAAAAAAATTGAGAATGATACCTGTTTACAAGTGGACAGGTCTTTATCCGACACTTCATCTGATATATGGCATCCCCCTGATGAACCTATTATATATAATTATTACATAACCTATCTTTGATATTCCCATAAATTGCTTTATAATATATAAAAATATAAAAACTCGCGTATGGTTAGCTTATATGGAGTAAAGCGAAGAAGGTAGGCACTTTCAAATAATCAAGTTTGATTGAGTGATATATTTTCAGTGGTTATAAAGGGAAATAATGATACCCACGAAATGAACAACAATCAAAACCTAAAACGCGCTAATAAGGTTTTCGAATGACTCCACAAAATACATACGTACATAACATATGCCACATATGTCTGTGCTACCCAAACATCATACCTTGTCTAATGGGAGATCTACTCTTTTTCATTGACGATAAAAATAGGTTCTCGCTAGGAACACACAATTAATTCTTATAAAGTCCATAGAATAGCGACCCATAAATAGTCTACTATTAGACATGGATCACATGTTAGGGGGAAAATATCACATATATCGCCATGATGGCGTGAAGACATCCGCCTTCTTGGTGGTGTTTGCAATTTTAAACACTTCAATGTAATATCAAATGATGTTTCTTCTCAGTCGCGGTATAATATGTACGGGGGTTTTTATTTTACATCTGGTGTACACGGGAAATACTAGATAAGGAACCGTGGCAACTTAAAGGAAGGCGCTCGTCTAAAGATTTTAGAAGCACATGAGCAGATGGAGTTTCCTTTTCCTTAATTTATTCTAATTTTATTAAGGAACTTTATTACACAATTTCCCTGTGGTAATCCCATCGTACCCAAACCAATATTAAAACAAAACAAAAAATAAATGTCTTAAATTAAAAACCACACATATGCCTCATCTGATAGACCGAGTTCAGTCTCGGCTAGCACGAAAGGAAACTTTAATTGCAACTTTAAGTACATATCGAATACAAATTTACCATGCTCCCGGTAGTAAACGAAAACATCGTGACGAAATTTACATAACGGACAAATTTAAAATATTTGAAGAACATATGTATGTGAATTCCGCTTACAGCTTATACGTATCGAAACTATTTTACCTGATATTTAAGCAGCTACTTTATAATGCAATGGTTATCGTAAACACGTAGGTTCCTTTAGATCAGTGATACCCGACCGGTGATCCGATTACAGCCACAAGAGCTTAAAAATGGTCCGCGAAAGATTTAAATATTTTACCTACCTAATCGTTTTAAATAACACATTTATATTTTTTTTTGTCACGCAATAGTGCGCGTCACATTAGCAAGTACCTAATAGCTTTTACAAGAAATACACAAATAATATTGTTAATGAATTTCAGTTTATTATATAATTATGACAAATGTTGTAATTATAATTTATTGTTAGGTTAACTCAGTTTTTCTTTCACCTCGTGGTCCCAGCTAACTACAAAAATATCAAAGTGGTCCCTGATCAAAAAAAGGTTGGTAAACCCTGCTTTAGATGTTCCTGAAGTTTCCTTTAACAGATTCCTACTATGCGACGGACACCGATGATGTTCGGTACTAATTTTATAATAAATTTAATTGAAAAAATTATTATTTTAATATTATACAGTGAATTTAGTTTCTATTACAAATGAACCTTAAGTACCTACGCGAGCAAACCACACTTATCCTCGTGCCGGCTTTTAACTCGTTCTTGACGTTAAAGGAAATCTCATCCTTACATGTCCGAGATACTAAAAGAATTTCAAGGAAATCTGATATCCGTCAAGCTACAGTGAATATACAAGAAATAGTATAAAATGAAGCCAGTAAGCTCGAAAACTGTTCAATATATTTTAGTATTATACGTTCAGGCAGGAATGAAAACAAAACCTGTATTCAGAATCGAATAGATTATACATTTTCATAGTGTATGTCCGCGCGATATAATCACAACACAAATCTACCGTAGATTGCGCGTATTTCTAAAATGAAACCAGTTTGAAACATTATAGTTGTAATTCCCCGAGACACGGATGGTTGTGGTGATTCATTAAAAGCTAGTGTTTCAAAAAAAATGGTATACTCATACAAGTACAGATAATATAGTATCTGTTTACGTATATAGTATAATGAACTACAAAAGTACTACAACCATTAGTTTTATTTATTGCTAATTTCTTTTTAATTTTATTGAAATATATAAAATATTATCTTATTGAAAAATTACTATGTGGTAGAGTTACGCTACAGGTATATTGTGTGTAGCAAAAACAAATTGGCGCAACCGGGGAAGGACCCACCTTTTATTTAGAATCAGCCTTATAGGAGTGGTATTCAAAAACTACCGTGTCTATCTCGAAAATGAAAAAGTAAAGCTAATGTCCTCCAGACCGAATTTCGGTCACAGCGGCCAATCTCAACGGAGACTAGCCATCGGCGCAGGACAGGATTATAGTGTTCAAGTGTATGCGTAAGCACAGGTGCACTCTCTACTCCCTCACTCTCATAGTCCGATGGGACGGTAAACCGGAGAGAGATGAGGCGCAGGACCAACGGCTTTACGTGCTTTCCGAGGCACGGGGGTGAGACACCGCCATCTTCCTAACTACGGGCAGCTACTGAGGATTTCTTGATGGAAAAGCTCAATATCCACGGGGAGTGCTCTGAGTAATTGTTCAGATTAATCCCAGCCGCTAAATTTCACGAACGCACATCGCGGCAGAACTCCCGATACCATCCACACCATCTGGATGATTGGCGGTCCACCACTGTGCGATTTAGAAGATGTTTTCTTCCTCGTACGACTTCCTTGTGGAATCGATTACCATCAGCGATTTTTCCGGACCGATACGACTTAGGGACCTTCAAGAAAAGAGCGTACTCCTTTTTAAAAGGCCGGCAACGCATCTGCGATTCCCTCCCTGGTGTTGCAGCTGTTCATGGGCGGCGGTAGTCACTTACCATCAGGTGAGCCGCATGCTCGTTTTCCCCCTCTCCTATAAAAAAATGATTTACTGGCCCGACCCGGGATTCGAACCCGGGACCTCATGAACAGCAGTCGCAACACAACCATTAGACCATCGAGGCAATGAAAAGCTAATAGTAGTAATGCATTATAAGTCATTCTCTTCATAAAATGTCTATTTTTAACAGTTTACAATAACATTACAAAGTTATAATGCAGCTAGTTTTAGATCATTTTCTATCGAGTTGTAACGAACTAGAGCCCAATGACTTCGTCAATCTTACTTAGCGGTACCATGTAGCGACATCTATGGAAATGTATTAAATAAAGAACGATGTATTTAGCGCGTCAAATTTTCATATCGATATACATCGCAACCGCTTCCGTAGATAGATAATAGATGGCGCTAGAGTAGTCAAGTGAGCTCGGCCACGGTCCTTATTGCTTTGTAAGAGAGATTTTTTACTAATTCAACTATTTTTAAAGATAAGATTTTATTTCACAGTTTTCTAGGCGTGATTAATATCTATAACTATGCCAAATTACAGATTTGTAGCACCTAGGTAGGGTCTCTGAGCAACGGACGGCGTGGATGGACGGATGGACGGACAGACGGACGGACGGACATGGCGAAACTATAAGGGTTCCTTGTTGTGTAACTACGGAACCCTACAAATAGACGCTTTGTATTAATTTCTGCACAAATAGCGGCTCCAGCTGGGGTTCGAACCCTGAACCCACGATGCAGTAGCCGGGTACGTCGGCCGATAGGTCACGAGATCTATAAGTATCATATTTTTATGCCGTCATGGATAAGTAATATTTAATTACATAAATTACATCAGAAAGAAACAAGTATATAGATATAAGTCATCAACGATCATATGATGTAAGGTCATTGTTTGTTACACATGACAGCTTAAATTACATTTAGGTATTTGAATTTATGGCCCAGGAAAATCAAAAAATAATTAGATAAATGATTAATGTACTTGTGTGTAATTATAATGGTATTATTTACCACTATGTAACATCATAAGTCGTTTTAAGCATACACAAAATAACGTGATACAAATTAGTGTTATCATCGTCATCATCATCATTACAACCCATCATAAGTCCACTGCTGAACTTAGGCTTTCCACGTAGATTTCTACAAAGTATTTTCTCATATCAGAGGCAGTTTGAAACTCACTGTTGTGGATTCTAGTGTGTTGTTCATCTGGCTCAATAGTTGCTATCAAAATCTAAACTTTTGTGCAAATCCTACTTCATGGTGCTATGTAGTAGCAGATCTCATTTCCTAATCAAATAGCATGCAAAAGATTTTGATGGTCAGAACCAAAGAAAGAAAGAAGAAGAGAAAAGATAGGCTACGAGTATACTTTCAAAACTGCATTTTAATTCCAGAGATTTATCCGACAACAAACGAACGACAGTTTCAGTCCATCTTACTAATAATAAAAATTGAATAGTTTCGTTCGAAAATTGTTCTTAGTTATTAAAATTAAAACATTCAGTTGCATACATGTCACGCCTTATTCCTTATAATTATACGAGTACCGTTGAAGAACAAAAGAATAATTTTTATCACTTTTGTCATTTTCCCTAGAGTATAACTTGTATTTTGTTGTTTGCAATAATGTTACGTTGTATGTAATAGAAAAATTATAAATAAATAATATATATACTGTATGTAATGCAAATATAATGTTGGGAAAAGGGAATATACCCTTTTCCTAACATTATTGTATAAATGTTGGAAAAAGGGAAACTAGCTATCTATTTTTTTATCATTATTGACATTTTACGATGACAAGCTTAACGTAAGAGTTGGTTGGTTGGTTGGTCGCGTAGATGCTTTAGAATTTGCCTACGGCAAACAAAAATAGTTCTACTGCATGCATTACTATCACTAAACAAACGAAGTATGATTACTTTGAATATGAGCATAAACACAATATGTGCGTCCTGATCCAGCACTGTTGTTGTCTATAATCAGCGAATCTGTAGAATCTGACATCTAGCCAATCTAGCGCAGCACCACTGACCTCTATTATTATATGGAGATCAGTTCGCAGCATATATTACGCAACTATTATGCGTGGATTCTATTGTCATGGTGATTGGTTATCATCCGTGTTTGCAAAATTTTCTCCGACTTTGTTTAATTATTTGCGTTATTTTTGTTTTAATCTATTTTTTTTTACCTTATTTTAAAACATTTACTGTATAATACTTGATATTATTCCTAGCAGAACCTCCGGATGATCCTGGAAAATCTGGATCCTTCACCCAATTATACTGATATATTTTATCGGACCGATACTGTTAATCATATTATGACGCTTCATAATTATTATTAATAAATAATAATTAAATTCATTATAAAGACATTTAAAAATGTCATAGAAATTATATTTAAAACAATTAAAATGCAATAATAAGGATAAAGTTCAAATATATTCATTTGGAATATTAAATATTATAGTATTAGTAAACGCATAAATTGTCTCTAAAAATCTCTAAATTTATTAAAATTCTGCTTAAAATATTCAAAATGTATTAAATCATATAAATACAAGTCGATTATATTGCAATAATAAAGATAAATAACATTTATAATGTAATAGAAAAAATGGATCAACATGTTCTAAGTTGATGAAGGTGTTCTTGTAATGTTCCCTTATATGGGGGCGATGCCGGAGACGCATACCCAAGGTTGTACATATATATGGGGTGGTCGGCTGACCGACTGCTAGTAGTAAGGTGGCACAATGACTAGTCCTACATTAGGGACTTATGATAGTAAGGTCTAACGAACCAAAGCATTAATATAGAAGGTGTCTATGATGCATAAGCATTATGATAGCAGAGTTATGACTTGAAGTCCCATATGAATAAGACATACAATAGTATGATCTATGAAATAAAACAAATATGTGGAAGGTCTTAAATATGTAAAAGCATTATATTGAAAGAAATGGGACTTGAAAAGGATTATTATAGTGGCATGATATTACATGGCTTCATAGCGTCTGAGACCGAGGTAAACTTGGACTCGCTAAGCGATGTGTCCTAGACATATCATCTTAGTGCCGGTGGTAAGCGGGTTTGTTGTAGCAATACCACTTGCCCGTGGACATCGCACACCCCTAACGTTTGTGGGCGGCGTCTTAGCGCATAGCGTTATCTATGATACGTCGGCTATCTTTCGGATTAGAGTGAGTGTGTTTGGTAGTACTTTTAAATGCAGCAAGCATACTCAACTCCATGGCTTAGTGCAATAGCCCTATGATACGTGGATTATTGGCTACTGACGTCTTAGTACCCTGCTACTATGATACGTTGGTGGTATTTTTAGTTAACATCATTATCAATTTTGTTACCAAAGTCAATAGGGATCATGTGGGTGTGTTGTGGGGGGCGCCATCCGTATGATAGTTGCATTGATGCTTACTGCTACTTGCAGTTTTGCGTCTTGTGATGGATCTGCGGGTGCGCTGCACCTGAGTATTTTTATGGAATAGTGGGCAAACGAGCATGCGGCTCACCTGATGTTAAGTGATTACCGCCGCCCATGAACAACCGCAACACCAGGGGAATTGCAGATGCGTTGCCGACCTTTTAGAAAGGTGTAAGCTCTTTTCTTGAAGGTTCCTAAGTCGTATCGGTCCGGAAAATTTGCTGGTGGTAATTGATTCCACAAGGAAGTCGTGCGAGGGAGAAAACTTCTTCTAAATCGCACAGTGGTGGACCACCAATCATCCAGATGGTATGGATGGTAACGCGAGTTTTGTCGCGATGTGCGATGGTGAAATTGAGCGGCTGAAATTAGTCCGAACAATTCCTCAGAGCACTCCCCGTGATAAATGCGATAAAATACGCAAAGAGATGCAACATCTCTACGCAGTGCCAGTGTATCAAGCCGATCAGAAAGAACACGGTCGTCGACGATTCAAACCGCTCTGCGCTGGATGCGGTCAAGTGGAAGGAGCTGGCACTGGGGTGCCCCGGCACACAGAGAACAGTATTCCATGTGGGGCCGAACTTGCACTTTGTAAAGTTGCAAGCGATGTGCTGGCATGAAATACTGTCTCGCTCTGCTGAGCACGCCAAGCTTTTTAGAGGCCAATTTGGCCTTCCCTTCCAAGTGACAACGAAACTGCACACTATTCGATATGTCGACGCCAAGGATTCCGATAGTGGCTGAGGCAGCAAGGGGAGTGCCTTGAAACTGAGGAGATACGACAAAGGGGTTCTTTTTAGCGGTAAACGCGCAAATTTGTGTCTTCTAGGGATTGAACTGGACTAGATTTAGTCGGCCCCAATCCGAGACTTTGTTAAGAAAAGGCTCGACTTCAGACACAAGTTTGTCCCGGTACTGGGCGACGTTTTCCCGAGAAATATTGGCACGGCCGGTATATAAGACATCACCAGTGCTGTCGTCTGCATAGCAATGAATGCTACCAGTTAGCAACATATCATTGATATGCAGGAGAAACAGCGTTGGTGATACCACGCAGCCTTGTGGAACACCAGCGTTGATAGGCTTGAGATCAGAGCATGCACCGTCTACTACGACCTTGATGCTCCGATCAGCAAGGAAACTGGTGATCCATTTGCACAATTTCTCGGGAAGCCCATAGGAAGGAAGCTTCGAAAGAAGCGCTTTGTGCCAGACCCGATCAAAGGCCTTCGCTACGTCCAAACTAACGGCTAATGTCTCCCCCTTGGACTCTACTGCCTCCGTCCATCTATGAGTTAAGTAGACTAGAAGATCACCAGCTGATCGACCGTCGACGAAACCCGTACTGGCGGTCACTAATCAGCTGGTGATCCTCAAGGTACCTCATGAGCTGGCAGTTTATAACGGCTTCCATTACTTTAGAGAACAAGGAGGTGATGGCAATAGGCCTGTAGTTGGACGGGTCTGAGCGGTCACCTTTTTTAGGGATCGGGTGCACCTAAGCTGTCTTCCATGAGTTCGGGACTACGCCTTGGGAGTAGGAGTGCCGGAAAAGACGCGTTAAAACCGGTGCCAAATCCGGAGCCTACGTCTTCAGCACAATGGGAGGGACTCCATCGGGCCCACTCGACTTGCTGACGTCCAGGGAGAAGAGTGCTTTGCGGACCGAGCGCTGTGTAAATCGCACATCCGGCATGGAGCACTCACATCGCGGGATGGTCGGCGGTGTGTTCCCCCCGTCATCTAGAGTCGAGTTGGACGCAAATAGAGAGCTCAACAGATCGGCTTTCTCCTTTGCGGCATGGGCCAGTGAGTCGTCCTCTCTGTGCAGAGATGCAAGGGATGGCTGAGAGAAATTCCCTTGGACAGCCTTGGCGAGAGACCAGAATGCACGAGTTCCTGAAGGAAGGCGAACTAGCTTCTCGCCAATTCTGCCGATGTGCTGAGACCTTGCCTTGGCAATGACGCTTTTGAGGGACCTGGAGGCGGAATTATACTTCTTTTTAAGTGCGCTGGTGTTTACATCCCGAGACGTTGATGCGTCAGCCCAGGCCTGATAGCACTCCTGCTTATAGCGTGATGCTATTTTATAGGAGCGACCAAAACATTGCTGGGATCTGCCTCCGATGGGCACCACAGAGGATGGAATAAAAAGTTCCATACCCTGAAGTACCATATCAGTTACAGAATCGGCAACAACACTGGGATCTTCCAGCGAGAAGCAAACCCGCCCCCAAGGGTAGGATGCAAAAAAAGACCGCATCCCGTCCCAATCAGCTAACCTATAGTGCCAAACACGGCGGCAAGCTATAGATCGCAACTGCGATTGGAACGTGACTGGCACCGTACTCCAGATCAGACAATGGTCCGAAGATTGACGATGATTTGACGCATCTTGTGGTTCTGGTCGATGGAGGTATGCGGGTGGTGATGTTTGCTGGGACTGTATGGGGGACCTTGGGATGATGTAAGCCCGACGATAATCGTATTGATGCTTGTTGCGTTCTGCAGCATTGCGTCTCTGCGATGGTTGTTTGGCGGATCGCTATTCTCAATGGCGCTCCCTGCGTCTTGATTTGACACACAACCTAAGTAGCTTTACCAAGTCGGGTCCCTTCATTGCGGGGCTGCAGACTGTCTGACCTCCGTGATGTTTTATATAACAACATAATAATATATATCTATAAAGTTCCCACCTTTGAAATATTGAAGGCAACTTGTTGGTGGGTGAGACAAACATGATCGAAAAATCCATATACTCAACGTCAGTGACACAAACCCTTTCTGATGGCGAATTATTACTAATATCATATAACTGCCTATTAGCTATATCTGCCATTGTATTGGTTGGTGGAGCATATGTGTCGACCTCATGCGGGTGGTAGGTAGCTGGAGGGAGAATCTGAGGAGACTCTCAAGGCTGCGGCCGAAAGCCTCGCAATTTGGGACCCCATTCCCTTGAGGTGAGTGGTAGACTCATGACAAGCTCTGCGGCCAATTGGCCATGCTGACCATGCAATTGGTGGTACTTTACATTTACCTTACACTTACATCACGTCTGCAGGAACGGCGGTCTGGCAGGTGGTGGCGCTCACGGAGGGCTTTTTATGGCCAATGTGCCTATTGTTGCCTAACCCGTGTGACGTACATTCACAGTGGCTGAATTTGATCGTATTCTGTATGGCGTTTACACGCATTGACCTGCGCGACTTCGGTCGATGTTTGTGCTTATGCACTATCAAGAGGCCAAGTCCTCTTTTACTGGTACGCCAGTTATTTTGCTGTGGACTATGGTACAGTTCCCAACTTAACGTTCCCTACGGGGGGGAGCACATTAAAATGGTTGACGCTCACCGTGCACGGCGTGTGCGGGGAGCCGTGTGCCTCCTCCACATTTTTTTTAAATTGGGAGAGCGAAGCCTTTGTATCTGGTATTTGATATAAATATTGTGAGCCTTTTCCAAGCGGGAAGGGATTAATTAATAAGGAATTGATTGTTGTGAACCAGATACAAGTGGAATAGGGACAATTTATTGTTCTTAACTTTTTTGAGCTCTGTCTTCGTGAACGGGGTTCTTTAGCTTATAAGACGCTACCAACAGCTTTCGATTGCTCTCGTGAATATTCATTCTTCCAAGATACACCTAAAAGAACTAAGTTATTATGCAAACACAACGTAAATAAGGGTCCTAACTAAGACGATCACGCCATGAATTTATCAAACGGCCTATATTTAAACCTTTAGAAAGATGGTTAATATATGGTTAATATACTGGTCACGTAAATTAGATAAATTTATATATCTTAAAGATATAGATTCTAAAGAAATACAAGTATAAGTATATAGATAGAGAGGGGGGGGGGGGGGTCGTTACAATATGAAACGCAAAGCTTATAATTATCGTTCTGAAATTTAGACCCCAAGAAAATAGTGACTTCTCTGCCTCCAGCAGCCATACAGATTAGATTTGTTCATCCTTAATCTGCAGAAAAGAAACACTACAATAGAAATGACAGTGCACCTTTTATTGTTTACATTATCAGTAAAGCCCTCCTCGGGAACAATAAGCTTTTTAAAGTGGGTCAATTTCTGTACCAAAATAACATTCTTTTTAAAAAATGGTGTGAAAAGCATAGGACGCAATCGAGTGTCTATTGAATTTTCTTCCCCCCAACTAGCTAACGATTTTATTATAAATCCATTACTTGCTAAAGCCTAAGCTATTACAAGAATGGGTATCATTAGAGGTATTCCAATCGATATAGGTATGGATGAATTTGTTTCTGCGTCAGAAGTCCTTTATTCTTCGAAAATAATTCGCACTCGTCGACTAAACCGTAAAATTATTAAGGCAGACAGCTCTGTTGAAAGGATATCTACACAAAAGATCGTTATTACGTTCTCCGGTTAATTACTAACCTCACATGTTTTTGCGTATTTCACTTCACATCTTGTAAAACCTTACCTTTTAACTACAATACAATGTTACAACTGCTGTCGATGCATCAGTAAAAACTTCGCCAATCAAAACAAGTTTGCTCAGTTATTGCAAGCAAAACTCCTTTAAATCTCAAACTCCTAATACTATTAATAAAAATACATATTAAAAAATTTCTTTATAAATACATCACGTTCTCCTGCTTAACCCAGTAAGTAACGAAAAGAAGATGAACGTCAGTACTCTTCCAATACGTCTGTTAAAAACTTATTAAATTATAAAAACTAGCAAATTAAAAAAGCTGTTATAAGTGTAGAAGAATGAATACAAGGAAAAATTGTTGAGCTAATAATGGTAAACTTATCATCGCAGCGTGTTACAACAAACTTCCCATTTAAAACTATCGGTATAGACTTTTCAGGCCCATTTCGTACCCTAAACAGGAAAGGCTGTGTTTCAAAATTGGTCATATCTTGTCTTTGTCTATTTATTTGCCTACAATATTTGCATACATTAAGAGGCCGTGAACGATCTATCAAAGGATGCGTTTACTTACTCTCGACGAGAAACCCAGGAAAAGTATACTGTGACAACGGCCACAACAGGAGCAAAATAATTAAAAACTATATTTTTAACAATCACGAGGCATTTATTTCTGATTTTGCAAACAATGAAGACAAAAGGTTTATTTATTCACCTTTTTACGCAACGCATAATAGCGGCTTCAGGATGCCGGGGTAAAATTTGCAAAATCACATGTAATACTTTTGTGTTTTCACATAAGTGGAATCAATTCAACTTCCAATTTCTATCTCCTGGACTTTTTCATTGACTACACTATCATTAGACTTCTTCTTAAGTTCCAGCGTAGGTGGCCTTGAAAATCCTCCATTGCGACCACCTTTAACGATACAAACGAATACAACTAGTCCTTTACAATTGTTGGGTTTGCTGGCAGCGCAAATATGCCTTTCGCTTTAACCCAATAGCGTTGTAGAATACCTATTTCACCTTATTTAACATTTGAGATATGGTTTCTCTGCCAGTGTTTCAGGCATACTACGACTGTTTCCAGAACAAAACAGCGTAGCCCAGGTAGCTGACTTTTATATTATCAAGAACTGCGTTCCCTCTACTTGCTGTATAAGACTTCAGGAATCAGGAGTTTGAAAGACATCTCATTTTGATAGAATGAAGATATCAGCGCCTATCGATTTTATCGAGCAATACTACGGCACGCACTCGGTTGGGTTACGATCTTATTACAAGAAGTAGTTTATTTATGGTCTCGGGTTTAAAGAGTCTTTGTCAAGATAGAAGTCCCTTACTTCCTTAGCCGCAACGTGAAGTGAAGTGAAGTCTGACTTTAGTTGTTGAATTCTATACATTTACATTTTAGGTCGCATAATATTTTTCGCGAGACGTCTTTATTGAACATACTCTAGTTCAAACCTTACTTATTAAGTGGCGAAGCTTGCAAAGATACTTATTGATTTCACGATGTCTGTCCGTCTGTCCGTCTGTCCCACGATTATCTCGAGAACAGTTTCGAATTTTCAAATTCTGTTTTCAGCAATCGATTACTGATCACCCAGGCATCTGAACCTCCTATTTTGAAACTGACTGCTCAACGGCAACCGTTAGAAACCGCTACAAAGCTGATTGCTTCGCTACTTTGCTATGCTGTTAGCTTGCTAGGTTTATTGATTTCACGATGTCTGTCCTCTGTCCGTCTGTCCAAAGATTATCTCGAGAACGATTTCGAACTTTCAAATTCTGTTTTCAGCAATCGATTACTGATCACCCAGGCATCTGAACCTGATTCCTATTTTGAAATTGATTGCTCAACGGCAACCGTTAGAAACCGCTACAAAGCTGATTGCTTCGCCACTTTGCTATGCTGTTAGCTTGCTAGGTTTATTATAAACTACTTCTTGTAATGCTGCGGCTTCACCTATCGTGAAGACATTCGTGCACACTTTATCTTCAGTCCACGAAGAATGCATACATGGCTACATCGCTATGGAAATGCGTCTTCGCGATGTTCTGTCTATCCTGTGAAAAAAAGATTGATTTTGGTTTATATTTTATTTTATTTTTATTTATTTAATATTCTTTATTGCACACCATACATAAATTACAGAAATTATATATATAAAAGAAGTATGCAATGGGCGGTCTTATTGCTGATAGCAATTTCTTCCAGACAACCAATGAATGGACAGGATTGCACGAATATGACAAGGGCAGGGCAAATTGGTGTGTTAGAGAAAAAAAGAGATAAAAAAGAATAAACAGATATACATACTATACATACACATACTATAAACATATATACATACAATATATACATACATACACATACATATACACATATATATATATATATATATATATATATATATATATATATATATATATATATATATATTGAATTATTTAATTAATTAAATGAAATTGATATGATACATATAATATATTATTTAATGGCTAGTGTGGAAGTGAAGTTAGAATTTAACGTGCGAGGTAGTGATTCTTAACTAGTTTTTTAAATACCGGTAGGGATGGTGCGCGTTTTACTGACAATGGGAGTTCATTCCATAAATGAACGGCCTGTACAGTAAAAGACTTGTTCATAAATTTTCTAGTGTATAGTGGCAAATTCAACTTCAAACTCTCTGCTGATCTCAAGTTACGCGAATGGGAATCATGAAGAAACTCAAAACGAATTTTGAGGTAAGAAGGGTAAGAAGGATTAAAGAGAACACTATAAAGAAGATGAAGTATGTGAGCATTCCGATGAAGTCGTATTGGCAACCACTTTAGCTTAGTACGAAAATGAGATACATGGTCATATTTGCGCAATCCGAATATAAACCTTATGCAAAAATTCTGAATTCGCTCAAGTTTATCGAGGTGAGCTTCGGTGAGATCTAGATAGCTGACGTCTGCGTAGTCAAAAATAGGGAAGAGAAGGGACTTGGCAAGCATAGTTTTGGTGGAAATGGGAAGAAAGTTACGTAATCTACGCAAGGAGGCTGCCGAGGCATAACCTTTGCGATTAATTTCTTTAATGTGCTGTCCCCACGACAGATTCTTATCTATGTGGATACCTAAGTTCTTTACTGAATCTGCGTAAGGAATAATAGTTTTACCAAATACTTCATAGATTACATGAATTTTGGTTTTGAATACGGCTCAATTTGTCATTTATGAAAATTAATAATAAAAAAGATTATTTTTGAAAATGAGTATCAAAGTTATAATAAACTAATATATATGTATGTTCTCTTTTGTTCCAGATATAATTATATTTCATAAATTTTTAATACTTACAAAAATTATACTTGTAATGTTGCTGTCAGACAATATTGATCTGAGTGTTACGCATACGCAGCCAGCAACACAAAGTCAGGAATTTGCATTTAGAAAAAGCCAAAATTTTAAAAAGAGGCTTTTTAGATGCTAATTAGGTGCCAAATTTAAAAATTCGTTTCTCTAAAATTTTCACCGCAAAGAACTGTTGAAATTTGCGTTGCTGACGAAACGTATTGCTAGCACATAGCAGCGTAGTGACGATTAGTGATTTACAATAAATATTAATAGCAAGGAATTAAGTGCTAATTAAGTGCTGAAAGATTATTGAAGTCGGATGTAGATGACGGTAATATTCTGGGAATCCAGGACCACCATTACCTTACTACAAGGTATGAACGGCATTTTTGTTCTTTATTACTTATATATTATAGATAGCACCTATCGGTCGAATCTGTAGAAAGCCGAATTAGAACGCCCCGACACCAAGCAGTCTTGTCTGCCCTACCCCTAGAATGTTTTATGAAGCCGTGTGCACTGAGGGAGAGCAGGCCCCGCTCGCTGTATCAAATAACCTCAGCCGCTGTGACTCGCACAGATGCCTGCGGTTTCCTACCCACGGTCGGATGGGCTGCACTTCCTATACCGCCGAAGTCGTTGCAGAAGTAACTGTGTCAATATTCCTGTGTAAAAAGTGAGGTAACGATTTTACAAAAAAAAATATTACTCTTAAACTATACATTTACGGAAGGAGAGAAGGATAGAGGCCTAATTAGGCTTTCCCAGACCGGGAAAGGGCCGCGATCTCACAGAATAATAGCGTTTAAAATGGTGAGTATAGAGAACCGAAAATCACCTTAGACCTCAGGGGTGACAACGCATCCATATTTTAATTCTTAATTCGGTCTATCCCGATAGATGTCGGTACTAGATATCTATGGGCCACAAAAATTCACTCACCATCATGTGGACTGTGCGCTCGTTTGTCACCTTTATCCTATAAAAAAAGGAAATCTTATTACTAAACTAATATCTTATACGAAACAAATGTGCAGTAATTTACTAAGGTGTTGATTTACCACGTGCTCAGCGATAGAAGAAAACATAGTGATAAATTCGCATATTTGCGAATTTTTAATAAATTGAAGGCCTATGGATTACACCAATATACTTCCAAAGCCATCTAATAAATGAGCGGAGCAGCAATGGATATAAGAATGTTACTTTTTGCTTTTATTATCAGAGATATATTTTTAATTTATTTATTAACTTTTACAAAAACATTACATAATATTATAACTTCGCCAAATTGTAAAGACAGTTTGTTAGTGAATAATATCAGAAAATATGCGCCACCCTAGGAGTGGCAGTGAAACAAATCTTACGCTTTTAATACTTATAAGTTAGAGAGGTTTCCTTGACATATTCAGAAATTCTGGTCGGTTACAACAATGTATCTGGTTACTTGTCTCATCAGAATTGATCACTGCCCAGAATAGTTCTCTTTCGTGATGTTGCTCCGGCGAGCATATAATCGCAACTATGCATAAACTTAGTAAAGAAATAGATAACATAATACGATGACAAACAAGCTTGCTATCAACTTGAAGGTAAATAACCACGACTGACCATAAACATCTGCAAAACATCCAAACAATGGAGATGTGTTGTTTCCCAAAAAGACAAAGATAGAATGCCTGAAATTTATTATGTACTAATATAATAAATTTTGAGTAATGTTGAGTTATGGAATCAATTAATCAATCTTAGGTTAGACATAAATACGAAGTTATGTAATTTCTTAAACTAATATCCTAAATACCTTGGCCTTGTAGCCAATTCGTAGAGTCGTATGTATTTCCAGTGACAAATATGGGAAATAACTTTGTTGGAAATACCAAAAAGATTTCTTAGCGACCGAAAAATGAGTTCAAGTCCTGCAATTTATTGTAACGAGCTGGTAATAAAGGAAAAGAAAATTTAGTTACAAGAATGACATGATGGTAAATTTAAACATGTATATAATATGAAAACTTAAAAGCAAAATTATTACATTTAGTAAACAAAGTTTTTGCACACAAAAAGCCATAAGCATTATAACATCCACAGTGTGTGCGATTTATGAATGTATTTTATATTAATATGTCTTAAACTGTAATTTTAACAAGCTTTTACATTATTAAATTTCATTACATTTGAGCTGTTCATCGTCATTATTATATTTAATACATAATTACCATGACCACCCTCCACAAACTTACTGCTAAACATAGGTCTCATACAAGGTATGCCAAAAAAACTCCTGACCTGCCTGATTTAACTTTCTGCGTGTCTTAGCGGATCGTCACTTCTCGTGAGGAGCTGCTCTAAAACTAACGAAATATTTTGCATCAGTAGATACATTTAATATTCAAACTAAAAATAACTGTTACAATTATTGGTTAAAAAAACCTTACCTATTTAAACAGATTATTCTAAAAATTATTATTACTTATGGATTAACCAGAAAAGTGTATATTTACATATAATGGAATATAAAAAAATTTTTTCGAATAGATTACTACTTACTGAAATAAAACATAAAAATACTTATTAAAAATCATTTATTTACCACTGGTTTAGAAACAACCTCAACCGTGGTTAACTTTTTTAAAACACATCTGAACTTTTTTTAAATTATATTTTAAAATAGTTCATCATGGAGTACGATTGAATGGAACATTAGAACGAGCAACGTACGGATTATTATCACTTATTTAAGTTTTGATCGATGTTATTTAATATTATAATGTTAATGACCTATTTATACACCTTTTGCTTGATAAACATTTTAAACTTTTAATAGGTATGCCATCAAAAACATAACTTGTAAAAAAGAAACAAGTCTCGTAACTCAGTTTTTCTGTTGTCTTTTAAGTCGGTTAATTTATTCAGTCCCTGCTTAAGGGTCCTTCTGTCTTAAGTTATTACGTAATTAGCTAACCTAACAACATCTTATAGTGACCACATCACTATATACTAAAATTATAAAAAATTATAAAAAATATATAATAAAAATCTTTTATATTTTAAATAAATAAATTGACTTGGCAATCGCACTAAACAATCTAATTTAATATAATATGTATTACTTGAGAGATACATTGTGTTTTCGTGCGATGGCATTTTTGGCATTTCATGCAAATTCAGGCGAAGTTATAGGTTTTCGAAAATGGCCTGAACTGCTTCGAGAAAAGGATGGTACGACCGTGCCGCTTTTTTGCTCGACTTGGCGGGGGCACTACCGTGCCCCCAGATATAGGTCCTGCATATTTTCCGGGACTATATATTAAAAGCGTATATATTATCTTATAAAGGCATTACTGACTAATTGGAGTCGAGTAACTGGTATTAATAGCTTGTGGCTGATGTTCACAGAATATACATTTCACTATTCTTAATAAAATTATTTTTGTTTTTGTGTATATATATTAAATTTCGTAAATATACTGAGAGGCCAATGTTAACATATTTATTTCTTTCAATTTTTGGCAAAGAGACTCCATCGGACTTACATTATTAATAGTTCTTATGGCTCCCTACTTTAAAACATAGATAGTTCAAATGTCACTCACATTACCCCAAAGCAAGACTCCACATTATGACATAATAACCTTATCTAGCTATATCAACTCTAGTTAGTGTACGGTCTTTACAAACCGCACATTTTTGCACTTAAGCATTTTTACCATATTGTATCATTTTTCATTCTCATCCATTCAGTACGCAATCATTCGCCGTCGCGCATTGTACTCACTATCAATAATATCAGAATAAATTACATAATCAGTTCAAGTCCTTATCATTTTTATCAACTTCTAAGATTGTACAGCACACCAGCTCGTACATCTTAATGGTCCTTCGAGCATTGATCTAGTGCCGGTAAGAGAAAAGCGGGACCACGCGGTTCGACAACGTGACTTCGTTTCGCCGTTTAGTGCTGCCCACGTATTACCGCCTACTTAGCAAAAACGCTACAAGTTATTTTTAAAAGCTATTGCGCAGTGAACAATTTTCTGCTACCGCATACATCATCACCAGCAGCAGTGATTGGTAAACATCACGCCATCACTCACGAAAAACATTTTTTGTCTTGTGTTTCTGTGTCTGAAGTGCAATAGCGAATCGGTCGAGTCGGCCTCCCACAAGCGGGTCTCACCGACGAGATTGAGAAGGCGCATATATTGCATTAGGATACCGGAGCACTTAGCAACAGCATCACCTCCGTGACTCGGAAGCATCCGTCACCGGATTATCAATCAAATCGTCCATTAATCAAATAAAAATGGAAGATTTACTATCAACTCAGCAACAACTTCTTCAAGCAATGGAGCAGTTATTCACCAACTTCAAGAAAGATGGAGCTGAAAGAAAAACCCCATCTTACATATCAAGGCGACTAGAGACTCTGGATCAGTACTGGAGAGAGTTCCAAGCCAATCATGTCAAGTTGTGTGAGTACGAGGACCAAGACTACACTTATTTCTTGGAAAATCACTTCGAAAAAGCAAAGTCATATTACACCGACTGTCGGAGAATTATTCAGCAACACCTATCTACTGATCAAGAAAAGAAGTCAGTTCTGAGACCTGCTACTCCTTTAGCCGGCGTGACTACAGATTGGCGTCCACCATCAACGGCTGCAACAGCGTCCCCATCAGGTCAGGCCAGCACCAGCCGAGTAGACAGAGGTAACCACAGCAAACTTGACGAGATGTACCGGAAACAAAAAAGCAATTTTAAAGCACTAGAACGAGCAATCAATGCCACTAATCTCGAGTTACTTACCGAAAAGTGGGAGCTCGAGGACAGCTTACGTAACTTACAACTTCGCTGGAATGCCGTGGACTCCTTACACTGGGAGATCGACAGCGAGCTTACCACAGAAGATGTGCAGTACGAAAAAACATACTACATGTTCGAAGACAGCTACAAAAAGATCAAAAAATCAATCAACAGCAAGATGTGGTCCGTATCTCATCAAAAGCATTCTACGCCAAAAATGGAAATCCCTACGTTCAGCGGCAACTATCAGCAGTGGTCATCTTTCAAAGATCTCTTCATGGAAATGATCCACAAGAATAAATTCATTTCAAATGTGCAAAAAATGCAACATTTAAAAAGCAAGGTCAAGGGAGAAGCCGAGAAACTAATACAACATCTAAATATTAGTTCAGAAAACTATGAAACATGCTGGGAAATTCTGAATCATCGGTATAACAACAAACGATTGATTTTTAGTTCTCACATGAACACGCTTTTTGGCTTGCCAACAATACAACACCAATCATCATTTGCCCTGAAAAAATTGCACGACACCACAAAAGAGTGTCTAAGTGCCGTAAAAAACTTAGGCGTGAATACATCAAGTTGGGATCCTTTGGTGGTACATTTGTTGATGCAGAAATTGGACACTGATACACACAATGACTACTTCGAATATCTTGAAGATCCGAGGGAATTGCCTACGCTATCAGGATTTCTAACTTTTTTGGAAATGCGATTCACAGCATTAGAATCGTCTCGACGCAAGCAAGAAGCGCCGCGGAGCAATCAGCAAGCTACCTATCAAGATTCCAAAAAAGCTCAATATTCCAAGGCATACCCGGGTGCATCAACTAAGGCATTTATCAATCATACAAATGTGAAGTCATTGAAATCGTTAGCAAGGAATAAATACACGTGTCCATTGTGCAATGAACAACATGGAATTTTCCACTGTAAATCGTTTCTAGGTCAGACACCAGAATTAAAACGAAAAACAGTGGCAAAATTGAATTTATGCGAAAACTGTCTTTTTGATCATAAAGGCAAGGACTGTTTTTCCGACAAAAGATGCGCGCATTGCAAATGCGGTCACAATACTTTATTGCACGAAGCATACGCATCAAATATCAACGCGAGCGAGCGAGACAGCAACAAAAGAGTTACACAGCAAAGAAACGTGACACATGTTTCACAAGAAAACGTCGCCGAAATCCTCCTGGCAACAGCCCAAATCAAGGTGCTATCAGCTGATGGAAGCTATCTGACGATGCGAGCGCTGATTGATCAAGGGTCACAAACATCACTTATAAGCGAAAATGCCGCTCAAAGACTTGGCCTTCCACGACAACGTTGCAAGGGTATTATTTTCGGGATTGGCACAAAGGAAAATAACTGCAAAGGTATCATCACTATAACAGCATCATCTATGAATTCAGAATACACATTCAATACTGACGTCATCATCATGAAAAGTTTGGTAAACAATCTACCGAACAGATCCTTTGACAAACCGTCATGGAAACGTCTTGAAGGCATACGGCTTGCTGATCCAGACTTCAATATCAGCCGTCCCATAGACATATTACTGGGTGCGAACATCTACTCGAACATCATCATGAGTGGAATCATCAGAAAAGATGAAAATCAACCGATTGTTCAGCAATCACGACTCGGTTGGATCATCTGCGGCAACCTGAAGTCTTATCAGTGTAATGTTGTTCTGCACGATTTACAAAATATTCAGAGGTTTTGGACAATCGAAGACATAGCAGACAACAAAATAACAATATCATCCGAGGATCAATACTGCTTGGAGCATTATAACAACACAACAACACGACGAGAAGACGGTCGATATGTTGTACGTCTGCCCATGAAACCAGGCTTCGAAGAAAAGCTGGGTGATTCAAAGCAGAAGGCCGTGGCACAACTTTATCAGCTGGAAAAGAAATTCGCCAAAAACGAAGACCTCGCAGCAATGTATAAAAACTTTATGCGCGAATACATTGAATTAGAACATATGCAGCAATGTACTCGTAACAGAAACACGATCCCGGCAACGAGTTGCTACCTGCCACATCATTGTGTACAGCGCGCCGAATCGCTTACAACTGCATTACGCGTCGTATTTAACGCGTCATCAAAGACGTCATCAGGCTACAGCCTAAACGACTTGATGTACAACGGACCCAATCTGCAAGCAGACTTACTATCATTGATCATAAGTTGGAGACAGTATAAGGTCGCCTTCACTGCAGACATCGAAAAAATGTTTCGAGCGATCCTCTGCAATAATAACGACAAACATCTACAAAAAATCATATGGCGTGAATCATCAAATCAGCCACTTCAAGAATACGAACTATTAACTGTGACGTACGGGACGAAAGCAGCGCCGTTCCTGGCAATGAACACACTAAAGCAATTAGCACGCGACGAAGGACAGCATTTCCCTGAAGCAGCTAAGGTGTTGAAGAGAGACTTTTTCATGGACGATGTCTTAAGCGGTCAGCACAGCATCCCAGCTGCTCTAAAATTAAAAACAGATCTGATCAACCTACTCAGATCAGGGGGGTTTAATCTACGAAGGTGGTGCTCAAACAGCAATGAGTTACTACAAGCAGCAGGATCAGACACAGATAGCAATCATCAAATTGGGTTTGATTTCAAGCAGAAAGAATCAACAAAGACCCTGGGACTGCGCTGGAACCCTCAGAAGGACGTCTTCACCTTTGAGCTCAAAATCAACACATCAACAGACAAACCAGCCTCAAAAAGGTCACTACTTTCAGACATCTCAAAGGTTTTCGACCCGGCCGGGTGGCTCTGTCCTGTAACAACAAGATTGAAACTCTTATTCCAATCAGTCTGGAAAGAAGATTTGAAGTGGGATGACCAACTTCCACTAAGCATTGAAGAAGAGTGGTCTAAGATCAAACATGACCTCGAAGGCATCAATCAAATCCAAGTACCAAGATGGCTTCAAAGTTATGAGAACGACGACATTGAGCTACACGGGTTCTGCGATTCCTCAGAACGTGCCTACGCTTGTGTTATCTACAGCAAAATCAAGAGCAAGAAACAAGGTGAACAAGCAGTAGTTCTGATAGCAGCAAAATCAAAACTAGTTCCGACATCAAAAATCATATCATTGCCGAAATTAGAACTGTGTGCCGCTCACTTATTATCAAGACTCATGCAGACAGTCAAACACAGTCTATCAGAGCAAAACATCAAGACCTTCGGCTGGTCAGACTCAACAGCTGTGCTCGGCTGGATCCAAGGCGACATCAATCGCTGGAAGCCATTCGTCGCCAACCGTGTACAACAAATCAAAGAAATCATACCTGCGGACTGTTGGCAGTATGTCAAGTCGACTGATAATCCAGCAGACTGCGCCAGCCGTGGGGTATCAACAGCAATCCTCAAAAATCATCCCTTGTGGTGGCAAGGCCCATCATGGCTGAAAACATATCAAAAAGAAACCACCACAAAAACATACACTACGAATCAAGAAGTGAAGAAAGCAATGCAAACCAACGTCACTATTCAACGTCACAGCTCTGACGTAATCGAAGCGTTGATAAACAAACATAGCTGTATGACGCGAGTGACGCGTATACTTACCTGGGTATTGCGGGCGGTGTCGAATTCCAAACCGAAGACGCCGTATCTAACTGCACCTGAAATCAAACAAGCAAAATACATTATTATAAAGCACATACAAGAAAAGTATTTTTATGAAGAAATACTTACCATCAAGAAGCAGGGGAAAGTGAAGCGTAACAACAACCTGCTGTCCCTTAATCCATTCTTGGATAAAAACGATCTTCTAAGAGTTGGTGGCAGGATCAATAATGCAAGCATCGATGAAAACATGAAGCATCCTCTCATCGTGCCACACAGCGGACACTTCACTGAGCTCATAATCGATCAGGCACACAAGGCCACCTTCCACGGTGGAGCCCGCCTGACTCTATCGCATCTGAGACAGCATTACTGGATTATTGGCGGCAACAGGGCTGTCAAAAAACGCATCCGTGAATGTGTTGTCTGCAGAAGACACAACCCAATCAAACAGACTCAAATCATGGGAGACCTACCGTCAGCAAGATGTAACCCAACCAGGCCATTTTACCACGTTGGTACCGATTACACCGGTTTCATCGACGTGAAAGCAAACAAAGGACGAGGCATAAAAACGACGAAAGGATACGTCGCAGTTTTTGTGTGTATGGTCACTAAGGCCGTACACCTGGAAATGGTATCAGACCTCTCCTCATCAGCATTCCTCGCAGCACTCCGACGAATGGCAGCGCGCCGTGGAGCACCGCGTCACCTGTACAGCGACAACGGGACCAACTTCGTCGGCGCCTACAAACACTTACAGCAGGAATTCATCAATCTTCGACAAGCCTTGGACGATGATTTCTTCGCAGCAATATCAGACATGGAGATCGAATGGCACTTCAACGCCCCCTCGTGGCCTAGTGCAGGAGGTCTATGGGAAGCGGCGGTGAAAAGCCTAAAATTCCACTTACGAAGAGTCATCGGAGCACAAAAGCTTACATTTGAGGAGCTATCAACATTGTTGTCACAGCTGGAAGCGTGCCTGAACTCAAGGCCACTGTGCGCCCTGAGCGAAGATCCCGAGGACATCAACTTCCTCACCCCGTCACATTTTCTGGCGAGTGGCCCCACCCTCACCATCATCGAAACCGAAAGGGACGAGCGCACACGTTGGCAACTGGTACAGAAAATCTTCTACGACATATGGAAGAGATGGCAGTCCGAGTTCCTGTGCCAATTATCAGCTAGAAGCAAGTGGCAACAGAAGCAAAGAAACATGGAAATTGGTGACGTTGTCGTCATACATGACGTCAACTTACCTCCCGGCAAGTGGGCGCTCGCTAGAGTTGTTGAACTTCACCCTGGAAAGGACGATCTGGTCCGAGTGGTGTCCCTGAAAACTAAAAACAACATTATCAAGAGGCCTATTACAAAAATATCACCACTTCTATCAGATGATTACGTTGGTAGCGAGCAAAATTCGGAATCAAGCAATAAGGAGTCTACAGCAAAAAGCACCAAAGCAAAAAGAACGCGAAGCAAAAAATCATGCAACTTCATAGCTTTAGCAATGTTGACTTTACTTACCATCATTTCACCCGTTCAGTGTGCCTTCAACCTACTTAGTCTAAGCAATAATCAGAGCATTTATTTGGACAAAATTTCCAACATGCACCTTGTCAGAGATCAGTGGAAACTCATTGTCTACTACGAAATGAATCCGTACTGGCAAGGCATTGAATTGTATCGCAAGTACTTCGATTATTTGGATAACATATGCTCCAAGATATCCAAACAAACAAAATGTGACGTAATGTTGTCACAACTACGTCATGAGGCCACTGAACTGGACTACTATCATCATATGTTGCTCGGTCAGCAATACACGCGCTCGAGACGCCGGCGCGGGCTTATCAACGGTGTCGGATACCTAGCGCACAGCTTGTTCGGTGTGTTAGACGAAGAGTTTGCTCAAAAATACGAGAGAGACATCAATATAATCAGGATGAATCAGAAACATCTTGCTCTTTTATGGAAAAATCAAACATCCGTGGTTGAAGCTGAATATAACCTTTTGAGTCGAATCGAAGAGTCTATTAACAAGCAGTACAAGATCTTCAATGCCCACATCATAGAGCTAGAAAAAGAAGCCAACATCATAACAAAGGAAATTCAGACCGAAAAAATCATCAATGAATTTATTCTCTCATCCATGATAGCAAACAACATTTTGGCCAATCTTAAAAACATTCAAGAAACGTTGGTGGAGACCATCACAGACATCCACTATGGGCAGTTTAATGTTTATTTATTAACGCCTGAACAACTGAATGAAGAGTTAAATATTATCTCTGGCCAATTATCAAAGGAATTAGCTCTGCCTATAAACAACATCCAAAACAACTTATCCAGACTCTATCATTTACTGGAAGTAAAAGCAAGGATGACAAGCCAATACTTTATTTTCGAGATCAAAATCCCGTTGGTAAGCAGGGATACCTACGAGATTTACAGGCTTATATCTATCCCGCAGCAAGTACAAAAACAGATGGTCCGCATCACTCCTATCGCAGATCATATCGCGATCAACATCCAAAAGGACTCGTACGTACCATTATCAGAAGAAGAAGTTCGAAGATGTACACAGTTCAACGCTGAGACTCACCTTTGCCCGCTACAGAAACCTATTTTCCATATGAATTCGGACGATATTCTCTGCATCAAAAATGAAGACACAGGTCAGTGTGAAATCAAAACTTCGCCCTGCAAGGATATATGGGTTGAACTTAACAAACTAAATACGTACCTGTACTTTTGCTGTAATCAAAGGATGATAAGAATAATATGCGAGCATCATGTTACAGCGCAACGACTTAGCAAGGCCGGTATTATCATTCTCGAGGACGGCTGTTTCATTAAAAGTGAAACATTGACAATATTTTCACACAGAAAGCAGGTCACTAATTATAATATCAAGCCCGACCTTGCAAAGATAGACATACCTCCAATCAATGATGTCATCAACCTATCTATTCCTCTCCAAAGGCTCGAGAAATTCGACGAGTCAGAAAATGAGGAGAATCGAAAACACTTGTCAAGTATTGGACACCAAATAGAGCAGCTGAAGACAAGCAACGCTGATACAGAGATGGTAAATCAGTTATCAAACCACGACCTACATCAATATGTGCTTATTTATCTTCTGCTGGGAGCAGCTATACTAGCATCAACATTAATCGCCTTGCGGAGTCTACGCCGCAGATGCGCCGCACGTATACAAGGTCCCTCTCAAAGCGAAAGATCAGCTGGCTTGAATGTACAGTTCACTGGCACGAACCGAAACACAGAGCAAGCAACATCGGTCGAGCCCCGCGGTATCGCAGTTACGTCATCGGGTGAACTGAGTGCACGCGCACTGGATAAGTCGACGTCGCCTACAGTTTGCAAACGTTTTTGTGATCTTAGTGCAGTGTAGTGAAGTGTGAAATTTATAAGTTTTTTAATTGAAATTTATAAGCTAATTTTTATAGTATAATCATCGTTATCAATTAGTATCAATTTGTAATCGCCTATCAATCATCATCTGTTCTCTCTCTCTCTCCCCGCAGCATGTACGGTCTTTACAAACCGCACATTTTTGCACTTAAGCATTTTTACCATATTGTATCATTTTTCATTCTCATCCATTCAGTACGCAATCATTCGCCGTCGCGCATTGTACTCACTATCAATAATATCAGAATAAATTACATAATCAGTTCAAGTCCTTATCATTTTTATCAACTTCTAAGATTGTACAGCACACCAGCTCGTACAGTTAGGCTATTAAATTCCGATTAGAAAATATTTATAGAATAAATTAAATCAAAAAGCTTAATCAATTATTTTAGCACACTAGTTAGTGGTGACACATAGTGATCTCGCCGCTGGAAATATGACTAGTCTTATATCAATAATCAGTCAAATCACGTTTTCTATTATTTGCTGAGCGATTTTCAACTTCCTAATAAATAGAGTCCGACTTGAATCAGAACCATCATTGTTGAACAAGATCTGCAAAGATGAACACAGTACTCGTAAGTGTCACACCTCCATTTTTAACGTATTCAATTCAACGTTTTACAAAATTGCGATAAAATATAAATAATATTACGATAGATAAACAGTTGTTAGTAAAAACATTTTTTTTTTCAATATTCGATTAAAATTCTGTAAATTTGGTTAATGCAGTGACAATATACTTTTATTCACAGATATCATATACAACGCTAGTGATATGTTGCCTGGCCTACGCCTTGGCACTTCCAACACCCATAAATGAGGAACCGCAGTTGCAACTCGCTACTGACATACTGGAGCCACAAGAATCACGATATGGTTGGGGTGGCCAGGGTTGGGGAGGACATGGTTGGACAGGTCGAGGCTGGGGAGGCTATGGTTGGGGAGGTAATGGCTACGGCTGGGGTCACGGAGGTGGCTGGGGCCATGGAGGCGGCTGGAGACCCGGTGGGGGCTTTATAGGCGGTGGAATTATCGGAGGCGGAATCATCGGTGGCGGTTGGGGATATGGACGCTAAACAACATTAAAAAGCGCTTAAATTGTGTTAAATTAATGTGTTTAAGTTAAAGAAATTTTGGATAAGATCTATCTGTGATGTAAATCTGCGGCGCTAGTTAAGAAGTGCTGTTTAATCCTCGTTTTATCCTAATATTATCTTAATAAAATGCTTTATTATGAACAATTTTTTTCAACTCTGTATTTTTACACAAAATTCATTTTCTAGGTAGACATGATGAATGAGTATAATCCGTTTTTCCGTCCATTCACGATGTTACAACGCTAACTTTTCGAAGAAATAGTTTTTACATGTACTCGTATTTCATATACAATAAAATGAATTGTAAGGGCAAACGAAACGTTTTTAAATACAATGTCCTCCAGACCGAATTTTGGGCACAGCAGCCAGTTTCAACGAAGACTAGTCATTTGCACAGGATAGTGTTATAGGATAGTGCACAAGTATGTACGTAAACACAGGTGCATTCTCTATTCCCTCACTCTTATAGTCCGATGCGACGGCAATCCGATACTGCCGGAGTGAGATCAGGCGCAAGATCAACGGCTTTACATGTTTTCTGAGGCATGGAGTGAAACACTGCCAATTTCCTCAATTTCATTGGACTGCTATTAAAAATTTCTTGAGAGAAAACGGGTCAGAAACACGGTTGGTAGTCGCGCATTAGTGATGAGGGACAACGATGCACGATTCTGGGAATCGAATTAGCATTAAGATCCTAGCCGATAGTTGTTTTTTGGATTTGATTCTGTTATGAGCGTCCGTGTATCTTTGACACTGACGGCTGAAACATTTTATTAAGTGTCGAATTAACTTACAATTATTATTCATCTAAGCTCGTAAAAATTCAATTTTGAAAAAAAAACTTTCGTTTTGGGAGGGATTTGGAAAAATCGTCATGCGTAGCAGACGCATTGATGATCACAGAACCCGATAACTCGCAACTTTGACTCTCCTACTCGTCGCCGGTCTGTATAAATATATAATTTAAATTTTGTATAGCCGACTTCAATATAAGTTATTAAGAATAACTCAATAACTACTGGTCTGACCTTGATCAATTTCAATTCATATGGGACCACGCGAGAAGTATCAGCTTTCAAATAAAAAAAAATCATCGATATCGGTTCACCCAGTAAAAAGTTATGAGGTAATAACACACATAAAAAATATACAGTCGAATTGAATACCGTCTCCTTTTTGGAAGTCGGTAGAAAATATAAAACCATAAACGTGTTAACAAATTGAAGTAGTGTTATTTGCCTTTTCATTGTTCTCTTTCCTCGTATTAGTATTAAAATAGTGGCTGTAACGCAAATATTATGTCTCTTGTATATATAGAGGTCAGTGATCTTATCTGTGAAAAATTTTCTACACTGACGTTTACGTAATATTCATTTCATACATAATACGTCAACAGCTTTTGAAATCCACAAGTGAGCATTGATCTTTCTAAGAATACTACAACACGTATGTTGAAAGATAAGATTTGACCATACTTACTAAAGTAATTAAGTGGTTTTAATTTGTCGATTGTAGAGCTGATAAATCAAACTCATCACGCTAGGGCACAGCAGTGCTGTCACTTAGCTATTGTAGAGCTAATAGATCATACTCACAATAATAGGGCACGACAGTGCTGTCAGTTGGTTCTTATAGAGCTGATAGAGTGATAGATCATACTCACCACGCTTGGACTTGGCAGTGCTGTCAGTTGGCTATTGTAGACTAATAGATCATACTCACAATAATAGGGCACGACAGTGCTGTCAGTTGGTTCTTATAGAGCTGATAGAGTGATAGATCATACTCACCACGCTTGGACTTGGCAGTGCTGTCAGTTGGCTATTGTAGACTAATAGATCATACTCACAATAATAGGGCACGACAGTGCTGTCAGTTGGTTCTTATAGAGCTGATAGAGTGATAGATCATACTCACCACGTTTGGACTTGGCAGTGCTGTCAGTTGGCTATTGTAGACTAATAGATCATACTCACAATAATAGGGCACGACAGTGCTGTCAGTTGGTTCTTATAGAGCTGATAGAGTGATAGATCATACTCACCACGCTTGGACTTGGCAGTGCTGTCAGTTGGCTATTGTAGACTAATAGATCATACTCACAATAATAGGGCACGTCAGTGCTGTCAGTTGGTTCTTATAGAGCTGATAGAGTGATAGATCATACTCACCACGCTTGGACTTGGCAGTGCTGTCAGTTGGCTATTGTAGACTAATAGATCATACTCACAATAATAGGGCACGACAGTGCTGTCAGTTGGTTCTTATAGAGCTGATAGAGTGATAGATCATACTCACCACGCTTGGACTTGGCAGTGCTGTCAGTTGGCTATTGTAGACTAATAGATCATACTCACAATAATAGGGCACGTCAGTGCTGTCAGTTGGTTCTTATAGAGCTGATAGAGTGATAGATCATACTCACCGCGCTTGGACTTGGCAGTGCTGTCAGTTGGCTATTGTAGAGCTAATAGATCATACTCACAATAATAGGGCACGACAGTGCTGTCAGTTGGTTCTTATAGAGCTGATAGAGTGATAGATCATACTCACCACGCATGGACTTGGCAGTGCTGTCAGTTGGCTATTGTAGACTAATAGATCATGCTCACAATACTAGGGCACGTCAGTGCTGTCAGTTGGTTCTTATAGAGCTGATAGAGTGATAGATCATACTCACCACGCTTGGACTTGGCAGTGCTGTCAGTTGGCTATTGTAGAGCTAATAGACCATACTCACAATAATAGGGCACGACAGTGCTGTCAGTTGGTTCTTATAGAGCTGATAGAGTGATAGATCATACTCACCACGCTTGGACTTGGCAGTGCTGTCAGTTGGCTATTGTAGACTAATAGATCATACTCACAATACTAGGGCACGTCAGTGCTGTCAGTTGGTTCTTATAGAGCTGATAGAGTGATAGATCATACTCACCACGCTTGGACTTGGCAGTGCTGTCAGTTGGCTATTGTAGACTAATAGATCATACTCACAATAATAGGGCACGTCAGTGCTGTCAGTTGGTTCTTATAGAGCTGATAGAGTGATAGATCATACTCACCACGCTTGGACTTGGCAGTGCTGTCAGTTGGCTATTGTAGACTAATAGATCATACTCACAATAATAGGGCACGTCAGTGCTGTCAGTTGGTTCTTATAGAGCTGATAGAGTGATAGATCATACTCACCACGCTTGGACTTGGCAGTGCTGTCAGTTGGCTATTGTAGACTAATAGATCATACTCACAATAATAGGGCACGTCAGTGCTGTCAGTTGGTTCTTATAGAGCTGATAGAGTGATAGATCATACTCACCACGCTTGGACTTGGCAGTGCTGTCAGTTGGCTATTGTAGACTAATAGATCATACTCACAATAATAGGGCACGTCAGTGCTGTCAGTTGGTTCTTATAGAGCTGATAGAGTGATAGATCATACTCACTACGCTTGGACTTGGCAGTGCTGTCAGTTGGCTATTGTAGACTAATAGATCATACTCACAATACTAGGGCACGTCAGTGCTGTCAGTTGGTTTTTGTAGAGCTGAGAGATCATACTCACCACGTTTGGACTTAGCAGTGCTGTCAGTTGGTTTTTGTAAAGCTAATAGATCATACAATACTAGGGCCATGCCAAATACAAATGTTAACTCTACATCCTCCTTTGCTTCTTTGGGAATGTTTACTTTAAATCCAGCTTTTAACTCAGCCCTACGACTTCATTGGTTGTTATTATTTATTAAAAAAATCGCATAAAATACCGATCTTCGAACAATAAAAGAGAAAAAAAATATTTTTAAAATGCGTTCTTATACGCGTAGGAGACGAAAAGCCCTATCGGTTTTAGAATAAAGTCGCCTTTATCAATATTAGTTCCAAGCCTCTTGGGCCTAAGCATGAGCCTACTGCTACCTACAATAGCGGCTAAGCTAAAAAGTTACCTCCACACTAGGATTTTCTCCTGTATCGCGGGAGCAATTTACATACATAGATTTCACAAGGACAGACATCCAGACTGCGTACAATTATTTGTAGTCCATACAAATACTTGTATGCGATTCGAACCCGCGGCCATTAGTGCTGCAACTTATTGCTAAGCCACAGTGCCACGGAGGCGTCTCAGCATAAGCCCACTGCTGCCTACACTAGCGGCTAAACTAATCTATAAACTAGCTCCGCTGATGACACTGCTTGAGTCTCGAGAGATAAGAATAGTAGACCGTCATAATACCGACATTCTCTCAGCGCTTTCTTGCCACTTCCGGCTCGTCACTGAGTGTTCTATCTAAACTTGCGACTTCGAGCCTTTCCATCTAATTTGCCCCCAAATTCTTTGCTTTAGGAAACAAATGTGAAAATGAGATATTATTTGAATAGATACGAGTAGGTAGAAAAATAGAGAATTATGATATTAGCCAATTTGAACATTTTATTAGAACTAAACATTTTTAATTGTGCAAATTATAATATAATATGTATTCCTATGTATATATGTATGTATGGAAGTAGTACAAAGATACACGGTACATGTGTTTCAAGACATGTGTGTGCGTGCGATTTTCCAACAATCGTGACGGTTAATGAACAATCTTGCGCAATTATTTGCTAACTCAAAGCACCACTAGACCATGGGGATTTTTCACAAGGTGAATGCATAAAATATGCAAACACTAGTTGTTTACATTGTTACAAATTCCAATGTTAAACAAACATTGAAAGTTAGAGAGAAAACTATGAAGTAATTCAACAAATCCGGTTTTGAAATTTTACTAAAACAAAACAATTTTATAATTTTTATAAAAAAACGTTAAGGATATATATATATATATGTATATATATATATATATATATATATATATATATATATATATATATATATATATATATATATATATATATATAAATATATGTCGTTATCAGTTGGCAATTAATAATTTACGCTCGTTTAAATATATATAGAATTATAATGTAGCAAGTAGTTATGTACAAGATAAATTATAAATCATAATAATTTCCTTTCTAGATGATTTCTTATAATATAACATAGAAAATTTACAACAATTTAGTCATGTGATTAATATTTGGTTTTAAATAAAAAAATTAGGGGTAACCAAAAGAAAAGTTGCAAATCTTAGATTATCTATAAAAGTTCTTATTGATATATTACAAACTGTAAGACTGATTCTAAAATAAAAATTATTAACTTGTACATAACTACTTGCTACATTATAATTCTATATATATTTAAACGAGCGTAAATTATTAATTGCCAACTGATAACGACAGTCTATATATATATATATATATATATATATATATATATATATATATATATATATATATATATATATATATATATATATATATATATATATATATTATTAAATATGTATATTAAAACATTACAATAATAACGGCCGTGTCGATTCGTTTACCAACACAGGCCTCTCGCCTTAATAGAATATGCGGGTCGGTCAAACAACTGATCACAGTCTATATACGAGTTGTCCCTGTCACCGAGCGATAATATTATAATGTATGTATCTATGTATTATATGTGTGAAATTGCAAGTATATAACGAGACCAGCGCCATTGCACGTGCGGCGCGGTAGCTGTCGGTGCAGTTAGACAGAATTCTTGTAAATAACACGTGTTCAGCACGGTAACAAGTAACAAGTATCCCATGGACGCCTGTCTATATATATATATATCGAAAAGTTTACTGAAATTCCTAATAATTTTGATCAATAAAAAAGTGTTAAACGAGCTGCAAAATAGATAAATATTAAATGCGATTGCGATTGCAATTAGGATAAGACGCGGTAAATTCTAAGATTTTGCAGTAAAACTTAAGATTTACCAAGTCCATAAGGTAAAAGTCCGAAGTGTTCTTAGGTAATCGTTTTTTTTTCTTATATAGGATAAGGGTGACAAACGAGCACACAGTCCACCTGATGGTAAGTGGTTGCTGCGGCCCATAGACATCTACATCTATCCTCTATTACAATTCAAAATGCAAATGCGTTGTCATCCGTGAGGACTAAGATGGAATGCCTCATTTCCAGTAAAAAGGGCCTCCGGCCACCTGCACTCACCAAGCGAAACGCAGAGGTAAACCTCTACTTCACGCTAGTACCTATTCTGTGAATCGTTTATTTCGGACTTTTACAAACATTCACTCAGTAAATCTTAGTTTTTACCTCTAAGACACGGTAAATGTTAAAAATTCAGGCTTTTACAGTAACATATAGATAATATAACAAAAGATAACTTTAGACTAATATTGTTATCTACACGTATATACATATTATGATTCCCAGCAAAATATTGCTCGGTGATGTTTCACTTTATTAATCAGCTCATTTTGAATAAAATGCAGCTTAATTTATAAACACCATTAGCTAAATGTTGAATATAATGTTGTTGCTATAACAGACAGTACGTCCCTAAAACAATATTATCACTGATATCACGCTGGTGGTTTTAAATAAATTTAGTGTTTATTAGTCACTGTTTTCGTTTTCGGACTTTGTAGTCACCGACACCAACCAGTCACTTACTTAGTATTTTAATAACCAGTATTCACACATTATTATATATCTTTTATTTAATATGTACTTAACGCTGAATGTTAATTATGATGTTCTGTGAATAATGATGTAGGTACGTCACTTGTTAGAATAGTAAACATCATATTATCTACAATAAATAATATTATTTTAAACTAGCTGACCAAGCAGACGTTATTCTGGCCTTTCCAACGACCATTTGCTTTCCTAAACAAACTCCTGAGATTAGCAATAAAAAATTGAAGGTCTCTTATCGGGATAAAAACTATCCTATCTCTCATGTTGGACCAAACTGCACACAGTGTGCAAAATTTCACTGAAATCACTTCAGTAGTTTAGAAGTTCATCGCGGTCGCGGACAAACAACGTGACACGTAATTTTTATATATCGCCACTGGAAAGCCAATACTACTTAAATGCCAAAAGGGCATTTTACAGTAGAGCCATTTTAAGTTTTTGCTTTTTTACAAAACCTTTCATAACTTTTTTTCTAATTAAGATATCGAAATACAATAAAAGCAAAAAGAAACCGTGATTCTATTATCTACGTACTGGAATCGAGATATTCTGCATATTTCTTATAATTCAGAAGATAGCTGTCACTTTAATACATTTGCTCTATACACTTCGTAAGGAGAAACTACTTATCCCCATAATATATATTTCTTAAATACTAACAACTATCGTCCTTTCCAATGTATGAAAGGAAAAAGTACTAACACGCATTACGGGTTAATAACGGTCTCAGGATAATATTACTTAAACATTATAACATGTCACAAGACCATAGGTAAAAGCGATGTATAGTATTAAAAGTTGGTACCATTGTTATGCCAAAAAGACTTATGTAAAAGACATATGATTTAAATTTAAATGTTTTTTTCTTAACGGATATAGACAGTACTTGTGCCTACAATAATTGTACTAGCAGCAAACAAAATAAATAAGAATACTATAATTTCTAATTAGGGTTAGATTGAATCTTTTTACTGTATTGGTTGAAAAAAGAAAAAACAAAATATTAACTTTAAAATAAAACTTGGTTACTTGTAGTTGTAGCAAACCTGTGTCAAAAGTCACACAAAATAATTTTATTATTAATCTGCAATAATAATTATGTATTAAGTAACCTATTATTTGGCACAATTTTCGAAGAGATTAAATTGATATGCATAATGGATTTTAAATACCTTTTGAAAAAAAAGTTGTATCTAATCATGCAGTTTGGAAAATAATACTTAAATCTTAAATGGTGTTAAAAATCTACTAAACCTGAGTATAATTATTGTGTAAAATAAACTTTAAATTTATAATACTTTTTAATAATTTTTAAATATAACTAATTTTATGGATTTTATCGCGTATATTAACTAATTTTATATTTCCCATGTTTCGAGCACTTTACAGCACCCATGATCACGGGGGGGACTGAGGTGTATGATCCCAATGTCATAGTTAACCACGGCTACCTCCAGATTAAAAATTATTAATTTTTGTTCCGATCTACGCAGTATGAACTTACAGTATCTTGAAGTCTTGCACTCACCATACGAAACACAGCTGTATCAAGCTGCCATTTCACGCTGGTATTCTGTGAGAGCGTGGTCCTTCCCCGGTCGAGCCGACCCATTCGTGGTAGAACTATACTACTAATATAGCTGCAGCATGGCTCTACCACGTATTAATATAATAATTCTTGAAATGTATGACTATGAATATGAAAATTTTCTATGTGCCGTTAATATTCAGGACACCCTTCAAGATACGGATGTAGAAGACATTATCTAATTATAAAATTTAAAAATTATTGATTTCTTAATTTACGCGAACACTACACATTTAAATAGAACTAATTTTATAGATTTTATCGCGTATATTAACTTATTTTATACTCCTGACGTTTCGAGCACTTTACAACCATGGTCACGGGGAGACTGAGGTGTATGACGTCCCAATATCACAGTTAACCAAGGCTACCTCCAGATCAAAAATTATTAATTTTTGTTCCGATCTACGCAGTATGAACTTACAGTATCTTGAAGTCTTGCAGTTGTATGCTTGGGTTGGGATTTAGTTTTATTAATTACGGGATCCCAAGCAGATGGTAGCACCCAGCCATCTTCTGTATTGAAATTAGGATGTTTTTTGATTTCAATAGCCTTACGAAACATCCTCGGAAGGAATCGGTGTTCTCTAGCGAGGATTTGTGATTTATCAAATCTAATGTAGTGACGGGGGCGATCCTGTACGTGTTCACAGACTGCAGACTTCCCGGAGCGTCGATTCTTCACATCAGTTATGTGTTCTTTAACGCGGGTTTTTATGGATCTTTTGGTTGGTCCTATATAAGAGATTATTTCACAATCAATCTTGTATACTCCTGCATCTTGGAGAGGGATATTACACTTGACTGATGGTAAAAACTGACTAAGCTTCTTCGGCGGTTTGAAGAATGTTTTAATGGAAACACGCTTCTAGATGTAGCCAATCTTGTCAGTGATACCTCTGTCACATGGCAGTACAGCAGGCACTCGCTTGACTGTGGCCGGCTTCACTCGTTCACTATGACGTAGGCGCGGGATCCGAAGCATATTGTCGTGCAAAACTTGCTTGATGTGTTGGAGCTCGGCGTCCAGGTGTGATTTACCCACGGTAGCTAAATGTGAACGATGGTGATGAGAATCACCGTTTAAATATCTATCTGTATGGGTGTTTTTTCTATACACAGTGTGGCTCAAGGTTTTATCAGGATTCCGAATTACTAACACATCTAGAAAAGCTAAATAAATGTTTGCCTCTAATTCTATTGTGAACTGAATTTTAGAATTTATGGAGTTAAGATGGTCTAAAATGCAGTTTTTTTTATAGTATAGGGTGACAAAGGAGCACACAGTCCACCTGATGGTAAGTGGCTGCTGTGGCCCATAGACATCTACATTTATCCTTGTTTGCGAATCAAAATGCAGATGCGTTGCCACCCGTGAGGACTAATATGGAATGCCTCGTTTCCAGTAAAAAGGGTCTCCGGTTCTCTACCACCAAAACTCTATGACAGTGCCATAGCAGAGGAGCTTAAAATAAAAAATAACTTAAATATTAACAAAAATAATATAATTGTGTATAGCGATGACATAGGAAAAAATCTAGGTATAACTTTAAATTACTCTTTAAAGGGACAAAAAATTACAAATTGCTGCATGCCTGGAGCATCTTTTAGTGATATCCTAAATAAAATTATTGTTACTAAATTTTGCCCAAATAGTACAATAATAATTTTTGTTGGTAGAAGAGGCAGTGTAAACAACAAACAGTTATTAAGATATATTGAACAACTTAATAACTTAAATGTACTCAAAATTGTCTTGTTCACACTGCCTTATATACAGGGATTGCCACAGGAAAATAATTTAAGACATAATTTAAATATACAAATGCATAATTTAATATGTAATAATAATTTAAATTTGACATATAATTGTAATGATAATAATGACAAATTTCATGTAATTGACATAAATAATTTAATAAAAAAGTTTTGGACAAAAGATAGGTATTACCTATCCAAATATAATTTAAGACTGATAGCAAATGTGCTATCTTATTATTTACTTTTTAACTCAGCCAAGTTTTTGGCTACCAAGACTGCTTTTATTGGGCAGGATAATTATTTGACAATTAATTTGGAATCAGTTCCAACTAATTTAAATTAGTAAATGCGACAATAGAGGCAATCTCTAGCAATAATGAAAGTTTAATTAACTTTGAATGTAGCCCACAAATAAGTAATAAAAATTGTTAACACCTGGTGCATCAAAATATACAAGGCATGATGGGCAAAGAATTAGAAGTTGAATTGTTTTTAAATAGTAACAACATACATATCCTCTGTATTACTGAACATTGGCTAAAAGATTATAATTTCATGTTTAATTTCAGAAATCACCAGGTGGTCAGTTCCTTCAATAGAGAAAAAAGTTTACGTGGTGGCTCCTTAATACTAGCAGATAAATCATTATTATATAAAGAACGTAAGGATATAGTGAGCCTCTCTGTTGAGCGAACTGTAGAAATGGCTTGTGTCGAGCTCGAGCACCTCATTATTGTGAGTGTTTACAGACCCCCATGTGCTACTTATGACTATTTTGAAAGGATTGTGGAAGAAGTTTTGCTCAAACTTAGTAAACAGAACAAGTCTGTTGTAATATGTGGAGACTTTAACATCAATCTCCTTGAAACTTCTTCCATTAGTATTAAGTTTAGCTCATTGTTTAAATCGTATAATCTTGTTAATTTATTCTTAGAACCAACACGTATTGCTGGGCCTAGTGCGACCTGTATAGATAATATTTTTACAGATGTTAAGCCCTTGCATAAATCAATTATTCAAAATTTAAGTTCAGATCACTGTGGACAGTTGGTATCATTGCCTTACATACACAAGAAACAGAAAAATAATAAAGTTGTGTTTGTTCCAATAAATGAACATCGCTTGGAGAGGTTTAGAAGTAATATAATAAAAAGATTTCCATCACTTTCATTTAAAAACAGTGCTAATTATTTGTTTGGTACGTTATTTAAAATTATAACTTGTGAATTTAGTAGGATATTTACTTCTAAAACTTTCTCTTTTAACAGTCGCAAATCATTTAATGAATGGGCGACAGTAGGAATTTATAAGAGTAGGCGAAGGTTATACGAGCTTTATAATGAAAGATCATTTAATAGTAGTGTTATATTTAGAGATTATGTAAAAACATATTCTAAAATATTTAAAAAAGTGTGCGCCACAGCTAAGGCTTTACATTTAAGTAACAAAATTAAAACTGCATCAAACAAAATTAAAATGACCTGGAGAATAATAAATAGTGAAACGGGCAAGGTCAAACCGCGCAACTCGGATTTTCAATTGAATATTAACAATAATTTAACCCGATCTGATCAAGAAGTTGCTATGGCTTTTGAGAAACATTTTACTGATGTTCCTTTTTTGACAACTAAATCATTAAACTCTTCTCCTACTGTCGCCGAATCATTGCTTAAACAAAATGTAAAGGCTTGTTCAAATACTTTTAAATTCCATAGAGTACTGCCAAAAGATATCGTTAAATATTTTAAAACTATTGATGTTAAGAAAACGGCAGATTTATGGGGGATTTCCGTTAAAGTTATTTTATCTATAATAGATATAATAGCACCTTATCTAGCCACTATATTTAATACAAGCGTCGAATCTGGTGTGTTTCCTGATTTAATGAAACTTAGTAAAGTCATACCTTTATATAAATCTGGTAGTACATTAGACCCCGCCAATTTTAGACCAATTTCTGTACTACCAACATTTAGTAAAATTTTTGAAAAAATAATTTTAGATCAAATGTTAAGTTTCTTTAATATTAATAAATTGCTACATAGAAATCAATTCGGTTTTACAAGGGGTCGCTCAACAACTGACGCTGGAGTTGAGCTTATTAAACATATTTTTTGTGCATGGGAGAATTCAGAGGATGCTTTGGGTATATTTTGTGACCTTTCCAAGGCCTTCGACTGCGTTCACCATGAGACATTAATCAGGAAGCTACAGTACTATGGTGTCAAGAACACAGCACTTAAACTTATAATTTCATATTTAAGTAACAGAATGCAGAAAGTTATTATTAATGGTAAAAGTTCTTCCGGCTCACCTGTACTAATGGGTGTCCCTCAGGGCTCAATTCTCGGCCCATTCCTGTTTCTAGTGTATATTAATGACTTACCTTCTATTGTAGAGGATAATCATGATATAGTATTATTTGCTGATGATACTTCTTTGATTTTTAAACTTAAACGTAAATCATTTAAATGTGACGAAGTGAATAATGCTATATCAAAATTAGTGCATTGGTTTAACGTTAATAATTTATATTTAAACGGAAATAAAACTAAATGTATTAAATTTACAACTACGAATGTTAGAAATCTGAGTACCAATGTGTTTTTAAATGGGGAAGAACTGAGCCCTGTTGAATCCACTGTTTTTCTTGGCATCACTCTCGACGCAAAGCTTCAGTGGGGTCCCCATATATCCAAACTAGCAAGCAGACTAAGTTCTGCAGCCTATGCTGTAAAAAAGATTAGAGGTCTCACTAGTGTCGAGACAGCTAGATTAGTTTATTTCAGTTATTTCCATAGCATAATGTCTTATGGGATTTTGCTATGGGGACATGCGGCTGATTCAGAAACTATTTTTGTTTTACAGAAGAGGGCCATTAGAGCTATTTACAACCTAAAACTGAGAGAGTCTCTTAGAGATAAATTTAAAGAAATAAATATATTAACTTTGGCCTCTCAGTATATTTACGAAAATTTAATGTATGTTCACAAAAACAAAGGTAGTTTTAGTAAAAAAAGTGATGTGCATTCTGTAAACACTAGGAACAAACACAAGCTAGTGATACCAGTTTCTCGACTCCACAGAGTCAGTAATTCATTCTTGGGGCAATGTATACGCTATTACAACAAGGTCCCGGAAAGTGTACAGGCTCTCTCCATTAGCAAGTTTAAATGTTTTGTTAAGTTGAAACTGTATAAAAAGGGTTATTATAGTATAAATGAATACATGGTTGATAATAACCCCTGGGAATGAGGTGATCGCTTCCAAGCTGTTTCTAAAATAAATTTTGTACTTATATAGTTAGTACAACCATTATTGTAAAATTTGCTTTAAAAAAAAGTCCCGCTGGGTTTCTTGCTGGTTCTTCCCAGGACAGAGGTTTTTTTTTCGAACCAGTGGTAAAGTAAAAAATGACTTTCAATAAGTATTACACATGTGATCTATATTGAATAAAAAATTATTCTATTCTATTCTATTCTATTCTATTCTATTCTATTCTACACTCACCATAGGAAACACAGCAGTGTTAAGCTGCTATTTGACGCTGGTATTCTGTGAGAGAGTGGTTCTTCCCCTGTCGAGCCGACCCATTCGTGCTACAACTATACTACTAATATAGCTGAAGCATGGCTCTACCACGTATAAAAAAGTTACTTTATCTAAAGGTAGAATTGTAAAAGTGTCGTCTACGTACAGCTTGTAGAATCTTGGGTTTACGGGAGAAGTAAGCAGGGTTTTCTCCTCAAAGTCTTCCATGAATATATCGGCGACAATAGGAGATACAGGTGAGCCCATCACCACGCCATCTACTTGCTTGTTCCTTCCAGAATAGATAGCCAGATGTAAGGCAGTGTCTGAGTAATACTGCATATTCTACGGGCATGTTGTTTGCCTCCAGCCTTCTAGTAACAATCGAGATGTAGTCTTCAACAGGTAAGCATGTGAACAGACACTGCACATCAAAACTGACCATAGTTTCATTGTCTGCCAGATGTAGGTCTTTAATCTCGCTGACAAAATGGTAGGGATCCTGTGTGTGTTCTTGTATGTCCCTTGAGCGGTGAGAGTATTTTCGCTAAGTGCTGAGCCAATCTGTAAGTTATTGAATCGATTTGGCTCACTATGGGACGTAGTGGAGCATTGGGCTTGTGTATTTTTGTTAACCCATACAACTTCGGTGGTTTGCCACACGTAGGTATCATCGATTTTACGTCTAGATTTAATTTTTCCGAGTGTTACTTTATGAGGTCACTAGATTTTTTAAGTGTGTTATTTGTACGCTCCGAAAAGTCTGCAGTCTGTGAACACGTACAGGATCGCCCCCGTCACTATATTAGATTTGATAGATCACAAATCCTCGCTAGAGAACACCGATTCCTTTCGAGGATGTTTCGCAAGGCTATTGAAATCAAAAAACATCCTAATTTCAATACAGAAGATGGCTGGGTACTACTATCTGCTTGGGATCCCATAATTAATAAAATTAAATCCCAACCCAAGCATACAACTGCAAGACTTCATGATACTGTAAGTTCATACTGCGTAGATCAGAACAAAAATTAATAATTTTTGATCTGGAGGTAGCCTTGGTTAACTGTGACATTGGGACGTCATATACCTCAGTCTCCCCGTGACCATAGGTGATGTAAAGTCCTCGGAACGTCAGGAATAGAAAATAAGTTAATATACGCGATAAAATCCATAAAATTAGTTTTATTTAAATGTGTAGTGTTCGCATAAATTAAGAAATCAATAATTTTTAAATTTTATAATTCTTCTAAAGTCTTCTACATCTGTATCTTGAAGGGTGTCCTGAACTTTAACGGCACATAGAAAATTTTCATATTCATAGTCATACATTTCAAGAATTATTATATTAATACGTGATAGAGCCATGCTGCAGCTATAGTAGTAATATAGTTGTAGCACGAATGGGTTGGCTCGACCGGGGAAGTACCACGCTCTCACAGAATACCAGCGTGAAATGGCAGCTTGATACTGCTGTGTTTCGTATAGTGTGTGTAGAGAACCGGAGACCCATTTTACTGGAAAAGAGGCATTCCATCTTAGTCCTCACGGGTGACGACGTATCTGCATTTTGATTCTTCATTGAGGGTAAATGTAGATGTCTATGGGTCACAGCAACCACTTACCATCAGGTAGACTGTGTGCTCGTTTGTTACCCTATCCTATAAATTTTTATATAAATAGAGATGATTCATTTGAATGCTCGCAATGTTCTTGTAATTTTGCAGATGAGTATGAATGCATGCAAAAGGAATTCTGTTTTTGTTTTGTTCGGGACACGCATCGCTATAAAACAAAAGATGTCTGACTGACCTACGATCGTCTCCATCTTGATATATTTTTCTAAGATGGTGCACACTTCGTTAGCTCCACGTTTGCCTTCTGTCTCAGTCCAAGAATAACAATAGACTTCTCTAGTTCTGGACTCACAAAATGTAAGATTATATACAGCTAATTTGCGACTGTAGTATAATAACATACTTTGGCCATATGACGTATTTAAAACTTTTTGTAAATCAAAATATAAATTGTACTTACGTCCTTTACAAATCATAATCAAAACAAAATTTAATTTCAAAAGACTTAACTGAATATTTTTTAACGTTTTTCACACATCTAAATGCTAAACCAAATATTAATATTTTGTGGAGTAAAATAATCCATAGTTAATAAATTAATTATTCGATTTCATTGAATGTAAAACATTCTAAATAGAAACTCAAATACTTAGACATGTAAAGCAAAGATACTAAAACCGTTCCCTCTAATGCTCGGGCCACAGTAACGAGAAACGTCAATGCCCATAAACGCAGCAATTATTGCCTTAATTTTAACGCGATAAACTGAGTGGCCACACTTGGAACGGTCGATGTCATTTGCCGTTCAACGGCGTTAAAGTAAACTGACCATTTATTTATTAACTCAAAACGGGACATGGGTTTATTTATAGATACTCCCCAGTTAGCAGGTTAACAATAAAAAGAAATTATTATTTATTTAAAAAACTGTAACTTTATATAATTAGTGTTCACTATAATTATAATCACATTAATTATAATTATTTATATATTAACAAATTGTGAAAAATAAAAATTAATCACCAGTTCACCAGCTTCATTAAAGCAAAGCTCCTCAGACAGTAATTATTAAATGCAACAATTTTTTTAATTATATTTATATTTGTCAGTGGAACAAATTTGCTTTAATAAAGTTGGTGATGATTTTAAATAAGGGCAAGTTTTTTTTTACATTGATTTTTGTTATCAACATCGCCTTTAGAACTGAAACCTGTAAGTGATTTTTTTTCAGACGTCCACAATTTATTCATAATAGAAAAATACTTTTTCTACTGGAGCATTTGTACCAGGTATACATAAAATATCATTTTTCATCATTACAGCCCATCACAAGTCCACTGCTGAACATAGGCCTCCCCCAAAGAATGCCACAAAGCACGGTCCTGAGCCACCTGCATCCATCGACTTCCTGCATATCTTACCAGGTCGTCACTCCATCTAGTGGGGGGACGCCCTACACTTCGCTTGCCGGTACGAGGCTGCCACTCGAGAACCTTTCTTCCCCATCGGTTGTCGGTTCTTCGAGCTATATGGCCGGCCCATTGCCACTTCAGCTTACTAATCCGTTGGGCTATGTCGGTCACTCTGGTTCTACTGCGGATATCCTCATTTCTGAGTTTATCACGCAGAGAAACTCCGAGCATAGCCCTCTCCATAGCTCGCTGAGCGACCTTGAGCTTCCTCATACGGCCAGCAGTGAAGGACCACGTCTCAGTTCCGTAAGTCATCACTGGCAACACGCACTGGTTGTACAATTTCGTTTTAAGGTTTTGAGGTATGTCTGACGAGAAGATGTGTCGTAGATTCCCGAACGCTGCCCAGCCGAGTTGAATCCGTCGATTGACCTCTCGGTCGAAGTTGGACTTACCTAGTCGGACTATTTGTCCCAGGTAAACATACTCGTCAACAACTTCGAGCTTAGTGTTCCCAACAACTACCGGCATAGGTGTGACATGGACATTAAACATGATCTTTGTTTTGTCCATGTTCATCTTAAGACCTATCCGTTGGGAGACACTATTGAGGTCATTGAGCATAGTGCTTAGGTCCTCCAGCGATTCTGCCATAAGGACTATATCGTCGGCAAATCGAAGGTGAGTGATGTACTCGCCATTGATGTTGATACCGTATCCTTTCCAGTCCAGAAGCTTGAAAACGTCTTCCAATGCAGCGGTGAAGAGTTTCGGGGATATGACGTCACCCTGTCTTACACCTCTCTGCAATTGGATAGGTTTCGTACTCTGGTTCTGTACTCGGATAGCCATCGTAGCCCTACTGTACAAGCACTTCAACACTTCGATATACCGAGAGTCAACTTGGCACCGCTGAAGGGACTGCAGCACCGCCCAAATTTCGACGGAATCAAAGGCTTTCTCATAGTCCACATACGCCAGACATAGTGGCAAATTGTACTCCTCGGACTTCTGTACAATTTGCCGTAGGGTATGTATGTGGTCTATGGTGCTAAAGCCCTTTCGGAAACCGGCTTGTTCGGGAGGCTGGAAGTCATCAAGTCTGCGCGCGAGACGATTCGTAATGACTCTCGAAAACAGCACGTAGACGCGGCTCAGAAGGGAAATCGGTCTGTAGTTCTTCAAGAGAGCGTTGTCGCCTTTCTTGAAGAACAAGACCACCGCACTTCTGCTCCACGCCTCCGGTGTAATGCCACCATGGAGGACGGAATTAAAGAGCTTCTGAAGGACTTCAAGTACCGGTTTTCCACCCGCTTTCAGAAGCTCCGCTGTAATTCCATCCTCGCCTGGGGCCTTGCCGTTTTTAAGGTGCTGGAGAGCCATTCTAATCTCGCTCAGACTGACGTCCGGGATATCATCGGAATAATGTCGGATAAGACTCGCTCTTGGATCGTTACTCACACTTGCGTGTGGCTCCAACGATGACGTGTACAGCTGCCCATAGAACCTCTCAATCTCACTCAAAATCTCAGGTGCCCCGGAAACGATGCTGCCACATTCGGTCTTCAGCTTTGACAGTTGGCTCTTTCTGGCAGACAGATCTCTGGCAAAGACTTTGGAGCCTTGGTTCCGCGCGATCGCTTCTTCAATACGAGCTGTATTGAAGTTGCGTAAGTCCCGCCGCATGCATTTGGAGATCTGTCTGTTCAGTTGCCTGTATGCTGTCAAATCTGTTGAAGAATGTAGCTTCATCTCCCGTCTAACAGCCATGAGATTAAGAGTGTGATCGGAGAGTTTTTGTGTTCTTCTGCGGCGGGTCTTGCAGAACTTAGCTCCGACCGCATGGACAGTTTCCACGAGCTTGTCATTCAAATCGTCCACTTCATTGCAGTCTTCTAGGCACTGAAAACGGTTTTGTAACTCGAGCTGAAAGGTTTCGGGACTTTGGATTAGAGCACGAGGGGGACGGAGCGTTGACTTCATTAGACGAGACCTCTCCAACTTAACGTTTAGGTTCAGTGTGCCTCTAACCATTCGGTGATCGCTGCCGGTTTTCACCCTCGCGATCACTGAGACATCACTGAACAGTTGTCGTTTGGTCGTCATAATGAAGCCAATCTCATTTTTTGTCGAACCGTCGGGGCTCGACCAGGTCCACTTCCTGTGGGGCCGCTTCTGGAAGAAAGAGTTCATCATAAAGAGTCCCTCTTTCTCCATGAAGTCGGCCAGCTGCTGGCCCCTTGGGTTCCGTTGCCCTATTCCAAATTTCCCCACTTTCAGCTCACCGTTCTCTCTTGTGCCTAGTTTTGCATTGAAGTCTCCCATTAACACCGTATATTGGGTTTTGGAGGAATGCATGGCTCTAGAGATATCCTCATACATTTCCTCCACCTCCTCATCGGGGTGTGCCGAGGTTGGTGCGTAAACCTGTATGACCTTCAGCGAATACCGTTTGGTGATTCTGAGTATAAGGTACGCAACCCTCCTCGACACACTCTCAATCTTTACAACGTTGTTAACAAGAGACTTGTGGACGATAAATCCGACACCTCCTTGGGACAGATGGTCGCCCTCCCGGTGATAGAACAAGTTGCCAGATTCGAGGATTACCGTGTCCTCCCCCTCTCTTCGGACTTCGGATAATCCTATAATATGCCAGCGTAACTTGTCTATCTCTTCTTCCAGCTCCACAATCTTCTCGTCAGTCCTCAGGGTCCGTGCGTTGTATGTTGCCAGGTCAAGTCACATAAAATATATTCGATTAAAATGGAAGAGAATTTATGTTGAGAATGTTGGTGAGAAATGTTTGAATCACCCAACGAGTTTCTGCGAAAACTTTGAAATTATCCCATTCGCTTATTTTTGGGTCGGTCCCGCTCTCGCACCGTTCGTGTCTGACGAACTTCATAGTTTTAAATTTTCTCGCGGTTTAGGATAACGGGACTATTTTGCGTCCCGGAGCTTTGTTTGGGAACAACGGGACAGGTGACCGAGAAAAGGGACAGTCCCGTTCAAAACGGGACGTATGGTCACTTTACGTTAATATTCCTTGAATTTCAAGCAAGATGAACGTTGACGCTGCTACACTATGTTTGATGAGTGTAAATTTTTATTATATGAATATATTTTATCATTGCCTAAGCATGGCTCTGTTTGCAGAATCTCAAGAAACGTAATAACTTTTTCATTATTCCACTCTATCGCAGCCATACGTGCGACTCCGTTGCGCTCACCGTGCACAATGAGACAAACGTAGTGTGGCCGCTTCAACGCGTTAATTCGTGCGTTAATCTCTTTGATGTACCGACACTCGAGTTATCGTTCAACGGGAAACGGCGTTGTTCTTGCCGTTGTAGAATCATCGCGTTAAGTGGTGGCCACACCTACATTCAACGCTCATCAACGCGATAATTAACGGCATTTCTCGTTAGTGTAGCCCGAGCATTAGTGTAGCCCGGGCATAAGAAAACTTCGAAAACAAAATATACTAACGCGCCATGCTTATCAATTTCTACATAAGGCAAAGTTACTTACCTACATATATGCTAGTATATACGGCCGCCAAAAAATACTAAAGTTATATCAATGACTCAAAGTACAGTACTTTGAGTTGCTGAACAAAATTGAAATGTCTGTTGTCAGTAAAGAAAAATACTAAACTGACAACGACTAAAAATTGATCATAATTTGTATTACATAAGTATTTGTCAAAACATGAAAATTATGATAAATACCATACTTTTGCAGTGCTTAAGCGCCAAAAAGTGATCAGATCATCACGAAATATAGACCAATCGACGCAGAAAAAAAATCCAATCCAACGATATATATATAACTTATTTTGGCCAAAATGGCGCTTAAGTAGTATTGGCTTTCCGGTGACGATATAAAGATTAGGATAATGATGAATATTCACCAAGGTAAAATAATCTGAAGTGCTAGTTACTTATGTTTTGTAAATTTATAATTAATTTAATTTATAAATATATAATATATTATATAAAAAATATTATTCTTTATCAGGTCGGAAAACTCACAGCGCATGGCCCTCTCCCGTTGTAAAAAGATTTGCAGAGCTTGTAGAAAAATATTAAGAATGCTAAAGAAATTATTTTAATTTAAGATTAAAATTATTCATTTCAACAATTTAAAAACAAAATTAGAAAATAGACCGTGAGAAGGAATCAAAGCCACCGTTGGTAGAGAAAGCTTTTTCTACTTTTTATGCAACAATTTTTAAACTTTAAATTTGTGTGTTTTAAACAAAATTTAAACATTAATTGATTGATAACGAAGCTCTAATAATAAGCAGGTTACTTCACCGCTAACGAGTGTAAAAAAAAAATAAGGTCGGGGGAAAAAGCTTCTTCGTATTTTATATACAAATTCAAAAAAAAATCATAATTTAATTAGATTTAATTATAATTTATAATACACTAGCTCGCCAGGCAGACGTTGTTCTGCCCTTTCCAACGACCCTTCCTATAAAAATCCTTAAATTCGCAATAAAAATTTTTGAGGGTCATTTAGCGGGATAAAAACTATCCTATCTCTCAAGTTGGACCAAAATGCATACAGTGTACAAAATTTTATTGAAGTCAGTTCAGTAGTTTAGGAGTCCATCGCGGACAAACAACGTGACACGTAATTTTTATATATAAAGATTTTGTTCAAAAATGGTGGGAAAGTGTTTTTTACTTTTTTTTTTCTTTTTCTTAATATCCTATATGTATTGATATGAAAACCAGCCAGATACAAACAATACAACCAAAGAGATTTTTTTCAATTTGGTACAATCAAAATACGAAGAAACTTTATCCCCGACCTATTATGTACATATTTTACGTATAACATTAGAATCAAGTACTAGTGTTCTGAAAAAACATTTATAATGAAGATATATTAAAATTTTCAAAAATCAGATCCATTACAATAACTTCCAAATAGAAAGTTAAATATTTTTATCATAGCTCATTAATCTTACACATATAGCTTTTAATATACATAATTGACTCAATGTTTGAGTACAAATTGACCTCTAATATATGATATTAGTGAATACTAAAATCTGAACACGTCAGTGCGTTTGAAAAACACACTGATCAAATGTTAGTTGTCTATATTGTAAGTAAATATTTTTGTATTTAGTGTACCCGCCTTAAAAGACAAATAGACACAAAGGAGAAGGAGACGTCTCCGTACATTGTTGGACCCAGATGTTAACAAGATAAAAGTGGGACCATTTGAAAGCTTATATATAAACAATTCATACATGAAAATCTGGCAAGATTTGTCAACCTAGGAGCTGAATTATTATAGATCAAGTAAAAGTGATTTCATGTGTTACCTACACTGTACTAGGCGATTTTTCACTGTTATTACACTGTAACAGGTTATTTTTCACTATAATTACTTAAAGATATAAAAGTAGGTTTATTATAAAATCACCAAAGTAAAGTTGTGGTTATTTAGGATACAAAATGGTGAAACGATTAACGAAAGTTAAAACAACAATAACTAATTCAAGTGAATGTTAGGCATATCGATCTGATATCTATTACTTGAATTGTTGTTGTTACTGTTATTTGTTGGCATGTTGATATTTTTTATAGATATTTATAACTTCGCTGTTAGAGATATTGTTGATAGTTATCGTATTTTTTTTTTCATTTTCACAGAAATAGAAAAAAATGTACCATCCAATATATTTGTTTATTACACACAACTATCACAACACAAGATCTGGATTATAATTCCAAACGACTTTGATAAAAAATGCTAAAGTCGCAAACAAACTTACAGTTCATCTGATAGTAAGTAGTTGCTGCACTTCATGCACACCTAGCCAACAAGCCTGGATGAAATGCCTCACAGTAGGGCTAGCATGGGCAGGAGACAATTTTATGCCCGGGAAAAGGAGAAAATGTTCACCCCCTCGCTTAGTTTTATCCACCCTTCGAGCATGGACACACCGGTGGATAATTATATCCACAATAGATAAAATGGGAGATACAATTAGAGAATATAAACATTAATTCACGTTTAATGAACTAGGATATAATTGTCCCTTTCAAATGTCAAAAAAGCATATTTTTTATATTTTATTTGGCCCCATGCTACGGACGGGGGATATATGTCTACTCGTTATGTCAAACGGGGATATACTTACCGATGCCGTGCTTTGGCATAAGGACAAGATAATTTTAACTCTTGTTAGTGGATATAATCGGGGGGTACATTTTTTGTCCCCAGTCCATACTAGCCGTGCAGGATGTGTCAAACAATTATACCTGGGTCTCTATAATCTTTAGACAGGAACACGCCACACGGACTTCAAGACAGAAAGGAAGTTATACCACCGAGGAATTACGGAAACGCGGTTTGCACAAAACCAACTTCCGAATATTATTGCAACTTATCAAGTACACTCATCATAATATGCTATTTTGCTATCTAATTAAGTTCACGTGGAAACATCAGAATTCAATTGCTATATAGGCTATATAGGATGGGGGTGACAAACGAAAACACAGGTCATCTGTTGGTAAATGAATGGCTGTAGCCCACAAACATCTACATCTATCCTCGATTTAGAATTTATGTTATAATTTTTTTTAATATATTGTGTGTAACCTTTTAGCTAGATTTAATTTTATTTAAATCAAATTAAATATTATTGTTTTTTGAAAAAATAATTTGTTGCCTAATATTTAAAAATCTAAGTTTGTACAAAAAATAGGTTTTCATCGGTAACTAGATATACAAAAGAATAAATTTTTCAACCATTTTAGAATTGAAGCGCAGATACGTTGTCTCATCTGAGGACTAAGATGGAATGCCAAAATATCGGTAAGGGTGTCCGTGACTCACATCACCTTTCGAAATGCAACCGTGTGACGTGTAATGCTGCTCTATTTTACACCATTTTGCTTTTTTACTTTGTAGAGCCATGCTGCAGCTATATTACTGGTATAGTTGCAGCACGAATGGGTCGACTCAACAGGGAAGGACCACGCTCTCACAGACTACCAGCGTAATTTAGCAGCTAAACGCTGCTGTGTTTCGAATGGTGAGTGTAGAAAACCGGAGACCCTTTTTACTGGAAACGAGGCATTCCATTTAAGTTCTATGGGCTACAACGCATCTACATTTTGATTTGTAATGGAGGATAGATGAGCCACAGCAACCACTTACCATCAGGTGGATTGTGTGCTCGTTTCTCACCCTTATCCTATAAAAAGAAATTGCGCAGCCGAGCCGACATATTCGTACTGCAGCCGTAATTCAGCTGCAACTTTTCTCTGCCACGTATAAACTTCTTATCATTTAGTAAGCATTTCATTGATTACATTCAAATAATCCTATCGAAATACTATATATATTATAGCACGTGTCAAATGGTAAACTTATGTGTTAAAATTGAAAGTAGTATATATAATGTTATGTCAGAAAACCAACAGAAATCAAGACCTGAAGAAAAACTATTTTAGTTTTTAGAAAAGTAACTATTTTAGTAAGACCAAGCCACTCACTATTTACAATACACGTCGTGTAGTGGCGACATAACGTAATCCCGTGACTATTGTAAGTCTTACGTATGGAAATGTGAAACCATCTCGTATCACTCAGATACAATATTTTTTTTTATAGGATAAGGGTGAAAAACGAGCACACAGTCCACCTAATGGTAAGTGGTTGCTGCGGCCCATAGACATCTACATCTATCCTCTGTTACAGATCATGAAATGCAGATGCGTTTTCACCCGTGAGAACTAGGATGGAATGCCTCATTTCCAGTAAAAAGGGCCTCCGGCCACCTGCACTCGCCAAGCGAAACGCAGAGGTAATTCTCTGCTTCACGCTGGTATTCTGTGAGGATATATATATCCAGAATATATCCAGAGCCTTGTCCAACAAGTGGTTGATATGACGTGAGCTTCGTCCGTGTTGCTTACACACATCACTGAACACGTAATGCTTATAAAAATCGTTGATTCTTAAAACTTTAATATTTTTAATTAAAAATTAAAATCTATTTATTTATTTCTCAAGGCATACTAAATAATAAAGTAATTGGAGCCTCCTAGTAAATATAAAAGTATACCTGTGTCAAGAGGCACCGCTCCTCCTAATAATATTAAATATTGAGATACGCCGACCAAGAGTACCTATGATCTAATGTAGATAGATAATTATCTAAAGATATCGCAAAATTTTTAGATAAAGGCCAATCACCTAGGAAGAAAACCTAATTGAAATCTATCCAGTAGTTTTTCCTCTCCCTCTATTATTTTATTTATATAAATTAGTAAACGGTTGGGAAATTCAAATTATGCACACATTTACAAGAAATATGAGTCAAAAGCACCTCTTCCTGTTTTGTATGTGAATAACCTTCTGGAAAATCCAAGCGCGCGGAAAATGTTTATTTATCAAACATTTGTATAAGATTGTTTGTTTTGCATTTATTACAAACCTAATTCATTCATTGCGAAATATTGGCGTAATATATAAACAATTCCTGACGCTATATAAACGAACTATTATCGACGTCAGACACAAATATATTTTAATTAACCAGATAACCATCGAAAAAAAGCTTGCGATAAGACATTCAATTAATAATGTCCTCCAGACCGAAATTCGGTCACGGCGGTCACTCTCAATGGAGTCTAGCCATCTGCGCATGACAACATGACTAAATAGTGCTACTCTCCATTCCGTTACTCTCATATAAGACGGTAATCTGAGAATTTTTTGTCAGAAAATCCAATAACCGATTTTGGCCCGACCCGAGACTCGAGCCCAGGACCTCATTTGTATATAATACGTAGGCACGTTTATAATATACTGACCAGATCCAGAGTGAAGGTTTAAAGGCTGACACTAACGAAGCGTCGTATCTGTGATAACGTGGCAACTGTTGTTGCTTGGAGGATTTATGAAATTAACATCATCGGGAAAGCGTACCATATATGTATTTGCGACGAATTGCTAGCGATCTGTTTATTATATTTTCTTGTACCTTATGTTATAACGCACGCATATTTGCGCCATCTATCATGAGTGCATCTGGGATGATCCACTTTCGCCTACATCAAAAATGGGATAAAGTTTATCCTCTACCTACATATAATCATTGAATAATGTGATGAAGGCGTGGTGCTGTGCCGATCGGCGTGAGACGCCGCGGGCGGATTATTTACCGCTGCTGCCGACCGACATTTGATGCGTGAGGGAAGTAAATTGGTCTTAAATATTGATTTGAAAAAAATATGTACGTAACATGTGGTTGTCTTTAAAATTAGTTGAAACAAATGCCTGAAAGCCAAGCTTATTTTAATTGACTAACGTGAGTCTATTTGGGTGATTAATGGCCCTGTTAAATTGTAGAGTTTCAGTGTTATCGGAGAATTTTTGTGTTCTTCTGTGGCGGGTCTTGCAAAACTTAGCTCCGACCACATGGATAGTTTCCACGAGCTTGTCATTCATATCGTCCACTTCATTGCAGTCTTCTAGGCACTGAAAACGGTTTTGTAGCTCGAGCTGAAAGATTTTGGGATTTTGGATTAGAGCACGAGGGGGACGAGCGTTGACTTCATTAGACGAGATCTCTCCAACTTAACGGTTAGGTTCAGTGTGCCACCATTCGGTGATCGCTGCGAGTTTTCACCCTCGCGATCACTGAGACATCACAGAACAGTTGTCGTCTGATCGTCATAATGAAGTCAATCTCATTCTCATTTTTGGGCCGGTTCTGGAAGAAAGAGTTCATCATAAAGAGTCCCTCTGTCTCCATGAAGTCGGCCAGCTGCTGGCTCCTTCGGTTCTGTTGCCTTATTCCAAATTTTCCTTCAGCTCACCGTTCTCTCTTGTGCCTAATTTTGCGTCGAGTCTCCCATTAATATAATACTAACTACTATATATAATATACTAAGTGCTGGAATGATATCCCCCCCCCCCCCCCTCCCCTGATAAGAAACTCGAAAACCATAAATTCATTCAAGTTAAAATTTAAAATGTTTTTGCTCTCCTTACAAAAGTCTAGCACTTAGTTGTCACTCATCATTTTCTGTCCCTGTCTCCACATCCCTCTCTCACACGCACACACGCACTCCCACACGCACACGCACACACACACACACACACACATGTACCTTTGTTGGTTTTTATTATGATTTTTATAACCTTGTTGTTTTCGTTTTTTGTTTTTACTATCATTATTTCATAGTTTTAAGATCTGTTACTTGGTTTTTAAGATATTTGGGTAAGCTGACGGTATCGCCATCTACCTTCTTATATATAGGTTCCACTGAAAATCAGCTTTCATGAAGTTTTTTATTATTAAACTTCGTGAATTTAACGCTGAGTGGAAACCTTTTTGGTGCACTAATAGCATAAAATATTTTTTTCTCTTTGTAACTGAATTGCTGTGTTTGTGTCTCTTATGTGTTTTTTACGTTTGTGTACCAAATAAATATTTTTCTTTCTTTCTTTCTTATTGGAGGAATGCATGGCTCTAGATATATCCTCATACATTTCCTCCACCTCCTCATCGGGATGTGCCGAGATTGGTGCGTAAACCTGTATGACCTTCAACGAATACCGTTTGGTGATTCTGAGTATAAGGTACGCAACTTTCATGGACACACTCTCAATCTTTACAACGTTGTTAACGAGAGACTTGAGGACAATAAATCCGACACCTTCTTGGGACAAACGGTCGCCCTCCCGGTGATAAAATAAGTTTCCGGGTTCGAGGATCACTATGTCCTCCCCCTCTCTTCGGACCTCAAATAATCCTATAATATTCCAACGCAACTTGTCAATCTCTTCTTCAAGCTCCAGGATCTTCTCGTTAGTCCTCAGAGTGCGTGCGTTGTATGTTGCCAGGTCGAATCGTCTTTGGTGGTAATCGAACCTCCATCGGAGATTCTTAGCACTCCCTGCCCCGCCGTTACCATGGTCGCCACCGAAACCAGGAATATCGGGGCCGCCAGGCACTGAGGGCTGTCTCTTCGTAAGTTTAATCATGGGAGGGTATATTGCCATAGTTGCCACGCTTGGCGCAGTTTGGCAACCGCAGTTTTTTTATTGTTGCTTGCTGTTATCAGAAAGATACTGCTGCCCATCTTCTGCCTCAGTTTCCCTCTGTCGCCTCTTACGACACCCACGGGAAGATATGGGGTAGTGGGTATCATTACCCGTCACTACACGGGGGGTACACTACACTTGTGTGTATAATGTCTTCTAACTATTTTTTTTTCTCAAACATGCAGGTTTCCTCATGTTATTCTCCTTCACCACAAAGCTCGTGGTAAAGCAGGACTTAACAATGTCAATACATAATTACATTTGAGATGGTGGGGATCGAACCCGTGCTGCTCGCGTCCTGTGAAATTTACAGCAAGTGCTTGGGTTCACCCATTGTGCCAAATAAATAATATACTTAAAATTGAAAATGATGTTGATTAAAATTACATGAAGTTAAAAATTCTTAGCCAAAATACCCGTTATATATGTAAAAAATTAAATTAAGCTGTTAAAAAAATGTTATTGAAAACTTTCGTTGACCTTGACAATGGAGCAGCCTTTCACTTGCGTAATAATTTTAAACCTGGTATTCGACCTTGAATTATGTCCGGAATTAAGGAGAAAGCCTTTCCCATGTTTCATCTAATAGGTTATACTCGCGGGACCACAGGACAGTAAACAGTTCGTTTCGTTGTGTTATATGGAATAAAAGAGAGACTTGAAGCAATTTTATAATGTTTGTAAGTAAATTAAAAATAAAGTTAAATTATTTTTACGAAAAATGCGAATATTTATTAAATTGGTTAAGTCTAACTATGATTTTAGGAATTTTTTGCATTGTTTACGTAAATACACTATGACTTAATTAACTTACTTGAAGAAATCTGATTTTTATTGAATGAATACTGAAAATAAACGCGATAAAATGTATTAAATTAATTTTATTCCATTTGGTGTTTATCATTCTCAGAAGATTTATCCTATCGTTATTAATTCAGTTCATAGTCAGTTCATATCAATCATAGTCAGTTCAGTCATAATCGGTTTATACAAAAATCTTAAATTGTGTAATTTACTGCGTGTAGGTGTAAGGTAGGTTTTGCGCTTTTCCGTTGCAAATTATCTCTAATATTATTTATTATATACAAACTGTAGCACTTAAGTTTTTGTTATCATTTTGATATTAAAAAAAAAGTGACAAATGTAACTGACAAAACTGACAAATTTGATTTACTTATTAGTTCTTCATTCCATACATGCCCCAACGCTAATATTTATAAAAAAATGTGTCAATTAATCCCATTAACAACTTCATTATTGTACAAAAAATAAATAAAAATAATAGTTCAGTCAATCTGTCGGAAAAAAAATCAAAATGGTACAAAAATTACCAATTGGATGAAAGTTGGTGAGTCGTTAGAAGATGATGTAAGAAAGCTTACTTGGGCATGGCCACCTGATCCGTCTGTGGATTTTTGAAAAAACTCAAAAAAATTTTGAAATGCATTTTTCTCGAAAACTATGCATTCTACAGAAAAATTTATTTGAACAAAAATGTAGAGGGCATCGTTATCTACAATTATTGTCATTGGTGCAATGTTGTAAAACAAAAAATGTGCACAGCAGGTGGCGCTAAAGTGCCAAAAAACGTGCTTTTCGACTTTTTCGCCCTTAAATTTTCATTGTTCAGCTACGATCCAAATGGAAAACTTGTTCCTTACAATTTTACAAACAACTTTTATTTAAACATTTTTTTTATACAACCTATCATTTCAAAGTTATAGTGTAATATAGCGCTGCGTGAACAGCGCAGTGGTGCTAACGGTAATTTTGTCGGTCCTATTGGGACTTTCTCCGGCGGTGTTGGCATAGTTTTAACAAAAGGGCCACCGACGAAGAGACTACGCAGTGCACGCAAAAAATAAATTAACACTCGTTCCTGCAATAACGCTAATGAGCATAGGTGTTTGCGTAACAACAATTTTAATCAAGTGAAACCTTAGCATTACTCAATTGTTATAATATGAAAACATGTATATTATAAAAGAAATATTAGTGTATTTACCAAAAAAAATTTCGACATCAATTAAGTTATTTCGTAAACCTAATCCAAATTTCTCAAATAATCGATAAAATTGTTGTAACTGTTAACATTTTTAGTTCATTATTTTTTAACAAAAATAATTAATTTTACAACTGATTCAAGTGAATAAAATATTTTATATACAAATTTGACGAAAACTTATCATAAAGGTCTAATATTGATACTTATTCCTAATATTTTTATTTATTTGTTATAAAGAATATAGATTATTACTTCTCAAGTGAAAAAATAAAAATACATCTTTTTTTATGCACCTTCCTTGCTTTTATACTTTGTGAGAGCGTAATATTGGAATTTTCATACTTTAACAAGCTGCAGCTATGAAACGGTAAGTTGTATAAAAAAAATGTTTTAATAAAAGTTGTTTGTAAAATTGTAAGAAACAAGTTTTCCATTTGGATCGTAGCTGAAAAATGAAAATTTAAGGGCGAAAAAGTCGAAAAACACGTTTTTTGGCACTTTAGCGCCACCTGCTGTGCACATTTTTTGTTTTACAACATTGCACCAATGACAATAATTGTAGATAATGATGCCCTCTACATTTTTGTTCAAATAAATTTTTCTGTAGAATGCATAGTTTTCGAGAAAAATGCATTTCAAAATTTTTTTGAGTTTTTTCAAAAATCCACAGACGGATCAGGTGGCCATGCCCAAGTAAGCTTTCTTGCATCATCTTCTAACGACTCACCAACTTTCATCCAATTGGTAATTTTTGTACCATTAATTTGACAGATTGACTGAACAAACATTTAAAAGCAGTAATTAGTAACGCGGTCAGAATTTGCGGGACAGTCCTACAGTTGTAATTTAAATAAGTAAATAAAATATTCTAGAAAAATAGTCAATAATATTGACTATTTTTACTCATACGTCAGACATATTGAGTCAATATCTCTTGTAAGCCTTGCATATGATGCTTATTTTTCTTATCGCGGCCAGACTTTGCGGAACAGTCCTAAAATAATTGTAATTTAAATAAGTTGATAAAATCATCTATTAAAAGAGTCAATATGTCTTTTAAGCCTTGCATATGCTGTAGGTACCGTGTATAATAATCCCATAGATTTTTTTTTCTTATTTAAAGTGATAGTTGATAAACGTATCAAAGTTTTTATTAAAAATTACCACGATCTCTGCAAATAAATTTTGATTGCATGTCCTCTGAGTTTCATAGCATATGAATTTAAATTAAACGCGGTATTAAATTTCGTCGGTAACAAAGCAAGTAATTAGGGTGATTAAATAGTAGTATTAACATCACTACTTGTATACTTTTTGATTAAAATAAAAAACACTTTACTGTTCCAGTTTATTATATCCTGGTACGCGATGGCTGTTTTCTGTGTTATGGAGTGTGCTGTACTAGATCCAGCTCTGTACCTCTTGCCTAGTCCACCGATAAAAATTTCTAGCCCATCAGAACTCATGTGGTCTAAATCTACTCAGTTAACAGCTAAAACTACTCCAGAAGTCACACTCGAAGAATGTAAGTGTTTACCAAATTTATTATAAATTTATTATAAAATATAACTAATAGCACAAAAAGAAACATTAACCTTTACATTTTTCGAACATATTAACTTATTTATTATTATTAACAGTGGTAGATCCAACGGCAGCTTTTGCTGTCGCACGGATGGGCCGGCTCGAACCGGGGTGGTACCACGACCTCACAGAATACCAGCGTGAAATAGAGGTTTACCTCTGCGTTTTGCTTGGTGATTGCAGGTGGCCTGAGGCCCTTTTTACTGGAAATGAGGCATTCCATCTTAGTCCTCACGGGTGACAACGCATCTGCATTTTGATTCGCAAACGAGGATAGATGTAGATGTCTATGGGCCGCGGCAATCACTTACCATCAGGTAGACTGTGTGCTCGTTTGTCACCCTTATCCTATAAAAAAAAAACCATTTTATATCTAACTTCATTATCGTCTATTATCGTACGCACAGCGAAGCGAGCGGGTATTTTTTTATGGTATAAAGGTGTCAAGCCAGCACACAATCTACCTGATGGTAAGGGGTTGTTGTGGCCCAAAGACATCTACATCTATCCTCGACCACGAATCAAAATGCAGATGTGTTGTCAGCCGTCAGGACTAAGATGGTATGCCTTTTTTCCAGTAAAAAGGATCTCCGATTCTTTGCACTCACTATACGAAACACAGCAACAGTAAGCTGTTATTTTACGCTGTGAGAGCGTGGTCCTTCCCCGGTGGAGCCGACCCATTCGTGCTACAGCTATACAATTAATATAGCTGCAGCATGGCTCTACGACGTTAAAAAAGCTAGTATATTGTAATAACTCATATATTATATTAACTAACATGCTGGCTTGGGCAATATAATAAATCATCCTGACTATGATAGATGATTCCACGATGATCGGTTCAGTTTTTATTTTATATGAGAGGGGGGTAAATGAGCATTCGGCTCACCTGATAGTAAGTGACTACCGCCGCCAATGAACATCTGCAACACCAGGGGAATTGCAGGTGCGTTGCAGGCCTTTTAAAAAAGTTTAAGCCCTTTTCTTGAACGTCCCTAAGTCTTATCAGTCCGGAAAAATAGCTGGTGATAGTCGACTCCACAAGGAAGTTGTGCGAGGAAGAAAACTTCTTATAAATCGCACAGTGGTGGACCGCCAATCATTCATATTATGGTATGGATGGTGTCTGGAGTTTTGTCGCGATGGTGAAATTGAGCGGCTGAAATTAGTCCGAACAATTCCTCAAAGAGTGCTGATGATCATGTTATGGCGGTCTACTATAACTGTGGGTGTTAAATTGGCACATATTTAACACCCCAATAACATTTTTTTGTAATAAAACGTTTAGAGAAATATTTAAGTTAAACGAATAAAAATCACGGGTGTTGATTTATTAACTAATTCATGTCAGAATAGAATTAATTTTGCTTTTATTATAAACTAGCTGTTCCCCGCGACTTCACCCGCGTGGAGTTATTTTTGCGGAACCCTAAAATAAAAGCAGCCCAAGTTACTCCTTATAACATCAGCTATCTACCAGTGTGTATAAATATTGACAAATACTGACAATAATATTTATATGATACTAACGTCAATTAATTGTTTTGCTTTCCTGGAACCCCTCCACTAACACCAACTTTATGGTGTGGTATTAAAGTTCAAATTGAGTTTTAAGTATTATTACGAATCTTTGTATGGGAATATAGAAAAGTGTTCTTTTTAGACTTTTTCAGGCAATTTTTTAAATTTCTCTCCGTAAGAACAATCTTCGTACTTCAAGGAATATTATAAAAAAAGAATTAGCGAAATCGGTTCAGCTGCTCTCGAGATTTGCGCTTAGCAACACATTCAGCGATTCATTTTTATATTATAGATTATATAGCGCTCATTGATAGTCATTTATTATGCTTTTGCTGACGATTAAAAACAAAAGCCTCTGTCCTGTCTGACTTTCAGATCAATGTAATTAAGTTTTTAATAAATTTGTATGCGTATTCGCAGTATTTAACAAGAAAAAAGAAGGGGCGTTAGCAAAAGCTCGACTTTTCTGGCCAAAAATACGTACAGATTACAATTTGGGAAGTATTCACATACCGCTAACATTCAGTGTTAGCGATAACTATGGCAGATATGGCAGTGGACGAATAAGCGCTATTGGAACAAGCTATGCAAGTATAAGTGGAGTTGGAATGTCTAAATTAATATCCAGCCTCAGTAAGCCTCAACCTGGTCCCAGCTATGAAACCATTAATTCTGGACAATCCGTCGTACGAATATATGGAGCGAACACTAAACCAGCTTGGAGCGGATGGGGCAATGGCAAATGGGGATACTACGGCAAAGGATAAAATTTGTTTATATTATGAATAAGAAAAACATGTGTGCAGTTCACACTCGGTAGAAGTAAAACTTTCAATTCAAATGAAATATAAAACCAAACATTTCACTGCAAATGATTTATTTATTTTTATTTTTCCAAATAATATGCCATGAAGAGCAAAGTTTCTCTTCATAAAATTTTCTTGATGATGAAGTAACTTTCGTTTGTAAGGATTAATATGCCACGCCTAATAATAACGCTCATAAATCACTTTTTAATTTTCAAATGTTTTTGTCACAAAATACTTTATTGTGGCAGTGTGGCTTATGTATAAGAAATAGGTCTATGGTATTACGGACTTTTTTTAGATGGAGAAAAGATCTATATTTTATCTATATTTTGTAGAACATAGTATTTATGTTTCACTAACTATTACGCCAGCGCACGCGGATAAAGCGGTTCGGGAGGCTTTTTCTTCCGACTTGCTTATCAAAACTCAATATTTAAGGCTAACTAAGAGGTGTAGCTTAATGCTAGATAGCCTATACTATTCCTCGTGAATCTGGCTGTCGTATACAAAAATATTTTATCAAATCGGACTAGTAGTTCCAGAGATTAGCGTATTTAAAACAAACAAAAATTCTCTTCCACTTTATTATATTAGGATAGATTCTATCTCATTTTCTCCTACAGATTTATATATTTGTTTCTTTTCTGTGTCGCTTTTTTATTTCATTGAGTTTTAAATCACAATGATGCTAAAGAGGTTTTCACTTTGTGGGGTGACATAAAATATACACCGACGGCTCAAAAAATAAAAATGGCGTAGGAGCTGGTGTCTATTTTCAATATTTAGGATACAGGGCTAAATTTAAAGTAAATGTTCATATATCAATAACGACGCTAGAGCTCGTTGCAATTTTGCAAGCTTTGATGAACCTACGGACGTAAAAACAAAAATAATAAAATAGTTATTTTTTGCGATAGCGAAAGTGCTTTACAGCATATAGCATATATTTTACAGCTTATGATATTTTGAAATTTATTAATATTTACAACAAACGAAATATTCCGTTAATATTGCAATGGGTCCCGGGTTATATAGGCCTTAAGGGCAATGAAGAGGCTGATCGCTTATTTAAGCTAGCTGCAATAGAGAGTGACATCATTAATTTTAATACCAGATCCTACTGAATATGTCTCAAAATTTAAAAGTGGATGTTACCAAAATTGGAAAAGCTTTTAAACAGTGGTAGAGCCACGCGGCAGCTTTTGCTGTCGCACGGATAGGCCGGCTCGAACCGGGGCGGTACCACGACCTCACAGAAAACCAGCGTGAAGTAGAGGTTTACCTCTGCGTTTCGCTTGGTGAGTGCAGGTGGCCGGAGGCCCTTTTTACTGGAAATGAGGCATTCCATCTTAGTCCTCACGGGTGACAACGCATCTACATTTTGATACGTAATCGAGAATAGATGTAGATGTTTATGCAACGTAGCAACCACTTACCATCAGGTGAACTGTGTGCTCGTTTGTCACCCTTATCATATAAAAAAAGCTATTTTGAAGAGAAATCTAAAACAAACGGCATCTGGTATAAAACTATACAAAGCGCGCGTATCTCGTTATCGCGTACCTTGGTTTAATGATTGTAATTGTTAAGTTAGCCCTAAGGCTTTGTTCCGGTCATATTCCATCAGCAAAGTTCGCTTTCTTATTGGAAAAAAAACTTTCACCGAATTGTGATCTATGCAACAAAATCGAAGATGTTTACCATTTGTGGATGGGGTGTGTCAAAAACGAAAAATAAAGACAGGCAAATGGTTTGGATGTCGATCTAGTGCAAACGGTTTTATCAAAGCCCAAATCAAAGATGTCAAGAGAGTTATTCCCGCTTGCTACTAGGACGGAATAATTATAATATTATTTTCAGTATAAGTTTCTTTTTAATTTAGTAATTTAACTCTCACTCACAATTATACTTGCTTATTTTGTTCTATAGTGTTATCAGTAATTATTATAAGGTATGATGGGATTGGCATGTCGTTTCGACGAAAATCCCAAAATAAAATTAAAGAAAAAAAAAGTTTTCACTTAAAGAAACACTTCTTTTTTTGAAAGTTGAAATAAAACGTTTAAAACGAAAAAATGAAATCTTAATAAAAAGTGAGTAATAAACTCTAAAATACCAACTTTTTTTAAGAAATCTTACCCCTCACTACTTAGGAAATTCTTCAGTATTGTGAAAGCGTTTTATCATAATATATTACACACTAGGACCAGTATAATCTAGCCTCCAAATAATTGTTTGGTGTGGAAATCAAACCCAGTTCGGGTTTGAAGAGTAAGTATAGAGAACCAGTACCTATAGTTATTAAAGTTACAGTCTATATACCTACGTCCCACAGGCACAGGCCTCCTTTCATTTCTGAGAGGGTTTGAGTACAAGGAAATGTCCGCCGCGCTGCCCCAATGCATAATCTTTTTTTCTTATTACTTTAGACATGCACGTTTCCTCACAATGTTTTTCTTCACCGCCGAGCACGTGGTAAATCAGCACTTAAAATTGCAAATAACAATTTCATTGGTGCCGGCGGGGATCGAACCCGGGTCGCTCTCGTACTATAAAATTTACAACGAGCGCGTAGCCCCTGAGCTACCACGGCTAACTCAGTATAATTATAGATTGAGGCAATTCATCTCCACCCTTTTGCTGTCCCGTGCACTATATATAGGGCACTGCTATTGTCTTACTATTGTGTCTGGAAACCGGACAGTGAAAGTGTTAAACCTTAGAGGCGACAACGCAACAGTAGCTTTCTTTGTTTGAAGTTGGTTGCAGAAGTACTCGGACTATAGTAGCCACTTAAGTACCATTAGTTGTCACTTCCGTTTCATTAAAAAAAAACTGAAGTCCGCCAACACGCGCTGGCGTAGCACGGCGGTGTTTTGCTCCATAAATCTGGGGATGGCTAATCTACAGGCTGCAACTATTTAATGGTAGGTCAATGGCTGTAACTTGACTTTTACCACATTGGACAGGATTATAATCCACTAATTTAGCGGTTGTTGGAGGCGTAAGGAAATCCATATGCTCGCCTTATCCCGTGGAATGTCATAACAATCTTAAGATCTCTTGAGTGTTATAAATGGAAATGTAGGTAAAACTATGACATGTAAGCCAAACTAGTGCGGGGACGGAAAGCACAATCAGACTCAAAGGTATAAGTAATCTTCTACAGCGTTTGATAATCAAGCATTTGCTGAGCATTCAAGTAACATATAATACGTACTAGAACAAAGACCGAGAAGAAATCTGTGCGGCAGTGCGGGCCGCGCGGAAGGAGGCACCTTTTTGCAGACTTCGTGCAGACTGCAGACTAAGTAAATTTGAGTCCATGGGCTCTAACGCGTATTGCACTTAAACAAATCTCGGCGTCTCTTCTAGTACGTAATACAAATATAATAGAATAGTTACCTAATTCTTACTGAGATAAAATATTCCAGTTTCGTGGTCAAAACTAATCCAGTAGTCACACGAGTAAATGTTATCATCAACACAAACATCAACACGCTAATATCATATATAATAATCTATACAAATAAATAAAATTGAAGTGTCTGTTTGTAATGTCAAAATTACAGCTTTTTATTAATTGCATATGAATGTATATACGGTACTTATAACAAAAACACAATTTTTAAAATTTTTGTCTGTGTTTCTGTCTGTCTGTCTGTTTGTTCCGGCTAATCTCCGAAACGGCTAGACCGATTTTGACGGGACTTTCACTGGCAGGTAGCTGATTTCATAAGGAGTAACTTAGGCTACTTTTATTTTAGAAAAAGAATTAGGGTTCCGCGCAAAAACATAAAAACCCTAACACGCGAGCGAAGTCGCGAGGAACAGCTAGTGCAGTATAAAAATGGGTGAAATATTTACATATTATCATGCATATTCGATTCCCTGAAAACCTAGGCATTCTAGTCTCTACAAGTCTATAGGTAGCCTCTATAAGCCTAACAACGAGCAGATGTTGTCTTTTATAATGTCCATTTCACAATTGCTCGAAGATTTTGAGAAAATCCCTTTTTTCAAAGGACAAAAGGCCTGGAGACAAATTAGGGCTACGCCGGATTTGAAGAACTAAAATCCCATGGTCTCCAACCTTCACCGGATATCGGCGCGGCAACACCGATGCCCGTTTTCCACTGGCACATTCCTCGAAAGAGCAACTCTCCTTTTACTTATTACTCCGAAGGACCATTCCAGATGAATCCCGTTGTCCATAAAGGGGCTAAAAAGCGAAACTTGTAGCTATAGGTTAGTTTGAAGGCCACTACTACTTCCTTAAAGGTCTGTTTACCACACTCCCACCGAATACCAGCTTACAATAGCAACTAAATGGTGCCGTTTCGTTTGAAGATGAGACCAATTTAACTGGAAAGGAGGCATTCCATCTTAGTCCTGAGAGGTGAAAACGCATCTGCATTTTGATTCATAATGGAGGATAAATGAAGATGTCTACGAGTTACAGCAACCACTTACCATCAGGTTGACAATGTGCTCGTTTTATACCTTACCCTATATAAAAAAAGCTACAGGGTGAATCCCCGGACATTATAAGACCAGTAATTAGCGTATCGTGTGTGTCATCAGCGCACATAATGATTTGCAGTATATAACAGTAGGTACATATTGTTTGTTGGTGAAGGTTGTATACCATTTAGACCGGAACATAACAGTGCACGCACTGTTACTTGGCGTCAGATATATTGCAGAGGGCGGAACCTATCCAGATTCCTAGGTGGAAATTGAGTCATGCCACCTAGTAAACTTAAATACAAGGATTTTTATTCATAGACGCACGCTTTTTAGCCGTCTGCATCCATCGACTCCGCGCACGCTTCAAGGTCAACATAATAACTTCACAACATAATACTTACATATAACTTCCCTGTTAGATGTCATTTCAACTATCCTGCTAAGGGCTATATGTTGGTTATCCTGTTAATAATAATAATAATAATATAATTGGTTCCTAAAGACCGGGATTCCACAGACCCGAGCAAATACCGCCCCATAACGTGTCTAACTACCATATACAAGACACTAACATCCATTTTGAGCGCGAGAATCACTCGTCACCTGAACTCAAATCAGGTGATGTCGCGCGCTCAAAATGGATGTCGGGGCGGTGGTCGTGGAACCAAGGAACCACTCCTCATTGACGCGGTCATTGGCAAGGTGGTTAAAAGCAACCGTCGGAACATCTCCGCCGCCGGATAGGCTATAAAAAGGCTTTCGACTCGGTGCCTCATACATGGCTTAAGAGGGTCCTCGAGCTGTATAAGGTCAATTGTACAGTTCGAGACTTCCTCGGGCAGTGTATGGGGCAATGGAGTACGATCCTTTGTCATCTAGGCCAGCGGATGACGGCTGCGGAGAACCACATAAGGATAAGAAGGGGTATCTTCCAGGGCGATTGTTTGAGTCCAATCTGGTTCTGCCTCTCTCTGAACCCTCTCAGTACCTTACTGGAGGGTTCCGGGAGGGGATTTCAGCTTCGGAAGGGAGGTACAAAAGTGACCCACCTTTTCTATGTGGATGATCTCAAGTTATTCGCCTCCAGTCGCTCTCATCTTGTGGAATTACTAAACATCACTTGTGATTTTAGCAATTCTATTAGAATGGAGTTGGGGACGGATAAGTGTGTGGTCCTCCATGTCGAAAGGGGTAGGGTTGCTAACTCTGAGGGCATAGACTTATCTATGCCCATCAACATAAGGACCCTTTCCGAGGCTGAAACATACCGATACCTGGGTATGTCACAGAACATCGGTGTAGATGAGGCGGGTATGAAACATTCAGTTTGCGATGTGTTTTATGCACGCTTGACCAAAGTGCTTAACAGCCTTTTGTCCGGTGTGAATAAGACGCACGCATATAACGGTTGGATCATGCCTGTTCTCATGTATACCTTTGGCATGCTCAGGTGGACTCAGACCGAACTGAACGCTCTGGACAGAAAAGTCCGCACTATAATGACGTCCCACAGGATGCATCATCCGAGATCGTCAGTAATGAGGCTGTACTTGCCGCGGAAGCATGGTGGGCGCGGCTTTTTAAGCGCGCTTACCATGCATAATCGCGAAGTGTGCAGCCTCCGTAATTACTTCCTGACGAGAGCGGATGATCCATACTATAGGGACGTTATTTCTTGTGATAAAGGACTTACCCCTCTATCCTTAGCCAACGAGCAATGGCAAGACCCGGCAGTACAGAGCATTTCCGACCGGGAGACCGTATGGAAGGAGAAGGAGCTCCACGGGAGGTTCTACAAGGCTCTACATGAGCCTTTTGTCGACACAGTCGCCTCCCTCCACTGGCTACGTTTCGGTGACCTTTTTGGGGAAACCGAGGGTTTTGTCTGTGCGATACAAGATCAAATTATTAAGACCAACAATTATCGGAGATACATCCTAAAGGATGGCACCGTTGACGTCTGTCGAGCTTGTCGCCATCCCGGTGAATCACTTAGGCATGTCATCTCCGGTTGTTCGGCGCTTTCTAACTCTGAGTATTTGCACAGGCACAACTTAGTAGCCAGGATTCTACACCAGGAGCTCGCTCTGAAATACGGTCTCGTGGATCGGAAACTGCCGTATTATAAGTACTTGCCGGAAGCCGTGCTCGAAAATGACCGCGCCAGGCTCTACTGGAACCGGGCCATCATCACAGATAGGACTATTCTTGCGAATAAGCCTGATATTGTGCTGATGGACCGGGCACAGTCAAGGATATTTTTGGTCGACATTACCATTCCTTATGACGAGAACCTCGTGAAAGCCGAAACAGATAAGCTTACTAAATATCTGGACCTGGCTCACGAGGTGACCGACATGTGGGGTGGATTGCCGGCCGAAATTATACCTGTAGTCGTCTCTGCAAATGGGTTAATTCCAGTCAGCCTCTCGGGTCATCTGAGGCGACTGGGACTCCGTGACGGACCGCTCCAGGCTCAAATGCAGAAGGCGGTGCTCCTCGATACCACCCGCATCGCCCGCCGGTTTCTTTCCCTTTCCCCCTAACCCTCGGCCGTCTGGTCTCCTCTGCCGAGGGCTTCCATCTGGGTGGGTTTTTATATATATATATATATATATATATATATATATATATATATATATATATTTTTTTTATGTATTTATTTTATTTTATTGATATTTATGTACATTTACCATGTTTATTTACAATTATATATTTATATTGCCCAACCAGATGAGAAAACTTTATAGATACCCCATAATAATAAATTTATTCATAAGAAATATGGTACAAAGATGTTCATGTGAAATAATAAAGTATCACATATTTCACCAATTTTGGTAGAAAACTTATGAATAGAAAATACAATATTTAAGTAAAATTAAACGTGCATCAGTTTACAATTTTTGATATTAACAATTTAAATTTAAAACACGATCAAAGAAGAAACAGCGTTTTAACAGTCACTAGAAACGTTCTTTTATTTTTAGCAGTTCATTTACCGAATAAAATTGTTTTTCCAAAAGCCACTTTAATAAATTACGTCTAAATCGATTATAATCTAATTGCCTTATTTCATTTGGGATTTTATTAAATACTTGTATAGCCATCACATAACAATTTTTTGAGTACATACTAGTTTTTAATGAAGGCAAAATAATTTTTTCGGGGTATCTGTTACTATATTTTACTGTATCTTTTAATTTAGTAAAAAAAATGAGGATACTTTTTTACGAATATTGAAAGCTCAAAAATGTACATCGATGGCAGAGTAAGAACACCTAATTCTTTAAATAGTGATTTGCAAGAAACAAGTGGCCCGACGCCACAGATTGCTCGTATACAGCGTTTTTGCACTATAAAAGCACGGTTCACACCTGTCGAGTTTCCCCATAATATGAGACCATATCTTAAAACAGCAGCAACATATGCATGATATGCTATAAGAGAAGTGTTTCTCGACGAGATTGAAGCTAGTCTACGTAAAGCAAAATTAAATTTAAATATTTTAGAACAAACTTTATGAACGTGATCTTTCCAATTACAATGTTTGTCTAAACTTATACCTAAAAATGTGGTACCTTCACTAGCAGTAATCTCTTCATCATTATACTTAATGTCAAGTAATTGCGGTTTACTATTAACATTGTAGAATTGCATAAATTTAGTTTTAGATAGATTTATACTTAGATTATTGTTGTTAATCCATTCAACAACATTTTCAATTGTATTATTTATTTCATTTTCATATTCTTTATTACAACTAGAATTAAAATTTATTTTTGGTATTAATATAGAAATGTCGTCAGCAAATAATATTGTGTTACTTATATTTAATGTAATTTGGTAGATCATTAATGTAAATTAAAAAAGCAAAGGACCCAAAACACTCCCTTGCGGCACTCCGTAATCATTTTGTAAGTATGAAGATTGAAATTTTAAAATTTCCTGCCGTTTTTTATCTTTTTGTTGTATTTCAACACATTGTTTTCTATCTTTTAGATAGTTATGTATCCAGGAGTAAGCTGGCCCTCTTATGCCATACGCTTCAATTTTTTTTAAGAAAATATCATGACTAACACTATCAAACGCTTTACTCAAATCAAAATACACTGCCGAAATTGGTATTTTTCTGTTTATATATTCTGTTACAATTTTTATATGGGAAAAAGGTAGCAAGTGTCGTAGATTTACCTTTTTGAAAACCATGTTGCTCTGGTTTTAATATGTTAAACTTATGAAAAAATGCTAAGAGTCTTTTTTGCATAACTTTCTCGTACAATTTTGATAGTATTGATATTAATGTGATTGGTCTATAGTTATTAATGTTATTTCTATCACCTTTTTTATACAATGGTATAACAACGGAAAATTTTAATTGTTTAGGAAAAATTCCCGTTTCAAGTGACTTATTTATGAGAAAACATAATACGTTGATTTTTTCTGGGCACCTCTTTAAAATTTTTGTTTGTATTTCATCACATCCAGTAGATTTTGTGTTATTAAGTGATGAAATATTATTTTTAATTTCTATTACATCACATGGTCTTAAATAAATACTAGATTCATTTCTTAGACTAGTTACGCTTAATTTTCCCGTACTATTTTGTGATATTCTGTCTTTAATGGAATAGATGAAATGTTGATTAAATGTTGTAGCTAGTTCAATGGGATTTTGTATATTTTGATTATTGACTGTGACTTTATCAATAAGGATTGGATGTTTCTGACTATTTTGTTTTATTAGGTTCCAAATGGCTTTAGTTTTATTTTTTGAGTTTATTACGTAATTGTGCTTCATCTGCTTTTGTGCCAATAAAACAGTTTTTTTTTTAGGATATTTCTATAACGTGTATATTTATTTTTGTTCTCGTTAGTTTTATTTTTGTAATATTTATAGCGAAGTGTACGTTTGGTTCTGCAGGAAATTTTTATACCGGTTGTAAGCCATTTTAATTTTTGGTCAAAATTATCTACTTTGACTCTATTTATGGGAAAGCACAGTTTATAAATTAATAAAAACGTGTTATAAAATTTTGTAAATGCTTTTTCTACGTTATCCTCCTCATAAACGTCTAAGAATGATAATGAATTTAAGTGATTGCAGAAATTGTTAATATTACTTTCGGTGTATTGCCTTCTAAATATATAATAATGCCCAGAAGATTTTGTTGTATCTTTTAATAAAAAACTTAACGTTTGCCCCGTGTAATCTAATAGACCTAATTTATGGACTTTCCCGATAGCTCCTTGAATATTACTTGCCATTTGGTCTATACACGTATGTTGTCTCGTTTTTTCCATTATGTGCATTTAGAATCCATAGCTTTTTAATGTACTCGTAGTTCTTAATCTATTAGATTTATTATTCAATATTAACATATTTATGTTAAAGTCACCCGCAATTATAACTTTTTTGGTTGATTTTTCACGTAGCTTATGTAATAAAGCATCAAGTTTAGTAAAAAATACACTTACTTCCGAATTTGGTGTTCTATAAATACAAATAATGATACATTTTTGTTCAGTCAATTCTATACCGCAACATTCAAACTCAATTTCTTTTGAAAAAGGTTGTAAAAAATCTAAGATACGATAGCTAAAATTGTGTTTTATAAGAATACACACACCACCACGTTTTGATTGTTTTCTTGAGAAATTGGCAGCCACTTTAAAGTTTTTAAAAATTACGTTATAATATTATAATTATAATGCTTATAATAAATGTATTCGTTACCACAGAACATAAATGCTGTTTAGTGTTCATTATGGATTCTAGCACGCAGAGAAACTTCATGCATAGGCCTAGATATATAGGTTAGAAGTAAATTCACGGTTGTCACCAATTTTCCCGACACAAGGTACAGGGCGAAATATCTCATATAAACACAATGAAATTAGATTCTAGTTACTGTCAGTATCATAACAATAGTATGAACTATAGAATCGAAACAAAATCCGTCACTCAACTGTCGCATATAATGACCTTTATTTCCTGCGCTATCCCGTTTATATGGTACCAACACAGTTCCTCGTATTACTTCGCGCTAGACAGCATGTTCGGAGCAATAGTCTTTTTAATATTTATACCAACATTAATAGCATGTGCTGGCGAAGGGAACATCCATTTGTTAGAGGAAGAAATAGCAGCTGCAATCAGATCTTGTACGCCCAACGATAGTAAGCAACACACTAGTAATACCAACCGTCATAGTCGCCGTTCAAATAGGGCTATATGTGATGATGAATTCCGACGCATTGATAGCAACACGAAGTCCACAAATCCATATGACCACCAGAGGCGTAATATAAGTGATATGATGGATCAGAATCAAATTATAAATATTACAAGCAATGATTTCATTAGTTATGAAAACCAATCCGAAAACGAAAATTTTAACAGTTCAAGTCGTAATTACGACAATTCTGTTAATAGCACGAATACGAACAATTCTTCTTTAAATAGGACTAAAAGAAATGAACAACTTTTGGAGAAATCCGGAACAGATGAGGTAAGTTAAATGAGGTGCAAGACTTTGGGAATGCGATCGTCTACTAAGTGATCCGATAATTAAGGCAAATGCCTTGTCCAACAGGAGAGGCGCATATCTAGAAAAAACGAGTGGTAAAATAAAATTTTTGTACAGCCGGCTTCAATATAAATTATTAATGATAACTCAAAAACTACTGGTCAGACCTTGAATAAATTTATATGGGACCAAATGAGAAGCATCCAGCCAGCTTGAATCATCGAAACCAGAAGAATCTGGTGAATCGATTTCCGTGATTCTTAACAAGTTATACAAGTTTAAAAAAAACATACAGTCGAATTGATTAGCTCCTGCTTTTTGAAGTCGGTTAATAAAAGAACATAATACTTTTTGTTCTTGTAATATTAGATTTATTGACGGATACACAACGTGTGTACGCACTGCAGTAATTAATGAGAACAGTAGATACGCCATAAGTTGTATGAATATATGTGCAATTCCTACAATCGATCAGTACGTGGTAGAGCCATGCTGCAGCTATATTAGTAGTAGGTATAATTGTAGCACGAATGGGTCGACTCGACCGGGGAAGGACTACGCTCTCACAGAATACCATAGTAAGATAGCGGCTTAACGCTGCTGAATTTTATATGGTGAATGTAGAGAACCGGAGACCTATTTTACTAGAAAGAAACAAGGCATTACATCTTAGTCCTCACGGGTGACAACGCATCTGCATTTCGATTCGTAATCGAGAATAGATGTAGATGTCTATGGGCCGCAGCAACCACTTACCATCAGGTGGACTGTGTGCTCGTTTGTCACCCTAATCCTATAAAAAAAATCAAAAAACCAGTGGGGGAAAGGCTCTCGAGTGGAAACCTACTGTATAGTACTGTACAGTATACTGGCAATCGTATTGCGAATCCACACCTGTGTAGCCTCTAACTCTACATAACGATTGTGAGAGTGAAGATCTAATGAAAAATACACACCATTACATCAGGACTTTGATCATAAATATATGATCGAAGCATCAGGACCGTGAGTGTGGCATATCATTGATCAATAAGAAAATATTCATATAATATAACGTAATACAATTTAATTTTCGCTTTACTGTATTATTTTTAGGGTTCCGTACCTCAAAAGGAAAAAACGGAACCCTTATAGGATCACTTTGTTGTCCGTCTGTCTGTCTGTCTGTCTGTCAATACCCTTTTTCTCAGGAACGCGTGAAGGTATCAAGCTGAAATTTATATCAAATACTCAAGTCTACTGTCTCTTGGAGCTGTGAAAAAATCAAACTTCTAAGCCAACGAAATCAAAAGATACAGCCGTTTATGCCACAAATTTTCGACATTCGCAAGGGAATCAAATCTTAAACTTTAGTACGAAGCAACGTATTATAGCACAGATAAGGAAAAAATTGCGAAAAGCAATACATCATATAATAAAAATATTTTTAATAATTTTAAACTAATATACCTACGGATTTGTTCGTAACCCTCGGTGCGCGAGTCCGACTCGCACTTTGCCGGTTTTTTTATCGATGACGCAGGCTAATTGTGTAAAACCCAAATATACAATGGCTACATGATATTACATGCCTATGAAAACTTATCGCATATCAATGTATTAACTTGTTTTCTAAGCGTTTTACATGTTATTTTTCCAGTGTCTCAGCCAGTGTGTGTTCAGTAATTTGCAAGTGGTAAGTTGCACATAATATTTATATAAAAAATAAACACCATTGTATTTCGTCGTGTCATTTTTATACAGGTTGATTCACGGGGCATTCCGCGAGAAGCTGATTTTTGGAATAAAGTTCAAACCTCCGTGACATCGCAACGGTCGTATTTAATACAAGATCAAATTAGAGCATGTTTTCAAGAACTACAATCAGGTATACTAATAAATTTTAATCGTATTTAATCCATCCTCAAATGTTATGCATTCCTTCGTAGTTACACGGGAAAGAAAAGAATATGGACAGATGGAATAATATAATGCGTACATGTAATGTGTACCGACTTAAAACAGTAAGATAAAAAAAAATCATATATTATGTATATTATGTCATATGTCGTCAAAAAGCCACAAAGTAATATCTCTTCAATAAGTCAAAATTTCACATTTCTACGTATAGCAGTTCGGATTAGTAACTCAGAACATTTTCTTCTTTCGCCCCGCTGTATTACCTGCGTCCAAGTTATTGTGATGTGAGATTGCATAATACGCAGTGCTTAAGCTATTTTCTTAATTTATTTAAAGTTTTATGTACGAAAGAAAAATCGTACAGATGGCGGACTTATGCCTGCAGGCATTCTCTCCCAGATGAGAAAAAAAAGGTAACGAAGTTCGAACAAACCAGAATACAGTGGATTTCATTTATTGCGACCTTGGTTGTAGCGACCATTTACCCATAGCGACGTTAAATCTAAGTCCCTTGAATTTAAAGCATATTTTAGTACAAAATTCAAGTGGCTGTAGCGACTTTGGATGTAACGCCGAGTTCGGGTGTAGCGACTGTTTTTAATGAATCGTTTGTAACAAATTCCTAGAAATCCCATGCAGATATTGCGACCGGAGTCGGCGGCCAAAGACACAAAGATTTCTTTCTTTCACAAACATTTCTTATCTTTTCCCTTGAATTTAAAGCATATTTTAGTACAAAATTCAAGTGGCTATAGCGACTTTGGATGTAACGCCGAGTTCGGGTGAGCGACTGTTTTTAATGAATCGTTTGTAACAAATTCCTAGAAATCCCATGCAGATATTGCGACCGGAGTCGGCGGCCAAAGACACAAAGATTTCTTTCTTTCACAAACATTTCTTATATTTTGTTTACATCCATACAGATGGTCAGCAATATGATGAGAATAGTGAAAGTGGACTAAGCGAAACAAGTATTTTTTTAACAGTGGTAGAGCCACGCGGCAGCTTTTGCTGTCGCACGGATGGGCCGGCTCGAACCGGGGTGGTACCACGACCTCACAGAATACCAGCGTGATAATCACATAGTAACTTTTTCATACAGTGCAACCTCGATATAACGAAACTGAAGGGAAAATACCAAGTAATTCGTTACAATGAGGTTTATTATGTAGAGGTTAGGTGGGACTACGATACTGCTACGATTCAGGATCTGCTCACCCTGTTAAAGCGAACGATTTCTACTAATAAATGATAATACACTGTTGCTATACTACTAGGTAGTACTGCTACTATACTAATACTTGTGGGAATTTCAAACTTTTTAGCGATGTCAAATTTTTCTTTGGACGGGAATTATAATTGTGTAACCAAAGGAATTAAAACATTGCATAATTTCAAACTATCTTCAATTCTTAATTCATGTGTAGATTTATTCAAAAATAATGAAACACGACCATTTTCATTTATTTTACTTAAAAAAAATACGAGTTTTCATCGGCTACTTTTACACCGGTTTTTAAAAAAAAAAATTTTTTTTTTTAAAAAATTTAAAAATAATATTATTTTTTCTCTGAGGTTGTTCGCTTTGAAAAATCATATGTCGCTCCTATACCTACCTACGCTTCAGATTATTTGGAAGAGTCACCGTGGCCGAAATTTAGCCAAGAAGACATTACCTATATCATTACACGTCCCTGCACATACCTATTCTAAGTAAAGAGATGAATAAAAAAAATAAAAAAACGGTTATACACAAATCTTTTTAGAATCAGGTCATGCTATCAAAATTCAGTTACGTGATTTGACAACTCGCTTTTGTTTTCATTTTAGATGCTGAAGAAGATGGTTGCTCTTATTCAAATAAACTTGAACGCTGCTTAATGCTACGGTTCTCTGATCGACAGAAAAAAAATCACAAAAAGCAAGAATTCAACCATAACTAATTATACTTCTAAATAAATAAGTTTATAATTCCTTATTCATAGTAAGAATGGTTATAACAATAAACTAACATTTTTAATTATTTTCGATTTAAAAAATTTACTGTTTGGTCAAATAAATGGATAAATGGCTTCAGACTAAAGAAAACGCACTTAAAGGTACAGAATAACAGGATAATTTGGATATGAAAACGGCTGCGGGTGATATACAACAGGTTTCTCCAAGCTTATATTACCCAATTCGTGTGGGAAAATTTGTTTTGGCAACACAAATACATTTGCCATCTGCAATAGAAATTTCTTTTTATCATTACATCATGAAAAAAACAATATTACAAAAAAATCTTACATACCTGAATATTCAAAAAGTTAATATAAAAGAGAAGCAAGTAGAAACAATTATTGAGCAACAATAGTGCACACAATATGCTTTTATGTTTCATTTTGTTGATAAGAAAAATGAAAAAGAAAAAGCAATTTGTACAATAAACATTTACTCAATTTTTCACAAGTCAATCATAATTAAAATAAAGATTACAGTACAACAAGGTGTACACTGCTCAGTGTGCAACTGGAGCCAGAATTGAGAGTGTTAAAGTATGAAGTGGCAGCGGGGGCCGATTTGTACACACTCTTGGTTGAGCTTGTATGTGTTTTGACCATCTACAAACATACAATAATGATTCTTGTTCTGTAACACTCAGCCGCTCCTGTAAAAGAAGACGTGCCTTAATAGTACACTAATAGAGCACTATATCTAAACAAAATATAAATCTCTCACAAACTACGAAGTTTGCTGTATCGTCACAAGTTTTACAGTACCTGACTATAATGCTTAAAATCTGAAATTTTTAATATGGTTACTCCTATTTCATTTTGAATGTGATGAAGCGTGAAGGAATCCAACACTTCTTGCGCTCTAACCTCATCTACTTCGTCCCGTGGCTGTCTTAACAGGCGACTATGGGAAAAACCAGATCTCATGATCGCCGATAGATAGCGATATACCCTTTTATATGCCAGATATAAAATAATACCGTGCGAGACATTTGTTATTGTGATCGGCAATCCGCCTTCAAGCAGACCTATTACGCCAATAATCCTTCCTAGAATGGGAGAGGCATGTTGTGCTATGTTACAATTGCAAGCGATTAATACAGATTATATCTCGCATGCAGCAACGTCCTTTGGTAATCAATAGTACTGAAAGGAAGGACCACGCTCTCACAGAATACCAGCGTAAAATAGCAGCTTAATGCTGTTGTGTTTTGTATGGTAAGTGTAGAGAACCGGAGACCCTTTTTACTGGAAACGAGGCATTCAATCTTAGTTCTCACGGGTGACAAAGCATCTGCATTTTGATTCGTAATCGAGGATAAATGTAGATGTCTATGGGCCACAGCAACCACTTACCATCAGGTGGACTGTGTGCTCGTTTGTCACCGTATCCTATTAAAAAAAAAAGGTTCCAATCATAATTTTATAAAATAAAAATTGTATTGGTATCAAATAAAAGGTCTCAATGTTAAGATCTTTTATTTGATTTCGTTAACCGCATTTTATTAATTTAAACTTTAAAGAATAAAACACTTCAAAAAATCACATGAATTCTTTAAGATTGCGTCGTATACAAGAGTGGAGAAGAATTAGAGTAACTCTTACTCCACCACTCACTACTCCGCTGTGTAGAAACAGACTCCCCAAAATCACGTGCATGTTAGGCAGTATAACAATCCTGGCAAATTATATTGATTACATATTTATAAAATAAACATATAATTAAATATTAGATCTGTGCAAGCTGCAGTTATTAAAAGCAATCAACCTCAAAAGATTTCACAATTCTGGCCACGCAAGTTAGGCAGACATTATCAATCTGTGGTATTTATTGGGTGGGATATTATAACACCATTTGTCAGTAGAACTGTGCAGCAGTAGCAGCAATATTTAGGAAATAGTTGGTACATCTACCGTACAACAACCCACCCAAGCCGATCAGCATTTAATATCAGGGCCCATTGTCCAAAATTCATTAACTAACAATAAAAAAGATAGTTTGTATTTACAAGCTAAAAGATAATAATGTATGTCAAATACAAAGTATAGCTTACTATTAAGGGATAGAGGACATGGTATGCAGCAATATCTGTGATAGTCAGAAACTGTCCAGTTAAATATGTATTAGCTGCTAATGCCTTGTTAATACCCTGAAAAGAAATTGAAAGCATATTAGTAACTCTGTAACGATTTCTAAATATCCAATGAAATGACGATCATGTTATTTCAATCATGCCCGTGGGTCACCTGAATCACTTTTAATGTTGTTGCTTTATTTACAGGTAAGAGTTCTTGTAAATAGTGTATTATTTAGTTGTGTAATAGCACTTATAACAAATGAAATAAAATATCTTTATTTACAAAGCAAATTTATTTCATTTGTCAATCCTGATAAATAGACAATCTTATAAAGACATTTTCGTTCATTACTTCATTTAAAAATGGAGACATTTCATTTTGAATTTACATTGTTGCCTGGAAATGATAGATAGTCAAAGGTTTATTCCATAACCTCAATAATTACTAGTGATAATAAAGTGTATGCAATACGAGAAGATTTTCAATCAGCTGTTCACCATAAAGAGATAATAAACACAGCTCTGCTTATAATAAATTAAAATATAGTCTAGATAAAACAGAAACAGAAACAGAAACTTTTTTATTCAATATAGATTATAAATAATACTTACTGAAAGTCACTCTTTTGTATAATTACCACTAGTTCGAAAAAAAACCTCTGTCCTGGGAAGAACCAGCAAGAAACCCAGCGGGACTTTTTTTTAAAATAACAGCTTACAATCATGTATGTTACACAAATTAACAACACAACAAATTAGAAATAGCTTGGTAGCGATCACCTCATTTCCAGGGGTTATTATCATCTATAAATTCTTTAATACTATAATAACCCTTTTTATACAAACTTAGTTTAATAAAGTTTTTGAACTTTGAGCAGGTCAAATTTTGTATATTTTCTGGAATTTTGTTGTAAAAGCGTATACATCGCCCCAAGAATGAATTACTGACTCGATGGAGTGGAGTAACTGGTACTACTAGCTTGTGTCTGTTCCTAGTATTTACAGAATGACTATCACTTATTTTTGTAAAACTACTTTTATTTTTGTGTACGTACATTACATTTTCATATATGTATTGAGAGGCCAAAGTTAATATATTAATTTCCTTAAATTTTTGTCGCAGCGACTCTTTAGACTTTAAATCATAAATTATTTTATTATCATAAAAGGTACCAGATTAGAAGTTTTGATAACAATGACAGAACTTAAGAAAACTTACATAGATGAATACAGTAATTTACAATTTGGGGCACAATTTCTTGAAGAATTGAATCAAGAACAATTTTTTCAAGCAGGTAAATTGGAAGCACTATTTGAGAAATTTAGTAGAACTTGTAGTAATTTTTAACCGATTTCAAAAAGGAGGAGGTTCTCAATTAGAGTGTATGTTTTTTTGTATATATGTTATGTGATATTTTTGCAGATTGTGAACCAATTATGTTGATTCTTTTTTTATTAAATAAGTTATACTTCAAGGATGGTCCCATATAAATATGGAGAAAAAATTTCACCCTTAAGGGTAGCAAATACATAACTTCTATTCTAACATTTTGAAGTAGATTTTTACTTTTTGTTAAGTTATAATTATTACATATTATAACATTATCATAAGATGATGAAAGATTTAAAGCAGACATATTAAAGTTAAAATAAAAGTTACAGCCTATGTTATATGTCCCACTTCTGAACACAGGCCTCCACTCATTTCTGAAAGTGGTTTTAGGGTAAGGAAATATCCGATGAGCTGCCGCAGTGTGTGTTGGTGAACTTCACATGTTTTCAAAATATTATTTTTTTCTTATTTCTCAGACATGCATATTTTCTCATGATGTTTTCCTTCACCACCGAGCACATGGTAAATCAGCACTTAAAATTACAATTAACGATTTCATTGGTGCTGGCGGAGATTGAACCCAGGATGCTCACATACTGTGAAATTTACAGTGAGTACTCGGACCCTGAGCAGACATATTATGAATGTATATTATGTTAATACACAACAGAATTTAATTTGTATATATAAGTAGAAAAGACAGATGATACACGATTTCACATATGAAATCACAGGTATAGCTAGACTACAATAAAATTCATATATGTAAAACGTCATGAATTCAGGAGAGAATCATTCTATGAAGATGGAGAGGACAGAGGACCCCAGTTATAATAATTTAAAATCAAAAATTTTGTACAGCCGACTTCAATATAAGCGACTTTGATATAGGTTATTTAAGAATAACTCAATAACCATTGGTCTGACCTTGATCAAATTCATATGGGACCACACGAGAACTATCAGCTGTCATATAAAAAAAGAATCATCGAAATCGGTTCACCCAGTACAAAGTTATGAGGTAACACACATAAAAAAAACATACACTCGAATTGAGTACCGTCTCCTTTTTGGAAGTCGGCAGAAAAAAAAAATTAATTACACAGAAATAAATTAACATGTTTGGTATCCTACACTATGCCTGTCTGCCTCCATACACCCCCTGGTAAGGAGGAAGAAGAGTGTACCTACATAACATAATTAAAAAAATTATTAAGAATAACTCAAAAACTGTTGGTGAGACCTTGAACAAATTTAAGTGGGACTACATGAGAAGCATCAGCTTTCAAATAAAACAAGAATCATCGAAATTGGTTCACCCAGAACAAAGTTATGAGGTAACACATAAGAAAACAGTCAAATTGAGTACTTCCTCCTTTTTGAAGTCGGTAGAAAACATGGACAAGATAATAATGTTCTATTTTAGAAGATACCCATGCCAATAGCGGACTGTTTATGGGCTAATAAGAAAGAAGTGGAAATATATTGAAACGAAAACAATCCTTTAGCTTATATTAATTAATAGTGAGAAATTAAAAGTAAATTAACAAAGGTTTACATATAAACACTTAAGAAAATAGTCATTATAAAAGTTTGATGTTCAAATCATTGCAGAAATTGTAGGGCCCATAACACAATATTCTTAGTTTCTTTTATTATTATAAATTTTCTTAGTGTTATAAAAAATATAAGACCATACCTGTAGAAACGATTTAGCAAAAGTTGGATTAGATACTGCTTGATTTGCATACATAGCCATATGTTCCAGCCATTGATAGCTCAGCAAAATTTGTTCCGGGGTCATTTTTGCTCCACTTTTCGAAGCTAATCTCAAAATTATGGTTGCAAATCCTTCTACATTTTCTTTATCAAGAACTGTAGTCAAAACCTAAAAAAGTTAGCTATGATAAATTAACATTCCAAGAAGATCATTAATTGTACTATATTCTTTTTCTCTTTATAAAACGTCCTTTCAGTTTTAAATTTCGCTTCTATGGCTTAGTACAAAGTAATTACATCAATATATATTTTGGAGTATTATTAGATATCGTTCTCGCAAAAATGCACATACTTTATCGGTATTGTAACAAACTGTCCCCACAGGCGCATTTAGGTATTTCCCTATAGCTTTTACTACGTCCATACTGTTATATTACTTTTTCATAAATTAAATTATTTGCATTTGAATATATATGATAAATAATAACATAACCAGGCCCGAGACAGCTTAGTTCCATGCTATGCCATTTGGCGCTGCCGTCGCTAGTTTATTCTCTGTCTACGGACGCCATTTTAAAAAAAACGCCATATTGTATTGTCAAAGCAAATTGTCAAAATTATCGATATTGATCGCCGCCATTATTTAATATTTATCTAATTGTCGTCCGAGTTATGAGTTTTTTACGAGCGCAAGTGTATTGAAGTGTATTTCCTTGCATTTATGTTGCGTTGAGATCTTGAACGCAAAGTTTCCTCCGCTATTTGTGACAATAACAATATTCTGTTTTTGTGCTGGTCTAGTGCATATTGTATGGAATACGAAAAGTGCTGTCTTGGTGCAGATTCCCTAAAAACGATAATTTAAGAAACTTGTGGATGTATTTCATAGTATCCATAAGTCCCCAGATCATTGAACTTTCCAAAGAACAGTTTCTTGACAAGACAAAACTTCGATAGGTACTCTTATCCATGCTTGCTTACTAACGATTAAATAGCTGATGGTGTGCCTCTGACAGCAACAGGCGAGTAATTTTATTACTTATCATGGTACAATTTCGACTGCTGAAAGTTGTGATTTCTAAGTGGGTATCAAGTGGACTCCAGTAATGCAGTATTGAACCATACATTTTTATTAAAAAACATTGCATCACTTAGTGATTACTTCACCAGCCATTTTTAATTATCACTACATAGTATAAAGTGGCAGTCACTTAAAAAAAATTGTCTATGTAACTATTGAAAGACAAAAAATTGTATAGCTGATTGCTTAAATCGTTATAAAAATATCACAAGAACAAACCTTGCAAAAAAAGCAACAATTTATTACAAATTTTCAAAGATGCTGCTCGAATATGGTTAAATTTTAGTTCTGTTTTAACAAATAATGATGTGATTGACATCTTTGAAATCACAACACTTTTTACATTTATAAGTTTTTTACAGTTATATTTTATTTCACTTTCCTTATTTTAAAAGGTTATTTAAATGTTCAAGATTTATTAAATCACTAATGTCCAAGATGATAGATCTGCTTTTCGGCTGGTACTGGAAGGCAGGAGCTCGTACTATCTGAGAATCTCATTAAAGCATTCATACAAGCATCTTCAACTTAAAGTTGTGACTTGTCGTCATAGTGGAGGAATATAGGTAGTTGCAAGACTGAGCGAACGAGACTGTTTCAGAACCTTTTACTAGTAGGTATGAGTATTAAACAATTAAAATTATAGTTTAGAGGAAGTGGTAACGTGACGGGTATTAATTTTTTGTATAATTGGTATCTAAAACAAATGTTATTTGACTTCCCTCAATTTTATATATTATTCTATTTTTACTTTATTGTTATAACTTATGGGGTATATCAATTAATTTGTTAACTCTGCTGATTTTAATAATTTTAACAATTCTTCAATATCTTTAAGTAAAATTCCTAATTTGCTAAAGATTACAGAAGTTTCGATTTCATTCCATCTAGTGTAGAGTGATTGGAAATTGTGTAAAAATAAATTGTAAATATTAATAAAATTACATATCATTAACTCTCAAATATATCAAGAATTAAAAAATTTAAATTAATGTCATTTCCAACACTGCATATTTATCAATATGTAACATTTATAAAAACTAATTTGGAAATATTTAATGATTATTTAGTAATTGACAGTAAAATTATACAATTTCATCAGACAGCTTTATTTAGATAAAGCGTTTTTGGCACGCTGTTTAAAATCAACAATAAAGTTCCATCTATGTTTCACAAATGGAGAATATTCATAAATTTAAAATAATTTAAAACATATCTAACTAAGAAATGTTATTACTCAATTAATTAATATTTAAGCAATGCATCAATAGGCACATTACAATGACATGTATCTTTTTCAAAGATGTTACCTGTAGTATATTACTTGTATTCACAAATAAAAATAAATTTGAATTTGAATCAATCTTGATAAAATTATTTCTTGTAAATGGTACTTATTTTAACAAGAGATTCTATTTATTTCATTAAGGTAATCTTGTTCACTAGCGTGTATCGACGAATTTTTAAATTACCAATCATATTTTCATACTTAATAGCATTTTTATAATCAAAGTTACCAGTAATAATCTTAATAATATATCTTAGGGAGTTTAGAATGCCTTGTTTGACTCTAAATGAAGGTGATAACTGTTCAAATTGTTCAATACTGGAATTTATTTCAAATTCAGTTTGAAACATTATATTAATTGAATGTTTAGAGTTTTTTTTGTCAATATAATTCTAACATGCTTATTTAAGTATTTAAGTTCATGTATCTATTAATATTAAATTCTAACTGCTCATGCGTAACATTTAAATCTGAAACCTTAATTATAATCTACTTTTCATCACTTACACTAACATGACCATCTCTAAGTATCATACCAATATTAACCCTTTCGCTGTCCCGTGCACTACATATAGGGCACTGCTATTGTCTTACTATTGTGTCTGGAAAACGGACAGTGAAAGTGTTAATATTACGAGGGTGGATTGAAAAGTACTTGAAACCACTAAGAATATTTTCTAATTCAGTTGCAGTTTGATCTAGAATCACCAGAATATTAAAAAGAGATGCATCTTTTCCTATAATGTAATTGTTACACAATAAAATATATAGTATATTGTTTGTATATGTAATTTTGTTTATGTCATAAAAAATCTTATAATATATTCACATTTCTTAATAAATAAACTTGACATACATTGATCACCATCAAACATGATGATCAAGCTTGTTAGATCCTTAGGTCTAATTTGAAGAAAGTGAAATAGTCTTCCTTGTTCCATTTTTATTAAAAAAAAAATCAATACATGTATATTTTTTTTATAGGATAAGGGGACACAAGAGCACAGTTCACCTTATAGTAAGTGGTTACTGTGGCCCATAGACATCTACATTTATCCCCGTTTGCGAATCAAAACGCAGATGCGTTGTCACCCGTGAGGACTAATATGGAATGCCTCTTTTCCAGTAAAAAGGGTCTCCGGTTCTCTACACTCACCATACGAAACACAGCAGTGTCAAGCTGCTATTTTACGCTGGTATTCTGTGAAAGCGTGGTGCTTCCCTGGTCATGCCGCTAATATAGCTGCAGCACAACTATACTGCTAATATAGCTGCAGCATGGCTCTACCACGTTATACGTACCCCATATACAAAAATATTCTGTTAATTATTCTTTTTCTATAATTTTAGCACTTCTTAAGATTATATTTACTTACTATTATATATTTTGTTTTTATTTAATCCAATTTATGTTATTTATAATAACATTTACTTAATAAATAACTGTCAAGTTTTGTGCAGAAGTCAAATAACTTTCAACGATTTTAGTTCAAAAGTTACAACATAGAGCCATAAAGAAATAACCGCAGGAAATAACTAGAATGGGACAGGATAGTTATAGCTTTACTTAAAGTCCGCTCACTGCCATGTCTACCCGTAGAGCTGCTCTTGTCTAGGTAGGAAGGTTTCTTCAGCTCCTGATGACAAGACCAATTTGAGTGTACTTGAACTCAGCTGTAAGCTGTGTGCTGGCTGCGCCATATAAGTTTCGGGAGTGGTGCTGAAGCTTTTTAAAAACTACAAATATGTCTCGATGACATTTAATAACTATTACATTACAATAATGTATTAAAACTAATTCAGTGCAATACTGACTTCCTTAACTACGTGATTACATTACTACGATGAGAACTATAATGAGTCTTATTCTAAATGCAAGGGCTTTTATAGGGTGGTCAAAACAAATCAAACACATCAAAAGTTCTAAATAATAAATTAATATTTCTATGTTTATCATTCAGTAACAAAATATGATACTTAATTATTTTATTTATTTCATTACAGGTTACATTAGTGAAGAAAATAGTATCAAAGAAGAGAAACTTGGTTAATATTTTGACAAAGATTGCAACTAACACTTTAGATGACTCAGTTTCACAAAGACTTGTTAAAGCCCAATCGCTGTCAAGAAATAAACACTTATCGGAAATTTTGAAAAAAAAATTGGTATAAATTACATTTTTTTTTTACTAATATCTTTACTAATACTAGGTAAACCAGGTATAGAAATACAATTAATTACTATATGAAATTAATATTTTGTACAGAGAAATCCTATACAGACGTAACTTAACTTTTCTAATTTAAATTGTACCTAGATCCGGGAGTTATTCAAAATGTAAAATGGTTTCCAAATTTTTGAAACAAAATTGTATTTCATTATGGAATATTCTAAGCCACTTAAAATATACTATAAAATAATCTTTGACCTTAAAAAAAATGATATGTAATAAATAACATAATTTACTTTTCATTACAAATTGAAATCAAAATAATCATGCTTAAATAATAAGGATATGAATATACAAGTAGCACCTTCTTTGTGTTAATAGTTTTCCATCTATAAAATGAGTAATGGTAAAAGATTGAAGACTATAGTTATTATATTTAATTTATTTTTAATTTTATGAAATTGCAATTTTAAATGAGAATTTAAGATTACTCATCTGACATTTCAAAATATGTATAATACAAAATATAATTTGCGTTTTATACAGTAATTATTTAGTAGATACATCAAACATATATTTTACATTGTTTCCTATTGTGTTTTGTTTTCCTTGAAATTAACATTTTTCCTGTTTTCTTATAGATAAAACACAAAAAATTCAGTCCTAAAACTGATCACTTGAATAAATTTTTCGATAATTTTTTAGGAACATAATTGATAATTATGTTCTTATTTGGTTTGCTCCACGGTTGGTTTGATAATGTTATTAAATTCCCTTCGTGAATACCACTGTGTACTTCAATTTATATTCTCTCAACCAGTATTCTTTTTAACCTGAGGAAAAAAAAAGTAATCTCTGTCATCCATTTTTTAAGCGGTAGAGCTATGCTGCAGCTATATTAGTGGTTTAGTTGTAGCATGAATGGTTCGGCATGACCAGGGAAGCACCACGCTTTCACATAATACCAGCGTAAAATAGCAGCTTAACGCTGTTGGGTTTCGTATGGTGAGTGTAGAGAACCGGAGACCCTTTTTACTGGAAATGAGGCATTCCATTTTAGTCCTCACAGGTGAGAACGCATCTGCATTTTGATTCGTAATTAAGGATAGATTAGATGTCTATTGGCCACAGCAACCACCTTCCATTAGGTGGACTGTGTGCTCATTTGTCACCCTTATCCTATTAAAAAAATCCTCTTTTCTCATCTCAAGTCTTCTTAGCTGTCTCTTTGCGTTATAATTTTACATGTTTTGATTTATTTTTTAAATATTTATTTAAAACTTTTTATGGCTCTATGCAATATTTTCCTCATTTTGGTAATGTGTGTATTTATTAAGTCTTATATTTATTATGAGTTTATTACTATCGGTGGCTAGCTCGCCTGGCAAGGTCGCCATGTAATGACGTTATTAAATGAGATAACCTATATCTGCCAAGTGCTGTTTAGTAACATTAAATTTATAATTGGTATTACATTAGTGGATACCGTGAGCCACACTACAATTGTATAAAGGTTAACAAAGTCTGTTGTTGTAAGCTAATAAGTGTCTTTTGGCGAAAGACTTGCAGGTGCAATAACTGTAAAAGTAATTCAATTAAAAAGTACTTTTTTTTTTAGATGATTTTCACTATGCAAACTCTGGCGCAACAATGGCCTCAACAGCAGAAGTGGTTGAATTTTTCGACACACTGACAGCGTCAGTGGATAACCGGGTGGTGTGCAAAGAGCAAAGTTAAGACGAGTGATTAAACAAACTTCACAACTTCATACTTTTTGGATTGAAGCCATTAATAAAATAAAATAAAAATGGTTTAGTAGACTCCGTTCTATATAATAGCAAACATGCTATACAAGAAGGAAAACCTCGACTTGTGCGCGTACAATCCCGACAAGGATGGATAACTTGAAAGTTTTATAAGGGTCTACAAATTATTATTTGAACAGTATAATGTAGAATATTATTATCCATTAAATATTAACCAAGACCCTTTAGAAATTTATTTTTGGATGTATAATAGCTATAAAATATAGAAATGTTGACCTAGATGCAAACATATTTATATATGCCTTTAAATATTTGATATTATCTAACATGGTTAGTCCACATTCTCTAATTGTGAAGAGGATTATGGAGACACATTATTAAATGTTAGTGTAGTTTCCTATCCCCTTCATCATCAAGTGCAAAAGAAAAATTGCTGGTGGGTGATGTAGTCATGGAAAAAATTATAGACCACTGCTCAGCATACACTACTGAATACATTTTGTCAGAAAATATCGAAAGGTATTTGTTGTAAGGATTGCATCAAAACATTAGCACTAATGAAAAATTACTTATCTTGTACAGGGATGGTACTCACTTTATTCATAAGTATTTGAATTATAGCTGTACTGGAAGTAATGTAAAATGTAGTTTGAAAAGTAAAATATTAAGCACTTTGAGGTTTTCCTGGCTTGCTTTGAAAAAGTTTTTATTAGGTTACACGGGCACAATTGGTGCAACAAATAATAAAATATTGAAAGGTGACATTCATGAAAAAATAAAAATATTAAAATTTTGGTGACTAAGCCTCACTAAGCCTTGCTTAATGTCCAATCTCTGTCGAAGTATAGAGAAGTTGAATGTTAAACAAATAACTTTATTATTAATATAATTAAAACAATTTAAAAAAACAAAATGACCAGGTTTACCCTAGATGAAAAATGAATAGGATTTCTAATAATGAAACAAAACTCCAAACACTACAAACTTAAGGAAAAAATGTTTGTCTTGTCTAACAAACAAATGCTATATAGACCAAATAATAATTTAGCATATCTTAGCGAAAAGTTCGTTATCTTATACAGGGAAGGTACTCACTTATTCATAACTATTTGAATTATAGCTGTTTTAAAATTAATATAAAAAGTAACTTGTAAAGTAAAATATTGAACACTATGATTAAATATGATTCCTGTGAATTTGATACTTGCTTTATATAATGTACAATAAATATTGCTCTGTTTTTGTCAAATTGTACCTATAATTTAATCCTAAGATTATGTGTGTATGTATATGATGTTGGTGTGTTTGAAAAAGAAATAAATGTTAATGTATTATAAGTGTTTCATTAAGTAATAGTATTCCTGTATAATGCACTTCTGTCGATATCGATAAAATAAGAACACCACTAAACATCGATATCGATGATTTGAAGGATGTGTGCTTGCAATCTCTAAGCTATATTTTTTTATTTTTTTTTATTACTCATCTGTCAAAATGGGCGACTGCAGCGCCAAAACGCATAGTTGGGAAACTTGACTAAAAGTCACTGTCGTATCTGTAGCTTGCTACATATATATTTATCTATGAACATAACCCCTATGTATAATGTAATCTGTGACATAACCTTTAAAAAATAAGCACGTCCACAGACTACGAAAAGCATAAGTATATAGATAATAATTATAGAATATAATGCTCGAAAATGCGTGACTGATTTTGATTTGTCATTGTGTGTAGTGTTCCTTAAACATCGATAGACTATCGATTAATCGATAGTGTTTGCACTTTCGATTCTATCGATAGTCTGGTTAAACTATCGATTGCCAACCTTATCGTAATTTTTGTCTATACTAGATGTATCCCTTTAGTCTAAGGTCAGAGAAATCCCTGTAAATAAACTGGGTGTAAATATGAATAGCTAATTAATGTGTGACGCTGACGTAAGTCACTATTTGTGCGAGTGCTAGGACGGGCGGTTGATCTTGAGTTTTATAGTTTACTGATTTGTTTTGTATTTGACTTCATAATAAATCGAAAATTTATCCTAAAAATCAATCATTAATGTGGAGTTATTTCTAGATAGTGTACAATAATAGTCCGTTTGTAAAGTGTAACTTTTATAATCAAGAATGTAAGCATTTAGGAAATACGACCAATCTAATAAATCACTTGAAAAGAAAACCGATAAAAAAGATAGGTTAGAATCAGAAGAGGTATCATCGTCTGAACATCAAGTTTAAAATGAAATGCAACCAAAAAATTCTAGAAATTCTTTTAAAAAGTATTTTAATAGAAATCAGTTGATGAAGACAAAGCCTATTGTGACTTTCCTTCACAGTGACAAATTGCGTATTTCTCAAAGACGAGCAAACGAATAAGTGCAATAATTACTTATTGTTATTATTATTTGTGATATGCACCTGCTCAAAGACAATCGATAGTCTATCGATATATCGATTGTCTTATAAGAAACTATCGATTACTATCGAATACTTCAACAATTGATGTTTAATGAACACTAATTGTGTGCGTTAGCTAGTGATGTACATTTTAGTTACAAGGACTATCGAAAATGATTTTTAAGGAAGCAGTAAAAAGATGTAAGAACATTGATTAGTGCACGAAATTGAATAACTTCAAAAAGGAACTAAATTTTTGGCTTTTAAATGAAATGTAATAAATCCCAGGTGGCTCTACTGATAAACTCCCCAAGAATCAGATCAGAAAGTTGTATTTTCGAGTTATGATCTTTGGAGAAAAATATTCACTGCCATGGACAATTTCCCCAGAATTTCTTTTTCAACATATTGTTACTATATGTAAATAGTTCGATACTTATCTAATTATATACCTATTTATATTTTATATACTTTATAAAATGTTTTCATGAGGAAATAAGAAACGTGGACACGGAGTTCAAAATGGTTGCTCTATTTTTCATATAAAAGTATTACTTTTGATAATTACAAACATTTAATAATTAATAATTAAATACATTATAGAAGTTTATTTTAACATTCGACTTAAATATGAATGTAAACTTAATTATTTAAGTAAGGAAATTTCTAGGAATCAGTTAAATAAGATTGCTCTGTTAAAAGGCCAATATGTTTAGGAGGCTTCATGATTATATTCTTTCATAAGTCCCTAAAAAGTATAAAGTAATAATAAACTTATAATCATTTTAGCTACATGAGTTTTAAAACCATAATGATCCTAACATAGTAAAGTGCACCAAGTGTCTGAGGATACAGATGCACTCTCTATTCTGTCAATCTCGGTACGTTAAGAAAATGGTCACTCATTCATGGACTGACTACGGCAAGTGCAACTTAATCTCGCAGATCTATTGATACGCGCAGCTATGAATTAACCACGAGTTCCCCTTTTCTATGACTAACGCTGTAGGCTGAGAGCTTAAATAGCGTGGTCCATGACGCTGTGTGACGCTGTGTGTTGTCAGTAACAAATACTATGGAATTTATACTATCCTGGCACATTGAACCGCGCGTCTCATGCGCGGGAGTCTAGTGGCACTTCAAGAGCATTACTAAATATATCTAACTACGAGCATTTATTTTCTTGTTGTGTGGGCAAGTCTATAGTTTCCATATAAACATGTAAAATAAATATTGCCATTAATTTTGATATAAATGAGTCAACCTATTCATGCAAATTATCAACAACGTGACTTTTTTCTTTGCAAAATATCAAAATTAACAAAATAATTGAAAACATTCTATATTTCAAACAGTATATAACATAAAATTTAACCAAAAATAAACGCGTCTAAACATTGACGACGTCTTGAGAATTTACCTGTGAAATGTGCAAGCAAATCAGGATTATTTTTATGCTTAACACGTAATGTCACTCACAGAACAAATAACCAGGTTGAGCTTAGAATCAAGTCACCTGAATTTGAGGAGTCTGTCACTATGGGGGGGGGGGGGGTGTCAAGGGGGCTTATCTCAAGCGCCCCCATGTAATTTTAGCTGCCGAAGCTGCGTCAAAATATTTAAAATTATTTTCTAAAAATATTCATCAATCACTAATTAATACCTAAAACTTATATTATAACCTCCTTGCCTGAAACTGAACTTTTGACATTGACAGACACAGATTTACTCGACCAAAGAGGATATAATCACTACGTTATACGTTTATTTTTGACTTCGCGACTCACGTTATAAGCGTCATTCCGTTGCATCCGAGTTTACGTGAATGTGCTCCTTATTGTTATTATCTGCCTCCTGTTTCTTAACGACTTCGCTACCCTTCTGGAGACCGATTACTTGCTATTTTACGACGTTTTTGGAAATAGTGGAAGTAATAAAATATGTTTATTTATTAAAGTTAACATTTCGGTGTTTTACTTGATGCAAGAGCGAGCGTAGCGAGCTCAGGACTTGGGGCACCCCGACTCGGACTGGTTAGGTTAGAGGGGATGGCGGGATTGAGTGAGCGAGCGAAGCCAGCGAACTGACCCCTCCATCCCTTCGTGGTTATTTTTTATAAACCACCTAGAAATAGGACCCCCGCAAAGCGGGGCTCCGTCGACCGAGCTTCCCTCGTCTGCGCCACGTTGAGTGGTGTTGGGCTCTCCCCACCTAACTCTCTCCCCCCACAAATCAGGTTTATATTGACAAAAACATTACGAAAACATAACCTCAAAATGAGATTTTTTAAAATTTATAAAAAAAACAAAGCACATCCGGCAGGAAATGGAAGTGGGGAGTGACTTTACAACTCCCCTCCCCCTCCCCTCACCACCCCCACCACCAAATTCAGGCGACTTGATTCTAAACCTTTACCTAAACCCATTATCATTTTGGATAAAAGTTACTTACTAAAAATAATTACACTCTAAAAAATTACAAAATATCTAGGAATTGTTTCTTGCGTGTCGACTTGTTCCGATATGTCATTCAAAATCGGTTACAGAGTCATGAGATTTGGTATCCTTTTCTATCTTGCATTTTTGCCATACGGAATTTTCTTTTCCCTTGCACACTACATCAGTCTATACGCCAGTATATTTTAAGTCTATGGTTTAGATTTAGAGTATACTACCACCTATAATACTACCTGTTTATTAACACTGCCAAATAATTAACACTGCAAAAATTTGCATTCACGACGAAAAATTTGCGTTCGACTCGTGCATCTGATGTTACCAAGGTCACCGTCGCCCCCCCCCCCCCCCCCCCCCGCTCCCGTTCGCATTCCATTCGAGGACGCGGCTGCCGGTTAGTATGAAAATGCGTCGTGGCGCGACGGTCGGTCGCGCGCCTCGTACGGCGTTATCTTAATTTGTTTTTCGTGATAACGAGGATAGTCTTAAATTATGACGGTTAGGTGCGAAGCGGTCGGCCGCGTGGCAAACGCCTCTTATTGATTGTCTTTTCGTGCTTTAAGTGACAAGAGGCCCTTTTGAGTTTTGAAACGCTAAGAATGTGTGACCCGAGAGGAGATCGCTTCGTGTTGGATATAGATTAATTGTGCGCGTACACCGGGGCGATTAGAAGTCTAGAAAAATAAATCGCCAGCGCGGCCGTTACATTTACGTAACGACGAGGTGTTTGTTCTTGAATTTGAGTGATTAAAGTAACTTCGTTTGTAATTAATTTACGTCAATTTGTATAGTGATTGCATTTTGAAGTGCATTTTGCAATATTTAATTTGCTTGTGTGACGCGGTATCATGAGCGCACGCCGAGTCGAAAGACGGCCTGGAATTTGATGCTCGCATTCCATTTCGAGGGCGTGGCCCGGTTAATTGTTTTTGGAAGTTAATGTTGAATTGTAACGTCGCGTTAAGTGCCTTTTTTGTGTGTTGACTATTTTCGTTCGTTTTACGTGTCAACGAGGCTGATTTTGAGTTCTGATCGCGGGCATGGTATTTTAATATCGTACGAAAGAATTTTAGCTTGTCGTATAGAACGCTGAACTTTGAGACTCGAGAAGAGGCCGCGTTCGTTCTCGTGTTTGTAATTTTGTGCTAAATGAACCCGGAACATTGAATATTGAACTTTGAACGACTGATTGTTACTTGTGTCGAGTGTCACTTGTTTTTAATTTCGATGAACGTTGAGACTTTGAAGTTAATTAAATGTACAATAAAGTTGATAGATGGAAATAGTGTACAATAAAGTTGATAAACTGAAATAGTGAAATGAAGGCCGAAGTATTGGCAATTGGTGAATTACGACTGGAGGAAGCACCCATTTGGGGAAAGGTAGCGCCTGTGAATCTTCTGTCCGATTACGTCGGGCCGTCAGGTTACACATTGTACACACTACTTACATGCACATCACTTACCACCTGACTGGTACCCTGTGGTCAACCCTACCTCCGGAAATAGGTAAGTTGTGCTTGCTTATTTGTCAGCCGTTTTAGAACATTTATCCATAGGTCATTGGGCCCCGTCCTCTGTTGCTCGTCGAGTAAGCTACTATGGGCTCTAGCCCATTGGACCTTTGCCGGGGCAGCTAAGGGCATGAACACTAATGTCCTTTTCATGAAAGAAGTCCCCCAGACGCAGCGCTGTAATCGCGTGACATAGTGTTACCATTTATGAGTAAAAATTTACCTATTATAGATTTAGCATATGTAATTTATCAAATAATATTATTTCCTGCAGACTTCGATGAAACTATTAAATTGTATTAAGAAATAAATACATTTTAGATAGGCTGTAATTTCATTACTCAAGCCAATGCTATAACAATAGTTCAGATTAGTGAAACATGTATATTTCTGATAAGTGAAATGTATATTTGGGCATTTTTATCAAAATGTCTACCAACCCACTCATGGGATGACTCATGCAATAAGTCCAATTAACTAACGTTATTATGACTCTGTAAGTGTCGTGTTATTATTAAATAGTTTCAGTGTTTAGGTGAGAAACTAAAAACAAAGTAATAAAAGCAGACGATTTTTGGTCATGATCAGTACTGGGAAACGTGGGATGCCACATTTCCTAGTTTAAGTTTATTTAAACATAAATTTTGATAAAAATGTCCATTTACATAATTTACTATATTTCTGTTATGTAAAAAGTATATTTTTATTTACTTTTATAAGCGGTGTTCTACCTACCTACAGGGAAAAGATGAGAAAATAGGGTAAAGAAAAGCATTACAATTTTTTATTCAGAGTTTTATTGAATAATTGTGATCAGCGGCCATAGGAACATCACTGTCTGAAGAGTGGATGGAAACTGAATCAGATTCTGTTTCAGTATCACTAGCCGTAGATATAATTATTCGGTCCATCTCTTCATCCATAAGGCCGTCATTTTTTAAATATTCCTCCTCTAAATGTTCGACATGCGTGCACTGAGCTGTCCAATCTTCCGCCGTAATAGACTCAAATGCCTCTACAGTTCATTTTACAATTTCTTTTGGATCTTGTGCCAGATTCTTATCCGCCACCTTTCTTTTTACAAGGCTCCAGATTTTCTCCACCGGGTTGAGGTCGCAATGGTAAGGCGGCAACCTTGATACTTCGTGTCCGTGAACTGTTAATAATTCATCCACTGCAAATGTCAGAGGACCTTTATTTTGTTTGATTAGCTCAAACAGCACAGCTTTTCTCCAGGTGTCTTCAAAATATATACCCTTTTGCCGGAGCCATTCCTGCATACTACTTTTTATATTTGACATTGAAGGGGCTTTGTTTAATTGAGTGCAATGGTAAGGAGCATTGTCCATTACCACAAGCGACCTTTCAGGTAGATTAGGTATTAATTTTTCCGTCACCCATTTTAAGAAATTTGAAGAGTTCATGTCATCGTAGTAATCTGAGGACTTTGATTGGGATTTAAACATTAATAATGCACCATTTATGAAGCCATCTTTTGTTCCCGCATGAGCGATTATCCAGCGACTCCCTGATGAATCTGAGACGAACATTCCTGGCTCCTCCTCACTCTGCCAACAATTTTTGTATGATAAGTATTGTGTATATAGGTGTCATCTAAATATACAACGGGTCGTTTTTCCACAGTGCGATTTATTCGTATTTTATCCAAATATCTTGCACGCCATGCGGTAATGTCGTGACGTTCCATAAGTAGTTTGCGTCTGGATTGACATCGCTTGTACTTGAAACCAATCCTATTTAATATCCTGTGCAATGTTGTGATGCTTCCCTGAAAATTGATGTCTTCTCTCAGAGCTGCCCGTAATTTAGCCACAGTTGGTAATTCTTTATGCACAACGTAAAAACTGTGAATTTTTTGCCGGATAGCGGACAAATCGAACCCGTCTAAGTCGAACTTTTTCGGATGCAGGTTACTCTTCCCCGGGGTGACAATTTTTTTCGAAGTACTCGTCGCTGTTAATCTTCCTTCTTTTGTAATTCTTGTTACAGTTTTCTCTGACACACCTGCAATTAAAGAATGAACTATTAAAAATAATAGTCACTAAGTTTATAATGCTTATGTACTATGTAATATATGTTTTAATTTCGGTTACCTAATTTCATCACGTTATGTATTTGTTCAATTTTGTCCCAAAACGAATTTATATCATAAAAGTCCCATCAATACAGCAAAAAATTATTATATGGCAAGTACCTGTTATGGCGGCCACTCTCTTCCGAACATTGTTAAGTGGTATTAAAACACCTTGATTCTTTTGTTCAGCTTCACAGAATTCTTTCACCTTCAATATCATTTCTCGAGCCGAACTTTTTACAACTAGCATTGTAAACAATCTTTAAAATGCACTAAGCTAGTTAAAAACTCACAAAAATCTACCACAACAAAGGAACTTGATAACATCGATGAACGACAACATGGCCGACCTGTCAAATTTAGTTCCAAAAATCACCGCGGGACTTCTTTCATGAAAAGGACTGTACCAGTGCGGTTAAAGAATGGGATTGAAAATGGCGCCGCCTCTATTCACCTCTCGCTCGCACACAGTCACTATCTGTACCCACAACCGCCGGTGAAGACTACAAAAAATACGTATGTGGTATGCGTTTTTGGTACGCTCATGGAGTATAAAGTAGAAGAAGGACCATCTCTGTATTTTTTTTTATAGGATATATGAAAAGCATGAAGCAAATACAAAGAGGAGATGGCATAAGCAACTGTGCACTGTGATTCTAAGTAGGTCTTGACGTCATCATAGTGGGCGTGGCTTTAGTTCGTGTACTATCAGCATTCGTTCTGTGCGCTTATGTGTTGAAAACCGCATTTCGGTATATTTTCGTTGTATTAAGCAGAAAAGGATGAAAAGGTATGTTTTATCGTGTAAAAACTACTCAGATAGACGCTCTAATGCTATGGATGGCATCACATTTCATTTGTAAGTAATTTTACACCTAATTTATTAAAATAGTTCTAGAAAAATCTCTTTGCGCCGGCTTTAAAATATAATTAAATATATTCGACACTAGAGGGCGAAACTTTGTGTCATGGGAACTAAAAATATATAGGTACATAGAGCTCAGTATTGGTAAAATAATCATTTGTTTTGCATTCAGACATAAAGAAATTTTAATCTACAAAATATTATTTTTATAGTTTATAATAATTTTGTGAACAGGCCGCCGTCTATCGTCAAGGTAGCTAAACTACATTGCAACATCGATATGGAACAATTCGCATAGTTTTACTATTTGTCGGTAGATGTAGATAGTGATTTCTTATATTTACGCGAACAATGCACATTTAAATAAAACTATTTTTTACGGATTTTATCGCGTATATTTACTTATTTTATATTCCCGACGTTTCGAGTGCTTTCCAGCACCCGTGGTCACGGGAGACTGAGGTGTTTGTTTTTATTTTGTTTTATTTAAAAAACGCTACCCCACACTAGGATTTTCTCCTGTATCGTGGAGGCAGTTTACAAACACAAATTGCACAAGGACAAACATCCAGACCCGGAACAATTATTTGTATAGAATAGAATAGAATAGAATAGAAAAAACATTTATTCAGCACAAGCAGTTCATACACATGAAAGTATAAGTACATATTCAGTTTAAAATATAAAAAGGTCGCATTGTGCCGAAAAGGGGTTGGCTCAGCATGTGTTGTGTGAGTATGGCCTCACACAGCGCTGATTTTCAGCCAAAAAACCTATTCATTGGCGTCACGAACGTAGCACAGCTGTTACGTGTAGTCTAGTCCTTCGATAAAACGAAAAAAGCCTAAACCTTCTATATAATTATAACACAAAAATTAAAACAAAGCAAAAGGCAGCAAAAAAAACAATATAAGACATTAAATATAACCTTATACATAATTGTGTGTGGTAACAACAACTATCAATTATCAATTAAAATGGATTAGTAATAATAATAATAAACGAAAACGAAAAAAAGGAAAATGAAAATATGAATGCGATACTAATATGTTCATCAATACGGTTTATATTGATAAACATACCGACACAACAGAAACATACAAACAATTTTGTAAATAACCGTACAATGCGTTATAGGAAGGAGCTTTCTCGGTTGATATTGCCATGTTGTATTTGTGCATCAATAAGAAATTTTTTTAGCTTGATTTTGAACTGGTGGAGATTTTTTAACACTTTCGCTGTCCGGTTTCCAGACACAATAGTAAGACAATAGCAGTGCCCTATATGTAGTGCACAGGACAGCGAAAGGGTTAAACTCCTGATTGGAGGTGGAATATTATTCCAACATTTTGTAGCCGCATATCTAAAACTACCCCTGAAAGCTGCTGTTCTGTGACGCTGCATTGATAATTGTTGAGAACACAGTCTGTTGTTACCTTGTCTGTTTCGCGCGACCAAAGCTAGTTTGTCGTGTAAGTATGGTGGATTTTTATGCTTCACGACACCAAAGAGAAGGCACGCCAGGTGAAGTTTGCGTCTAGATTTCATCTTCAATACGTAATGTTTATTAAGAAACGGTTTTAAATGACTACGCGCAGGAATTTTATAACAAAACCTAGCACAGGCGTTTTGAACCCTTTGTACTATTCGCTGTGTACGAGCTAGCAATCTGGGCCCATAAACAGTGTCTGCATAGTTCAGCTTCGAGAGCACGAGCGTTTCTACTAGCTGTTCACGTAGTTCGACACTGAGGTACGGTCTAATTTTGTAAAGTGCCTTCAATCTGTTAAAGCAAGCTCGCACGCAATCTGCCACATGATTCTCGAATCGCAACCCCGCATCCATGTTCAGACTCAGATTCCGAGCTTCGTACACCCGCTCAATTGATATGCCAAGAAGCATTGGAGCTAATGCAGTCGACTGGGTTTGAATTGTAGTTAGTCCTTTTTTGTGGCCTATCAACAAGTACTTAGTTTTAGCCGGATTAAGAACAAGACTATTGTTCTCAGCCCATGTGGCGATTCGCTGTAAATCCTCATTTAATTATATTATGGCTGTGTTCATGTTTTCCGCTTTGAAAGAGATATAAACTTGAATATCATCAGCATAGATGTGGAATTTGCATTTCCATATATGTTTAGTGATATCCGCAGAGTATAGGATGAATAATATTGGGCCTAGAATTGATCCTTGTGGCACTCCCCTGTTAATCGTCGCAAGCTTTGAGCGTATCGGTGAGCCGTCAGGTTTTTTTTAATTCAACAACCTGTAATCTGTTAGTGAGATAACTACTAAACCATTTAACCGTTTTAATGTCAAATCCATAGTAGCTTAATTTTGATAAAAGCAGAGAAATATTAATTGATTCGAATGCTCGTGAGAAATCTAATAATACAAGTAACGTACATAATCCCTGATCCTGTGGTTGTAGAATATTGTTCGTTACATCTAGTAAAGCGGATACAGTTCCTCGACCTTTTCTGAACCCAGATTGTGTCTGTGGCAATATGTCGTGTTTTTCAATGTAATCTGTTATCTGGCGGCATACAATTTTTTCTATAACCTTGGAAAGACACGGCAAAATGCTTATAGGTCTTAAATCCTTGATATCTAATGGATTACTATTTTTAGGAATTGGTCGAACTACAGCTATCTTCCATAGTTCAGGAAACTGAGAAGTCGCGAAAGATGTATTTATTAAGGCTGTAATAACATCCAATGTGTCAGAGCATGTTATAAGCAGCATATTCAGTGTCATTTCGTCGTATCCTTGAGCATTGGAATGTAAACTCTTGATTACCTTAAAGACGGCTTCTGCACTAGTTAGTTCTAAGCTTTTTTTTTTATAGGATAAGGGTGACAAACGAGCACACAGTCCACCTGATGGTAAGTGGTTGCTGCGGCCCATAGACATCTACATCTATCCTCTATTACAAATCAAAATGTAGATGCGTTGTCACCCATGAGGACTAAGATGGAATGCCTCATTTCCAGTAAAAAGGGCCTCCGGCCACCTGCACTCACCAAGCGAAACGCAGAGGTAAACCTCTACTTCACGCTGGTATTCTGTGAGGTCGTGGTACCACCCCGGTTCGAGCCGGCCCATCCGTGCGACAGCAAAAGTTGCCGCGTGGCTCTACCACAGCTAAAACTGTTTTGACAATATTTATTAAATTCAAAGTAAGTTAACTGAGACAGATTAACCTTTGAACTACCGGGAATATTTAGGAAATGGTCGTTAATATTTTCAGCGTCAGTGAAATGTAAGGGCAGCTCTTTAAGTTTTTTTAAGGGTAATATAATAGATTTAAGACTTTTCCATAGATGTTTTGGTCGACTTTTTTGGCTATTGATATTATTATTAAAGTAAGCAACTTTTTCGAAATATATTGTCTTATTTACTAATGAATTTAAAGTTTTAAAATATTCCTTTTTTGTAACGTCTTTAGTTTTACGGAAATCAGACAAGGCTTTATTTTTTAAAGATATCATGAACTTCAGGTTAGGTGTCATCCATGGGTAGGGTCGAGATTTGAATACGCATTTCTTATACGGTGCATGAGTATCAAAGACACAGAGGACAGATCTGTTAAATGTATTTAGAATATGATTCACGTCAGCTGATTGTGCTATTAAGTCCCATACATGTAGGCCATACTTGTTCCGTACGGGATTCGAACCCGCGGCCCCTAACGCAGCAACTCATTGCTAAGCCACGGAGCCGTCAGATTTCATCACAAAATCATGTCGTGAAGCACCGACGTATCGGGAAGTCTGCAGTTTGTGAACATGTTCAAGATCGTCCCCGCCATTGCATTAGATTTGATAGACCACAAATGCTCGCACAAGAACACCGATTCCCCCCAAGCATGATTCGTGAGGCTATTGAAATTAAAAAACATTCTAATTTCAATAGAGAAGATGGATGGGTGCTGCCATCTGCTTGGGATCCCATAATTAATAAAATCAAATCCAAACCCAAGTATACCACTGCTAGACTTCAAGATACTGTAAGTTCATTCTGCGTAAATCGAACCAAAAATTAATATTAAAAAACCGAAGGTAGCCGGGCTAACTATGACATCAGGACGTCAAACACCTCAGTCTCCCGTGACCACGGGTGCTGGAAAGCACCCGAAACGTCGGGAATATAAAATAAGTTAATATACGCGATAAAATCCGTAAAAACTAGTTTTATTTAAAAGATGTAGATAGTGTAAAGTGGGCGGGGCTTGACATTCCCTCACCCCGCAAATTTTCACGTGTTGTTACATATTGAAATCTAATTACAACACCTCCTCTTTGTATTTGCTTCACGATGAAAAGTGTCCGTAAAAACGCGTCCAATAAGGGTGGCGCTGCAGTAGCATAGGATAAATTTAAAAAAAGCGTCAAAAGTAATTAGATTAAGATGGAGAAATTAACAAGGACAAACGATCAAGTTAACAAACGTTTAAACTAATTTTTTTTTCAAAGTCTAAAATTGTAATGCGGAAAATTTAAGAGAATTACAAGTAAAACTTGAAATTATTTTAACTTGTCGAAAATTTATTTGTTGAAAAAAAATAACAAGTCTTATAGGATAAATAAGGTGTAAATCAAAGACATTTAAGTAGTTAGTATACCTATATAGTTAAATCTCTTTGGTGTAAATGTAAAATAAATCAACAAGCGGGTTATTCAACGATTTATATTATTAAGTTATATAAATAAACGATTACATTTTCAACAATAGTCTTATGGGAGTCGCAGGAAGAGTAATAACACACTTGATTACTTGTTGTTTACTTTACTAGTGTTCAAAACACGAATGGCATTCAATAATTATTGCAATCGTTCTTATGTCGCACAATGGTGGAACTTAGCACAACAGTTTGAATGTGTAAGAATTATACAATCCAAATACTCTTTTAATATGAAAATAAGTAAAACACTGTTATAAATATTACTGATCAGAGAATTAATTAGAAATGTTTAGAAGATGAAATTACTTAAATAATATTCTTTATAAATATCTCAAATTCTAAATTAGAAATAAACTGAGAAAATTATCTATGATAATTATTATGACAATACAACTTATACTACTGTGCGTTCACCGTAAGATGTCCCCTGCCTTGGGAAATGGCAGCATTGTCTACGGTGCTGCCAACAATATATAGAGCATTTACCCCACTTGGTGGTTGCTGGCAAAATTATCTAAACTTGAAAACTCCTGATTAATATGTTTTACTTGCTTATTTAAATAATATACAGTTAGTTATAAGACTAGTAATGTTGTGAATGATAACACAATTTAATTTTTAAATTATTTATTGATTTATTTTTTCCGACAATAATTATGGTCGAAAGGAACAATTCCAGACATACTCGTATCACTGTCACTTTCATAAACGTCGTTATCATCATCTGTCGTATCCGAATCTGTGCTGCTGTCATTTCCTAATTCAATTATGAATTTATCAGTAATATCATCCAAACAGCCATCAAGTACATAAAACTTGTCTTCTAAATTTTTTACGTGTTCACACTGCTTTTGCCAATCCTGAGGGGTTATAGATGAAAAAGCTTCTTCAGTTAACTTCACGATATTCCCAGCTTCTTGGCCGACATTATTGCTGGCTACTCGTCTCTTTAAAAGACTCCACATAAACTCAATCGCATTTAAATCGCAGTGGTAAGGGGGCAACCTAACCACTTTATGGCCATGAGAAAGCAATAATTGGTCAGCCTCATAAATCGGCGCTTCTTTGTGCTCTTTTATAATTTCATAAAGTTCTGCTTTCAGCATTGTTGGTATATAAGACAATCCCTTATTTGTTATCCAATTTTGCATTTGAAGTTTTGAGGAACTCATAGTAGGTGCTTTATTTACTTGTACGGTATGATAGGGAGCGTTATCCATCACGACTAAGGAGTTCGGAGGCAAATTGGGTATAAGTTTCTCTGAAAGCCATTTTATAAAATTGGTTCTGTTCATGTCGTCATGGTAGTCCCCTGGTTTACTCTGTGATTTAAAAATCAATTGAGCATTAGGAATAAACCCTGTTTCTCCACCTGCATTAATAATTATCCACCGCGTTCCAACAGAATCACTTATTATTACTCCGTCCTCGTCATCTTTTTGCCAACATTTTTTCACTGCATACGATGCGTGAATGTATGTTTCATCTAAGAAAACTATTGGCCGACCATCTGCTCGATTTTGCCTCATAGTAACGATATACTTGCGTCTCCATGCAACTATGTCGTGCCTTTCCATTAAAATTTTCCGTTTCGAACCACACTTTTTATACTGAAATCCAATTTGTTTTAAAATTTTCCACAAAGTCGTTCGACCTCCACCAAAGTTTATGTCATTCTTTAATTCTACAAGTAATTTATTTAAACTAGGAACAACTTTTCTTACAGTATACATTTCATGGATTTTGTTTCTTATTGCGCATAAATCGAAATCATCAAGATCCACCGTTTTACGTCTTTGACGGTGTTTTCCAGGAGACTTGAGTTTTTGAGATGTAGAGGCAGCAGCTTCACCTTCTTTAGATATTCTACTCACGGTTTTCTCTGACATGCCTGAAATAGACACCAAAGTACCATTTTATAAAATTACATATTTATAAAATACAAATACAGACATTATGATAAAAAAGTAAATTAATTTAACTGAGATACGTACTTTTTTATTTTAATTCGTAATGTTAGTAATTTCTTATTATTACCCATACTAAAGGCATTTTGCATGAAGCTGGCATCCCTATTTTACTAACCTGTCATGGCGGCGACGCGAGTTCGCACTTGATTGAGTGGAATTAACAGGGCTTGATTTGCCTTTTCTCTCTCACAAAAGGCACGCACCTTCAACACAACCTCTCTTGCACTGCTTCTAAATGGTTTCGGCATAATTAATTCGGAATATTTTAAATAATAACACAAAAACGAGCGCAGCTAATCACAAACTGACAACAGATTGACAAGCAATAGTGCCAACATCACAGCAGGGGACATCTTACGGTGAACGCACAGTACTTAACTACACACGATCACTTTTAACTGTCAGTTTTGACTGATCAGTTTTAACTGACAGTGAAAACTGAGCGTGTGTACGATGAAAACTGTCAGTTTTTTTATTATCAGTTTAAACTGATGATATATTGTTAGAGTATTAAACTAACAGGAGACGACATTGGAAAGCGTTCCCCGCTGTCAAAAGTACGAGAGCGCAGATCATTCCCGTTATATAAAACTGGTTGCGCCGCGTACGGCATCAGTTAACAAGTAGTCGTAAGCGTGAGTTGACCTCCAGAAAAATGCCGAGTTACAGTGTGTTTTCTTGTAAAAAAAGATCACACACCTCAAATTTACAAAAAGACGACGTTACCTTTCATATTTAAGTATTTATTTTGATTTCAATAATTAATATAAGCATTAAATCACGAAAATTCTGATTAATATAGCTGAGCAGGGTGTGTTGCCAACTTAAAGTATTAATACTATAGTAAGGACTTTTGCACCACTAGGACATAATTAAATTTTGCTTATGTGTAGACAAATGTCGTTTCTCTTTGTTCTTATTACACAAGACAAAATCGTGTTATTGAATAGTCTTAAATTCATTAATATTATTGTGATCTATTTGCAAAACTATATTATTTCAAACAACATTAATAATCTTTAATTGTTTTAAACGAAATGAAAACATCAATTTAAATTGTTTTATTGTATATAAAACATTTTAAATAGATATTTTCATTTCATTATGTTACGTTATGAAACGAAAAGAAGGGTAATTTCGATTATATAAAATGTGATGTTCACTGTAATCTTTAGTGTCGATGTTTTTATTTGACTATAATTAATACCTTGATATATAATACCAAGGTGTTATTTAAAATTCTTTTTTGTACTTACTTACTTACTTATCGTCACGCACAATCCCTGACGGGGTAGCCAGAGAGAACAGATCGCCAAGTGTCACGATCCTTACATACCTCTTTCGCTTCTTTCAGATTCATCATCTTCTTCATACATGCACGTCTAGGTATCCGAGTACTCTTGACCCTCCCCTCTTCGAGCAATTTGCTCACATGGTCTTCGAAAGTTAGTCTCGGTCTACCTCGACACCTTTTAATATTAACTTTCGCGCTATATATTTTCTTCACCATTCGGTCTTCACTCATTCGCTCAACGTGCCCAAACCATCGAAGCACGCCCTTATCAATTTTTGTGATAAGGTCATCTTTCAAACCTGCCATATTGCGAATCTCTTCGTTTCGCTTTCGGTCAGCCATGGTGACGCCGCACATTTTACGAAGAGATCGCATCTCCACTGCATTCAACTTGCTTTTATGCTTCTTCTGGCATACCCAGGTTTCGCTGCCATATAACAAAGTCGGTACCAACACTGCGTTATGTATTGCAAGGCGTGCATTCTTTTTTGTACAATGTTTAAAAAAGATCTTTAGTTTTGCACTTTTCCAAAAGATCTTTACAGGCGCCAAGTTTGGATAAAAGCATGTGGCAATCATATAACCTGGGTACCTAAACGAACAAGCACTATTTGTTCCTAGCATTTTGATCAATCGGTTTTCGCAATCCAATCAAATAATAAAAGGAAACTAAATGAAACTGCTGTACCGACTTTGAAATTATTGGAAGTAAGTTTATTATTTTGCTACAGGTTTATTTTACATTATGAAGGATAAAATTTAAAACATGTAACAAATCGAAATGGAAGGTTTAGTGAATGATATTTATTCATTTTAAAATGTTATTTACAAGTATATCGTCTTAGATGGTGTCAACCAAATTGTTGTTTTCAGATGAGACACGAATTATTAGCGCTTAAATAAATAAATAAGGACAAACAAATAATCTCAGTGTCATATTTATAATCTATTATTATTAAATATATACAGAGTACTACACTTTTGTACTGTAGAACACAAAATATTACCGCTTTTTACGACGACATTAATTATTTTTCAATCCTAAGTAAAATGACGAAAAACAGTATGCTTGTTTAAGCGTAAACTTCGGCCAAGAGATAGCAAATGTTAAATTTTTTTTAATTGCTCCATTCCGTTGCTGCGTAAAGGAAGGACAAAAACAAATAAACAAAAAATCACACTTTCACATTTATAATATTATATTAGTATGGATTGTCAAGAATGATAGATAAACTTTTGAAACCGGTTTACAATCGGCTTTTTGAGGGTGAAACTATACACTCCCGCTCTCTTTCTTGCTCTAGTAAATAACGTTTCTGAGTGACCAAAAAGGATAGAAGCACAGGAAAGTGCGATTCCGTGCTGCCAGATGTAGTTCAATCCTAAGCCTTAAAACGGTTTAACTCTATAGGTTGGGTAAAATATGTAAAATTAGACCGTTTAAAACCCCTATACAGATAACCTTTTCGGTTGATCATGACATTAAAAAATGGTAAAAATATTTCATAGACTAGGCATATTATATATTTTTAAGCATACAGGAACATTATTTCGATAATGATTACGTTCCACATAACATTGAACTGGCAAACTTGGTGATGGAAAAATATGCAAGCACTAGAATTAGCTACCTCGCAAAAAAAGAGTGATCCCAAAAAGTGTATTCGTCACATATCATCATCATCATCATTAAAGCCCTTCACAAGTCCACTGCTGAACATAGGTCTCCGCCGGAGAATGCCACAAAGCACGGTCCTGAGCCACCTGCATCTATCGACTTCCTGCATATCTTACCAGGTCGTCACTCCATCTAGTGGGGGGACGCCCTATACTTCGCCAAGTACCGGTCTTCCTCCCGCTTCCAAAAGCTCCGCTGTAATTCCATCCTCACCTGGGGCCTTACCGTTTTTAAGGTGCTGGAGAGCCATTCTAATCTCGCTCAGACTGACGTCCGGGATATCATCGGAATAATGTCTGATAAGACTCGCTCTCGGATCGTTACTCACACTTGCGTGCGGCTCCAACGATGACGTGTACAGCTGCCCATAGAACCTCTCAATCTCACTCAAAATCTCAGGTGCCCCGGAAACGATGCTGCCACACTTGGTCTTCAGCTTTGACAGTTGGCACTTTCTGGCAGACAGATCTCTGGCAAAGACTTTGGAGCCTTGGTTCCGCTCGATCGCTTCTTCAATACGAGCTGTATTGAAGTTGCGTAAGTCCCGCCGCATGCATTTGGAGATCTGTCTGTTCAGTTGCCTGTATGCTGTCAAATCTGTTGAAGAATGTAGCTTCATCTCCCGTCTAACAGCCATGAGATTAAGAGTGTGATCGGAGAGTTTTTGTGTTCTTCTGCGGCGGGTCTTGCAGAACTTAGCTCCGACCGCATGGACAGTTTCCACGAGCTTGTCATTCAAATCGTCCACTTCATTGCAGTCTTCTAGGCACTGAAAGCGGTTTTGTAACTCGAGCTTAAAGGTTTCGGGACTTTGGATTAGAGCACGAGGGGGACGGAGCGTTGACTTCATTAGACGAGACCTCTCCAACTTAACGTTTAGGTTCAGTGTGCCTCTAACCATTCGGTGATCGCTGCCGGTTTTCACCTTCGCGATCACTGAGACATCACTGAACAGTTGTCGTCTGGTCGTCATAATGAAGTCAATCTCATTTTTTGTCGAACCGTCGGGGCTCGACCAGGTCCACTTCCTGTGGGGCCGCTTCTGGAAGAAAGAGTTCATCATAAAGAGTCCCTCTTTCTCCTTGAAGTCGGCCTGCTGCTGGCCCTTGGGTTCCGTTGCCCTATTCCAAATTTCCCTACTTTCAGCTCACCGTTCTCTCTTGTGCCTTTTGGTTGGTTTTGGAGGAATGCATGGCTCTAGAGATATCCTCATACATTTCCTCCACCTCCTCATCGGGGTGTGCCGAGGTTGGTGCGTAAACCTCTATGACCTTCAGCGGATACCGTTTTGTGATTCTGAGTATAAGGTAGGCAACCCTCGTCGACACACTCTCAATCTTTACAACGTTGTTAACGAGAGACTTGTGGACGATAAATCCGACACCTCCTTGGGACAGATGGTCGCCCTCCCGGTAATAGAGCAAGTTGCCAGATTCGAGGATTACCGTGTCCTCCCCCTCACTTCGGACTTTGGATAATCCTATAATATGCCACCGTAACTTGTCTATCTCTTCTTCCAGCTCCACAATCTTCTCGTCAGTCCTCAGGGTGCATGCGTTATATGTTGCCAGGTCGAGTCGTCGTAGGTGGCAACCGAACCTTCACCGGAGATTCTTAGCACCCCCTGCCCCGCTGTTACCATGGTCGCCACCGTAACAAGAAAAGGCGGGGCCGCCCGGGACTGGGGGCCGTCTCCTTGTTGTCGTCACATATATACCAAACTTATTCACTTTAAAAACCAGTTAAAATATAATATAATACTTTTTCAATTTGTTTTAATTTTGGTAATTTGGTATTATTATTTTGTACCTTATGTATTTTTTTAAATTTACTTTGAATGTAATATTACACATTAAACATTTGTTCATTTTTATTTTATTTAATTTGCTAATGTAACTTGCATAAAATTTCATCGACATATCCATATCGACAAGGCCCTCGCACTAGTTGTTTATGGCTTATGCACTGTAACGATGAGACATTTATGAGAGATTTTCAAGGTTGTGTGCGTTTTGCTTAATCGTGTGCTCATATTATGCTGTGTGCGTGCGTAACGACGTGGCCCAATGTTTACGATTTGCTTAGTGTGCGTTACCTCGCCTCCCACTAGAAGTGACAGACTTTTTTGTTTGGAACTTTATGCGCATGGCGTCTCCTGTTACTTGAATACTCTAAGCAATACAATTACTTTAAATCTATTTTATATTTGATAATTAAAAATAATAATATAAAAAAATGATAAATTATCCTCTCAACTGCGGATGTCTAACGCTTGGACACGAAAATATCTTCGTTGACTGCGGGTGTTCAAGTGTTAGACATTTTTATTCGCTTTTTTAATGACGAAACAAAGCATTAAGCACTATTTCTAACTCATACTACCATATGTCGATGTATACAGGATAAAAAAAGGATGGCATAAAAACCCCACAGCTTACACACTTTAGTAGGATTTTATATCTATATCATGTGTTGATTTCGTCTGTCCCTTGAGTCAGCCATCAGTGTGATTGACGCGCGCTAACATCGGAGTTGTTTGCAATTATTTCGTACAAATCTTGATTGATTGTGTGGTTAATTATGTTAAAACAACGCCTGGGTAACTAATGTTCCTATTTGTAACCTCATTTTGTGTTTCATCTCATTTTGTAAGTGTGAAATGTTTTTTTTAAATTTGTATGAATCAAACCGCTATCTTAGAACTACCATGCAGGTTGCGGAAAGTTGACTTGAAATGTATGTAAAATTTTAGTGTTTACTGTCAGTTTTGTGTTAAAATATGTGTAATAGTTCATCATTCACAGTTTTATTATATCAAAATGAGGATAAAGTGCAATATTTTCAATATTTCAATGTAAATACGCAGTAGGTGCAATGGTGTCCATTTCTGAGACGCCCGCAGTTGTGGATTCTAATTATCTGTTTTGCCGGTGGCGAAATAAGGAACTAAAGTTTGCCATACTGCATAAAGTTCAAATTCGGTTGAATTGTTAGATTGGTAAAGAAAGTAGCACCCTCGAGCAGACAAACGGAGCTTTCTTTGACTCCTTGATCATTCGATGTTTTAGGAAAAACTAGATGTGGCATATGTGTTAACACAAGACGTCGGTTTTTTTTTAAACAATTTTTTAAAAAAGAAAAGTAGAAAGTATTAATATATTTTTGAAATATTTTTATTTTAATATACTTTTATATTTAATAGTTACAATCTTTATTTATTTTTTATTTTAATATAAACAGTTTGTGGTATTTTAGTTTTTTTTTTAATGTACATTTTATTTGTATGTACTTTGCGAAATTCGTAAATCAAAGCAAAAGCAAAAGCATTATAAAAAGTAAATTTTATTTCAAAATTTATTACTGTATGTCTAAAGTCATTAAAAAAATAAAAAAACCCTCCATGTTTTATTAACTAATGCACTAATGCCGCATCCAGTCCGAAGTACGAGTATATTCTACATCCGTGTAAGTTGATTGTTGGGTACTTGTAACCTTCTTTTTAATGCGTTTTATGATAAAATATTGTATTAGAGCCTATGATTTTGCACATAAAATATTGTAAATGATAGATTTAAGGTTAAAGTAAAACAAAATAGAACTAATAAAAAACTTTGTTTCATTGAGAAATATGACAATTTTGACTTTACTCGACATTTACTTACACTAATTATTCTGGGACTTTATTAAATTTATATACACATTTGTAGTAAATTTCATATAGAATTCAGAAATGTATACATATTATAGTATTTGATATACCAGAATCGAGAAATTTGCGTTAAGATGGACTGCGCCCAATCAGCCGTCCATTTTATTAAACAGCTCCGCAGTCAACGGAGTAGGGCGGTTAGAGTCTCCGCAGTCGAAAGGTTATACAATAATTGTTATTTATTACTTATAACGATTCATAATAGAAATGATGTAACAATCATTGATAACAATAGTTATAGTTAAACATTTTTTTATTAATAACGTAAAAGTAAAGTAAAGTTGCAGCCTATTTACGTCCCACTGCTGGGCACAGGCCTCCTCTCATTTTTGAGAGGGTTTAGGGCAAGGAAATGTCCGCCACGATGCCCCAATGCGTGTTGACAAACATCATATGTCTTCGAAATATTTTTTTTCTTATTTTTCAGACATGCAGGTTTCCTCACGATGTTTTCCATCACCGCCTAGCACGTGGTAAATCAGCACTTAAAATTGCATTTACAATTTCATTGGTGCCGGCGGGGATTGAACCCGGGTTGCTCGAGTACTGTGAAGCTTACAGCGAGCGCTAACCATCTGAGCTACCACGGCTCTTTTTCAGTGTAAATGTAAAAAAAATAACAAGCGCGTTAAACAGATATTCAACGATTTATCACCACAATATAATCATTAATAATTATTTTAAAAAAGTCACACAAATAAAATCACATTTGCTCACAACAGTTTTCTGGTTATATTAACTTAATTATTTTAGGCTACGTAAATAGTTGAGGTTTTGTTTACTAACTACTCCAGACATGAAAAATATTTGAATTAACCTGACTTCACTCCGTCTACAACAGCTATATTTATATCGTAGTTTTTGAGACGCCAGCGCTATTGTGGTAGGTTTTAGAACCTCTATTTTCAGTATATAGTTGGACATTTTTTTAACATACCCCCAATATGAGATGGTTCTCCTTCTACTCTATACTGCATGAGTACGCTCTATAAGACCTCCCGCGCACTAGGCAGCCTGGCTGCGGCGGCCGAAATATTTGAGCAGCCACTTCTAAACAGCCAATGGGCGACCAGTTGTGACTCTTTCTACGTCATTTTGTGATTTCGGAACACAAAATACACCTGGCTGCTACGACAAGTGCGCGGTGACTGACGGCAGCCACATACATTTGCCCTGCTCGCTCTGGCTGCGCGCAGCCAACGGGCTGCCGTGCAATCGGGCGCGCTTTTATGGCTGCCGCAGCCGTGAGTTCGTGGCTGCTTAGGCACGCGGGCTCCCATACACCGTCATATGTTCGACTGGCTGCCGCAGCCTGGCTGCCGCAGCCAGGCTGCCTAGTGCGCGGGGCGCCTAACTTTGTAAAAACGCTTTTAGAACTCTAGGTTTTACGTTACGAACGGTTAACGGTTTCACAAATTTGCAAGCTATTATAGCTTTGTACAACACACTAGTTCGGAGTCATTTGGAGTGTAATTCAATAATTTGGGCTCCACATTAGAAGAAGTACGATCTAATGCTGGAGAAGGTACAAAACAAATTTGTAAGGTATTTTTTTTGTATCTCAAGTTATATGGGGTGTATCCTTTTTACCCACTGCAATACCCCACATTATTTGCTCTGAGTATGTTGGGATAAAATCAGCTCAGGGTAAGGAGAAAACTTAGACTAGTCTCATATATTTTTATGGTCCTTAGGAGTAGGATTATTAAGGAGAATATGTTGAAGAAGATTAATGTTTATGTTCCAGATAGATATGTATGGCGGCGGCGTCAGCCAGACCTACTGGCCGTCCCTAGAAGTTGCACTAACTTACTGCAAGAGGCACCCCTGACGCGAGCTTTTCGAACATTAAACCAGATCGACAGAGAATCAGATTTATTATTTTGTACTCTGAACGAATTCACAAAACTTGCTTTATGGATAATTAGTTAAAAGGTAGTATAGTAATATAGGTAACATATGATTGTAAATAGTGCTTTATCTATCGCATTGGGTAGAAACCTGTAATGTTAGATATAAGTTGGATGTAAATAAATAAATAAATAAACTTCAGTGCAACTTGGTATTGGAATACATGATAACAAATTTCCATAAACTACAAAAAAAATTCGGTCCGGTTGTGCTAATTTGTGAACTACAACGCGTTCTGAGAGTTTTCTTCATAATCATTGTTGACTTTGTTTGTCAATATTTTTGTATTAAAAAAAAAAAATATATATATATATATATATATATATATATGCCTAGACATAAGTGTAAACATTTTTAAATTTTTGTTTGTTTGAACTAATCTACGGAATAGTTGAACCAATTGTAACAACACTTCACAAGCAAATAGAGAGTGATAGTCTAGCAGCACTGCTAGCACTGAGATTAAACTTGATGAACTCGAAGCTAGTTGGAGACTGCGTGAACCGTCTAAATGCCCTGGAAGGTAACAACAGGGGCGTTTTAAGATAGGTTCCGGGTCATGCGGGTATTGCAGGCAGTGAAATTGCCGACAAGCTCGCACGGGAGGGCTCAAAGAGTACACAATTTGAACTCGAGCCATTTTGTGGTATCTCAAAAAGCCTCGCTTGATTGACCCTGGAAACTCTTTACCACAATAAGTCACTTAAGATCTGGTCTGATACACTAGGCTTAAAACTTTCTAAAATCTTAATCCGGGCTTTCGATCGTAAATTCGCTTCGGAAGCCCTGGGATTAGGTAAAAATAAATTGCGCATTCTGGTAAGAGCCCTGACTGGGCACAGTTGTCTTAAAATGTACATGTCCATTCTGGGACGAAGCAACTCAAAGATGTTCCGGTTTTGCTCCCTCGAACAGGAAACGCCTTTACACATCCTGACTAATTGCGGACCGCAAACGCAAACGTAGCACTCATCTAGGAAACTATGTATTTTGCCCAGAAGAAGTAAAATTGCTCACAGCTAAGAAACTCCTTCTATTCATTGAGGACGTAGGGCTTAGCAGTGAACTATAGACAGCGATCACAATAGATCTAAGTCGCACTGATACTTGTCTCTCTAGAACTGCATAGCTGCTCGTACGTATAAATAAAAAAAATGTGCCCTAACTGCCCTTAGTCTTATTACACTGCACGGTGGTAAGCGCACCGGGTCCACATTAACGCCCTAATTAGGGACCCTTTCTGCCTTACTCTTATTACACCTCTCTTATTAAGGGCTTAGGAACCCTGATTCAGTGTATTGTAATAGGGGGTATTATGCACAAACTAATAAGAAGTGCTAGCGCAATCTTATGTATATGTCGAGGAGATTTTGGCGGGAACTTGACCGGCGGCGGATGGTTGCTTCTATATTATTGTTTTAATAGGTTTGAAATGGATTTTCATATGTAAAAGTATTGCGACTTCGTGTATTAAATGTCTGTGCATGTGAACTATCAGTCGAAACGGAGAAGCAATTGCTCCGATGGTGATGTGAATCTCAAGATAAGGTCTTATGCACCTTGAGATACTATCATCAACTGTCTGCTAGCTTAAGTTGCCGTTATAATCTACCAAAAATTACGCAATGGGACGCATGAAGCATTGTATATAAAGGATTAATATCTCATGATACTGTGATAAATAACGATATGGCTTAAAAAACAAGCATCTAAGCTAAAAAAATATTTTAAAAAATCTGTCAACTGTGACAGTTGAACAGACATATGACAGTTGAACTGTCATATGTCTGTTTAATTGATTGATCAGTCAGATCAAAAACTTGTTACAAATTTTATTTTTTATTTATTATTTCAAGTGAGAAAATAATTTATAATGTTTTAAAATAATAAGGAAAGTGAGAAAATATAACTTGATATTGAAAAAACGTCGTAAACTCTAGCTATTGAATATTTCTGACACAGAAAATAAATGATATACAAAATTAGCAAATATTGTAAATTATGTACATAGTTTTGTCTAAAATAATGAACCTTTATAACTTGTGAAGCCTTGACGTAAATCCTGTTTATTATTCATACAAAACTACAATAAAGCACTTTAAATGTTAACTTTATGTCACAACTATTATCAAGTATCTCCTAATACAAAGAACAATAAAGATGTTGTTCAACATTATAGTAAGAAGAAATTTGTATTTGGCCTTTTTATTTTATTATTGGTAGCTGTTTTGTGGGTTGTGTCATCAGAACTGACAAAGGTAAATAATATTATAAATATCTAATATAAATAACAGATTTTACCAAAAAAGAAAATAATATATTAATTAATATTCTTTTTCTTTACAGTATCTGTACAATGAAAAAAAACTAGAAAGACCCTTTCTTATAACTTATGTCCGCAGTTCATTATTATTAGTTTATTTAATAGTTTTGTGTTTCTCACCACCTACAAGGGATCCTTGTCGACCTGCAGATTATACGGTAACAAATTCACTATCTTAGATACTCATTAAGTTAATGTACTTCAACAATAAACCACATATAATTTATTTTTCAGCAATTATTAGAACCTACAGCTGAAACAGATGATGAAAATTATTATCATGAATCTACAAGCAGTTTGGTGAGTTATCATAATTATTTATTTTTTAAAGAATAGGGATGACAAATGAGCACACAGTGCACCTGATTGTGAGTGAAAACTGTGGCCTATATATATCTACATTTATCGTTGATTGATATTCAAACTCCAGATACATTGTCAGACCTGAGGACTATGATGAAATGCCTCATATCTAAAAAAAGAGTGCTAAATTCTCTATACTCACTATACGAAACACAACTTTTATTTTATGCTGTTATTCTGGAAGAGTCATGGTCTTTCTCCTTTTGAGCCGACCCATTTGTGCTACAAAAATAATATAGATGCATGCTGCATCTATATTATTTTTGATCTACCTTATACAAAATTCTATATAAATTAAGTCAATTAAAACATATGTGTAATGATTATTTCATATTTATTAATTAACTTTATTACAGCCTATGAAACCGTCAATTCCACTGCTGAACATAGGCAAACCTATGTATTGCCTCGTAAGGGAGATATTTGCAATAATTGCCATTTTATTACTTCATTACCTTACTAAAATAAATATAATTCTAAGTGAGGTAGGTAGTCAATGGTAAATAATTAATTTCAATATTTTAATAAATATTTACTAAATAAGAGTTCTTTCAGTCACTGAAAATCAGCAAATAGTGTTTCTTTTGGTGTATTTTATATAACTACTTTTACGGATTTTATGGGGTTTAATTTACTAATTTTTATTAATTCCCAATGTTTCAGATGCTTTACAGCTCCTATGGTCACAGAGGACCGGGGTGATTGACATCCCGATGTTAGAGTTAACCCGGAGTACCTTCAGCATTTTTAATTATTAATTTTGGTCCGATCTATGCAGAATGAAATTACTGTGTCTTGAAGTCTTGCAGTGGTATGCTTCGGTGTAGTTTTAATTTTATTAATTACAGGATCCCAAGCAGGTGGTAATACCCAGCCTCCCTCCCTATTGAAATTAGGATGTTTTTTAATTTCAATAACCTCACGTTGGCAGGAATCAATGTTCTTTCGTGAGAATTTGTGGTTTATCAAATCTAATGTAATAGCGGGGGCCGTCTAGGATATGATCACAAACTGCAGACTTCATTATAGATGAAGAACATCGATTGCTTGCAGACTTGCAGTGGTGCAAGTCTTCAAGACACAGTAAGTTCATTCTGCATAGTTCGGACCAAAATTAATAATTAAAAAAGCTGAAGGTACTCCGGGTTAACTCAGACATCGGGACATCAGTCCCCCGTAACCCCGAAACGTCGGAAATTAATAAAAATAAGATAAATAAGTTAATTAAACACGAAAAAATCTGTAAAAGTCAATTTATTCAATGTGTATAGTTCGCGTAAATATGAGAAATCATTATGTATTTTATATGTTTACTTATAGTGTAGAGAAGACTAATTTATAATTTAAATAAGTAGGATTTTATATGTTAAATATTATTTTCTAAATTGTCGGTGACTTACACAAAATAAAAATATTATTTATAAAATATACAAATTAGAGGGTTACACTTCTATAAATAATAACTTTTATTCTACAGGGTGATTCCACTTTCGTTCCTGTTCGAGCTGGTGAAACTACGGACAGTGATGATGCAGCTCCTAGAGCTGTACGATTTAACAAAGTGGCTGAGGTGATTAAGATATAATTGCAATTGATAAAAATTCAATTTATATAGTTACATATGGAATACATGTAACATTGATACAAACAATACAGACTAAAGGAAGAGTGTAATATATGATTTGCAAATTGATAGGATTTACTGTAATGTCAGATGGGCTGCAGACCACAAATACAGATGTGTTGCATTTTAGATGTTGCTAGTCAGCTTGGCGAGTAATTTCCTTTATCCTTTCGTTCACGACACAAATACGCTGCATTTATGTAGAGTAAGTAACTAATGGGTCACATTTGGCACTTCATCAAAATAAACTTGTAACGGCGGCCTCACAAAATTATTTTTTTTTCATAATTAGGATGGCATAATTGGATAACTTATTTCAGTTATTAAATATATATTGAATTTTATAATAAAAACAACAAGTCAATTGCACTATTTATTTGACCTATATAAACCTTATTAAAAATAATAAACAATTTTTATTCTAAATAAGCTGTATGTCGTTAAAAAATTACGTCGGTATACCCGTTTACTAAGAATATTACCCAAGTATCGAACAATTTTTTGTTCAAGTAGAGAAGTTGAATACAATGACAATGTTATCGAGCTCGTCCGGTCACAAATAAAAGGTCATGATCGATCACAAAACCTCAATACCACTTGTATTTATTTTACTTTTTATGTTTCAAACTTTTTGCTGTTGTATACGTCGTGACCAGATCTTAGAATTGATCAGTTCATATATGTGGCCAACCATTTCATGAAATGGCCAGCTAAAACTGATTGTATTGTTTATACGTCAACGTTCGATGATATGTCAATCCACATTTGGCCATATCATTAACAGTGGTAGAGCCACGCGGCAGCTTTTGCTGTTGCACGAATGGGCCGGCTCGAACCGGGATGGTACCACGACCTCACAGAAAACCAGCGTGAAGTAAAGGTTTACCTCTGCGTTTCGCTTGGTGAGTGCAGGTGGCCGGAGGCCCTTTTTGCTGGAAATGAGGTATTCTATCTTGGTCCTGACGGGTGGCAGCGCATCTACATTTTGATTTGTAATAGAGGATAGATGTGGATGTCTATGGGCCGCAGCAACCACTTACCATCAGGTGGACTGTGTGCTCGTTTGTCACCCTTATTCTATAAAAAAAAAAGTAGGGATTCCATGATATCAAAGGTTTAATAAAAATTTCAAATAAATAAGTAAGTTATATATTTTTCTTGTAAGTACAAAAAATTGCTTGTCACCAAAAAAACTAAATCACATATCTTTATTTGAAAGGTATAAGAATATGTTACAATTTATCCAGTGTACGCGTGTTTTGCTAACAATAGTACTGTTTAAAATTATTATTAGCATGCTAATTATAATTTTAAACCATAAATTATATTTAGTATGCTAATTATAATTTTAAATCGTTCTTATGATATTAATAAATTACTATCAAAAAAATATTTTAAGTCGTAAATGCTTTTATTTGTTCACCAATTACATAAACTCTCACGCCTATCATCCAGAGGGGTTGGCAGAGATTACGGACTTCCATTTGCCACGATCCTGACACCGCTCTCGCCTCCTTTACATCCATATACCTACGCATACATGCTGGTTGGTTAAGAGTACTCATAATCAGGCCCATCTTCAGTATATCGCCAATTTGGTCGATAAACTTTCGTCTAGCGCGTCCCTTCCCAACTCTGCACTTCACTTCTGCTTCTGCAACATTCTCGATCATTATTTTGACATAACCAAACCACCGAAGCATTCCTTTCTTAATCCTGGTCACAACATCTTGCAAACCACGCTAACCAATTATACAAATGTTTCTTGTATAATATTTTTCTTTATAATTTAAATTCTTTAGGTATGTAACGAGCCTAGCAATGACAACTAGGACAAGTTTGTCTGAATCAAGTCGATTTCGGGAATATTTATTTTAAAAACAAACATGGCAAAAACAAATGTATAGTAGTAATAATAATTTTACGCAGGTCACTTTACTATGAAGCTAAGACCGACAAGTTGCGTGTGTGCGTGCGTGCGTGCGTGTGAGTGTGTGTGTGTGTGTGTTTTTAGTCTTAAAATTATTGTCGATGTGTACAGGTACGTGTCATGTCGGCGGCTATGGCTGGTGAGGCCCTACTAGCTCGTTTGTCGTGGGCAGCGTCAGTTCGTGCGTCGGAACACGCGCAGCGTCGCGCAGCCGCAGCTGCCACTAAACGACATATACGACTCGCGCTCCTTTTTTCTGTACCAGTAAGTTATTTGTATATTCCAAAATGGCTAAAATTTTTAAATAAAAATATTAAAAATGATAGATGTAAGTACATACCGGCCACAGCATCACTTGTCTATTTTAATTATATTGTTACAGTGGTTCATATCGAATTATTTGTACCGATTAAGTTTACTACACACTTCGTCGAGTTCGGCAATTGTCTACACGTCAACGACAAGTGCGTTCGCACTTTCATTCGGTGCAATATTCGCGCAAGTGCCGACCGACCGGTTCACAATCTCTAAGTGCGTTGCAGTATTACTCACCGCAGCTGGACTCGTAAGTTTTTAGTCATTTCTTTTTTTATAAATATAAGTAATATTTACCGCATAGTGGCGGTGTAAGAATATCCACTACTCTAATGTATAATATATCCATGGGTATTGTAATAGGTGACAAAGGGAAACTGAAGCAATCTTCTAGATGCGTTTCTCTCTGTCGCCTCTTCAGCAGCAGCTTCTTCCCCATAATAGCTGAATAAAAACACAACGTTTATTAAGAAACAAACTGACTGCCGTGGCTGTGGGACACGGTAGATAGCTCAGTTGGTTAGAGCATCGGCACGGATCGCTTAGGTCGTGGGTCCAAATCCCACTCGGTGTCAGTGGACTTTTCGAATTTCTCATTAAATGTTTAGACATTTATTAATTTGGTTGGTGTTTACTATGTCTATGTTAATTCAAGCTGAAAATGTACTTTGTTAAGTTGTTCTAAGATCTAAAGTAACGTTTAATAGATAGCAATAGCCTAATAGGTAATTACGAGACTTGCGACACTTGCTGCAAGACCAAGACCAATACTGGGAGCGCAATATCAAGACCAAGAGCAGGCAGGTGCAGGTATTGGCGCAAGACCATGACCAAGACTGGCTAAGTCTCGTCTTGTTCTTGCATTTGGGCAACACTAGTAGAGATCTTTTCCTCCAAATACGGACGGACTTAAATCTCAACTCTATTTCATATGTATCATGTACTAAGAAATACGGTCTTCCTAGTCATTACACTGTTATATTTTCTGGGGTAATCACGAGTTATTAATACGGGTAAATGATACATACGCGAAATTGTGAACGAATCATCTATCATTTGCAGGTGGTGTTGGGTTTATCTGAGAGCCACCAAACTAATTGGACAGCAGTGTTGTCAGCATTAGGCTCTTCCTTTTTTTACGCGTTGCATCTATTGTTGTTTCGTCAGGAATTGAGAAAAGGAGAGGGCATTAATTCTATTCTGCTAATTGGTAAGTCCATTAACTTCTATCCTCAAACCTATACTGAGATAAATTTGTCCCATCCCTACACTTGCATGTGCCTGGTGTCATGGGATGCCGAAAATAATCATAATAAATGTGTAATAATTTAAAACTAACATAAGACTAACTAAACGACTGTTAAATGAAAAACCTTCAGTAGGTAACCTTTATAAAGAAGTGAAATGCAGTCAATCATCGAGAAATTGAACTTCAATAATAATTACTATGAAGATAATGACTATTTAATTAAATAAAAATAATTAAACAGTTGGTAATTAAATAGTTAATCCTTTAAGAAATGAAGAGTAAACTTTTTGATAAGCTAAAGATAAATTATCTTTTACTTATTCCTGCTAATATTTATAGCTATTCAAATGTTTTTTATCAATGTCTTGATATTATTTTATTTTTAAATAACTACCCCTAATTATTGTTAGAGCTTCAACAAACATGAACAGGATGATAAATGTTAATACTGTCGCGTTTTAATTCCATAATTCGCATATTAACCGACATAAACAAGCGCCTAACGTTATACTGACTGCTACATGTACATACATTAATTATTTACCTATCTTCTTAACTAATGCAGATCCCATTTCATCACTTCTGATGTATTATTTAGATACTCTAAGCTATATTTTGAAATAAAAAGATTTAAAAAAAATGGTCGAAGTTTCCAAAATTTTGTTATGAAATGTTTACTTCCGGTTTAGAAGACTAAAAAAATTATTTTCAAATTTGATTCCTTTTTTAAAAATATCAGGATATTTTCTATATAAATCACGTAGTTTGAAAATTTATTGTAATGGGTCTGGCCACCCAATTTTGTTAAGGGTATCAAAAAATTGTATAAAAAATTACGAATTCAACGGTATTCTTATTTTTTTTTTCTACCTTTAAAAATGACTGAAATATTGATGAGTAAAGTGGTGTTTTACGGTAAGGGTGACCGCGATGTGACGTCACAAATAGACACGTCGAAGCCACCAGTAGTCTTTATTGTTATGTTTTTCTTATTATCTCCATATTTATTATTCCATATTTTTCTTGTCATGTTATTTATTTATCAGTAACCTTTATTTTCTGTTTTTTTTTAATTTCTGTTATATCACGCTCCTTGAGAATAAAAGTCCGATATGAGAAGATAAAATCCTGTAGATCACCTTAATGCAAAATTTAATCAAAATCAGTTTAGTATTACACGCATTGAATGTTTGCGACCATTGCATTTTCAAAACAGTATAGGTACCAACTACCAACGTAAACCACAATCAGTTTATTCAAAAGTAAGTCAAAGTAAAATTAGGACCATATGTTTGCAACCACTGACGAACTACGTAACGAATAAAATTTCTTCACGTGTCACTAGGTACTAAATAACAGTACGAGTTGATTAATACTCACTGTATTAGTAAGTTTAAGTAAGTTTTTTTCATTTTATGTCGTTGTAAATCATGTGCAACCTCATGGTTCGGTCAGTTAATACCTACCTATGTATTACTGCCTAATTACTAATCAATGGTAAAGCTGTATATTTTTCGTAATCTTTTATTAGTAACTTATCTTTAGAGCTTTATTCCATGCATTTCTGATGATATAATATCATAATTTTCTGAAAAATACTGCGCAACCATAAAAATATCCACTTTTGGCAGATTAGCTGACTGTCTTTTTTCAAAGCCTGCTTCCATTTTCTTTTTTATATAGCACTACACACCGGGACTATACATATAAATATAATCATATAAAAGCTAAATTAGTTTATAAATCAAATCAAAAAGTTCGTTTGTGATTCACAGTTTAGACCACAGTATAATAAACATACAGTAGGACGACGCCTTTGATCTCGTGGTAAATGCCGACAACGTCTAGACAGCGTATGGAAGGTTAGGGTTGTCACAAATTAACAACTTTTACTAATTTAATTATTTATTTTAGATCTACTTCGTCATCAACAGTATGATTACTAATATAAAAAATAAGTAACAATTTTTCTGGGGGCACGGCAGTGCCCCCGCCAAGTCGAGCAAAAAAGCGGCACGGCCGTACCATCCTTTTCTCGAAGCAGTTCAGGCCATTTCCGAAACCCTATAACTTCGTTATGGATAAAACTAGAAGCCTGAATTTTTACTAACCAAGTAGGCATTGTATGAACTCGGTATATTTCAAATTTCATTAAATTGGAACCAGTAGTTTAAGAATTATAACTAGTCAAAGTTTCTTAATTTTGTCACTCACTGACTGACCGATCATCAAAACTCAAAGGCACTTCTAGCAGACATAGAAATTTTAAATTTGGAATTTAATTATTGTTTAGTATATAAATCAAGGAAAAATTAAAATATTTTACAATTTCGGTCCAGTTTTCGAGATACACCAACTGCATAAATAACTTTGTAATCCCATATAAACATATAGTATTACAAAGTTACATTTGCAGTGAATGAATCAGTGTACCTATATATGTACATATAATGGAATAATACATGTAAATAGCTACTTAGATATAACTATCTACAAAAAGATATGAGATGCCATCAAAAACATAACTTGTAAAAAAAGCCAAGTCTCGCAACTCAGTTCTTCTACCGTAAAAAGTTGTGAGATCCATGTAATACCAAGTCGGTTAATTTATTTAGTCCATAGATTGATACATAGACTGACTTGGCAATCGCACTAAACAATCTAATTTAATATAATATGTATTACTTGTGAGATATATTGTGTTTTCATGCGATTGCCAAGTCAATCTATGTATCAGTCTATGGACTAAATAAATTAACCGACTTGGTATTACATGGATCTCACAACTTTTTACGGTAGAAGAAATGAGTTGCGAGACTTGGCTTTTTTTACAAGTTATGTTTTTGATGGCATTCTTAGATTTTCCTGAAAGTACTCAAAACGTTAATTGCACGACTCACAACGTGAGGGAGTGCTCTACTCTCGATATGTGGCCATACCTCAATTTCACTACATAAAATCGTTCTTATACTCTTAGCTAGACATCAAATCCATATTATTATTAAAATTACAATGACTTCTTTCTTATAATTGATTCTTTAGGCTTTCGAATGTTCTTTCCACGAAATCAGATCTTCCAATAACTTCCATCCATAATTTGCATCTGAAATTTTTAAATACGATACTTAAAAAATAAATTTTCATAATTATCACCCCCAGAAACCTTAAAATTGACATCCATATTGTTTTATTAAAAAAATCCACCACATTGGATATGAAAATTGATGCCGTTTTCGTAATTGGCACCCCAAGAAACCTGCCGAGATTGACATCCATAACATTAAAAAAAATTATGTCCACCATCTTGGATTTAAAAACGAATTCCATTTTCGTTATCAGCACCACAAGAAACCTCGAAATTGATACCCATATCATATTATTAAAAAAATATCCGCCATCTTGGATATGAAAATGGATGCCGTTTTCGTAATCAACACCCCAAGAAACTTTGAAATTGCCATCCATAGCATTAAAAAAAATAATATCCACCATCTTGAATTTAAAAATGAATACCATTTTCGTAATCAGCACCCCAAGAAACCTCGAAATTGATACCCATGTCATATTATTAAAAAATGTTCGCCATCTTGGATATAAAAATGGATGCCATTTTCGTAATCAGCACCCCAAGAAACCTCGAAATTGATACCCATATCATATTATTAAAAATATGTCCGCCATCTTGGATATAAAAATGGATGCCATTTTCGTAATCATCACCCCGATAAACCTACAAATTGACCTCCATATCATACATATATTAAAAAATCTTGGATTTAATGCTATATTCGTAATTAGCACCCAGACAAACCTAAAAATTGAGCCCTAAATCTTAATATTTTATAAAAAACTTCGAAAGACCGAAGACGAGGCACTATAGTATGGTCTAAAACCTTAGCCTGTCCAACCACACGATTTAGATGAAGGAAAAAAATCAAACTTCGAAACAGTAATGCCCAGCGACTAGTACCTATTTTCTACGTCCGTCATTTTTTTTACGTTAGCAATTTGGCATGACAGAACAAAATATACATAATGTTAAAATAATAACAATATTTATTTACCTTTCTTCTGTGTGCGGGATTTGGTGAAATCGCAGATTATATATAAACACTAAATTTAAAAAGTATAAAAGCAAACGCGCGTTAAGAACCCTGGAAGTCGTGTCCCGAGCTTCTAATGCCGCCTCTACACGTTGGCCAACACGCTGGCGAATGTATTGGCCAACAACGATGGCCATCGTGTGGAGCGGGTGTTTAAGCTACGTTGGTACGTATTGGGACGATGGCCCACAAGTTGGCGCGAGATCCGTCTGGTGTCGGTTTTTTACAAAAGATCAAAGGGTTGTGACAGAGTATTGGCCGCCGCGTCCACACGTTGGGCGCACGTTTAGTTTGCTACGAGCTCTCAGAGTGATCGCACGCACGCACGCTTAAATTTTATATGCACGCATCGTAACTAGTGTCTACATAACGGCAGTAACAATGACCAATGAATAAACTTTTCGCTTTATAGAGCCCTACCAAGCTGAAAATTGTTTGTAAAACACAAGTCTTTTTAAAAAAAAAATGTTATTATACACAGGATTTTCTCCTGTATCGTGGAGGCAGTTTAGAAACATAAATTGCATAAGGACAAACATTCAGACCCGGAGAAATTATGTGCAGGCTATACAAATACTTGTTCCGTGCGGGATTTGGACCCGCGGCCCCCAGGGCAGGAACTCATTGCTAAGCCACTACGCCACGGAGCCGTCAAGAAATAAAATTTATTTTTTCCATTTCTTTTTGATCACCCTTATCTTATACACATTCACGTTGTAGTGATTGATGTATTCATTTATTTATTGATGTATTAATGCTATATTATAGGTAGCATACTAAAATCAAATTAAAAAGTAGGATACTAAAATCATGTTTTTACTGTCTTTATTATTCCCTATTAGTTTCTTTATTTCGTTAATAATACTTTAATTTTTAGCTATGGAAGAGCGAAGCCACCTGTTACAGGCATTATTTTGCTTACTAGGTGACCTCGATCACTGATCGTATAATGTAACTTTAATGTTTGACAAAATAAATTATTTATTATTATTATTATTTAGTTTTATTCTATAATTATATAATAAGAATAACCCTTTTTAAAAAGGCTTTGTTTAATAAAATTTTACAACAGTTTTATAGACAGGCTTCGAATATTTTCCAGGCCTTAGTTGTAAAAGTGTTAATTATACCTATGCCTAGGTGTGTTAATGTTTATATACTTTACTTATCTGTATAACGTTAGTGTATAATAAAGAAATATTAAAAATTTATATTAAAAATATTAAATATTAAAAATAGTGAAAATTAAATAAAAAAATAGTGGTATGCTGTGAAAAAAATAAACCGCAGCAGCCGTTAGCGCTTCAATAATCATTTTAATAAATTCGTCCGCACATTGGCCTGAACCGAAGCAAACTGAACGACCTTCCAACGTGTGGACGCGATCACAATTTCTTGGCCAATATCTCTGCCAACACATTCGCCACTGTGTTGGCCAACGTGAAGAGCCGCCGTAATACGATTGGCATGAGCAGCTCGGGCTCGTCCTTCCCTCGTCTCACCCCTCACACCCCGCACGATTGCCCCGTCTAGACGTGTTCGTCGGACGACTGTATGGATTTATAGACTGTGGTTCAGACACACAAATAAAGTTCAGTATGTGATCAGCCTCATGGGCATACAAATGTCAAATATTATTAATAGTTAATTGATTACATTATTCATAATAATAGATTAGATTATTAGATTTTAATTTAAATTTAATTAATTATTCATCTTAAATAATATTGAGCACATTGGATTAGATTATTCATATTAGATTAGATTATTCATAAATTATTAGTTCAAAATTATTATATAGTCGTTGGGTTTATTATAAGTATTATATCATCTAATACAGTGAACCGGACATTAACTCTGACATTCGATATAATATGTAGGTAAATGACCGTATACTTCCGAGCGCGCGGTTAGTACTGAACTTAGCAAGTACCTACTGCGCGTTCGCTCTGTCGGATTGTGACGTCCCGTCACAGAGAACGAGCGGGTAAAAATTAAAAAAAAATTGCGAAATTTCAAAACGTTACAACTTTCGCATTTCTGCACCAATTTGGATGAAACAAAAACTATTGTTATTTTCATAAACATAGCTTTAAAGCTATATAGGTTTTATTGTCAAATTAGAACATGTTGGTGTGACCCATTGTTTTCAATACGAAAAAATTCTTCAAAAAATTCCTAATTTCGATTTAGACGATTCTTTAGGAGCCTATAACTATACAAATACACAACATATGAGAAAAAAAATTGTGTTCGTATTTATATCTACTAGAAGTATAACTGGACCTAATATGAACAAATTTCAGAACCTCACTTTTTTTCCCTGTCCGCTTGACGTGAAATGCCCCATAGGTTGAGCTAATTACTAACATATTTATGGACTGTATTGTGGGTCTGAAATAAGTTGTTATTATTTTACTAGGATTAGGAAATATGAGAAAGGCCACCTTTCTCAAACAAATTTTCTTAAATATATTATGAGATTAAAAATTGTTACTCAATTAATTGTTATACTGTATTGTGATATGAGGAAAATAGCGGATAAATCACAAAGCAGGCGATTTAGTTTTTATAATTTATATCACAAATAAATCAAAATATACTCTATACCAAGAATATGAAAGTTTAATTCATTGCATTTTTTGCGCCCAAAGCAAGGGGCTACAAGCAAGGGGGAGGGAGGTAGTAAATGCTCTTAGCAAACCACGCAGCTGCGCGGTTATTTGGGACTCACTATGAAGTGACTAAACACCACCTGTGAGAATTAACTATGGCCTGGAGGGCCTTTCTGCCGTATCGGAAGCGACCCCCTTTAGGGAAAGGGGGCGCAGTTTCATTGCATTAACTTTTTAAGCTTATGTACTTACTACCTATGCCCAACAGTGAGGTTTTTTTCATACTTAAATACATACAGTTCTCGATAATTTGAAACTCAAGGGACCAGAGAAAAATTTCAAATTACCAAGAGTTCAAAATAACAGGAGTTCAGACAACCAAGAGGGGAAGGAGGAAAAAATCGAGTAAGCAACAACAATAATCATTTGTACAATTGTTCACAAATGTTCATTTTGAAAAGAAGTCTCCCTCATTTATGTAAACAATCGACAGGTCGGTACATGTATGTAAACAAACGACAGTATGGAGTGTAGAGTACAAGGAGGACCATCTCTATATAAGAAAAGTGTCCCTAAAAAGGCGTCCAATAAGGGTGGATAGATTAAAAAATAGCGCCAAAAGTAATTAGAATAAGATGGAGAAATAAACAAGGACCGACCAATCCGCTTGGTTTTGTACTACGTAAATAGTTGAGATTTTGTATACTAGCATTTTACTAACTACTCTAGTCATGAAATTTTTTAAATATTTAAATTCAGCTGACTTCACTCCGTTCACAACAGCTATCTTCATATCGTAGTTTTTCAAACGCCAGCGCTATTGTGGTAGGTTTTGGAACCCCTATTTTCAGTAAATAGTAGGACACTTTTTCGCCCCTTATAAGATGGTTTTCCCTGTACTCTACACTCCATAAACGTCAGGGAAGCTCAGACTTCAAATTAATGCATTTTGGCAGGCATGATACTATACCTTCAACTTCAAATTACCGAGGGAACCAATTAATATTGATTTTATTCAATTTATCGAGTATTTTTCCAGGGACTGGGAAAAAATTTCCTAAATTATCGAAAGATTCAAATTAACGAGTGTCAAATTAGAGTCAACTGTATCACTATTTCAGGTGTTGTCGGTTGCGCTTGTGGTTGCATGGCGTGGGCTATGGGTGGAGTATTAGCTGCGACGGGTATTGAAAAAGCCGAACTGCCGCCAACAAAACTGTGGAGTTGGCTACTTCTAGATGCCATACTAGGACCACTGCTATTAGACTCCCTGTGGATCTGGTAAGTATTGTGCACAATATATTATCATCGTGATATTAATTATATCTTAATAACTGAGAAAAACTAAAAATACTTATTTTCATTAAGTCTCAAAGATTTTATATATAATAGGTGACAAACGAGCATACAGTCCACTTGATGGTAAGTGGTGGCTGTGACCCATTGACATCTACATTTATCCACAATAAAGAATCAAAATGCAGATGCGTTGTCACCCGTGAGGATTAAGATGGAATGCTCTTTTTTTTTTGCCGTGTAGTGGCGGTCAAGAATATCCACTACCCCATATTCTCCCGTGGGTGTCGTAAAAGGCGACAAAGGGAAACAGGCGGGAGATGGGCAGCAGCATCTTCCTGATAATAGCCAAAGTTACAATAAAAAAACTGCGGTTGCCAACCCGCTCGCCAAGCGTGGCAACTATGGCAAATACCCCCCAATGACGAGAGTAACAAAGAGACGGCCCCCAGTCCCCGGCGGCCCCGCTATTCCTGGCTACGGTGGCGACCATGGTAACGGCGGGGCAGGGGGTGCTAAGAATCTCCGGTGGAGGTTCGGTTGCCACCTACGACGACTCGACCTGGCAACGTACAACGCACGCACCCTGAGGACTGACGAGAAGATCGTGGAGCTGGAAGAAGAGATAGACAAGTTGCGCTGGCATATTATGGGATTATCCGAAGTCCGAAGAGAGGGGGAGGACACGGTAATCCTCGAATCCGGCAACTTGCTCTATCACCGGGAGGGCGACCATCTGTCCCAAGGAGGTGTCGGATTTATCGTCCACAAGTCTCTCGTTAACAACGTTGTAAAGATCGGGAGTGTGTCGACGAGGGTTGCGTACCTTATACTCAGAATCACCAAACGGTATTCGCTGAAGGTCATACAGGTTTACGCACCAACTTCGGCACACCCCGATGAGGAGGTGGAGAAAATGTATGAGGATATCTCTAGAGCCATGCATTCCTCCAAAACCCAATATACGGTGTTAATGGGAGACTTCAATGCAAAACTAGGCACAAGAGAGAACGGTGAGCTGAAAGTAGGGAAATTTGGAATAGGGCAACGGAACCCAAGGGGCCAGCAGCTGGCCGACTTCATGGAGAAAGAGGGACTCTTTATGATGAACTCTTTCTTCAAGAAGCGGCCCCACAGGAAGTGGACCTGGTCGAGCCCCGACGGTTCGACAAAAAATGAGATTGACTTCATTATGACGACCAGACGACAACTGTTCAGTGATGTCTCAGTGATCGCGAGGGTGAAAACCGGCAGCGATCACCGAATGGTTAGAGGCACACTGAACCTAAATGTTAAGTTGGAGAGGTCTCGTCTGATGAAGTCAACGCTCCGTCCCCCTCGTGCTCTAATCCAGAGTCCCGAAACCTTTCAGCTCGAGTTACAAAACCGTTTTCAGTGCCTAGAAGACTGCAATGAAGTGGACGATATGAATGACAAGCTCGTGGAAACTGTCCATGCGGTTGGAGCTAAGTTCTGCAAGACCCGCCGCAGAAGAACACAAAAACTCTCCGATCACACTCTTAATCTCATGGCTGTTAGACGGGAGATGAGGCTACATTCTTCAACAGATTTGACAGCATACAGGCAACTGAACAGACAGATCTCCAAATGCATGCGGCGAGACTTACGCAACTTCAATACAGCTCGTATTGAAGAAGCGATCGAGCGGAACCAAGGCTCCAAAGTCTTTGCCAGAGATCTGTCTGCCAGAAAGTGCCAACTGTCAAGGCTGAAGACCGAATGTGGCAGCATAGTTTCCGGGGCACCTGAGATTTTGAGTGAGATTGAGAGGTTCTATGGGCAGCTGTACACGTCATCGTTGGAGCCACACGCAAGTGTGAGTAACGATCCAAGAGCGAGTCTTATTCGACACTATTCCGAAGATATCCCGGACGTCAGTCTGAGCGAGATTAGAATGGCTCTCCAGCACCTTAAAAACGGCAAGGCCCCAGGCGAGGATGGAATTACAGCGGAGCTTCTGAAAGCGGGTGGAAGACCGGTACTTGAAGTCCTTCAGAAGCTCTTTAATTCCGTCCTCCATGGTGGCATTACACCGGAGGCGTGGAGCAGAAGTGCGGTGGTCTTGTTCTTCAAGAAAGGTGACAACGCTCTCTTGAAGAACTACAGACCGATTTCCCTTCTGAGCCGCGTCTACGTGCTGTTTTCGAGAGTCATTACGAATCGTCTCGCGCGCAGACTTGACGACTTCCAGCCTCCCGAACAAGCCGGTTTCCGAAAGGGCTTTAGCACCATAGACCACATACATACCCTACGGCAAATTGTACAGAAGTCCGAAGAGTACAATTTGCCACTAAGTCTGGCGTATGTGGACTATGAGAAAGCCTTTGATTCCGTCGAAATTTGGGCGGTGCTGCAGTCCCTTCAGCGATGCCAAGTTGACTGTCGGTATATCGAAGTGCTGAAGTGTTTGTACAATAGAGCTACGATGGCTATCCGAATACAGAACCAGAGTACGAAACCTATCCAATTGCAGAGAGGTGTAAGACAGGGTGACGTTATATCCCCGAAACTCTTCACCGCTGCATTGGAAGACGTTTTCAAGCTTCTGGACTGGAAAGGATACGGAATTAACACAATGGCGAGTACATCACTCACCTTCGATTTGCCGACGATATAGTCCTCATGGCAGAATCGCTGGAGGAACTAAGCACTATGCTCAATGACCTCAATAGTGTCTCCCAACGGATAAGTCTTAAGATGAACATGGACAAAACAAAGATTATGTTTAATCTCCATGTCACACCTATGCCGGTAGTTGTTGGGAGCACTAAGCTCGAAGTTGTTGACGAGTATGTTTACCTGGGACAAATAGTCCGACTATGTAAGTCCAACTTCGACCGAGAGGTCAATCGACGGATTCAACTCGGCTGGGCAGCGTTCGGGAAGCTACGACACATCTTCTCGTCAGAAATACCTCAAAACCTTAAAACAAAATTGTACAACCAGTGCGTGTTGCCAGTGATGACTTACGGAACTGAGACGTGGTCCTTCACTGCTGGCCGTATGAGGAAGCTCAAGGTCGCTCAGCGAGCTATGGAGAGGGCTATGCTCGGAGTTTCTCTGCGTGATAAACTTAGGAATGAGGATATCCGCAGTAGAACCAGAGTAACCGACATAGCCCAACGGATTAGTAAGCTGAAGTGGCAGTGGGCCGCCATATAGCTCGAAGAACCGACAACCGATGGGGAAGAAAGGTTCTCGAGTGGCAGCCTCGTACTGGTAGGCGAAGTGTAGGGCGTCCCCCCACAAGATGGAGTGACGACCTGGTAAAACATGCAGGAAGTCGATGGATGCAGGTGGCTCGGGACCGTGCTTTGTGGCATTCCTTGGGGGAGGCCTATGTTCAGCAGTGGACTTGTGAAGGGCTGTAATGATGATGATGATGCTCTTTTTTTCCAGTAAACAGGCTTTCCGGTTCTCTACACTCACCATACGAAACACAGCAGTGTTAAGCTGCTATTTTACTCTGGTATTCTGTGAGACTTGAGATTATTTTCAATCTGAAATTATCAGCTATAAGCATTTTTATATCATATAATGTGTGTGCGGCTTAAGAATATCCACTACCCCATATCGTCGCGTGGGTGTCGTAAGAGGCGACGGAGAGGAACTGCAACAGGACATGGATAGCAGCGTCTTCCCGATAACAACTCAATATAATCCAAAACTACAGTTAGCAGCCTGCCTGACAAGCGTGTTAACTACTGCAAAATAGGGGGAGCGATTTAAAAAAAATATCTATGAGGGTAACCTATATTCAACAGTGGACTTTAAAGGCTGTAATGCATGGACTCAATCAACAGATATTTAAAAGAAACATTTATCGTTATCTGCTCTCAACCTACTGTATTATAATATACAGGGTTATTTTTCAGAGTAGCCAAATTTTAAATTTAAGTTCAAATATAAAAATAATGATATACCGTTATTTTAGTAAATGAGGCTTACATTTTTATTTGAAATTATCCCAAATTGAATGTGATTTATGCGCAACAACGTTTTTGCCTACCGATCGACCCTTACGAATGTGTGCGTGCGCAGTAAAATCAGTTAAAACAATGCATTACCATGCATTTTTAATTTAAAAGTTAAAAAAGGAAGAATGTTTGAGATTTTTTTTATTAATTTTTCTTCACCATTAGCCTCTATTACTTTTTCTGAACCCTGTATAGTATCTATAATACTGTCGAAATTCTACGGACATGTACCTGTGTAGTCTGATATGTTTTAAACCAATAATGTAACCTATTACAATAAATGATAAATTTAATCAATCATTCAGTAGCAATATATTTTATCTATTCTTACTAAACTAAAAATGTAAATATTATGTAATAATGTTAAAATACAATATTTTACATAATTACGTGTACTGTTGCTCTGTTCTTATTAAATAAATGAACAGGGGCAGATCACTCACGTCGTCAAAGACAGCCACAAGTATGTTGGCGTTAAGTATCCCCCTCGGGGCTTGCGTGGAGTTCTGGCGCGGCACGTACAGTGCGGGCGCGTGGCGTGTTTTAGCCGCGCTGTTTTCTAGCGCCGGCTGGGCCACGGCTGCGATTGAACTGCCTCGTGTGTCAGCACCCTTAGACTGGCTCACTACACGTATGCGAGCAGCAGAGGGCTTCTCGTAAGTACAGTTATGTAAAATTAAAAAAAAACGATTGTTATATTTTTATAATTGTATTATTTATTCATAAATTAAAGTGATAGTGTGATGAAATAACTTTTTTTATAGGAAAGAGGGCATGCGGCTCACCTGATGGTAAGTGGCGACCGCCTGCCATGAACAACACCAGGGGAATTGCAGGTGCATTTCCGGCCGCTCGTTAATAAGCTTGTTTCTTGCAGGTCTCTAAGTCGCATCGGTCCGGAAAAATTGCCGATGGTAATCGATTGCATAAAGTAGTCGTGGACTTTTTAAGATATACTAAAGTTTGCTAGAAAATCTATGAATTCTGGATTTATATTTCAAAACCGAATTTTTAACACGGTTGATAATCCGATTAACAATGTTTCAACAACAACAATTCGGACTTCATTGCTTACAGCCAACAGGTATCCATGATCCCAATGTAAAAAGGGATTCATCACACTATTTTATCTCGTGACTTCAGAGATGACTGTAGAAAATGGTATAAAGACTACAAACTCCTATGAACGGCAGTAACTTCTCGAATAAGCCTGATGTGAAATATCCAGACCGGTGACGGGAAGCGGCGTCCAGGATAGAAAATGACCGGTACTCCTTCCTTCTGCCAACCATGAAAATTAGAGCAAATCCTCTATGATGGGCGTATCTCATACTCAATAGCGAACGTTTTTTTCATTCATTACAGTCTATCAAAATTTCACTATTGGACATAGATTTCCCTTATAGGGGGATATTTGCCACAGTTGCCACTCGAGCACGACTGCAGTTCTTACGGTGTTACGATTTGAAGGTGGATTCGCATAGATCTCGACGAGATACGCCGCAAAGTAAGAATAAAATTTTGTGATATCTCGCCTACTTATCGAGATATCGATACACAAAAATTACTTTTTTTGCACTGGAATATTGACCCAAAGTTACTTCTGCAAGGGTTTCGGTGCTGCGGTCAGTACAGCCCCTTCACGCTTAAGTAACAAATCCTAGGTACCCATGGTCACTTACGCAGCTTTGGGTTATTGCCAGCATCAGCCGCTACGGTTCGCACAGATGCCTGCTATTTGCTGCAGCGGGCGGGGGCTGCTCTCCCTTCGCGCCTACGGCTTTACGAAAACATTAAGCGTAGGGCAGACAAGACTACGAGGAGTCGGGACGTGTTGATTCGGTTTTATTATTCGATTTTTGAGTATCGATATCTCAGAAGCTAAGCGAGATATCGAAAAATTTTTATTCTTACTTTTCGGCGTATCTCGTTGAGATCTATGCGAAATCGTGGCGCCATAGGAACCGTAGAAGCCCCGCCACGTCGATTAATAACCGCAGTTTTTATTAATTTGAGCTGTTATCGAGAAGATACTGCTGGTGCTCATCTCCAATTGCACTCCCCTCTGTCGCCTCTTACGACACACACGGAACTATATTGTACCCTATAATAATATTGGGATACCATATAGTTCCATGGGCTTAGTATTAATAGTATTATAGATTTATGCAATTTAAGATGAGAAAATAAATAAACTAGGATATGCTTGCAAAAATGGTGTGTATCACCTAATTTACAAAGCACCTTTATTCCTTCCACTAAGTAGTTAGCCATCGCATAGTCTATTTTTTATGATGACGCCGCCGTTTTAATGCGAAACACGTTGCGTATTGTTACGAGCTTGGGGTTCGAGACAATTAAAACTGCCGATTAAATTACCAAAATTGACACTAATCACACAACACTAATTACAATCTAAAACCACACTAATAATAAAACACAATCACTTTAGTTCGCAGTTATTTCGCTTCGAAGTATTCTCTTGTATCGCCAATTCAATACTGACTCGGTCGTGGTCTATACCAGCCTTATATAGGGCCTCAGATAGTTTCCAGAACATTCTACTGTAGCGACATCTAGAATGTTCGAGTACATATCGGTCCCGAAATTTCTGGAAGGATCTTGACTCTCCTAGTTCTGCTACTCGACACTAGAGAGCGCTAGTGTAACTAGTGTTGATATGTACAAGACATTAATAGTGGCGCGCAACAGTATTATCAACTGTAGAGATTATTTCTTAGTGTAGAGGTTAGAGTGGTGTTCGGGTTAACGGTAGCAGTCACTTATTATGTAAACTATTGGTTACTTGTAAGTTGGAATATGTCAGCTGGACTGGGGAAGGACACGCCCGCACAGAAAGAATACCAGCGTGAAACGGCATCATAATGCTACTGAGTTTCGTATAGAGAATGACGAGAACCAGTAACCCTTATTACTAGTAACTAGACAGGTCATCTTGGTCCTCAGGTGTGACAACGCATTCGAGGATAGATGTAGGTGTATGTGAACCTTAGCATGATGCACTTACCATCAGGTGGACTGCATTTTGTGTTTCGTTTGTTACTCTTACTTCTATAAAAAAAACAGCGCACGCGGTTGTTGGAGGGAGGGAGATCCTGTTCATACTAGGAAATATTTATTAAATATATACAATATTCTTAATCGATCGGCTCGATTCATTGGCACTGCGAAGAAATGTTGCATCTCTTTGCATTTTCTTTCGCATCTACCATGGGGAGTGCTCTGAGGAATTGTTCGGATTAATCCCAGCCGCCAAATTTCACGAACGCACATCGCGGCAGAACTCCCGATACCATCCACACCATCTGGATGATTGGCGGTCCACCACTGTGCGATTTAGAAGATGTTTTCTTCCTCGCACGACTTCCTTGTGGAATCGATTACCATCAGCGATTTTTCCGGACCGATACGACTTAGGGACCTTCAAGAAAAGAGCGTACTCCTTTTTAAAAGGCCGGCAACGCATCTGCAATTCCCTCCCTGGTGTTGCAGTTGTTCATGGGCGGCGGTAGTCACTTACCATCAGGTGAGCCGCATGCTCGTTTGCCCCCTCTCCTATAAAAAAAAAATATAATTTTTACCCTCAAAGTAACACGTGATTCCATTATTTGTAATATTTAATATTTTTATTTTTTATTGTTAGGACTATAAGAAATATAGCGGAGTTGGACGAAGAATCTGAAGCACTCATGTCATCCGATGAGCCGACGTAGCAGGTTCAAGCGGTTTGCCTTCTCTGCAGTAGAAATTACTTGCAAGTCTGAGCGCACTTGGTTTGATGTGTGAACACTGTTATTCCTAGTCTATGGTGTTATAGCATTAACGTAAATAAAACTAAGATAAAGTGACATCTGTCAAAAAATATTGTGAATGTTTTGTTTATGTTTCGACGAAAAAAATTCTCACTAGTGCATTATTTTTTTTTTATTTGAACAAGCCAAAAAGGTTACAACCGGAATGGAGTTTATGTAGTATTATTTTATAAGACAATAACGATCATTCCAAAACAGTTTATTTTTAATTTATTAAAGTATACATACCAAAAGTGGAAGTTAGAATAAAAGTTGTTATTTCATATTTTCTTGTAACTTTATTTATGTATAAATACAATACCTCTTTCATAGAATTTAACAAATAAGCTATTTAATAACAATTCTTTCAGTCGTATCTGACTATAACCTAATAAATACAAGACAATTACTTTAATTTCAAAATAGCTCTGTATATAAAATATATAAAATTGCCTTTGCATCTATTTAATGCCATCTCAGATTGTAGAAAAAAGACAAGCCAGGTGGTGCGACTGTGGGATCAACACTAAGTTACGTGTGCGTAACAACATCTATGCAATAAAATTACAGTGTAGTAAAAAAAGTCCCACTTTTTATTAAATAATCAGGCATACTCTAGCAGTGTAATGATAATTAACTATTATTAACAGGATTTTTTTTACTATGTAATCATCATCATTATTACAGCCCTTCGCAAGTCGACTGCTGAACATAAGTCTCCCCCAAGGAACTAAGCACGATCCTGAGCCACCTGCATCCATCGACTTCCTTAATGTCTTACCAGGTCGTCACTACATCTATTAGGGGGATGCCCTACACTTCGCCCGCCGGTACGAGGCTGCCACTCGAGAACCTTTTTTCCCCATCGGTTGTTGGTTCTTCGAGCTATATGGCCGGCCAATGGCCAATTCAGCTTACTAATCCGTTGGGCTATGTCGGTCACTTTGGTTCTATTGCGGATATCCTCATTTCTAAGTTTATCACGCGGAGAAACCCCGATCATAACGCCCTCCATAGCTCGCTGAACCACTTTGAGCTTCCTCATACGGCCAGCAGTGAAGGACCACGTCTCAGTTCCATAGGTCATCACTGACAACACGCACTGGGTGTACAGTCTCGTTTTCAAGTTTTGACGTATGCATGACGAGAAGATGTGCCGTAATTTCTCGAACGCTGCTCAGCCGATTTGAATCCGTCGATTGACCTCTGGGTCGAAGTTGGACTTACCTAGTCGGACTATTTTTCCCAGGTAAACATACTCGTCAACAACTTCTAGCTTAGTGCTCCCAACAACTACTCGATCGAACGATGTTTGTTTTGTCCATGTTTATCTTAAAACCTATCCGTTGGGAGGCATTATTGAGGTCATTGAGCATAGTGCTTAGGTCCTCCAGCGATTCTGCCATAAGGACTATATCGTCGGCAAATCGATAGTGAGTGATGTACTCGCCGTTGATGTTAATCCTTTCCAGTCGAGTAGCTTGAAAACGTCTTCCAATGCAGCGGTGAAGAGTTTCGGGGATATAACGTCACCTTGTCTTACACCTCTGCAGTTTGAAAGGCTTCGTACTCTGGTTCAGTACTCGGAACGCCATCGTAGCCCTACTGTACAAACACTTCAGCACTTCGATATACCGACAGTCAACTTGGCACCGCTGAAGGGACTGCATAACTGCCCGAATTTTGACGGAATCAAAGGCTTTCTCATAGTCCACATACGCCAGACATAGTGGCAAATTGTACTCTTCGGACTTCTGTACAATTTGCCGAAGGGTATGTATCTGGTCTATGGTACTAAAGCCTTTTCATAAACTTGCTTGTTCGGGAGGCTGGAAGTCGTCAAGTCTGCATGCGAGACGATTCGTAATGACTCGAAAATAGCACGTAGACGTGGCTCAGAAGGGAAATCGGTCTGTAGTTCTTCAAGAGAGCGTTGTCGCCTTTGTTGAAGAACAAGACCACCGCACTTCTGTTCCACACCTCTGGTGTAGTGCCATCATGGAGGACGGAATTAAAGAGCTTCTGAAGGACGTCAAGTACCGGTTTTCCACCTGTTTTTACAAGCTCCACTGTAATTCTATCCTCACCTGGGGCATTGCCGTTTTTAAGGTGCTGGAGAGCCATTCAAATCTTGCTCAGACTAACGTCCGGAATACCATCGGAATAGTGTCAGATAAGACTCGCTCTTGGATCGTTACTCACACTTGCATGTGGCTTCAACGATGTTATGTACAGCTGCCCATAAAATCTCTCAATCTCACTCAAAATCTCAGGTGTCCCAGAAACGACGCTGCCACACTCGGTCTTCAGATTCGACGGTTGGCTCTTTTTGGCGGACAGATCTCTGGCAAAGACAGCCGAAGCCGCTCGATCGCACCTTCAATACGAACTGTATTGAAGTTGCATTTGGAGATCTGTCTGTTCAGTTGCCTGTACGCTGTCAAATCTGCTTAAGACTGCAGCTCCATTTCCCCGCGCTCTTCTGTGTACGATTCAATTCACAACGTTATTGCGTATGCGTGCATAGTAAAATAGTAGGCGTCACATATTTATTAATGACAATCAGTTAAAATAATGCATTACCACGCATTCTAAATTTAAAAGATAATAATTTAAAATTAAAAATGTTGTACAGCCGATTTCAATATAATTTATTAAGAATAACTCAAAAAATAATTGGCTTGACCTTGATCAAATTCACATGGAACCACACGAGAGGTACCAGCTTTCAAATAAAAAAAGAATTATCGAAATCGGTTCACCCAGTAAAAAGATATGAGGTAACACACATAAAAGAAAACAAAAAAAATACAGTGGAATTGAGTACCGTCTCCTTTTTGGAAGTCGGCAGAAAAGGACAGATTGTTTTAGGTTTTTTATAATTAATTTTTCTTCGCCATTCGCCTGTATCACTTATTTTGAACCTTCTCTGCAAATTTGGGTGAATATTGCAAAATAATGTGTGTAAGTGCCGTGTAGTGGCGGTTAAGAATATCCACTACCCCATATCTTCCCGTGGGTGTCGTAAAAGGCGACAAAGGAAAACAGGCAGGAGATGGGCAGCAGCATCTTCCTGATAACAACAAATTACATTAAAAAACTGCGGTTGCCAACCTGCTTGCCAAGCGTGGCAACTATGGCAAAAACCCCCCCAATAATGAGAGTAACAAAGAGACGGCCCCCAGTCCCCGGCGGCCCCGCTATTCCTGGCTACGGTGGCGACCATAGTAACGGCGGGGCAGGGGGTGCTAAGAATCTCCGGTGGAGGTTCGGTTGCCACCTGTGATGACTCGACCTGGCAACTTATAACGCACGCACCCTGAGGACTGACGAGAAGATCCTGGAGCTGGAAGAAGAGATAGACAAGTTGCGCTGGAATATCATAGGATTATCCGAGGTCCGAAGAGAGGGGGAGGATACGGTAATCCTCGAAACCGGCAACTTGTTCTATCACCGGGAGGGCGACCATCTGTCCCAAGGAGGTGTCGGATTTATCGTCCACAAGTCTCTCGTTAAAAACGTTGTAAAGATTGGGAGTGTGTCGACGAGGGTTGCGTACCTTATACTAAGAATCACCAAACGGTATTCGCTGAAGGTTATACAGGTTTACGCACCAACCTCGGCACATCCCGATGAGGAGGTGGAGTAAATGTATGAGGATATCTCTAGAGTCATGCATTCCTCCAAAACCCACTATACGGTGTTAATGGGAGACTTCAACGCAAAACTAGGCACAAGAGAGAACGGTGAGCTGAAAGTAGGGAAATTCTAAATAGGGCAGCGGAACCCAAGGAGCCAGCAGCTGGCCGACTTCATGGAGAAAGAGGGACTCTTTATGATAAACTCTTTCTTCCAGAAGCGGCCCCACAGGAAGTGGACCTGGTCGAGCCCCCACGGTTCGACAAAAAATGAGATTGACTTCATTATGACGACCAGACGACAACTGTTCAGTGATGTCTCAGTGATCACGAGGGTGAAAACCGGCAGCGATGACCGAAAGGTTAGAGGCACACTGAACCTAAACGTTAAGTTGGAGAGGTCACGTCTAATGAAGTCAACGCTCCGTCCCCCTCGTGCTGTAATCCAAAGTCCCGAAACCTTTCAGCTCGAGCTAAGAAACCGTTTTCAGTGCCTAGAAGATTGCAATGCAGTGAACGATATGAATGACAAGCTCATGCTACATTCTTCAACAGATTTGACAGCATACAGGCAACTGAACAGACAGATCTCCAAATGCATGCGGCGGGACTTACGCAACTTCAATACAGCTCGTATTGAAGAAGCGATCGAGCGGAACCAAAGCTCCAAAGTCTTTGCCAGATATCTGTCTGCCAGAAAGAGCCAACTGTCGAATCTGAAGACCGAGTGTGGCAGCGTCATTTCCGGGACACCTGAGATTTTGAGTGAGATTGAGAGGTTCTATGAGCAGCTGTACACATCATCTTTGGAGCCACACGCAAGTGTGAGTAACGATCCAAGAGCGAGTCTTATCCGACATTATTCCGATGATATTCCGGACGTCAATTTGAGCGAGGTTAGAATGGCTCTCCAACACCTTAAAAACGGCAAGGCCCCAGGCGAGGATGGAATTACAGCGAGCTTCTGAAAGCGGGTGGAAAACTGGTACTTGAAGTTCTTCAGAAGCTCTTTAATTCCGTCCTCCATGGTGGCATTACACCGTAGGCGTGGAGCAGAAGTGCGGTGGTCTTGTTCTTCAAGAAAGGCGACAACGCTCTCTTGAAGAACTATAGACCGATTTCTCTTCTGAGCCGCGTCTACGTGCTGTTTTCCAGAGTCATTACGAATCGTCTCGCGCGCAGACTTGACGACTTCCAGCCTCCCGAACAAGCCGGTTTCCGAAAAGGCTTTAGCACCATAGACCACATACATACCCTTCGGCAAATTGTACAGAAGTCCGAGGAGTACAATTTACCACTATGTCTGGTGTATGTGGACTATGAGAAAGCCCAAAGGCTTTCTCATAGTCATCATTCACCGCCCAAATTTCGACGGAATCAAATTTCCGTCGAAATTTGGGCGGTGCTGCAGTCCCTTCAGCGGTGCCAAGTTGACTGTCGGTATATCGAAGTGTTAAAGTGCTTGTACAGTAGGGCTACAATGGCTATCCGAGTACAGAACCAGAGTACGAAACCTATCCAATTGCAGAGAGGTGTAAGACAGGGTGACGTCATATCCCCGAATCTCTTCACCGCTGCTTTGGAAGACGTTTTCAAGCTTCTGGACTGGAAAGGATACGGTATCAACATCAATGGCGAGTACATCACTCACCTTCAATTTGCCGACGACATAGTCCTTATGGCAGAATCGCTGGAGGACCTAAGCACTATGCTCATTGACCTCAATAGTGTTTCCCAACGGATAGGTCTTAGGATGAACATGGACAAAACAAAGATCATGTTTAATATCCATGTCACACCTATGCCTGTAGTTGTTGGGAGCACTAAGCTCGAAGCTGTTGACAAGAATGTTTACCTGGGACAAATAGTCCGACTAGGTAAGTCCAACTTCGACCGAGAGGTCAATCGACGGATTCAACTCAGTTGGGCAACGTTCGGGAAATTACGGCACATCTTCTCGTCAGGTATACCTCAAAACTTGAAAACGGGACTATACAACCAGTGCGTGTTGCCAGTGATGACATATGGAACTGAGACGTGGTCCTTCACTGCTGGCCGGATAAGTAAGCTCAAGGTCGCTCAGGGAGCTATGGAGAGGGCTATGCTCGGAGTTTCTCTGCGTGATAAACTTAGAAATGAGGATATCCGCAGTAGAACCAGAGTAACCGACATAGCCCAACAGATTAGTAAGCTGAAGTGGCAATAGGCCGGCCATATAGCTCGAAGAACCGACAACCGATCGGGTAAAAAGGTTATCGAGTGGCAGCCTCGTACCGGCAGGTTAAGTGTAGAGCGTCACCCCACTAGATGGAGTGACGACCTGGTAAGATATGCAGGTGGCTCAGGACCGTGCTTTGTGGCATTCTTTGGGGGAGGCCTATGTTCAGCAGTGGACTTGTGAAGGGCTGTAATGATGATGATGATGATGAACCCTGTATAACTCGTAACTCTATTTCAGGGACAATACTTTAATGTAAACTGGCAACACTTACCGATTTTCGTTAAGGTTTTGTGTTCCTAGTCTTCAGCATCAATTAGCATCGAAAAATAATATTACAGTACTTAAAATTTAATCTCTATTCTGGTAATCAATATTGCCTTGCCTTTTTTACATTTTGAACCGACTTCAAAATAGGAGTTTCTTATTTCGACTGTATTCTTTATGAGTTACCTCAGAACTTTTTGCTAGGTGAACCGATTGAGATGATTATTTTTCTATTTGAAAGCTGGTGCTGCAGATCTGACCAGTAATTTTTGAGTTATCCTTAATAATGCGTATTTAATTGACTTCGACTAAATTGATGATGTTCTCATTTTATTTATATTGAAGTCCGTTGTATAAAATTTTTAATTTTTTCACTTGTTCGGACGGTTTGTCACGTCTTGTCGACGCTTTGTTTAGTACTGGCTCGAATTAATTTGCTTTTTTAATTTAAACTTGCTTTTCACACTTCCGTGTTCTGCGCGCTCCATATAATTTTGTTCTAAAACCTGAAAATTTCATCAGGAAATTAGTTACAATAAGAGATAGTACAAAGTCTCCGCTTGTCAAAAGGACAGATCAACAAGTTAATGAGAAATTAATATGTACCTAATCAGCGTGAATATTTAAATTCTTATAAAGACTAAGCCTTGAGTGTGAACAAAAACAAAGAAGTATAGTAGCAATGTATAAACGACCAACGGTTGGGCACAGGCCTCCTTACATTATTAAGTGGCGAAGCTTGCGAAGTCACTTATTGATTTCACGATGTCTGTCCGTCTGTCCGTCTGTCCGTCCGTCTACAGACGACGTCTGTCCCACGATTATCTCGAGAACGGTTTCGAATTTTCAAATTCTGTTTTCAGCAATCGATTACTGATCACCCAGGCATCTGAACTTCCTATTTTGAAACTGATTGCTCAAACTTTGCTATGCTGTTAGCTTGCTAGGTTTATTGCGAGTATAATGGAGCGAAAAGAATCTACTGCACTATCTGCACAGAATACTTTACTCCTACCGCACTATCTGCTATTCCATTACTTGACAGACATAGTATGTGCAGGGCTGCCACTAGAACCAACTTATTTTATACCGCTGGGTCCCTGAAATTCTACAAAATCACATCTTATTACAAACAAAATGAAATAAAACTGTTGAAAATAGTCTGTAAGAAATATAATTTTTATTATTTAATTTTTGGTTGCTAACGAATACTTGCAAAGCAGCTTGCGTCATTTCCGATTGGAGTAACTTAAAAAAGTGCCTGCTTGGTCTTGTCATAAACGTTTATGAATTGTTCGATCTCTCGGCATGTTTTTTAACTTGCCAATCTCACGTAGAAAAAAAATGATTGGATATAGATTTTAAATTTGAATTGACATTGGCAGAATTCTTTTATGAGAAGCCATAAAGTAAAGAAGAAGAAGAATACTTAGATATTATAAGAAAGTAATTTTTAAGTTTAGATTTTTTGACAACTGAGCAAGCTTTGGACGTGGAAAATCACAGAAATTATAGTTTAAATGCAAGAAAGATAAAAAATTAAACACCATAGTGAATTATAGGGGTCGAAACACGATTGATTCAGCTTGACTCGATACAAAACAGTCGCAGTTACCTCAAGATCTTAATTTTTCTCTTCTTTTCTAATTTTAATCTCAAGTAAAGTCTAGAGAAAAAATAATTTTATTCGATTTTTGTATCTGAAATTTTGTCTCTATAACTATAATGAGCCGTGGTAGCACAGAGGCTAAATGCTCGCTGCAACCCAGGTGCGATCCCCGCCGGCACCAAGGAAATTATTAATTGCAGTTTTTAGTACTGGTTTACCACGTGCTCGGCGGTGAAGGAAAACATCGTGAGGAAACCTGCATGTCTGAGAAATAAGAAAAAATATTTCGAAGATTTGACGTTCGCCAACATGCATTGGGGCAGCGCGGCGGACATTTCCTTGCCCCAAACCCCACTCAGAAACGAGAGGAGGCCTGTGCCCAGCAGTGGGACGTGTATAGGCTGTAACTAACTAACTATAATGCCCTAATGAATACATCAAGGTATAATAGTTTTATTTGATTCAATATTTTACTATAAAAATAATTAATATAAATATCTTGAAATAACATGGTGGTTCAAATGTTAGATATCGGTGTGGTATTCACGCCGCCCGCGCGGTCCAGCCTGCCTGCAGTTGCTGCCGCGCCAGATATGTAGAGTAGGTACATATCTGGGGCGACTTGGGTGTTCATCTTGAGTCGGGTTTGTCTTGACTCGGTGCCAGTGATCAGCGCCTTCTCCTCGGGAGAGCTTGCGTGTATTGGAACGGTGTTTATCAGATGTCTGTAGTTACATCATCATACATCATACATCTGTGCGCGCAAATATATTCGTTGCATTTAGATTTTCAATTTTCAGGTTCCTCCTAATATTATTGTATATTACGTAGCGCGTGGTACAGGATGATACAATAACGATAATCTGCGTCTTCCTGACACACTGACAAACTCCAGTCGTTTAATTAAAATTAAAAATAAAATAGAATCCGCAGAGAAGTTTCTTCCCCCCCCCCCCCCCTTCCTACTATTCCATTTTCAATAGTAGAAGGCGGGGAGAAGCAACTTCTCTGTGGAACCCCGCCCTCTACTATTCGTTTATAGGACGAAGCTTCCTCTAATGAGACTAATACTCTCATTATGCGTCGAGAGAGGGATAGGTTCGATAACTTGAAGAGCAGGCCGTCATGCTAGTCCCTGTTAAAAGCCTTCACCAAGTCCAGGAGAGCAAAGTAAAATATTACCCTTGTGAGTTCAAACGTAGTCGAGCGTCCAGCCCTAGACCCAAAATTGCTTGTTTCGCAGATTCAAGAAGAATCTGTTGCAATAAGAGCTTTTCAAACACCTTCGAGGTGCCCGAAAGAAGAATTATTGGTCAGTTAACTGTCGCGCCGCAGTGTATTCATCCCGGGTTTGTGTTTCATAATGATCTATCTCAGCTTAAAATTGGGGCGGATATGCCATTGAACTGTCTGCGTCTTTAAAGTGACAAAATAGTGTATAAACAATTAAAAAGTAATATACTGTTTAGGTACTTATTGGAGCGCCTTTGCACTGCATGGTAATTTCATTTCGTCCGGTACATGGGCGTTTTCGAATTTACACAAAAAAAATTATATTATATTATGCGATTGTAAATTTTGAAATCGATTAAAATCCATATAACAAATCGATGCAGCAATCGATCAATATACCAAAACTATAGACAATTTTGGTATATTAGAGTACGACAAGCGCAAACGTAAACGTACACATTTAAGAAATAAGTAATTTTTATTTTTTTATTATAGGATAGAGTGACAAACGAGCACACAGTCTACCTAATGGTAAGTGGTTGCTGTGACCCATAGACATCTACATCTATCCTCAATAAAGAATCAAAATGCAGATGTGTTGTCACGCGTGAGGACTAAGATGGAATGCCTCTTTTCCAGTAAAAATGGTCTCCGATTCTCTACACTCACCGTACGAAACACAGCAGTGTTAAGATGCTATTTTACGCTGGTATTCTGTGAGAGCACAACAACTATAATATAACTATACTACTAATATAGCTGCAGCATGGCTATACCGCGTATAGATGCGTGATTTGTGTTACATATTTTATAAAGTGTGGGTGCTGCAATAATCAATGATTTAATGATAAGAGCTATTTTCCTTCATATTTTGTCTAACAATTGCCATTTTTTAAATCTCTTTTACTTAATTCTTCGTCATCATCTCTTTCTCAGCCATAGGCTTTTACCTTGTAGGAAAGATTTGCCTTAATTATCACGCTTGGCAGCCAGACTGATGATCGCAGTACCACTCCTGTATCCTTTTGTCTGTTTCCCATCGCCGGGTCAGGTATTTTACGCATGGCGTAAAAAGATGGTTATAGTGCCATCTATCGGAAGAACGATATTTTTGGCATTTCCCATATTTTTCAACCGTTTGATGGATTTGCTTATCACGGTTTACTTAATTCGCGAAATCAGGCACACGGAACGTTTCGTTAGGTCAAGCTTAAAAAGTTAAGTTTAAAAATTGCTAACTTATATTAATCATCTAGCGAATTAATTATTTGATACTTTGGATTGAAATTATTTTTATTTCCTTGTCTCCCAAGGCTTGTAATTATGTACGTTCAGTAAATAATCTATAAAATTTCAGCGTTCCAACAAATTTATGATGATAGCACACTGCAGCACAATAAATAACAGTACTATATAATTGCAGCAACAACTAATACCTACGTAAGACGTAACTAATGTCCAATACGTACTTAATTATACCGCCTGTGGTCGGGCTTCGGACATAACATTACGAACATTAAAATCACATGTAGTGCAGAAATGTACATCCATATTTTTACCGTCAATGGACTTTGCCACTGACATGTCGGTTTAGAGGGTAATATTATCATATAATGCACAAGCGTCCTTAGTCAAAAGAGCAATCAGGAGAATACGCGAAAAAGAAATGGGTCGCATGCCCCGCTTAGGGTTGCCATCTCCTAAAATGAAAAAGTCGGACTCGGCGCTCCAAAAAGCCGGACTTTTGCCCTAAAAGCCGGACAGTAATTTTTAGCCAAACATACCTTTCTGACGCCTTGTAGCCAAAAAACTCACCAACTCCAACCCCCCGAGAAAAAATACTAAAATACTCCGTTACATACGTTAATTGTTTATTAATCAATCACAGCACAGTTTGAAGTGTATACGTTACTTATTTATTTATCCTGCAAGCGGTGCGTGCAACGCGTTACACTAACAAAAAGCCTAACAAAAGCCGGACAGGCCGGGCACATAAAAATTTGGAACTTTTTTTTCTGGAACCCGAAAAAGCCAAACATAACAAAGCCGGATAGATGGCAAGCCTAGCCCCGCTTCCCAACAGGGCATGCGACTCCATAGAGATATACCTATGGAGAGGGCATATTCCGCTATAGAAATAATATACAATACAATACAATACAAACACTCACGCCTGTCACCCAGAGGGGTAGGCAGAGACTACGGACTTCTATTTGGCGCGATCCTGACACACTTCTCTCGCCTCCTTTACATCCATATATTTACGCACACACGCTCGTCGGTTAAGGGTACTCCTAATCTGGCCCATTTTCAATGTACCGCCGATTTGGTCGATAAATCTTCGTCTAGGGCGTCCCTTCTCGACTTTGCCGTTCACTTCTGAAACATAAATATGCTTTGTCACTCTTTCCTCGTTCATTCTTTCTACGTGACCAAATAATAGAAATAATAGTTATACAAATATCTACAATATCGACACACACTTGCCAAAAACAGTTTTGTCTCTTTAACAAAGCAGTTGCTGCAATAGAAAAGAGAGACAACTACAGTTTGTAAAGTGCTTATTTTGGTAATACTTTCGTGTGACGTCATTAGCTCATCCATGCGTGACTGCGTCGCCATGTTAAGCGCCAAGTATTGTGGTAGATCTGCTGTCAAACTGTCAAAAAGCAGAGAAATACTGTCGTACACTCTTATCTATGATTTCGTATAGAAATTATTTTAATAAATTAATTTTGTTCAGAAATAAATATATAATAATAATAATAGTTTATAAATCCTGAATATCATATTTCATCCACCGTTTCATGATCATGCCAGATTTTCGAATCTTAAATGAACAAAATTAATGTACCTGCGAAAAATAATAATATTTTTTTTTAATCTGAATAAAAAAATTCAATATGATATCTAGTAGGACCGAACATGCTTGTATAACTTACCATTTGTGATCAATTATGTGCAGACGGTTCCTGTATACCAATTAATAATAAATACATATTGATTTTTAATACAGTTTATTTAATTTTTACTCAACTAATCATTATTATTTTATATTAAAAATACTATAATATTGGATTATAATATGGGATCAAGGATCTCCATCCCATCTCCATATGTTTGTTTACTGTACAATATTATTGTACAGTAAATTTTTATTGTGTGCGTTATAACTTTTTGACTTTGTTCATATTGATATAAAACAAAACGTGTGTGTGTGTACTTATGTACGCACGTAAGAAGTTATACTTCTTTAGCGTAACAAAACAAAAATAAAAAAATAAAACACCATTTATACATTCATATATATATTTGAATAATTACCTCGAATATAGTTATCAGTTCTCATAAAAACTTAATATTGATTGACAGTTACCAAGTGAAGTTGTAAAAAATTCACTCTCATCATTTTTCTCAAACGCGCCAAAAGAAGTATAACTTCAGAACTTCAGTAAGCACTTAGCACACTCAGAACATTGTTTAAAACAAGATGCAAGTTAGCTGCCTGCATACTTACCTCATTGTTTGACTGTGTACCTATCACAAAAAATCTGTAGCAGAGTATGCATTGCGCAAGTGTACATATGCGTTGAAGCCTGGTGAAGCAGCTGAAGTGAAATTTAAGGGATAGCAATCCAAAACTAATTTAACAAACCAACAATATCCATTGCTTCATGTGATTGAAAAATTCGTTTGCTTGACAACAAAAACCACGCAATGGATGTTGTTAAACTGTCAAATTGGTATGGTTTGCCATTTTAGGTGTGTTACGCAATAATGCTACGGATTTAATTTCTATAATTATATGCAATAAGAACAAACTCATATTAGAAACAATATCGATATCAGCTTCCCATATTGCTGAGTTACAACCCTATAAAAGGCGGCCATTTTATGCGCCAGATTTGTTTAGGTAGTCACGCTAATTCTGTAGGTATGCCCAGTCCATATACTTCTAAGTCAGTGTACGACCCTCACTTGCGATCATCACTTCCTCAAAACTTACGCAACTACAATCCCACTTAAAAGCTATATTTTAACTATCGTAAAGTTTATTTTACATTTGTATTCGTATTTTTGTGTCCATTTTTACAAGATAATCTACTATACAGACAGAAGACATAAGTTAACTATAATAAACACATATTTTGTATCCAATATAATATGGCAGCCCCGAGTATGTCATCTATTTTTTTTCTTTTTTAAAATTTTTACTTTAAACTAGAGTTACGATCTATGAATTTATCTATTATGTAAAAATTAATGTTTGTAATTATGCGCTGCCATAACGTTCATCAGATTGCGATAAAATTTTGTCAACTTATTGGTTGCACTTATGCGAAGGTTATAGGCATAGTACAATTAACTTACAGTTGGTGGCGCGTATATCGTACCGATAAATTTATTTGAAAGTAATATATCATTCAACTACAATGTATTATCATTCCTAAGTAAACAATATAACTCTTCCTAGAACGATATTTTCACAATAATTTTATCTGTGGCTGCAAAGCGCCGGGGGTACTAGCTAATTCAACATGAAATTTATAAACACTTCATTAAATATGACTGCTAAAATTAAAATTGTTATTTTGAGTTAGCTCTTGTTATGTTGTATATTGTGTGCAATTTAAAAAGTAGTTTCTCGAAATATTATTTATGTAACTTGTTACAATTTAAATTACTTACTTAAATTGTAGTGAATTATGTATGTAACATAATCTTCAAAACACTCTGTTTTTGTATAAGGTAATTGGATCTAATAAGGATTGGGTTTTGGAAATCCTAATAAAACAATTTTGGGAAGTCTTTTAATTTGTAAAACATCATAATCAAATAAACTATTTATATTTGAAGATAAAATATTATACATAAACAAGGTACCAAGGTCGAGGTACTTACAAAATAAGTTTTTTAAAAGCTTGTCTATGGTCCCTATACGGCACTAGGGCTCTAAATAAGGTCCATAATTGAACTGCAAGATTTTAGGCGTTATATACCAGAAAAATCACACCTTTATAAATCAATGGAATTAAATTACTATTAAATTCGTGGCTTTTGCATAATGAAACGAAAATTCATATGGATTAGTATCGTGGCCCCGTAGCCCTTATAAAGTATAAGGAAATGAATATAAGTTATAAGTAATTTATTTTATAGTTACAAATGAAACAAATTGTAGTTTTATGCAGATTTTTATTAACTCTAGTAAAGAAAATCACAAAATGTTAATAATCAGTCATTTTTTCAATCTTAGTACTTGGACCTTATTAGGTATTATACTTCTGTAATCATAGTAGATTATTTATCACTAAAGGAATTTTTTATGTTGTTTTTTCCACAAAATAAGTAAATTTGTTTACGTTTTACTTTGGTGTTAAAGGTATCAGGCAAAGGTAATATTTGAACACTTCTAAATTCTCTCTACCAATTCCTTTTCCTGTGTGTCGGTAAAAACAGCTTTCCTTCTCATCCTCTTCATCACGCTTCCAGATTTTATGTGATTTTTCAACGTTCCGAGAAGTTTGAAGAGATGGACCTTATTTGTAACCGACCCGTTTTAGGCGGACCCACCTTATTGAGAGTAGTTTTATTTTTAATGATATCTCCTAGCACCAAATGGTTGTGCTTGTTCCACATATTTCTGTCACTGAATACTTATTGTATACTTGGTATAAAAATATTTGTCAATAGCAGTATTGTATTGTCAGTTTTTTTAATTGATAATTAATTTATGACATGTCGCTATAGATTTTTCTTTCATCTTTCATTTTATTTTGTATTATATTTATAACATATTAAAAATGCTAATAACTGAACAGCATTCTTTTATTTACAAGCTTGGAATAATAATTACAATTAGTATTAAAAAATGGATAAGACTATCAAAAACAGTGTATATGTATCAAAAGATACATTTAAGTTGTCGAGATACGTATAAAATAGCTTTTAACTCATAGAATTATTACGTAATAATTCTATGTTTTAACTGTTAACCGTTACCCGTGGAAAAAAACGTCGTTTATCGTCTACATAAAAAAAATTACGGCCATTTTGTTTTGTGGTGCTAAAAATAAATAATCAGCATCGAAGGCACAGGACAGCGCCACGAAGAGTTAACCAAGTGATAATCGGCAGCTCAAGGGGTCCACGACCTGAACATTGTTTGATTACAGTATTTTTACAGAAAATGATTGCTTTATCGATGTACAATGAAACATATTTGATCATTTTTTATAATAAAGTAAAATTTATTGTATCTTCTCTATTACATACATCCTATATTTTTGTGACAAAAATAATTAAGGGAGATTAAAAGTAATTGAATACATTTCTATTATTTTTAGAATTGTGTGTCTGTCTGCCTTTTTGTTTGTTGAGCGCATCACGTATTAAGTACCAAATTTTTTTAAATAAAAAAACCGTTAAGAAAATCATAAAGCTTATCTTTTACATTTAACATTTAGTCTAATATCATGGTCTAACATATTACATTAAAATCGGTTCCTACTATCAAAAGTTATGATTACCTATTATCTTGAAGTGTAGATACGAATTTGTTTGATATTGGCTTAAGTTATTAAGTGCATTTTAATCTAATCTCCCGTCGGGTGTAGTGGCAGGTAAGAATACTCACTACCCCATATCTTCCCGTGGGTATCGTAAGAGGCAACAAAGTAAAACTGAGCAGATGTGCAGCAGCATCTTTCTCATAATAGCAAAACAACAATAAAAAAAACTGCGTTTGCCAACCCACTCGCCAAGCGTGGCAACTATGGCAATATATCCCCCCACCCCATGATTAAAGTTACGAAGAGACAGCCCCAGTCCCCGGCGGCCCCGTTATTCCTGGCTACGGTGGCGACCATGGTAACGGCGGGGCATGCTTCTGATCCGTTCTAGAATTTCATTTCACGTCTAATGAAGTCAACGCTCGTCCCCCTCGTGCTCTGTTACAAAGTCCCAAAACCTTTCAGCTTGAGCTACAAAACCGTTTTCAGTGCCTAGAAGATTGCAATATAGTGGACGATATGAATGACAAGCTCGTGGAAACTGTCCATGCGATCGGAGCTGAGTTTTGCAAGATCCGCCGCAGAAAAGCACAAAAACTCTCCGATCACATTCTTAATCTCATGGCTGTTAGACGAGAAATGAAGCTACAGCCTTCAGTAGATTTGACAGCTTACAGGCAACTGAACAGACAGATCTTTAAAAGCATGCGGCGGGACATTCACAACTTTAATACTGCTCGTATTGAAAAAGCGATCGAGCGGAACCAGGGCTCCAAAATCTTTGCTAGAGATCTGGCTGCCAGAAAGAGCCAACTGCCGAAGCTGAAGACCGAGTGTGGCAGCGTCGTTTCCGGGACACCTGAGATTTTGAGTGAGATTGAGAGGTTCTATGGGCAGCCGTACACATTGTCTTTGGAGCCACACGCAAGTGTGAGTAACGATCCAAGAGTAAGTCTTATCTGACACTATTCCGTTGATATTCCGGACGTCAGACTGAGCGAGATAAAAATGGCTCTCCAGCACCTTAAAAAAGGCAAGGCCCCAGGCGAGGATGGAATTACAGCGGAGCTTCTGAAAGCGGGTGGAAAACTGGTACTTGTAGTCCTTCAGAAGCTCTGTAATTCCGTCCTCCATGGTGGCACTACTCCGGAGACGTGGAGCAGAAGTACGGTGGTCTTGTTCTTTAAGAAAGGCGACAAAGCTTTCTTACCTTTCTCATATCTCATCCTTCAGCAAATTGTACAGACGTCCGAAGAGTACAATTTGCCACTAGGTCTGGCGTATGTGGACTATGAGAAAGCCTTTGATTCCGTCGAAATATGGGCGGTGTTGCAGTCCCTCAGCGATACCAAGTTGACTGTCGATATATCGAAGTGCTGAAGTGTTTGTACAGTAGGGCTACAATAGCAATCCAAGTACAGAACCAGAGCATGAAACCTAAACCAACTGCAGAGAGGTGAAAGACAGGGAAATGTTATATCCCCGAAACTCTTCACCGCTGCATTGGAAGACGTTTTCAAGCTTCTGGACTGGAAGGGATACGGTATTAACATCAACGGCGAATACATCACTCACCGTCGATATGCCGACGACAGTGGCGAAGAGGGCTCCAAACTACGGTAAGCCCAAGATATGGTTTTGTTGTTTTTAGCAGTTTTATAAAAATACACCAATCTTGGTCTGTCTCCACTCTTCAGTTTCATATTCAGTGCTGTCGAGGACGTGTTTATCAAAGAACACAGAAGGCATAGGTACTACTGCTAGATAGAGTGTATAACATATCAGCAATTGCATACCTTCGGTGGCTTTGAAAAAAGCTTTTTGGGTTTGCTTGAGCGAAAGAAAAAGATATTTACATACAATACAACACATAAACAAAGTACAAACAAAGTATGTATAAAGTTAAAAAAACAAATTATTTATATTCTAAATCGAATCGTCTCTCTTTCTTAAGGAAAGATTTGATTACGTCCGCGTAAAATGTTGGTGACCGTTTTAATTGTACCAATAACTGTTTTTCAATTACGATAATTGATAAGTCTGAAAGACGCTCTTAATCTTATGTATTTCTCAAATAAGTATGGATGCGCTTCAGAGATGAGAAAGCACGTTCCGCGGAGGAACTTGTGGCTGGAATAGTTACGACAAGATAAGGTAACTTTAAAAGCTGGGGAAATGTCTCTTCAAGACTATTTTCGTTTATAAAGTCAATGAATTCGAAAACATTGCGGTCTTTTAATTCAGAGTATGGAGTGTAGAGTACAAGGAGAACCATCTTATAAGGGGCGAAAGTTGAAAAAGTGTCCTACTATTTACTGAAAATAGATGTTCCAAAACCTACCACAATGGCGCTGGCATCTGAATAACTACGATATGAAGATAGCTGTTGTGAACGGAGTGAAGTCAGCTGAATTCAAATATTTAAAAAATTTCATAACCAGAGTAGTTAGTAAAATGCCAGTATACAAAATCTCAACTATTTACGTAGTACAAAACCAAGCGGATTGGTCGGTCCTTGTTTATTTCTCCATCTTATTCTAATTACTTTTGGCGCTTTTTTTAATTTATCCTATGCTACTGCAGCGCCACCCTTATTGGGCGCGTTTTTAGGGACACTTTTCATATATAGAGACGGATCTCCTTCTACTCTACACTCCATAATTCAGGGGAGGAATACAATGAAATCAATTTTTTTTTAAAACGTTACCCCCACACTAGGATTTTCTCCTGTATCGTGGAGGTAGTTTTTTTTTTATATAGGATAAGGGTGACAAACGAGCACACAGTCCACCTGATGGTAAGTGGTTGCTGCAGCCCATAGACATCTACATCTATCCTCTATTACAATTCAAAATGTAGATGCGTTGTCACCCGTGAGGACTAAGATGGAATGCCTCATTTCCAGTAAAAAGGGCCTCCGGCCACCTGCACTCACCAAGCGAAACGCAGAGGTAAACCTCTACTTCACGCTGGTTTTCTGTGAGGTCGTGGTACCATCCCGGTTCGAGCCGGCCCAAAAGCTGCCGCGTGACTCTACCACTGTTACTGCAATTTGTGTTTACAAACACAAATTGCACAAGGACAAACAACCAAACCCAGAACAATTATTTGTAGGCCATACAAATACTTGTCCCGTGCGGGATTCGAACCCGCGCCCCCCAGCGCAAGCAACTCATTGCTAAGCCACTGCGCCACGGAGCCGTCCTAAAAAATTGAAAAACTAATCGATTTTTTGTAATACTAATGCCTCTAAAGAAAAATCTGAACGATATTTTTCGAATAGTTTGTTGTTGAACAATTAGGAAAAATTTTAAATTGAAAATTTCAGAATATCGGCCATTAATTTCTGAAAATATGTTATCAATTATTTCAACAAAAAGTTGTTTGTATTCACACACAGCGCAGCACAGCGCACATTGCGTCTCAAACGAGAAGCAGAGTTATTTTGCAATGTGTTTTCATAAATGTGATCAATATCTGACTAAAATTCAGTACAAAACCATGTCTGAAACTCCTTTATTTTATTAATGCAGAACAGACATCAACTTGTGATTTTTGTAAAATATTGTACCAGCAATCGGTTTTTTCAAATACCCGGTGGAAAATTATTGCCATGCAGCAGCTATATTAGTGGTATACTTAGTTGTAGCACGGATGGGTCGGCTCGACCGGGGAAGGACCACTCTCTTACAGAATACCAGCGTAAATTAGCAGCTTTACGCTGCTGTGTTTCGTATGGTGAATGTAGAGAACCGGAAAGCCTGTTTACTGGAAAAAAGGCATTTCATCTTAGTCCTCAAGGGCAACAACGCTTCTGCATTTTGATTCTTAATTGAGGATAGATGTAGATGTCTATGGGCCACAGCAACCACTTACCATCAGGTGCACTGTGCGCTCGTTTATCACACTTATCCTATAAAAAAAATTAAAGGAAAATTTTTAATTAAATGAACGCAATGTGTTTTCATAATTCTCGGCAGCCAAGATTGTATCGCCGTTCCAGTTCTGCGGATTGTCGCACATATCCGAAAACAAATTAATCAGATTATCTTTTTGTTCGAATACTGTATTCACAATTCGTGAAGTATACGTCCAACGAGTTGCGAGGGCATTAGGCAATGTTTTGCTGAAATGTGCATCATAAAAAGACGACCGTTTTGTATTGTTATTAAAGAAAAAAAGAAATAAAGCCGGAAGGGCTGAAAAAAAGTGCTGATTTCCTCAATCCTGTTACAAGATTTAGATAAAACTAATGCCAAAATATGTGCAATACACCAAATATACATGGCTTGAGGACAAACATCTTTAACTTTTTGTTGCACTCCATTTCGGGCACGGGACATGACACTTGCACCGTCATAGCTTTGCGCAACTAGTTTTGTGGTGCAGTCATGTTTGTTTAATAATTCCAATATGATATTACAAAGTATGTCTGCTGTGCAATTTTCAGACACATCTACATACCTCAAAAAACGGTCATGAATATCGTTTCCATAATAATATCGGAGAATCAGACACAATTGCTCTCTGTGACTAACATCGGGATATTCGTCAATAATAATTGAAACGAATTTTGACAATTTTACTTCGTACTCGATGCGAGTTTTCATTACATCAGGGACAGAATGAATAATGTCATTTTGGATTGTACTAGATAAATAACTCGGCCGTTTGTCGCATTGTTGATGCTGCATATGCTTTTCCAACACGAGATCGAACTTCGAAAGAAGCGATACAAGTTCTAAAAATTGCCTCTATTTAATGAAGTTTTCGACTCATCGTGACCTCTGAAAGCAAGTTCTTGTGCTAAATGGCAAACAACATCGACTAATCTTTGAAAAACACTACGGTTGTGATCAAAACGCACGTTGTGTTTTGTAATTTCCTCGGATAACTGGCGCGACAAAGATGTTTCAATCCGATTTTTTCCAAAATTACTAAACGAAATTACCGCATTCATGTGTTATTTGGAAATTCATATGCCTTTTAGTGGCTCCAGATAAGTTATTTAAATCATCATATCCAGTAGTATTCCAAGTTGTTTTGTCGTTAGAAAAGAATATGCAGCACCAACAGTACAACTTATTGGTATGTGAGCAGCCAACAATCCAATGAGTTTTGTAAACAGATCTATTAAATTGCCGTTTTACTCGTCTGAGAAATACACAGATCAGGCATTGTTTTCGGCGTGGATATGAGCTGCTTTTACTCAACAAAGTTTAGAGATTTTACCTTTTCCTCGCCGATTAGCACTTTAACACACTTCAATTCATCACAAGGAACACTATTATCCTACAGTTTCACTAAAAATCTTTAAAAACATTTCAACTCGCAATATTCATTCGCTCAAGTACATACACAGAGTAAACATTGAAATGTGAAGTGAACTTGCAAACATATCGCCCCTGCGCCCCCGCGCTATATTAACTTCACACTGAAATCCCAGCTTATCGCTCCATACTATATAAACAATCGTAGTTGTATTTCATTATAAAACATTTTGCCACAGGTTAGAAAGGGAGCGATCGTCGTCTCGAAAGCCCGGTAAAAAGTCCACGCGAGCGAGAGAGACGACTAATCGCTCAACTCAATTCCTTTTTTTATGACAGCAGTATCGCGCAGTTTTGCCGCGACCGGGGTCCATACATATTGCTTTGCTTTAATTAATTTTGACAGTCCATTGCGTGTTCGCTTTGAGACAGAGAGAACACAAATCAATGTATTTCGCATTGACAGCAATCTGCCAAGTGTTGACGTTACATAATAAGGCTACGAGGTCATAACCTGTGTAGAACAGAGGAGCGCGCGGGAAATTTCAAATAATTTGAAACAGTTTACGAGTTATTTTATTAGTTGATATAATTGATTTAGCAGTTTGATAGGGCAAGTCCGCATTCTCGGCTTCTATGGGGGCTTCGCTACCGGCCAACTATATAGTCCTTATGGCAGAATCACTGGAGGACATAAGCACTATGCTTCATGACCTCAATAGTGCAACCCAACGGATAGGTCTTAAGATAAAAACGGACAAAACAAAGATCATGTATAACGTCCATGTCACACCTATGCTGGTAGTTGTTGGGAGTACTAAGCTCGAACTTGTTGACGAGTATGTTTACCTGGTACTGGGACAAATAGTCCGACTAGGTAAGATCAACTTCGACCAAGAGGTCAGTCGACGGACTCAACTCGGCTGGGCATCGTTCGAGAAATTACGGCACATCTTCTTGTCAGGTTTACCTCAAAACTTGAAAACGAGACTGCAAAATCAGTGCGTGTTGCTAGTGATGACCTATGGAACTGAGACGTGGTCCTTCACTGCTGGCCGGATAAGAAACCTCATGGTAGCTCAGCGCGCTATGGAGAGGGTTATGCTCGGAGTTTCTCTGCATGATAAACTTAAAAATGAGGATATCCGCAGTAGAACTAAAGTGAGCGACATAGCCCTACGGATTAGTAAGCTGAAGTGGCAATGGGCCGGCCATATAGCTCGAAGAACCGACAACCGATGGGGAAAAAAGGTTCTCGAGAGGCGGCATCGTACTGGCGGACGAAGTGTAGGGCGTCCCCCCACTAGATGGAGTGACGAGCTGGTAAGATATGCAGAAAGTTGATGGATGCAGGTGGCTCAGGACCTTGCTTTGTGGCATACCTTGGGGAAGGCCTATGTTCAGCAGTGGACTTAGGAAGGGCTGTAACAATGATGATGAATCTAATCTCAGAAATTTTAATTAAATAATGTAAAATAATGTTCTACAGCACATAATAAACTTTCACCTTTTTTTCTCACAGAGGTAGGCGTATGTTTTATAATAATTTTACACATAGTAAACAACATATAATATATTTTCTCACAAAGATTAACTTAATACCTACCACATTACAAAATACAATAGATAACGAGTGGTATGGATTATTATGATAGTGTATATATATATATATATATTATCATAATTATCTAATATAGATAAATTATGATAATATATATATATATATATATATATATATATATATATATATATATATTATCATAATTATCTAATATAGATAAATTATGATAACGATATGATTTTCGCCATTTTAGCGCTGACAGCAGAAGTTAACGTCCAAGGAACTAATAATAGAGATAAGACAGTGTGACAAAACATATCGATAAAAATTCTATACCCAAGCCTACACGTAAAGTTCATTCTATTTATGAATCATATTAATATAATGCCACACAATAAATAAATGTATCAATTAATACCTAGGCCTTCGACGCAGCATTATCATCATCATTACAGCCATTCACAAGTCCATTCCTGAATATAGGCCTCCCCAAGGAATGCCACAAAGCACGGTCCTGAGCCACCTCCATCCATCGACTTCCTGCATGTCTTACCAGGTCGTCACTACATCTAGTAGGGGGACGCCCTACACTTCGTCCGCCGGTACGAGGCCGCCACTCGAGAACCTTTTTTTCCCATTGATTGTCGGTTCTTCGAGCTCTATGACAGGCCCATTGGCACTTCAGCTTACTAATCTGTTGGGATATATCAGTCACTCTGGTTCTACTGCGAATATCCTCATTTCTAAGTTTATCACGCAGAGAAACTCCGAGCATTCAATTTTTGAGGAATACCTGACGAGAAGATGTGTTGTAATTTCCCAAACGCTCCCCAGCCGAGTTGAATCCGTCGATTGACCTCTCGCTCGAAGTTGGATTTACCTAATCGGACTATTTGTCCCACGTAAACACACTCGTCAACAACTTCGGGTACAGTGCTCCCAACAACTACCAGCATAGGTGTGACATGGACGTTATACATTATCATTGTTTTGTCCATGTTCATCTTAAGACCTATCCGTAGGGAGGCACTATTGAGGTCATGAAGCATAGTGCGTAGGTCCTCCAGCGATTCTGCCATAAGGACTATATCGTCGGCAAATCGAAGGTGAGTAATAAACTCGCCGTTGATGTTAATACCGTATCCTTTCCAGTCCAGAAGCTTGAAAACGTCTTCCAATGCAGCGGTGAAGAGTTTCGGGGATATAACGTCACCATGCCTTACACCTCTCTGCAATTGGATAGGTTTCGTACTCTGGCTCTGTACTCGGATAGCCATCGTAGCACTACTGTACAAGCACTTCAGCACTTCGATATACCGACAGTCAACTTGGCACCGCTGAAGGGACTGCAACACCGCCTAAATTTCGACGGAATGAAAGGCTTTCTCATAGTCCACATACGCCATCCATAGTGGTAAATTGTACTCCTCGGACTTTTGTAAAATTTGCCGAAGAGTATGTATGTGGTCTATGGTTCTAAAGCCTTTTCGGAAACCGGCTTGTTCGGGAGGCTGGAAGTCGTCGAGTCCGCATACGAGACGATTCGTAATGATTCTCGAAAACAGCACATAGACGCGGCTCAGAAGGGAAATCGGTCTGTAATTCTTCAAGAGAGCGTTGTCACTTTTCTTTAAGAACAAGACCACTGCTCTTCTGCTTCACGCCTCCGGTGTAGTACCATCATGGAGGACGGAATTAAAGAGCTTCTGAAGGACTTTAAGTACCGATTTTCCACCCGCTTTCAGAAGCTCCGCTGTAATTACATCCTCGCCTGCGGCCTTGCCGTTTTTAAGGTGCTGGAGAGCCATTCTAATCTCGCTCAAACTGACGTCCGGAATATCATCGGAATAATGTCGGATAAGACTCGCTCTTGGATCGTTACTCACACTTGCGTGTGGCTCCAAAGATGATGTGTACAGCTGCTCATAGAACCTCTCAATATCACTCAAAACCCCAGGTGTCCCGGAAATGACGCTGCCACACTCGGTCTTCAGCTTCGACAGTTGGTTCTTTCTGGCAGACAGATCTCTAGCATAGACTTTGGAGCCCTGGTTCCGCTCGATCGCTTCTTCAATACGAGCAGTATTAAAGTTGCGTAAGTCCCGCCGCATGCATTTGGAGATGTCTGTTCAGTTGCCTGTATGCTGTCAAATCTACTGAAGACTGCAGCTTCATATCCCGTCTAACAGCCATGAGATTAAGAGTGTGATCGGAGAGTTTTTGTGTTCTTCTGCAACGGGTCTTGCAAAACTTAGCTCCGACCGCATGGACAGTTACCATGAGCTTGTCATTCATATCGTCCACTGCATTGCAATCTTCTAGGCACTGAAAACGGTTTCTTAGCTCGAGCTGAAAGGTTTCGGGACTTTGGATTAGAGCACGAGGGGGACGGAGCGTTGACTTCATTAGACGTGACCTCTCCAACTTAACGTTTAGGTTCAGTGTGCCTCTCACCATTTGGTGATCGCGGCAGTCAACTTGGCACCGCTGAAGGGACTGTAACACCGCCTAAATTTCGACGGAATGAAAGGCTTTCTCATAGTCCACATACGCCATCCATAGTGGTAAATTGTACTCCTCGGACTTTTGTACAATTTGCCGAAGGGTATGTATGTGGTCTATGGTTCTAAAGCCTTTTCGGAAACCGGCTTGTTCGGGAGGCTGAAAGTCGTCGAGTCCGCATGCGAGACGATTCGTAATGATTCTCGAAAACAGCACATAGACGCGGCTCAGAATGGAAATCGGTCTGTAGTTCTTCAAGAGAGCGTTGTCACCTTTCTTTAAGAACAAGACCACTGCTCTTCTGCTCCACGCCTCCGGTGTAGTACCATCATGGAGGACGGAATTAAAGAGCTTCTGAAGGACTTTAAGTACCGATTTTCAACCCGCTTTCAGAAGCTCCGCTGTAAATACATCCTCGCCTGGGGCCTTGCCGTTTTTAAGGTGCTGGAGAGCCATTCTAATCTCGCTCAGACTGACATCCGGAATATCATCGGAATAGTGTCAGATAAGACTTGCTCTTGGATCGCTACTCACACTTGCGTGTGGCTCCAACAATGATGTGTACAGCTGTCCATAGAATCTCTCAGTCTCACTCAACATCTCAGGTGTCCCGGAAACGATGCTGCCACACTCGATCTTCAGCCCTTACAGTTGGCTCTTTCTGGCAGACAAATCTCTAGCAAAGACTTTGGAGCCTTGGTTCTGCTCGATCGCTTCTTCAATACGAGCAGTATCATGCATTTGGAGATCTGTCTGTTCAGTTGCCTGTATGCTGTCAAATTTACTGAAGACTGCAGCTTCATTTCTCGTCTAACAGCCATGGGACTAAGAGTGTGATCGGATGGTTTTTGTGTTCTTCTGCGGCGGACCTTGCAAAACTTAGCTCGGACCGCATGGACAGTTTTCACGAGCTTGTCATTCATACCGTCCACTGTATTGCAATCTTCTAAGCACTGAAAACGGTATTGTAGCTCAAGCTGAAAGGTTTTGGGACTTTGGGCTACTACCCCCCCCTCCTCCCACTCCCCCGTCACGACATGGCGGGAACCCGATTAATCGTTTTGCAGTCGCATTATAAATTTATTTCCTTGATATAATAATTGGTCATATTTAAACACATTTAAAAAACGTCTTGTTAACACAAAGTCATCATCAGGCGACTTTTCTATACTTGCCTAAGGCCCTTGAGTCTGGGGGAAAATTTACTTCTCTCCTTAAAACATTCGAAATATAAATCTAATACTTTTATACTAACTGGTATAAATAGTGCTCTATATCCACAATATATTCTGGTAATACCATTACTAGAATATATTGTGGATATAGTGCACTTTTTCAAAGAGTTGCGTTTCTCATATCCAATAAAACCGTCATATGTGAGGTGTTTAAAACAAAGATAATAATTTTGTTTCGGACGCCCATTCCCAATTTTTGTGCTTTTTTGTCATAATTTTAGTATAAGTTAAGTTGGAAACCTGTTAATTAATAAATATTTGATAATTATCTGTTGTCGGTGACTATGGGTGTTAACAAATATGTGTAGAAATGAACATTGATAAGTATTATAGACAAGAAACTCAACAACCCTTTTGAATTTTATTGTTTATCAAAACTCAGTAATATAAAGCCAAACATATTGGTAATGGCGATATAAAAATTAGTAACAAATTTTTAAGTACCTATATTATCAAGTCCACGGAACAATTGTATCACATACAAACAAAATCCACACAACAAAACAAAATGAAAACAAACAATATGGCTGCGACGGCTTTGCAATCAAAGAGAATATGATTGGAGCCTAAAAGGGATGAGGCGAGGGGGGATGTTAGCTGTCATATATCATTTTACTATGACGTTTCCTATGTCCATTATTTTTTCTATGAAGATTACTGCCCGTGTATGGTATAGCCAGTCCAGCGTACTTGTATATATAGAGGTCGATGTCAGTAGTACCTATCTAACACCTGCTGACGTTTGGTATAAAGGGTGATACAAGCGCTCTATATCTTTAGCTTGCTTATTTATACTCTAAGGATTTGTATGTCAATGTCATGCAGTGTACTGTGTGACGATATGATTCATATTTTAATTATTTTATGGTGGGTTATTGGCGGGAACTTGAACATGAAAACGGTGAAACAAGTGCCACGATGGTGAATTTTAAGATAAAGTGTTTGTCTGCTTAGGCGCCTTGAATACTATCGCCAACTGTCTGCTAGCTCAAGTTGCCATCAAAATCTTCTAAAAACTACGCAACGTAACGCATCAACATATTGTGAAGCAGTGTACTATAAAGTAATTATTATCACTTGATAATACTCACTTGATACTGAAAATCTATAAAAACGATAATCCTAAATAAAATGAAGGTATACCCTAAAAGACAAGCATCCATGCTAAAAATCTTAATAAATTTTTAATTATAGGTTATGTGTCAGTGTCACATGTCAAATATGTTGAGTGTTGACTGTTGACTTGAAATCTGAAATTATCAAACGCAAAGTAGACAATTTTTCTTTTTACTTTAGGTTTCAAGCTTTCCCATGGCTTTACACACTCGATTGTTTGTTGGTAATATCCCAGAAAATTTCAATGATTTTATCCTCCACGAAAATTTTTCAAAATATGGTCAAGTTTTAAATTTAGAAATAAAAAATAAACCTGGGTCCGAAAATGATAACAAACGTTTTGCATTTGTAACTTTGGCTGCTTCCAACTACGATGTTGAAACATGTGAGTATACTTTTGAGGTTTTCATTTTATAACTCAATATTTTAATTTTTTACTAATCATTTGAAAGTATTGTGTATATGTATAATTTTGAAGGTATTAAGGACTTCTCGAGTACAAATTTTGATGGTCATAAGTTGTATGTAACTCGAGCTCGAGAAAGTTTCTTGGAAAGACTACGGAGAGAGCGTGAACAAGCTAGCAAAAAAGATGACGAAAAAGTAAGTTTGTTTGAGGTTTCATTTTTAGTCAGTTACAAATTGCTATATATAATATTATAAAAGTCGGTACGACTTTCCATTGATGTCCGTCGATTTGGGGTAGATATTTAGGTTACATTATTATAAGCACACACGTAAAGTTTTAATATGCGGAGATGCATACTTTTTGAGAAAAAAATTATTGAATATCAATTATTTTTGCAATATTTATGCCAATCCCCACTGACATCCGTCGAGTTGGAGGCTGATATTCTTTTTACAGAAATGTTACATTATTATAAGCACACATGCAAAGTTTTAATATGCGGAAATGCATACTTTTTGAGAAAAAACATTTTGAAAATAACTATTTTTGCAATATTTATGTCAATTACTACCGTAAAACTGATACTATTTTGTATTGTCGTTGTCAGTAGGGATGTCGATTTTTTCCGAAAAAGTCCGAAAATTCGAATCGAAAAGAAATGTATTGATTCACAAAAAACCAATTTCTAAATATCTATATTATTTTATGTTTGCATTTATAATGTAAATATAAATCCATTTTATGAGAAAAAAATCTCCTTCATCATAAAAAATAGCAGGACTGATTCAGAAGGATTTCTGTATCTATTTTGAGACTGCTACGTCTCCGGCGCTGCGGGAAGAGCAGCCTCTACGCCTTTGCGTAACAAATCGTAGGCATCGGACGAACCGTAGCGGCTGAGGCCTTCGGCGACCAACAAGCTGAAGGTGCGAAGGCGAGGAGGCAGGCGGGGGCTGCTCCCCCTACGCTCCTCCGGCTCTATTAAACAGGGGTAGGACACACTCGTACCAGGTGGAGTCGGGGTCAATCAATTTGGTTCTTTGACACAAGTTGAACCTAACCTATTTTATTTGTTATCTGCCCTAATAGGTACTGTTAAAATAAAACAAATTTCAATAAGAGATCATTTATTATGGTATCTTTCTTGTTTTTCATAAAATGGCTTTATATTTACATTATAAATGCAAACAGGAAAATATATATATTTTAGAAATTGATTTTTTATGAATTGATACAGCTTAGGATTCAAATCGATTGAAAAATCTATCTTTTTCGGAAGGAATCGACATCCCTACTGACGACAACAATGACATTACAAAATTGTGCCAGTTTTACGGTACAATTTAACATAAACATTGCAAGAATAATTGATTAATTGATTGAAGGAGAAACTGATAAGATTTATATATGTATGCCTGGGTAGCTTGTCATAGAGACAGGCTACCCAGGCAATACACATATATATAACCACTAGCTGTGCCCCGCGGTTTCACCCGCGTCATCACGTGTCGATGGTGCGCGACATGACCTAGTTCAAGCATTTTATAATTGCAATTAAATATTTTATTTGAAGGCAATGGATGGAAAAATTGGCATAATTAATGGGTACTTTTATCTGTCGGCATATTATGTATGATGTAGAGTGAAGGTAAGTTTTATCCACTTTCCCTCCCCCTCCCGGTTGAGCGTCGTCCCCCCCCCCCCCCCAACGTTCTCACCGGGCGGCTAGGGTTTATGCGTCGTTCGCGCGCCCAGCCAAGTATTGAATTATTTTAATTTTACATTATCTCTTAAACTATGCGTCGAAATAACATGGTTTAAAGAACAAAGTTTATCTTCATAAAAGTGTCTTGATGATGAAGTAATTTTCGTTCGTAAGGATAAATAGGTCATGCCTAATAATAACGCTCATAAATCACTTTTAAATTTTCACAATTTTTTTGTCACAAAATACCTATTTATGGCTCATGTATAAGAAATAGACATATGGTATCGCGGACTTTTTTTTAGACGGAGTAAAGATCTATATTTTTCTAGAACATTGTATTTACGTATCCCTAACGATAACACCAGCGTACGCGAATAAATCATTTCAGGAGTGCTTTTCTTCTGACTTGCTTAACAAATATCCATATTTAAGGCTAGCTGAGTGATATAGCTTAATGCTAGATAGCCTATACTATTACACATAAATCTGACTATCATCATCATCATTACAGCCCTTCACAAGTCCACTGCTGAACATAGGCCTCCCCCAAAGAATGCCACAAAGCATAAATCTGACTATAATATACAAAAAGAATTTTTCAATTCGGACTGGTAGTTCTAGAGATTTGTGCGTTTAAACAAACAAAAAAACAAAAATGCTCTTCCGCTTTATTATATTAGTATAGATTAGAGCCTATAAAATCCACCTTTTTAATAGTCAAGTGCATATAACTAAACGTAAGCCTAATAAATAAATAATTAGGTGTAAGCCCTTAGTTGAGTTACTCATATAGTTGCATCTGGGTGTAATTGCAGGTGGTGCTTTCAAAACACATTTGTTCAGTGTGGCCCTATCTCTAGTAGAAGTGCTGTTATCAAAAAATTACAGTCACTTGACTGACAGAGCTCAGCCAAATGTGCAGTTATAATGTTTTAGACTGTCATATGTGCATTGTTGTTGAGTTTGAAATTACCACTGAAATTTAATTTATCTTACTACTGCTTAAAACTGCACCACTTGTGGAAAAAGTTCTAGAACTTTTAAACCATATAAGTATGTCATTATTTTATTGCTAATCCATTTATTATATTATAAAGGAATTCTGACTATTATTCCATATCATAAAAACCATTTTATTATTCCTGGACACAAAGCACTGTAATTGTAAGATGGTTTTCTGTTAAGTAGGTATATGATTTTTATTTGAACATGTTAAACTATTGTAATTTTTTTCCAAATTGATTTTAGATTGTACAGAATACGAATGGAGAAACTGGTATGAAAGAAAATCCCATCATTAATTTAAATGTCAAACTTAATCCACCAAAAAGGATTGATTATTACAATACAAACACAACAACACAAAAGAATGATAAGAAAAAGAGACCTGATTTTCAGCAACAAGATAGTTTATTTTATGAAAACAGCGAAGCTTGTGCAAAGAATGACAAGAAACAAGACTCAGAGATAAAGAGATTAGAATCATTAAAACGAAAACGACAAGAATTCAAAGAAAAGAAGTCTATTATCAAATCAGGATTAATTGGTGTTGTGAGTAATATTTTACACTATTTACTAGGTGGTTGAGCTCTATTTTGGCCTAGCAGCTTGTGTGTTAGTACCACTCTCTTATCTATTTCAGTAGCAGTACACCCAATGTATTGGTGTAATGGTTGAAAAAACATAATATAACCATAGGCATACAGCCTCATGCATCTTGAAAAGTAATTCCATCTTAGTGCTCAGAGATGGACTCCATGGGCTATTACATACTATAGGCCGAAATTTTAGCTTATTTATCACTTCGATTTTAATATGACGGCTCCGTGGCGCAGTGGCTTAGCAATCAGTTGTTGCGCTGGGGGCCGCGGGTTCGAATCCCGCACGGAACAAGTATTTGTATTGCCTACAAATAATTGTTCCGGGTCTGGATGTTTGTCCTTTTGCAATTTATGTTTGTAAACTGCCTCCACGACACAGGAGAAAATCCTAGTGTGGGGGTAACGTTTTAAAAAAATATATAAAGGTGTATAAAAAGGTATTTCTCACCTTGTCATTCAGATACAGTCCTAGCATACTCCTTAATAACCTCATTTCTACATCATTTATTCTACTCTCATGCTTCTTCTGCCAGACCCAACTTTTACTACCATACATTAAAGTAGGGACTAACACAGCATTATGAATTACCACACGTGCTTTTTTTGACACATTCTGACTCTTCATAATTGCGTGTAGAGCCCCATTCACTCTATTTCCTGCGTTCACTCGTTCTATATCCTTATCATATCTACTATCCCTGCTAAATAAACCTCCCAAATATACAAACTCATCCACTTGCTCAATCAACTCCCCTTTTATTCTTATTTCACATAATGCTTTACTTTCTTCTCTTTCAAAAACCATCACTTTCGTCTTACTTGCATTCACTTTCATACCCCTTTCTTTTAATGACCAGTTCATTAAAGTAACTATCATTTGCAACTCGGCCGCCGACGATGAAAATATGACTTGATCATTGGCGTACAAAAGGGTAATAACAATAATCCATGTTACTTTTGTTATTTCCAGGATAATGTTCAAAATAAAAAGGTTATCTTTTCTGATAATGATTTTGACAATGAAGAATTATATCCTAGTAATTATGAAAGTGTTGTGGAAAAACAAAGTCATGGTCAAAGACAATCTTTATTCAATGAAGAAGAATCTGATACAGAAGTAAATTTTGATATAAAGAAACAATTTGAAGGCAAAAAGGGTCAGAAGGTAAAGGTTGTCCAACACAGACTATTCCACATTATGTATTTGTTTTTATTTAATATTTGCATACATTTATAGGTTTTAGAGTTACAATCACGATACAAATCTGACAAACGTTTTGTATTAGATGAAAGGTTTATCAATGATGATAGGTCTGACCATGAATCAACTGTTAATGATAATGAAGTAGTTGACTTAGAACGAACTGATGAGAAATCTAAGCAGCTAAATATTTTGCAAGATGTTCTAGGAGTTACTATTAAAAGAAATAATTTTGACTCTACTCAAAAGTCTAAGTAAGTAAGTTCTGATACTTTTCAGGTTGCGTTTAATTTGTATAGTTACATGATTTTTTTTTATTTAGAATTAAAATGGGTATGTTACGATTTGATCCAATGCATCCAAATCATGCTAAGTTCTTAGCACCTGCCACTTCACCAGATCAGGCTAAAAAATCTAAAAAGAAGAAATCTAAAGAAAATCAAGAAGAGATACAACCAGAAGGTGTTATAGAAAAGGTAGAGGTATCAAAGGAACAGTTTTATAAAGTTAGCGATACTTTAAAAGAAGCAATGATTGAACCTAGTTCGTTTAGTTTACGGAACTTATTTGCAAAAGAAAGTAATGAAAAAGGTACTAAATATTTAATTAGTCAAATGTGATTAAAATGTTTTTGCCTAGATTAAATTTCTTACTATTTTAGAACCGGAAGAGCGAAATTTGGATTATGTATCTTTACCCAATGAAAAAGTAAGGAAATCAAAAAACCCTCTTGACACAAGTGAAAAAAATCCCTTTGTGTATGATTCTTCTGATTCAGAATGTGATGAAAATAAAACAGAAAAAAATGTGCCTCAAGAAAAACCAGAAGTTAAGGCTGTTTGGAGGGAAAATTTATTTTTTTCAAGTAATGATTATAGGCTCAAAGGTATTTTGTAAAAATGAAATTATAATATATTTTTAAGTCTTATTAATTTATGGATTAAGTGTATGTTTTATAATTATTACAGAAGGTTTGCTTTTCTTTAACAAATCTGAAGAGGGACAAAAGGAGAGAAGGGGCTTGAAATCTATCATGAAAAAGAGAATATACAATAAAGAACGAAAGAATCAGATGTTTACAAAAAAAATAGGGGGAAGAAAGAAGTCTATGAAAAAGAGTATAAGGAAATAAATATGATAAATGAATATAAACATTACACAACATGCTAAGTTGTTTTATTTCAAGAGTTAAGATATTTTAAATACATATCAACATATTAGCTACACTATAAAATTATCTTCTCTTCCAAGTAGGTTTCTTTCTGGCACCAGGTTGACCAGGTTTCTTGCGCTCACGTCTTCTATGGTCCCGTGTCAACAACCCAGCCACTTGCATTGCTTCAAGCATGTTTTTATCAACAAAACTACGTAGTCCCCATGCAATTCCCCACCTTATAGCACCTGACTGCCCAGATGGTCCACCTCCTTCTATATTACATTCCACATCTACTTTATTTTGCATTCCAGTAAATATCAATGGGAAAATCACTTGTTCTCTAGACTGAGTGTCTTCAAAGTATGTTATATCTTTTCCATTAATAATTATTTTACCAGTACCAGGTGAACGGATGGTGACATCACCTCTAGCTTTTTTTCGCAAACACTCGTAAGTTGTTACATATGTTCGCCCATCCTCATCAAAGTTTGGTTTAGGGATTTCTAGAGCAAACTTCTGAGAGGTTAGTGTTTTTCTGAATTTCTCAATGAAATCTTTAAATTGATAAGAATAGGGCAATGAAATTAGTCTTTCCATGACAAGTTTAAAATTCTCATATTCCAAATCAGTAAGTTTTTCCACTAAATGCTGCTCTAGTTGATCTTTTGTGAACCAAACAGTATTACTTAAATCCAAGTTTTGGTTAGGATTTGGAGTCTCTTTTTTTCTAATAACTTTATCCTCAAATTTATACAGAAGCTGTATATTCTCAGCTGCATCATATAGGAGTTTAAAAAAGTTAGGTTTCCCAGTATAGAATAAAAAATGATGTGGTCTACCTGCTTCATCAAATTCGGCCGCTTTTCGCGCTGGAAACACTTCTTCTGGTGGTTTCATAAGTGGACGAGCAGCTGGATCATAAATGCCGCTAGGAAATAAATATTCTATAGCACGGTCCACATCCTTTTGTGTAAATGTTTCTGGATCTTCACCCATCATATTTGCAAGATGTCTCTTTCCAATGCTAAATTCGAATTGCTGTTTTTTCATAAATTCATCATGTTCCTTAGCTCTTTCTAGGTAAGCCCTCATAGCCTTACTGATTTTCTTCGTTTTACTTAAGGTTTCCCAGTCCGTGAAATTATCAAAAACATCGCTGTCTGTAGTTGCAGCTTTGCTGCTGTAACCTTTTATATTTAGTAAACAAGTAGAATTCGTACGAACGTAAGAACATCTTGATAAAGGTATTATGTGTTTAAAACTAAATTTTATTACATTAGACATTTTCTCATCGCTACATACGGTTTCAAATAAGAATTAAAATGTTTTTTAACTTGCTTTACGGCTCTGGGTTCTAGCGCTTCTGAGATTCTCTCGTTATACCTCATTTAGACTCTCGCCTCGCGACTCGCCTCGTACCTCGCCTCGCGGCTCGCGTGTTGTTGCGAGGTAACGAGTGCCTGTTTACACTCTCGCGATGCGGTCAGTAAAAGTGGGCGAAACTGTTATATTTTCCTAATTCGTTAAGATGTTGTAATATACTTTTCTAACTGTTGTTTTAAACTGTTATAATATATTATAACAGTTTCAAATATTACATTGTACACACGGTTAGTTCAGTTCAGTTGTCGGCTGTGTAAGCGTTTTGTTGTTTGTTGTTATAATGTAAAAAAAGTTTTATATTTGTAATTGTACTTATGAAAGATAAAGTTTTTTGCAATAATTGCACACTGCTTTTTTCATCTATATTTTGGGCTATAAAATAGTTCCAAACGGCTGCACTAAACTGGCGCAATATTTATATGCACTTTTATACATATACGACATGCAAAATCCTATCTATATTACACTAAACATTTACAATAACCAAAACCACAACGGCTTCGTCACGTAATATGGAGCACCTGCTATCAAAACATTACGTATATAACAGATAACAGTGTCATTGTCATCTCAGCTAGACAGCTAGCTGAACACTAATATATTATAACAGCCAAAAATTAAACAACAGGCACAACAGCTAGCAATGAACGAAATACAAGCAAATATATTTGTTTATCGTTATACTTCAGTGTTAGTAAAATAAGCTCTTATAATGTTTAAGAGTTTAAATTAGTGTGAACTATACGCAATCCTTGTGACATAATGAATGTAGTGTGTAGTGTAGGTTGACTGCGATTGAAGCGCCGCGTCTCGGCCGACGGCTAGACCGTAAACTGGCTAGCGCACACGCAAATCACAAATAGTTGTTACTGTTACTTTTGATAGATAGCGCTTTCTAACGATAATGAATATATTATAACAGGCAATGGTTGATTTTTCTAATGTGTTGTAAGATTACAAATATATAATGAAATATATTATCTGTTGTATGTTATAATGCCCAACTTTAGCGGTCAGTATGCGTTGAACCGGCAACGATGAATGACGTCGAAATAATAGCGGCATCAACTCTTGCCTTAATAAGTATTTATCGATGTTTGACCACTTTAAAAAGAAGGAAATTAATAAAAATACGTCGTTGAGGAAGAATATGACGGATGATATCTATTCACCGAAACAGAACTTTTTCAGTTTCATAATTTTATATAAATTGCTAGTACCTATTGTGCAAGATTAAATAATATTATTTTATTAAAATTGTAATTTTAGAACAAAAGCAATTCTAATGTTATTATGGAAGGGCGCCGTAAACAAACTGAAACGAGACGCGAGTGTAAACACCACGCTCGCGTCCCTCGCGAGGCCCTTTGCCTCGTGCCCAAAAAACCGCCTCAGACGCGAGCGCCGCGAGTGGCGAGGCGAGCCACGAGCTAGCGTTTACACTCGCGCCTCGTGGCTCGCCTCGCGACTCGCCTCGTCGCTCGCGCGAGAGTGTAAACGGGGTATTAGAGCCACAAGCCACAGAAACAGAACCATATTTATTTATCTATGCACAGAACACAATTACTCTCTACCGAAAGAAGAACTAATCTCTAAGCCATCTCCAAACCAAAAAATTTAAACACGCGTCTATAACTCGTGTTTGGTGATAAGTATAAACTGCTCCGTGGCGCAGTGGCTTAGCAATGACGCAATGCAGCGATAAGGACTACGGGTTCAAATCCCGGACGGAACAAGTATTTGTATAACCTACAAATAATTGTCCTGGGTCAGGATATTTGTCCTTTTGAAATCTATGTATGTAAACTGCTGTCTAAAATTCTAAAAGTCTATCTATATCTTTAACTTTATGTTTTTCTCGTTTGGACATTGTTATCTTTATGCTATCGTGAGTGTTCAATCGCGAGTGTTCTAGTACTTTCCTGTTCAGAGTGAAATGACCTGGATTGGCCTAGATTGTTCTATATCCATATGGTCATATGTCATATTATATGGTCTTTTTAATTTATTTTTAGAGCTAACGCGTATTGCTCAATCTAGTGCAACATGTATAGATAACATTTTTACAAATGTGAAGCCGTTGCATAATGTATAATTCAAAAATTAAGTTCTGATCACTGTGGACAAGTAGTATCGTTACCTTACGTTCACAAAAAGCAATTAGATGAGGAAGATGTGTTTGTTCCAGTCAATTCACGTCGCTTAGAGAAGTTTAGAAATAACAAAGTGAAAAATCTTCCATCACTTTCATACCAAGATGATCCTAATTTTTGTATGGAACATTATTTAAGCTTATTTACAATGAATTTATTAGTACTTTTACTTCTAAAACATTCTCCTTGAATAGTCTGAAGTCATTCAATGAATGGGCGACGGTAGGAGTCCATAAGAGCAGACATAGGTTTTAATATGATCTTTACCATGAAAGATCATATAATCATAGCGTCGAATTTAGGGAATATGTAAAAAAATATTCATAAATATTTAAAAGAGTGTGCTCCACGGTCAAGTCTTTGCATTTGAGCAACAAAATTAAGACGGCTTCTAATAAAATTAAAATGACATGGAGTATAATTAATAGCGAAACTGGTAAGATCAACTCTCGCAATTCACCAGTTAAGTGTTACCAACAAATTAACTGAATCAGATCAAGACGTTGCAATGGTTATTGAGAAATATTTTACTGATATTCCGATATTAACCACTAAGTTACTGAATTCTTCTCCTGCCGTCGCCGAATCATTACTTAAACAAAATGTAAATGCGTCTACAAAGAATTTTACATTTCATAAAGTATCATCAAAATATGTTGTAAAATATTTTAAAACCATTGACGTTAAGAAAACTGCGGATCTGTGGGGGATTTCCGTTAATGTTATTGCGTCTATAATAGATACAATCGCGCCTCATTTAGCTATTATTTTTAATACTAGTATCGAATCTGGTGTGTTTCCTGATTTAGTGAAGCATAGTAAAGTAATACCTTTATTTAAATCTGGTAGTACAATAAACCCCGCCAATTTTAGACCTATTTCTGTACTACCAACACTTAGTAAGATTTTTGAAAAAATTATTCTTAATAAAATGTTAAATTTCTTTAATATAAATAATTTACTTCATAAAATTCAATTTGGTTTCATAAGGGGCCGCTCGACAACTGATGCCAGTGTTGAGCTGTTTAAATATATCTTTAATGCATGGGAGAATTCACAGGATGCTTTGGGTATATTTTGTGACCTATCCAAGGCCTTCGATTGTGTTCACCATGAAACATTAATCAGGAAACTTCATTCATTTAGCTATTATTTTTAATACTAGTATCGAATCTGATGTGTTTCCTGATTTAGTGAAGCATAGTAAAGTAATACCTTTATTTAAATCTGGTAATATATTAGACCCCGCCAATTTTAGACCTATTTCTGTACTACCAACACTTAGTAAGATTTTTGAAAAAATTAGTCTTGATCAAATGTTAAATTTCTTTAATATAAATAATTTACTTCATAAAAATCAATTTGGTTTCATAAGGGGTCGCTCGACAACTGATGCCGGGGTTGAGCTGATGAAATATATCTTTAATACATAATACATAAACACTCACGCCTGTCACCCAGAGGGGTAGGCAGAGACTACGGACTTCCATTTGGCGCGATCCTGACACACCTCTCTCGCTTCCTTTATATCCATATATCTAGGCATACACGCTCGTCGGTTAAAGGTACTCCTAATCTGGCCCATTTTTAATGTATCGCCGATTTGGTCGATAAAACTTCGTCTAGGGCGCCCCTTCCCGACCCTGCCGTTCACTTCTGCAACATAAATTTGCTTTGTCACTATTTCCTCGTTCTTTCTTTCTACATGACCAAACCACCGAAGCATTCCTTTCTTAATCCTTGTCACAACGTCATCTTGCAAACCACACTTTTCTCTTATCACACTATTTCTCACCCTGTCATTTAGATTCAGTCCTAGCATACTCCTTAAGGACCGCATTTCTACAGCATTTATTCTACTCTCATGCTTCTTCTATATGATATATAATAACGAGTATGTGTTTATAGAATTATTATCATTAAAATCACCAATACAATCCTGTAAGTTCATATTAGCCCTTTGGATTTGGATGTAAATAATACAACAGACTTCGGCATATTATGTCATGTTTAGTTCCTGGTACAGACAATGAGGCCGCTTCAAATCGGCATAAGCATTTTGTATGGCATTGCCATTATATGTAGGTGGAAGGGGATTAATTGATTAATGGTGGCTCTTCACGTTGCCCAACATAGTGGCGAATGTGTTGGCAGAGATATTGGCCAAGAATTTGTGATCGCGTCCACACGTTGGAAGGTCGTTCAGTTTGCTTCGGTTCAAGTCAATGTACGGACGAATTTATTAAAATGATTATTGATGCGCTAACGGCTGCTCCAGTTTATTTATTCACAGCATACCACCACAACGTGAATGTGTATAAGAAAAGAGTGATCAAAAAGAAATGGAAAAAAAGAAATTTTATTTCTTGACGGCTACATGACATAGTGCCTTAGAAATGAGTTGCTGCGCTGGGGTCTGCGGGTTCGAATCCTGCACGGAACAAGTATTTGTATAGCCTGCAAATAATTGCTCCGGGTCTGGATGTTTGTCCTTATGCAATTTATGTTTGTAAACTGCCTCCACGATACAGGAGAAAATCCTAGTGTGGGGGTAACGTTTTTTTTTTAAAAGCCTTGAAAGACTTGTGTTTTACAAACAATTTGCTTGGTAGGGCTCTGTAAAGCTTTTCCATTGGTCATTGTTGTTTAGACCAAATATTAACATTTTAAAAACTTGCATTCGAGACGCGCGCTCGGCGCGTTCATTCGATGGTACCAGTCACCGCCTGGCACTCTTCCCGCGCGCGTCTCTCGGCTAACCGCTCGGTCGCCTGACGCGTGGGCGAGGCAGTTGGTTCGCGGCAGCCGTGTCGGTTATATGCCGGAAAGTTACGTGAGAATCGTTGGGTCGCGTTAAGACCGCCTCCCTTGAGTTGTCTTATTTCGTGCGTTTTACGTGACAACGAGGCTACCTTGAATTTAGTGTAATTAATTTAACTTCGATTGCCATTAATTTGTGTCGACGAGTTGCTTGTGTGGCATTTTAATATCGTAATAAGACATTTTTGCTTTGTCGGGTGGAACGCTAAAACTTTGTGAACCGAGAGAAGGTTGCGTTCGTATTCGAGTATAAGTTTGTGCTAAGTGAACATGGGACATTGAACTTTGACCAACAGTTCTTAAGTTGTGCAGTGTGTCACTTGTTTTAAGTTCGATTAACGCTGATTTAGTTAAATTTGAAGTTAATTAAATGTACAATAAAGTTGATAAACTAATATAGTGAAATAAAAGCAGAAAGTTTCAATTGGTGAACGCCCACTGGAGGGATCGCACATTGTGGAGAAAAGCAGCGCCTGTGGACCTGCTATCAGATTACATCGGTGACGTCAGGTTACACTTACACACTACTCCATTTACACTCACATATCACCTACTTGCCCTTCACGGTACCTTGTGGTCGACCCTGCCTCCGGAACTCGGTAAGTTTGTGTTTGCTTAACCAGCCACTACATAATAAGTATCCATAGGCCATTCGGGCCCGAACCCTCGGTTCTCCGTTGAAGGTGTTACTCATGGGCCCTAATACAGTCGACTTCTGTCTGGGCAACTGGGGGCCGTAACAATTGTTACTGCCATTACGTAGAAACTAGTTACGATGCGTGCATATAAAATTTAAATCAGGTGCGTACGATCACTCTGGGAGCTCGTAGCAAATTGAACGTGCGCCCAACATGTGGACGCGGCGGCTAATACTCTGCCACAACCACAGAACATATATACCCCTAAAGGGGAAGAATAACGACTCCATACAAATTTTATGAGGAAATTTTTCCTTACCAACCGGCGCCATCTATGCAACGCCCACGAAAACTAAGCAGTAGAAGCTAGCGCGGGAATTTCAAAACATAGTGCACTTTATAGATACTTTGTATGCATTTTATGCACAAGTACAGTGTATATTATTGCTCAGCAATAATTGACATCTAAACAAAATCACTATCGAGAAACACAGTGTACCTGTGCATAAAATGCGGAATGCAATATTTATGGAACAGTCTAATAAAACAAACATTGGTATTAAACTTTTTTATTTAGCATGATATTAATCATAATTTATCAGACATTCATTTGAAAAATATGACTAATTTTCATGAATAAATGTGTTTTTAGATTATATATTCATTTGGAACAAAAGGTGTTCACAAGTATGTATATGTAATGATAGTTAATCAGCTAATTTAAAACACAAATTAAACATAACATTCTAAAAATGAGATTATGCATACAATTTGAAAATATAGCAAGCATCTTCGAACATAATTACAAGTATGGACGGGTCTATTGCTATCATATTAACACCAAAACCTAGACAAGGTCAAACACAAGTTTACACTTTACAGACATGTTTCATATTATTTAATATGTATAATTTCAGTTTAATGAAATAAATAAAGAAATGGTTAGGAAGAGAGGTAATTATTATTTTGGTTAAAGGCAGACAGATCAAACAATATAGCTACACTATTGTTCATTAATAAAACAAGTTGTAAAATAATAAATTAAGCATATTCAGCCTATGATGTTCGCACTGCTAGAAGTTCTAGCAGTGCGAACATCATCTCTAGCATCTAGCCTAGAACACACGCCTCCTCCCTGTGAGAGGGAGTGGGCTGTAAACTACCACGCGAGTCCAGTGAGGGTAAATCTGCACTAAAAAGAAAAATGAACATAATCTATTCATATATAATTACTTGTCCTAACCGACTGCCCATCAACGCAGAACAGGTTCCTTTTGTGACATAGACATACACTAAGAAAATTTTTTTTGAAAATCTATCCATATAGTGGATAGAACAGAAGTTTGCATGAAAGTCCGTCCTTTATTAAGTAAAATCAATGAGAATTGGTATTTGGACAACAATGAAACACGTTTTTGAGCGATTTTGGAAACTTAAACCCCAACATGTGAAATAAAGATTGAAAGTTTGTATGAGAATCGGGTGTTTTTGAAGATTGAGTTTTGAACATGAATAGTTAGATTATTTAATACAAATAAAGAAATAGGTGTTGTATTATCAACTTGGATGAAAGTCTAAAATTCAGGCGGGAATTTGTTGGCAAAGGTGCTAGTTGTACATTTATTTATGCATAATTATGTTCATTTTTCTTTTTAGTGCAGATTTACTCGCCTCTTCAGAATACATTATGTTTTTTAGAATATAGTATCTCTTAATTGTAATGTGGAAGACACTATTAACTATGTAATTTATATTTAATTGTTTGTGCTCCACGCAATCTTCGAGGAAGTCATAATTTACAGAGTCCTTTAACAATTGTGTTACTCTCATTTTAATATTCTCTTCATATGCCTCTTTTGCTAAAAATATATTTATTATGCTTGCACTTTTCTCTACACAAGCTATTAAATTCTTTGAGGCATATGTAAGAGACTTTTTTACATTTTCATAATTTTTGAACTCTACAAAATTATGTACTCCTTCGGGCGTTTCAGAGACTAGAATTTTTGTACAATTATTACAATTGATTTTATTTTTTTTAATAATGAAGCCACAGACATAAGCACATGCTTGTAGTTCGCTACTTCCTTCCTCCAAGTTTTCTTCCAGAGAGGAAGTTATACTTTCTTCAATTTCTTTTTCTATTTGATATGCATGTTCAGATTGCTCTGTATCAGTGCATATGTCTGTGGCTGGTGTCAGCAATGTTTTAAAATTAGTTATAATGGCACTGTTGCTATCCAGCTCACAATTGCCTGAACTACTGTGTCCCATATTACTTATTACAGCAGTTTTTAACCCAGCAACAAATTGTCCAACTGTTGGGTTGCTATTGGACCCACAGTTGTAGCGTATGCAACCAAATAAATTTTCCAGTGGGTCCTGCTGGAATCTTCTCGTAGACAGACTTTTAATTGTTTTATATTTGGCACTAAGGATTCTCCAAAGAATTTCTATGCCATTCAGGGTCCAAATCCACCCATCTTTTGATGGGGGATTCCCCCTGCAACCCAAAAATTCAGAGGTTTTAAAAAATAATTTCATTCTATTGAACATTTGCAGATGTTCTGTTGAGTTTTTTATATTTGTGGAAAATTTTTTTTCCTCTTCTTAAATCTGGTGTCGACGCGTTTACACCATCAAACAGTTCATCCATATCTTTTATTAAATTAGCTGTTGCTACTGCTTCAGTCGGCATGTCTCCTGAAAATTAACAATAAACAAATGAATTCAATAAAAGTAAGCATATTTTTGGCTAGCTTTTTTTAAACTATCTTGCTCAAACCAGGATTAGTTAATAAAAAGGACAATGTGATTACTAGATGGTTATACCCTTTATGCCATCAAAAACATAACTTGTAAAAAAAGCAAAGTCTCGTAACTCATTTCTTCTATCGTAAAAAGTTGTGAGATCCATGTAATACCAAGTCGGTTAATTTATTCACTCCATAGAATGATATATAGATTGACTTGGCAATCGCATGAAAACACAATATATCTCACAAGTAATACATATTATATTAAATTAGATTGTTTAGTGCGATTGCCAAGTCAATCTATGTATCAATCTATGGACTGAATAAATTAACCAACTTGGTATTACATGGATCTCACAACTTCTTACGATAGAAGAAATGAGTTGCGAGACTTGGCTTTTTTTACAAGTTATGTTTCTGATGGCATCTCATATCTTTTTGTAGATAGTTATATCTAGGTAGCTATTTACACCTATTATTCCATTATATGTACATATATAGGTACACTGATTCATTCACTGCAAATGTAACTTTGTAATACTATATGTTTATATGGGATTACAAAGTTATTTATGCAGTTATGCAGTTGGTGTACCTCGAAAACTGGACCGAAATTGTAAAATATTTTAATTTTTCCTTGGTTTATATACTAAACAATAATTAAATTTCAAATTTGAAGTTTCTATGTCTGCTAGAAATGCCTTAGAGTTTTGATGATCGGTCAGTCAGTGAGTGACAAAACTAAGAAACTTTGACTAGTTATAATTCTTAAACTACTGGTTACAATGTAATGAAATTTGAAATATACCGAGTTCATACAATGCGTACTTGGTTAGTAAAAATTCAGGCTTCTAGTTTTATTCATAACGAAGTTATAGGGTTTCAGAAATGGCCTGAACTGCTTCGAGAAAAGGATGGTACGGCCGTGCCGCTTTTTTGCTCGACTTGGCGGGGGCACTGCCGTGCCCCCAGATAAAAGAGACAACTCCACATTACCATACTGTTGAAACGAATTTATAAGAAATGGTGTTGTTGACTTGTTGTTAAATGTTCATAAGTATCGTGCATAATTATGATCTGAGTAAATAAATGAGTTTGACTTTGATTATTAAATATGTGTTACCTTTAGCTATTTTGGAATATATTCCTGCTGCAACTGAGTGGCTTAAAACTTGTGCTGCAAGTTTTACCCTCATTTTTTGCTTGGTATTGGGGTCAAGGTGTTCTTTAGTCAAACATGGTGCATACACAAAATTGGGATTATTATTGTCCAATTCATAGAATTGCCTGATGTGGCTCCATTTAGCAATTCCTGTAATTATTAAAAGTATTATAACTATTAGGTATAAACTATGTACATATTTATTATTAAACAATTTTATTTTAACTAAATAACAATGACTTACCAATTCCTTGTTTGTTGTCTGATGTTATATTGGTTCTAAACTTTACATCATATTTCATAAAGAGATTTCTGAAGCACTTCAGCAAGTGTGGCGTGTCAAATAGTGTGACAACTTTGTGATTGTTCACTTCTATGCAGGGATTCTCTACAGAAGCTCCTAACAGACATAGAGCTCTCTTGTTGACTCCATCCAAGTCACAGACTGAAGCGCATATATTAAGTCCAGCATCAAAGCAACAATTTAAGACCTGAAAGTATTTTAAGGCAGATTAGTGACATAGTTTAGCAGAGTTAAATAAGCATTCATTCAAAATGAAGAAGAAATGCATACCTCCTTAATCAAAGCATATAGTCTGTCAGTTGTGACAAACCCACTTGATAAATAATAAGCCACTGGCTGCTTAATTTTCTTCCTAACTCCAACTACCATAAATACAAGGGCATATGAAACTGCCTGTGGAGATCTACCTTGTGTACCATGGTCTTGGAAACCCTCAATATGATCCACCTTCGAGTTGTACCATAAATTTTTTCTTAAGGACATTTCATCCCACAACAATATGTACTCTCGTTCGGATGGCCCAAAGCTTTTTGTTATGTTTTTCAACACTGTAAGTGTTGCTTTGTGTGTCCCCACACTCATCTTAAATCTACTTAAGAGAGATTTTAATGTGCTGGGTGCTGGTAAACAAATCATTCTCCTCAATAACTTGTAGCATGTTGGTGACCTTTTGTAGAGCCTCAGTGCTCTTATTTTAGCTTCCATGTTCCACCTGCGACCAGGTTTCTTCCTCTTATAATTCTGCAGTTCTCCTTGAAGTAACAGCGTAAATGATGAACTCATTTTTTTATTGAGGATTTTCTTTACTGTTTCACTGTTACAAATTTCATTTAAATATGCTTCATTTTTTAAATGTTTTATGGCTTTTTGTAATCTATATACTTAGTTCATGCTACTTTTCAGTTTCCTTATCAACATTTTGTTTTTTTGATCATCTTGTTTGGAAGACTCACACACAAACATTCGTGAATAATCGGTTGGAGTGATAATGTTTGCATTATGTTCTCTTAAAGGATAAATTCTGGATGGGCCGGCAACAGGTTCAAATATGGCAGGTTGATCTGGCAGATTAGAAAATGTTGTAGCCTGAAAATGAAAGGTTAACATATTTTTAATAAATTAATTCAAATCCTTTAATTAAGATAAGTCATAGTTGAGGTAAGCAAATATGTATTAATATATAATTATACTTTATTTGGGCCATTACAAACCTGTGAACTGAGTCATAAATCATTATTATCAGACCTCTCACTTGCACATACAGACCTTATGGAACTGGCTAGTGTTGTGTTATAGTAAAAAAGGATTTGTTGATATAGTTGATAAAAGGTAATAAAGAGCAAGAGAGAAGTCAAGGATATAATACAGAATATCTTTTTAGTGCAAGTGGCATTCCTTTATAAATAATGAGTTTCACAATCCTATGATCCTTATAAATTATGACTCATTATGCATGTTTGTAATGATTTCTTAAATTTACGCGAACACAACACATTTAAATAAAACAAATTTTACGGATTTTATCACGAACATTAACTTATTTTATATTCCCGACGTTACGGGCACTTTTCAGCACCCATGGTCACGGAGGGGGGACTGAGGTGTATGACGTCCCAATGTCATAATTAACCACGGCTACCTCCAGATTAAAAATTATAAATTTTTGTACCGTTCTACGCAGTATGAACTTACAGTATCTTGAAGTCTTACAGTTGTATGCTTGGGTTGGGATTTAATTTTATTAATTATGGGATGCCAAGCAGATGGTAGCACCCAGCCATCTTCTCTATTGAAATTAGGATGTTTTTTCATTTCAATAGCCTCGCGAATCATCCTTGGAAGGAATCGGTGTTCTTTAATGCGGGTTTTTTTTTATTTAAAAAAAGTTACCCCCACACTAGGATTTTCTCCTGTATTGTGGAAGCAGTTTACAAACGTAAATCGCACGAAGACAAACATCCAGACTCGGAACAATAATTTGTAGGCCATACAAATATCTTGTTCCGTGCGGGAATCGAACCCGCGGCTCTAGTGCAACAAGTCATTGCTAAGCCACTGCGCCACGGAGTCGTCAAAATTTTAGGGATCTTTTAGTTTGTCCTATATAAGAGAGACCACATTCACAATCAAGCTTGTACACTCCTGCATCTTGCAGAGGGACATTACACTTGACTGATGGTAAAAACTGACTAATATTCTTCGGCGGCTTGAAGTATGTTTTAATGGAAGCACACTTCAAGATGTAGCCAATCTTGTCAGTGACACCTCTGACATATGGCAGTACAGCAGGCACTCGCTCGACTGTGGCCGGCTTCACTCCTTCACTGTGACGTAGGCGGAAAACAGCCCGTCGTAAACTAAAGGTAACTTCCATCCAAGGATGCTTTGCGAGGCTATTGAAATCAAAAACATCCTAATTTCAATAGAGAAGGGGGCTGGGTGCTACCATATGCTTAGGATCCCATAATTAATAGAATTAAATCCCAACCCAAGCATACAACTGTAAGACTTCAAGATACTGTAAGTTCATACTGCATAGATCGGAACAAAAGTCAATAATTTTTAATCTGGAGGTAGCCGTAGTTAACTATGACATTGGGATGTCATACACCTCAGTCCCCCCCGTGACCATGGGTGCTGGAAAGTGCTCAAAACGTCGGGAATATAAAATAAGTTAATATACGCATTATTTAAATGTTTGTAATGGCCCAAGTATAGCTCTTGTGTGTTATAACATTTCCTTAAATTTGATGTTAACAACATCATCATTCTGCTGCATAATATTATGTGTTACACATAACATAAAGCCTGTATTTTTCTGCAATGTAAATATCTTTAAATATTGTGCTTTGCAAGTGTTAATTGTACTTACCTTAAAGCATTGAACACCAGGTACAGCTGTTCTGAACAACTTCTTCTCATTAAAACATGTGCTTTCAAAATGTTTGCTGCAAAGCATCTTATGTTTTTTATGGACTTCCTTCTGAAATTTTGGTGAAGACCAGGCTTCGTTTGGAAAGCAATACTTTGCCCATAATTCACAGCTGGAAATCAAAAAATATGGTACGACTTTCCATTGACGTCAGTGGAATTTGGTGTTGATACGTATTTTTACAGAAAGATTACACTATTATAAGCACACACACAAAGTCTCAATATACGGAAACGCGTAATTTTTGAGAAAAGAATAATTGAAAATCAATTATTCTTGCAATGTTTATGTCTAATCTGCTAATAAACTGGCGCCATTTTGTAATGTCATTGTCGACGTCAATAGGGATGTCGATTCTTTCCGAAAAAGGTCGTTTTTTAAATCGATTCAAATCGTAAGCTGATGTATCGATTCCTAAAAAATCGATTTCTAAAATATCTATATTTTTTCATGTTTGCATTTATAATGTAAATATATATCCATTTTATGAGAAAAAAATCCCCTTCATCATAAAATATAGGGGGACTGATTCAGAAGGATTTCTGTATCTATTTTGAGACTGCTACCTCTCCGGCGCTGCGGGAAGAGCAGCCTCTACGCCTTAGCGTAACAAATCGCAGGCATCCCTCCTCGCCTCTGCAGCTTCGGCTTGTTGGTCGCCTTCGGCGACCAGCCTCAGCCGCTCCGGCTCGTCCGATGCCTACGATTTGTTACGGCAGGCGGAGGCTGCTCCCCCTACGCGCCTCCGGCTCTATAAAACCACTCTAGGGGTAGGACAGACTCGTACCAGGTGGAGTCGGGGTCAATCAATTCGGTTCTTTGACATAAGTTGAACCTAACCTATTTTATTTATCTGCCCTAATAGGTACTGTTAAATAAAACAAATTTCAATAAGAGATCATTTATCATGGTATCTTTCTTGTTTTTCATAAAATGGGTTTATATTTACATTATAAATAGAAACATTAAAAAAATATAGACATTTTAGAAATCGATTTTTTGTGAACCGATACATCAGCTTACGATTTGAATCGATTTAAAAATCGACCTTTTTCGGAAAGAATCGACATCCCTATTGACGTCGACAATGACATTACAAAATGGCGCCAGTTTATTAGCAAATTAGACGTAAACATTGCAAGAATAATTGATTTTCAATTATTCTTTTCTCAAAAATTACGCGTTTCCGTATATTGAGACATTGTGTGTGTGCTTATAATAGTGTAATCTTTCTGTAAAAATACGTATCAACACCAAACTCCACTGGCGTCAATGGAAAGCTAAGCCAAAAATATTAATATTAAACGTATAATATATCTTTATTAATTTTTATCTAAATAACAATCTAAACTTTGTTTCCTTTGATTGAAAGAGATGTATAGGATGTAATATTAAATACAGGGGATAAAATTTCCAATATGGACCATCGATTTAAATGCCCATATTTTTTTTGTAGATAGTACTCACTAAAAGAAAGCATTTTGCAAAGTTTCAATGTGCGGAAACGCGTACTTTTTGAGAAAAAAATTATTGTAAATCAATTATTTTTGCAATATTTATGTCAATTACTACGGTAAAACTGACACTATTTTGTATTGTCTTTGTCATCGTCGGTAGGGATGTCGATTCTTTCCGAAAAAGATCGATTCGAATCGTAAGCTGATGTATCGATTCACAAAAAGATCTATTTCTAAAATATCAATATTTTTTCATGTTTGCATTTATAATGTAAATATAAATACATTTTATGAAAAACCAGAAAGATACCATAGTAAATAATCTCTTATTGAAATTTGTTTTATTTTTATTTATTTATTTTTACTAGGGCAGATAACAAATAAAATAGGTTAGGTTCACCTTATGTCAAAGAATCAAATTAATTGACCCCGACTCCACCTGGTACGAGTCTGTCCTACCCCTAGAGTGGTTATAAAGAGCCGGAGGCGCGTAGGGGGAGCAGCCTCCGCCTGCTATAACAAATCGTAGGCATGGGACGAGCCGGAGCGGCTGAGGCTGGTCGCCGAAGGCGACCAACAAGCCGAAGCTGCGGAGGCGAGGAGGGATGCCTGCGATTTGTTACGCTAAGGCGTAGAGGCTGCTCTTCCCGCAGCGCCGGAGACGTAGCAGTCTCAAAATAGATACAGAAATCCTTCTGAATCAGTCCCCCTAAATTTTATGATGAAGGGGATTTTTTTTTCTCATAAAATGGATATATATTTACATTATAAATGCAAACATGAAAAAAATATAGATATTTTAGAAATCGATTTTTTGAGAATCGATACATCAGCTTACAATTCGAATCTATTGAAAAAATCGATCTTTTTCGGAAAGAATCGACATCCCTACTGACAATAACAATAAAAATAAAAATGGCGTCAATTTTATTGTAGGATTAGACATAAACAATGCAAGAATAATTGATTTTCAATAACTTTTTTCTCAAAAATTACGCGCTTCCGCATGTTGTAACTTTGTGTGTGTGCTTATAATAGTGTAACTTTTCTGTAAAAGTACGTATGAACCGCCAACTCGACGGAATTGCAGCAATTGAAAGTCGTACTATTGACATAAATTTGCAAAAATAACTGATTTTCAATAATTTTTTTCTCAAAAAGTACGCATTTCCGCACATTGAAACTTTGCAAAACGCTTTCTTTTAGTGAGTACTATCTACAAAAAAAATATGGGCATTTAAATCGATGGTCCATATTGGAAATTTTAACCCAATGTATGTAGAATTAAATGGAACTAGTCTATTTTTATTACAAATAAACTTATGTACAAGATAAAACGATGCGCAAACGCCGGCAGACATTTTTCTTGTGACGTCATAATCATAATCAATATGGCGTGCGGACATTAGTGCTGCCATACATTACCCCTTATCTTTTTTGTTATTGTGTATTAATCAATTGAATATGTTATATTTCTTAGCAAAATATATTTTTTTGGCATCAGAATAATAAAAAACGTTATTTTAAAGGTAATTTAGTTTAAAAATTAATTAATAAACTCATTATTTTGGAGACTACGAAATTGTATTTTTGGTGGCAACATTGTATAATTCATCTCTTTTACTCTGGTGTTGTTGTATCTCTCTTGTTTTCTAGCCCACCTACATCTTGTTCGTAGAACAAAGTTGACACCCCCTTGGCCACAACCCTTTGATCTTTTGTAAAAAAACCGACACCACACGGATCTCGCGCCAACTTATGGGCCATCATTCCAATACATACCAACGTAAGCATAAACACCCGCTCTACACGATGGCCATCGTTATTGGCCAACACATTCGCCAGGATGTTGGCCAACGTGAAGAGCCGCCTTAAGATACTAAGTCTATGCCTCTCGCTAGAGAGTAGTATGTTCCTTGGTCTATGCCATTCCAGCGTACTTGTATATATAGAGGTCAGTGCCCTGGTGGCAAATATAATTTCCATTGGTGAAATTGCTAGACTTGACTGTACCGCATTTGACACATCATAAAACATGCTCAAAAATAACCAGTCTCATAACAACTTAAGTTATGATTTAGAATAAAATTTAAAGGAGGCAATTTCTTTTTGTATGGAGAATGGGTCCACCACGAACTTCAGAGAAGTTTAATGAAATGTATGTCGATTTATTCCTTATAATCTGTAGATTACAAGGAATAAATAAGCAATTTTATGTGAATTATATACCCACATAAACACATCTTAGTTTTGGTATTTTATTTTATTATAATTTTGCATGTCTTTCACAAAAAAGCATAATGTAAAATAAATTTAAAAAAGCAATCACTGGAAATAAAATCTATTTTTAAATACGCCAATATTCATAGTATTGGTCAATAATCAATATTGCAATCTATGTTTATTGCCAGTCATAAGCCCGGAAGGCCATTTTGATTGAATAGTTCAGTAGATTGGGATAAAGTGTGAAGAAAAATCGACTTTATAAATATGATAATTGATAACAAAATCAAGTGTACATTCCGGCGCAGCGAGTAGCGAAGGCATTGCGTTTGGCGATTGTCACAAGTTGTTGTTGCAAGCATAACGCAAGCATTGGCGAGCATTTCATTACAATACAATTGACGGATGACGGCTCCGTAGCGCAGTGGCTTTGCAATGAGTTGCTGCGCGGGGCTGCGGGTTCGGATCCCGCACAGAACAAGTATTTGTAAGGCCTACAAATAATTATTCCGGGTGTGGGTGTTTGTCCTTGTGCAATTTGTGTTTGTAAACTGCCTCCACGATACAGGAGAAAATCCTAGTGTGGGGGTAATGTATAAAAAAATAGCCATCCTGTGGCGCGTCATTTCGCGTCATGTTTGTAGTCATGGTATAACTAAAGTGACCATACGTCCAGTTTTAAACGGGACAGTCCCTTTTCTCGGTCACGTGTCCCGTTGTCCCCAAACAAAGCTCCGGGACACAACATTGGCCCGTTTACGGAAACCGTGCGAAAATTCAAAACTATGAAGTTTGTCAGACGTCACGTCAGTGCGAGAGCGGGACTGACCAAAAATAACCGAATGGGATAATTTAAATGTTTCCGCAAAAACTCGTTGGATAGAAGTATGGGTTGGGTTCAGAATCAAGTCGCCTGAATTTGAGGAGTCTGTCACTGTGGGGGGAGGGGGTCAAGGGGGCTTATCTCAAGCGACCCCATGCAATTTTAGCTGCCGGAGCTGCGTCAAAATATTTAATATAATTTTCTAAAAATATTCATAAATCACTAATTAATACCTGAAACGGAACTTTTGACATTGGCAGTAGGTAATCAGTAACAGATATACTCGACCAAAGAGAATATAATCACTACGTTTATACTCGATTTTACGACTCGCGTCATAGAGTAAGCGTCATTCCGTTGCTTTCGAGTTTACGTGAATGTGCTCCTTATTGTTATTATCTGCCTCCTGTTTTTGAACGGCTTCGCTACTCCTCTGGAGACCGATTGCTTGCTATTTTACGACGTTTTTGGAAATAGTGGAAGTTAGTATTTTGGTGTTTTATTTGGTGCAAGAGCGAGCGAAGCGAGCTCGGGACTTGAGGACCCCGACTCGGACAGGTTAGGTTAGAAGGGGATGGCGGGGTCGAATGAGCGAGCGAAGCAAGCGAACAGACCCCTCTATCCCCTTCGTGGTTAATTTTTTATAAACCATCCAGAAATAGGAGCCCCGCTTTGCGGGGCTCCGTCAACCGAGCTTCCCTCGACTGCGACCTATGAGTGGTGTTGGGCTACCCTCCCCCAACTCTCTCCCCCCACAAATCAGGTTTATATTGTCAAAAACATTACGAAAACATAACTTCAAAATGAGATTTTTAAAAATTTATAAAAAAAACTAAGCACGTCCGGCAGGAAATGAAGGTGGGGGGTAACTCTACAACTCCCCTTCTGAGGAACTTTGCTTTAATGAAGCTGGTGAACTGGTGACTGATTTTTATTGTTCACAATTTGTTATAATTGTAATTAATGTTGATACTAATTGTATAAAGTTAGGTACAGTTTTTCGAAATAAATAACATTAAAAAGTTGTATTTATTTTTATTGTTAACCCATGTCCCGTTTTGAGAATAAATAAATGGTCAGTTTAGGTATAACGTAACATTCCTCGGTACGAAATGTAATTTCATATTGCATCACTTTAAAATGCACTGTTTTTTGTATCTCTATTCTCTAGTTTAAAATCAAATAACAATAGCACCATGTAACACAAAAGCAGGCCACTTAAAACAGTTACCATCTGTTTGAGATAGGGATTATCGATGATCATCGATGTTCGATAATCATCGATGTCAAAAATGAAAACATCGATGTTTTAACATCGATGTTGCCGCATGACAAACATCGAAACATCGATGTCAATAAACCCATAATCGATTATTGGATACTTGCGAAGACTGTGAACCCGCGAAATCAATATCAACTAAATCTTGCATCTCCTCTAAAATATTTAAAATTTTGAATAGTCCAGAATGCTTGAAACGCATCGATAACCTAAAAATATATCATTATGGTATATCAAATTTAAGTGTCAAATAAGTGTAATCAAATTTGTTATTGGTATCGTTGTAGGTTGTCCGTTTCTTTGACGGTTGTTTTTTAAAAAATCCGATAGTTGATCTTAAGGTGGAAGGAAGCTCCTGGGTGGCCAGCGAAATTCAAATTTTCTTGCGTTTTTTTGGAATTTGCAGGTCAGGGTTAGGTTGTATATTTAACAAAATATGATTCGCGATCATAGCGATAATGTGTTTACAGAATTATTATCATTAAAATCACCAATACAACCCTGTAAGTTCATATTAGCCATAAGTTCATATTTTTCTGAAAAAACTCATTCAAGGGGCTAATATGGAATTACTGGATTGTATTGGTGATTTTAATGATAATAATTCTGTAAACACATAATCGCTACGGTCGCGAATCATATTTTGTTAAATATACAACCTAACCCTGACCTGTAAATTCCAAAAAACGAGAGAATATTTCAATTTCGCGGGCCACCCTGGAGCTTCCACCTTAAACACGATCCAATGCACGTTTACAACAATGTTATTGGTGTTACCTATTAAAATAAAGTATAAAATTTAAAAAAAAAATTGCGATGAAATATTTGACCACAATCGCTACATCCACGCTATCTGAGCGATTATCTACTGACTTCAAAAAGGAGGAGGTACTCAATTCAATTGAGTGATCTTTTATAATGTGTGTTACTTCATAACTTTTTCTGGGTGAACCGATTTCGATGTTTCTTTTTCTGTCCTATATAAATTTGACCCATATAAGTCTAACCAATGGTTTTTGAGTTATCCTTGATAATTTATATAGAAGTCAGTTGTACAAAGTTGTTATTTTTAAATTATTTTCAAGCAAGCTATGCTCAACTCTTTGTCTACAGAGAAACAGATTAAAAGGTACTTCTTTGTCAAAATTACTATTTCTTCAATAAATAGACTGTATAACAAATGAACTATATATTTGTGAACTTGTTCCAAGATTTTTAATTACTGTTTTACGCTAAATTGTTTATTAATTTCTTTTATTTCATTAATTATAAACCATAAACAATATGACAATTTTCTTTTTGCGCCCAGAAGCAATGAAAAGGGCTACCCTCCGGGAAGCGGGGAAGGAAGACGGTGAATGCTCTAAGCGTACCACGCAGCCGGCTGCGTGAATATGTGGGACTCACTGTGAAACCTAAGTGCCTACCCACTAAACACCACCTGGGAGTGGCATTGGCCTGTATGGCTTTTCTCCCGAAACGGATGCGACCCCCTTTAGGGAACTAATTCTGACCTATTAAATACATGTCCAAAAAACATCGATAATGGCCAACATCGATGTTTGAGTAGGATAAACATCGAACATCGATGTTGAGCTATCGATGTCAACATCGATGTCATCATCGATGTTTCTACAACATCGATGTCATCATCTATGTTTCTACAACATCGAACATCCCTAGTTTGAGATTAATAGACTTTGTCTCAATCTACGTTGAGATTAAATATCGCTTGCGACATATATATTTATCTATGATTAAATACTTCCAATTAGTGATGGTCAACTCGAGTTACTAACTCGAGTTAACTCGAGTTGCGCTTAACTCGTGTTAACTCGAGTTGGATCTTCCTAACTCGAGTTTGGGCTGATGTACATGAAGGGATCAAGTGAGCCAGCAAAAGAGTAAGAGCGTGATTCGTTTATTGTGTGTGCGCTTTGTGTTTCAAAGAGTATTTAGCTACAACCAAAACAATGAGGGCTAATAATCTTCCACTCACCAGATGTCGCTACTAGTGACTGAGGTAAAGTTTTTTGTTACACAGTGTCATTTAATTGAGAAATTAGTTTTAAATAATAGTTTATCATTGTCTAGAGTATTATATTAATATATAACACAATGCGTCAATGGTTTGATTTTTAATTTTTTGCACATTATAACTCTTTTTTTTAAAAGTCGTCTTTTAGTTATATTTATAGTTTGGTTTATTCATTTCTAATGTAATTAATATAAAATATAACTAATAATACAGAAAGAAACCTTAAAGATTACATTTTCCTAAGAAATTATCGTCCCCGCTATGAAATCTGTCAAATATTTTACCTCACTCGAAAGTGGCGCCGCCCTGGTGGCAGAAAAAGTCGTGGATGCCCTCATTTGTTATTTAGAATTTTATAATAGCTAGGTTACATATGGAATTTAATTTCTTTTATAATTTTGATTAATAATGATCAATTTAGTTATGTAAGTCACATAACTACTAAACGTAACACTTAACTAACAATAAACATTTTGAATTACATGGAAGAGCCATTCTGCAGCTATATTGTGATTGCAGCACGAATGGGTCTACTCGACCAGGGTAAGACCATGCTCTCACAGAATACCAACGTAAAATAGCGGCTTAATGCTACTGTGTTTCGTATTATAAGTGTAGAGAACCGAAAACCCTAATACTGGAAACAAGGCATTCCATCTCACTCCTCAGGTGTGACAACGCATTTTGCATGCGTTTGCATTTTGATTTTTCAATTGAGGATAAGTGTAGATGTCAATGACCACAGCATCCACTTACCATCAGGTGGACTGTGTGCTCGTTTTTCGCTCTTAATCTTTATAAAAAAAGGAAATTGAATAAATTTGAATTTATTTAAGAATATTTTGTCTGTGATAGTTAAACTATTAATAGCTTATGTACCTACATCTTAAAGTTAGGCTAATATTGTTTCATGAAGACTGCTATATAGCTACTTTTGTTGTTCAATGCACTTGTACTTATTATAACTAAGATTAAAACCAAAAATGCATAAGTATGTGTTACTATGTATACCTTTTTATTTTAATCTATCATAATAAGTTTGGTAGTTAAAGTTATCCCAATCTACCAAAGAGCTAGATAGAAAAACAAATTTGTACCAAATCATTTAATTGTTTCGTACTGCTAACTCGAGTTGCGTAATTTGAGTTTAAGCTCGAGTTGCGTGAATTTCAACTCGAGTTAACTCGAGTCGTAATTTTTCCGAGTTGGCCCATCTATATCTTATTATACTCTTTGATCTATATCCTATTTAGCTTGCTGTCGCTACACTACATATTTATTTATCTATGATTTTATCCGTTAGGACAGACAGTATTCAAAACAACAACGACGCTTTTAACGCGATTTACTAGTTCTAAAACATAAAAGTTGTAAATAATGTGTAAAAACAAAATCAAAGCTTAAGTTTTTAATTATAATGGTGTAACCTTAAATTCTGGAGGAATTTTACTATCCGTAAAATATGACTGACAGTGAAGACGACTTACTATCAAATAATGCTTATAGTGTGCAAAATGTGGGGACGGTATGTTTTGAAATATCTAATAATTGAATTTATGACCAAAACAGTTTTATAAAAACTGTCAATTTATTATTATTAAAATTAAATCTTTAATATAATAAAACTTTATTTTTCAGACGATTCATGCCAAAGGCCCAAATAATAATACAAACATTAGTAGTTTTCATTTTAGAAATAATTTTCATACGTCGACAATGCACCCCTCATCCATTATGCTCCCTCGAAATTTTGAGCGTCAAAAGTATGGAGATTTTGATCAACGTAGCCTTTATTATAGAAGAGAAACTTCACCAATGTCCTTGCGAAGTGTGCCGGACTTAGGACCGCGCAATTTTCAAATTCCTTATAATTATCGTGGTGCGAGCTATCAACGTTCTATTTATAATGGCAGAAGCGGTTCACCTACCTCTGTAAGAAGCATAGGTGAGTTTAAGCAGTCTTGACCAATATTAAGTAAAATGTTTATTAATTATTTTAATTATAATTAGATTATGATAGGCTGTTTTCCGCCACTCCATGTCTGAGGGCATATTTTACGTGTAGGCGGGAATAATGTGATTATTCGAGCCATAAAATCTCCCTGAAGAAGTTCAACAGCCCTTTGATGTTGTGAGCAACTTCAGGGAGTGGTCTCGGTGTGCCGAGGTGTTTAGCCATGTAGCAACTTGCAGACATGCCAGCAACACATGGCCTGCAGTTTCTTCCTCGCCTATATTTGCCCTGCACATGGGAACTATCTGTACACCTATGGTAAACAAATATTTGTTTATAGAGCTATGTCCTGTAATAGCACTTGATACTATCCTGATTGTTCTTGTGGCTTGTTCAACCTCATTAAAACCTTGTCAACCAACAACAAACGAGACATATCTTAGTTTTTTTGTTACTTTTTATACAGTTAAATTATATATTTTTTGTATTCAAAATCAATGGCTAACACCAAAATATTGCCTTATAATTTTGTTCAAGGGATACACAAAAAAAAAATAGAAAATGCGTATTTATTTACAAAATTCATAAATGTATGTAACTAAATGACGATACAATAGCTATGGGATGTATCTAGGTGACCTGTAGATGCAGCTGGATTATGTAATTTTTAAACTTCTAGTACAACATTCAACTTAGATTCCAGTGACGAAGTGGCACTCGAGCCGTTCGGACGTGTATCATTGCGCGCACGGTTATAACCGATTAGTATTTTTTTTTGTGTTTTACCCGCCTCTACGGCCGGACCTCGCGGGGCCGGCCGTTGTGTTGAACAATAATGGAAGCTGATCTTATTTCGACTGAGTCAGCGGAGGAAATAAGAGATCATCTTTTGGAAGACCCAATACTAAATGAAATGTCTGATCTTTTGGATGAGCAATTAGACTACGAACCTAGCCAAATATTAGGCAAAAGAGGAAGGAAAGGTTCGCCTTCGGACCTTCAGACCGAACAAAAAAAAGCTAAAGGAAGTGAGCAAGGGGAGTGGGAAAAAGTAAAAAGTAGAAAAGAGAGATCTAAAGAAGTAAAAGGTAGTATTGAAATATGTATAACGTCTAAGGAGAAGTTCCCGAAACAGTTTGCCCTTGCCAAATTATTTAAAAATCAGAATCTAAACATTGTTAGAGTTAAATATATTAATTCATACAAAATAATTGTAGAGCTATATGGAGAAAAAAATGCTGATTTGTTAATACAGTGTGATCATCTTTTCGAAATGGGATGGAGGTTTCAGCGACCATTTGAAGTAGGACTATCTTATGGCGTGATCAAGAACATCGAATTAGACCTATCAGAAAAATAACTTTTTGAATCGATATCTTGCTCAGTTGAGGTGGCCAACGTGAAACGACTCAAACGCAGAAAGCAGGGTGATGAAGAATCTGGCTGGACTGAAAGTGAATCTGTTCGAGTTGGGTTCAAAGGGCCTTCGTTACCGTTGTATCTGTGCATATATGACATACAAGTTAATGTGGAGCCATATCTATTTCCGGTTACTCAGTGTTCGAGATGCTGGCGCTTTGGGCACACGCTTAGAATGTGTCCTTCAAAACGCATATATTGCCCAAAATGTGGAGGCAGGCATGAGAATTGCGACACTACCATTTTTAAATGTATTAATTGTACAGAAAACCATATGGCATTGAATCGGTGGTGTCCAAAATATATAAAAGAGAAGAAGTTACGTGAAATAATGGCTGAATTTAATGTTTCATACAGGAAAGCTATGACAATGTATGTAATCCCCGAAACACCTACTTATGAGCGTACTCAGTCACCAATTAAAGGTGTAGGTAGTTTAAATACGATGCCTCAATTGCCGGAACCTACCCCAGGAACTTCGAAGGAGTTCTTCAGCTCCATTTTGCCGGTTCAGGACAATTTTACACCAGTTACTTACGCACAGGCCGTGTCATCGACACCCGTTGACAAGAACAAACTGAACAGTGGGGGAAAAAGATCTGTTCAAAATAAAGACATAAATAAGAAAAAAATCAAGAAGAAAAAATTCAAGAACCTAGTTTAGAAGAATATTTACATGATGAAAATATGTCGACAGAGATTAGTGAGAGAAAGTAGTGTGTGTGATCAACCAGTGCCTGAACAAAAGAAAAAGAAAGGTCGTAGTGTACAATCTGATATTCCTTTTTTTAATTTATTAAGCCAACTTAAAAAGTTTTATCTTTGAAAGTAATGAGCCTTTGAAGAGTAGAATCGAGAATGTAGTGCACTTATGTTTTGAATGGGCCATCACATGGATTTTTAAAAATATCTCGAACCTGTCTTTTTTACAAAATTTATTCAGTAATTATAGGTAAAGTCAGTCTTAACATTTTGCAATGGAATGCTCAAAGTATTAAGTCAAAGTTAGTGGAATTTGAACAACTTATGTGTCAGGAGAAAATTCATATCGTCGCGCTCTCGGAAACATGGTTAAACCGTGATATAACACTTAACTTGAAAGAATACAGTGTATTTAGACTTGATAGGGCAAACTCTTATGGCGGAGTGGCTTTAATAATACACAGATCTCTTTCGGCTCAGATGCTTCCACTGCAGAGTGCCAATGCGGCTATTGAAGTGATATCCGTTAAAATCTCTAATTGTGAAATTGTTGAGAATATAATATCTTTATATTGTTCTTCTAGTGCTCGAACTTCATGTAGTGATTGGGATTCAATATTTTCGCTTTCTGATAAAAAGACCCTAATACTTGGAGATTTTAACGGACATCACCCCAATTGGTCGAATAAAACTGACTCTAGAGGCACGCAAATTCTGGACTCATTAGGGGACTATAATTTTGTTATTATGAACGATGGCAGCCCTACGCGATTAAAATTGGTTGGTGGTACTTTACAACAGTCAGCTCCTGACATAACATTATTATCATCTGATATCGCTTTTAAGTTCAGTTGGAATGTTACCAACGAGTGTTTAGGTAGTGACCACCTAATGATTAAGATTTCAACGTCTTTGAATCATTCTCCAATTACTCATAAAAGACGCAACTTTAAAAAAGCTGATTGGGTGAAGTATCGTCGCGTAATAGAAGAGGAGTGCGCTCAGTTTGATATTTCGAGTAACCCACAAGAAGCCTATGATGATTTTATCAATTTGTTGTTTAAAGCTGCAGACGCAAGTATTCCATTTGTTAAAATATGCCTAAACCCTAAGGCCAATTTTATTCCTAAACCATATTGGACTCCTCATCTATCTCAGGCTGTTGCTGAGAGACGATTAGCACTTAAAATTTTTAGACAGAATCCCACACCCGCTAATTTAAATAAACTGCAGGAAAAAACTCGCAAGTCGCAAAAACTAATTAGAAATGCTAAAAGTAAAGGATGGTGGGAATTTTGTTCGTCTTTGAATGAAATATCTTCAGCTTCTGAAATGTGGAGACAAATGCAATGGTTAAAAGGCTATAGATCAGCTAAACGACAAATTGATAAAAGTATCGCTGAGTCATTATTGTGCAGCTTAACCCCTGACTATGTAAGTCAATCCTACCCGGGGTACACATCTCATAATCCCAAATTGGAAACTGAAATATCTAGGTCAGAGCTTTTTAAATGTTTAAAATCTAAAGACACGTGCCCGGGCGTAGATGACATTTCTTACTCAATGTTATTTATTTAATCTACCTGTAACAGGCAAAAAGTTTTGCTCAAACTTTACAATATGTTTTTTACACTAAGCTTTGTTCCCTATCAATGGCGTCAGATTCGCATTATACCTATACCTAAGTCGGGCAGGAACACTAATTGTATTTCATCTCTTAGGCCTATTTCTCTTATTTCGTGCTTATGTAAAGTATTTCATGCCATTATCAATAACCGTATAGAGTGGTACGTTGAAAACAAAAAACTATTTTCTGAAGAAACTAAAGGATTCAGAAAATCACATTCCTGTCTCGACAATTTAACAGATTTAGTCACAGTGGTAGAGCCACGCGGCAGATTTTGCTGTCGCACGGATGGGCCGGCTCGAACCGGGGTGGTACCACGACCTCACAGAATACCAGCGTGAAGTAGAGGTTTACCTCTGCGTTTCGCTTGGTGAGTGCAGGTGGCCGGAGGCCCTTTTTACTGGAAATGAGGCATTCCATCTTAGTCCTCACGGGTGACAACGCATTTGCATTTTGATTCGCAAAAGAGGATAGATGTAGATGTCTATGGGCCGCAGCAACCACTTACCATCAGGTGGACTGTGTGCTCGTTTGTCACCCTTATCCTATAAAAAAAAAAAACGAACATTCAAATAGGATTTACTAAAAATTTTTTTACAATAGGATGCTTTCTAGATCTAGAAAATGCATATAATAATGTAGACATAAGTTATCTTTTATCAACCCTCGATCGTCTTAATGTTGGCGCAAAATTTTATAACTATCTTTTGGCTTTCTTAAGTCAAAGATATTTAATGATTGAAGGGATAGATTATAAAATAATTAGAAGCACAGGTCGCGGTCTAGCACAAGGTGATCCACTTTCTCCGCTATTGTTTAACATAGCAACAATAGATATATGTAAGTCTATAACTTCCAAATCACATCTTAATATCTCTCAGTATGCTGATGATTACGTCATATTTATAACTTCTAATAACTGGAAAGAGGCGCAAAATCAACTTCAATTAGGATTAGACATTTTAAATGATTTACTTCTTAAAATAAATTTAGAAATTTCACCATTAAAAAGTAAAATATGCGCATTTTCAAGAGGGCGTCGACGACACAACATTAGTCTAAAAATTAAAGATGTTGCTTTGGAAGTGGTAGATAACGTAAAATACCTTGGAATGTGGTTGGATCGAACGCTACGGTGGAGTAAACATATAAACGAAACATCTGAAAAAGTATTAAAGTTTTTAAATGTATTTAAAGTTTTATCAGGTTCGGGCTGGGGTGTCCACCCCAAACATTTACGGAAACTCTATATTAGTATTATAAGAAGTCGATTAGATTATGCGAGCTTTTTATATGATAACAGTAGTAAAACCAATTTATTTAAGTTAGATAAAATTCAAAACCAGTCAATGAGAACTATAGGAGGTTACATAAAAAGCACCCCTATTCACGTTATGGAAAGCGATCTCAGTTTATGCCCCTTACATTTAAGAAGATATTATCTTGGAGGCAAATTCTGGTTAAAAAATAAATCCGTATTAAATAACTCTTCCATTAATCTTATCTCTAGCCTATCCGATGTCATTCAAAACAGGTATTGGAATAATAAGAAAAAACCACTGTTAACAATAATCCATAATAAGTTCAAATCACTTGTTATATATTCAAATTCAGAGTTAGGTATGTTTTCGCTGAATCAGTGGATCACTAGTTTAAACCTTTCAGATTTTTTAAGACCAAATATAGATGGAGTCCTAAACCCTAAACATCAATACCATGAATTGACCTTGAAAAACATGTGTATTAATTACCTAAACGAACAGTACCCGACTTACTTGAAGATATTTACAGATGGTTCGAAAGATAATTTCGGAATCGGGGCTTCATTTTACGATATATTGCACGGTATGGCAATAAAGTTAAAAATCAATGGGAGTATTTCAATAATGGAAGCTGAGCTTGTGGCAATCTATGAAGCTTTATCCTACACACAGTCGAATAATTATAACAATGTCGTTATTTTCACCGATTCAAGGAGTGCGCTTCAACACCTTGCTCGGTGTACTTCGGTTTTCCGAGGCTTACCAGTAGCATATGCGATTTTACAGCTTCTAGTTAAGTTACAGGCTGATTCCAGAATAGTATATTTACAGTGGATACCTTCGCATATTGGCTTAGAGGGTAATGAGAAAGCTGATATCTTAGCCAAGCAAGCTATCTCTGATGGCATTGACATTGATATTACCCCTTCATTTCAAAATTACATACCTTTATTGAAAAGATATTGTTATGATCTCTGGAAAGAATATTTTGACGAAAGATCAAAAGAAAAGGGTATATGGTACCGTACGATCCAGCCACACCCAATGCAATCAACCTGGATAGATAACAGACTATTGTGTAGACGCGACACTGTAACAGCATTAAGACTCAGATCTGGACACATTCCATGCAATAAATTTTTATACTTGATGCGAAAAATTACCTCACCAAATTGTTCAATTTGTAATATTATCGATGATGTTTATCACATTTTGATAGAATGTACCCAGAACTCAAGAGAAAGAGCGAATTGTAATTTACATTTGTCCTTAATTGGTATTAGTAATAGTATTTTATCGGACCCGTTATCAGATGATGCCAAAAAACTGTATTTGTTAGTTAATAAGAGATTAAGTAACTAGTAAACATAAGTTTATCTGTTAGTAATTATATTTAAGATTTTTTTGTAACTACCAGGGCGGCATAATCGCATCAGCGACAAAGCCCTTTATATATGAATAAAAAAAAAACTTAGATTCAATAAATTATCATGTGAGGTTAGTACGGTCGTACTGCAGTGAGCATTTGAAAACCACGAGTATGGAGAGATATAGACATCCAGTGACAGTAGAGGGCAGAAACAATAATACTTTAATCAGGTGCAGAATTCATTCACGACACGTTACAACAAAAATGTATTATACTTATATTATGTTTGATGAGCAAATAAATGGTATAAACGCAATAACAGAATATTACTGCTCATGCTACCATGAAGTTGCTCACACGTTATTAGTGTTGTCTATTACTTAGGGTGGGCTAGACATGGCGATCACTTTGACCACCCCGCACTGGGTATGGATTATGTTTTAAGGGATGTAGAAATTAAAAAAAACTTTATTTCGACATATTGTTTTTTTTTTGTTATAGATCATGGGACCCAATAATAGGTACCTAAATCTCTGATGTGCAATGAATCAACGAATACAACGATTTTAATTAATCCTAAATTGATTGTTGTACTAGCAGTTCAAAAATTATATAATCCAGCTGTATCTCCAGGTCACCTACATACATCCCATACCTATTGTATCGTCATTTAGTTACATACATTTACAAATTTTGTAGATAAATAGGCATTTTGTATTTCTTTTAGAGTACCGCCTGAACAAAAACATAAGGCAATATTTTGGTGTTAGCCATTGATTTCGAATATAAAAAATATATAATTTAACTGTATAAAAAATAACAAAAAAGCTGAGATATGTTTCGTTTCTGTCGGGTCTGGGTTTTTTTTCTATGGTAAAAAGTTATGAGGTAACACACATAAAAAAACATACAGTCGAATTGAGTACCGTCTTCTTTTTCGAAGTCTGCAGAAAATCAAAACATAGACGCAAGGGATAATGCTAATTTTCCTATTTTTTTGATAAGTTATGGTATGGTATAATTACGCTTATTTTACTTATTATCATCTTTAGGCTTTGTTAGTTGCATGAATATGACTGTAAACATAGTAATGCAGTTATTTTTTAATAAATTTATTAGATTTTTATTTTATTTTAGTAAGAATTAATAGGGCTGTAAAGGATGACTCACGCTAGACCGTGTCGGGTCCGAGCCGAGTGTCGGCCGTAGCACGGTCACCGAGCCGTTCCCGTGTATGTAATTGCAAAGACGGGCCTCGACCGAGTAATAACCGTTGCGCCGTAATGCAGTATACTCGTCGGAGCAAAAATTGTATTGTAACTAGACTACAATCACGTTGAATTTTGACGATCTGGAATTAGCGGCTATTGCTATCACTCTAGACGATGAAGAATCTGATAAATCTTCTACTACAAGGAAATGGCCGAACCGAGCCGAGTTGTTTCCGAGCGTTGTCCGTTGCTTGGCTGTCACTCGGTTGCCGCTCGGTATAGCGTGAGTGTGTCCATACAAAATATATGTAATATTAGTTGACCGTGCTACGGCCTACACTCGGCTCGGACCCGACACGGTCTAGCGTGAGTCATCCTTAAGTAATTAGACATACTATATATTTGGAGTGCATAATGCCACACATTAAGCACTTCATTATTCCATCCATTATTAGGTTTTAGGGTAACAAATGGCAAATACCCCCCTATGAATGTAACAAAAAGACGGCCCCCAGTCCCCGGCTGCCCCGCTATTCCTGGCTACGGTGGCGACCATGGTAACGGCGTGGCAGGGAATGCTAAGAATCTCCGGTGGAGGTTCGGTTGCCATCTAAGATGACTCAACCTGGCAACATACAACTCACGCTCCCTGAGGACTGACGAGAAGATTGTGGAGCTGGAAGAAGAGATGAAGAGTTACGCTGGCATATTCTAGGATTATCGGAAGTCCGAAGAGAGGGGAACGCCATGGTAATCCTCAAATCCGGCAACTTGCTCTATCACCGGGAGGGCGACCATCTGTCCCAAGGAGGTGTCGGATTTATCGTCCACAAGTCTCTCGTTAACAACTTTATAAAGATTGAGAGTGTGTCGACGAGGGTTGCGTACCTTATACTCAGAATCACCAAACGGTATTCGCTGAAGGTCATACAGGTTTACGTACCAACCTCGGCACACCCCGATGAGGAGGTGGAGGAAATGTATGAGGATATCTCTAGAGCCATGCATTCCTCCAAAACCCAATATACGGTGTTAATGGGAGACTTCAATGCAAAACTAGGCACAAAAGAGAATGGTGAGCTGAAAGTAGGGAAATTTGGAATAGGGCAACGGAACCCAAGGGGCCAGTAGCTGGCCGACTTCATGGAGAAAGAGGGACTCTTTATGATGAACTCTTTCTTCCAGAAGCGGCCCCACAGGAAATGGACCTGGTCGAGCCCGGACGGTTCGACAAAAAATGAGATTGACTTCATTATGACGACCAGACGACAACTGTTCAGTGATGTCTCCATGATCGCGAGGGTGAAAACTGGTAGCGATCACCGAATGGTCAGAGACACACTGAACCTAAACGTTAAGTTGGAGAGGTCTCGTCTAATGAAGTCAACGCTCCGTTCCCCTCGTGCTCTAATCCAAAGTCCCGAAACCTTTTAGCTCGAGTTACAAAACCGCTTTCAGTGCCTAGAAGACTGCAATGAAGTGGACGATTTGAATGACAAGCTCGTGGAAACTGTCCATGCGGTCGGAGCTAAGTTCTGCAAGACCCGCCGCAGAAGAACACAAGAACTCTACGATCACACTCTTAATCTCATGGCTGTTAGACGGGAGATGAAGCTACATTCTTCAACAGATTTGACAGCATACATGCAACTGAACAGACAGATCTCCAAATGCATGCGGCGGGACTTACGCAACTTCAATACAGCTCGTATTGAAGAAGCGATCGAGCGGAACCAAGGCTCCAAAGTCTTTGCCAGAGATCTGTCTGCCAGAAAGTGCCAACTGTCAAAGCTGAGGACCGAGTGTGGCAGCATCGTTTCCGGGACACCTGAGATTTTGAGTGAGATTGAGAGGTTCTATGGGCAGCTGTACACGTCATCGTTGGAGCCGCACGCAAGTCTCACACTTCAACGATCCAAGAGCGAGTCTTATCCGACATTATTCCAATGATATCCCGGACGTCAGTCTGAGCGAGATTAGAATGGCTCTCCAGCACCTTAAAAACAGCAAGGCTCCAGGCGAGGATGGAATTACAGCGGAGCTTCTGAAAGCGGGTGGGAAACCGGTACTTGAAATCCTTCAGAAGCTCTTTAATTCCGTCCTCCATGGCGGCATTACACCGGAGGTGTGGAGCAGAAGTGCGGTGGTCTTGTTCTTCAAGAAAGGTGACAACGCTCTCTTGAAGAACTACAGACCGATTTCCCTTCTGAGCCGCGTCTACGTGCTGTTTTCGAGAGTCATTACGAATCGTCTCGCGCGCAAACTTGACGACTTCCAGCCTCCCGAACAAGCTGGTTTCCGAAAGGGCTTTAGCACCATAGACCACATACAACCCTTCGGCAAGTTGTACAGAAGTGTCCGAGGAGTACAATCTGCCACTATGTTGGCGTATGTGGACTATGAGAAAGCCTTTGATTCCGTCGACATTTGGGCGGTGCTGCAGTCTCTTCAGCGGTGCCAAGTTGACTGTCGGGAAGTGCTGAAGTGCTTGTACAGTAGGGCTACGATGGCTATCCGAGTACAGAACCAGAGTACGAAACCTATCCAATTGCAGAGAAGTGTAAGACAGGTTGACGTCATATCCCCGAAACTCTTCACCGATGCATTGGAAGACGTTTTCAAGCTTCTGGACTGGAAAGGATATGGTATTAACATCAATGGCGAGTACATCACTCACCTTCGATTTGCCAACGATATAGTCCTTATGGCAGAATCGCTGGAGAAACTAACCACCATGCTCAATGACCTCATTAGTGTCTCCCAACGGATAGGTCTTAAGATGAACATGGACAAAACAAAGATCATGTTTAATGTACATGTCACACCTATGCCGGTAGTTGTTGGGAGCACTAAGCTCGAAGTTGTTGACGAGTATGTTTACCTGGGACAAATAGTCCGACTTGGTAAGTCTAACTTCGACCGAAAGGTCAATCGACGGATTCAACTCGGCTGGGCAGCGTTCGGGAAACTACGACACATCTTCTCGTCAGACATACCTCAAAACCTTTAAACGAAATTGTACAACCATTTCGTGTTGCCAGTGATGACTTACGGATCTGAGACGTGGTCCTTCACTGCTGGCCGTATGAGGAAGCTCAAGGTCGCTCAGCGAGCTATGGAGAGGGCTATGCTCGGGGTTTCTCTGCGTGATAAACTTAGAAATGAGGATATCCGCAGTAGAACCAGAGTAACCGACATAGCCCAACGGATTAGTAAGCTGAAGTGGCAGTGGGCCGGCCATATAGCTCGAAGAACCGACAACCGATGGGGAAGAAAGGTTCTCGAGTGGCAGCCTCGTACCGGTAGGCGAAGTGTAGAGCGACTCCCCATGAGATGGAGTGACGACGTGGTAAGACATGCAGGAAGTCGATGGATGCAGGTGGGTCAGGACCATGCTTTGTGACATTCCTTGGGGGAGGCCTATGTTCAGCAGTGGACTTATGAAAGGCTGTAATGATGATGATGAGGGTAACAAATAAGAAGTACCTAATTGCAGCCATGTAATATAAACTAGGGTTGTCATAAACTGAAATAAATATTATTAATTATAATGTCTATGCTATAAAATTGGTTTTTAAATTGAAAGTTTAGCAAAATATGTAGGTCCTACAGTGGTAGAGCCACGCGGCAGCTTTTGCTGTCGCACAGATGGGCCGGCTCGAACCGGGATGGTACCACGACCTTACAGAAAACCAGCGTGAAGTAGAGATTGACCTCTGCGTTTCGCTTGGTGAGGGCAGGTGGCCGGAGGCCCTTTTTACTGGAAATGAGGCATTCCATCTTAGTCCTCACGGGTGACAAGGCATCTACATTTTGATTTGGAATAGAGGATAGATGTCTATGGGCCGCAGCAACCACTTACCATCAGGTGGACTGTGTGCTCGTTTGTCACCCTTATCCTATAAAAAAAAGGTACTTGCTTTTCTATCATACATTTGTTGTGTATTAAGAATACCTTATATTTTCATTATTTTTTGAGAAAGATAAAAATAAGCAAAAATAATTACAACGTAGTACATTAACGAAAAACTCATGAAGCTAAGCAGCTCAGGACAGTGCTTTGTGGCAAGCTGTGGAGGAAATCATATTATGCATTGGACTTGTGAATAGTATGAATTTTCAATGTTGAAATTGGCACTAAAAGGCTGGTATAGGGACATCCACCCTATTCATCAAATTCAGTCTACACAAAGAATACTTCAAGATCACTTGTAGCAATCTAAACTATACATTTTAATATGAGAAAACACTGCTTTTATTAAAATCAATGAATAGGAAATGTAACATATAAAAATGGCGGTTAAGGAACTTAAGAATGTTGCATAACTTTAACAGCTTTTTGATAATTCAAAAAGTTTATAGAAACACCTCAAATACTGTTCCTTGAAGCCCGCCTTCACCTTGTATGTTTAAATATGTTAGATGTCTTACGGTTAGGTTATAGTAACGATTGTTACATATGCTTTGTATCTTATTTTATATAATAATAATAAAAGCCTTTATTTAGACAAGTATTGGTTGATACATTCTTCCATATTTCCTTAAAAACTAATTTTGCCTTGACTACTTAAATGCTTTATGAAAAACACAAAATTTGTTAATTATAGTAACCAGGCACAAGTGGCAATGGACCAGTCATATAGCTTGATGAACGAACAACTGATGGGGAAGAAAGATTTTGGAGTGGCAGCCTCTTACTTATAAAAGCCCTCAAACATAGCCTTAAGCCTTCTTACAAAGTGTAGGGCGAGCCCTACAATATGGAATGACAACCTAGTAATACATGCAGAAAATCAATAGATGCAGGTACTTAAGGGCCATGTGTTGTGGCATTACTTGATGCTTGAGAAAAAGGCTGTAATAAGTTCTAGTGTCAGGTTTTAGGGACACAGTGACACCGTGTGTTACACCTCTCTACAGTTGGATAGGTTCCGTACTCGATATCCTAACACACTATCTCTACTTCCTCATCGGGGTGTACCAAGGTTGGTGCATAAATCGAATATCCAAAGTGATTCTGAGTATTAAGTACGTAACATTAGAATAAGGGTAACAAACAAGCATACATTCCATGTGATGGCAAGTGGATGCTCATAGACCACCTACATCCATCCCCAATTAAGAAACAAAAATCAAATTGTCACCCCAGAGTACTAAGATGGAATGCCTCGTTTCCAGTAAAAATGGTCTTGGTTCTCTAAACTTACCATATAAAAGACAGCAGCATTAACACTTTCACTATCCGGTTTCCAGACACAATAGTAAAACAATAGCAGTGCCCTATATGTAGTGCACGGGACAGCGAAAGGGTTAAACTGCTATTTTACGATTCCTTGTGAGTGTAGTCCTTCACCAGTCAAGCCAATTCATCCGTGCTACAACCGCTCTTTTTCCAGTTCCAGAATCTTCTTATCCTTCTTCAAGTCAAGTTGTAGAAGGTGGCAACTAAACCTCTTCTGGAAATACATAGCAATCCATTGTCCCGTCATTACCATAGTCGCCACCAAAGATAGTAGGGTGCCTGGGGCTGGGGGACCATTTTACACTATCTACTGTATCATTAATGGGCAATCAATATACTTTATTAATAAATGCCCTCCAAAACTAATTTCGGCGACGGCGGTCTACATCTACGTAATTATATTCTTTTATACAAGCAGCTATGCAGTTCTAGAAAGACCAGTATCACTGCGACCTGTAAGATCTATTGTGATTGCTGCTATGGCTACAGTTCACTCCTAAGCCCTATGTCGTCAATGAATTATGAGTTGCTTAGCTCTGAGCAATATTACTTCTTCTGGACTAAGTACATAGTTTCCCAGATGAGTCTTACGTTTGCGCATTAAGGATGCACAATCAGTTAGGATATTCTTTTCTTCCGTTAAAGAACAGAATTCTGCACAGCCTTGAGTTGCTTAGTACAAGAATAGACATGTGCTTTTTTAGACAAGTGTCCAGTCAGGGCTATTGCCAGAACGCAATATATTCTTACCCGGATTAAGGTTTTAGAATGTTTTAAGCCTAGTGTATCAGACAAATGTTAAGTTTTGTTAATTATTGTGATATAGAGTTTCATCGGGCCAGGCTTTTTGAAATTTCACAAACTAGTTCCGTTCCAAATTGTATACTGTTTGAGTCCTTCTGCGCGAGCTTGTCGGCAAGTTAATTGCCTACTATAATTGCATGATCCGGAACCTATCCCAAAACGACCCTGTTGTTACTCAAGCCGTTAAGAAAATTCACGTAGTATCCAACTAGCTTCGAGGTCAAGTTTTATCTCAGCGCTAGCAGTGCTGCATGACTCAGAGTTTATATAGATAATATGGTTGAGATATTGTCTTTGCATGTTGATTACAATTTCTGTCTAGAAGATAGAGGTGGATTTTTAAACTTAGCATGGATTTGGGGCGTTCCCCATAAATTTAAAGGATACGTCGAGGTCCATTTTTACCCATGGGTAAACCAATAAGGCTACCGACCTCACAGATAACCTGTCTATTCAGCCAGTCTTTTCTGGAGGTAGATGTAAACATATTTTAGTGCACAAGCACAGATGTACTTCCCGTTCGTTTACTCTCATATTCCGATGAGACGGCACGAGCGAAGAGAGATCAGGCGCGGCATTAACAATTTTACGTACGTACCGAGCACGGTCCGAGGTGAAGCACCACCAACTTCCAGACTGGACTGCTACAGCGAATTTCTTGACAAAAATCTCAAAAATTGATTTTGGGCCAACCCCGGAATCGAATCCGGGTAACCACGTAGGTCAAATGGCCTCAGCTTGGGCTAAAGTTAAAAGTGGCGTACCGCGGTATACTCTCTCCTATCATCTTCTCAGTTTTTATAAACTAAACTTGATCACTCATAATCTTGACTGCGAAGTACCATCTGTATGCCCTTGATTGATTGATTCCATTATGTAGATCTTCAACGCCACATTGCATATATAGCTGCAGATATGCAATGTGGCGTTGAAGATCTACATAATGGAATTCACAAATTAAACCAAAATTTAAACACCATTAAAGATTGGTCCTCGCGCCATGGAGTCTGTGTGAAATGCCAAGCGATTTTAGTGGGTAGCAAAAGTTTGCTGGCTAGGGTTTTAATCAAGTAAACTTACCTCCTATTTATTATCATAATATTAGGTGCTTACATATGAAATTGACGTTTTCTATGGGAGGAGTATAAAGTCATTTTTTTGTAAAATATATTTAATTAATCAAAGTATGCACCGTTGTTATCTATGCACTTTTGCCATCTCATAGGTAGTTCATTGATCCCTTTACTAAAAAAAACCATGGGGGCGAGAATCAATAAACTCTGAGCACGGTTTGGACTGCCGCATCGGAGTTGAATTTTTTTTCCTTGTAAGAAGTTGTCCAAATTCCAGAAAAAATGGTAATCTGTTGAAGCAAGGTCCGGGGAGTACGGTGGATTTCGCAGACATTCCAATTGTAACTCATCTAACTTAGTGGTTGTTTGTTGTGCAGTGTGTGGTCTTGCGTTGTCGTGAATTAGCCGAATTGCCGACCCCTGCTCTAGGCCACTCCTAGAGCAGGGGTCGGCAACCTGCGGCTCGCGAACCTCATGTGGCTCTTTGGATGTGAAGCTGCGGCTCTTTAGTTTTATACGCAAATATTATTTATTTTATTAAAAAAAATCGGTTGTCTGTAAAGTCGGTTTACTGACGATAGTTGAACGTGACAACGTCATAAGAAATATTTAATATCGAAAGAATCATTACTTTTATCGCCGCAATTATCGTTGCTATAAACAATTGACACCACATTTGCTCGCACAGTCGCTCGTTCCGCGCTCTCGCTTGCACTTTAAATGGAACGCCTAGGTAACGCCGCATGAGTCATGTTTTTTCGTGCCGGCAGCCAGCTTCATCGATTTATAAGACGTTGTCACGTCAAGACATTTAAAAACCGATCCACTTTGAGCCATTTGGAGTTGATACTGGATCTCTAGAAATGCAATTGATCGATTTAAAAAGTGAAGCTTTGTGGAGTTGAAAATTTACAGAGTTGAAAAGCAACTTGAAAGAGTTGGAGGTCCAGAAATGTATGTACGTAACGCAATAAAAAGGACAGCCTTTAAAAGAAATGCCGCGAGTTGAGCCACCTAAATTCGACGCATGGAATAGTCTTCCAGATTGCTACAGTGCTGTCTTTGGATCGACATATTCGTGTGAGCAAGCGTTCTTTTGCATGAATGTAAATAAAAGTAAAGTAAGAAGCCAACAAACAAATGAAAATTTAGAGTAGTGTTTGAAACTTAAAACCACCAGTTTTGAGCCAAATTTATCCAAACTTTCTACAACCATGAAAAGCCAACGCTCCCATTGAATTTGTTTGCTCAAATGTATGTTACTGTGTTTATTTTTATTTTTAAGTACAAGTTTATTTTTTGTTATGTTTAAATTTTCTAGTTGAATAACCATGCAAAGCCAAAGCTCCCATTGAATTTGTTTGCTCAATTGTTTGTTTTTGAAGTACAAGTTAGTGTTGTAAGACTTACAATGTAAATAAATCTTTAAATGTTTTAATTTTTCACTTAAGGTGGAAGCTCCAGGGTGTCCCGCGAAATTCAAATTTTCTTGCGTTTTTTGGAATTTGCAGGTCAGGGTCAGGTTGTATGTTTAACAAAATATGATTCGCGAGCGTAACGAGTATGTATTTACAGAGTTATAATCATTATAATCATCAATACAGCCCTCTAAGTTCGTATAATCCCATTGTATGGCTATTTCCAGAAAAACCAATCAAATCATCAAATAATAAACCTAGCAAGCTAACAGCATAGCAAAGTGGCGAAGCAATCAGCTTTGTAGCGGTTTCTAACGGTTGCCGTTGAGCAATCAGTTTCAAAATAGGAGGTTCAGATGCCTGGGTGATCAGTAATCGATTGCTGAAAACAGAATTTGAAAATTCGAAACCGTTCTCGAGATAATCGTGGGACAGACGGACCTCCTATTTTGAAACTGATTGCTCAACGGCAACCGTTAGAAACCGCTACAAAGCTGATTGCTTCGCCACTTTGGGATGCTGTTAGCTTGCTAGGTTTATTATATGTTAATCTAATAATTAGATAATATTAATAGAAAGTAGATTTCAATTTGTTGTCAAAAAACACTACATAAATATGAATAAATATATATTTTTCTTATGAATATTTATGCAAGTACTATTTAAGGTTGGCAAGAAAAAATTTGTGGCTATTTAAAAACTTTGAAATTATGAAATTGTAATTTTTGACTCTTCCGACTCAAAAGGTTGCCGAACCCTGGCCTAGAGCGATTGACCAATCTCGGTTGTTTAGCAGCTAGTTCTTCCTTCATGGTTTGCAGTTGCTGACAACAGATATCTGCCGTAATCGTTTGGCCAGATTTTAGAAAGCTGTAGTGAACGACACCTGTGCTAGTCCATCAAACACTCACAAGTAACTTTGCTTCAAGTGGATTAATACAGTTTTATCACTTACCCCGAAGCCTGCAGCTATCTCTGAAGTGCTTTGTGATGGATCCACTTCCACAATAGCCTTTAATTATTCATTTTTCACTTTGATCTCCGGCCTTCCACGGGGTTGGTTCTGAAGGTCGAAATTTCCAGAACCAACACGTTGAAACCAAAAACGTACCGTGCTTTCTTTTGCGACACCAGTGCCGTACACATCATTAATCCTTCCAGCTGTTTCTGCAGCACTAGTGCCACGGTAGAACTCGTACTCGTAAATATACCGAAATTTCATGTTTTCCATTGTGCGATAATAAGTGACACCAAAGAAAAAAATAATGAGGAAAAAACAAACGAATGACTGTTTTCAAAACTCAAATGTACCAGCTAAATGAATTTATAGATTTGAATTTGGAATTCTTAACCAATGATGAGATATTTCAGATCAAAGTGGTCAGTACGACAAAACGCTAATTTCATATGTAAGGACCTAATATTATTATTCCATTTAGTAAGTCTGTTAAAAACCTTGGTCTGTATATTGATAGCTCACTAAACTGGAAAGTTCATTAGTATATTTTTTTTATGGTATAGGGTGACAAACGAGCACACAGCCCACCTGATGGTAAGTGGCTGCTGTGGCCCATAGACATCTACATTTATCCTCGTTTGCGAATCAAAATGCAGATGCGTTGCCACCCGTAAGGACTAAGATGGAATGCCTCGTTTCCAGTAAAAAGGCTCTCCGGTTCTCTACACTTATCATACGACACACAGCAGTGTTAAGCTGCTATTTGACGCTAGTATTCTGTGAGAGCGTGGTCCTTCCCCGGTCGAGCCGACCCATTCGTGCTACAACTTTACTACTAATATAGATGCGGCATGGCTCTACCACATACAAACGTATATGTGTTAGCATAATATATTTTATATGAATTTACTTACAATATTATATCATAATCTATTTTGTTACATGTAATTTTTGTATTTACTTTAGTTTCTCTTCTTTTACTTTTTTTGTTATCAAAATGCCCTATTTTTCAAATAGATATGCCCCGCTTTATAGGCTTCTCGCCTTTCCATCGTCTCTTAAATTGATTGTAGATTATTTTATAGTACATTCCTTTCAAAAAGATTCCTATTTTATGACCATATTGTATTTTAGGTGTGAGCATTTAAAAGTCATTTCGCAACTTATTTTCAGAAATAAACCTTTAATAAAGTTTATACTAATAAATTTGATATTGTTTTAGACACAAATGCTAGTGTTAGTGCTACTGATATTGCACTCGCATTTAAAAATGGACACTTCAATAAACATGATTTACGTTTAATAAAGGATGCCTATAATAAATTTTTAAAAATGAGATTACGGAAAAGAATTGAGAAAAGGCGTAACCTTCGACTGTTTTTTAATAGTACACGACGTAAAACTGATGATGATTCAGGGGAACAAGGAAGTGATTCATCTATAAGTAGTGATGACTGCAGATCAATAAGAACTGCTATTTATAAAGAGAACATTCCCCATCATAAAACACTTAATACACGTCGGACAAATATTAGAACAATTATAAGTGAAAGTAATATATATAGGGACTGTACAGACAATATAAGACAAAATTATTTTAAGAATATGTTTTCTGTTGGCACACCTGCTTCGCATAATTCAAATCAACAAAAAGCCCAAAATATGTCTCTTGAAAAAAGTTCTTTTATAAAAGATAGATTTCAAAAAAAAATCCTCCTACCTTCTCAAAGATTTAACAAGCATGCTAATGGCACTACATTCCCAGAAGCTTCAAATTCAGAAAAAACAGATCAATATAAGGAAAGTTGTAACAAGAAACCAGTAATACAGCAAAAAAAGGGAATAATAAACAATAAAAATCAAGAAATAGAAAGTGAACAAGAAGAAATTTTTTCAGAAATAACTGCAAGTGAACATATTAATTCTTGTTATAAAAGAAATTTGGATGTAGATGATTCACAAGGCAGTGCTTATAAGAAATGTAAAGTGTCTAAATCTAATGTACCAAAAGGATGTGTTAAAAATGTGCATAATGATGCAGAAATTGATTTTGTATTTGCAAAGCCAAAGATGCCTGTAAAAAGAGCAGGAAATACAAAAAGAAAAAATCCAAGTCCTGAAAAACTGCTTGCCAAATCATCTCAGCTTCTTACTGGTTCTGTGGAACATAGTAATGGCAAATTGTCAGTAGCTAATAATCAATTGGTACAATCGTCTAATAAGCCTCCTAAAGATAGCGACAATTTAGAAAAAGTGTCTGCTAACACTGAATCCATACAAATAAGTCAATTAAATGACGACATTTCTATGAGGCCAAGCTTTATTAAAAGAAAGTTATTTACCCAAAAACTTGATGTTGCTGAAAACAGAAACATTAGTGACACTTCTCAGGCAAGTAGTCCCCAAATCAAAACCAATGGTTACAAAGAACGAACAAAAACAAGAAAGCTAGCCACATCACAATCATGTTTAAGCCGTGATGTACTGGTAGATGATAACAATCTTTTAGATCTAATCCACAAAATAGTACCAGCAGACCAAATGAATGTAACAAATGCTACTAACAAAACTGGCGGAGTTAACAGAAACAGCCAAGTTGATCCTGATGACAAATGGGATGTCACCTCAGTTATTTCTACTTGCAACGACAATGATTTCAGTGACACATATACTGATGAGGAAGTCTTTAAAGTTGAGAAAAAAAGTGAGACTAAGCCCAAAAACAACTTACAAGTACAAACTAAACTAACATCTTATTGTAAAATTGTGGGAGAAAAACTAACACAAAGTTTAAAAACTAAAACAATACCACCCAGTAAGCAAAGCAGTGTCAATACAACTAAAGGTCTGTATATTCCAAAATTTAATTTGTATTTCTTAAAATGGTTATGTTTTAATTTTTTCAATCACTCTTCGTGTGATGACTCGTCATTGATGAGGTAGTTTTATGTTGTAAGACTTACAATACGAGCTCAAAGCCCAACTCGTGGTAAGTAAATGCTGTGGGCCATAGACACCTATATCCTTAAAAAGAATCCAAATGCAGATGCTTTGTCGCCTCTGAGGACTAATATGGAAAGAGACCCAGACACCTGGAAAAAGTGTGTGGTTTTCTTTATCTACATACAGCAGCGTTATGCGGACATTTTACGCCTGTATTCTGTATACATATACAAATATTTATATAATTAAAAAAAATCTTCATTAAGCTCTACAACTAACTTCTTATTCACCAGCCCTGGGGTTGAAATTTCAGCTGAAGCCAATCCATTCCCTTCCACTTCAGCCTAAAAAGTCCTCTGCTGAGTGTAGGACTCCCCCATATATTGACTCTTTGGGAGGGATTTTGCCATAGTTGCCATGCTTGGCAGGCGGTTTGGTAACTGCAGTATATTGTTATCAGGAAAATTCTGCTACCCATCTCCTGTGTCAATTTGCCTCTGCCACCTCTTACGACACCGTCGGGACGATATATAAAGCCAATAGCTATGAAAAATAAAATTGCTTGTGTCTTATGTCCGGTTATGTTATAATTTTCCCCTGATACTACATCCTAGTGAATGTAATCGTATCGCAGATGCATTATCTTAGGACAAGTCAGTCGCTCTGTGCTCTTTGCACCATAAGGTCCTCCGCGCATTAGGCAGCCTGGCTGCGGCAGCCAGTCGAACATATGACGGTGTACGGGAACCCGCCCACCTAAGCAGCTACGAACTGCCGGCTGCGGCAGCCATAAAAGCGCGCCTGATTGCACGGCAGCCAGGACTGGGTAAATGTATGTGGCTGCCGTCCGTCACCGCGCACTTGTAGCAGCCAAGCGTATTTTGTGATCCAAAATCACAAAATGACTCGATACGGAGAACCGTAAAGCAATATGGGATATATCTATATGAGTATTAGTGCCCTTGATTTAATTTCTTATATTTTCCAAAAGGTTATCAAATGATTGCACTGACTCTCTCGTGTAGTTGAAAAACCGGTGTGGGTATTTACGAACGTCTTTGAAATAGGTATGAAATAAGCCTTTTGAGTGCCGTTCTAGAAAAAGACGATGAATCCAATGTCTTTTAGCTTTGCGTTTTTTACGAAATACGCACAAAATTACAAAGCCTTCCACGTCCATATCTCTCAAATAAATAGTTACAACTGGCCGTCCATTGGCTGTTTAGAAGTGGCTGCTCAAATATTTCGGCCGCCGCAGCCTGGCTCCGCAGCCAGGCTGCCTAGTGCGCGGGGGGCCTAAAACCTCCTACACACATTTTAAAAGTGTTCACAACTCAGCTGTGTTCCGAATACTTCTGAAAACTCTGTCAATAAAGCAATTTTTATATGAATAATTTAATTATACAATTTTCAGGTATCATCAAGGGTTCCAGCGACGCATTTTGGGAAACTGACTTTGAAAGTGATTTGGATAATTGTGAAACAGTACCTCGAAATTTGAGTAATTCTAAGTCTAATATAATAGTTAACAAAAGTGAGTAATACATACACCACAGACAACTTATTACTTGGTGGAAAATCTTTTTACCTCACATCTCTTTTTTTACAGGTATTAATAGTGATAAGATTTGCAAAAAACCTCATGATGTAACTCGAAAATGCAGCGCATTGGTTACACCTAAAGTTAGTGCAACAGTGAATAACTCTCAGAGAGACTTAAAAAACACAAATGTCTCTGCAAAAACAAACAGAACACCCAAAAAAAAGAAAAATGTTGATTCACCTGACTCTCAGCAAAATATATCCAATTGTAGTATACAAAATAAAAGTTTAAGATCCACCAGAAGCTCCAAGAATTCTGAAGAAAACCAAAAGGCTAATGAGTCTTCTTTAAAAACAGTTACTTTACTAAGTCATAGAATGGGGAAACCTAAAAGAACAGGTAAAACAAAATTAATAAACACAATTGAATCCCCTTCGCCGAAGGAAAAAGATATGTCTACATCTGAATTTAATATATCAATTAATAGTTTACGATCACGGCAAAAAAGAGACAAGGTAAATGAAAAAATAGTTACAAGAAATGCTTATACAAGGAATAGGTCAGGCTTGAAAGGAATATAGGCTCAATTACTCCTACTAATAAATAAAAGTCTGTAAAATTCACGAAACTACATACATTTGTTTTAATTTATTACAAATAACGTGGAAAGTTTTAAAAACTTTACGAGTTTTTTTTATAGAGTAAGATTACTTTATGGGAATTCATTAGTACTCAGAGTGTAAGTGATACTCACACTTGTTCTTTAATTTAGTTGTATATCGCTAGTAACGCAAAGTCGGGAATTTGCATTTGGAAAAATCCAAAATTAGGGGCTTTTTAGGTGCTAATTAGATGCCAAGTTTAAAAATTAGGTGCTCTAAAATTTTCACCGCAACGGACTGTTGAAATTTGCGTTGCTAGCAAAACGTCTCGCTAGCAACGCAATGAAGTTATTAGATATACGATAAATATTAATAGCAAGGAATTAAGTGCTAATTAGGTGCTGCAAGTATAAGCAATGACAAGGCGCCCCTAATAAAAATGAAGTCGTTATTCAGAACATAGCAGATGCAAAATTCAAATTTCCTGAAAATGAAATAGAATCAAAATTGCTTTCAGAAAAAGTCCAAATTAGGGGCTTTTTAGGTGCTAATTAGGTGCCAAGTTTGAAAATTAGGTGCTCTAAAATGTTCACCGCAACGAACTGTTGAAATATGCGTTGCTGGTAAAACGTATCGTTAGCAACGCAATGAAATTATTAGATATACGATAAATATTAATAGCAAGGAATTAAGTGCTAATTAGGTGCTGCAAGTATAGGTAATGAAAAGGCACCAATTAATTCCTTGCTATTAATAATTATCGTATGTCTGGTAACGTCATTACGTTGCTAGCGACACGTTTTGCTAGCAACGCAAATTTCATTCGATCGTTGCGGTGAAAATTTTAGAGCACCTAATTTTCAAACTTGGCACCTAATTAGCACCTAAAAAGCCCCTAATTTGGACTTTTTCTGAAAGCATTTTTGATTCTATTTTCATTTTCAGGAAATCTGAATTTTGCATATGCTATGTTCTGAATAACGACTTTATTTTTATTAGAAACGCCTTGTTATTGCGTATACTTGCAGCACCTGATTAGCACTTAATTCTTTGCTATTAATATTTATCGTATATCTAATACCTTCATTGCGTTGCTAGCGAGACGTTTTGCTAGCAACGCAAATTTCAACAGTTCGTTGCGGTGAAAATTTTAGAGCACATGATTTTTAAACTTGGCACTAAAAGATTTTTCCAAATGCAAATTCCCGACTTTGCGTTGCTAGCGATACACAACTCTTTTTGATGTTAGAATACAGAAATGAAATGTGCCAAATCTTTTTCACATAGCCTGCACTTTTAGAGTTGTGCTGATAAACGTGAAATATCCCTAGACAGTGTTGATGTGTGTATAACATAGGGCAACATGGGCCAGCGGCGGATTCGGAGGGGAGTAGCCATAGTGTTTTTCCGATATAGAACTGTGTCATTTTTTGCGAGGGGGAAATCTGCGTAACTAAAAACAATCGTATGTCATTACGAAACACACAACACTAGACTAACAATTACACACATACATATATACAACTATTGTTCAGTGACAGCGACAACAGACAACTCAGATACAGACTCGGATTAGTCCCTCAACCGATCCGCATTTTGTATGAGGGCGAGCGGCCTATGTTGATAAACAAATCTGAAACAACACGGTCGTTATTATTGTAATTTTTAAGTTTAAAAACAAGTAAATAACAATAATGTGATGAAAAATTATTTATAAAGGAAAGGTACGCCATCTTTTTGTAAACTTGACGTGGCGGTTCTCTTTTTCGAAAAAACTGAACGATTCCGCATTTTTGTAGGACGTCGATTCAGCCGCGGAACTAGATGTAGTCTTAGTGAGCAGTGCGGCTGCAACTAGTTTTATTTACGCACAGGACCGCGTGAACTTGTACTTTGACAAAGGGGAACCCTTGCGTATAACTACTCCTCCGGTCCGCCATTGACCCGTGTTGCTCTATGTTATACACATGACGCGACCAGCACCATTGCACGTGCGGCGCGGTAGCCGTCGGTGCAGTTAGACAGAATTGTTGTAAATAACACGTGTTCCGCACACCTGCACCATTGCACCTGCAGTGGCGCTCGTTTTGCTTGTATAAAACGGACGGCGCGGCCGCCGTTAGGACAGTCTTGGCTCTGACGTTGAACGGTGCGCTTGTCGTATTCCGTTACTAGTTTATCCTCGACTCGTTGGATAATTAATTCGTGTAAACGAATTAATTATTATTCCTAACTACAAAATTAGTCTCTGTACTATACTCAATTACCCTTTCTACACACACATCAACACTGTCTAGAGATATTTCACGTTTATCAGCACAACTCTAAAAGTACTGGCTATGTGAAAAAAAATTGGCACATTTCATTTCTGTATTCTAACATTAAATTAAAGAACAAGTGTGAGTATCACTTGCACCCTGGGGATTAATTAAAAACTTAATCATGTATGTAGTAGATAATTCATACATTGCGGTTTATTACAGCTACATATTATAGGTAAGGTAAAAATTACGAAAAGGTAAGTCGGATTGAAGGACAAACTTAACTTGGCAATGGAAAAATATGTTCTCGCATACATCTGTCTAAACCGCGGTTGATGCTTACACTGCAAAAATGTAAGTTCGTAATCGCAACAAAATATTTGAATGTGATATTTATTTTTATTATAAAACTGAAGTGATTATTAAATTACAATCCACCTGATGATGGTTGATGATAAAATGGCTATTGCAGTCCATTGATACCTGTAGCTAACTTGAAATAAAGAAAGCTACAGTTGTGTGTGTGCTCCCTATGCCTTCAGACTACGACATGCGACAGAAATAGCTGGAAGGGTGTGTGTGTATAAATATTACGTGTCACGTTGTTTGTCCGCGATAAACTCTTAAACTACTGAACTGATTTCAATAAAATTTTGCACACAGTGTGCAGTTCGGTCCAACTTGAGAGATAGGATAGTTTTTATCCCGATAAGTGACCTCAATATTTTATTATTGCGAATTTAAGGATTTTTAATAGGACAAAGGGTCGTCGGTATGGGCAGAACAACGTCTACCTGGCCAACTAGTATATATATACACACAGTGTGCAGTTCGGTCCAACTTGAGAAATAGGATAGTTTTTATCCCGATAAGTGACCTCAATATTTTTATTGCGAATTTAAGGATTTTTAATAGGGGACAAAGGGTCGTCGGTATGGGCAGAACAACGTCTACCTGGCCAACTAATATATATATATATATATATATATATATATATATATATATATATATATATATATATATAGCTGACCAGGCAGATGTTCTGCCCTTTCCGAACGACCATTTGCTTTCCCAAAAAAACTCATGTTAGCAATTAGCAATAAAAAAATTTAGGGTCACTTATCGGGATAAAAACTATCCTATCTCTAAAGTTGGACCAAACTGCACACAGTATGAAATTTTTTTTGAAATCCATTCTATCTGTTAAATACTTACAGCAACACGTGGTGGTTATACTACTAAATTGTAGCTTATATTAAACGTTTGTATTTTTAACATAGCGCCATCTATTAAATATTTACTCAATCCAGTCAACAGATATCGTCATCTGACAGAATCGTTTGGAGCTAACAGATAATTGTGACTGTCAAATAATAGACAAATAATTTTCAATAAAATAATATTGTATTGCGACTATAAATTGAGATTTAAGCTATCCTATCTTTTAAGTTGGACCAAACTGCACATTGACCAAAAATTTCATTGAAATCAGTTCAGTAGTTTAGGAGTCCATCGCGGACAAACAACGTGACACGTACTTTTTATATATAAAGATCTATATTTGGAATATTATTGATATATATTTAACAGTGGTAGAGCGACGAGGCAGCTTTTGCTGTCGCACGGATGGGCCGGCTCGAACCGGGGTGGTACCACGACCTCACAGAAAAACAGTGTGAAATAGAGGTTTACCTCTGCGTTTCGCTTGGTGAGTGCAGGTGGCCGGAGGCCCTTTTTACTGGAAATGAGGCATTCCATCTTAGCCCTTACGGGTGACAACGCATCTACATTTTGATTTGTAATAGAGGATAGATGTAGATGTCTATGGGCCGCAGCAACCACTTACCATCAGGTGGACTGTGTGCTCGTTTGTCACCCTTATCATATAAAAAAAAATATTATAAAACATGCCTATTCTACCGGAGAGAATTTTAATTTAAGTACTGTTTGTCTTCCCTTAATTCCGCCAAAGTTGAACTAATAATTACTTAATTGCTTCTTATAAGTGAAACATATACAAGCTATATGCTAAGCCGGCCTTAGTTATTTGCGTCCCTATTCCTTTTTATTTAGTGCTTGATTACAATCCGACCAGATGATAAATGTTGTAGCCCCATATTGTAAACAGGATTGGCTACGCTACATGGGCTCATGGACTTGTGGCCTACCTTTGACACTGACGGCCCAAGCCACTGCCCGAGTCGCCTCTCCCTAAAGGCGCCACTAGTAGTAGGTGTTTTCATCAGACTTAAACTTACAATGGTTTTAAGTCGGTTAACTTGTTTATGCGTTCGAAGATTTTATTTTAAAACAGTTTTGACATAATTGTAAATATGAATTATATTATTTAAATTTGCTGTTATATAATGCTTTCATTGTCTATTATACTATAATCATGTAAATCATAATGTTGTGGCTTAGTCACGACATTTATTATTGTGTTCAGCTAATATTCCAACTTTACTTTCTATATTAAAATTTTTTAGTGTTTATTTTTTACAGCGGTGAGCAACATTTTTACATTAGTGTTAAACCTCATAATTTCTTAGTTTACACTGTGCGCAAGTAATGTTCATTATTAAATAATATATTTTTGGTAGTTATAATGATATTGTGCACTATGAAAAAGAATAAAATAATGTAATGAGATTATGCCTTTCAATTTATTTCTACAGATACTGCTTTTTGACTCTTGAAACCCAAGAGAACGATTTTCAATTAATAAGTATATTTATAAAATTAAAACTTTGTTATTAAATTGATATCTGAGTACAATCTTGCTGTAATAAAAATAATATGTTTACAAGTATTTTTTAAATAACTAGGTAAAGTAGGTTAAATAAATAAAATTTTATGTTTCATGAACTAACTTAAGGGTAACTTTATTTTCTTTACTTTTCTTATATAAACTTAATAATTTTCTTTACTTTTGTTAAGTAAACTTAATTACTTTACTTATGCCATGTAAACTTAATAACTTTCATTACTTTGTCATGTAAACTTTTTTCCTAATAACGTTTTTCTTACTTATAAAATGTTTTCTAAACGGAATTTCTGTTTAAGAATAAGCATAAATGCATGCTGCAGCTTGTAAGTTTCCTTTAATAAAATTCAAAGCTCAATTTAATACTACCATTAACCTGCTAAATATTTGATTTAATATGAAAGAATTGAACAATTTTTCCGTTTGAAGCCGTGTTTTAACATTAAAAAGTTATTCTAAATGTTTATGAATTCCCACACTAATTAATTTTTATCTTAATAGGATAAAAGTGTAAACATTAACAGTCCATGTTATTTTATATTATTAATATTAAGTAAATATTTTGGGTACATATATGTGAGCGAATATAATTAAATCTTGTTTGTCTATCTCTGTTTAGCCTAATGGTTGACTGGGAGAGAATGCGTAAGATTAAATAAATAAATAAAATATTATGAATTTACATTAGTATTTCATTAATTTTCTAATAAAAACAATAAACGAAAAAAGCAAGGGCTTCTTAGTGCGTATTCGAATCCCGCACGGAACATGTAGGCAATTGTATGGCATATAAATAATTATTCCGGTTCTGGACGTTTGTCTTTGTGCAATTTATGTATGTAAACTACCTCCACGATACAGGAGAAAACACTAGTGTTAAGGTAACGTTTCTTTTTTTTTTTCAAAAGAATAGATAAATTTAAAAACCCCCCGAAACAAAAAAGAGCTGATGATCTTCAAACGGCTGAACAGATTTTCTTGAAACAGCTAAGAACACTCGATTAAGGCACATTTCAAACGAAAAAAAAACTTAATAAAAATCGGTTCTTCCGTGTAGGAGCTATGATGCCACAGACATACACACCACCCCTGTTTTCGTCGTGGGGGGGGGGGGGGAGAATATTTACATTATGATTTTTTTTATAGGATAAGGGTGATAAACGAGCACACAAAATAATATAAAAAAGTGTGCGCCACAGCTAAGGCTTTACATTTAAGTAACAAAATTAAAACTGCATCAAACAAAATTAAAATGACCTGGAGAATAATAAATAGTGAAACGGGCAAGGTCAAACCGCGCAACTCGGATTTTTAATTGAATATTAACAATAATTTAACCCGATCTGATCAAGAAGTTGCTATGGCTTTTGAGAAACATTTTACTGATGTTCCTTTTTTGACAACTAAATCATTAAACTCTTCTCCTACTGTCGCCGAATCATTGCTTAAACAAAATGTAAAGGCTTGTTCAAATACTTTTAAATTCCATAGAGTACTGCCAAAAGATATCGTTAAATATTTTAAAACTATTGATGTTAAGAAAACGGCAGATTTATGGGGGATTTCCGTTAAAGTTATTTTATCTATAATAGATATAATAGCACCTTATCTAGCCACTATATTTAATACAAGCGTCGAATTTGGTGTGTTTCCTGATTTAATGAAACTTAGTAAAGTCATACCTTTATATAAATCTGGTAGTACATTAGACCCCGCCAATTTTAGACCAATTTCTGTACTACCAACATTTAGTAAAATTTTTGAAAAAATAATTTTAGATCAAATGTTAAGTTTCTTTAATATTAATAAATTGCTACATAGAAATCAATTCGGTTTTACAAGGGGTCGCTCAACAACTGACGCTGGAGTTGAGCTTATTAAACATATTTTTTGTGCATGGGAGAATTCAGAGGATGCTTTGGGTATATTTTGTGACCTTTCCAAGGCCTTCGACTGCGTTCACCATGAGACATTAATCAGGAAGCTACAGTACTATGGTGTCAAGAACACAGCGCTTAAACTTATAGTTTCATATTTAAGTAATAGAATGCAGAAAGTTATTATTAATGGTAAAAGTTCTTCCGGCTCACTTGTACTAATGGGTGTCCCTCAGGGCTCAATTCTCGGCCCATTCCTGTTTCTAGTGTATATTAATGACTTACCTTCTATTGTAGAGGATAATCATGATATAGTATTATTTGCTGATGATACGAGGGTGGATTGAAAAGTACTCGGCCTAACGCAGATCCATTCAATTCTAAAAATCAAATCTACCCACATTATTTAGTTCAGTTCAGACTTGTTCATTGTGTGAAGTTCGAAACGTGTGCGATAATTAGTTGTGATTTTATAAATTTATTAACAAAGTAATCGGACATAATTTCCGCGAATGGAGCAAATCGAGCAGCGTGACGTCATTAAGTACCTCCATAAGAAGGGGCTATCATCAAAAGCCATCCATGATGACATGGTCAGTACATTAGGCGATTGTGTTCTGTCATATTCATCCGTCAAAAAATGGATAGCAGAATTTAAGCGTGGTAGAGAGAGTGTGAAAGATGAACCCCGCTCTGGAAGGCCTTCGACGTCAACTACTGACGAAAATATTAAAAAAGTACTTGATTTAATAATGGGAGACCGCAGATTAAAAATTAGAGAGATAGCCGAGATTATAGGCATCTCTTATGAACGAACTCAAAACATCATTGTCAACGAGTTGGGTTTCCACAAGGTGTCTGCGAGGTGGGTTCCGCGACTGCTTTCAGTTGAACAAAAAAGGACGTGATTGACTATTTCACGCGACTGTTTGGAGTTATTTGAAGCCGATGCAGATGATTTTTTGAATCGTTGTGTTACTATAGACGAAACATGGGTTCATTGCTGTACACCGGAAACAAAACAACAATCAAAACAGTGGAGAAGACCTGGTTCACCACCCCCTAAAAAGGCTAAGTCGATTTTGTCGGCAAATAAGGTGATGGCTTCAGTATTCTGGGACTCGAAAGGTGTGATTATGATTGATTATCTTGAAAGGGGTCAGACTATAAACTCTGATTACTACTGCACCTTACTACGTCGTTTACGAGAGGAAATAAAAGAAAAACGTCGAGGAATGCTCAGAAGAAAAGTCCTGTTTCATCAAGATAACGCCCGTGTTCACACGTCAGTACAGTCAATGGCTGAAATTCACAACTGTGGCTTTGAACTGTTACCGCATCCGCCGTATTCACCTGATCTGGCACCATCAGACTTCTTTCTGTTCCCTAACCTAAAAAAGCACTTGGGAGGTCAAAGATTTTCGACAAACGACGAGGTCAAAGCAGCTGTAGACGCATATTTTGACTCTAAGGAAGAATAATTTTTTTTCAACGGTCTAAATGCTTGGAAGGGGAGGTGGCAAAAGTGTATTGAACTTGATGGTGATTATGTAGAAAAATAAAAATATAACTGATTTAGTATGTGTTTATTTTCTTGGTTAGGCCGAGTACTTTTCAATCCACCCTCGTACTTCTTTGATTCTTAAACTTAAACGTAAATCATTTAAATGTGACGAAGTGAATAATGCTATATCAAAATTAGTGCATTGGTTTAACGTTAATAATTTACATTTAAACGGAAATAAAACTAAATGTATTAAATTTACAACAACGAATGTTAGAAATCTGAGTACCAATGTGTTTTTAAATGGGGAAGAACTGAGCCCTGTTGAATCCACTGTTTTTCTTGGCATCACTCTCGACGCAAAGCTTCAGTGGGGTCCCCATTTATCCAAACTAGCAAGCAGACTAAGTTCTGCAGCCTATGCTGTAAAAAAGATTAGAGGTCTCACTAGTGTCGAGACAGCTAGATTAGTTTATTTCAGTTATTTCCATAGCATAATGTCTTATGGGATTTTGCTATGGGGACATGCGGCTGATTCAGAAACTATTTTTGTTTTACAGAAGAGGGCCATTAGAGCTATTTACAACCTAAAACTGAGAGAGTCTCTTAGAGATAAATTTAAAGAAATAAATATATTAACTTTGGCCTCTCAGTATATTTACGAAAATTTAATGTATGTTCACAAAAACAAAGGTAGTTTTAGTAAAAAAAGTGATGTGCATTCTGTAAACACTAGGAACAAACAAGCTAGTGATACCAGTTTCTCGACTCCACAGAGTCAGTAATTCATTCTTGGGGCAATGTATACGCTATTACAACAAGGTCCCGGAACGTGTACAGGCTCTCTCCATTAGCAAGTTTAAATGTTTTGTTAAGTTGAAACTGTATAAAAAGTGTTATTATAGTATAAATGAATACATGGTTGATAATAACCCCTGGGAATGAGGTGATCGCTTCCAAGGTGTTTCTAAAATAAATTTTGTACTTATATAGTTAGTACAACCATTATTGTAAAATTTGCTTTAAAAAAAAAGTCCCGCTGGGTTTCTTGCTGGTTCTTCCCAGGACAGAGGTTTTTTTTCGAACCAGTGGTAAAGTAAAAAATGACTTTCAATAAGTATTACACATGTGATCTATATTGAATAAAAAATTATTCTATTCTATTCTATTCTACACAGTCCACATGATGGTTAGTGGTTGCTGCGGCCCATAGACATCTACATCTATCCTCTATTCCAAATCAAAATGTAGATGCGTTGTCACCCGTGAGGACTAAGATGGAATGCCTCATTTCCAGTAAAAAGGGCCTCCGGCCACCTGCACTCACCAAGCGAAACGCAGAGGTAAACCTCTACTTCACGCTGGTATTCTGTGAGGTCGTGGTACCACCCCGGTTCGAGCCGGCCCATCCGTGCGACAGCAAAAGCTGCCGCGTGGCTCTACCACTGTTAAATGTGTGCATGCGTACTTTAGTAAGTGCGAGCATGCGTATGGTGTATGTGCGTGGCGTAAGTGCGTGATGTGCTTGATCGCGTCGATTTAAGAATGGAGCAACAAGCGATCGCTTAGGTATTGTGAAACAGACGTGGGAGCAGGCGTTTTAAACTAGCATTATTTTTTGGTGCTTCTTACAACCTAACGCGCATGTCCACTGAATATGGAAATCGAAAAGTCTTTGATTCGATCAAGACTGAGTTACAGCAACAACATCACCCATAAAGCTCAACTTTCCATCCATAACGAGACCCAAGCCGAAGCTTCCAATACTCGTTCAAAAAGATCCACAAATTGGTATCAAGGGTGTTGATGGTAATAAGCGAGTTTGGTTAAGAGAAGGGCGGTAATTAAAAGTATCGAAACCGCAGGAAAAGTCAAATAAACAAAAAAGAAAAAACTAACAGAGTACCAACTCCAACGTCTTGTGCAGCCATAATATTATCCACTACATCCATTTTGCAATTGTTGTTGTCCAAGTTGTAGTGACACGAGACCTAATGCGGATTATCTTTTAGGCAGGATATTTTTAGCCCCAAGCCGCGTCATATTATTAGCGTTTAAAGTATACAGACTGTTCTCACCAGAATTTGAGACTTTGTCTTATGTGGCAGGATACTTTAAGACAAAAATCCTTGTAGTCGTTTGGATTTCATTTTTTGGAAATAGGTTTAACTAACGCTATTTTCCATTGCCTTTAGAATACCCACATTTGTTTCAAATAGATTCGTTAAATATTCTGGTAATCACTGCTAATGTTTGAGGTAAAGTTAACAATATCTTGTTTAGATTAATATCTTCATCATCATTTCTGTTAAAGATTTTATTTGGTATATTGACAATTGTGTATTATCAATAATTTTAAACTTATGTTAGACCCCAAATCTATTAAATTCATTCAAGTTAGTGCGTTCCATCGTTAATTAATTTAGTACGTTACGACATGGACATCAATTCAGTCACAGATGAAAGACGACGAGAGATTTGGACACCAAATTAATCTTGACACCTCAAATTCATATAATATTATGACCTATCAAAAGTTCACTGTGAACAGATATCTCCCCCATAAATTGGCAATCGCATTTTTTCATTACTTTAAGCTCTTAAAGAGAAGATGCTGCTGCCCATCTTCTGGATGGATGGATATGGATTTCTTACGCCGCCCCTACACAAGTTTTAGTCAAAAAGTCATAGCTTACATTTTTTTTATATAGAATAAGGATGACAAACGACACATAGTCCACCTGATGGTAAGTGGATGCTGTGGATATACATCTACATTTATCCTCGATTAAGAATCCAAATGCAGATGCGTTGTTATCCCTGAGGATTAAGTTGGAGTGCCACGTTTCCAGTAAAAAGGGTCTCCGGTTCTGTAAAACATTTAATAAAATCCTTAATTTTTCCTTTGTATTTTCTTTCTTTACCCTAGGAGATTGCGAGTGTAGTGTACTTAACCTCCTCCCAGCGGATTTAGTCCTCCCACCCATCCGTGTTTCCATCCCATAGACAAAGTTGCTAGGCCTCGGGTTGTTATTTCTGGCAAGTTTTTTAAATATTTTTTCTCATTAATTAATTATACAAAACCGTTAGGCTCAATATGGTATGTTACACTATATAAGAATATATTTATGATAGATTTTGCGTTTTCAGTGCCTAGAAGAGTGCAATGAAGTGGACGATATGAATGACAAGCTCGTGGAAACTGTTCATGCGGTCGGAGCTAAGTTCTGCAAGACCCGCCGCAGAAGAACACAAAAATCTCTCCAGCACCTTAAAAACGGCAAGACCCCAGGCGAGGATGGAAATACAGCGAAGCTTCTGAAAGCGGGTGGAAGACCGGTACTTGAAGTCCTTCAGAAGCTCTTTAATTTCGTCCTCCATGGTGGCATTACACCGGAGGTATGGAGCAGAAGTGCGGTGGTCTTGTTCTTCAAGAAAGGTGACAACGCTCTCTTGAAGAACTACAGACCGATTTCCCTTCTGAGCCGCGTCTACGTGCTGTTTTCGAGAGTCATTACGAATCGTCTCGCGCGCAGACTTGACGACTTCCAGCCTCCCGAACAAGCCGGTTTCCGAAAGGGCTTTAGCACCATAGACCACATACATACCCTTCGGCAAATTGTACAGAAGTCCGAAGAGTACAATTTGCCACTATGTCTGGCGTATGTGGACTATGAGAAAGCCTTTGATTCCGTCGAAATTTGGGCGGTGCTGCAGTCCCTTCAGCGGTGCCAAGTTGACTGTCGGTATATCGAAGTGCTGAAGTGTTTGTACAGTAGAGCTACGATGGCTATCCGAGTACAGAACCAGAGTACGAAACCTATCCAATTGCAGAGAGGTGTAAGACAGAGTGATGTTATATCCCCGAAACTCTTCACCGCTGCATTGGAAGACGTTTTCAAGCTTCTGGACTGGAAAGGATACGGTATTAACATCAATGGCGAGTACATCACTCACCTTCGATTTGCCGACGATATAGTCCTTATGGCAGAATCGCTGGAGAACCTAAGCACTATGCTCAACGACCTCAATAGTGTCTCCCAACGGATAGGTCTTAAGATGAACATGGACAAAACAAAGATTATGTTTAATGTCCATGTCACACCTATGCCGGTAGTTGTTGGGAGCACTAAGCTCGAAGTTGTTGACGAATATGTTTACCTGGGACAAATAGTCCGACTAGGTAAGTCCGACCGAGAGGTCAATCGACGGATTCAACTCGGTTGGGCAGCGTTCCGGAAATTACGGCACATCTTCTCGTCAGGTATACCTCAAAACTTAAAAACGAGACTGTACAACCAGTGCGTGTTATCAGTGCTAACTTATGGAACTGAGACGTGGTCCTTCTCTGCTGGCCGGATGAGGAAGCTCGAGGTCACTCAGCGAGCTATGGAGAGGGCTATGCTCGGAATTTCTCTGCGTGATAAACTTAGAAATGAGGATATCCGCAGTAGAAACAGAGTAACCGACATAGCCCAACGGATTAGTAAGCTGAAGTGGCAATGGGCCGGCCATATAGCTCGAAGAACCGACAACCGATGAGGAAAAAAGGTTCTCGAGAGGCGGCATCGTACCGGCGGACGAAGTGTAGGGCGTCCCCCACTAGATGGAGTAACCACCTGGTAAGACATGCAGGACGTCGATGGATGCAGGTGACTCAGGACCGTGTTTGTGGCTTTCCTTGGGGGAGGCCTATGTTCAGCAGTGGACTTGTGAAGGGCTGTAATGATGATGATGTTGATGAAAAACTATACAACTAAGAACTTTGAGAAATTCTAAAAAAAAGATGGAGGAAAAGCGAAGAATAATCCGGCAGAATTATTTTTAATAATTGTAAAAACAAATGGGATAGCATGGACTAGAAAAATTTGAGACATTAGTGACAATTCAATCATCTATAATAAAGGGTATAAGCGCTCATAATAACTGCCTATTTTCCAAGAAGTGTTCTAAATTCGAAACAAACGTAATTTAATTCAAAATATCTAAGCTCTTATTATTAATTATAATTTAATACTGACAACATTAGAAGAAGAGAGAGAGATAATGACATTGTCACCAAGTTCACACTCATGATAAAAAAATCTTGTTAAGTTTATAAAAATTCCGTAGATTGTAACGTCAAATTCGGTAGTTCCGTAGATGATGACAAATTTCCGTATATCTATAGAAAAATCCATAGAGTTGGCAACACTGCGTTGATATGCAACAGAAGATCCACCAATAGAAATGTGATATTTTACAAACTCCCCTCCCCTCACACTCCGCGGTGCGCCGAATCGCGCCGTTCACCCGACCGCACTTCAAACAAGTTTGGACTCGCTTTTGCTTTGCTTAGGAACCGGTAAAATAAAGGTTCTTAAAGGTTCTAATTTAGGTTCTGGTTCCTGTTCCGGTATAGGTACCGAAACCCCTAAATACAGGTTCTATATCGGTACTTTGGAACCATTTTCAATTCCTGCACAAAAGTAATCGATGGCACGCCTGGCGTGCCACCCGCACTGAACCGGTTAACTTCTTAATTCCCGACGTTTTGAGTGCTTTGTACTCGTATATATTACGCGTATAAATTAGTTACATTTAATATGTATTATACTCATTAAAAAAGATACTGTTATAACACACAAAGTTCAAATCTTGCACACAATCACGCATATATTATTAATTATACTTTACTGCGTTTTAAATTGTGTAGCTTTTTCTTTTTATTTAATTCTAATTTAATGTAGTAATATAATTGTACTACGGAAGAGCGGGTCCCTCTGCTACTAGTATCCATTCACTTAAAAGAGAGTACCCAACAATATTGTAACAACTTACTATTTTAAAGTAATAAATTATTATTATTGTGAAGTGGCGGTACAGGCAGGACCAGAAGTTTGGATAAAACAAAAGAAATATATTTAATGAAATAATTTTATTGATAAGACTTTGACAATCTTAAAATCAGGGGCTTTAATATCTGCAGTTAAGACAATTTATCAATGCTATAGTAAATAAATTAATTATCTATTAAGTAAAACCAGCGAAAGACCTCTATCACAAGTAGTCGTGAAACTGTTTCGCTAAATAAAACAAAATATTAATATGAACATTAAAATAGTTCTATGGTTATTTATGTTAGTGTGCAATAGTCTTGGTTTATTTACCTAAAATTAGGTCATGTAAATAACGCCCTATAAATAACATTACTTGCTAATCCTAATGTCAGCCAATTAATATAAGGACAATATTATGTGGCACTCACATGTCGGTTTCAAACAAAATGCGCTCAGATCTAATCTACAGTCACTTTTTATGTTAATTTAGGTTCAAATTCAAATATACTTTGCCAATTTTGACATAACAGAAACAAGTAACATTAAATCTCTTCCATATTATATAACAACCTATTAAATGCATGTTTACAATAGGACCAGCGGCCCAAAAATTATATAATTATAGGAAAATAAGAAAACATCCTATCTGCACACATTGCACACCAATCCGTCATTAGAATTTTCACAATTTATTGTTGTAAAGCGCAAAAAATCTAGTCTTTTCGAAAAACATACAGAATAAGAATGAAATCAGTCGAGAAATAATGCTCCCAATAGTATTAAGGAATGTACTTAGTTATGACACAGGCTCATTTACTTGTCGATAGCTGATACATAAAGATTTAGACACCAAAATATAAACTGTATATGTTTGGTTGAAGACATTTTGTTTTATAGGAACTTAATACAGTATGCACAGTTTATAAATTTTCGGGCCACTGTTTCCATATTTATTTTACTTACAATAGCGTCTGTTACGACATATTGGCCGTGGAATACTAAGCACTTGATACTGTCGATTATTTTAAAGCGATATAATTTCGAATAATATACAAAGAGCACTATGCTACGCGTATATTTTACATAAATGTATTCAGTATTCATCCTCCTCTGGCGGATGCGGGTTGTCGCCGTCTATTTCTTCGGGAGGTGCGAAGCCGTCCTAAAACGAAATATTATTTCATTACAAGCGAAACAAGTTTAATATTATTATATACATTTAAGGAATTCGAGGCAAGGCATTTACCGTGACCACAATATGACAGACATAAAAGGCATTGCTCCAAGGCTTACTGCTTCAACATGCGCGTGGGTTTGAGATTACATCTTTCTTATATAATTTTAGGTGATAAAAAATTCAAATGTTTAAACAGTGGAAACAATTTTAACTTCGAACTTGTGCATTTAAATGTTTACGCAAGTTACGAAGAAAATAAACTTTCATGTGTGTTTGAAATAATTACCTCAGTTGCATATAAAATATCCAGAATTTTCTGTATAACGGGAGCATTTTGTTGTTCTTCCATTTCTTGACAGATAACCTCTATTTCCCGAAGTTTACCAAAATAGAAATCTCTTTCCTTTTCCAGGCCGTCAACTGTCGCTTTTAATTCATTTATCTAAAACAAAGTGTGTCGTTATTTTTAGTCTTCTTTTTTTGTGGTAATGCAAAAAATTTTATAATAAAATCTCTGAAAATATATAGTGCAACCAGTTTACGCAAATTGTCCTGCGGTAGACGTGGTTTACCAATTGCGCTGCGATCGTTTTATTTGCGTTTACTGTGTGCAAAGGTGGTACAAATTAAAAAAAAAAAACTTGTCAAGAAAATTTTGTTAAAAAGTCGTATGGGGTACGTTATGGTAAATATTACGTAAGTAGGCTTAGGGGCAGGGGTGGGGTTAATATTTTCTTACCTTTGCTGATAAAGCGAGCAGGGTGAATATTAAAAATCTTACCTAAAGTATAATATTAACGAATTTTAGCCTGAATTGTGAAAATTAACAACTTTTAATGATTTAGAAAATTGGATACGGAGCCCGTGGAAAATAAATGATTCTCAATTTTCTTATTTTATTAAAACACTAATATTTTAAAGTTTGCTTACGTAATACTTGAACACCCACTGCTGTAAAATATATCAATTATTCTAGAGATCTCTCAATACATCGAGGACAATGATGTGTGGATATTGTAAACGAAATTGTAACATCTCATTTAAAAAAAAATCAGACTCCATGAGTTTCTTGCTAGTTCTTCTCTGAGAACGTTTTGTTTTTGAAACCGATGTATTTTTGAAGTTTATAAGAACTTTTAACAAGCCTTAATTGAATAAAAAGTATGGAATACAAGTGGCAAAATAAAAAAATTTGTACAAACAACTTCAATATAAATTATTAAGGATAACTCAAAAACTAAGTACTTGTCAAACCTTGATTAAATTTATATGGGGCCACATGAGAAGCACCAACTTTCAAATAAAAAAAAAGAATCATCAATATCGGTCCACCAAGAAAAAAATTTTGAGGTAACAAACATTAAAAAAACATACAGTCGAATTGAATACCTCCTCCTTTTTGAAGTAGGTAAAAAAGTGAATTGATATGTCTTCAAGTTGCACAATATTAAATGAAATAAAAATTAAGTTAGTTCTATGGTTAGTATAATGTAGGTTAAGTTCTAAAAAGTTGTAAGAAAATATACAATATTTAATCATATAAATTCAAAACACAAAAAGAATTTAACCAACTTAAGAAGAAGAAAGTCATCATAACATAATATCATTGGACAATATCACTGGAATTTTATTCCTTCACTCATATGTGCTTTCGGTTTATAATAATTTCACTGTATATTATAAATTAATGAGCCGTGGTAGCTTAGACGGTTAGCGCTCGCTGTAAGCTTCACAGTACTCGAGCAACCTGGGTTCGATGCCCGCCGGCACCAATGAAATTGTTAATTGCAATTTTAAGTGCTGATTTACCACGTGCTCGGCGGTGAAGGAAAACATCGTGAGAAAACCTGCATGTCTGAGAAATAAGAAAAAAAATATTTCGAAGACACGTGAAGTTCGCCAACACGCATTGGGGCTGCGCGGCGGACATTTCCTTGCCCTAAAACCCTCTCAGAAATAAGAGGAGGCCTGTGCCCAGCAGTGGGACGTAAATAGGCTGCAACTTTACTTTAACTTTTATAAATTAATTGCCAGTAATAAATAATAATAAAGACAATTATTAGAAATAAATGTTTAGTTATAGATTTTCTAAAATTGATATATTAATACTATTTAGATTAAATTATTATAGCATGGAGGCACACAGCAATAGAATAGGATAATCACTTAACACATAGATTATCAAAAAAATTCTGTCCTGGGAATAACCAGCAAGAAAAACTAAATTTTTCTCCCAAAATTACGTTGTGTTTCTGACAAAAAAAAGGGCACAATGCATGATAGGGCGAGTGATTGATAAAAAATACCTGGAGATTAAGCTCATCAACTGCCTTGGAGTCTCCTTTTGAACTTTGATTTAATCTAAGCATGTTCACTGGAGGAGACCTCATTGAGCTGTTAGTAGTCTTGCTTACTAAAATAAAAAATCATGATCAGACATTTAAAAACAAGGTAAACTAAAATTACATAGTTATATTTTGTTAGTCAATATTAAAAATAATTAAAAGCAAAATAATTTTGTGTTATATCTATTATAATAATGAATAAAATGTATGAAGGCTTCATATTAGATCCTTATATTATAAGAAATTGTCGTTTTTTAATACTGGCTAGTTAGTAGTTTGACAGGATTCACTTTTTATCACAAGTAGAATGTAATGCATCTAAAAAGTGAATCCTATATGATAATAAGAAACATTAGTTGATGGATACCAAAGAATCAGCCAAACTATGTCCCAATGGCAAATAGAGTGCAAAGATGTTGTTTAATACAATAAGGGTGACAAATGAGCACACAATCTACCTTATGGTAAGGGGATGTTGTGGCCCATAGATATCTACACTTATCCTCAATTAAGAATCAAAATGCAGAGCATTCTCACCCCTGAGGACTAAGAAGGAATGCCTCGCTTCCACTGAAAAGGGTCTCCAGTTCTCTACACTCACCATATGAAACACAGCAATCTTAAGGTGCTTATGACTAAGGTGGACATGTGTCTACAATACTCCTTACAAACAATGATCCACAAGAAAGTAACAGAATAACCGAAAATTTATCAATTGCTTATACATTAATTCTGTATGACAGCAAAAATGCACAGCAGACTACCAAAATTACAAGGGCCTCTACTAGAGACACTTTGTCATCTATCACACTAGCTAGATCTTGATTGCTGTTTTCTATTTCCTAAATTTGGATACTTTTATGGGGAAAAACTTACAAGACCCAGTGGGAAAAATTCTTTAAAGAAGTTACATATTTCTCTCCCCATGAATTATTTGGTTGAGACATCAATAGAATTTCGTTAAAATGGAATGTACGGCATTTCGAATGATTTTATGTAAAAATGGGTAAGGATTTAATATCAAGTTACACATACGTGACATAAGCTATGATAATGATGATAATCAATAAAAAAGCTTGATTCTAATATTTGCAGTACTTCAAACAACACTTTGAATGTCTATTCCAAACATGATAAATGTTAATCTATAATATTTATGAAGATAATTTTAAATTTAAAGACACTGATCCTATTATATTTTTAAACATTTTTGTAAAATTTTTAAAAATATAATATTTTGGTCTTGTATAAAAACTAAGTGATAGTGAAACAAAACAAACTAAGTATGTGCAAGTGCCAGAGTTATGTTATTAATGAATTATAATTTATGGATTTTATACAATTTATAGACTTATAACGAGTATCATAATAGCAATGGTCCATAAGTTTTAAAATTAGAAAAAATATTGCTTAAATTATAAATAAAAAATACTTTAAGAAAGTTAAAATAAAGCAAAGGAATAAATATTTTTTTAAAGAAGAAAGTAAATAAATAGTACTGGTTTGGGGTCTAGCGGCGACTTTTGCGATTGGCGCCGCGGGTTTCTTAGCGGTCGCGGCCCGAGGCGCCGCCGAGCCTCCGTGCCCCATTGGCAAGCCTTCGCGCTGCGCAACAGCGTCATATTCCGTGCCTCCATAGTTGGCATCGAAAAATTTCTTGAACCATTGCAAGAACTCAAAGTTGTCTTGGAAACGACCCTTCACCAGTTTGTCAATGGGTACTATCTACAAAAGAAAAACAAAATGGAAAGATAAAACAAAAGCAATTGAAATGTACTATGACGAGTGCTGGGCTAGATATTGGTGGAAAGACCTAAATGTGTTGTTTTAGCGCACTTATAATGAATATAGTTTGCCCATGCTGAATTAACTGTGATGGAAACTGCTTGACTATTTCTATATGAATTTTGAGTATAAGTGCGGCTGATGCATACTCCCAGAGTGGTGGAGGGGCGCGGCTTTACGAGCACGTGGAGGTGGTGCGGCGCCTCCGCATAGAGGCACGCCACTTTCACATGCCCCCGAACCAATTGTGAAGCCGCCTCGAGCCTCAAAAGCGTCGTATTCTCGACCATCATAGTTTGCATCAAAAAACTTTTTAAACCATTGTAAAAACTCAAAATTATCTTGGAACCTTCCCTTTATCAACTTGTCCACAGGTATTACCTACAAAATTACACAGGAAAATATTAAGCATAATATATAAAAACTATTTTAGTTACTTATATGTACAGTTTGTGGCACTATATTATAACCTCTGCCAAGCAGTAGTGCTTGTTGCATAGAACTGCATAATGTCATGTTATAATTTTCTATTACAGTATTAAGTTCTGAGGTTAACTAATGTTCTTAGTATAGACAAATGGTTCCACAGGAAAAGTATTGAATTCATTCATGTAAAATTCACAGACAGGAACATTAAGGCGCGGGTTGAGCAAAATGTCGCGCTAGTCGTTATTTGTGCGGTTTTTAGGAGCTATCTACTTTTTATTTAAAAGATATATCAACAAATAAAAAACACATTATATTTCTACATAATCTTGATTTCATAAGAGCTGTATCCAATTTTTTTTAAAGGAATAAATATTAATATAATCTCCTTACAACGAAACCACATAAATGTGAAATTATTATTGATAACATGCATCTCCTCGTAAAGTAAGTATTATTTTATTTTGCGATTTACACCAATGGATAGGCAATTTATTAATGAACATTTCTATTGTAAATTTTTTTTCAAAAGACCAAAATTTGATTTTATTAAGAAATTATTTTAAAATCTGGGTGTATTCACTGCCCACGGGCTTGCTGGATCATTGAGCGTTGAGCTCTCGAACGTGTGGAGCCCGTGTCGTTCGTTAGAGCATCGGCCTGCGCACACGCTCACGTCTCAGTCGATAATATTATTACTTATTAGGTTATTTTATAGGTAGTATTATTTGTTTGTTTAGGGTATAATTTTTCGTATTAGTTATACATATATTTGTTGTGTTTTTACTGCGCGATGAAGCTTTTTGCGTGTATTTTCTTTGAAGTAAATGCAAATAAAAAAATGAAGCACCATTAGCATGTAAGGTTCGAATCCATAATTAACATTTCGACAAATATTATAATTTACACTATAAAAGGCTAATTCAATATTATCAGTATAGTATACAGTTAAAAATAATCGTAATAACCAACTACAATATCTTATCAGGTGTAGTACTGCCTCGTTGGTCTAGTGGTTGTAGTAGTGCGGCTGCTGATCATGAGGTCCCGGGTTCGAATCCTGGGTCGGATATGAGTTTTTCATTTATGTTCTAAGTTATAATTAGTATTACTAAGTTATAGTTTTTTGCTAAAATATAGTATATTATTTATTGCTTGTTTTTTCTTCTTTTTCAAAAAATAATTGAGTACATAAGGTATTCTATACTTATAATTCGGTAAAAAGTATCTAAGTAGGTACTAATATACCTACTTTTTACTATAAACTAAAAAAATTTAAAACTAAATTTAACTAATAAGACTAAGCTGACCATTTATTTTTTAACTCAAAACAGGACATGGGTTTATTTATACTCTAAAAACTATAACTTTATACAATAAATTAAAAAATAATGTTGCATTAGGTAATTATTAAATGCAACATTTTTTTAAATTATGAATTACATTTGTCAGTGGATTAAATTTGCTTTAATAAAGTTGGTGATGATTTTAAATAAGAATAAAATTCTGCTCAATTTTTTTTTATTGTTATCTTTCAACATCGCCTTTAGAACTGGAACCGTAAGTGTTTATTTCAGACGTCCACAATTTATTCAAAATAAAAAAATACTCTTTCTATCGGAGCATTTGTACCAGGTAGACATAAAATATATTCGATTAAAAAAATTATGTTGAAGATTGTTGGCTTTGAATACTTCCATCCAAAGAGTTACGGGACAATTTTGTGTCCCGGAGCTTTATTTGGGGACAATGGGACAGGTGACCGAGAAAAGGGACAGTCCCGTTCAAAACGGGACGTATGGTCACTTTACCTATAACCCGGCGACGGCTCCGTGGCGCAGTGGCTTAGCAATCAGTTGTTGCGCTGGGGGCCGCGGGTTCGAATCCCGCACGGAACAAATATTTGTAAGGCCTACAAATAATCGTTCCGGGTCTGGATGTTTGTCCTTGTGCAATTTATGTTTGTAAACTGCCTCCACGACTCTCATTCTATATTACTCTCACTCTGCGAAACATCCTATTTATTTGTTTATTCTTTATTGCACCAAATATTTGTACAAAAGGCGAGCTATCTATCTATTTACCTATAGTGAGTAGGTATCTTATAAACTCACAATTTTCAATGCTTCATTTTTAATATATAATTAATTATAAAATTTCATAATTAGATAATATATGAGAATACATAATTCTAAAATAATGCAACTAATATACCGAATAAAAAAATTAAAATACATTTATCGTTGTACGCTGTGTGTATTTCCATAAAATAGTTTATTGATGTTGAAAAATACTACGTCCGTACAGTAGGCGGCATTGAGTTATACAAAACTATGGTAGGTGGCGTCTTACATATTATTTCTTACGCGATCCTATATTGTAGGGAGTTGGCGCGGCCGGCACACAAACGCTCAAGGTCGTTCGCATGGAGTAGCCCCTTAACATACCATACCAGATTCCAAATTAATTCAATATATATATATATTATCATAAATTTGTAGTTAAAACGACAATAATTTTAGATTACATTTTTTTTGTTTCATAATCTTGTCCTATTTTTAACTTCTTATGTAGATCAAACTTTAACAACAAAATCCGAAAGAGAATAAACCTAGCAAGCTAACAGCATAGCAAAGTGGCGAAGGAAGTGTTTTTTCCCGTTAGAAAAGCTTTGTAGCGGTTTCTAACGGGAAAAAATTCAAAATAGGAGGTTCAGATGCCTGGGTGATCAGTAATCGATTGCTGAAAACAGAATTTAAAAATTCGAAACCGTTCTCGAGATAATCGTGGGACAGACGGACAGACGGACGGACAGACATCGTGAAATCAATAAGTGACTTCGCAAGCTTCGCCACTTAATAAAACTGATGATGTGTGTGTAGTGTATTGCGATGACAGTCATGCCTGCGGGCATGTCCGTCAAGTGAATTCCCCGCTTAAGGCCCCATATTGTGATTATTGATGAGTTCAACCGCAATTAGAAACTTAAGTTAAATATATATATATATATAAATCCTCCTAAATTTTCACAGGTCATACATAACATTTATAATATAAATACATATAATATGAATTAATAATATAAATACAGCAATATTGCTGTATTTATATTATTAATCCTATTCTATTCTTTTATGTTGTTTACCTCATGTTATATTATTTAGTTCATGTAGTTTAATTTATAGTATTTTTTATACATCTTTTATTTTATTATGTATTTACATAAGAACTTACATTGTACAATAAACAAATTTGGATTAAGCAGGAAATAATCCATCATGTATTTAAGCAAAACAAACATTTAACAGGAAATATTATTTATTTAATATTCTGTAGCTTTAATAAGATGATAATATGGTTAGTTTCCACCGAAAGTGAGAACAAATTGTGATGTACAGAGTATACTATTACTTTTTATAATTTTAAATAGAAATTATAACAACATAAGGCCATATTATGTCAATACTAAATTGGCCATGAGCAAACAGCATCTAAGGTTTGTAAGGTCTGGGTTTACAATTGATAATCTGCCTACTAAATATGATAAATTCTCAATATAATGACAAAGAACTTTGCCGAGCAGTGGACAGCTCAATTTTTCAAGACAACAATTTTTAACTTTGACTATTACTGATTTTCACAATATAAAAAATGTCATTTGGTGGGGCAAATACTCAAGTATACTATTTTTGTATGCCTTTCTTCCCATCAGCCCTTAAAAGTCCACTGCTGGACACGGGCCCTAACCATTTCAGGGAGAGTTTGCCTAAATGTCGTGCTTCTCAAATGAAATGACAATCCCTATACTAGATATTTGCACTTTTGCCGCCATTAACACCTTGGTGGATGTGGGTATTTGATTTTATTGGTGTTAACAAGAACATATATCGACATTAGGGAAGCCATAAAATTTTTCTGGAATTACCCATAGTCACCTTTGTTGACACCCACAGATAGAAATGAGATTATTGGATTACTTCCTTCTCTTATCTATTTTTATAACAAAACAAGAAAAAAGTTACACTATATTTTCGTGGAAAACTTTGAAAAACAAATTAATACAGTGAATTACGAACTTTTAAAATCTACCTTCATTTTATTTTTGTTTTTCATTTATTTTCCGGATCTGTCAGTGAAAGCGAACTATAGACAATAGTGCTGCCATTACAAGAAATTTTCTACTATTTTTAGTAAAAAACAAAACAAAATGAGTCTAAAAACATTTAAATGTTCTAAATGTAGTAAAACCCCAAATGATAAGAAGCTCTCAGTAAGTTGTGACTCCTATAAGAGCATTTTATGTGGTGATTGTCATGGAATGTCACCAACTGAAGTAAGAGTGTTTGAGTTGAAGACAATATCTCGAGTGATTTCTTTCTTATGTGTCGATTGTAAATCACTAATGGCACAAATACCAAATATAATGAAACAACTGGAGGAACTCACTAAAGAAGTACACCACTTGTGATTACGTCAAAACATGCTTGTAACTGAAGGTGCAATACAACAATTAGCTGACCGTACTAAGAGAGCTAACAATATAATAATTTACGACGTGCCAGAATCAACCTCGGATAAACCCTTACAAAGGCAGGAGCATGATAAAGAGGAGTGCAAGAAAATAATAACTTGTGTGAGCAAAAAGTGAGCTGTGATAATGTGAAAGTATTCCGTCTTGGTGCACGTAAGTCTCAAGCTGGGGCTCCTCCTCGCCCCATTAAACCACTTTAATGAAGTCTCAGAATGATTCTATTGAGATACTTCGTAACAAAACTAAACTGGAGAAACCATTAATTATTAAATCAGAGCAAACTGCCATGCAACGTGAGTACTTCAAATACCTCCGTAATGAATTAGAGAAACGTACCAATAATGGAGAACAAGGCTTGACTATCAAGTATATACAAGGGCAGCCTAAAATCATCTGTAAACAAGAAGTAAAAAAGTAATTCAAATTCACCGACCCTCCCTATAAAAATCATTTTCAAAGAAATGCGACCTTCTATATCTTCCGCACTTTAACAATAACAATATTATACACAAACATACAATCGATAACATCTAAACTGTGTTTATTAATTGCAAGAATTGATCAACTGAAACCATCAATTATAGTCCTCTCAGAAACATGGTTAAAACCAAATATACCTGACTCGCTGATAAAAATACCGGGTTACGACTTATACAGAGACGACCATACTGATAAACGAAGTGGAGGAATTGCTATTGTAGTGTTGAACAATATTACCTATATGACCTCAAAGCGAAATAGTCAGTATAACACAAAGTATGACTCTTGGGAGTGTTTATGGGTAGACATTGAAGTAGGTTATCAAAGAATAATGTTATGTGGACTATATAGGGGGCACGAATCAACTATCGATCATGACAACTTGCTTTTACAAGATTTAGAACTGGCTTCTAAATCAAACACAGTTTTTTTTTTTAAAAAAACAGTAATAATAATGGGTGATTTTAACTTTGGTGGAGTCAAGTGGCTACTTTCAAATTGTGGGTATCTACTGCCAAAAGAAAGCAATCAGCAATCTATACCAATTGGTAGATCAATATACGAGGTTTCGCCAGGGTCACCAGCCACTCTACGTGGTAGAGCCATGCTGCAGCTATATTAATAGTATAATTGTAGCACGAATGGGTCGGCTCGACCGGCGAAGGACCACGCTCTCACAGAATACCAGCGTAAAATAGTAGCTTAATGCTGCTGTGTTTCGTATGGTGAGTGTAGAGAACCGGAGACCCTTTTTACTGGAAAAGAGGCATTCTATCTTAGTCCTCACGGCTGACAACGCATCTGCATTTTAATTCGCAAACGAAGATAGATGCAGATGTCTATGGGCCACAGCAGCCACTTACCATCAGGTGACCTGTGTGCTCGTTTGTCACCCTAATTGTATAAAAAAAAAACCCACTTTAGACTTAATCTTGACAAATGATGAATCATTGATAGTTGGTATCAGTTGTGAGGCCGCAATTGGGAAAAGCGATCATTCGTGTTTAGTATCTACTATACAGTTACAAACACAATTACAGAATGGGCAGCATTCTAAACCTAAAAAGAATTTTAATAAAGGAGATTACAACAAAATCAAAGAAAAGCTTCACTCCGATTTAAAAAAAAAAATTAAAAGATTTACATTGCCCAGTTGAACAGTTAAGAATAATGCATAAAACAATAACTAATGCCATAGACACACATGTTCCTCTTGTAAAAACATTTGATAAAGTAAATAAACCATGGATAAAGAATGACATATCTGAGTTATAAAAGAGAAAAAAATACTTTGGAAGAGATATACCGTAACAGGGTCAGATAAAATCTATAAGGAATACAGGAAGCTAAATAACAAATTGACTAATTTACGGCGCTCGGCAAGGGCAGTTTATGAGAATGAACTATTAGAACTAGGACCAAAGAAATTTTACTCGTACATCAGGCAGCAAATCACCTCAAAACTCAGTACACCAAAAATTTTACGGAACAGTAATGGGCTATCTGTGACACATCCTAAAGAAATAGCGGAAGTATTTGCGGATCATTTTTCTAACGTATTTGAAAGAGAACCACTAGGAGATTTTCCTGCTTTAGATCAAAACCTAAGAGCAACTGAAGCTATGGAGGACATCACGTTCACGGAATTCAAAATACAAGCTGCTATCAAAGAAATGAATATAGACTCTTCACCTGGCCCCGACGAAATACCCGTACACATTTTAAAGAACTGCGGACTTGATTGTTACCTAGCATCAGTAATGCAAGAATCATACGATAAAGGAGTATTGCCTGATTTATGGAAAACGGCTTTAGTGACTCCTGTTTACAAAAAGGGAAACAAATTAGATCCTGCAAATTATAGGCCGATAACTTTAACTAGTGTGGTCTGCAAAGTTATGGAAAAGATAATACGAGGGTGGATTGAAAAGTACTCGGCCTAACCAAGAAAATAAACACATACTAAATCAGTTATATTTTTATTTTTCTACATAATCACCATCAAGTTCAATACACTTTTGCCACCTCCCCTTCCAAGCATTTAGACCGTTGAAAAAAAAATGATTCTTCCTTAGAGTCAAAATATGCGTCTACAGCTGCTTTGACCTCGTCGTTTGTCGAAAATCTTTGACCTCCCAAGTGCTTTTTTAGGTTAGGGAACAGAAAGAAGTCTGATGGTGCCAGATTAGGTGAATACGGCGGATGCGGTAACGGTTCAAAGCCACAGTTGTGAATTTCAGCCATTGACTGTACTGACGTGTGAACACGGGCGTTATCTTGATGAAACAGGACTTTTCTTCTGAGCATTCCTCGACGTTTTTCTTTTATTTCCTCTCGTAAACGACGTAGTAAGGTGCAGTAGTAATCAGAGTTTATAGTCTGACCCCTTTCACGATAATCAATCATAATCACACCTTTCGAGTCCCAGAATACTGAAGCCATCACCTTATTTGCCGACAAAATCGACTTAGCCTTTTTAGGGGGTGGTGAAGCAGGTCTTCTCCACTGTTTTGATTGTTGTTTTGTTTCCGGTGTACAGTAATGAACCCATGTTTCGTCTATAGTAACAAAACGATTCAAAAAATCATCTGCATCGGCTTCAAATAACTCCAAACAGTCGCGTGAAATAGTCAATCGCGTCCTTTTTTGTTCAACTGAAAGCAGTCGCGGAACCCACCTCGCAGACACCTTGTGGAAACCCAACTCGTTGACAATGATGTTTTGAGTTCGTTCATAAGAGATGCCTATAATCTCGGCTATCTCTCTAATTTTTAATCTGCGGTCTTCAATTATTAAATCAAGTACTTTTTTAATATTTTCGTCAGTAGTTGACGTCGAAGGCCTTCCAGAGCGGGGTTCATCTTTCACACTCTCTCTACCACGCTTAAATTCTGCTATCCATTTTTTGACGGATGAATATGACAGAGCACAATCGCCTAATGTACTGACCATGTCATCATGGATGGCTTTTGATGATAGCCCCTTCTTATGGAGGTACTTAATGACGGCACGCTGCTCGATTTGCTCCATTCGCGGAAATTATGTCCGATTACTTTGTTAATAAATTTATAAAATCACAACTAATTATCGCACACGTTTCGAACTTCACACAATGAACTAGTCTGAACTGAACTAAATAATGTGGGTAGATTTGATTTTTAGAATTGAATGGATCTGTGTTAGGCCAAGTACTTTTCAATCCACCCTCGTAGTTAAGCACATGAGGCAGTTCCTTAGCAAACAGCATACGATCGGCAATCAGCAACATGGTTTTTGTCCTCATAGATCAACAATATCCAACTTATTGTCTTATTTATCATCCTGGGTCACCAGTCAAAATGACCGAAGCTTTTGATATAGTACCAATAGGCAGGCTTTTACACAAATTGGAATTTGTTGGTGTTCGAGGGAAACTGTTAGCTTGGATTGAGGCTTTTCTACGACAAAGAACCTTCAGAACCTTAAGGATTGGCGATATATTCTCAGATGAAAAAGAAAAACAAAGTGGTGTACCACAAGGTTCTGTTCTGGGACCAGTATTGTTTATAGTGTTTACCTTTGATCTACCTAAAAGTTTGAGTTGTAATGTAAGTATGGGCTGTGCTTTAGTTTACGGTCGCACGATTTTCGTGATAATTTTAATTTTAATAGGTAGGTAACAGGTCATTGAAGTAAATGCTAGAAGGATTTTCTGCGGAAACTTATAGTTTTCGAGAAATTAATTTTTTAAGTTTTATAGGTTAACTACTAGGAATCGTATAGAACAGTATTGTTTTGGCTTTCGGCCTTTGACATTTACATAATGACATTCTAAAGCATTAGAAAGAGACAACATAATGGTTGCATCTCCTTTTACCGCGTGTTATTTCAGACCTAAAATTTTTTTTGGCTGTATAGGGTAAATCTTTGCTTTAAAAAAAAACAAAGAGAAAATATAACACAGGTATTTATATTTTTTAATAGTCTTTTAAGTTGGTTAAGTTTTATGATATCATGTTTGACAGCCCAATTCAGAGCAATCCGACTCGGACAGATTAGGTTAGAAGGCTAAGGCGGGAGCAAAGCTCCCGCCTTAGCCTTCGTGGTTATTTTTTTATAAGCACCCAGAAATACTGGCCCTACATAGCAGGACTCAATTGACTTAGCTTGGTAGGTAAACAATAGAGCCTCCTCCCCACTTGATTTAAACAAATACCATATTAAATTAATTAATATCAATATTTTATAGGTTAGGATAGATTTTTTAATATATTTCAGAAACTATACGTTTCCGCATCCCCCCCTTTTAGGGGGGGTTCACCACTACCACCCCCCACCCCCCCAACCACCTCCCACCCCCCTCCGCGTGCGACCGTAAACTAAAGCACGACCTAAGTATGTTCGCTGATGACACGAAGATATTCGCAGACCCACTAGTGGACTTTGATCGCCTTCAAGCAAATCTAAATAAAATATCAGATTGGTCAAAAAAGTGGCTTATTAAATTAAATATGAGTAAATAAATGCACAGTCCTCCATATAGGAAACCGAAACCCTCGTTTAATATATAAAATCGATGATATACCTCTGGAAGAAGTTAAAGTACAGAAAGATTTAGGTGTGCATATAAGTAACGATCTAAAATGGGAACATCACATTACAGTGATAACTAAAAAAGCAAATAGTTTTATTTACCTTATTAGAAAAGCCTTCGGGCATCTAACACCAGAAATGATGCTAAAAATTCATAAGGCATACATTCGACCTATTTTGGAATATGCATTCCAAATCTGGAGCCCCTATTTCAAAAAGGATATTGAGTTACTAGAGAAGGTTCAACGCAAATTTAAAAAGGTTCCCAGAGCATTGAAAAACATACCATATGAGGAAAGGCTAAATAAACTTAAACTAACGACTCTGAAAGATCGCAGAGAATTTTTTGAGTATTGGAATAAATCTTTGTCAAAATTTTCTAGATCGTAGTGTCCATGTATAATTTTATAAGTTTCGATCAAGTCTCCTCGGACTTGATCGAAACTTATAAAATTATACATGGACACTACGATCTAGAAAATTTTGACAAAGATTTATTCCAATACTCAAAAAACACGCATCTAAGGGGACATCACTTGAAATTAACCAAAGCCATGTCGAATAATAACCCACACAAGCACTTTTTTAGCCAAAGAGTGGTCGAAACATGGAATAAGCTGCCATCAGAAGTGATATCTGCAAAAAATGTTAATCAATTCAAGAACAGATTATATAAACAACTAAAATAGAATAATCACACATTCGAAAATAGGATACGGGCTTATATCAGTTGTTGCAACTGCTGGCCTGTTAAATAATAATAATAATAATATATATACCCGATTAATTTGAAATTTTGTATAGTTACTCATTTCTCAACGTAGACGCTCACTCAGAACCAATGGAGAATGACAAAAAAGGGAATGATGATATTTATACAAACATACTTTTTCCTCTCCCCACTTTACATTGTTTGATTATCACCATGTTATTTTTATAATATCTGAAAGACTTATTAGTGGGTAAATGGCACATAATACACTATCAAAACTGCTACTATGCTTATAAATTTCAAACACTACAATAAAATGACATATAGAATAGAAGAAAGAGTAAATAAAATTAAAGTGATAAACAAAGTTACTTTTAAACAAAGGCTACAGACGCTTTGTCAGCTCTGAGCACTAAGGCTGAGATCTATAGATCGTACTTTGACTTTGCTCAGACTTAGCTTATGAAAAACTTAGCTGAGTATATGCTTGGCATAAACTTTGATTCCGAATTTATAGTTGTATCGAGCTAAGAATAAGCTAAGCTTATGCTAAGGCCCAGATAGTCCAAATATTAATGGATACTTCATTCCACGCATTATGTTTTGGACTTTACTGTATAAAATTAAAAAAAATATATTTAAAATCAAAATACCATATAAAATTAAAATGAACATATATATTTAAAGTCGAAAACAGTTGAAATTGTATTTCATAAATAACTTATTACATGAAATAGAAAACGGGAGTATGAGAACGGGAACTGATAGAGAAAAAAAAAAGATTTTAAGAAATTTCAAATAAGATTAAAATTACGTAAATATAAAATGAAATTATGCTATTTAAAACTAGAAGACGTCCTAAAACTGCCTATTTATTGTTATAATTAATTAGAGTAACATAAAAGCAACAATTTAAAATTAATATTATATTAATATAATATGACGGCTCTGAGGCGTAGTGGCTTAGCAATGAGTTGCTGCGCTGGGGGGCGCGGGTTCGAATCCCGCACGGTACAAGTATTTGTATGGCCTACAAATAATTGTTCCAGGTCTGGATGTTTGTCCTTGTGCAATTTGTGTTTGTAAACTGCCTCCACGATACAGGAGAAAATCCTAGTGTGGGGGTAACGTTTTTTTAAAAAAAAATAAAGAAAGAAATATGGTGGTTTTGAATAATATCCTGAGTTTTACGTAAGTCGTCGATATTGTTGACTTAGGCTTTGCTAAGCACGCACTCAGCACAATTTCGCAGTTAGCTCTATAAATACCGACATTGTCTTAGCACGAAAGTAAACTCTGAGCAATGTCAAAGTACGGTCTATAGATCTCAGCCTAAGATATTATGATAGAATGCCTCACAGCCTGTAGTTATACTGGCTCTATATACCCTACAGACCGGAACACAGCTCTGCAAACACTGCAAGTGGCAGCGGTAATAAACAAACAGTAGCATTGTACATGTCACTGACTGATGTTTATAATTTACAATTTAAACTTTTGTACTATCAACTTCAATATAAATTATTAAGAATAACTCAAAAACTATTAGTCAAACCTTGACCAAATTTATATGGGACCACTTGGGAAGCAACAGCTTTCAAATGAAAAAAGCATCATCAAAATCGGTTCACCCAGAAAAAAGTTATGAGGTAACACACATAAAAAAAACATAGTTGAATTGAATACCATCTCATTTTTGAAGTCTGTATATAAAAGATATTCAGACACCAGTACCACTTACCACATATTATACATTGTTATGTATGAAGATAAAAAATTAAAGAACATACAACAAACAAAGTGACAGTAGAACAGTATTCCCACATTAAATCAAGCAATATAAAGCATTTCACTAGAATCTATCTAGATCAGTCATTTTAAGTCTTCAGTATCATTATTCTGCCCTTTGTGGTATTATCTTTCATCATCACAACCCTTAACTTAACATAACATGGCCTTGACTTAAATTTTGACATTGGAAAGTTTCAGTTTAAAATTGAGATAGTCACTGAATACTGACCTAAGTGCTTAATGTGATCCATGAATGTTTTATAACATTGAATACAGAGAAAATATTCCTTTGGAATAATTTTGAGTAATTTTTGATAGCATATTTATTTAACACTATCCTAATCTTTAAATTCATATAAATACTATATAATGTAGTTAAAAACCACTGAACTGTGATATGACAATAGTTTTTCACTTATCAAATTATTTCTTAGTAGATGACTCAAGTTGAGTAATAAAATGGTAAATTATATAACAACAACATTTAAGGAAGTTTTGTCTCACCTTATCAACACCCATTTTTTTGAATGCTGCTTGTAATATTTTAAAATTCTGTATATATTCGTGTTCTAAGTTAGTCTTGAATTTGATTCGCTTTATAGGTACACTTCCAGGGAACAGCATATCCATAAACTGGCAATAAGCTGCACCAGTGCATAGCTCTTCAATTTTGGCAAAATTCGACTGTAAGCAGTCATTAACCCACGCTAACATATCATGACGGGATAAGTTTTCAGCAGTAACGTTGGTTGAATACACATTCACTGCCATTTTTGTTCTTCAACTTACAATTCCTGTAAATACATTAAAAATTAAACTAACCAAATCTAAAGGCACTATAATGTACCTAACCGGCTAAGACGGCGAAATATAAAGAAAAGCTGTTCTAAAAATAGGTCGTTCAGATATTATAATACTATTAATATATATCTTTATGAAATATATTGAAATCAATAACAGTGGTCAAAAATATATAATGCAGTTCGTATTATTACTTATTGTCATAAATATCACTAAACGCGTCGCCTTTTTCTTCGGCGGATGTGGTAATGACAGAAGGCGACTCATCGAAATCGAAACTCGCAAATTTGATATGTATAAATTTAAAAGTTGTTTTAAACGAAGAACTTACAAGGCTTTACAAAAATCCAGAATCAATCCCGAATATTAATGATTCACAAGTTTAAGTTTTTGCTGAGCAATGTGGTCAAAAAACGTTATTTTTTTGTCCACCTCCGCCACCGTCATAATATTCATAGACTAGCGATGAGCGTTGAATCAACGAGCTAGTTGAATCAACCGTTGATGTCCTGTCAACGTATTAACGTTTACCGTTTATGAATCAACTAGTTGAATTCGTCAACGACGTTTATGAATTTAACTCGTGCGTCTCGTTAACGCAACGAACTGAGCAAGTTAAAAAACTTACGTTGATAGTAACGTCATAGATTGTGAGTAATGGTCATGTCATACAATTTGAACTCTAAGTAACCTAAAAAAGAGTTTATTTTCGAAATTTTTATTTTAAGAATAGTACTTATGACGATATTGGTGGAATGGCGCGCCCCGCTCGTGCCTTTCGAGAGAAATAGGTCAATATTAGTTTGTTTGTATATTATGCAACGATAGGAAGTTCGCTTTCTTTAATTTTTTGATTGACGGTTAGTGACAAATTGCGCGGAAGGTCAGAAGTTATTTTGCGGCATTCGTAAATGTTTAGAGTTTAGACTTTTTAGTTAATGTTTATAATTACAGGGTAAATTTGTTTGTGTTAATATTATTGTGTATATTTGTATAAAATAGGATTACTTAAGGTACGAAATTGAAAATGTCGGGACGTACTGGGGTAACAGTGAATCGTGGCTGTATTTCGAAAAATTTTAAAAAAACAAAAAAATATTTAAAAAAAAACAAAACTATAATAAAACATATTGTAAATAATAATTGATTTGCGCACATAGAAATAGATGATCTTTTAAATACGCCTAAGTAGAATATGATTTATAGATAATTGTATTCAATCAGTCTTAAACCTAAAGAAAAAGTATGAAGGGAAGGTCATCTAAGTAGAACCATCAATCAAACGATTTCCAATACATGCATTGAATTAAATTGTTTCTAAAATTGAACGTCGTAACGTTGAATTAAACCGTTCAATGAATTAACTTTTTACGTTACAAGTTGACATTAGTAGTACGTTAACTCGTTGACGAATTTAACTAGTTGATTAACTAGTTGACAAAGTTAAATCAACGTTGACGTTTCGTTAACGGAGAAACCGTCAACGACCCATCGCTATCATAGACATTGATAGACATAGACAAACAAAACCAAAGTGCACTCTGTGCCAAAGACCAAAGAGTATTTAATTACTGAGTTTTGTCTTACTTGTCCGGCGGCGGTTTGCTGCTCCTGTATTATTATTTAAATAATGGTTTGAAGTGGACTTTGATATGTAAAAGTGGTGCGATTTTGTGTATTAAGTGCCTGCGCATGTAAACTATTAGTGGAAACTGTGAAACAAGTGCTCTGATGGTGATGTGATTCTCAAAATAAGGTGTTTGTCTGCTTAGGTGCCTTGAGATACCATCGCCTACCGTCAGCTGTCTGCTGGCTCAAATTGCCGTCAAAATCTCCCAAGGGCTGCACAATGTGACGCATCAACATATTGTGAAGCAGTATACTATGAAGGATAATCATTATAATATATTGTAACTTCAGGCGCAGAAGGGCTAGATCCCGGAGCCGTAAAGCCAGTTATTAAGAAGAAGAAGAGAAGTATTTAATGAGGGCATCCACGAATTTTTCTGCCACCAGGGCGGCGCCACTTTACAGTGAGGTAAAATATTTGACAGATTTCATAGCGGGGACGATAATTTCTTAGGAAAATGTAATTTTTAACGATTCTTTCTGTATTATTAGTTATATTTTATATTAATTACATTACAAATGAATAAACCAAACTATAAATATAACTAAAAGCCGATTTTTTAAAAAAAGAGTTATAAAGTGCATAAAATTAAAAATCAAGCCACTGACGCATTGTGTTTTGTATTAATATAATACTCTAGATAATGATAAACTATAATTTAAAATTAATTTCTGAATTAACTGACACTGTGTAACAAAAAACTTTACCTCAGTCGCTACTAGCGACATCTGGTGAGTGGAAGATTATAAGCCCTCATTACTGTATACAACGATGTTGATACCATAGATTAATTACATTGACGATGTAAAAGAGAAAGGGCATAGCATATGCTTACGTTAGAACGAAATAGAATGGCTAGACCAACCATAGATTTAGTATATACTTAGATTGGCAATGTAAAAGAGAAAGGGCATAGCATGTGCTTACGTTAGAAGGAGATAGAATGGCTAGACCATACACGTACACGCTATCAGCCTGTATCAGCCTGACGTCAATGGTTAACGAAACAAATCCCGCTTATTTTCGCGATATTTTTGATTTTGAATTATTAATAAGTATTTAAAAGGTGTGATTAAATATGGTGACGTGTGCCGTACCTGAATACAATTCATCGAGAAAAGAAAATCCACGAAATTACACATTTTACATGTAAGTACAATTAAAATATTTAAGCACTCTAAATTCAATATTTCAAAAATAATACAAATGTTTTATACACAAATGGATAGAGAAAAATATCGCATTTTATTACGATAATACTCTAAATGCGTGAGAATTATATTAAAAATAATAACAAATACGTGAATTCCCGCTATTTCTGATCAAATTTTTGTGGGGATTGACACTATCGACAGCATCTTATTGATAATATGTTTATAACAGGCAAAGGCATGTCCTTGGATGCAGCCTCTTGTGACTTCGCTTATTTTTAATTTTCTATTTTTACGTTTTAGTGTTTCGTAATAGTAAACACTTACGCATTATTGTAGATAATTTAATGAGATGTTTTAAACTCTTATAATGTTTTAGATTTCCACAAAAATATTCAGGTTAAACAAAAATGTTTAAAAATGATAAATAAAGAAGGATGGATTCCCAAAAAAAAAATTCAACTACACGTAACAAGCAATTTGAACAAAAATGTTTTTCTCATAGAAGTGCACAAAGAGTAACGCTGCGTTTTGGATCAATACCCACATTATTTATGCCCGTGCATATTTTCTTCATTATATATTTTACAGTATATATGTTCTTTTCGTTTGCGCATATTCAAATGTGTACAACTTATTGTTGTCATCCACGTGGTGTATATTTATTTATAAAACGAAAGTAACAATGGAACTTACAGTATCACTTGATAATTAACGGCTAATGCAGTACTTGGTCACCTACAGTCATCTTCAAACAAAGAAAGTTACAATTTTTTTACGTGGTAGAGACATGCTGCATCTATATCAATAGTATAGTTGAAGCACGAATGGGTCGGTTTGACCGGGAAAGGACCACGCTCTCACAGAATACCAGCGTAAAATAGCAACTTAATGCTCCTGTTTTGTATGGTGAGTGTAGAGAACCGGAGACCCTTTTTACTGGAAAAGAGGCATTCTATCTTAGTTCTAACTGCTGACAACGCATCTGCATTTTAATTCGCAAACGAAGATAGATGCAGATGTCTATGGGCCACAGCAACCACTTACCATCAGGTGGACTGTGTGCTCGTTTGTCACCCTAATTCTATAAAAAAAATGTTATCACCCCTGAGGACTAAGATTAAATTATACAGTCTCTCTATACTCAAATGGCTGGAACGCGGCAGTGTAAGCACTGCTGTTTAGTGGTAGTGTAAGTACTACTGTTTAGCGGCAGAAATAGGTAAAAGGGTTGTATTTTATTAATTTTAATCATAGATAAGTACATAATGTGTACACTAATTATATTTGTTTGTAGGGTGTATTGAACTGGTACGCAAAGCATCGTCATGTGTCTACAGAGATATATTGTCAGTACCCAGTAGCTCGATTGCAAATGTTTCTATTATAGACAATTCCTCGAGAAAGAAAAACAAATAAGAAAACTATTAATATTCTTCAGAGAAGATTAGATATGAAACAAAAAAAAACTGAAAAATGTAAGAGCACAAAATAATGGGCTAATAAAAAGTGGAGAAGTTGTATCAAGTGATAAAAAACCTAGAAAGGCTTCCCTGGCTTCAAAATAACATTAGTGCTCTAATAGTATCTAGTTCAAACAATTTGTTGCAACATCTCATCGAAAGGGTGATTAAGAAAAAGTTTATGAGATAGGTATTTGTTCTAAAACGAGTTTTTCGAATACATGTGAAAGGAAAATTGTAAATGAAAATATGTTTCGAAAACTAGTAAACGAATGCCTTGTATCCTGCAATTTTTTTTAACATACTTGACATACATATGTACGATTCGGCAGCACTATCAAACCATGAACACTTAATTATTAAATTAATAATCAAAACTTATTTGATTATTAGATTGAAGCATGAAGCAAAATTGCAAAATACCTCTTAAGGAGAGCTTACAACATTTTTACAATAAATTTGTTAATTTTGGTGGAAAATAAAAATCACAAACTTTATGTTTGTAGTTTTATTTTTATACCCTCAAACATAATAATATTTATTTTATGAGACAGACACAGCGTTCTGTATCGATAAATAAAGTTGATATATGGCGCAGCACTATTGTTGTCGGAGACATGCACATTTCACTCACACGGGTACATTTCGTTTTTGGTCTCACCCTAATCACGCCATCGCCAATCTAATGAATACTATATCTATGAGACAAACACGTACACGCTATAGGCCTATATCGGGCTGAAGTCAATCGTTAACGAAACAAATCCTGCTTATTTTCACGATATATTTGATTTTGAAGTATTAATAACCGTTTAAAAGATGTGATTAAATATGGTGACGTGTGCAGTACCTGAATGCAGTTCATCTAGAAAAGAAATACACACAATTACAATTTTCATACTTAAGTACGTCGGTACTTACGTAACTGTTTTGTCTTATTTTTTTCGTTAAGGTAAACATTTATTTTTACAGATATTGTGAATTATGAATATTCTGGAGAATTCAAATTGTAAAAAAATAGTTCAGCGATCGATTTACAGCAATCAAAGAGATCTGAACCGCGTGAACTAAGGATGAGTTTTGGATGAGTAAGAGTACTTGATTCTGATAAGCCAGAGACATCTGAAGATGAAGCTGAGGAAGTCAAGACATGTAAGGCTTGTCTCTCATGTCAAACTAAACTATTCGTGCAAAAAACAAGTTTGTTTACATTATGCGAAACAAGTGTGCCCTGATTTTGCTTAGATTTTAAGGTGTAGTTGAACTGCGGTCATTTTTTTTCCAGAAGGTTTATGTTCCTAATTTTTTATATAAAAGTTATATAAGTCATATGTAAGAAATACTATTGTTTGTTATTCTGAGAAGATTATTCTATGTGTTTTGATATTTTATATCTAATAGTCGGATTTTCCGCCAAAATTCAAGCCAAATATTATTATAGTCTTGTATTTAAAAATTTAATAAAGTTGAATTTCTGTTTGTACTTATATTTTAAACTAAATTGTATTTTAAAAATGTTAAACTCGGCCGTTTGTTGGCTTTTGTCAGTAAAATGATCTCTAGCGACACTACTTCCTTTGGGCCATTTTTTTTAAAAACTATAAACACTTTAATGTTTTATGTCGAAATAAAAATAAATCGAACCACTTAACAAAACTTTGTTATGAAAACCTACAGGTGACAGGTGTCATTACGGTGCCGAGATCACGTACGTCCACACCAGACACTTGATTGCATCATATGGTGTCCAATCTACCTAGTGTATAAAATCTGCCTAATATTTGATTGAAGTCCCGGGGACTAGTCCCGACTAGTCTCGAGTATTGACAGACAAGTATAGAAAGACTGTGGAATAGCATAGATTATAGTTAAAAAAGGACAGAACATATTCTTACACAACACGACTCCGCGTCGCGTTACTTTTATTGGCATTGAAATCCAGTTCAAATTCAAATGACTGACGTGAATGATTTAGTTAGGCAAACTCGAGTGAGCGGCAAAGCAGACTAGTAACTACGGCAACAAAATGCTATCTCGCTTCTCCGCGCTGGTACTTGTTCGATTCAAGCGGGCCGCCGCGCCGGTGCCGTGATACGCATAGGCACATTGAGACTGGCGGCCAGTCTCAATTCCCTACAATTAGTTATAAGTAGATAGCTATCCAAGGAAAACAGTTAAGTTTAAACTATCTGTTACTGTCGTCTCAATATCGTGATGTTCGAAAGCTTAGCCGAGATAAAAGACAGATAGCTCATGTTAACTTTGGTTAATGCGTCCCTCCTAAGCGTTTTGTTTTCCCTTCGTAGTGATTTTCGTCACTGAACATAGGCCTCCCCCAAGGAATGCCACAAAGCACGGTCCTGAGCCACCTGCATCCATCGACTTCCTGAATTTCTTACGAGGTCGTCATTCCCATATCATGGGGGGTCGCCCTACACTTCGCCTACCGGTATGAGGCTGCCACTCGAGAACCTTTCTTCCCCATCGGTTGTTGGTTCTTTGAGCTATATGGCCGGCCCACTGCCACTTCAGCTTACTAATCCGTTGGGCTATGTCGGTTACTCTGGTTCTACTGCGGATATCCTCCTTTCTAAGTTTATCACGCAGAGAAACTCCGAGCATAGACCTCTCCATAGCTCGCTGAGTGACCTTGAGCTTCCTCTTACGGCCAGCAGTGAAGGACCACGTCTCAGATCCGTAAGTCATCACTGGCAACACGCACTGGTTGTACAATTTCGATTTAAGGTTTTGAGGTACGTCTGACGAGAAGCTGTGTCGTAGTTTCTCGAACGCTGCCCAGCCGAGTTGAATCCGTCGATTGACCTCTCGGTCGAAGTTGGACTTATCTAGTCGGACTATTTGTCCCAGGTAAACATACTCGTCAACAACTTCGAGCTTAGTGCTCCCAACAACTACCGGCATAGGTGTGACATGGATATTAAACATAATCTTTGTTTTGTCCATGTTCATCTTAAGACCTATCCGTTGTGAGACACTATTGAGGTCATTGAGCATGGTGCTTATGTCCTCCAGTGATTCTGCCATAAGGACTATATCGTCGGCAAATCGAAGGTGAGTGATGTACTCGCCATTGATGTTAATACCGTATCCTTTCCAGTCCAGAAGCTTGAAAACGTCTTCCAATGCAGCGGTGAAGAGTTTCGGGGATATAACATCACCCTGTTCTACACCTCTTTGCAATTGGATAGATTTCGTACTCTGGTTCTGTACTCGGATAGCCATCGTAGCTCTACTATACAAGCACTTCAGCACTTCGATATACCGACAGTCAACTTGGCACTGCTGAAGGGACTGAAGCACCGCCCAAATTTCAACTGAATCAAAGGCTTTCGCATAGTCCACATACGCCAGATATAGTGGCAAATTGTACTCCTCGGACTTCTGTACAACTTGCCGAAGGGTATATATGTGGCCTATGGTGCTAAAGCCCTTTCGGAAACCGGCTTGTTCGGGAGGCTGGAAGTCGTCAAGTCTGCGCCCGAGACGATTCGTAATGACTCTCGAACACAGCACGTAGACGCGGCTCAGAAGGGAAATCGGTCTGTAGTTCTTCAAGAGAGCGTTGTTACCTTTCTTGTAGAACAAGACCACCGCAAATCTGCTCCACGCCTCCGGTGTAATGCCACCATGGAGGACAGAATTAAAGAGCTTCTGAAGGAATTCAAGTACCGGTCTTCCACCCGCTTTCAGAAGCTGCGCTGTAATTCCATCCTCGCCTGGGGTCTTGCCGTTTTTAAGGTGCTGCAGAGCCATTCTAATCTCGCTCAGACTGACGTCTGGGATATCTTCGGAATAGTGTTGGATAAGACTCGCTCTTGGATCGTTACTCACATTTGCGTGTGGCCCCAACGTAAACGTGTACAGCTGTCCATAGAACCTCTCAATCTCACTCAAAATCTCAGGTGTCCCGGAAACGATGCTGCCACACTCGGTCGTCAGCTTTGACAGTTGGATCTTTCTGGCAGACAGATCTCTAGCAAAGACTTTGGAGCCTTGGTTCCGCCCGATCCCTTCTTCAATACAAGCTGTATTGAAGTTGCGTAAGTCCCGCCGCATGCATTTGGAGATCTGTCTGTTCAGTTGCCTGTATGCTGTCAAATCTGTTGAAGAATGTAGCTTCATCTCCCGTCTAACAGCCATGAGATTAAGAAAGTGATCGGAGAGTTTTTGTGTTCTTCTGCGGCGGGTCTTGCAGAATTAGCTCCGATCGCATGGACAGTTTCCATGAGCTTGTCATTCATATCGTTCACTTCATTGCAGTCCTCTAGGTACTGAAAATGGTTTAGTAACTCGAGCTGAAAGGTTTCAGGACTTTGGAACAGAGCACGAGGGGACGAAGCGTAGACTTCATTAGACGAGACCTCTCCAACTTAACGTTTAGGTTCAGTGTGCCTCTAACCATTCGGTGATCGCTACCAGTTTTCATCCTCGCGATCACGGAGACTTCACTGAACAGTTGTCGTCTGGTCGTCATAATGAAGTCTCTCTCTCATTTTTTGTCGAACCGTCGGGGCTCGAACAGGTCCACTTCCTGTGGGGCCGCTTCTGGAAGAAAGAGTTCATCATAAAGAGTCCCTCTTTCTCCATGAAGTCGGCAAGCTGCTGGCCCCTTGGGTTCCGTTGCCCTATTCGAAATTTCCCTACTTTCAGCTCACCGTTCTCTCTTGTGCCTAGTTTTGCATTGAAGTCTCGGATTAACACCGTGTATTGGGATTTGGAGGAATGCATGGCTCTAGAGATATCCTCATACATTTCCTCCACCTTCTCATCGGGGTGTGCCGAGGTTGGTGCGTAAACCTGTATGACCTTCAGCGAATACTGTTTGGTGATTCTGAGTATAAGGTATACCACCTTCGTCGACAGGCTCTCGATCTTTACAACGTTGTCAACGAGAGATTTGTGGACGATAAATCCGACACCTCCTTGGGACAGAGGTTCACCCTCCCGGTGATAGAGCAAGTTAACGGATTCCAGGATTACCGTGTCCGGGAGGACACGGAAGTCCGAAGAGAGGGGGACCTCTTTTCGGACTTCGGATAATCCTATAATATTCCAGCGCAACTTGTCTATCTCTTCTTCCAGCTCCACGATCTTCTCGTCATTCCTCAGGGTGCGTGCGTTGTACGTTGCCAGGTCGAGTCGTCTAAGGTGGCAACCGAACCTCCACCGGAGATTCTTAGCACCCCTTGCCCCGTCGTTGCCCGCTCGCCACCGTAGCCAGGAATAGCGGGGCCGCCGGGGACTGGAGGCCGCTTCTTTGTTACTTGTTTTTTATTGTAATTTTTATATTATCAGGAAGATGCTGCTGCCCATCTCCTGCCTGTTTCCCTTTGTCGCCTGCTACGACACCCACAGAAAGATATAGATTAGTGGATATTCTTAACCGCCACTACAAGGTACTTAATATAATATTGATAATTAATCCGTATATATATTTCAAAATTAAATTTTGTATTAAATAATGCTAAAATTTTATCTTAAAAAACGAAACATGCAAAGCACTCTTCTCCCTGGACGTCAGCAAATCGAGTGGGCCTGATGGAGTCCCTCCCATTGTGCTAAAGACGTGTGCTCCGGAGTTGGCAACGATTTTAACGCGTCTTTTCCGGTACTCCTACTCCCAAGGCGTAGTCCCGAATTCACCGAAGACAGCTTTCGTCCACCCGATCCCTAAAAAAGGTGACCGCTCAGACCCGTCCAACTACAGTCCTATCGCCATCACCTCCTTGTTCTCCAAAATAATAGAATCGATTATAAACTGCCAGCTCATGAGGTACCTTGAGGATCACCAGTTGATTAGTGACCGCCAGTACGGTTTTCGTTGGGGTCGATCAGCTGGTGATCTTCTACTCTAATTGATTCATAGATGGGCAGAGGCAGTAGAGTCCAAGGGAAAGGCATTGGCCGTTAGTTTGGACATAGCGAAGGCCTTCGATCGGGTCTGGCACAAAGCGCTTCTTTCGAAGCTTCCTTCCTATGGGCTTCCCGAGAAATTGTACAAATGGATCACCAGTTTCCTTGCTGATCGGAGTATCAAGGTCGTAGTAGACGGTACATGCTCTGATTTCAAGCCTATCAACGCTGGTGTTCCACAAGGCTGCGTGCTATCACTAACGTTGTTTCTCCTGCATATCAACGATATGTTGCTAACTGGTAGCATTCATTGCTATGCGAACGACAGCACTGGTGATGCCTTATATACCGGCCGTGCCAATATTTCTCGGGAAAACGTCGCCGAGTACCGGGAAAAACTTGTGTCTGAAGTCGAGTCTTTGCTTAACAAAGTCTCGGATTGGGGGCGACTAAATCTAGTCCAGTTCAATCACCAGAAGACACAGGTTTGCGCGTTTACCGCTAAAAATAACCCCTTTTTCGTATCTCCTCAGTTTCAAAGCACTCCCGTTGCTGCCTTAGCTAGCATCGGAATCCTTGGCGTCGACATATCGAATAGTGTGTAGTTTCATAGTCACTTGGAAGGGAAGACCAAATTGGCCTCTAAAAAGCTTGGCGTGCTCAGCAGGGTGAGACGGTATTTCATGCCGGCACATCGCTTGCAACATTACAAAGCGCAAGTTCAGCCTCACATGGAATACTGTTCTCATCTCTGGGCTGGGGCACCTCAGTGTCAGCTCCTTCCACTTGACCGCATCCAGCGCAGAGCGGTTCGAATCGTCAACGACCGAGTTCTTTCTGATCGGCTCAATACACTGGCAATGCGTTAAAATACGCAAAGAGATGTTGCATCTCTTTGCGTATTTTATCGCATCTATAAAGGGGAGTGCTCTGAGGAATTGTTCGAACTAATTCTAGCCGCTCAATTTCACCATCGCACATCGCGACAAAACTCGCGTTACCATCCATACCCTCTGGATGATTGGCGGTCCACCACTGTGCGATTTAGAAAAAGTTTTCTCTCTCTCACAACTTCCTTGTGGAATCAATTACCGCCAGCGATTTTTCCAGACCGATACGACATAGGAACCTTCAAGAAAAGATCTTACACCTTTCTAATAGGCCGGCAACGCATCTGCAATTCCCCTGGTGTTGCGGTTGTTCATGGGCGGCGGTAGTCACTTACTGTCAGGTGAGCCGCATGCTCGTTTGACCTCTCTTCTATAAAAAAAATAACGAAACGCAGCGCTTGGCGTTCGTCATTGACATTTTTTATAGAATAAGGGTGACAAACGAGCAAACAGTCCACCTGATAGTAAGTGGTTACTGTGGCCCATAGACAACTACATCTATCTTCGTTTGCGAATCAAAATGCAGATGCGTTGTCACTAGAGGACTATGATAGAATGCCTCTTTGCTATGGAGTGTAGAGTACAAGGAAAACCATCTTATATGGGGCGAAAGTTGAAAAAGTGTCCTACTATTTACTGAAAATAGAGGTTCCAAAACCTACCACAATAGCGCTGGCGTCTGAAAAACTACGATATGAATATAGCTGTTATATACCGAGTGAAGTCAGCTGAATTTAAATATTTGAAAAATTTCATGACTAAAGTAGTTCCTAAAGTAAACCTCAACTATATACGTAGTACAAAACCAAGCGGATTGGTCGGTCTTTGTTTATTTCTCCATCTTATTCTAATTAATTTTGGCGCCTTATTTAAATTTATCCTATGCTACTGCAGTGCCACCCTTATTGGACGCGTTTTAGTGACACTTTTCATATAAGGAGATGGTCCTCCTTGTACTCTACACTCCATACTCTTTTCCAGTAAAAAGCGTCTCCGGTTCTCTACACTCACCATACGAAAAACAGCAGCATTAATCTGCTATTTCACGTTGGTATTCTGTGAAAGCGTGCTCCTTCCCCGGTCGAGCCGACCCATTCGTGCTACAACTATACTATTAATATAGCTGCAGCATGGCTCTACGTAACGTCACGTATAGAAATATAAGATATTGACACTTGCTTGACTTGACAGTTAGTGTACACCTCAAACAAAAATCGATGAGCTCAGCTGAAATAACTTATAATTAAATTTTGATATTCCTTTATTCCTAAAATGTTACTATAATTGAAATTAATGTTTATTGTTTAAAGTAATGTTGGGTGATATATTTCGACCATACGTAATGTAAAAATTTTTTTCACAAGTTTCTTTACTCACCTCGAAGAAAGTACTTTTAAGGCTGATGTTATTTTCAATAATAATAACTCATCCACGGACGTTTTATTTAATCTGAATCCAAATAACATGTAAACCAGAGTCAGCAAATTCACGTCTGTAATTTATTCGAGTATAAACTCGGCAGTTTTCAGTATCTACAATACATGCAGAATCAAGAACTCTCAAACATTTCATAATCACTTTCATCACTGAACAAATCCATTTTTTAGATATTAAACAGGTTTTATTTATTTAAGAACACGACAAATATTTGCTAAACTCTCAAAATTGGGCGATAGACAAAACTCTGAATCTGGTAATTTCAACTATCGCCAGTTACTGCCAAAACGTTGTTGGAACAGTCAGCGGTTTTTTTTCTATGAATCCACTTAAGTCAGGTAGTCGGTAAGTCCTCCTTACGGTAGATCAATGTGATGGTTAAATATTTCCATCTATCTTTGATTATTGAAACGGAAAAATGTAACTATAGATACCAATGGTAGACATTTTAACTCCTAGTATAAGATAGATAGGTTATTGAGACTGGCCGTAAGTGGTTCGTCTTTTCAAAGTTGGAACAGGTGCAACCTAGTCTCGTTTAATACCTAGTGCCTGGATCTGTTCTAGTATGTACGCTTTATCTCTAGTAGTCTGTGGAGTAGGGATGTCGATGTTGTAGAAACATCGATGATGACATCGATATTCACATCGATAGCTCAACATCAATGTTCGATGTTTATCCTACTCAAAACATGGACGTTGGCCATTATTGATGTTTTTGCACATGTATTTAATAGGGTAGAATTAGATGAATAAAAAATTGTCATGTTGTTTATGGTTTCTAATTAATGAAATAAAAGAAACTAAAAAACAACGTAGCGTAAAACAGTAATTAAAAAACTTGGAAAAATTTCACAAATATCTAGTTCTTTTGTTATATAATCAAATATTTTTGCCGATTTATTGAATAAATAGTAATTTTGACAAAGAAGTACCTTTCAATCTGTTTCTCTGTTGAAAAATAATTAAGCCAGGTATTGAAAATAATATAAAAATAAAAATTTGTACAACTGATTTCAATATAAATTATTAAGGATAACTCAAAAACTATTAGTCAGACTTATATGGGTCGAATTTATATGCGACCAGATGACGAAGCACCAGCTTTCAAATAAAAGAAAAAAAAAGTATCATCGAACTCGGTTCACCCAGAAAAAGCTTATGAAGTAACACACATTAAAAAGAAGAACATAGAGTCGAATTGAGTATCTCCCCTTTTTTGAAGTCGGTAGATAACCACTCAGATAACGTTGATGTAGCGTTGTGGTCAAATATCTCACTGCAAGTTTTTTTTTAATTGAAGATAGGTAAAACCAATAACATTGTTCTAAACATGCATTGGATCGAGTTTAAGGTTAACCATCGAATTTGGTTAAAAAAAACCGACAAAGAAACAGACAACCAACAACAACACCAATAACAAAACGAAATCAGTGACAACTGCGACATTACTGTTGAGACTTGATAGTTAAAGATACACAATAATGATATAATTTAAGGTTATCGATGCATTCAAGCATTCTGAATTATTCGTAATTTTAAATATATTGGTAAATCCAATTGGGCATACCTTAAGTGCATTAAAAAATTACATATAACATGATTATACGGAATTTTTAAAGTAGTTTAAATACATTTCGACAGCACTATCGGCTTCAACACCTTCGAAAACCATGAAAATAACACCCATGATGAAAAAATTGATACCTATTGCAGCCGCCATCTTGGATTTACATTTCGACAGCACTATCAGCTTCAACACTCTTGAAACTCATGAAAATGACACCCATGATGAAAAAACTGATACCCTTTGCAGCCGCCACCTTGGATTTACATTTCGACAGCACTATCGGATTCAACACCCTCGAAACCCATGAAAATGACACCCATGATGAAAAACTTGATATCTATTGTAGCCGCCATCTTGGATTTACATTTCGACAGCACTATCGGCTTCAACGCTCTCGAAAACCATGAAAATGACACCCAAGATAAAAAAATAGGTACCTACTTCAGCCGCCATCTTGAATTTATATTTCGACAGCACTATCGGATTCAACACCCTCGAAAACCATGAAAATGACACCCATGATGAAAAACTTGATATCTATTTCAGCCGCCACCTTGGATTTACATTTCGACAACCCTATCGGCATCAGCACCCCCGAAAACCATGAAAATGACACCAATGATGAAAAAAATTATATCTATTGCAGCCGCCATCTTGGATTTACATTTTGATAGCACTATTGGCTTCAACACCCTCGAAAAGCATGAAAATGACACCCATGATGAAAAACTTGGTACCTACTTCAGCCGCCATCTTGGATTTACATTTCGACAGCACTATCGGCTTCAACACCCTCGAAACTCATGAAAATGACACCCATAATGAAAAAATTGATACCCTTTGCAGCCGCCACCTTGGATTTACATTTCGACAACCCTATCGGCTTCAAAACCCTCGAAAACCATGAAAATGACACCCAAGATGAAAAAAATTGATATATTTTGCAGCCGCCATCTTGGATTTACATTTCGACAGCACTATCGGCTTCAACACCCTCGAAAACCATGAAAATGACACCCATGATGAAAAAATTGGTACTTAATTCAGCCGCCATCTTCGATTTACATTTCGAGAGCACTATCAGCTTCAACACCCTCGAAAACCATGAAAATGACACCCATGATGAAAAAATTGATAGCTATTGCGGCCGCCATCTTGGATTTACATTTCGACAACCCTATCGGTTTCAACACCCTCGAAAACCATGAAAATGTCACCCATGACAAAAAAAAATTATACTGCTTACTTTTAGTACGTACTACTATTATTTATTCTGTGCTTTTAAATATTGTAATAAAAAAATCTATTATTATTATTATTATAATCAAGTATTTAAGAAATTTGGTTATTCGAATATTGTGTATTTGTACAGCGATCTTTTTGAGCCGCTGCAAACAGCCGAAACAATGTCCACTCACGACGGCGACTGAAGCCGAACCACAAACCACAAACTATATAGAAACACTACGCGTACGATTTTATTCGATAAAATGTTGGAATCTTAATTTTTAGACGATAGTAGAACATACCTTGCGCTTATGGAGTGTAGTGTACTCTACACTCCATACTTGCGCTTTCGCTTAAGGTATGCAGTATTTTAGAGGAGACGCAAGATTTAGTTCAAAAAATTTATTTATATATACTATAATAATAATAAAAAACTAAAACAAGAAACTTAATTATCATATAGTAATAGTCCCCTGCTCCCCGCGGTATCGTGCCAAGAACGCTGGCTGCGTTTACCCGCTGAATGGCTATACTTATACTACAATCTTTGATTATATACATGTCATATAATCACATGTATAATCAAAGACTACAATTATTCACAACTACTATACTATACTATAATTATTCACAAGAACATCTGCATCAGTTTGTTAAAAATGTATGCACTGGATGTAGTGCCGCCTCAAAGCCACCTCTAGTGCCAAAGCGTAGTTGAGTAGGCTGAAATTTGGTCTTAAATTAGAGATTATGTGCCTACAAGCAGCGTCGAAATGTGGAACCAACGGCAATAAGACTGATACCGTTATCCTTTTTTTTGAAGGCACATAATCGTGCCCCATAGAATGCAATGAAATTTGGATTAACATTACCAGAAAGCATAAAGTTACATAATTTTGTAATGTCTGAATTACTTGATATTGATTTCGCGGGTACGCAGTGTTCGCAAGTACCCAATAATCGATTATGGATTTATTGACATCGATGTTTCGATATTTAACATGTGGCAGCATCAATGTTTTTATTTTTGACATCGATGTTGATCGAAATTTGGAGACAACAAAAACAAAATATTTTGTTTTGTTTTTGTTTCATTCAACTCAACTTCAAAGACCTAAACAAAAACAATTATTATGATTTGTGTATTTTTGAAACAACAGTTTATTTATTTTAGTCTACAGAGTACTTTTTAAATATTGTTTTAGTCGGTCACAGTCTCACGTAGAGAGAATATTAGGTTCTGTTCTCAATTCTCATATTTGTTATAAAATCAGTGCATATAAATATAACAAAGTGGTGGTTATTTTTAGCATTATTTAAGCATAGAAATACTAAGTATTTAAGCATAAGTGAGAAAACTTTTATGGTCTGCATGTGATTTTAATACAATTCGAGCTGGAAAACTTAATTTGATGACAAATTTCTTTTTAGTGCAGCACTCTTATTAAATAGCATTATAAAAAAAATTAAACTTATTTATAATTACAAAATGACTCAAATCGAAGAAGAAGTTCTTACTGACACTAATCTGAATATTAACATGGATATTGAAACACACCGAAAGAAATTCAGAATTACAATGGAGCTCCCCTTGTTTTTCACCTTGATGGCAGTTTCACTGTCAGGTATTTCTTAGAATCTGTGATGATAATAAATGTTCAAAACCTACAATCGATTTTAAGGATGGAGGGTGTGCGAGAAATAGGGAAGGTCTGTTGGTGTATACGTGGTGGAACCCTGTAGTTTTCGTTAAAAAATAAAACATTTTTTTATTTTTTATATTCTTGTAATCATTTCTTAGTATTGTGCTGTGAGAAAGACAAGGAAAAGACATTGTAGGTCATGAAAGGCAACCCTACCGTGATTGGATCAGATGTTTGTGGCTGGGATGGGGTGGCCACCCAAGCAGCACCTCAACCTACTGTTGTTGATATTAGTTAAGAGATGTTATCATATTTCAGACAAAGTTAACAGTTATTTAAATGATCATTCACACTTTCCTCGTTTAGTTTCAGCTGTAAGCTACTAGTTACAGCTACTTTAAACTATCGTTAAATATAATACACCTATGCTTAACCAATCACAATTGGCTGCACCTTGTGGTACATACCTGCAGCCGGCTAAACCCTAATAGCTAAAATAAAATAAGTTTTTTGTCCTGTCACTGAACCATTAAACACTTTATAAAGTTTACAATAATATATTAAAAAAGTTGAAAAATGAAATATCTACATATTATAATTAGTTTATAATAAATCAATGCTTAAAATAAATTGTTTTAAAATTCTTACGTGGTAGAGCCATGCTGTAGCTATATTAGTAGTATAGTTGTAGCACGAATGGGTCGGCTCGACCGGGCAAGGACCACGCTCTCACAGAATACCAGCGTAAAATAGCAGCTTAATGCTGCTGTGTTTTGTATGGTGAGTGTAGAGAACCGGAGACCCTTTTTACTGGAAATGCGGCATTCCATCTTAGTCCCCACGGGTTACAACACATCTGCATTTTGATTCGTAATTGAGGATAGATGTAGATGTCTATGAGCCACAGCAGCCACTTACCATCAGGTGGACTGTGTGCAAGTGTGTCACCCTTATAAAAGAAAATTGTAATGTACCTAAATACCTAACCTAATAAATGCACATTAATATTAAAGAGTGACCTAAGAAAACTACATAAGCTTTATAAATTTTTCGTCATTTATTCTTTGCAACATATTTTAAGAATCTTTTTTGACATTGATCTTTTAATTGATTGAATAAGTCTACATAATATGGAATATCAATGTTGGACTGGCCTTGAAGCTGTAATTGATTTCAAATACTTGTTGCATCAATCAGACAAAATACCATCACATCATTTTTGTGTTATGTTTCATTGATTATTTGTTAACAGAAAAACAATACTATAAGTGGAAATATTGTAACATAAATATATAAAACATTTAAAGATTGTTTTATACCATATCACAAGTGTGTTTTTGAAATCTAAAAGAAAACATACATTTTACGTAGTAAAAAAATTTCTTGAATTAATATATAATATACAAGTTTCTGCAACATAATAATTTAGGGGTTGACCAACAAAAATAAGATTTATCCCTCATAAAACTCTGAACTTTTAAATCGATAGTAGATTTTGTACAGTGGAGCCTAATAATATTATGTATATTTATACATATTTATTGGTTTAAATTTTAAAGGAGCTGTAATTCGAAATATGATATTATACCGTACATGTGTACATTCTTTAAAACATAGTAAAGAGGAATGTCAAGGATTTCTCACACCAACGAAGGATAACAACATGAAACATTTAGAGGAAGAAGTACAAAAATATGAAGCATTTGTATCTATGGTACGACTGATTATTGAATCGCTAGCCCCTGCTTGTCTTTCATTGTTTCTTGGTGTATGGTCTGATACTCATGGAAGAAAGCCTTTGGTAGTTTGGCCTCTTTTAGGTAAGTAAAATTTTGTTAGTATTCAGTTATTAAAGGTAATAATTTACCTAGTTCACATGTGGAGTACCTAGATAGTTGATATAATATCAAGTAACATAGTACTTAAGCTTAACAATACATAAACTACTACATAATATATTATATAACATCAAAAATTGGATGTGTATCCAAATATTTTTTTTTGTAATCTTGCTTATTGACCCAAAATTGGTTTTAATAGAATACTTTGATTTATTTTTATACTAGCTTGCCAGGCAGACGTTGTTCTGCTCTTTCCGACGACCATTTGCTTTCCTATAAAAAAACTCGTGAGATTAGCAATAAAAAAATTGAGGGTTACTTATCGTGATAAAACAACTATCCTATCTCTCAAGTTGGAGCAAACTACGCACAGTGTACAAAATTGAAATCAGTTCAGTAGTAGTTTAGGAGTTCATTGCGGACAAACAATGTGACACATACTTTTTATATACTTATAAAGATTAATTATTTTTCAAAAAAATTATCAACTTTTCTATCAAAAAACATGAGTATATGTATAGAAAATGTGTTATTATTAATATTAACCCACCCATTATTGCAAAACAACTAACGTTCTTGTTGATATTTGCATATCATAAATGCAGTTCAGGAGAAAACAAATGTAAAAACTTAGATTATTGATAAGTCATCGTGCCCTCGCGCGCGATGACTTATTAATAATTTATGTGTAGAAAGTACTACCAAATTCCAGACAAGAAGATTGTTGAGATAAATCAACGGTGCCTACGCACAAAATTATTTCTTTGCATTCTTTAGTGTGTACTAATGCACACTTCAGTGCCACTGTGGCATCCAGCACTTTTTTGTTTTACATGGGGAAATGAGGCCTAGGTTTTTTGTTAGTTTTAACAAAATTTTTGTGTCAGATAGCTCAAAGCCGAGATTAAATGCGAATAGCCTTAGAATAATAACACCACCAATAAGGTGTTATTATTCTAAGCGAATAGCTGGTAACTCCGTTTCTCTAGAGATGTGTACTAAGTACTTTATTGCACTAATAATAAAGAATATATTTAACTTATTTTAACTTAGAGTGGCTGTTTTAAGGTGGATAAACAGAATAATCCTGAATACTAATTTCTGTTCAGGTATATGTGTCTATCTGGGCTGCTGAAGTGCTAGGGTACAATCATCTATAATTTATTTGTTATAATAAAGTACATTACAGTTAATGATTTCTTATATTAACGCGAACACTACACATTTAAATAAAACTAATTTTACGGATTTTATCGCGTATATTAACTTATTTTACATTCCCGACGTTTCAAGCACTTTACAGCACCCATGGTCACGGGGGGGACTGAAGTGGAAGTGTATGACGTCCCAATGTCATAGTTAACCACGGCTACCTCCAGATTAAAAATTATTAATTTTTGTTCCGATCTACGCAGTATGAACTTACAGTATCATGAAGTCTTGCAGTTGTATGCTTGGGTTGGGATTTAATTTTATTAATTATGGGATCCCAAGCAGATGGTAGCACCCAGCCATCTTCTCTATTGAAATTAGGATGTTTCTTGATTTCAATAGCCTCGCGAATCATCCTTGGAAGGAATCGGTGTTCTTTAGCGAGGATTTGTGGTCTATCAAATCTAATGTAGTGACGGGGGCGATCCTGTACGTGTTCACAGACTGCAGACTTCCCGGAGCGTCTATTCTTCACATCAGCTATGTGTTCTTTAACACGGGTTTTTATAGATCTTTTAGTTTGTCCTATATAAGAGAGACCACATTCACAATCAAGCTTGTACACTCCTGCATCTTGCAGAGGAATATTATACTTTCAATCCCATTTTCTCAACGACTAAACAAGTTTGACAAAACCTTGTGACAAGACCGAGAATCTTTTTTTAAATAAATTAATGGTATTCGATTTTTAAAACCAAGGAGTTTTCAATTAAAAAGATTTTAATATAACAGGAACAGTGGAAATATTCCATTCCCGATACTTTTAGTGCAGCCTATGTATGATGAGGACCTAAGCACTATGCTCAATGACCTCAATAGTGTTTCCCAACGGATAGGTCTTAAGATGAACATGGACAAAACAAAGATCATGTTTAATGTCCATGTCACACCTATGCCGGTAGTTGTTGGGAACACTAAGCTCGAAGTTGTTGACGAGTATGTTTACCTGGGACAAATAGTCCGACTAGGTAAGTCCAACTTCGACCGAGAGGTCAATCGACGGATTCAACTCGGCTGGGCAGCGTTCGGGAAGCTACGACACATCTTCTCGTCAGACATACCTCAAAACCTTAAAACGAAATTGTACAACCAGTGCGTGTTGCCAGTGATGACTTACGGAACTGAGACGTGGTCCTTCACTGCTGGCCGTATGAGGAAGCTCAAGGTCGCTCAGCGAGCTATGGAGAGGGCTATGCTCGGAGTTTCTCTGCGTGATAAACTCAGAAATGAGGATATCCGCAGTAGAACCAGAGTGACCGACATAGCCCAACGGATTGGTAAGCTGAAGTGGCAATGGGCCGGCCATATAGCTCGAAGAACCGACAACCGATGGGGAAGAAAGGTTCTAGAGTGGCAGCCTCGTACCGGCAAGCGAAGTGTAGGGCGTCCCCCCACTAGATGGAGTGACGACCTGGTAAGATATGCAGGAAGTCGATGGATGCAGGTGGCTCAGGACCGTGCTTTGTGGCATTCTTTGGGGGAGGCCTATGTTCAGCAGTGGACTTGTGAAGGGCTGTAATGAATGTAATGAATGATGTATGAGCCGCACGACATGACACCTCGCTTTCTTTCGGTTCTCATCGGGTGGCTAGGCATTGTTCGCGCGCCGAGCCGTCCTATGCGTCCAAATAATATGCTATAAAAAGCAGAGTTTATTTTCATAGAAGTGGCAAAATTAAAAATTTTGTACAACCGACTTCAATGTAAATATAATTTGTTGTTGATTTTTTAAAAACCACTCGACCGATTTTGTGCCGGACGGGCGTAACTCTTCGGAGTAAATGTTGTCGAAGATACTCCGCGAGTCGCTCACGTCCTACACCTGTAGGTTCCAGAATCCTCCCTCTGCCGTCTTTCACTGCCGTCTCTGCGGTTGCTGCGGATAAACTGTGGACTGAGGTTCAAAATTAAAATGCACGATTATAAATTTAAATAGCAAGGGAGTGGCCAGCGGTTCGACTAATTAATTTGTCGCGAGATTTTACAACTATTATTTATTTATCACTATTATTTAAAAACGGTTGGTCAACTATGGTTGTTCACTATATATTTTAAAATATTTAATTTAAATGAGCGGTAGTATAAAAATATCTGTCCGGAGTAGTTGGTTCTTTAACACTACTGACTAGCAGTTATTAATCAACTAAAATTAGTTGAATTTAACACTTGTGTAACTGCGAATATCAGTTATCACTTTTTCCGTCTAGCTAACACTTTTCACTATATGTCACACCGAATTTTCAGTTGTGACCTTTTTCCGCTAGCTAACACTTATTCACTATATGCCGCACCGAATTTTCAGTTACGACCTTTTTCCGCTAGCTAACACTTTTTTACTATATGCAACTGAAATTTTCAGTTGCCACTTTTTTCTGCTAGCTAACACTTTCACTATTCACTATATATTTCTGCTAGTCACTGCAACTACTACCGGATACTACTGCTGGGCACTGGTAGTTCTTCCTACTACAACATTGATGTGTTTCGCCCCCATAAGGTAGACTTCGGCTATACTCTATAGTGAGCCGCTTGCCATTTCCCATTTGCCTCTTTATTTTTAAACATTTTTCTTTATGCAAATGGCACAAATTGCAACATTTTCTATATAACACTAATCTTAATTCTAACACGCTATACATCATTAAATAGGCATTTTTGTTCTTCATTAGTACGTGATAAAGGATAATTAATATATTTACATTCAAAAAGTTATTAAGTGAAATGTCCCAAACTTTTACAATAAATGGGCATATTAATTCTTTAATTATCCTATAATTATTGAATGTGTTTAATTATACGAAATATTTCTTTATTATCATGATCTATGCAACATATGCTAACTAAATATCATATTTACAACTCTTTTAGAACATAAAAATATTCTCATTATTTTTTAGTACAAACTATTACGCAGTTAATTTAAATTTCCAGAAAGTTCTACGACACGGCGCGCTGTGATTGGTCGGTTTTTCTTAAACAAAATAAAGTTGTTTATATTAACTATTATTAAAACGACCTTCTATACAAACATATTAAGAGTTGTAAATACATGGTAAAAACTATATTAACACATCATCTGATTGATTTTGTCCGTATTTTCACTTTTTAAACAAATTAATATTCTTTAATCACTTTTTGCTTAAAGTCATTTTTTGGCCGTCTCGAACATTTCTCCCGCCGTGCAGCGTCGCGAAGACTCGTCGCAGCGGCGCTGCATAAATTCCCGTGAGAGACGTTGCCTCTACTTCGGCAGCGGCACGAGTTTCCTGGTTGGCCTCTTGATGGTCGTTTGCGGTGCGTACCTCCACAGTGCGGATCTGTCCGTCCGCACCGGGGTATACAGCTTCCACCCTGGAGATTGGGGCCTCGTCCACGGGCCTCCCGCCGGTTTTGAATTTCCGGTGAACCAAAGTAGCCCAAACCGGTGAAGTTGATCGGTCTCTTGTAATGAGCGAGACGTGTACTAGGATGATCACCGGTGGCTGGCGCTGGTGGTTGCGCTTTTCTAATTCGACACTTTACGAATTGGCTCACTAGCTTTTTTGTCGTGGGTCGAAGTTGTATCATCCGTCGAACCTCGTTGATAGTAGGTTCGGTTTCGTCTATTTCATGCACTCCATGTATTAGGAGTTTTTTGGCCTTTCTGATGTAGTCGGCCTTGAGTGTGATGTACTTGTTTACATCTTTATTTTTCACCTGACTGGGAGGCTGCGCGAGACGTCGCGGATTACCTTTCGATCTCCTCCAGTCGGGATCTTCCTCTTTATTTCTTTTGGACCTTTTGTAAAAGGTCCTGTCTGTTGTTTTGCGGCAGAGTGTTATGAATTGAAGCACTCTGGCCGTAGCTCGCACTAAGCGTTCCCATTTTGAAAATTTTGTCGGATCGGGAATGGCTTCTCTGTATAGCGGAGCTCTATACCTTTCTGTGATGGTGAGGGATCTTTCTTCACCAGTAGGTTCGGATGACGTGGGTCTTTCGGTTGGCCATGCTGACGGTTCTTTGTAGAGAAACGATGGGCCGTTGTACCACTCATGGTTAGAGTCGAAGTTAGGTGGTACGTCCCTCGTAGCGGTGTCAGCTATATTCAATTTTGTAGGTACCCAGCGCCAGTCGTCCACTTTACTATGGTCCTCGATTGCTGCTATTCGATGTGCCACAAAAGGTTTGTAGCTCCTGGACCCTTTCTTTATCCAGATGAGGACAGTTTTGCTGTCAGTCCAATAAGTGACAGCTTTGGGCTTTACGCGATGTTCCTGAATGACAGCAGCAGCTACGCGACTTCCCATCACGGCGGCTTGCAACTCGAGGCGAGGTATGGATGTTACCTTGAGCGGAGCTACCTTCGCCTTGGCCATGACGAGGCTCACGTGTACTTGCCCATCGGGTGTCATTGCTCTCCAGTAGACTGCTGTTGCGTAGGCGCTCTCACTGGCATCGGTAAATACGTGCACTTGGAGGGAGCGTGCGTCGCTGTATCCCGGGTAGCATCTTGGTATGCTTACTGTTTTGAGTCGTTCCAGGTGTTGGATCCATGTGGACCAATGGTTACTCAGGTCTTCGTCCAACTCCTGGTCCCAGTCTGTTCCTCGTCTCCATGCTTCCTGCAGTATTTGTTTTGCTCGTATGGTAACTGGGGAGGCGAGGCCGAGCGGGTCATACAGCGACATCACTATTTTCAGCGCTTCCCTCTTTGTTGGTTTCTTTTGCAGCAAATTGATTGGAAGTCGAGCGAGCTTTAGATTGAAGCTCAGCTGATCGGTACTCGGTTTCCAGATTAAACCGAGTATTTTTTCTTCGGTTCCCTTGTTGCCCAGGTTGACTGACTCAGTCGTTTCGTTGTCAGGTTCTAACTCATTTACAATTTCTGGCGCATTGGAAACCCATTTCCTTAATGTGAAGTGCGCGTTTTTGTGTATATCGCGTACTTCCTTCGATATTCGCATCGCATCTTCCAGGGACTGGAAACTGTCAAGATAATCATCCATGTAATGGTTTTGGATGATAGCTTCTACGGCTTCTGGATATTTTTCTATGTACCTTTTAGCGTTCCAGTTTTTTGCGAATATGGCTGTGCAGGGTGAACTAGCTGCACCGAAAATGATCGACGTCATTCTGTATTCTTGTGGAGCCTCATCGCGTCGATCTCCTCTCCAGAGATATCTCAAGGCATCCCTGTCTTCGGGTCTCACTTTAATTTGCATGAACATTTCGGCTATGTCCGCGGAGACAGCAATATTGTGGCGGCGAAAGCGCATCATGACCCCTGGTAAAGATTGAAGTAGGTCTGGACCCGTGAACAGGAAATCATTCAATGCCATTCCTTTTGTTTTGGCTGCGGCATCGTGTACTATGCGAAACTTTTCTGGTTTCATTGGGTTATGGACATCGAAATGGGGTAGGTACCATGTCTTTCCTGGTGTACTATTTTTTGGTGCTATTTCGGCGTATCCCTTTTGTATTAGGGAATTCATGTGTTCAATATACTTTTGCTTTAGATCTTCGTTTCGATCTAATTTTTTCTCGATGGAAACGAGCCTTTTTATTGCCGTTTCATAATTACCAGGCATTTCGACATCTTTCTTTTTCCAGAGAAGCGCTGTTTCTATGTGCCCGTCTTCCAACTGACGGGTGCTGCTATTTAGTATTTCTTCAGCTTTCTTCTCGGGATCGGAATCTGGTCTTCTCGGATTGATTATTAGAGATTCCAGCGCGAAGTATTCGCGTAGTTGGTCATTTATGTTCTCCTCGCTCGTATACAGCTCATTGGCCGTGTGGACGCGCTGATGCGGGGCTTTAGTGTGTGCCCCGTGTAGCACCCATCCCAGTTCTGTGAGCGAGGCTATTGGCTGGTGCGGTGGACCTCTGCGGACTTGAGTGGCTATCAAGAATCTCCAATTGTCTTGACCTATTAGGATCCTGGGGTTGCCGGAGTCATATATCAATTGCTCCTTGTAAGTCTTTTAAATGCTTACATTTTTCTATATCTGTTGCACGCACAGTCTGTGGCCCCAAGTTTAGGCTGGCGACCGTGCGTGCTCTGAATGGCACCCTTTTCCTGTGGAGACTCTTCAGCGACACTTTGACTCTTTGGGAGTCCGGCGAATCGAGGGTAGTGTTCCCGATAGCGGTAATCTTGAATGGGTCCAACCGCCCTGTAGCTCCAATTTGATTGGCAATCTCTTGATCCATTAATGAGACTGTCGACCCATCATCCAGCAGAGCGTGTGTGTTTATCGCTCCCGCCGGTCCAATTACTCGAACTGGAATTATCTTCAGGTAAGCTTGATGCTTTGACACAGCGAATGAGTTTGCAACTGTTTCTTGAGGTTCTTTTAGTGTGACCTCTGTCTTCTCTTTTTTATTATAATGAAGAAGTCGATTGTGTGCCGCGGTGCATCCTTTTATTCCACACTTTGTGGTTTTACATCTGTGTGTCTGACTTCTATAACGTAGACACCGGAAACATAAATTCCTTTGCTTGGCGAGTTGCCATCTTTTATCAATATCTGCTTCTTTAAATTTATTGCAGTCGGATCCGTAATGACCTTCTTTTTCGCACACACTGCATTTCGGAGGCGGCTTAGTGGTAGCCGTGTGCGTTCTATGTACTGGACGACTGTTTTGCCCTCCGTTTATAATTTCAGGAGGCGCAAATGCACTGCAGAAGCGAGCTTGTTCGGTTATAAACTCGCTGAAGGAACCGAGGTCTGGTCTAGAGTCGTATTTCTCAGTATAAATTCTATACCACTGCGCACGTATAGAGTTTGGCAGTTTGTCTGTGAGGTGTCGTAGCAGCTCTGCGTTGACGAGGTAATGGTCTCGTTTGAGTGCTCGAAGAGTGACGACGCTTCCCCTCACTTTGCTCGCGAATGTACAGATGTCTCTGGGTGCTTCTGTACAGCGTGGCAATCCTCGTAACTTCTCGGTTTCGGCTTGCGCGATTGAATCTGGACGCCCAAATTGTAGCTCCAGTTCTCGCATAATCTCATCTGGCTTAGCATGCCCGATGAGTTCTGAGCTGACTGTTTCCAAGGCTCTTCCTTGTAGACTTCTTCGTAGTCTCGCAGTATTTTCGATATCATTGAAGTAGCCTCGGGTTGTTTCGTAAATGGCACGGAACGAAAGCCATTCGGTATGTGCTCCGCTAAAGCTCGGCAGTGTCATTATCGCTTTTGATGCTGCGAAAGTATTCGACGATGCACTCTCTGGTTTTGGTTTGTCAGCGAGTGCGGCTATAGCGGACGTGAGCTCCGATATGAATGGTCGGAGCACCCTGTCTTCATTGCTGACAGGTGCCTGGTTAGGCCTTTTTGTTATGGGATTCTTGGTTGCTTCTTCCGGATAGGGATCCTGGTAGGTGGGCTCTGATACAATTGGTAGGAGCCCCCTGTCTTCATCAACCTTGGAGTCCTGGCAAATCTTCTGAGGTATGGGACTCTTCGGTATATTTTCTGCATTGGGATCCTGGTAGGTGAGCTCTGATACAACAGGTAGGAGCTCCCTGTCTTCATCAACCTTCGAATCCTTGTTTGTGAGCTTCATCGGCGGCTCACTGAGGTCGACAACCTCCGGGGGTGGCTTTGTGATGTTTTTATTAAGTGGGGCCTCCTCACCGGTGGTTGCGCCTTGCGTTGGCTTTTGCTTGGCTACAGAATTTTCGAGCCAAGATCGGAAATACTCACTTTTGGAGTGACCATCTTCATCATAGTCGTCCGATTCATCATCTTCTTCAGCCATCTGTAATGAGATCTGTGCGAGTTCCAATTTGATTCTCAGCACTTCCTCACGAGCCTTCAAAACTTTTTTATTGGGCCGAGTGGTCTTCTTTGACCTTGTACTTCTGTCGGCGTGGCCCCTTGGTGGCTCTTCGGCGCGGGAGTATACCCGGGCTGTTGGCGGTGATGCACAGCGAATGTCATCGTTGCCTTCTATTTGTTCCCTCTGCTTCGGTGTACCGGCTTTAACGGCGGCTGGCACAGGCAGGAGTACCCCCCCATCGCGGGGGCAAGCTATTTGTTCCCTCTGCTTCGGTGTACCGGATTTAACGGCGGCTGGCACAGGCAGGAGTACCCCCCCATCGCGGGGGCAAGCTGGCGCCTCAGCGCCTTCTGTAGTGGATGGTGAGCGTGGTGGCATCTGGTGGCGGACGGTGTCGGTATTATCCGACGGCCCTTCATCCAGACCGACAGTCCACGCCATGGCTCCCCTTCCTTGCGAACGAGTGATCGGCATCTTGATTCTGAAAATTCAGCAACTTTAAAACGGTAGTGACTATGTACCCGGTTCCGAAATACTAACGGATTGACGAATCCCGTTCGAATGACCAGCAAATGTGGTCCGGTGTATACGGATGATTCGGCTCAAAGGACCATAAAATGGTCCGGTCGGCAGTACAGGCGGATATATCCGGCTCGAAGGACCATAAAATGTGCCGAACGGGCGTAACTCTTCGGAGTAAATGTTGTCGAAGATACTCCGCGAGTCGCTCACGTCCTACACCTGTAGGTTCCGGAATCCTCCCTCTGCCGTCTTTCACTGCCGTCTCTGCGGTTGCTGCGGATAAACTGTGGACTGAGGTTCAAAATTAAAATGCACGATTATAAATTTAAATAGCAAGGGAGTGGCCAGCGGTTCGACTAATGAGGATCAGTAAAGTTATAGAAAATTCAATAAAACTAGTATCCACGTTATTCTTTATAACATAAAAATTATATCTCTTTTTGAATTAGCCAAATCGGACCATTACTTACGAAGATATTAAGTAATAAACATAGGCCGTTCCTGTCGCTAAAAGTCAATGCACGGAGGTCCGCGTGACGTCACTGTGACGGAACCGAACGCATCATAGTAGTTCATACATGTATTCTGTGGTAGTTCACGATTCGACGGAGCGCGGAGACGCGGTTGGGCACTATATTTGGCAATTTATTTAAATAAAGTGTTGTTACAGTGTAATTTTGTGATTGTTTAAGTATTAAAGATACATAATATGAGTGCTAATAAAGTAGAAGCTGGTTTTGTGCAAGCTCAATCAGATAACCTTCCAAAAGTGGATTCTTTCATGGTATTTGATTATCTAAGTAATCATTCTAAGTTCACCAGCGCTGAAGTCCGTGGTTGGAAACTACAAAGGTAAGGGTGCTGCTTATTTATCTACGTTCGTAGGTACTTATTAGTAATCTTTAGGAATAAGCTGTATAGGTAAATAAACGAAAGAATGAATGTTGTAAAGTATAGTTACGGGCAAAGATGTATAAACATCTTAGGTTACAGGGACGTATTCATAACTTATGAATAGTGTTTATAGTATCTTGATAAAAGGAATGTTGTTTTCGTTCATTCATATGTAGATCATTTTGCAGATGATTTTTAACTTACTTGCACTTTATTTATTGCATGGTTCCCTACACTTGCTGATCTATGACAGAAACCTTAATATTGGTTGTAAATGGCAGATTTTTTTTCCATCTTGCTCATTGTTACAAATCATTCGTTCAGTATGTATTTAAGTAGGATGACTTGTTTTGTATAAAAAATATATAATACTAGCGAACGCCCGTGACTTCGCCCGCATAGACTACTATTTATTTATCGTAGAGGAACCGTGTATTTTTCCGAGATAAAGTACTTTTTATACCAGAAAAAAATGCACGGTTCCTGTAAAATTTCATCCATATCTGTTCAGCAGTTTTTGCTTGAAAGAGGAACAAAGATACATTCATCCTCACAAACTTTCACATTTATAATATTAGTCGGAAGTAAAATAGTAGTAGGATAGAATTTTGTTATTTGTATATATTTTTTATTTCGTTTTATTTATTTATTACAGATCGGCACGTGAAACCTATGGAGATGATGCTGTAGGATTTGTCCAAGTCCAGAGGTCGGGACGTGTTTGTACGGTAAAAGCAAAAATAACGCCTGAACATAGAATAAAAAGTAAAGCGTATAGCTGTACATTTACATGTGATGAAAAAGAGGAAACGGTTTTGAACGTGGACTGTCATGACTGTGCTGCTCAAAAGGGAGGCTGCAAACATAGCGTAGCGTTTTTGATGTGGCTTCATAGACGCAGCGAGGAGCCATCTCCTACTGAAAAAAAATGTTACTGGGCCAAACCAAAGCTGGCTACCATAGGTACTAAATTTATAAAAGCTAAAGATATGGGTCCCAGTTCAGTTACTACTGAAGATAAAAATACTGATAACACCAATTCAGATCAGTTTTTCCTAGCAGTTGTGCAAAGCCTAAAGGAACATTCTATTAAAAATCAGTTATCAGTATACGTAACAAAGAATGAGTATAAAAAATTGTCTTTGCATAACCTCGTTCATCAATACAAAAATGAAGGCAATAATATAAATAGTGCAGATGATTTTATTGATTATTGCTCTACTAAAATCACCATAGAAAAATGTCACAAAGCAGAGGAAGTCACAGTTTGTCAAGCTAGTTCACCGTTATGGCATGAGTTAAGGTATTGTAGAATAACCGCGTCTAAAGTTCACGAAGCTGCACATTGCAAGACTCCTGATGGTGCTTTGATTGAACAAATATTTGATGCCTCTGTACCCGAGACTCTGTCTATGAAAAGAGGCAAACGATTGGAATCCAATGTCAGAGCAGAAGTAGCCAAAACAAGGAAAATAGTTATTGAAAATTGTGGTTTCTTTTTAAAACCTGATTGGCCTCATTTAGGTGCTTCTCCAGATGGATTGACAAGTGAATACGTAGTAGAAATAAAATGTCCCTCGACAAAGAAAGGAAAGGAAAGTTTTGTAAAGAATAGTGTTATCGGCAGCAAATGGAAAGCTCAAATTCAGCTACAAATGTTTTTATGCAATAAAGTCAAGGGATTGTTTTGTGTAGCTAATGAAAATTTTGAAAGCAATAAAAAAGTAGAAATATTTGAAGAATATTATGATGAAAACTATTGTACTGATCTTTTAGAGAAGTCCACGCATTTTTGGAAAACATCAGTGTTTCCAAAACTAATTGAGACTTAAAATTATTCTTTTATTAATAATATGACATGTGCTTTTGATGTTGCGAGGTTGTCGAAATAAAACTATAAAAGAAACGAAAGCATTTTATTTTACACTTGACTACTAAATAGACAATTCTGTAAATTAACTAAACCACAGGCTATTGTTACAATATTATCCAAAAAATGTACGTATGAAATATCGACACATGCGTGAGGTCCGATCATTTTAAAGTCTCTCAACTTCCCTATACTTCTTTCAACGTGAACCCTTATAGCAGCGATTCTCTTTGTTTGCAAGACTTCCTCTGCTGTAAGTTTTGAGTTGGAACTCACACTAGGCGGCCTCAGGAGTGTACAACCACGTTGTTCCAGTAAATGGGAAATATTTTTGAAACCCCTATCAGCTAACACACTACTTCCTTGTGCCAATTTGTCAAGAAATCTGCTGTCTTCAAATATTGTTGAGTCTGGAGTCCTCCCTCCATATCCCTCAGAGATAAAGTTTATCAAACCGTCAGGTGTAATTGAAATCAAGTACTTAATGGTATTGCAGCTTTTATATTGAGACCATGTAGCCGCTTGGTGCGAAGCGTTACTAGGTTTCTCGATTTGAATTTCAAAACAATCGATTATTGAAATCGCTTTAGAATAGCGCTTCCTAAAAGCCATCGGCAAGTTTTCTCTGACATCATCTGCTGATGGCCAGATAATAAGTCGATTCAGGCACAGTGCAATTTTTGGGAGAGTTTTATTAAAATATTTAGTCACAGAACTCTCAGAGAGGCCAAAATGTATTGCAAGCATTGAATTTGGGTCATGCCATCGGATTTTTCGTAAAGTCACAAGGATTTCAATAGATGATATTTCCGTGAAGTTTTCTAAATGTTTAATACAAAAATATGAATGGGCAGGAATGCCTATCAGTAATTTTGGATCTCGAGATATAGACATTAGAGCGCCCTTTTGCATATGTTCATGGAAGAAATTTGTGTGCATTGTTTTTGTTATTTCTAAATCATTCGACTCGTTATCACTAGCACTAACACCAAAAGAACGAGTATTTTCACTTGAGTTTGAGTTGCTGATCGTGAAGCTAACGTTTGGATCAAGATTTTTAGGGATTACTTTTTTTTTAACTACTGGTTGTTTCCATTTCATTGGCGTATTATTCGATTTAGTTTTCATTTTTGGTTTCATATTAACCTGCACTGCTTGTGTTTTTTGACCCCTTACATTGTTTTTTGATAAAACGTCTATTTCTTCAGGTATGTAAAGGGGATCACTGTTTTGGATGTTATTTGAGTCTTGATTCTCACACTCTACTACTTCAATGGAATGCAACAACAGGTCTTCGTGTCCAATATCTTTACTTAAAACTCTTTCAAAATATTCTATGTCTTGTCGTTTTTTAAAACCGGGTCTGTCAATTTTCTTTTTTTGAGGCTTTTGGCATTCAAACTTATGAGGCAAAACTCCCTTCTTTAGTTTAAGCTTTCCTCCAACTAACTTAAACTTTACGTAATTTTCCATATCTTCTTCTAACTGAAATATAAAAATGTATATAAGTATTAATTTATTTGCCTCTATCAATAAGGCATAGCTGAGGCAGATACATAAATTCACCGCTGTTATGTAAATGGTTAAAGAATACTATCATTCACTCTTTGCTTTTTACCCGAGTACGTCTCTAGGTCATTGTTTTGACCTTTTAATACGAAATACGATGCTTTTACACATAAACAGCTGACCCGATTTTAATGACTTTTAGTATAGAGATAACTGAGATCTTAAAATGGATATAGGCTACTTTTTATCGCAAAAATAAAACTTTAAGGGGATGAAATAGAGGTGTGATAAAAACTTTCTGTGACAAACTGAATTCAACGCGGGCGAAACCGCAGGCAAAAGCTAGTAATACATAGAAATGGGAACGGGCGAATATATAGGTTTACGTTATTAGATACGTTAGTACGTGGGTTTATCAACAAAACTTAGAAAAAGTAAATAGGTATGTTTTTATTAATACAGCAGGCTTAAAATAAGAGAATACACAGGTACACTACACGTAACATAAGGTACCAACGTATTTCCATATCAACTAAATAATAGGTATAATAGATATGTAGGTACGTACATCGAAGTGATCTTCACAGCAATGTCTTGTAGCCTGAGCAGAGGGTGTAGTTTTATCATCTCTTTTTGCAATGGAATACCATTTTTTACGAAATTTTGGGTCTTTCGGTACGTTAAAAAATAGTTTTTCAGGTGTTTTAATAGAAGTGTTTGTACATTTCGGCACTATACAATATTTATACATAGTTAAAAAGGTGAATTAGACACAAATCGGACACTTAACTTGTTTCAAAGTTACAATTAACCAAACAAAACACTGCGCGCCTTATCGCTGCCAACGGCTAACTGGCGAAGACCGTCATAGTGACGTCACAGGTACCGCGCCGGGCCGTCAGTGAACTTCGCTAGTAATTTGGCCATAACTTCGTCATACTTTGTGGTAGAACAAAAATTTTTGCACTGTATGTTAAGGATTTCTTAGATCTATAAATCTGCATTCTCAACTAAAAACGTTACGGATCCTCATTAATTTGTCGCGAGATTTTACAACTATTATTTATTTATCACTATTATTTAAAAACGGTTGGTCAACTATGGTTGTTCACTATATATTTTAAAATATTTAATTTAAATGAGCGGTAGTATAAAAATATCTGTCCGGAGTAGTTGGTTCTTTAACACTACTGACTAGCAGTTATTAATCAACTAAAATTAGTTGAATTTAACACTTGTGTAACTGCGAATATCAGTTATCACTTTTTCCGTCTAGCTAACACTTTTCACTATATGTCACACCGAATTTTCAGTTGTGACCTTTTTCCGCTAGCTAACACTTATTCACTATATGCCGCACCGAATTTTCAGTTACGACCTTTTTCCGCTAGCTAACACTTTTTTACTATATGCAACTGAAATTTTCAGTTGCCACTTTTTTCTGCTAGCTAACACTTTCACTATTCACTATATATTTCTGCTAGTCACTGCAACTACTACCGGATACTACTGCTGGGCACTGGTAGTTCTTCCTACTACAACATTGATGTGTTTCGCCCCCATAAGGTAGACTTCGGCTATACTCTATAGTGAGCCGCTTGCCATTTCCCATTTGCCTCTTTATTTTTAAACATTTTTCTTTATGCAAATGGCACAAATTGCAACATTTTCTATATAACACTAATCTTAATTCTAACACGCTATACATCATTAAATAGGCATTTTTGTTCTTCATTAGTACGTGATAAAGGATAATTAATATATTTACATTCAAAAAAGTTATTAAGTGAAATGTCCCAAACTTTTACAATAAATGGGCATATTAATTCTTTAATTATCCTATAATTATTGAATGTGTTTAATTATACGAAATATTTCTTTATTATCATGATCTATGCAACATATGCTAACTAAATATCATATTTACAACTCTTTTAGAACATAAAAATATTCTCATTATTTTTTAGTACAAACTATTACGCAGTTAATTTAAATTTCCAGAAAGTTCTACGACACGGCGCGCTGTGATTGGTCGGTTTTTCTTAAACAAAATAAAGTTGTTTATATTAACTATTATTAAAACGACCTTCTATACAAACATATTAAGAGTTGTAAATACATGGTAAAAACTATATTAACACATCATCTGATTGATTTTGTCCGTATTTTCACTTTTTAAACAAATTAATATTCTTTAATCACTTTTTGCTTAAAGTCATTTTTTGGCCGTCTCGAACAGATTTGGATACAATTATAAAATAACTTCAAGAAGGGCACCATCTTGTAAAATCATCAAAAAATTGGGACTGCATTTTCATTTTTAGCAAGTTATTTAGTTTGATTTATTCTCTCATTTAATTTTTAACAAAATCCCTGAATTTTTCTCTTTTTTACGGTATGCTGTACATAGACTGGGCCAGAAACGGACCGTTTCCTTTATATAAAACATTTAAAGATTGTTTTATACCATATCACAAGTGTGTTTTTGAAATCTAAAAGAAAACATACATTTTACGTAGTAAAAAAATTTCTTGAATTAATATATAATATACAAGTTTCTGCAACATAATAATTTAGGGATTGACCAACAAAAATAAGATTTATCCCTCATAAAACTTTGAACTTTTAAATCGATAGTAGATTTTGTACAGTTGAGCCTAATAATATTATGTATATTTATACATATTTATTGGATTAAAATTTAAAGGAGCTGTAATTCGAAATATGATATTATACTTATAAAAATTAATTATTTTTCAAAAAAATTATCAACTTTTCTATCAAAAAACATGAGTATATGTATAGAAAATGTGTTATTATTAATATTAACCCACCCATTATTGCAAAACAACTAACATTCTTGTTGATATTTGCATATCATAAATGCAGTTCAGGAGAAAACAAATGTAAAAACTTAGATTATTGATAAGTCATCGTGCCCTCGCGCGCGATGACTTATTAATAATCTATGTGTAAAAAGTACTACCAAATTCCAGACAAGAAGATTGTTGAGATAAATCAACGGTGCCTACGCACAAAATTATTTCTTTGCATTCTTTAGTGTGTACTAATGCACACTTCAGTGCCACTGGGGCATCCAGCACTTTTTTGTTTTACATGGGGAAATGAGGCCTAGGTTTTTTGTTAGTTTTAACAAAAATTTTGTGTCAGATAGCTCAAAGCCGAGATTAAATGCGAATAGCCTTAGAATAATAACACCACCAATAAGGTGTTATTATTCTAAGCGAATAGCTGGTAACTCCGTTTCTCTAGAGATGTGTACTACTTTATTGCACTAATAATAAAGAATATATTTAACTTATTTTAACTTAGAGTGGCTGTTTTAAGGTGGATAAACAGAATAATCCTGAATACTAATTTCTGTTCAGGTATATTTGTCTATCTGGGCTGCTGAAGTGCTAGGGTACAATCATCTATAATTTATTTGTTATAATAAAGTACGTTACAGTTAATGATTTCTTATATTTACGCGAACACTACACATTTAAATAAAACTAATTTTACGGATTTTATCGCGTATATTAACTTATTTTAATTCCCGACGTTTCAAGCACTTTACGGCACCCATGGTCACGGGGGGGGGGGGGGGGGGGGACTGAGGTGTATGACGTCCCAATGTCATAGTTAACCACGGCTACCTCCAGATTAAAAATTATTAATTTTTGTTCCGATCTACGCAGTATGAACTTACAGTATCATGAAGTCTTGCAGTTGTATGCTTGGGTTGGGATTTAATTTAATTAATTATGGGATCCCAAGCAGATGGTAGCACCCAGCCATCTTCTCTATTGAAATTAGGATGTTTCTTGATTTCAATAGCCTCGCGAATCATCCTTGGAAGGAATCGGTGTTCTTTAGCGAGGATTTGTGGTCTATCAAATCTAATGTAGTGACGGGGGCGATCCTGTACGTGTTCACAGACTGCAGACTTCCCGGAGCGTCTATTCTTCACATCAGCTATGTTTTCTTTAACACGGGTTTTTATAGATCTTTTAGTTTGTCCTATATAAGAGAGACCACATTCACAATCAAGCTTGTACACTCCTGCATCTTGCAGAGGAATATTATACTTTCAATTCGATTTTCTCAACGACTAAACAAGTTTGACAAAACCTTGTGACAAGACCGAGATCTTTTTTTAAATAAATAAATGGTATTCGATTTTTAAAACCAAGGAGTTTTCAATTAAAAAGATTTTAATATAACAGGAACAGTGGAAATATTCCATTCCCGATACTTTTAGTGCAGCCTATGTATGAGCCGTACGACATGACACCTCGCTTTCTTTCGGTTCTCATCGGGTGGCTAGGCATTCGTCCTATGCGTCCAAATAATATGCTATAAAAAGCAGAGTTTATTTAATAGAAGTGGTAAAATTAAAAATTTTGTACAACCGACTTCAATGTAAATATAATTTATTGTTAATTTTTTAAAAACCACTCGACCGATTTGGATACAATTATAAAATAACTTCTTAAGTTATGACTGGAAGGGCACCATCTTGTAAAACCATCAAAAAATTGGGACTGCATTTTCATTTTTAGCAAGTTATTTAGTTTGATTTATTCTCTCATTTTATTTTTAACAAAATACCTGAATTTTTCTCTTTTTTACGGTATGCTGTACATAGACTGGGCCAGAAACGGACCGTTTCCTTTATTTGAAAGTTATACAATCACTCAACTACAATGAATGTATCATTCCTAATCAGGGTGAGGCAACTTTGTATGAAAGCTGAAAAATCTGCACACAATCATGATTTTGTCAATATTCGTATTGGGCTTGTAAAAAGAAAGCGAGATAAAATATCGCTGTCTCTGTGTTAAAAATTTTATTGGTTTGCTCTTTAAAGTATAATTGCATTACATATTACTCTGTGATTCGCACAATTAGTTTACCTATTAATTGATTTAAATTATGTAAATTATTAAATATTAGAATAATTCTATCAAAAGAAGCCATGAATTAAATAGAAGAAGAAAAATGACATTTGTTTGTCAACGTCTTTCATATTAAAAGGAGTTTTGGCGGGAACTCGACCGGCGGCGGCTTGCTGCTCCTGTATTATTGTTTAAATAATGGTTTGAAGTGGACTTTGATATGTAAAAGTAGTGCGATTTTGTGTATTAAGTGTCTGCGCATGTGAACTATTAATGGAAACTGTGAAACAAGTGCTCTGATGGTGATGGAATCTCAAGATAAGCTGTTTGTTTGCATAGGCGCCTTTAGATACCATCGCCAACTGTCAGCTGCCTGCTGGCTCAAGTTACCGTCAAAATCTCCCAAGGCTGCACAATGTGACGCATCAACATATTGTGAAGCACTGAAATATGAAGGAAAATTATACATGAAGACAAGGCTGTATGGCATAGTTCCTTTGCCTGCTCTCTCGAGCGAATAATAAAAACAACAACAACTCATTTTAAAAATATTTTCTGAAATTTATTAAAATTTATTTCATGTGTTTAGTTTTTAATATTTATTATTGATTTTTGCTTAAATTCAGTTATTAGACGAATACACACTCATAATATCGTCGTAAATATACAGTAAAGATTATTTGTGAGATGTTAACTCTATATAAGATACTAGCTGTTACCCGCGGCTTCGCCCTCATGGTCACTGGGAAATGAACTATCCATTTCTTTTGAATTGAAAGAAAACTGAGTTTTTTAGATTTGTCAGAGATGCAGCCATTAAAAGGAAACTGAGCAAAATTGATTCGTCAGCCTATTTAAATGTTTTGAAACGCAGCGTATAGGAAAGCATGAAAATAGCCTGTTTATTCCAAATGGAAATGGGATATTTTTTTTATTAAAGGAAACAGCATAATTATCCGTCAGGGATGCAGACTTTTGAAAAGAAACTGAGCTAAATTGATTCGTCAGAGATGCAGTTTTCTGAATTAAAAGGAAACTAAGCCAAATAAAAGATCCGTCAGAGATGCAGCCTTTTGAGTTGAAAGGAAACTGAGCTTAATAGGTCCGTCAGAGGTGCAGCATTTGGAATTGAAAAGAAACTGAGCTAAATAGGAAATTTTGAATTGAAAGGGAAGATCTGTGGGAATTTTGGAAAAATACTAACTGAACACTATTTTAAGACGCTACTGTACACAATGTTATATGTTTTTCCATTCGGGGAAAGAATGTGGAGATTCTGGGCATTTGACACACGCGAACATGCTACGTACAGCTGACCATGAGAGAAGCACGGTTTTTCTAAGTTGACCCCCGTTATCTGTAACGTTTGCCCTTGCGCTTTATTAATTGTCATTACAAAACTGAGCTTAATAGGGAACTGCAACCTTTTGAGTTGAAAAGGAAGATCTGTGGGAATTATAGGGATCCATGGTATAATAACATTTTCACCTTTTCCTACGCCTGTCAAAATTGTAGCACCGATTATGTTCCGTCCAAGATATGTCACACGCAGCCTTGTCCCGTTACATAACCGAGGAGCATCTAAATTTTGCATTAGCATGACTGGGACGCCTAATTTTAATTGAAGCTTATGTGAGAGCACACCTGACAACTCTAGAGAATTTAGAAACTCTACGGGATATGAAGTGCTCTGTTCTGTGTCCATAACTGTGTCTACTGACAAATACTCTGTTATTTCTCCTGCTACTTCGCTTAATATATCTGAATTTATTTTGTTAACGCTCTCATTTTTTGGTACAAGAATCGCCCTTTCACATAACCATTTGTCTTCATGCATGTTGTTCGTTAAATCTGAATAAACGCTCGCAATTAATTCGGAATGACTCTGTACTAAATTACAAAAATCTCTCGTCAATTTAACGCAGCCCACAGCATCCGTTTCCAACCGCCCATCGCCAATTTTTAATAGTGTGTCAGCATAGTTTCCAGCATTGATATCATTATACAAATGCACTCTCATATTCGTAGTTAAACTGAATTTTGTCACCTTGTTCCATAAAATAGACGACTTGAGGCATGCTTTAATTTCATCTGCAGGTGTGCCCTTTTGAATGTCAGGTAAAGTTTGGCGAAAGTCACCAGCCAGTAAAACCACCATTCCTCCCATTACATCGGTATTGCTGCACAAATCCTGGAGCGTTCGATTTAGTGCTTCTACAGCTTTTTTATGCGACATTGTACTTTCGTCCCACACTAAAAGTTTGCATTGTCGTAGCATTATACCTCGTGCACTATTTTTGATAAAGTTGCAGATCGGCGATTCTTTCTGGGCTAGATTTAGAGGGAGTTTTAAAACAGAATGTGCAGTGCGGCCCCCGCTTAGCAGCGTGGCGGCTATACCGGAGGAAGCTACGGCCTCAGCAATGTTTTTATCTTTCCGTACTTGCGCTAATAGTAAATTTAACAAAAATGTCTTCCCAGTTCCTCCAGGGGCATCTAAAAAGAAAAGTGCACCATTTCCAGATTCAATTTGTCCTAATACTTTACCAAAAACTCGTTTTTGTTCGGGAAGCAAGCGGGGTACAAATTCGGCTACTTGATGCTGCAAAGCTGGTATATCGTAGTTTGTTTCACGTATAATTTCATCACTTATTTCATTTTCGGTTGTTCGCTGAGGGCTTATCATTCCAAAGTCGCTTAATTTTTTGCCTACCATTGCCATTACTTTTTATCTTCAATTTTTCCAAGTGCTTCATTATAAATGTGTTCATTGTATGTCATGTTCGCGTGTGTCTGCTGTAACCTTCGCAAAATATCTTCCGCCATGTACTCTTTATATTTGTCCCACAATTCATGTGTATTAGATAGCCCGCAAGATGATATGAGAGTTGCATAAAGATCCCTAATTTTGGCTGGTGACTGGCACTGCACAGCTTCCTCCATGGTTTCATTCCAGTGATTATCGTTTTCTAAAAGATGCAGAGCTTCACATGCTTCTCTATAAGTTGCGCATTCCTGACCGTTGACAGTTTTAAGGTCTTTATATCCTGTAGGACCCCGAACATGGTGCAGCAGCAATTGTAAACAGAAACATTCAAAATTAGTTACATGGACGGTATACACACGACCAAGGGCATCTGATTACTTTACACCGGGCCAATTTGCAACAGGCGCGCCTTGAATACGGCGTTTCCACTCCTTCCTAGATGTGTTCCAACTATAACAGCGGGGGACTTCAGAATATAACAACGTTTTTGCAAAGGGGTCGGTTTGACAAAGTTGAAAGAAGGCTGTTAGTGTAGTTTTTGGCGGTGATGCAATTCTTTCTTGGAAATTTCTTTCGGTGAAATATACACGCTCTCCATATTCTAAGTGCACAGCAAGGTGAGTAACTGTTGGGTGCCTTTCGTGTAAAGGGAATCCAAGGAGACGCCACGCTGCCTCATTACTGCTTGAAAGGTCTGTCCTTCATCAACGGGATTTGCCTCACCTTCACTCCTGAGATTAAATACGAGGGTGGATTGAAAAGTACTCGGCCTAACACAGATCCATTCAATTCTAAAAATCAAATCTACCCACATTATTTAGTTCAATTCAGACTAGTTCATTGTGTGAAGTTCGAAACGTGTGCGATAATTAGTTGTGATTTTATAAATTTATTAACAAAGTAATCGGACATAATTTCCGCGAATGGAGCAAATCGAGCAGCGTGCCGTCATTAAGTACCTCCATAAGAAGGGGCTATCATCAAAAGCCATCCATGATGACATGGTCAGTACATTAGGCGATTGTGCTCTGTCATATTCATCCGTCAAAAAATGGATAGCAGAATTTAAGCGTGGTAGAGAGAGTGTGAAAGATGAACCCCGCTCTGGAAGGCCTTCGACGTCAACTACTGACGAAAAGTATTCAGTATTCTGGGACTCGAAAGGTGTGATTATGATTGATTATCTTGAAAGGGGTCAGACTATAAACTCTGATTACTACTGCACCTTACTACGTCGTTTACGAGAGGAAATAAAAGAATAACGTCGAGGAATGCTCAGAAGAAAAGTCCTGTTTCATCAAGATAACGCCCGTGTTCACACGTCAGTACAGTCAATGGCTGAAATTCACAACTGTGGCTTTGAACTGTCCGTCGTATTCACCTGATCTGGCACCATCAGACTTCTTTCTGTTCCCTAACCAAAAAAAGCACTTGGGAGGTCAAAGATTTTCGACGAACGACGAGGTCAAAGCAGCTGTAGACGCATATTTTGACTCTAAGGAAGAATCATTTTTTTTCAACGGTCTAAATGCTTGGAAGGGGAGGTGGCAAAAGTGTATTGAACTTGATGGTGATTATGTAGAAAAATAAAAATATAACTGATTTAGTATGTGTTTATTTTCTTGGTTAGGCCGAGTACTTTTCAATCCACCCTCGTATTGCTTGGTAGCTTCCTTTATTTATGTACTTACAGATATACTTGATTGCGCGGACAGAGCTACATGCTTCTACATTAATGTGGGCATTAAACATTTTACATAGAATGGGCGAATACGGGACAATCCAGCTGTTATCTAAGGTTTCGAACGCTCCAAAGCGAGATTTGATTGTAACTTTCCTGCCACCATCTTCGGGAGCTCTGCGTCTGTATAAAGGGTATCCATTGTCATTGTGCACTGTTTCTTTTAATAGCTGTTTAGGGAATTTCTTTGTACATTTTCCTTCTTTCATACATAGCGATATTGAATTTCGTGCTCCACATGGACCGTGAATCATATTTCGGACGATGGTATCATACAATTCTTTATCTTGCTCAGGATCCGGAATCTCGGCGCTTATTATGTCGTCTATTTGGCTGGGCCGCAACTTCTCTTTAAGCCATATTCGAATGTGGGCATGCGGTAATCCTCTTTTTTGCCATTCAATTGAATACATGAAGCACTGCACCTCTCCGAAAATTTTCCCTTTGTTAATTACATGCATTAATTTTTGTATTTTTAATCTAAATACTCTAGCAACTAAATCGTGTCTGTCAGTACTTTTTTGGCCCGACATTAGCTCCTCGGTTGTTTCTTTCCATGTGGGATTGCAAGTAAAAGTAACAAAAAGATCAGGTCTTCCGTAAGTTCGTACATAGGCGAATGCGTCTTGTGTGTACTCATGTAGGTAGCGAGGACTGTTAACGAATGATGAGGGCAGAATTACCATTTTACCTAAATCTCTGAGGTTTACATTCGCGTCGCTAGAAACTGCATCTTGTAAATGTATATAATTCTCAACGCGCAGCTTTTTTTGATTTAAATATATATAACGGAGACGTTCACTTTCTACCTTCACATACATGTCTACCAAAAATTGATGAAATCATTGTCTACACCGGGCTAAGAGGTTAAAATCATTTTCTCGCAACATCATATGATACGCATAAAAATCCATACATGATACTTTTTTGTTCGGAGTAGGCTCCTTTGTGACCGGGTTAATGAGTGGAATTTGAAAATGATAACCCTCTTGTCCTTTGCAATAAATCAATGGGTATTGCAGAGCGTCATAAAACTTGTGTGTATCGGCTACCCGTTGCAACGTATCATCACGTGCTCCCAAGACAATGTCTCGTGAAGAAAATTGATCACCACTAATTACGGCTGTTCTGTATGGCTGGCTGTATTCTATTTTCCCACGGGAATGAGATGTTTTTCCGCGGAAAAAAGTAACCTATGTCACTCTACAGCCACCGAACTATCCCCATACAAAAAATCATGCTATGACGACGTAAAAGAAGGACAAACAAACAAACAAACACACTTTCGCATTTATAATATTAGTATAGAAGTACGGATTAACTATAAATGAATTTATTATTTCAAAGTTTTATGCATTACGATTTGTGATCATCATCGAAAGTAAGTTAAGCGTTGTGCAAATAAAAAGCACAAAACCATCTGATCATTTCTGCAAGTTTCCTATGATAGGAAAAGAAAAACTTATGACAATATTGTGGTAAGGCTATAAACATTTCGAATTTATTGGCCGTTATTTGTAGGATTTATGACTATATTGACTCGAATTGTATCTGTTTCAGATCACGTATTTGGGCTGAGTAAGTTTTTATCATGAGAATTTTGCTGATTTAAGTTTACGTTAATGTTCTATGAAGAATAACTCCCTGATAATAACATGTGTTATATATTAGTAACGTGCGTGAAAATATTATGTGCAAAAGCAATAAAAACATCAATAAAAATGTATAGCTTAAAAAACAATCTGTCTTCCAGAAAATAAAATTATATAACTATACTTATCTATAGTTTTATTTTATCCAACATACTAATCTAAAGTATATTCGAGTAATTTTGGTGCAACCTCTCAAATATATGGGAATTTACCCCATAGGTTTGTGAGGCTTGAGCCAAAATTACTCGAATAAGCCTTCAATAAAAAGTTCAAAGTTACAGAATACAAAGGTTTGGAATTCCCGCTAAAAAGTTTTATATGGGCGCCCACCGTAGCGCTTTTCGTATACACACATAAACGCGTGTTTCCGTTTTTTAGTATGAAGTTGGGGTTCTTCTCTTGATAAGAGTAATTGTGTTCTGTGTTCCTAATTAAACAATATGAGTTATATTGTTTAATTAGGAACACAGAATTCTAATTTTAAAATGATATTTCGACAATAATTTTTTTCTGTGGGAGCAACGCGCCGGTTAGTTTTATAATTATGTAGACAGAACAGTCTCAACAGTTCTGCTTTGATTGTCTGTTCTTTTTTGAACGCCACCGGTGGTAATTAGGCGGTAAAACCCAACTTCCAACAAAACACCCGGTAGTCAGTCCCGCACCAGTACTCAGCATTTACAGACATTATTTCCATATAAACTGTTGAAATTTGTTTACACCTTTAAAATAACGTTTAATTGAATCTGTGTCTCCTTATTGACTAATACGCACACCTACGAACCAATATCATGTCAGGTTGACGAGCAATACTCGTTAATTTCCACTGCTGCCAAAGACATGACTAGATGCGTCGCTTTTGCAATTTTTTTCTTAAGGAAACGTGCTCGAGTTTTCGGTAAATTTTTGTGAGTATTTCTTGCAATTTGTGGTGGATTGTTATACTGTGTTACAATAAAATGTTTATTTTGTGATAAAATTAACTATTATACGCATTTTATTTGTTTAATATGTTGTAATTTAGGTGGCCGACTAGTGGGTTTCGAATTTTTAAGGTAGATCCAGTACTCAGCCATAAGTGGCTGACTACTGGTTTTTTTTCGTGATTTTTTTATATGTAGTTGAAATTAACAGAACGAATAGTCCCAATTTTGCTCATTACTTTGGGTTTACCTCTTATGAGGCGAAAAGTGTATTTTACCAGTAGTCAACCGCGTAAAAATGTAATTGCATGTCAGGGGCAGACCAATGGGTCTACAAATCCAGTATTCAGCCTTTAAGACCTGTTGTACAAAATAGTACCTTAACGCCTTTTCAATAAGGGTTAAATCGGTTATTTTAGCATGAAAATAATTTGTTTTAGAATTCTATCGTGTCAAAAATCCGTCCATCATACAAAGAAGAGCAAGTAACACAAGCTATGGCGGCGATTAGAAATGGGATGAAAAGAATAGGAGTTATGGAGATAATTTCAGAAACAAAAAAAAGTGAAGCAACAGAAAGAGTACGACATATTGGTTAAAAAAATTAAGGGTTTTGAAGCTAAAACAAAAAAAGAAGAAGAAAGTCAAAAAAGAAAGAAGAATTACAAAAAAGGAAAGCGGAAAATCTGTAGAATTCCAAAAATAGCAATAGGAGGAAGAAAAATACTACTCGTATATCGCACTGCTAGATTAAAACTGTATCAACTCAAAAATCGCGCCTTTTGAGATAACCCAATTTTCAAGTCCCTGATTCGATTATCCATACGGCTATAAAACTAGTAACTGTATTTTCACTCACGCCTCGTAGATGTCGCTAGAAGTCGGTTTTCGTGAATGGCGCCGCCCCATGCGCCACCAACTAAACCGTGGCATTGGCAATTGCGCCGTGACTAGCAAGCAAAGAGCACGTTTCTAAAGTGTAATATTTTGAGTTAATACAGTTTTTGTGATTAGATTTGAAAAAAATCAAGTATTAATTAGAGTTGCTGCAGTTTTAATGGTGTCATCGGGAGTTGACGGCAGAGCTTTTTTGAGTTATTTTGTGTTATGACAGTTTTGATAGCCAAGGTTAGTAATATTTTTGAATTAATTTGTTTTACTACAGTTTTAACGAGTTTTTTTTTTAAATTTCGATTTGTATCGGTTTTAATGGTGAATTATTAAAACACTATTATACACTTAATTTCTTGATATAAATACTTGTTTACTATTAACACATGATGGAAATTGATAATTTTATATTTATTGTTAATTATTTTACAAAAAATATTAGTTATGCCGTTAGTAGAACGTTTTTTTTTAGTTAATTCACTTTTGATGGTCTGATGCGATTATAATTTTTATTTCAGTAAGATGATGAGCCCAGGACGTTTATTTGTGGATATGGCAGTACGTAGCAACAAAGAAAACCTACTTGCTAACATAGAATCTCATAATGATCAAATCAAACAAAATACTCCACCAAATGAAACGGTTAAAGACAATTTACTCAATTCTATATCAGGCAGTTCAGATACTACAGTTCAGTCTTCTATGCCTGAAGAGATAACTTATTCAATCTTTAATAAAATCAGCAATCCCATCGATGTGGCTATCCCAAGTACTTCCAAACCTGCTGAAATTAAACAAAAAGAAATAAATTATTACATTTCGCCCATACACAGTAACCAGAGTGACATCGATGATTCCGATGCTGATCCACATTTTAATATAATATCTCCAAATAAAACGACTTTACCGAACAAGTCCGATTCTTCTTCTTCTTCCAGTAGCAGCATTAGTTCATCTTCTTCTAGCTCCGGTAGTTCATCTGAGGCGGACCAAAATAACGCTATTGTAGCTGAAGAAATAAAAGGCAAGAAAAGAACAAGGAAACCCGAAAAATGGAAAGTAAATGTCGCAAAAAAACTAAGAAATTCTGGTAAGCCTTATGTGTCCATGTCGAAACTAAAGAAACAAGTGTCAGGGAAAGAAGTCCGCCCATCTTATGAAGAAAACTGTCGCCTTAAATGCAGTTCAAAAGTAAATGAAGCTACAAGACAAATGCTATTTAATAATCATTGGGGTTCTAAAAATTTGCAGGCACAAAGAGAATTTATTTTAAGGCAGACACAAGAGATTAAACCTAAGTATAGATACTCAAATACGCAAAACTTTCGTGCTCTTAATACAGCGTTCTACTTTGATGTAGAAGGCTCGCGTATTCGAGTATGTAAAAAATTTTTGAAAGCCACACTAGATATAAATGACAGACCAATAAAAACAGCGTAATCAAAAAAATCTGACTCTGGCTTTGTAGAAGGAGAATTGAGGGGTAAGCATGGTAAGCATCCAAAAATTGATCCCGACATTAGAGAAAGTGTGAAAAATTTTATCAACAGTATACCACATATTGAATCGCATTACCTTCGAGCACAAACTTCACGTGAATACATACAAAGTGATAAATGTCTAGCCGATTTATATAGAAACTATAAAAAAATTCGTCAAAGAGACAACTTACCAATTGCTACAGCGTCAACATTTAATCGGATCTTTAATACAGAGTTCAATATCTCATTCTTCACACCGAAAAAGGATCTTTGCGATCTATGTGAAAGCTACAGTAATTCAGATGAAAATGGCAAGCAGAAACTACAAGAAAACTATGAACAACATCTTATAGAAAAATAATTAGTAAGGATAGAAAAGGATAATGATAAAAAGGAACTGATGTTAAAGTAGCTGTATATGATCTGCAAGCAGTAATGCAAGTGCCTAAAGGACAGGTATCCTTATTTTTTTATAAATCTAGGATAAACTGTTTTAATTTCACGGTCAGTGATTTAAAAGCAAAAAATGTAATTTGTTATTTCTGGGACGAGACAGAGGGAAAACGAGGTTCTACAGAAATTGGAAGCAATGAGTTGCTGCGCTGGGGGGCGCGGGTTCGAATCCCGCACTGAACAAGTGTTTGTATGGCCTACAAATGATTGTTCCGGGTCTGCATGTTTGTCCTTGTGAAATTTGTGTTTGTAAACTGCCTCCACGATACAGGAGAAAATCCTAGTGTGGGGGTAATGTTTTTTAAAAAACTAATAACAAATACGAGGGTGGATTGAAAAGTACTCGGCCTAACCAAGAAAATAAACACATACTAAATCAGTTATATTTTTATTTTTCTACATAATCACCATCAAGTTCAATACACTTTTGCCACCTCCCCTTCCAAGCATTTAGACCGTTGAAAAAAAATGATTCTTCCTTAGAGTCAAAATATGCGTCTACAGCTGCTTTGACCTCGTCGTTTGTCGAAAATCTTTGACCTCCCAAGTGCTTTTTTAGGTTAGGGAACAGAAAGAAGTCTGATGGTGCCAGATCAGGTGAATACGGCGGATGCGGTAAAAGTTCAAAGCCACAGTTGTGAATTTCAGCCATTGACTGTACTGACGTGTGAACACGGGCGTTATCTTGATGAAACAGGACTTTACTTCTGAGCATTCCTCGACGTTTTTCTTTTATTTCCTCTCGTAAACGACGAAGTAAGGTGCAGTAGTAATCAGAGTTTATAGTCTGACCCCTTTCAAGATAATCAATCATAATCACACCTTTCGCGTCCCAGAATACTGAAGCCATCACCTTATTTGCCGACAAAATCGACTTAGCCTTTTTAGGGGGTGGTGAACCAGGTCTTCTCCACTGTTTTGATTGTTGTTTTGTTTCCGGTGTACAGTAATGAACCCATGTTTCGTCTATAGTAACAAAACGATTCAAAAAATCATCTGCATCGGCTTCAAATAACTCCAAACAGTCGCGTGAAATAGTCAATCGCGTCCTTTTTTGTTCAACTGAAAGCAGTCGCGGAACCCACCTCGCAGACACCTTGTGGAAACCCAACTCGTTGACAATGATGTTTTGAGTTCGTTCATAAGAGATGCCTATAATCTCGGCTATCTCTCTAATTTTTAATCTGCGGTCTCCCATTATTAAATCAAGTACTTTTTTAATATTTTCGTCAGTAGTTGACGTCGAAGGCCTTCCAGAGCGGGGTTCATCTTTCACACTCTCTCTACCACGCTTAAATTCTGCTATCCATTTTTTGACGGATGAATATGACAGAGCACAATCGCCTAATGTACTGACCATGTCATCATGGATGGCTTTTGATGATAGCCCCTTCTTATGGAGGTACTTAATGACGGCACGCTGCTCGATTTGCTCCATTCGCGGAAATTATGTCCGATTACTTTGTTAATAAATTTATAAAATCACAACTAATTATCGCACACGTTTCGAACTTCACACAATGAACTAGTCTGAACTGAACTAAATAATGTGGGTAGATTTGATTTTTAGAATTGAATGGATCTGTGTTAGGCCGAGTACTTTTCAATCCACCCTCGTAATAATAAAAAGTTATTATAAAAATGTGTTGAATTTATAACCACATTACCAACTTATTAACCACAGAGGAAGCTCAAAGTCACTCAGCGAGCTATGGAAAGGGCTATGCTCCACGTTTTTCTGTGTGTTATACTTAAAAACGAGGATATCCGCAGTAGAACCAGACTAATCGACTTAGCCTAAAGGAGTAGTAAGCTAAAGTGGCAATGGGCCGGCTATATAGCTCGAAGAAAAAGACAATCGATGAGGAAGAAAGGCTCTCGACTGGCGGCCTCGTACCGGCAGGCGAAGTGTAGAACGTCGTCCCACTAGATGAAGTGACGACTTGGTAAGACATGCAGGAAGTCAATGGATGCAGGTGGCTCTGGACCGTGCTTTGTTGCATTCCTTGGGGGAAGTCTATGTTCAGCAGTGGACTTGTGAAGGGCTGTAATGTTAATGATGATGATGATATTTGGAAATATACATAATAAAAAATTTCTATGCCAAATATGCAAGAATAAGTGAGAGGCTGACTACAGGGTAAGACATGGCTGATTTGTGGAGAAATGAGGCTGACTACTGGTGAAAAGTGCCATAATTTGTTTAGTGTTGATATTTTATATAATTCTATTATAAATATGTTTTGTTAATTTCTTTAGTTAATTTAATAAACAACCTTAACGGGGATAGTGATTGTTTTATTCACATTGTTTAATATTTAAAATACAGTTGAATCAAATTTTAGTCTTCACTAAAAGGCTGACTACTGGGTGTTTTACCTTAGAAAGAACTCTGACTTCAAGTTCTAAATATTTTGATTTGTTTTGTTAGTTTCATAATGACCTGTCGATGGCATATGCAAATATGTTCTTCGTGTGGTATTTCTTTTTTGTAATTTTGTTTTATATGATATTCAACATTATAAATCTTGATTACATTTATAATGTTGATACTTATGATATAAAATGAATTTAAATTGTAAACGTAAAATAAATAACTGATAAATACATTGAACCTTTCATTAACCTATCACATTTTTATTTTTCTCTAGCTGATAACTGCGACTTCATCCGCGGTGCTTGATATATTAACAAAAGTTTTCGTTTGTGCGAAAACACATTAAAAAAAATCTTTGTAAACAATGTTATTTGTTTTTTTCTGTTTGTGGCTAAAATATATAAATTATCTGGGTTAGTAAAGCGAGAGGAAGCGACGTGCAGTTGACCGTGTGAAAAACCCCGTGTAATAATCGTTGTTTCTTCAAACTTTATATTAAATGAAGATATCGCAAGTTTTTTTTTTTTTTTAGATAAGGGCCAAGTATCTAAGAAATAAAACTAAGAAAACCTAATTGAAATCTATCCAGTAGTTTTTCCGTGATGCGCACAACTGCAAACTACTTATGAGTAGAAGTAGATACTGCCATCAAATCATTTCACTTAATCAATCATCGATATAATATACTATTATTAAATCAAAATGTCACTGATTAATTATTACACTTCGGCAGTTTTGAAATGTACATTTAAGCTTTATTTACTTCGAGTCGTACCTATATCCTTTTCGGTCTAAAACATGTTTGGAAATGGAATCGCACTTGGCTAACCGGTTTTATGTAACCTACCTGGGAGACCGAGCATTATTCGGCGTTATAAAAATTAAAATGTCCTCAGGGATTACACATATGTATTTTGAAACACTTGGAAAGTAAAACATTCACTAAGTATAAAAATTCATACATAACCGCACATAACTGAAAAAACATTACCGTGATACATAACCGAGAGCCATTCCCGAAAAACAAGTTACTTCTGTGTATATATTCAAAAAAGTATTAAATAGGTTTGATTACATATACATATAGAGGAAACAATGATAATACTGTATTAAATAATTTTTCGACCTAAGCTTGTGTAGTGCGCTTTGCGCCATAAAAATGTAGGTACTATTGGAAAGATAATTTCTAAAACGAAATTATCAATCATATTGCGCAGGCAAGTTACTATGTGCATTAAAACACGAAGAAAACGAATTATCCCAGAAATGAGACCTAGCTAAATCGATTTTTCGCCTCCGTAAAGCGGGGAATTCACTTTTCGGACATGCCCACGGGCATGTCTGTAGACGTGTCTGCCGGACTTCGCTACTGTAGATCTGTGCAAAGTTTGATAGTGTAGGACCGTCACAGTCGGTCTAGCAGACTTGCTTGTTGAACGTCCATGCGATCCCATTTTGTCTGCGCGGGCACAGACATAAAACAAACTGATGATGTGTGTGTAGTGTATTGCGGTGACAGTCATGCCCGCGGGCATGTCCGTCAAGGGAATTCCCCGCTTAAGGCCCCATATTGTGATTATTGATGAGTTCAAACGCAATTAGAAACTTAAGTTAAATATATATATATATATATATATATATATATATATATATATATATATATATATTGCTCGTATAATAGTATAGTATAGTATAGTATCGCAAGATATATATAGTATACCTTTTTGCGTTTTATATTTAGTACACATTTAGTAAATAAAATTTACAGTAATACAATATTTTATTATCTTTTATTTTTTAAGTATAAGTTGTAAATCCATTACAGCATAAAAAAGTCCACTGGTGAACATATGCCTCACCCAGATTGCCCTCATTGGGAGAATCTTGCCACAGTTGCCACGGTTCGCAGACGGGTTAAACTGCAGTTTTTTTATAATTTTGAGCTGTTATCAGAAAGAGGCTGCTGCCCATCTTTTACTTATTTTAATTTCCCTCTTTCGCCTTTTACGACACCCACAGGACAATATGGGGTAGTGAATGTTTTTACACCGCCACTACACGGTTTATTACAAATAGTAGCTAATGTCAACATTAAATATAAAAAAGCAAAATAAGGTTTTTTGAACAGAGGTTCCTAAACCCCTTTCCACACGGCGTCGTATCATACGCGTATCGCAATAAGCGCGTAGGACGAGAGCAATACGAGCGCGTACATGCTCAAACAAGTCCGCAAACGAAGCGGTGCTGCAGCAAATCGTAGGAGATATTTATTGTCATTTAGAGGTGTAAAAGTAACGAAAAAAAGCGTACCCGTAAGTGATTTCGTTACTTTAACAATTAGTACTCGTTAGTATCGTATCGTTACGTTACTCGTTACTTCTGATACCTCACAACATGCTGTTATGTTAGAGCATCGAATCGAGTCGTATTGCGTACGCGTACAGTATGACGTCGCGGCGTATTTTGAACCAGACTTGTGTTTAAGTTATTCTAAATTTAGTTTAATTTAAGATAAAAGAAAAAAAAACGTGAAAATACGCGATAATAAAAAACAAAAACATACATATTTTTTTTTATAGGAGAGGGGGCAAACGAGCATGCGGCTCACCTGATGGTAAGTGACTACCGCCGCCCATGAACAACTGCAACACCAGGGAGGGAATTGCAGATGCGTTGCCGGCCTTTTAAAAAGGAGTACGCTCTTTTCTTGAAGGTCCCTAAGTCGTATCGGTCCGGAAAAATCGCTGATGGTAATTGATTCCACAAGGAAGTCGTGCGAGGAAGAAAACATCTTCTAAATCGCACAGTGGTGGACCGCCAATCATCCAGATGGTGTGGATGGTATTGGGAGTTCTGCCGCGATGTGCGTTTGTGAAATTTGGCGGCTGGGATTAATCCGAACAATTCCTCAGAGCACTCCCCATGGTAGATGCGAAAGAAAATGCAAAGAGATGCAACATTTCTTCGCAGCGCCAATGAGTCGAGCCGATCGGAAAGGACTCGGTCGTCGACGATTCGAGCCGCTCTGCGCTGGATGCGGTCAAGTGAAAGGAGCTGGCACTGGGGAGCCCCTGCCTAGAGATGGGAACAGTATTCCATGTGAGGCCGAACCTGCGCCTTGTAAAGTTGCAGGCGGTGTGCCGGCATGAAATACTGTCCCGCTCTGCTGAGCACGCCAAGCTTTTTAGAGGCCAATTTGGCCTTCTCTTCCAAGTGACCACGAAACTGCACTTCACTCGATATGTCGACGCCGAGGATTCCAATACTGGCTGCGGCAACCAGGGGAGTGCCTTGAAACTGAGGAGATACGACAAAGGGGTTCTTTTTAGCGGTAAACGCGCAAACTTGTGTCTTCTGAGGATTAAACTGGACTAGATTTAGTCGCCCCCAGTTCGAGACTTTGTCCAGCAAAGACTCGACTTCAGACACAAGTTTGTTCCGGTACTCGGAGACGTTTTCCCGAGAAATATTAGCACGGCCGGTGTATAAAGCATCACCAGTGCTGTCATCCGCATAGCAATGAATGTTACCAGTTAGCAACATATCATTGATATGCAGAAGAAACAGCGTTGGTGATAGCACACAGCCTTGTGGAACACCAGCGTTAATAGGCTTGTAGTCAGAACATGCACCGTCTACAACGACCTTGATGCTCCGATCTGTAAGGAAGCTGGTGATCCAATTGCACAATTTCTCGGGAAGCCCATAGGAAGGGAGCTTCGAAAGAAGCGCTTTGTGCCAAACCCGATCGAAGGCCTTCGCAATGTCCAGACTAACGGCCAACGCCTCCCCCTTGGACTCTACTGCCTCCGCCCATCTATGGGTCAGGTAGACCAGCAGATCACCAGCTGATCGACCCCGACGAAAACCGTATTGGCGGTCACTAATCAGCTGGTAATCCTGGAGGTACCGGATGAGCTGGCAGTTGATAATGGATTCCATTATTTTGGAGAACAAGGAGGTGATCGCGATAGGCCTATAGTTGGACGGGTCTGAGCGGTCGCCTTTTTTAGGGATCGGGTGGACAAAAGCTGTCTTCCATGAATTCGGGACTACGCCTTGGGAGTAGGAGTACCGGAAAAGATGCGTTAGGACCGGTGCCAACTCCGGAGCACACGTCCTCAGCACAATTGGGGGGATTCCGTCAGGCCCACTCGACTTCTGGATGTCCAGGGAGAGAAGTGCTTTGCGAACCGAGCGCTGTAAGAACAGCACATCCGGCATGGAGCACTCACACCGCGGGATGGTCGGCGGTGTTTTCCCCCCGTCATCAAGAGTCGAGTTGGACGCAAAAAGGGAGCCTAAAAGGTCGGCTTTGTCCTTTGCGTCATGGGCCAGTGAGTCGTCCTCCCTGTGCAGAGATGGTAGTGATGGCTTACAGAAATTCCCTTGGACAGCCTTGGCGAGAGACCAGAATGCACGGGTTCCCGAAGGAAGGCGAACTAGTTTCTCGCCAATTCTGCCTATGTGCTCTGACTTTGCCTTGGCAATAACTCTTTTGAAGGACCTGGAGGCAAAGTTATACTTCTTTTTTAGTATGCTGGTGTTTACATCCCGAGTCGCCGAAGCTGCAGCCCAGGCTTGATAACACTCCTGCTTACTGCGTAATGCAATCTTACAGGAGCGACTAAACCAAGGCTGAGATCTGCCTCCGATGGGTACCACAGATGATGGAATAAATAGTTCCATTCCCTGTAGCACCACATCAGTGACAGAGTCAGCAACAGTGCTGGGATCATCCGGCGAGAAGCAAACCCGCCCCCATGGGTAGGATGCAAAGAAAGACCGCATTCCGTCCCAATCCGCCGACCTGTAATGCCAAACACGGCGGCAACCTGCAGAACGCAACCGCGAAGGGAGCGTGAGTGGCACCATACTCCGGATCAGACAGTGGTCCGAAGAGCCGAGAGGGGCATCGACGGAAACCTGATATCCGTCCGGATGAGAGGTCAGCAGAAGGTCCAACAGGGAAGGTGTATGATCCTCCACATCTGGAATCCGCGTAGGCGAAGTAACCAGTTGTGTCAGACCATATGCCAAGGCAAAGTCATAAACAGATCTCCCCGCATGATCGGTTAAATGTGAACCGAGCCATTCGGCATGGTGGGCATTAAAATCGCCAAGGATCACGATCTCTGCGGATGGGACCCGTTGTAGCAAGGAATCTGTAGCCATTTGGACGTGGTCGATGAGTCGGTCTGTTTCGGCATTACCCCTATGGCACCTATAGAGGCACCCGTAGACGCGCGGATGGTCGTCGCTGTCTACGCGTAGCCAAAGGATGGACAGGTCCGAACCTTCAAGACTACCGAGGCGTCGAGAACAGATGTCCTCTCTGACATACACGCAAACTCCAGCCCGAGGCACAAAGGAGTGCTCCAGTTTGTACCCCGGGCAGGAGAGATACGAAATATCAGCCGGAGAGGAAACCTGCGTCTCGGTCAGGAAGAGCAAGGCCGGCTTCGCCGTCTCGAGATGGTAGTGGACGGCGTTTAGGTTAGAGTGAAGTCCCCTGATGTTGCAGAAATTCACGGATAGCGTGTCAGGGGTCGCCTTGGTATTGTTGCTCAGTTTGCCCCGAGCAGTTATGTTTTTGAGCGGAATTTTGCCCCCCCCCAGAATACGCGGGGCAGCCTGAGCACCCACGCTCAGGATTGGAATAACATGGTCGTGGATGCACAGCGAGGGATTCTCCAGGGGTACTGGTACCCTCCTGGGGTAGTCTTTTGTGTAATTCCGCTACCATGTTGATGGGGGGGGGGGGGGATTGGGCCTCCGGCCACCTGCACTCACCAGACGAAACGCAGAAGCAGAGCTTCTACTTCACGCCGGTATTCTGTGAGGTCGTGGTACCAACCCGGCTCGAGCCGGCCCATACGTGCAACAGCAAAAACTGCTGCATGGCTCTACCACCGTTGAAAAATATAAAAATATTTCTAATTTGTAAAAAATACGTTTCTTTTTTTTTTTCGTTATCTTCTTATGTTCCAATCTAAAACTTCGTGTACACACACAATACCTTCAATAAGTAGTAAAAGACTTGGACGACGAATTTCCAAATTATACTTTACCTAATAAACAAACATCGCTCTTTGTAATGTACGTTTTTAAATTCACCGAATAAGTGTGCGCATGCGTAAAACATACGATCAGCAAATGTTTCAATACACGCATCACGTATCAACGGTGCTTGCGTGAACTGAAACAGTGTAGGTACCCATAGTACGAAAAATGCGAGTAACGAAAGACATTCATGTGTAACGTTTCGTTACTCGGTACTAGATGGCGCACCCGTTACTCAGTACCGAATACATACGGTTTGCTACAGCTTTATTGTCATTACGATAGTCGTAGTGCACTGGCGTAAAAAAGCAAGCGTAAAAAGTGAACTGTTCATTAATTTCTTTAAAATTTTAACTGAATTTTAATTTTTTTTAATTCTTACGACTTTTAATTTCAATAGGTATGAATAGGACTGAAAAAGTGAATTAGTGAAACTGGGTGAAGAATTGCCTTGTCTATATAATCATTCATTAAGTGAATATTCAAGGAAAGATGTAACGCATAAAGCTTGGGCAGAAATATCGTCGTAAATATCGCTTTCTACTTCTTACATAATCTAACAATAAAAATCGTCTAAAAAGAAAGTAAGATAATCTATCAGTTTACCCAACACATCTGGTATCGTTGACGCCATGATTTCAACTGAAATCTTACAAAACGACGCGTCTACTCTACGATTCGTTTGCAGAACACTGCAGGTCTCGTACGCGTTGCGTAGTAACGATACGCTTACGATACGATTACGCTTAAGACTCGTGTGCGAAGAGCCTAACCCTTTATATCATTCGTTATTCGAGTGTGCACCACCTCTGTATCGACCTAGGCATATGTCCTATGTCAGGTTTTAATTTTAGGCATTCCTAGTGTATGAGACATCTCAGGTGTTATTTATTCGTCTTGCTTTTGCAGAATTCTTAAAAAACGAGAGTACCATAACTTTAAAACGAAGTTATACTTGGTATTTGGTATACTCGGTAAAAAAAAAAAAATATCGGAAGTGTGACGACATTTTTTTAATTGCATGTGTACCACGTGTCTAATAATAATGTCCTTCAGATCGAATTTCGGTCACGGCGACCAGTCTCAGCGGAGACTAGCCATTTGCGCAAGACAGTGTAGAGCACGTATTGTGTGTGCACAAGCACAGATACACTCTCTATACACGACTGGAAAGAGGTCAAGCGCAGGATTTAGACCCGACCCGGGATTCAAGCCGGGACCATATGATCAGTATTTTTTTTATAGGATAAGGGTGACAAACGAGCACACAGTCCACCTGATGGTAAGTGATTGCTGCGGCCCATAGACATCTACATCTATCCTCAATTACAAGTCAAAATGTAGATGCGTTGTCACCCGTGAGGACTAAGATGGAATGCCTCATTTCCAGTAAAAAGGGCCTCCGGCCACCTGCACTCACCAAGCGAAACGCAGAATGTAAACCTCTACTTCACGCTGGTTTTCTGTGAGGTCCTGGTACCACCCCGGTTCGAGCCGGTCCATCCGTGTGACAGCAAAAGCTGTCGCGTGGCTCTACCACTATATTCATGCTTACGACCACTTGACCAATGAAGTAGAATAGAATGGAATAGAATCATTTTTATTCAATAGTAGCTGTTCCCCGCGACTTCGCCCGCGTGTAATTTAGGGTTTTAATTTTTTGCGAGTAAGATAAGTAGTCTAAGTTACTCCCTATAATATCAGCTATCTGCCAGTGAAAGTCCCGTCGAAATCGGTCCAGCCGTTTCGGAGATTAATTACTTAAATGTAATTGTTATTAAAATTCCTATTGGTAATCATACGTGTGTAATATTTTTTTAATAAATAAGACTGGAATCTAAAAGTTGGCATGTATCGTTTCGAAGCATTTTGGTACGTAGGAGACATGGAACAGCATCACTGCCCAGCGCCCACTATTACTTGACCAATGTGGGGAGTATTGGCAAATCATGCAAATAACGCTTGCCAGTTGGCGCATGCTTGGAAAGTCCTATGTAGGTATATGATATTTAATTTAGTCATAATAATGCTTGACTAGGTAATACACCCAATTTAAATTCGACTATCGAATCCGACTATTTAGCACAGAGTCCACCTGATGATAAGTGACTGCAGGGGCCCATAGACATCTATATGGATGCGTTGTAAGCCCTGAGGACTAAGATGGAAGGCCTCGTTTTCAGTAAAAAGGGTCTCCGGTTCTCTACACTCACCATGCAAAACATTAGCATTAAGCTGCTATTCTGTGTACCCTGGTATTCTGTGAGAGCGTGGTCCTACCCCGGTCGAGCCGATCGATTCGCGCTACAACCATAGTATGGCTGCAGTGTGGCTCTACCATGTATAAAAGTTCTACCGCGTATAATAGTTTTGATGTTAGTGTTCGACCATTAATTTCATTGACATGCATGGACTATAAAATGAAATTGACGTTTTGTTAAACTGGCCTATTTGAACTGTGGAAAATATAGCGATATTGTAGAAAAAACGTAACCCAAAGTACCAAAAAATTAATAAACGCTTTTTAAATAGAAATTAAAATTTAATTGAATTTAGAATTCTAAGTCAAACCAGTTCAAAGCGGCCAGTTTAATAAAATGACAAATGTCTTAGGTTAAGACCTAATATAATGAATGAATTCGAAGGTAACGGATATAAGCTGCAGTAAACGATTTAATTTCCAGGTACAATGATTAATTACATACATAAAAATTAAAAACAACGTCACGGATCAAACGAGTCACAACGATTGTGGAATGTCGAGCTCTTGTTCACATGCTCTTGTTTTCTCCTCAACTGTATGTGATACTGTTTCTTCGTCCGCGTTTATTTATTACGATTGGATTTTCGTGGTTTTAATTTTTATGCGCGGGACCATAATTATTATTTTAGAAAAACGGCTAAACCGATTTTCACGGGACGTTCATTGGCAGATGCTATTCATATGAATTTAGTAACTAGTTGACATTTTATGAACAATTTAAATATTATATCAACGGCACCCGGCTTACCTAGACAGGCCCGAAACTAAGCTATTACAAGGTGTAAATTTAAAATTTAGTACAACCGACTTCAGTATAAATATAATTTATTACATATCGATTTTTAAAACTGCTCGACCAATTTCGATAAAATTTAAATGGGACCTCCTGAGAAGTGTACTTTATAAACAAAAAAAAATTACAAATCGGTTCAGGCGTCTTCGAGTGATCGGTGAACATACATAAAAAAATATTCCGACGAATTGAGAACCTCCTCCTTGAAGTCGGTTGAAAAGCTTTTCACATTACAAACAGACTATTTATTTATTTATATAGACAAAAAAACTTCATACCTTGTGCGTTCCATTTATTATTCTATTCCAAAAATCGTGGCGCTACGCACGCCAACGCACCCATTTCACAAACTATATTATAGTTTCGTAAATATACTAATTCTAACTCCTAGGTTAGAATTCTAACTTTCACTAATGCACTCTCTAGTGGTTCTTAAACTGATTCCAAGATTTTGATATCGTATGACTAGACTGTTACATAGTAATATATTATACGTCATAAACTGAACGCGCGAAAAACTCACGTACACGTATTCTGTACATTGCCTCCACACACCTATTATAGTTATATATCTATAATGGTTCTGAAAGCGATCCCAAGAATTGATTTCGTAGGGCCAGACGGGTATAATGTGATAAAGTAAATACGTAAATACAATAATATATCATAACTTGACGAACGCATAGAACACTCACATGCAATCATGTTACATTCACATCTCTAGTGATCCCGAACCCAACATTTGATATCGTACCGCTAGCTTGTTACCTTGTTACAATGTAATAGAGATAATTTGACATAATTAATATCGATGCGCAAAAAAAATACAAAGTCATACCCACACATAACATTATATTCGTTCACATACCATCTTCACACTCTACACACACATTAAACTTACACACTACACTTACACTATACACACACTTTGACTGCCTCGTTGGTCTAGTGATTGTAGTAGTGCGACTGCTGATCATGAGGTCCCGGGTTCGAATCCCGGGTCAGGCCAAAAAATCAGTTATTGAGTTTTTCCATCAAGAAATTCTCAGTAGCTGCCCGGAGTCGGGAAGTTGGCGGTGCTTCACCCCCGTGCCTCGGGAAGCACCTAAAGCCGTTGGTCTTGCGCCTGATCTCTCTCCGGTCGTGTCGGTTTACCGTCCCATCGAGCTATGAGAGTGAGGGAATAGAGAGTGCACCTGTGCTTGCGCATACACTTGGGCACTATAATCCTGTCCTGCGCCGATGGCTAGTCTCCGTTGAGACTGGCCGCCGTGGCCGAAATTCGGTCTGAAGGACATTATTAGTATTATTACACACACTTGACACATACATACTTTATACACATACCCTCACTTAATATTTAATTATAAACTATGGGAAGAGCAGACCCACCCAATATAAGCATTTTTATTTTTTTACATGCTTCCTGGGTGGTTCTGGCCACGGCGTAATACTGTAACTTATCAACGTTAAGGAAATAAACTATTTATTAATTTAATTTTTTAATTTGGTGTGCTTAAATCTTTAGTAATGATAATATTATTTTAGGTATGTCAATAAGCGGAATATTAACTGTTGTCTACAGTATGTTGGACGGTTTTGGACCGTGGTGGTATGTCTTGACTGTTATACCCACGTCTTTCACGGGAGGCTTTACGTCACTTTTTACCGGTGCCTTTTGCTACGTGAATGACATCACTACAGTTGAAAAGAGGTCATTTAGGTAAAGAATTTGTTTGGCACGAATGTGAGTCTAATGCTGCGTAACTGCTTATGCTGATGTAAATAATTACATATAAGATAGTATTTGTGACCTGTTAATTCTGATTTCAGGATGACTGTTGTAGAAGCTGCTGTATCCGTTGGTAGTGTCATAGGTTCCATGGCCAGTTCGTACGTCTTGAGGGCAGTTGGACATGTGTACCTGTTACTCATAACAGTAACCCTTCAAGTTGCGGCGTACGTTTTTACTAACGTGTGCTTGGAGGAATCGTTACCGGGTGCAGTCCAGGTACTATTTTATGAATATTATTTTTAATAAACTAACCATGATAAACGAGCATGCAGTCCACCTGATGGTAAGTGAATGTTGTGACCCATAAACACCTATATTCATCCTCGGTTGAGAATACGTATGTAGCTGAATTTGACCCCAAGGGACTAAGATAGAATTCTTCGTTACCGTAAAAAGGGTCCCAGGTTCTTCCAGTTTCCTTAGCGATGTGGGTCCTTTATTCCGTTGAAGTTAGTCTGGGTTGTACCGCCCTCTTAGCTATGTCTGCCACCAAACAGCACTGCAGCATTGTGGGTAAAAGAACCCGTATAATAACTGTACGAGACTTTACATTAATAAATCCACAAGAGTGATAAGGATTTGTGACCTTCTTTATTTAAACATGTGCAATAGCTGCATACCAACACTGGCTGTTAGCGCGGTTGTAAATCCTTTATTGAAAAAAAAAATATTAAAAAGCTGATCTTCCTAATCATATTCATATTTCTCATTCCAAAGAGTCTGAACTAAGAACTCAGTTTGCCGAGATGATTGAGTTGCAGTAAGGAAAAAACTAAAGTTACATTCTATGCACTTGCTTCTCTTATTTCTGAGACTAGGTATACAGGTATTATAGTTCGATGCGACGCTCCAGTGCATGTTGGCGGAATCAATTTTTTTTATAGGATAGGGTGACAAACGAGCACACACAGTCCACCTGATGGTAAGTGGTTGCTGTGGCCCATAGACATCTACATCTATTCTCGTTTGCGAATCAAAATGCAGATGCGTTGTCACCCGTGGGGACTAAGATGGAATGCCTCTTTTCCAGTAACTCACCATACGAAACACAGCAGTGTTAAGCTGCTATTTTACGCTGGTATTCTGTGAGAGCGTGGTCCTTCCCCGGTCGAGCCGACCCATTCGTGCTACAACTATACTATTAATATAGCTGCAGCATGGCTCTACCACGTAAAAAAAACGTATATCCTCGAAATATTTTTATTCATCAGGCATGCAGGGTTATTCACGATGTATTCCTTCACCGCCGAGCACGTGGTAAATCAGCATCTAAAATTGCAATTAACAATTTCATTGGTGCCGGCAGGGATCGAACCCGGGTTGCTCGCGTACTGTGTTTACAGCAATAGCTTAGGCCCTGCGCTACCACGGATCGTTTTGTAATAATTTTGCCTTTTTTTAAGTAAGGAGGAAAGATGAATGTCTGGCAATGTTGTAGTGAAATAATCGCTCTGTGTAGTAGTTACTTAGTAGTTAGTAATGTCCGTCTATTTAATATCCTAAGTCTTGCATTATCGTTTTAAACTAAAGTATAACAGAGTGAAAGAGTATAAATCACACTGCTGGTCAACTGGTCTCCTCTCAGTTTGAGTGGCTTAACATTTATTAAGTTTATTATTTAATTTTGTACTACAAAATCATGGAAGCACGTTCTACATTACGTAAAAATTGATGTACATATTATATTAATATTATGTACCTAAGTATAACTTATTAAACCCTTTTGTTTTAGGGCACTCTGTCATCTGTTTTAGATTTTTCGCTTGTAAAAGAGATGGTTCATAAATGCTTCAAGAAGCGGCCAAATCACGGTCGTGCTAAAATCCTGCTCTTGACCTGTGCGAATAGTTTGTCAGTATTCATTATGTACGGCTTAATGAATTTGGAGTACGATTACACGAGGGCAAAGCTTAATTGGGTCATTAGGCAGTACACGATGTATGCAGCAGTGAACACGACGATATCTTTTCTTGGCTCTTTTATTGGAGTCCTTTTGCTGCAGAGGATATTTCGTATTAGCGACTTGTCATTTTCTGTTGTAGCGTTCTTGTCGTCTACAATTGAATACGTAATAAAGACGTTCGCAGTTACCACGTGGTATATGTACTTGGGTAAGTTTCCATACTGTTATATATGTATACTATTTAAGCTCTAATCGTCATGAAGAATCATTTAAGGCGTAATTTATCTTTTATAAAATCTTAATTTTATTACAAATAAATTATTTCTAAATTAATTATAATTTAAAAGATTAATTTATAAAATCGTTTTAGATGGAGCAATAGGCAATAATAGCCTTATCACTATTAATGTTTGCGTTTACGATTTACTTTAAACTATGTACAAACTTTACAAACCGAAATTTTTGCTACTATAGCAGTGTCTTTCTGATAACAACTAATAAAATAATAAAACTACGGTTGCCAACCCGCTTGCCAAGTGTGGCAATATGGCAAATATTCCCCCTATAAAACAATTATGCGGGAGGCCTATATTCTGCAGTGGATTTTGATACAAACAGAAGATAGGGTTTATTAGATGGGCGGAATTTTTAAAAAGTGTACCAAGTTAAAATGAAGGTCCTTATTTGTTATGCTTTTTTTTTCAAAATGTGTCGTTGAATTTATAAAATATATTAATTGACTTTTAATAAAATGTATAATATATTTGAATAACTGCTATAAATGAATTATAATAAGTTAATGAAATTCCGTAATAGAATTTTGGGTTCCACTGAATAACAATTTAATATCTAACACAGTGATTTATATAGAACGGGTTCAATGAAAATCATATTTTTATTTATATAACATATCTTTATCGATGAAAAAATTAACATTTACTTCTGACAACGGAATTAAAAATTAAAATAATCGTATGTTTATGTATATCCTCTGACTTACTTGGTGACTAATCAGTTGCGTGTCTTCGTAACAGTAATTAAAATATTATTAACTGAACATGAAAGCGAAAATAAATTCCTACTTTTGGATTTTTGTTAGTGGGACAGTTAATCATTGGAACGTAAAGATAGTGGAAAAATAAGGTCTCTGATTACAATGAAGGATTTTTTTGCCAATTTTAATTTCTTTACAAACATATTTAAATTATTTTGCTTAGTTCAATGTATTAACTAGGAAAACTAAATAAGATTCTTTAATCAAAACAATACGACACTTTTGAACAATTAGATAATTATTAAATTATACATTTATTTTATTTAGATTGGCCAATGTATCTGTAAGAAATCGTTTCTGTTCTTCTCTCTTAGTTCCTTTTTCAGTACGACATTCTCTTTTACCAGCAGCACATCTGCTGATATCGTCAAGTAAGTAAGAAATTTTCTAATTCGTTTACAATTTTATAATTTTTTAAAGTTATTTTACGCTTTCTTATTCAAAGCTAGCACGGCTCTTTAAAATGATACAACTCATTCGGAAAGTCGTGTTTATAATGATTACCTATAATCGCTAATGTTTTTTCATCAAGTTATGTAATGCAAGTTATATTAAAATGCGTTTTACATGGGAAATTATTAAAGCAAAGTATTATTACGAGGGCTGCACTAAAAGTATCGGGAATGGAATATTTCCACTGTTCCTGTCATATTAAAATCTTTTTATTTGAAAACTCCTTGGTTTTAAAAATCGAATACCATTTATTTATTTAAAAAAAGATTCTCGGTCTTGTCACAAGGTTTCGCCAAACTTGTTTAGTCGTTGAGAAAATGGAATTGACTCGAGAAAATTCAAGAGCGATGATTTATTATGACTTTCGAAGTGGTTTAACACGAAAACAGTGTGTTGACCGGATCATTTCTGCATTTGGTGATGAAGCCCCATCCAAAACCATAATTTAACGCTGGTTTGCTGAATTTCAACGTGGAAGTGTCAAGCTCATTGATGATCCCCGTCAAGGTCGTCCAAAAACTGCAGTCACCCAAGAAAAGTTGATGCTGTGCGTAAGCTGATTGAGGAAGATCGACATGTGACATACCGCGAAATTCAGGCAACTTTAGACATTGGCATGAGTCAAATACAAATAATCTTGCATGAACAATTAGGTGTAAAAAAGTTGTTTTCCCGATGGATACTGCATTCGCTCTGTGAAGAGCAAAAAGCGGCTCGCGTTACTTGGTGCGTCAGAACTCTCGAAAGATTCCACGCAGGATCCTCAAATGCTGTATACAACATCGTATCAGGTGACGAATCCTGGATATATGCGTACGAACCCGAAACAAAAAACCAGTCACGAGTTTGGGTGTTCGAAAATGAGTTAAAGCCAACAAAAATTGTTCGTTCACGGAGTGTTGCAAAAAAAATGGTGGCTACGTTTGTCTCCAAAACCGGCCATGTTACGACTATTCCTCTTGAGGGACAAAGAACGGTTAATGCAGAATGGTATGCTAGCATTTGTTTGCCACAGGTCGTTTCTGAACTCCGCAAAGAGAACTGCAACCGCCGCATCATCCTGCATCACGACAATGCGAGTTCTCACACCGCACGCAGAACAAAAGAGTTTTTAGAGCAAGAAAACATAGAATTATTAGACCATCCGCCGTACAGCCCCGATCTAAGCCGTAATGATTTCTATACTTTCCCTAAAATAAAGAATAAATTGCGTGGACAGAGATTTTCATCACCTGAAGAAGCTGTGGACGCCTACAAAACGGCCATTTTGGAGACCCCAACTTCCGAATGGAATGGTTGCTTCAATGATTGGTTCCATCGTATGGAAAAATGTGTCAAATTTCGCGGAGAATACTTCGAAAAGCAATAAATACATTTTTAAATAGTAATGTTGTGTCACTTCCTTGATTCCCGAAATTTTCAGTGCCGCCCTCGTAGTAGATATACTTGAAATTTTTTCGATTTAAATCTCAAAGAAAATGAAAACCATAAAAATTCTTACTATAGTCAGCCATGTTACCAAGCACTACAAAAACAAATAAAAGATCTGCATTTTGTTTAGTTTTTAGTTTAAAAATTATTTGCGTCTATTTTAATTACACAATAAAATACAAAAAATGCTAAATGATACTAAAGAAATGCATCGTTATGCACTCAGCTTTATTGTTCCACTGTATAACAATTTGCTCCACTGACTATCATTTTTAAAAGAATTAGTCAGTGGAATGTAACGAAACTCCGGCAGCAAACATGTTTTCTTTATTATGTTCATGACTCGTAGTTATATCAATGAAATAATGTAAGAATTTATGAAACTATTAACTGGTTGATCGTAAATTATTATAATTAAGCACACACTAAAAAGCTCTACTAGCGCTCGCTGTAAGCTTCACAGTACTCGAGCAACCCGGTTTCGATCCCCGCCGGCACCAATGAAATTGTTAATTGCAATATTTTAAGTGCTGATTTACCACGTGCTCGACGGTGAAGGAAAACATCGTGAGGAAACCTGCATGTCTGAGAAATAAGAAAAAAAATATTTCGAAGACATGTGAAGTTCGCCAACACGCATTGGTGGGGCAGCGCGGCGGATATTTCCTTGCCCTAAAACCCTCTCAGAAATCAGAGGAGGCCTGTGCCCAGCAGTGGGACGTAAATAGGCTGCAACTTTACATACTAAAAATATGATAAATTGCCAAATTACCTTAAAAAGCGCTGTTAGTCACTGGAATGTATTTTGTGTTCACACATACTCGTCCTCAACGTAGCACTTGTCCACGAGTATTGCCAAATCGTTGCCAAAGATGGGGGGTGGCCAATGAGCTGTTTTGTAATGTTGCAAATGAAAAATCTTTTATTTAATTTAGTATATTTTCTTCAAACCATTTAAACTCGCGTTGATAAGAGGAAAATCCACCCGGTAAAATTCTGAGACTTTGATTTAAAAAATAATTTTAAAAAACTGTGTTGTTTTACTTAATTGTTGTATAGGTTTTCTCGAAAATATAAGGTTTAAGCCGTCGAATGATGTTATTAGATCAATTCACATACTGATAACCTAACAGTTATTCAACTTTAAATATCATTACTTAACGAGGAAACATGGTAAAAACTAGTTTATTGGTATCTTTTTTAGAATATAACATTATAAATAAACATATAAACACTGAAAAAAAAATATCGAAATACTACCAAATATATTATGCTCTACTAAATGACGTTAAAAATATTTACGTTATATCAATGGTTTAAGTAAAAAAAAAAACTCGAAACATAAAGGACATCGAAAAAACTTAAGGTACACTTTTTAAAAAATATGCCCAGATAGGAATTGGGAATTACAGATTTAAAAAAAAACCTGTTGTTTCAGGTGCTGGAGTATCTTTATTCAAACGTTTATCATCTCCATTGATCCGATCCATGTTAACGAAAATGTTGCCTGTGGAAGACATTGCGAAAGGTTTTGCTCTGATGTGCGCCGTTGAAGCCATTTCCTCCTTGATATCACCAGCACTGTACAGTTCATTGTATGTTTCTACTATTAAATGCTTCCCGGGCGCCATCTATGTGCTCAGTAGCGGTATTACAGGATTGTGTATTCTTTTTTTGGGGTAAGTATACAAAATTCCTGTCTAATACTATAATCTTAAAAACTTTAAGTGACTTAAGTAGACTAAGAGTACGGACTTTATTGTTGTGTAAAATTGTAACGCATAACTTTTGTTTGAAACTTTATATTTATAAAGTTTATGAGATAATGGTCAAAAACCATTTATATCAATATTCGATTTCACGAAAAATCCGCATTTTTTTCGGATAAAAAGCCTAGATAACTCTTGGAATTACTCTCTACCTGTTCATGAAATTTTATCAATCGGTTCAGCCATTCCGAAGATTAGCTCGGACATAGAGACGACGGATAGACAAACAAAAATTTTAAGAATGGTTATGTTTTCATAGCATGCAAATAACGCCCGGAGCTTATAACAGGTCAGTTATTTCAATATAACAGACGCTCTTCAACTTCATTTATATAGAATAGATAATTCACAAAAATCATTTATGCTAGTATAACGTACTATTTTATATTCTGTGGAAGAGTCATCAAAAGCTAAATACCATCAGATTTGGATTTTCCTAAACAAGTACTTTCTGCATAAATTAAAAGAAAAGCCACAAATATATACATTGTAAATAAAAATGTAAATATAGTGCTTGAAGTAAATTTTATATTAAAAGTCTTAAAGTTCCTTTTTGTACTATCTTATTATATCTTATTTTGTCAACATTCATGGACACACTTTGGTGACTTTTTTTTATAGGATAGAGTGACAAACGAGCACACAGTCCACCTGATGGTAAGTGGTTGCTGTGACCCATAGACATCTACATTTATCCTCAATAAAGAATCAAACTGCAGATGCGTTGTCACCCGTGAGGACTAAGATGGAATGCCTCTTTTCCAGTAAAAAGGGTCTCCGGTTCTCTACACTCACCATACGAAACACAGCAGCATTAAGCTGCTATTTTACGCTGGTATTCTGTGAGAGCGTAGTCCTTCCCCGATCGAGCCGACCCATTTGTGCTACAACTACCTATACTACTAATATAGCTGCAGCATGTCTCTACCACGTAATACAATACGTGTTATGTAATCGATAATTATTTAGCAATATATTTATTTTTAACCAAAGATATTTTATTTTTAACTTAATAATAATGTCTCGCATAGCGAGAGACAGATAATTGTAATAATTATTGTAATTTTAATAACGAACTTATGTAATCGATTGTTATATTCTCTCCTCCACTTAATATTCTTTAGTTACATTAGGAATCAGCAAAACAGAAAAATTATAAGGACAACAAGTTTATCCAGTTTTTTCTTTATTCCTTTTTGTAAGATGGAAAAAACACTTTTTTACTTGTTTTACTTGACCGCATTATAGCCGTCGTTCTCCTTTTGTAAATGCATATAGGTACTTTATTTAACTATAAAAGCTAGATTTGTATAGCGTATAGCTCGATGACTCACAAGTTAGGAGAACTAACGTGAAACAAACATAACCTACCGTTAAATTTTTAACGATTACAATTCCTATTAAAAGGAGCAATTTGATGACAGCCAAACTATTAGGCCGGCGTGTTTTTACCCATGGTTAGCTTTACGTAGCTTGCTTACGTGTTTCTAGGACCCAAAATAGTACGCTTTCAATAGTGTACGCGTAGCACTTAATGTTGTCTATAGTATGTCGTATAGCCGTAGAGCTATCTGCAAGTTAAAATAATTTGAGTGATGAAGAATTAGCACCAGTTACTCGACTCCATTGGGTCAGTAGTTCATTCTTGGGGCGATGTATACGCTTTTACAACAAAATCTCAGAAACGAATATTGAATATAAAAGAGTTATTATAATATTAAGAAACTTATGGATCATAATAAACCGGAATGAGGTGATCGCTACCAAGTATTTACACATTCTAATTTATTTCAGGTTCGTGCAATATTTCATTTGGAAAGGATCTCAAGGAAGTTTTCAACAATTAGGGGAAGAAGACACATCGTAAATGTTTTAAGTACATAAAATAGTAATATTATACTTACACTTACACTTACACTTACACACACACACACACACACACACACACACACACACACACACACACACACACGCACGCGCGCACGCGCTCACACGCGTGTGTAAACGCGCACGCGCACGCACACACACGCACGCACACACACACACACATATATATATATATATATATATATAAACTTTATATATATATATATATATATATATATATATATAAACTTTATATATATATATATATATATATATATATATATATATATATATATATATATATATATATATATATATATATAAAGTTTACGACGTAATAATAAACGAATTTACTCACAAATTAAGGACAAATCTCGTCTAGTTGTCACAAACAATAATATATATAAGTATCTTTTTTGAAATTATACTCTAACTTTTAAATGGTTTTGTGAAAAGGTTTTGTATAGAAATAGAAACACCATTGTACCTATATTTGTTAGATTTCATCACTATTATCATTTAAAATATATGTATTAAAAATAGTAAAATTTACTAGCAAGCGCTCGCAGATTTTTTTTAAATTTATTATTAGATAAAAAAAATTTACAATATTGCTATGCGGCACTGCGAAAAACCACGCAGGTTTGTGTTGCGTGCTTCTGAATTCCAGACGATTTATTAAGCGAGATATTATGCATGCGCTGGTGCGCTACCATATTTATTTTTGGATGGTATTGTTATTAAATTTTTTTGAGTTACTTTGCGGGTCTGAATTTTGTCTGAGACTATATGTTGTATACCTAAATTAAAGAATTGTTCTTTTAACAATTGATATTGGACTTTATACAATTAACAATAATTGTTTATGGCTTTAGTTTAGTTATATAGTAGACTAGTTTGACCTAAGTTGACCCGAAGGGCAAAAATGTGATATTGATATGGTTTTTGTGATAATGATAATAATAAAAAGTCAAGATCTTAACGATTGTACTTATATTTTATTTTAATAAATATGTTTCATAATTTGTTTTATTAAGATTTGTTGCATTTTTTAATGCAGTAAAACCGAGTGAATCTAGCATTTTGTATTCCAGGATAACCAATAACTTCTTAGATTTAAAATTTCCAGCACTAATTCGTACAAAAATGAGAAGCAGTTAACAATATTTATACTTCGACAAGACTCGCAAATATGAAAAATGTTAATACTTTTGAAAAACTCCTGAGGTTATTTCTTGCTTTAAATAGTAAAAAGGATGCAGAGACGTTTTTTTCTATAAGGTCCCATTCTGCAGTGTGGAGGCTGATAACATTGCGATATTTTGGAACATTTTCAGAGCGTTGTTGGACACTCTTGTTTAAATTTAACAAGGTTAAATAATTTTGCTACAAAAAAGGTGATATCACTGCCTCGTTAATATAAACCGTTTAGTGGTTGTTGTAGTGTTATTGCTGACCATGAGGTCCCGGGTTGAAATCCCGGGTCGGGTCAAAAAATCAGTTATTTTTTTCGTCAAGAAACTCAGTAGCTGCCCAGAGTCAGGAAGTTGGCGGGAAAGTAGCCTCGGAAAGCACGTAAAACCGTTGGTTCTGCGGCTTATCTCTCGCCGGTCGTGTCTGTTTATCGTCTCATCGAGACTATGAGAGTGAGGAAATAGAAAGTGCACCTGTGCTTGCGCATACACTTTGGCACTATAATCCTGTCCAGCGGCGATGGCTAGTCGCCGTTGAGACTGATGGCCGTGACCGAAATTCGGTCTGGAGGACATTATTATTTTGGCTCAGACTCAGGGTAACCTCAAGTTTTGACTTTTCTTACTCTAATAAAAAAGAAATAGACGCTAGTTTGACTGGCTCGATAACTCTGAATTGGCGTTTGCGGTGTGCACTAATTCAATGTACTCACCTGTAGGAGTATTTGTACCGCTTTCTTTTTAAATCTACCTAACTCTGTATTCAGTGGCGGATCATCCTAAAGGCAAACTAAGCACGTACCTAGGGGCGCGCGGGGAATTAAATTCCACAGTATGGTCGTCAGAATATTCCGCGTAAATCTCACAGTAGTGAAACGCCAGCCATTGAGAGGATGAGGATGGAATTTCGAGTTCTGTTGCAGTGTAAGATGGTGAAATTCAGCAGCTGGAATTAATCGGAACAATTCTTCTGAGTACTCCCCGTGGTATATGCGGTAGAAGATGCATAGAGATCGGAAAGGACTTGATCATTGACGATTCGGGCCAATCTTCGTTGAATACGGTACTGTACGTCTCTCAAAATGGCGATGCCAACGATTCCGATGCTGGCTGAGGCAACGGTGGCAGTGTCCTGAAATCGAGGAGATACGACAATGGGGTATTTTTTTGCGGTAAACGCGTATTTTGTGTCTTTTGGGGATTAAACTGAACTACATTTAGAAAGACTCGACTTCAGACACAAGTTCGTTGCGGTACTCGACGACGTGTTGTGTAATAACAAAGAATGTTACCGGTATGCAACATATCATTGATATGCAGATGAAACAGGTTAGGCGATTACACGCTGTGAATCCTTGTGGGAGACAAGCATTCACAGGCTTGGAGTTTGGTGGAAAACTGGTGGCCCATTTGTATAATTTCTTGGGAAGCCCATAAGAAAGAAGTTTTGAAAAAAGCGCTTTGTGCCAAATTCAGTCGAAGGCCTTCGCTATGTCCAAATTAACCGCCAGGGCCTTCAACTTGGTTCGACTGTCTTCGGTATCCTATTTGGTAGAAGATCATCAGCTGAGCGACCTCGACGAAAAACGTATTGACGGTCACTAATCAGCTGATGCTATTCAAGTTCCCTGATGATCTGGCAGTTAATAACAGATTCCATTATTTTGGAGAACAAGAAGGTGATTGCGATAGGCCTGTAGTTGGACGGGTCCGAGCGGATCCTTTTTTAGGATTCGAGTGCACTAAGGCTGTCTTCCATGAGCTTGGAACGACGCCTAAAGAGTGTGAGAACCGGAAAAGTTGCGAAAGAACAGGTGCTATATCTGGAGCACATGTCTTCAGCACAATTGGGGGGATTCCGTCAGGCCAACTCCACTTCGAGACATCCAAAGACTACTTTACGCAGTACTGCTTGTTATAAACATTCACAGTGCACGATGATTTTCGGTAGATTCCTCCTGTTGTAGAGAGTCGAGTTAGATGCAAAAATAGAACCTAAAAGGTCGGAAAGAGGAGAAATCCTTTGCGGCATGAGCTAGCGAGTCATCATCCCTGCCCAGAAATGGTAATGATGGCTTATAGATGCAGAGTTCCTGAAGGAAGGCGAACTAGTTTCTCGGCCCAAGCCCTGTAACACCTCCTTTCTCCGCGGCACAATTTTGATGGAGTGACCGAACCAAGGCTGGGATCTACCGCAGATAGGCACTTCAGATAAAGGTATGAAAAATTCCATTCCCTGAAGCGCCACATCGGCAACAAACTCGGCAACAATGTTGGGGTCATCCAGCGAGAATCAAATCCGCCCAAATGGGTAGGATGCATAAAATACATTTCATCTTAGTCCACAGGGTTGACAACGCATTTGCATTTTGACTCTTAATCGAAGATAGATGTCTATGGGCCATAGCATCCACTTACCATCATATGGACTGTGTGCTCGTTTGTCACCCTTATTCTATAAAAAAGCCCGCATCTAATCCTACTCAGACGACCTATAGTGCCACACACGGAGACAGCCTCCAGGTACAGGAAGTGATCCGAAGAGCCAAAAGGGACACAGACTGAGACCTGATATTTATCCTGGCGAGAGGTCAGGAGAAGGTCCAACAGGAAAGGTGCATGGTCCCCACGTTTGGAATCCGCGTGGGTGAAGTTGTCTCAGATCATATGCCAAGGCAAAGTTGTAAACAAATCTCCCCGCATTCGGCGTGGAAATCGTCAAGGAGCACGATCTTTGGACGTGGTCGATGAGTCGGTCTGTCTCGGCAACACCACTGTGGGACCTATAAAGGCATCCATAGACGCGGGGGTGGTCGTCGCGCTCCATGCGTAGCCATAGCATGGACAGATCCCTGCCTTCAAGACTGCCGAGGAATCGAGAATAGATATCCTCTCTGACGTACACACGAACTTCGACCTTAGGAAAGGAGTGTTCCAGTTTGTAATCAGGGGAAGATATATAAGATGTATCAGCCAGAGATACATCATATTTATCTTACCATCTTTTTACGTGTTTTTTTACGCTATATTAGTAGTATAGTTGCAGCACGAAGACCCTTTTTACACGAGGCATTCCATCTTAGTCCTTACGGGTGACAACGTCATTCGTCAAATCTGCATTTTGATTTAAAATCGAGGATAGATGTATGTAGATGTCTATGGGCCGCAGCAACCACTTACCATCAGGTGGACTGTGTGTTCGTTTGTCACCCTTATCCCATAAAATATAGAGAACTGCGTCTTGGTGAGAAAGAGCAAGACCGGCTTAGCCGTCTCTAGATGGTGGTGGCGTTAAAGTTTTTTTTTTCTTTTAAAAAACGTTACCCCAACACTAGGATTTTCTCCTGTATCGTGGAGGCAGTTTACAAACACAAATTGCACAAGGACAAACATCCAGACCCGGAACAATTATTTGTAGGCTATACAAATACTTGTTCCGTGCGGGATTTGAACCCGCGCCCCCCAGCGCAAGCAACTCATTGCTAAGTCACTGCGCCACGGAGCCGTCAAAAAAGTTTGAATAAAGTCCCCTTGTGTTGCAGAAACCCACAGCGAGCGTGGGATGAGGTGCCGTATGGGTAATTTTGCTCCTTTTGTAAAATAAGTAGTTGTAATTTATAATATACCGAGTTAAAAAGTTCCCGATAACGAAGACAGACGATAGTACTAACGATACCTTTGATGATGGTTCAGAAAGAAAATCGATCCCGAGAAAAAAAGTTCATCTTTTTATAACGTTTTATTAGCCTTATTCACGCTGCATCATGTTAGTACAGCTAAATGAAACTATAATTTCATAAAAAAAAATCATGAAAATCCTTAGCATAAAAATAGCAGTGGAACGTAAAATAAAATCAGCTGACTAGGGTCAATATTCGCGCGGACGCTGAACTCGTTTATCTAGCTCAGTACGAAACAATGCATTAGGTATATTACTACGTGATTACTACACACTCTACCCTTCCCTTTCACACGCGCTGCCGCTGCCCGGCCGACTCGTGTCTTTTTTTTTGGAGTTTATGACCTGGTATCTAGACCTTTAGGCCAAGCCGACTCGTGTCGCCTTGCATCAACGTTGCCAACATGTGGGGAATTCCCCAAATTGCGGGGAATTTAAAGTCGATTGGGGATTTTATGGGGATTGGTAAAATGCGGGGATTTTGAAACTCGATAGCCCGGACCAAGTCACAACCTTTTTCAAGAAATCTAAATACTTATCGTAACATTTTTGTTAGGTTACTTTAGAGCCGTGGTAGCTCAGATGGTTAGCGCCCGCTGTTAGTTTCACAGTACTCGGGCAAACCCGGGTTCGATCCCCGCTGGCACCAATGAAATTAATGCTTAACCGGTTCAGTGCGGGTGGCACGCCAGGCGTGCCATCTATTACTTTTGTGTGTGGCGTATGACACGCGAGTCGTGTCTTTTTAAAAATCGTTATAACTCGCTCAAATTGCTTTTTTGGAAAATTTATCCAGAACAAAATATTCATTATTTTGAAGTAGTTCATGCCTGCGGCTTCGTTTCTGGATATTTTGAAAATTCAAAACTTTTAGGGGTTGACAACCTTTTTCTAACTTGTACATGGTACTCTTTTTACTTTGTGGGATTTCAACCATGTTGTGGGAAAATAGTCTAATAAGTAACAAATAATAGCGCTCATTGCGATCGCTCACAAACTCGAGTTGTAAATAAATTTATGGAAAACAAGTCTCCTGTTAAAAAAAAAACAATGCGTTTGTCTTATTGTTTAATTTTGCTTAAAATGGTTGAACTGCCGTCTTATTACTATCATATGACCGAATAGACCCACGAAGTACCATGTGCTCTTGTGATATGGTACAAGGTTTATTTTTGCTTGAAACAGTTTGAAACCGTTCATGCATAAAAAAAAGTTCGCTAATAAATAGTCTTGTCAATCCACCGCCGTATAGCGCCAGCGTTTGTTTACTTTTCAAAACACTTGTTTTGCTATTCTTACTAATTAGACGTTAATTACGTTAGCTGCAGCCGAAGGACTTAAAAAAAACCAATTCTTAAAATATAAATTTAATAAAGGAAAGATTACATTAATTCTATAACTTGGCCCTTTTTACTGGAAATGAGGCATTCCATCTTAGTCCTCACGGGTGATAACGCATCTACATTTTGATTTGTAATAGAGGATAGATGTAGATGTCTATGGGCCGCAGCAACCACTTACCATCAGGTGGACTGTGTGCCCGTTTGTCACCCTTATCATTAAAAAAAAAAAACTAAATTAATATGATTAGCTAGGTCGAAGTGTGACCGAAGAATGACGAAATCCGATGCTCACTTCCACGGGCGTCGGGTTGTCGGCGCCTGCTGACTCGGCGTCTCGTGTCACGCGGCTCCGTCGTGTTCGTCTTTAAGTAGGTTTTACATGCTTGGCGATTTTCGTGTAATAGAACTACGTAATTCCTCCCCCCACAGTTCAGCGACTATTTTCCGACTTTGAGGGAAAATGTTGCTGGATATGCTTTTGCGTTTTTAGGATCTTCATAGGAATGCTTTCCAGGTGCTGGCGGCTGGCTGCTCTGCTGTTGCGGCTTACTGCGTCTCCACAGATTGAAACGTCGACAGGTTATTACAATAGCTGTTGTGATAAGCGAGCCGATTATCATTACATAAATGGGAATAGTTGTGTGGTACAGAGTGTTGCTAGTTATGGTGTCTTGTACCATTATCGGCTCTCTCATGACTTGATTGTAGGCTTCATGTAGTTTTCTCAGGTCGATGGATTGCAGCGAGATTCTGTGTTGAGATGTGGTTTCCTCTTTGGAGTTACGTGGAATATCGGTAATTATTAGTGGCTGGCCGGATACTTGGTTGTTCTCGTTGACTATTGTAAATTGTGACGTCATCAATGTGCAATTTAAGGGTATGGTTAGCAAATAGCTTCCTTGAAGCTGCTTGTATTCTTCTCTTCCGCATCGTAGATGGATTCTTGTAGTGCGAGGGAATGTGACAACGTAGTTCCCGGCGTCCAGTTGCTCCATGGCTTCCTTTTCCAGTGTTATAGTGGTCAGGTTGCAGTCATCTCCTAGGGCGTGGTTTATGACGAGCTCTCGTGTGCAGTCGTGATGATTCTTGACTCTGTTTATGGTATCGTCTTCGCAGAGGTACTGCTGGTCTACCTTCGGGCATTCAGCCTCCATATACGCATACACTTCACTATTGGTTGCTAGGAAAGGAAGGGGTGGAATAAGGATCTTGTTATACCTATTCGGGGCTATCGAAAGTTTATACAGATCGAATATGTTCGCACTAACTATGGGAACCTTAAAAACTATAAATATCTGTTTTTCGACATAATATGAACCTGGTCTTATGATACTATAATAGTCGCGTAAGTCTAAATTTAATATTCTATCATCCCCATATATCATTCTTACTCTTTCTATCATTAACCTTAAAGTATCGATATCTATCATTGAATGATGCGTGCTTAGGGCACGCACAAGAGCTAGCATGTTTTCTATTCTAACTAATTCTCCCAACAAATCATCGACGTTTTCTGTTATGATGGTCAGAAGCTGAGCGAAATGAGCATATTTTATTAAACTATTTTCTCTATAAGCAGTGCTATTCAACAAAAGTTCTAACGTAGCATTAATTGATTGCTGATTTCTAACTAACTGGTCTATGACGCCGTTATGTTGCGTCATCCATTCCTTGTTGAGGCTTATGTGCGAATTGAATTCCGATATAATTTTAACTTGGTTATTTTCGAGATTTTTTATTGCATTATCAAATTTAATAGCATCCTGATAATCTAAATTTCCTGTTAAGCTTTTAATAGCAGATCCTAAGCCATCAATTAAACCTCTCTTCACTCGACTAGGTTCGAGTCCTTTTAAATCATTTAAAACTATATTGATTTTATGAGATAAATAGTTAATTTGAAGAGAATATAGGTAAAACGTATCATTATTTAATCTTAATTCAAAGTCAGATAACTGCTGTCTCACTGCAATAGTTTTGTCTTCTATATTATTGATGCGAATATACTGTAAAAAGCTATGGTAATGTGATACTAGACGAGTTCTACCTAATTTATAACGAAGGAGGCCAGGACCATCGTTGAGACTTTCAAGTCTTATCTCCTGTGTTTGAGCAAGATGCACCATCATCACCAACGGAATTCTGTAACAATTTAGCGCTATTAGGGACTCGCTTAATGCGAGCTTTGGCAACGGGACCACGTTTTCGTGAAGTATAAATATGTATAGGTAGGTTAGCCAGAACGATATCGTTAGTGTATCTGGGTGCTAATTTTTGTCGGCTAGCAAGCGGGTTTTTTATGAAAATTTGCTGTTGTGGTTCATACTGAATTTCGGGTTCTCTATCCTTATTTCTATTCTCAATTAAAACTGTGCGATCGTGTAAGGTAGACTGATTTATAATTTCACAAACTAATTTCATTTGTTCTCTATGATTTTGGGTGTACTGTTGAAGTAAATGCTGGGTAAGATCTACACCTACTGGGTCTCTGGGGTCAAAGTGACCTGTTATTATATCGAAGGGCCTGCATTTCGTGAAACTGTGCACCGAACTATTGTAAGCGATAATCGCGTATGGTACTAGGTTTACAGCTGGCTCGTCTTTACGCTGAAGTTTAAGTAATCTAAGATGTTCGAGAAGAGTTGAATGAAAACGTTCTACATTTCCATTGTCGTTTGGTGAATGGGGAAGTATTTTATGGTGGTTAATATAGTGCATTCTTAAAAATTCGGAAAATAGTTGGTTGGTGAATTCAGTGCCGTTGTCAGTTACTATGGTTAAGGGTAAACCATGGTGCGTGCAATATTTTAGTAAGGCCCGTAAAACGCTTATGGCTGTACCGTCGTGTAGATGATAGGCTTGTCCGTACTTGGAGAATACGTCGACGAACGTAACGTATTTTTCGCTATCTACTGTGAACAGGTCCATATGAACATTTCTAGAGGCTTGCTTGGAGGCGGAACAATGTTAAGTCTTGGTTGGATAGGATTACGGTCGTATTTACCTTGACCACACACAATACATTCATTAATGAATTTTGTTATTTGTTCTTTCATTTTTGGCCAGTAGTAAAGGTCTGGCGAATACGGAATTTGACTATGATTCTAACTGCAGGTCTTGTAGGATTGCGAGCAGTGTGGGAATCCCTGCGTTATCATGGAGCAATAATAGCGAAGATTGATTAACGACTCGGGGTTGTTTTTCTGAGAGTTTTGCCATCATTGTTCGAAGTTCATCACAAGACGAATCGGCTTCATCGCGTGCACATCAGTTAATTTAATTAGGCACCCAATTTTCAAGTTTGATTATTTTACCAATTTTAGAATTTTCCGGCATTTAGATTTATCACTAATATTTAATCATCATCATCATCGTACGATAATAGCAAGGAGAAAGAAATATAATATAAAAAGAAAAGAAAAAGAATAGTGTTAACGTTATATTTCTTTAAAATCATATTCACATAAAACAGTATCAATTTTTATATTAGTTTATAAACGTTTAAAAAAATATTTTTATTTATAATATATTAAATTAAACTATTCTTCACGGATCTTTTTGCTTCCGATAACAGACGTAAGCCGAGGATGTGCATGTGCAGTGCCTTAACGCCGTCGTTACTTAGCAACGGCGACGCTAAAGAACAGCTCCCATGTATATTTATATACCCTCTTCATTTTACTTCAATGACCACTTTCCAGTGATGATTACGCAGAAGGTACCTCAATACAGTCGAGTCATTCTTGCATAATAAATTATTATGAGTTGTTTTTTTTTCAGGTTGTTTCGATTAGTTAAAGATTTGATAAGATCGTTTTAAAAGTAAGTTTGTGTATTTCATATTTTTAAACACAACTGTATCATGTGCAAAGCCAATCCGAAGCTAACCTCACAGACATAAAGATCCGTAGCGAGTAATTTACTTTAAACAAAATTTCAGTAAGCACCGATATATAAAAATTCGAAATAACTTTGATTAGACATTTCCAATGAAACGTGATTCTAAGTATATACAATTACAAAGTACTACTCAAGTCAAGTTTGCCTGGCAACCAGTAGTGCACTCGCATTATATATAGTTCAGTCAAATTAGCGATCAACCTCGAATGAGAGATAATAAGCTGTATTTTCGTGTATACCTTCACTTTGGCGTTCTAAAAGTTGTCTCAGAAATGTAATAAAATTGGGTGTCTGCATAAGTTATGAAGGTCAAAGTTAAAAAAAAGGAGTTTTACGCGATTATCGCAGTTTTTGTAGCTCCAATGATGTTAAGATCTAGTATAAAAATTGTAGAGCAAAACATTTGCGACAAATTTTGGGTGGAGCTTAACATCAGGTAGGCCAGCTGCTCGTCCTGCCACTTAACTATTCAAAAATAAACAATACTTATGTAGGTAAGTATAATGCGGTAGGGAATATTTTTATAGGAGGCAGGCTTTTTTTTTCTTAAAAACGTTACCTCCACCCTAGGATTTTCTCCTATATCGTGGGTGCTGTTTACATACATACATTTCATGACAAACATCCAGACCCGGAACAATTCTTTGTAGGCCATACAAATGCTTGTTCCGTGCGGGATTCGCACACGCGGCCAATGCGGCACGGAGCCTTAGTCGTATAACTTTGCAAACCCTGCTAAGTTCAATCTGAGACAGTCCGTTTTATGTGGCTTAGATATTCGAAAGAACATTTTAAAAAGTTTGTCTTTTCGACCATGCGGTAACGTTGATCATGCAGCGCAGTATGTATTTAGTCGTCGCAATCTCCCGCTCTGGCCCTACACCGCATGGTGTTAACGCCGACGTAGCAAAATTCCACTTCCACACCGCAGCCTCGTAAGTAATGAAGCCATTGTCTTTGCTTTATCGACGGCTTGTCCGAATCAGTTTTCACCTCGACGAATTTAATCTGGAAATGCAAAACAGTTTTCACTCGTATCATTGTTAGTACGGCATCTATTTACATGCATTACTTTAGTGCAATTCATGCCTGGATGAATTATGATATTTTATATCACATTAGAGCATAAAGCAACACGGCTCCATCGGCGGACCGAAGGGGAGTGGCCACACGCAGGTGTTCCCGTCTGTCAAAGTATAAGTCCACTATAAAACTAGTTGCAGCCGCACTGCTCACTAGACTAAATCTAATTACGCGGATGAATCTTCGTCTTACAAAAATACCAAATTCTTTATTTTATTGCTGCAAAATGATATCTATCACGTCAAATTTACAAAAGGATGGCGTTACCTTTTATATATAAGTAATGTTTAATCACATTATTGCTATTTAATTCGTTTTAAACTTAAAAATTACAATAATAACGGTCGTATTGTTAAGGATTTGTTTACCAACACATGCCGTTCGCCCTCGAATATGCAGATCGGTCGAGCGACTAATACGAATCTGTATCCGAATTATCGCTGTCACCGAGCGATTACTGATATAATGTATCTGTGTGTGTGAATTGTTAATTTATTATTTTAATTGTTATGAGTGAATTTCGTGTTTACGATTATTTTTGTGTTCGCAGATCTCCCTTCGCAAAAAATAACAGGCAGTTTTGTATCGGGAAAAAACGCTATAGCTACTTCCTTCCGGTGTGCCGGTGGCTCGTGCTGCTCTATGTATTAGTGACAAACGAGCTAACAATGTACTAAACAATGAGCAGCTTCAGAAGCACATTGAGAACAAAAATTAAATGCCTCACAACCTGAAAAACTAGTTCTTCATATTTTTATTTATTTATTTACGAAGAAGGGTCCAGTTGTGTTTTTATTGGGGTGGACAGGGCAACACTTTTTAAAGCCTGTACTTACACTGACTCTGTTATGCTTCAAACTGGAACACAATAGGTGTTCTCATGTAAGCGGAAAAATAATGTTATTTAAAATTGAATTAACCTATCAACTACACTAACGACCGCTATTTTATACGTTTGACTGGTCACAGTCGTTTCTGACTTTACTACATGCTAGAAAAGAAAATTAAGATAAACATTGCTGGAAATTATAACGCGACTCAGTAAAAAACAGTGTAGGTATCTTCTATCTTCATACTTTTCCGCTGACTTTGTCAAGGCTTCTTACTACTATACCATACCCAAAAAGTAAAAGCCAAATTCAAAATATTTTTATTTAAAAATGGTCTTATTTTTCTGGAAAAAAAATCATCTATATTTTGAATGGCGAAGAGTAATAAAATATAGAAAAGGCTCTAAAACGCTACTTTTACACAACATTTTAAGAAAATAAAAAGTAAAGGGAAACTGACATTGTAATATAATGTAGGCACCTAGTTGATGAATAAAGAAAAACAAACAAACATGACGATAACATAGTTAGCCCGCTACGCACTTCGTTAGTGCATTTCAGCGTTTGCAAAATCTACCGATCAGTTTATTGTGTTGATAATTGTTAGCATGTTACTTCATATAAACAATATCAATGTGAAAATAAATCACTATGATATACAAATTCACATATTATGTAGTAATCGATAACTTTGTTACGCAATACAAACTGAACTCTTGTAAACCTGAATTTCTTAACATAAAATGAACATAAACAGATACAGTAGCCTATAGACACCGACATCTATCCTCTATCAATAATGTAATGCAGATGCGTTGTCACCCCTGAGGACTAAGCTGGCTCAACCGCAAATAAAAGTAAGTAAAGAAGCTTCTGTAAATTAGTTTAGTATTAACCGGTTCAGTGCGGATGGCACACCAGGCGTACCATCGATTACTTTTGTGTGTGGCGTATGACACACGAGTCGTGTCTTTTTAAAAATCGTTATAACTCGCTCAAATTGCGTTTTTGGAAAAAAAATCCAGAACAAAATATTCATTATTTTGCAAGTATTTCATGCCTGCGGCTTCGTTTCTGGATATTTTGAAAATTTTAACTTTTTAGGAGTTGACAACCTTTTTTTAACTTGTACATGGTACTCTTTTTACTTTGTGGGTTTTCAATCATGTTGTGGAAAAATAGTCTAATAAGTAACAAATAATAGCACTCATTGCGATCGCTCACAAACTCAAGTTGTAAATAAATTTCTGGAAAACAAGTGTCCTGTTAAAAAAAAACAATGCGTTTGTCTTATTGTTTAATTTTGCTTAAAATGGTTGAGCTGCTGTCGTATTACTATCATATGGCCGAATAGGCCTACGAAGTACTATGTGCTCTTGTGATATGGTATAAGGTTTAGTTTTGCTTGAAACAGTTTGAAACCGTTCATGCATAAAAAAAAAGTTCGCTAATAAATAGTCTTTTGTCAATCTGTCGCCGTATAGCGCCGGCGTTTGTTTCCTTTTGAAAACACTTGTTTTGCTATTCTTACTAATTAGACGTTTTCAAATCGACTTTACTTTTACATTTGTATAAAATTTAATAAGATTTAATATTTGTAAATATTAATGAATCGTAAACCATATTTTTTTTCCAAATTAAGGTTCTTGATTGTTTGATATTTACAAATATTATTATTAGGTGAAAATTTAATTTAATAAATAGCTAGGTTTTCCAGGGTGATGTAGCTGTACCTACTTATATAAATGATTTTTTTATAAAACAAAAAATAGTACAAAATGTTTATAGTCATAAAAAAGTCACTTACTCTCAATTTCAAAGAAAACACGTAGAAAAACACGTAATTACCCACTAAAAACAAGTATCTTTCCGTTTGTAACTGATGTTTGATGTCAACTAAACTTAATTATGTCTAAACAAGTGAAAAAAGCATAAAAAGATAATGATTTTTACACATGGCTGATGGCACAATAGGCGTGTCATCAACTTCTGTGTTTTGTTCGCCGCCACAGACAACAGACAACAAAAGTTGTCGAAAATTGGTTTCACAACGAATCGGTTAATAACATTATATTGACATTTTAAAATGTTACCTGCTTGGTGTGTATGTTCCACAGTGTAAGATCAGGAAAACCACTATGGGTATAACGATAGTCAAGAGCCAGCCGTCGACAAATAGCTGCTATTGCGCGCGGACTTAGACAAGAGCAAACAGCACTGATATTGTCCCAGCCAATAATGCGGTTTATTCCTGATAGCTCCGCTGCCAAATAAAAATTAATAAGCATTTAATTGATTGCGATAAGATTAAAAATTAACTCATTAAACCTATAATCATTCACTGGGAGCAAGTGTTTAAATTGTCGTTAGTTGTCGAACGAATAAGTTACAAAAGAAACTATTTATAGATGCACAGCATACGTAATATAACATAATATGGTAACAGACAATGGAGTTTCATGAATATTGGAACCAGACACGAGTCAAAATATGCTATGCTTAAACTTATGGTGGTAAGTCTGCTATTTTGAACTATATTAGAGAATTAAGGTAATGTCTCACACTCTGGTCGGGCGTCCCAGGTTTCTTGCATTTTCTTCAAGAGATTATCCTTTTGAGAGTTCCATATCATTGCCAATCTCTCGTCTATTAATGTTTTTCTATTCACGTAAAAGCTTTCGGTAAACAAGTCTAGTGGAAATATCTGATAGTATGTGAGGAAAATGCCACGGATGCCTGGAGGTCTCATATATATTATGTCCCAGAAAAGAAGAAAGAAAATTGTTGTTATAATCCTGCCTTCCCAATGGCCACCTGAAATTACACATGAAATTATAATAATTCGATAATAAACTATTAATTTTTGCATTAACACCATAGTTACGGCATGATATAAAATGTATTCTTAATACTTAAATAATACTTCGATAGATCGGACCAAAACATATAATTAATAAGCTGAAAGTACTCTGGGTTAACTCTGACATCGGGAAGTTAATTACCTCAGACCCCCGTGGTCATGTGTGCTGGAAAGCACCCAAAACGTGGGAATTTAAAAATAAGTATAATTAAACGCGATAAAATCCGTAAAAGTAGTTATATTCAATTAATACTTCTTCTTTACCACCAGCTCGTAAACGTCCACAGTTGGATATGAGCTTCTCCCGTTGTAGGGAAAATTTGTCTTAATCTTCACGCTTGACAAGCGGTTAGCGATATTGTGTAGTGGTAGTGTAAGAATATCCAATACCCCTTAACGTCCCGTGGGTGTCGTAAGAGGCGAGAGAGGGAAACATACCGGAGATGGACAGCATCATCTTCTTAATAGTAACTAGAAACTATAAAGCGCGTTTGCCAACCCGCCCGCCAAGCGTAGTAACTATGGTAAGTATCCCTCTTATATACATGAGTCATATTTGAGGATGGCTATATTCAGCAGTGCAATTTGATAGGCTGTAATGATGATGGATGATGACTTGAGGCGTTCGTTAGCAACAGCAACTTCCAGTGGGCAAAAAATAATATTGTATAGCATATGCACAGCCTAAGAAGAACATACAGTCAGTCATCGCGTCTGATGTTGTCGGAAAAGCCGACAAACAATAAATTGCTAGGGTTGTCAAAACGGGAAGTAATAAAAAAAATAAAAAACTGATTTTATTTTATTTCACGTTTCAAATTGATGAAACTAATTCCTTATCTTCAAATGAGGACGGTTCAGTTTTTTACCGCACATGTAGTGTGAACTATATTAACTTATTTGCGTGAGAGGACAACCCTAGCGGACAGTTCCAGAGCGGCTAAGGGCCGCTCAGGAAGTGCTCAGCCCGCGTATCGCCCCGCACGGTTACTCACGTTCTACGTGGTAGAGCCATGCTGCAGCTATATTAGTAATATAGTTGTAGCACGGATGGGTCGGCTCGACCGGGGAAGGACCACGTTCTCACAGAATACCAGCGTAAAATGGCACCTTGACAATGCTGTGTTTCGTATGGTGAGTGTAGAGAACCGGAGACCCTTTTTACTGGAATAGAGGCATTCTATTTTAGTGCTCACGGTGACAACGCATCTGCATTTTGATTCGCAAAATAAGATAAATGTAGATGTTTATGGGTCACAGCAACCACTTTCCATCAAGTGGACTGTGTGCCCGTTTGTCACCCTATCCTATAAAAAAAAACTCCGTCTAGACGCCTTAGATGACCGACTGTTAGTAGTAGTTAAGACTGTGGGTATAATAAGCTACCAGATCGTTTTGCGCTGGTTTATCAGTTTAGCTAAAAGAAAAAAAATAAATATATAAAGCTGATACCATTTGTGTACTGTCCGCTGTTAATGTACTGCGTAATACAGTACTCCTCCGCTTCCTCCACTACCCGTTCTCCTATGGCGGTGAATGTTTCAAATTTGATTTTGCCTCTGTTGTTAAAATTCCTGAAAATTTCTTGAGCGTGTGAAATCACTACATGTGTAACATGTAGTAATTTTTTAAAGGATTGTAAAACAGCTTTTTAATAATCACAATGATGACGTTTCGCTCCTTTTTTGTGCATAATTTATCGTTCGCTAAGAGTTTTGTGAAGAAACACTATTCGTCTAATTTCATACAAAACGTGGTTTATTAATACTCTCCGGTTTAAAACTTCTCTTTTTCATGAAAGAAGTCCCTTAGCCGCCGCGTCAATCTTCGCGAAATTTGACATTTTCTGTCAAATCCCATACTTTACATTTTAGTATGCATATTTTCCGCGTAATTTACAATCCTCAGTTTCGAATTAAAAGAATTGGTTTACGAATGTTGGGATAAACCAAATAGATTTAGAATATTCTACCTGTCCCCTCATTTTTATCAGCCAATAAATAGTCTAGTTTTGAACCTGGACATCTTTCATTGCAATACACCTTGTATTTGCCGTAATCGCCACGCTTGACAAGTGAATTGACGATCGCAGTTCCAGACTTCTTGCAACTATAACGCTGCTTCCAGGCACAGGACTGGGTACTGGGTTTACATGTAGTATAAGAGTAGAGAGGAAACCAGCATAGCTGATCAATAAAAAAAATATTTCAAAGACATGTGAAGTCCACCAACACACATTTGGGCATCGCGGCGGGCACTTCCATGTATTTAAATGCCTTTTTAGCAATGACAGGTGGCCTGTGTCCAGCAGTTTTTGTTTTTTCAAAAGTAATTTTTAATTTTCTGTAGAAAATACTTTAAATGGAACCTATAAAAAATCACCTCAGTGCCGGTAGCGAAGCCCCCATAGAAGCCGAGAAGTCGGGCTTGCCCTATCAAACTGCTCAATTAATAATATCAACTAATAAAATTTCTCGTAAACTGTTTCAAACTATTTCAAATATCCCGCGCGCTCCTCTGTTCTACACAGGTCATGACGTTTATTATGTAACGTCAACACTTGGCAGATTACTTTCAATTCGAAATACACTGATTCGTGTTCTCTTTGTCTCAAAGCGAACACGCAATGAACTGTCAAAATTAATGAAAGCTAAGCAATATGGATGGATCCCGATCGCGGTAAAACTGCGCGATACTGCAAGAGTTGCGTTGAGCGATTAGTCGTCTTCTCGCACGCGTGGTCTTTTTTACCGGGCTTTCGAGAAGACGATCACTCCCTTTCTAACCTGTGGCAAAATGTATTATAATGAAATATAACTACGATTGTTTATATAGCAATTAGTATGGAGCGATAAGCTGGGATTTCAGTGTGAAGTTAATCTAGCGCGGGGGCGCGGGGGCGCGCGGGCGATATGTTTGCAAGTTCACTTCACATTTCAATGTTTACTCTGTGTGTTTACTTGAGCGAATGAATATTGCGAGTTGAATTTTTTTTAAAGATTTTTAGTGAAAATGTAGGATAATAGTGTTCCCTGTAATGAATGGAAGTGTGTTAAAGTGCTAATCAGCCAGGAAAAGGTAAAATCTTTAAACTTTGTTGAGTAAAAGCAGCTCATATCCACGCCGAAAACAATGCCTGATCTGTGTATTTCTCAGACGAGTAAAACCCACAAACGGCAATTTAATAGATCTGTTTACAAAACTCATTGGATTGTTGGCTGCTCACATACCAATAAGTTGTACTGTTGGTGCTGCATATTCTTTTCTAACGACAAAACAACTTGGAATACTACTGGATATGATGATTTAAATAACTTATCTGGAGCCACTAAAAGGCATATGAATTTTCAAAAACACATGAATGCGGTAATTTCGTTTAGTAGTTTTGAAAAAAATCGGATTGAAACATCTTTGTCGCGCCAGTTATCTGAGGAAATTACAAAACACAACATGCGTTTTCATCACAGCCGTAGTGTTCTTAAAAGATAAGTCGATATTGTTTGCCATTTAGCACAACAAGAACTTCCTTTCAGAGGTCACGATGAGTTGAAAACTTTATTAAATAGAGGCAATTATTTAGAACTTGTATCGCTTCTTTCGAAGTACGATCTCGTGTTAGAAAAGCATATTATGCAGCATCAACAAAGCAACAAACGGCCGAGTTATTTACCTAATACAATCCAGAATGACATTATTCATTCTGTCGTTGATGTAATGAAAACTCGCATCGAGTACGAAGTAAAATTGTCAAAATTAGTTTCAATTATTATTGACGAAACTCTCGATGTTAGTCACGGAGAGCAATTGTGTCTAATTCTCCGATATTATTATGGAAACGATATTCATGACCATTTTTGGGGTACGTAGATGTGTCTGAAAGTCGCACAGCAGACATACTTTGTAATATCATATTGGAATTATTAAACAAACATGACTGCACCACAAAACTAGTTGCGCAAAGCTATGAAGGTGCAAGTGTCATGTCCGGTGTCAGAAATGGAGTGCAACAAAAAGTTAAAGATGTTTGTCCCCAAGCCATGTATATTTGGTGTAATGCACACATTTTGGCATTAGTTTTATCTAAATCTTGTAACAGGATTCGGGAATTCAGCACTTTTTTTCAGCCCTTCAAGCTTAATTTTTTTGTAATAACATCACAAAACGGTCGTTTTTTTATGATGCACATTGCAGCAAAAAATTACCTAATGCAATTCGTTGGACGTATAGATACGTCACGAATTGTGAATACAGCATTCTAACAAAAAGATCTGATCTGAATCCGCAGAACTGGGACGGCGATACGATCTTGGCCGCCTAGAATTTTGAAAACACATTGCGTTCAGTTAATTTCAATTTTTTTCTTTCAATTTTCCACCGGGTATTTGAAAAACCGACTGCTTGTACAGTATTTTACAAAAATCACAAGTTGATGTCGGTTATTGCAGTAATAAAATAAAGGAGTTTCAGATATGGTTACGTACTGAATTTCAGTCAGATTTTGATCAAATTTATGATAACATAGCAAAATAACTCTGCTCGTTGAGACTCAATGTGCGCTGTGCTCAGACAGAATACAAACGACTTTTTGTTAAAATAATTGATAACATATCTTCAGAAATTAATGGCCGATATTCTGAAATTTTCAAATTAAAATTTTTCCAATTGTTCAACAACAAATTATTCCAAAAATATCGTTCAGATTTTCCTTTAGAGGCATTAGATTCATTATTTGAAAATTACGCAAACCATTTTGATAAACAAACATTGAAAAACCAATTGATTTCATTGTATTCCTCCCCTGAATTAAAAGACCGCAAAGTTTTCGAACTCATTGACTTTATAAACTAAAATAGTCTTGAAGAGGCCTTTCCCCAGCTTTTAAAGTTAGCTTATCTTGTCGTAACTATTCCAGCCACAAGTTCCTCCGCGTAACGTGCTTTCTCATCTCTGAAGCGCATCCATACTTATTTGAGAAATACACAAGGTCAAGAGCGTCTTTCAGACTTATCAATTATCGCAATTGAAAGACAGTTATTGGTACAATTAAAACGTTCACCAACATTTTACGCGGACGTAATCAAATCTTTCCTTAAGAAAGAGAGACGATTTGATTCAGAATATAAATATTTTTTTTTATTTTGTACATAGTTTGTTTGTACTTTGTTCATGCTTTTCTTTTGTTCATGTATTGTATTGTATGTAAATATCTTTTTCTTTCGCTCAAGGAAACCCAAACGGCTTTTTTCAAAGCCATCGAAGATATGCAATTGCTGATATGTTATACAATCTATCTAGCAGTAGGATGCCTTCTGTGTGCTTTGCTAAACACGTCCTTGACAGCACTGAATATGAAACTAAAGAGTGGAGGCACATCAAGATTGATGTATTTTTATAAAACTGCTAAAAACAACAAAACCATATCTTGGGCTTGCCCTAGTTTGGAGCCCTAGCTTCGCCACTGCTTAGTGCCTGTCTATCACAGAAGTTTTCCTCAAGAAGTTTTCAAGACTATTTTATGTAGATGATGGCAAGCTATAAAATTTAGTTTTTCAGAATTTCCCTCTTAAATTAGTAAAAGAATATATTTAAGAGGATAGTTGTGTAGTGTAACGGGGCGTTAAAAAAAAGAAACATCAAATTCACACAAACATCTCGAAGTCGCGAAATGTGTGCAAAACGCCTCACAATTATTCGACAAAATCCAGTTAGTGAATGTACTTCCCCCCCTCCCTTTAGACGTTGCAAATTGGATAAAACAAAAGCCCACCGTAAGCGCCACTACCCACTACCTATCAAACCGTAGCAACTGATGTAAGGGTATTGCACCATCACCGATTTCATAGTTAGCACGGCTACTAGCCACAGAACAAGTTTTTTAATTCGCCATCAGATAGGGAAAGTGTAGCTGACATTGAGTATAATATGTGTATTTAAATTGATTATTTTAATATTACTAATATTTATTACTAGCTTTTACCCGCGACTTCGTCCGCATAAGTTTTTTTGTTTTCTCCCGGCTATAAGTCCCCCTGCAACAATGTCCCACTATCGTGTTCCAGTCCTCAACTTCACATCAAAATTTGTTCAAAAGCAACCTAAGCTACATAATGGATAGCTCCGAATGTTTCCTTAGTAAATATAAAAAGTAAATAATGTAAATCGGTTTAAAATACTACTAACTACCTACCTGCCAACCCCCGATGTTAGACAGTGTGACATCCGTAACATCGTCTGCGTAGGGAGTACTAACTTAATGTAAGTAGTATAATAATGTAGGAAGCTAAAAATATGAGGCCTTATTACTGTAGTACATTTTTGTAAACTATGTTCTTTGTTTTTCCCTCTCTGGCCAACACATGGAGATTCTGTGGACTTGAAACACGTGAGCAAGCCACGTATAATTGTCCGTGAGAAAAACAACTCTTTTCTAAATTAATGCCGGCTACTTTTAATGTTTGCCCCTGAGCTTTATTTATCGTCATAGCGAATGCGATTTTCAGCGGAAACTGTAATCTCTTAAACTGGAATGGCAAATCTGTCGGAATTATGGGTATACGGGGGATTAAAACGTTCTCTCCTTTTGCCATTCCAGTCATAATGATTGCTTTTACAATATTGCGACCGAGGTGTGTCACTTGCAACCGTGTGCCATTACACAGTCTTGGTGCATCTAAATTCCGCATTAAAAGGACAGGAACGCCTACTTTCAGCCTCAGTTTGTGTGAAGGTACTCCCGACAGTTCTAAAGAATTAAGAGTATGATGTTACTTGTTCAGTATCCATTACAGTGTCTACAGAGAGAAACTCAACAATATCACCTTCCACGCGTGACATAATTTGCTCGTTTATCTGTCCCACCATTTCATTCGTCGGCGCTAAAATTGCTCTTTCACATAACCAGTCTCTATTCCTCATATTAGTTAGCAGTTCGCTATAGACGAAGTTATTTAGATCATCTGGATTATGCACAACATTGCAGAATTCACGATCCAATGTAATCATGCCATTACCATCCTTTGCCATACGATCTTCTCCAATTTTAAGAAGAGCAGCAGCATATTGTCCAGATTGTACATCATTGTGTAGTTGCACTCTCATATTTGTAGACAGACTAAACGTTTTTACGTGCACCCATAACGTTGACGCTTTTAAACACGCATTTATTTCATCTGCAGGGGTGCCTTTAGTGGACGGGGCCGGATCTTGCGGAACACCAGTTTGGTTTCCGCAAGAGGCGCTCTACGGTGGACGCCATCATGCGCGTGAGAGCCCTCACGACGGGGGATGCAGTGGCCAGGGGGGGGGGTTGTCTTGGCGGTGTCTCTCGACATCGCCAACGCCTTCAACTCCATGCCCTGGAGCTGCATTAGGGAGGCACTCCGGTATCACCGGGTGCCGACCTATCTCCGTCGTATAGTCGGGGACTATCTGACGGACAGGGCCGTCGTCTACCCCGGTCGCAACGGTGAGTGGAACCGGCGAGAGATGTCGTGCGGGGTCCCACAGGGTTCGGTTCTGGGGCCGCCCCTGTGGAACATCGGTTACGACTGGGTGCTGCGCGCCGACCTCCCTACCGGCGTCAGCGTAGTTTGCTACGCTGACGACACGCTGGTACTGGCACAAGGGGGGTCGTACGAGGCGGCGGCGGAAACTATGACACGCGGGGTTGCGATAGTCGTTGAGAGGATCCGGCAACTGGGTCTCGAGGTGGCTCTGCACAAGTCCGAGGCCATGCACTTCCATGGTCCTCGGAACAGGCCACCACCGGGATCCTCAGTGATGGTAGGAGGGGTATCCATCGGCGTCGAGTCGACGTTGAAGTACCTAGGACTCGTCCTCGACGGCCGATGGAACTTCGTTGAGCACTTCCGACGTTTGGCTCCCAAACTGGAACGGACCGGGGCTGCCTTCAGGCGGCTCCTGCCAAACCTGGGGGGGCCAAACGCCTCCTGCCGGAGGCTCTACGCGGGGATCGTGAGGTCCATGGCCCTTTACGGGGCCCCGGTGTGGGCGCGTGGTTTGGCGCGGCTTGCCGTCCACCACCTAAACGCGCCCCAAAGGGTGGTTGCCGTAAAGATGGTTCGCGGCTACCGCACGATCTCCCGCGAGGCGGCGAGCCTCCTTGCCGGATTGCCGCCATGGGATCTGGAGGCGATAGTCCTCGCGCGCCTGCACGAATGGCGCGCGGAGGCACTATGCCGGGGGGAAACCCCGCTGCCGCGGCAAGTTGTCGCGCAGCGGACAGACTTCCGGCATGATCTCATGGCGACATGGAGAGAGCGACTGTCGCAACCCCGTGCTGGGCACGCCACTATAGCGGCGATAAGACCCCTCTTTGAGGAGTGGCTTGAGAGACGCCACGGCGTCCTCACCTTCCGCCTGACGCAGGTCCTCACCGGACACGGTGTGTTCGGGAGGTTCCTGCACCGAATCGGGCGGGAGGAAACGCCCGGGTGCTCCCACTGCGAGGATCGACCGGAGGACACGGTGGAGCACACCGTGGAGGTGTGCCCTGCTTGGGCGGAGCACCGCCGTGTCCTCGTAGCGGCGATAGGCGGCGGCGACCTCTCGCGTCCGGCCCTGGTCGAAGCCATGGTCCGGAGCGAGACGGAATGGGATGCCGTCACCACCTTCTGCGAAGCAGTGATGCTAGCGAAGGAGGTGGCGGAGCGGGAGAAGGAAAGAGCAACAGCTTTCCTTCCCGGCCGCCGCGGGAGACGCCCCGGGCGTCGGGGGCTACGTCGTGGCCCCCGGCCACCGTAGGCGCGGGCCTGTGGACGGCGAGCAATGGGTAGCTCGCCGTCCGTCCGTCTAACGACGACAGGCCGTGTCGACGGCGCGTTTTGTTCCACGCGCGCCTCAAAGAGCTGTCAGCAGCGTGAAGGGGCCCGCAAGGGCCGACGCCTGCCGGGGCTGCGGGCTGTTCGAAAGAGATACCGCGGCTCCGGAACGTAAGGGCACTGAAGGAACACGGATGGTTTTTAGTCAGTAAAAGTCTGACACTCCCTTCCGCTCCACCCACAGCGAAAGGCGTCATTAGATGATTTTCCATCCGCAAAAAAAAAAAAAAAAAAAGGGGTCCCTTTAGTGATAACCGGCAAAGTCTGTCTAAAATCGCCCGCTAAAAGTACCACCATCCCTTCCATGATATTTGGATTACTCTTGATGTCTTTCAAAGTCCGATCTAGAGCTTCAATTGCTCTTTTATGGGACATAGTACACTCATCCCAAACTAATAATTTACATTGCTGCAACATACGTCCACGCTCGCTGTTTTTACTTATATTACAGACTGGCATTTCTTCATGGGCTAAGTTTAATGGCAGTTTAAGCACCGAATGTGCCGTTCGACCACCATTGAGCAGAGTGGCGGCTATTCCGGAAGAGGCAACTGCTACAGCAATTCCTTTATCTTTTCGGATTTGCGCTAAAAGCAAGTTTAAAAGAAAGGTTTTTCCCGTGCCTCCGGGAGCATCCAAAAATAACAAACCACCTTCGCCATCTTCGATTTTTTTGAAAACATTGTCAAATACTAACCTTTGTTCTGGGATCAAACGTGGAACAGACTCTGTCAATTGTTGTTGTAAGGAAGCAGTATCGTAATCTAGTTCCCGTATTATATCGCTACTGATTTCCTCGGTTCTCTGTGGTCTGATCATTCCATAATCTGATAAATCCTTTCTAGAAATTGTTTTAACCTGGTCTTCAATTTTTGTCAGACCCTCATTGTAAATTAAATCACTGTACGTGACATTGGGATTTTGCTCTTGTAATCTGTGCAATATATCGTCGGTCATATCATTTTTGTATTTATCCCACAATTGTTGAGGATTTGAAAGACCACATGTCGCTACTAATACAGCAAATAGCTCTCTCATCTTGCCTGCTGATCTACATTGAGCAGCTTCTTCCAGTGTCACATCCCAATGGTTGTCATTCTCCAGTAATCCTCTTGCCTCACATGCCTCTCGAAATGTAGGATAATCTTGTGTGTTGTATTTTTTTAGATCATTGAAAGAGGTAGGTCCGCGCACATGGTGTAAAAGCATGCGTAGACAAAAACATTCCATGTTACTAACATGAACTGTATAAACTCGTCCTAAAGCATCTCCAGATTTGACGCCAGGCCAATCGTGAACTGAAGTACCTTGAATGCGGCGTTTCCAAGTTTTCCTACTTGCATCCCAAGTATAATACCTCGGCACCTCGACATAAAGAAGAGTTTTTGCAAACTCATCTCTGATACAAAGATCAAAAAAAGCAGTGAGTGTGGTTTTTGGCGGAGTAGTTATTCGTTCGTGAAAATTGTGTTCATTAAAATAAACGCGTTCACCATTTTCTAAATGCACGCTGAGATGTGTCACGGTGGGATGCCTTTCGTGCAACGGAAATGCTAACAGACGCCACACGGCTTCGTTGCTGCTGACATACCGACCAGACTGATAAGTTTGTACCTCATCTACGGGATTCGCAAGATCAGTATTTCTAAAATTGAAAATAGCTTGATCACTACCCTTGTTTATATATTTGCAAATATATTTGATGGCGCGTACTGAACTGCATGCCTCAACATTTATGTGGGCGTTAAACATTTTTGATAAAATTGGTGAATAGGGGACTACCCAACTATTATCAACCGTAACGTAGCTACCATTTCGGAGCTTCACGGTTGCTGTTCGACCTCCGTCTGCTGGCGCTCTTCTACGATACTGCGGGTATCCGTGGTCGTTGTGAACGGTCTCTTTCACTAACTTGCGAGGAAATTTTTTTGTGCATTTTCCGTCTTTCATGCAGTGGCACTGTGGATTTTCGGGTCCGCATGGACCGTGAATCATATTTTTTACAATAATGTCATGGAGAGTCTTGTCAATGTTTGGATCCGGTATTTCAGCGCTGATTATGTTATCTATTTGATCGGGTCGTAACTTATCTTTTAACCACAATAATATATGGACATGTGGCAGTCCACGTTTCTGCCATTCGACAGAGTACATAAAGCAGCGCGCTTCTCTGAACACTCGGCCTTTATTAATCACATCCATTAGTTTTTTAACTTTTAGTCTAAAAACTCTTGCGACTACATCATGTCTATCTATTGCGCTTTGCCCCGGCATCAACTGATTGACTATTTCGGGCCAGGCTGGGTTGCAAGTAAAGGTGACGAATAAGTCAGGGCGACCATGTGTACGCACATAAACAAACGCGTCCTGAGTATATTCGTGTAAGTACCGCGGGCTATTTACAAATGAAGATGGTAAAATGACCATACGACCTAAGTTATTTGGATTTAAATTAGCGTCATTTGCCACAGCGTCTTGAAGATGGATGTAATTCTCTGCTCTTAGTTTAGTTTGATTTAATGATATGTACCGTAACCTCTCGCTTTCAACTTTAACGTACATGTCAACGTAAAACTGATTGGCCAGTTGCTTGCATCTTTGTACAATGTTAAAGTTGTTTTCTCGTATCATCATGTTGTAGGCATAAAAATCCATGCATGAAACCTTTTTGTTATGCAAGGGAAGACCTGTTACAGGATAATTTGAGGAACTTGAAAGTGGTACCCCTCTTGTCCCTTACTAAATATGATCGGATATTGCAACGCATCATAAAATTTATGAGTATCAGGCACCCTGGTTAATGTGTCATCTCGGGCCTGTAAAACTATATCACGGAAAGCAAACTGTTCGCCTGTAACCAAGGCTGCGACTTCATTTATTAACGGTGCATTATACCGCCTTTCATGTTCCCCACTAGGTGTGCGATCGGGGTGCATCACCAACCTATAATCCTCTCCCGGCATTCTTTCTAGTGCTGTTTTGAAAGTATTGATAAGGCGATTATGTTCAGTTATGTAGTACTATATTAATTCTGTGGTGTAGGTAATTAGATTTTATCTGTATGTAATTTAACAGTCAGTTGAATAAAAAATCGTATACAAATCAGATCAATAGCTATGGCGTAATGTGATTCTAGACAGAGTTTTAATGTTGTAGATAGGTAGCTGTGTATAGGTTCCTGTGGGAATGAGATATTTTCCCGAAGTAAAAAGTAGTCTGAATTTTGGTACCTTCCTACCCTATAAGTTAAGTAGTGTGATGGTATGTCGCTAAGTTTCGATCCAAGTAAAACTGTTAAATAAAGACAGATGCATCAAAATTTTATAATAAATTCCCTAAATTATGGCGCCTACCGACCCTCTAAGTTAGAAAAGTGATCAAATACTAACTTTAAGTCTTAGTAACACTCATTTAAAAAAAAACATCAAAATCATTTCAGTAGCTATGGCGTCATTCGCTTCTTGACACGATCACGCTATATTTCCGCGGGAATGAGGTATTTTCCCGCCGTAAGAAGTAGCCTGTGTCCGTGCCTAGGATCCTATCTTTATATTAACCAAGTCTTATAAAAATCCGTTCAGACGTTAAGGCGTGAATGAGGTAAACTTTTAAACCAAACTATTAAAAATCACTAACTTAATTAGTTTTCTGCCTACTGCCTACGCCTTAAGTACGATAGCATGAATATTAATAGCCCATATCCTTTTCTAGGTTACTATTTATCGCCTAACTAAATTTCATCAAAATCCGTTCAGCCGTTTAGGCATGATAGAGCAAAACTCCCACCAAAAACCATAAAAAAATCACTAACTCAATTCAGTTTTCTGCCTACTTCCTACCCCCTAAGTACTATGACGTGATCATTTTGATCTTATATCCGTTTTTAGGTAACCATCTATTACCTTACTAAATTTCATCAAGATCTGTTCAGCCTTTTATACGTGAAAGAGCAAAAGTCCCAACAAAAACGACTAAAAATCACTAACTCAATTTAGTTATCTGCCTACTGCCTACCCCCTAAGAACGATGGCGTGATTATTTATAGTCTATGACCATTTCTAGGTTATCATCTATCACCATACCAAATTTCATCAAAATCCGTTCAGCCGTTTAGGCGTGAAAGAGGACCAGACAGACAGACAGACAGAGTTACTTTCGCATTTATAATATTATATATATAGTATGGATACTTATTTAATTATTTAATTGTTGTTACGTTAATCAACTAGGAGGACAAGGTCTGAATTCCATGTAATTAGAGTACGATTTTGAAACTCAGGTGGGGATGGTTTACCGGTAAAAATAATTCCGCATCCGCGTCATGTTTTTTAACTTTCCGCTTTAAAAAATTAATAATTTTCAAGATATAGATTTCGGTCCGATTTTGAGAATGCGAGTTTTCATCAGATGTCCAGGTTTGAGGTCCGTTCCCGACTATTCAAGGCTGGACGTCCGGCCGTGTGTGCATAATATATGTATGCATGTGTGGAAATAAAATTTTGTCGTACGATATCTTTAGAATGAATCAGCAATGGAGATTAGCGACACGGCGTTCGAAGTGTTCATTGCGACTTCGAACTGATTAGATTTTTAAGTAAATCGGTTGTACCGTTTCAAAGATTTTCAAAAAATAAAAACCAAAAAAACAATAATTAAATAGATTTTCGAGCCTCGCGCTCGAAAATAAGCGGAATGAGTTGCAGTGCCACAAACTACACCAAGCAACTCTATAGTCGGGTACATACCACCCAACCCACATTCAACCCCTATAGCTATCAGCAACACGATAGCTCCATTAATGATCCACGACTTTTTCTGCCACCAGGGCGGCGCCACTTTACAGTGAGGTAAAATATTTGACAGATTTCATAGCGGCGACGATATTTTTTTAGGAAAATGTAAACTTTAAGGTTTCTTTGGGTATTATTAGTTACATTTTATATTAATTCGATTAGAAATGAATAATCCAAACTATAAACATTACTAAAATTAGAAAAATTAAAAAACGAGTTATAAAGTGCAAAAAAAATAAAAATCAAACAACTGACGCATTGTGTTGTATATTAATATAATACTATGTTATAATGATAAAATATTATTTAAAATTAATTTCTCAATTAACTGACATTATGTAACAAAAAACTTTACCTCAGTCGCAGCTAGCGACATCTGGTGAGCAGAAAATTATTAGCCCTCATTAGAACAACTAGGTGCAGTGATCAGACGCAACTTACCGATTCATCCCAAAACGCAATACTGTTAATAATAGCTCTTTGTGAAGGATTTGTTGCCATATGAAAAAATAATTTATGAACATAACTGTCAAAATATGGTAAAATATAAAACCAGCAAATGACGATATTTTAAGACTACTCACTACTTTCTATACGTGGTAGAGCCATGCTGCAGCTATATTATGGTTGTAGCACGAATGGGTATCACCACGCTCTCACAGAATACCAGCGTAAAATAGCAACTTAATGCTGCTGTGCTTCGTATAATGAGTGTTGAGAACCGGAGACCCTCTTTACTGGAAATGAGGCATTCTATCTTAGTCCTCACGGGTGGCAATGCATCTGCATTTTGATTCGCAATCAAATATAGATGTAGATTTCTATGGGCCGCAGTAACCACTTAACATAGGTGGAGTGTGTGCTCGTTTGTCACCCGTATCCTATAAAAAAAATCTTCTTTTTGAGAGATTATTTCGTTTTTCTACCAACTTTTTATTTAATTTACAAACGTTACCTTTACATCCTATCAAATGTCCACTGTTGAACACAGGCCACCCCCATACATGGCCTCTTATTAGGGGGAGATTTGCCATAGTTACCACGCTGCTGCCCATCTCTTGGTTTTTTTTCCTCTGTCGCCTTTTACGACACCCGCGGGACGGTATAGGGTAGTGGATATACTTACACCATCACTAGTCAGTCAAATTAAGAAATGTGACTTACTCCATGGGTTGCTTATAAATGTGCTTAGCTTTGAAATTTTTCTCTGGTATTGGATCTTTGGTTGCATGTAGTAATAGCTCGTCCCTAAGATGCTGGGCAGTTTCATTACTTGTCGTTTTCAGTGTCGCTATTATAAGCGCGCGAGGGCGCATAGCATCTTTGATTTCTTCAGACATATCAGATTTGAATCCTTCTATTAATATCTCAGCGGCCTGAAATGAAATCAGAAATAGCATACTTAAAGGAGAATGGGGGTAAGAAATAGCTAAAACTGTATCATTTTCAATTTTCCTAATACAAATTATTAGGGCATTGGAGTTATTTCAAGCTAATCTGCTGCTGGTAGGTATTTGATGCCCTTGTTTAAGATCTAGTTTCGCAGCAAATTGCCATAGGCTGATGATAGAAACTTACACAGGCAACAATAAGATCTATGGTAGGTCTCCTCTTCAGACCTTTAAAATGAATAAATAATGTGATAAAAAATACTTTTTTTTTTAAATATAGAATAAGGATGACAAACGAGCACATAGTCCACCTGATGGTAAGTAGATGCTGTAAACCATAGACATCTACATTTATTTTCAATTAAGAATCATAGATACGTTGTCACCCCTGAGGACTGAGATGGAATGGTTTTTTGGAATACCTCCTTTCCAGTAAAAAGGGTCTCTGGTTCTCTACACTCACCATAGCTAAGCTGCTATTTTAAGCTGGTATTCTGTGAGAGCGTGGTCCTTCCCCGGTCGAGCCGAACCATTCGTTCTACAACTATACTACTAATATAGCTGCATCATGGCTCTACCACGTATAAAATCGATCTATTTAAAAATTCTTAGATTTTTTTAATCGTCAACTGTTTTATTTTATATCAGTTACGTAGCAATAATTATCATTCTGTGTCAAAGTGATGCTATATTTTGATAGATTGTTTTATAAAAAAAAATGGGAAAATATTGTTTCACTTGGCAAACCTTTATGCCGCTCAAACATAATTTACACCGCCGCGCCTCCATTGCAGTGCATAAGTCCTAACTTAGCAAAATTTAGTCCGCCTTTTTGTGCACGTTCATGGTCACCTACTAGCGTAATTTACACAGACTAAGGGCTATAAGAACTACTAACGTTCATCTAATAGCAAATATGCAGTTTTCAACTGTGTAGTGGCGGTTTAAGAATACCGGCTACTCCATTTCGTCCCGTGGGTGTCGTTAAAGGCGACAGAGGAAAATTAAAACATAAGATGGCAGCATTTTTCTGAAATAGAAACTCATAATAATAAAAAAGCTGCGGTTGCCAAACCAAGCCAAGAGTGGCAACTATGGCAAAATCCTCCCGATGAGGCAATCTATGGGAAAGGCATATGTTCAGCAGTGGTCTTTTATAGGCTGTAATAAAGATTATAGTTATAGAAATATAAATTAAGCTCTTATTTTAAGCTGGTTTTCTGTGAGAGCGAAACCCCGGTCGAACCGACCGATTCATGCTACAAAGATAAAACAGCTGCAGTGTGGCTCTACCACGGAAAAACGTTTTGGCACGTTTTGGCTGTTATTCAAGCACTGTACTTCGGATAGAGACCTTATACTCTCTCACTCAAACACCAAAAAATCTCTTCTCTGTCTAAAATAATCATACCTTATTATAGGAATTCATGCGCTTGTGTAAAATCAATGCCTTTTCTGCATACCACTCAGCCTTTTTGTGCTGTCTAAATGCAGACTGTAATATCAACATGCTAAGAATGTCTAGGGCGAGCTTATTATGACTTTCTGTTTTTGTTTTTTTTAATTCCTGTATACTGCTCTCTAATATTCTTATATATTCATATGCTGAAGTATACTTTCGCAACCACGTGGGCAAGGATTTGTAACTGTAAATAAACATTTAATGTATATCCTTTTAATATTAATTATTTGGAGTGCAGTAGTCAAAGTCAGATTTACCTACTGGTGTAAGGACACCTTAAAAATAGATTATTTTTTGTGATTTGGATCGACACTTGTATTTTGTTCACTTTCAGGAATACAAATCCTGATGATGCCTTAAGGCTAAACCGGTCGGTTTTATAGTGAATACATTAAAATATGAGTGTGACAAGTATGTTTCAATGCGAATTACAAATGTAAATGACGTTTCACTGAGTGACAAAAATTTCATGTATAAATTAATTACATAGTAAATTATTATTTAATACAACATGCTTCCGAATAATCAGATTTAATTTTTATTGATTTTATATTTATTAAACAATAACAACATTCTTAAGCAGTGTTGAGGCTTCTCCTACTCTTTTATGTGGCTTTATTTGGTCCGTTTGGTATTGACATAAAAAAATATTTTACGAGTATATAATATTGGAGTGACAAACAAGCTAACATAACAACTTAAACAAAGAAACTCACAAATGTAGTTGTTTTTTTTTATAAAATAAGTGTGACAAACGAGCACACAGTCCACCTAATGGTAAGTGGATGCTGTGGTCCATAGACATCTATCTTCGATTAAGAATCAAAATGCAGATGCGTTGCCACCCCTGAGGACTAACATGAAGTGCATTTTATGCATCCTGCCCATTTGGGTGGATTTAATTCTCGCTGGAAGATCCCAACATTGTTGCCGATGTGGCGCTTCAGGGGATGAAAATTTTCATACCGTTATCTGAAGTGCCTATCAGCGGTAGATCCCGGCCTTGGTATGGTCCACCATATGGATATGGTGGTGAAAGTGGATGCTGTGGCCCATAGACTTCTACATTTATCCTCAATTAAGAATCAAAATGCAGATGCGTTGTCACCTCTGAGGACTGAGATGGAATGTCTCGTTTCCAGTAAAATGGGTCTCCGTTTCCCCACAATCACCATACGAAACACAGCAACATTAAGCTGCTATTTTACGCTGGTATTCTGTGAGAGCGAATCAACCGCAGTCGAGCCGACCCATTCGTGCTGCAACCAAAATATAGATGCAACATGGCTCTACCATGTATAAAACTTCATATTTATATTTTATTATAATTTAATTTGCTTAATTCCGCGTAAAGAAATAAAATTATGAGTTTTGTCTAGTTTGAGGAGCACCTCTCACCCTCCCTCAATTGCATACACTATCCCAGTCACCACCACCGGTAAGTACGGTCTGTCTCCGCAGAGTCTACTTCACCTGAGGATGCCTCGTGTAGAGGTGAAACACGTGTCGTATTATCGAGAGTGGTGTGTGGTTCCTAGTGTGATGGTTTTGGGAATGGTGGTGCTGGGAGTGGTGGTTTTTTATAGCTTAGGGTGACAAACGAGTACACAGGCCAACTGATGGTAAGTGGTTGCTGTGACCCATAGACATCTACATTTATCCTCAATAAAGAATCAAAATGCAGATGCGTCGTCACCCGTGAGGACTAATTTGGAATGCCCCTTTTCCAGTAAAATGGGTCTCCGGTCGGAATCATGAACCCAGGAGTAGGTGCAATATTGCTAGGCGGCAGTAATAGAAAATAGCGTGTTTCCAGCTCAGCTGGCCTCCTAAGTGAAAAAGAAGCCTAACGTCTAGTATATTCTCTCGTTACTGGCGGACTGGAATAAATTTATGGACATAGTAATTTGAAAGAACGCGCCAACTGGCTCTAGCACGCATTTTTAAATGGCGACAAATGAACAAGATAGCAAGAGTGAATAGGCTTTTGTTAAGCTAAGTCAGTGCGCTTTACCATATTAAGTTGCATCACCACTTAGTATCAGGTGGGAGAGTACCTAGTCAATCACAGGGTTAGAATAGTTTAAAAAATATCAGAATGTAAACCACGCGCTACCGGCCCGTCTCACTTCCATTTTTTTAATAGACTTCCATAAAAGCTGCCAATTCCACTTCTCACTTTTCTGCCTACTTTCGCGGTTGATTCCGCTCAATGTGTACGAGGCATAAGGTAAAACTATCACAGCAAAAAAAGATCAAGGTGCGCATGAACGACGCCCAACATTGTAGACTGGGCATTAACAAATCCACTTATTAGAAAAAGTAAAATAAATGTATGTTAATTTAAGATATCATCTCGCACAACAGCGTGACGTGAGTATTGAGTTGCATATACACGTTACTTTCATGGTAACGTGTATCTGCAACTACAAAGCAGCAAATAGAAAGAGGAGGTGTTGTAATAAAATTTCACTATGTAACAACGCGTAACAATTTGCGGGGTGAGGGAATGTTAAGCCCCGCCCACTTTACACTATCTACATCTACCGATAAATAGTAAAACTACTCGAATCGTTCCATATCGATGTTGCAATGTAGTTTAGCTACCTTGACGATAAATGGCGACCTGTTCACAAAATGATAAAGACTATAAAAATAATATTTTGGCGATTAAAATTTTTTTAGGACTAAATGCAAAACAAATTTCAGCACCTTTGTATGATTATTTTACCAATACTGAGCTCTACGTACTTTTGTATTTTTAGTTCACATGACACAAAGTGTTGCCATCTAGTGTCGAATATATTTAATTATATTTGAAAGCCGACACAAAGACATATTTTGTAGAACTATTTTAATAATTTGGTGTAAATTTACTTACAAATGAAATGTGATGATAAAATTTCTTTGTCTGAATGCAAAACTAATTTCAGCACCTTCGTATGATTATTTTACCAATACTGAGCTCTACGTACCTTTATATTTTTAGTTCACATGACACGAAGTGTCGCCATCTAGTGTCGAATATATTTAATTATATTTTTAGAGATTTTTCTAGAACTATTTTAATAAATTAGGTGTAAAATTACTTACAAATGCAATGTGTTGTCATCCATAGCATCAGACTGTCTATCTGAGTAGTTTTTACACGATAAAAGTCAACACTTTATCCTTATCTTCTTAATACTACGAAAGTACACCGATTTGCGATTTTCAACACATAAGCGCACAGGACGAATGCTGACAGTATACGAACTAAAGCCACGCCCACTATGATGACATCAGGACTACTTACAATCACAGTGCACAGTTGCTTATGCCGTCTCCTCTTTGTATTTGCTTCATGCACGTTACTACATAAAAATAAATTAGTATTGCCAACTTCCCGATTAAAACGAAACATTTCTAGTACATAAAAAAAATAAAGATTTTCCATAAAATTATATAATAAACTACCCGAGATATTTTTAACAGTGAATGGGCCGGCTCGAACCGGGGTGGTACCACGACCTACAGAATACCAGCGTAAAGTAGAGGTTTACCTCTGTGTTTCGCTTAGTGAGTACAGGTGGCCGGAGGCCCTTTTTACTGGAAATGAGGCATTCCATCTTAGTCCTCACGGGTGACAACGCATCTACATTTTGATTTGTAATAGAGGATAGATGTAGATGTCTATGTGCCGCAGCAATCACTTACCATCAGGTGGACTGTGTGCTTGTTTGTCACCCTTATCATATTAAAAAAAATGTTACTATAGTACTAATGAATATTTTATAAATAATACATGTATAGGTTTTACAAAACGATCACTTGTTTAAATTGAATTCTATCTCAATAAACCACAATGACATTCTTATAAGTAGTTAAATATGCTTCCTCTCTCCTAGCCCCTGAACATACAACAAACAACAGAGTCCATAACACTGCTCTTGCATTATTTTATAACATCTTGTGTACATTATGGTTTAGCAATAAATGTTTGAGTTTGACTCATCGGACATTATTAAAGGTTACTCAATACTGGATTCTGACTACTAAATACTAGCAAAAAAATTAGTGTTTGACCTATTGTAATATGAACATAACATAATATGGTAATTTTGACTTGGGTGCACTAGAGTTGGATGTCCATATTGCATGATTTTCTTTTTAATTTTCATAAACATTTTTACAATTATATTAATGAAACTAGTGCAAATTGTCATAAGTTATGAGTATAGGTACATTGGACATTCTCAAAATAGTGCATGTTACTGTCATGTATACTTAACATCTTCAAAGAAAAGTTTTATTACTTTATTATTATTAGATCGTTTGTTAAAATAGATACATTAATCTGTTGTTGGATGGAAGGATGTCCTTTTTAGTAAATATATACCTATAATATATACCTAAATATAAAAAATTTCAAACTTTTTAAATAATATCTAAAATAGTATTATAATAACAAAACTTAAATTTACATAATAACAAAACACACTCCTGGCATTGCTTTCCATCTGTTAATAAAGTTTCATTACAATCGTTTTGCCATTTCGAAGATCAGCCCAGACTGACCAGACAAAATTTTAAAAATGGTTTTTATGTTTTAACAGCTTGCTAACTACCCCCAGAGCACTATAGGAGGCATTTAAATAAAACTAATTTTACGGATTTAATTGCGTATATTAACTTAGCGATAAAATCCGTAAAATTAGTTTTATTTAAATATGTAGTGTTCGCGTAAATATAAGAAATCATTCTATAGGAGGCAGTTATTCCACACAGACACTTAATGAGGGCATCCACGACTTTATCTGCCACCAGGGCGGCGCCACTTTACAGTGAGGTAAAAAAATTGACAGATTCCATAGTGGGGGCGGTAATTTCTTACAAAAATGTAATCTTTAAGGTTTCTTTCTGTATTATTAGTTACATTTTAAATTAATTACGTTAAAAAGGAATAAACCAAACTATAAATATAACTAAAAGCCGATTTAAAAAAAAAAGAGTTATAAAATGCAAAAAATTAAAAATCAAACCACATAAGCATTATGTTGTGTATTAATATAATACTCTAAATAAGGATAAACTATTATTTAAAACTAATGTCTCAATTAACTGACATTGTGTAACAAAAAACTTTACCTCAGTCACAGCTAGCGACATCTGGTGAGTGGAAGATTATTAGCCCTCATTGTTTTATTTATATGTGCATACAGAACTAATGATACGAAAAATACAGTTTATAAAATAATAAAAGAAAACCCTAAGTCAAAGCAGCACCTTTTAACCGAGGTTTTTACTACTTTAAATCAAAAGTTTCAAAACGATTTGTATATTTTCGTGACTTAGATTCAACCTTTATTCTGGAGGTATTCAGGTTCACACATACTAAAAAGAACTTTCTGTACTTACTGTTTCATCTCTTCTTCACTGATTTTTTTGTATAGGTCATAAACTTTTGAAGTTATTTCCAGTTTTTCATTTAATGTTTTTGCTGCCTCCCAGTTTTCATATATTGTGCATGCATTGATGTAGCTAAAAAACATACGAAAGTATCTCAATCAATGCAACTGATTTACACACTATTATAGTACACAAAATTGACTAAAATTTAAGGGTGTAAGGGTGAAAATTCCTCGTAAGGGTGAATTGCCGTGTGGTGGCGTCGTAAAAGCCACTAGCTGGGTGTCTTGTTGTGACAGAGTGAAGTGAAATGAAAAAGGGGTGGGCAGCAGCATATAGCTGATGCAACAACTCAAAATAGTAAACAAATTGCTGCTACTTTACTAAGCTTTACGTTTTGCTAATATGCTTGGTAACTACGGCAAATATCCCTCCTATAGGGCAGTCTATGTGGGAGGCCTATGTTAATCTGTGGACTTTCGATGCGCTGTAGTGATGAAGGGGAAATAACGTTCATCATTTTCCTCAAATGCCAACCTCACTTGCACATGCTACACCTTGACGGTTATCAAAGATTTCGTGACCAACTAAATGCAGAAGCTCTGCACTCAAACAAAAATACAAATCCACCAAGCAGGTGGGTTTGTAACATTGGTTAGAATGAAATTACATAGAATTTTTCAAGCTGTGCTTGCCCGTTGGCTTATACTTTGAAAGGCTACTGTCCGGCAATCTCAAACCCATTTGAAAAGGCTGTTGACGTCTTATCAAATCTTAATATCTTTTTTCACGTGATAGAGCCATGCTGCAGCTATATTAATTGTATATATAGTATATATAGTAATTGTAGTTGTAGTACAAATGGGTCGACTCGACCGGGGAAGTACCACACTCTAACAGAATACCAGCATAAAATAGCATAAGCTGCTGTGTTTTTCGTTGCTGAGTGTGAGAACAGGAGACCCTTTTACTGGAAAAGAGGCATTCCATCTTAGTACTTACGGCTGACAAAGCATCTGCATTTTGATTCACAAACGATTTTTTTCACAAAAAAATTTTTTACAGTGGTAGAGCCAGGCGGCAGCTTTTGCTGTCGCATGGATGGGCCGGCTCGAACCAGTACCACGACCTCACAGAATACCAGCGTGAAGTAGAGGTTTACCTCCGCGTTTCGCTTGGTGAGTGCAGGTGGCCGGAGGCCCTTTTTACTGGAAATGAGGCATTCCATCCTAGTCCTCACGGGTGAAAACGCATCTACATTTTGATTTGTAATAGAGGATAGATGTAGATGTCTATGGGCCGCAGCAACCACTTACCATCAGGTGGACTGTGTGCTCATTTTTCACCCTTATCCACTAAAAATAAAAATAAAACGAGGATAGATGTAGATGTCTATTGGCCACAGAAACCACTTACCTTCAGGTAGACTGTGTGCTTACTTGTCATCCTTATCCTATGAAAAAATGTGCAAACAATATATATGGTTTATATTCATTTTATAGAAATTATTACCATTTAGGTTCATGATTACCTTTCAAATTCATCTCTTGTATTAAAAATAACACTTGCATTGTCTAAGGGCATATCTTTATCAATTGGATAGGTTTCTTTTTTTGCTTTGTCATTTATCAATAATAATTCTAATCTGTTTTCTCTTATCAAACCATAATCTATTCCCAAGTACATTAAATAGTATAGTTTAGTAAATGTAGTATGTGCTGCCTCAGTTAACCTGTAGCATGATCCAGTTTTAAGTTCCAACCTAAACAAAAAGCATATTGAAAATTACATGGCAGATAATGAGAAAAAAAAGATCTTTGTTTTTTCCAGTACTTACATCTTTAATACTCTATTTGCATTATTACTCTTAGGACCCATAAAATAACTGCTGATATTGGATGTGCGAGAGCTGAAATTTTTCAAAGACCTAATTGCATCTACTTTGGTCTGTACTTTTAATTTTAATTCTTTGCATATTTCCTTTAATTCTTCAAGTTTCAATAATTCAACAAATTCATCAAACATCATTATATTGTTGTTATCTATAAACAGATAAAATTTAATATATAAGCCATCATAATAACAAAAACAAAAATAGTTATAGTAAAAAGAGTAAATGATATATACACTCTGTAAACCCTAAAACCCGTATTAATAAACGTTACTCAGTTCAAGTACACACACTTGAGTACAATCTTGAGGTTATGATCTCATTAATAAGCATATTTCAAGATGCGGTTTAAGTTTACGATATCAGCTGAGTGCCACACTGATTAATAAATGAAACTCGACTCTCAAGTGTGTCTACTTGAGTGCAAGTCACAGAACAGTAGTCCTAAGTACAGCGTTTTGAGGTACTGTTTTTATGTGTTTATTAATTAGCAACGATCTTGAGATGCTGATATCGTAATGAGGGATTATTAAATGATTATGTACTTGAGTTCGTCATTGAGTAACGTTTATTAATACGGGCCTAAGAACAAACAAGCCAGTACCAGTTTCTCCAGTCCACAGAGTCAGTAATTCATTCTTGGGGCAATGTATTTGCTATTACAACAAAAAATATATAAGGTCTCTCTATTCTAAGTATAATATTTTTTTAAACAAAAGCTGTTTAGAACATGCTTTCATATGGTTGGAAATAACCCCTGGGAGAGGTGGTCGCTTCAAAGCTGTTTCAAAAAAATAAATTTAGTAAATAGTTCAAACAACCTTTCATATTGTATAATTTACTTTTATAAAATAGTCCCGCTGGGTTTCTTGCTGGTTCTTCCCAAGACAGAGAACAAAGAACAATAGTGCTTTTCTCATGAAAGGCCATTTTTTTGGGTAAGATGATAAAATGATAAAAAATTGGGTTGGGATTGAAAGTAAGTCACCTCGATTTGAGAATTCTGTCACTGTGGGGGAATCAAGGGGGTTTATCGGAATCACCCCCATGCAATTTTTGCTGCCAGAGCAGCATAGAAGTATTTTTAATTTTTTTTAAAAAATATTAGAAAATCACTAACTAATGTACATTTAACTAGATCCTTACGTTTTTGACATTAATCATCACCTTTGTGGTTATTTTTTATGCACCACTCGGAAGTAGGAGCCCCGCTAAGCGGGGCTCCGTAGACCGAGCTTCCCTCGACTGCGCCACGTTGAGTGGCATTGGGTTACCTTTCCCCAACTTTCTCCCTGCAGAAATCAGGCTTATATTGGCAAAATGTTACGAAAACATAACTTCAAATTGAGATTTTTAAAAATTTATAAAAAAAACTAAGCACATCTGGCAGGAAAGGGAAGTGTGGGACGACTCTACAACTCCGCCTCCTGCCCCCCCCCCCCCCCACCCTCCCCAATTCAGGCGACTTACTTTCAAACCTTACCGAAAACCATTTTAAAACAGTGTTCTTCATACTCAATTTTAGGATGGTTTTTGTAATCATTATCATTGTATATTTACCAATAAATACCTAATCAGCTATGTCTATAACCATGCAAGCCATGCTTAAAAGAAATGTAAAAGCTTATAGCAGTCCGACCACAGAATTAGTGTCCTGTGAGTCAGACAATAAGATATTAACTCTTACCACTGCATACACATGATTCTACTAAGCCAATTTGCACTAGTGATCTAGTCATATATTCCAAACTTGGGTCATCTATGTTATTAGTATTGTCACTAGCAATCTTTTTTATTTCATTTCTTCTATACCAGCCCCTCCGACGCCAGTAGAGCCTGCAGACCAATCGCATGCCTGGTTTCACAACATTCACACATTTAGATAAAAGGTTGTCTGTGGTTTCTGGTAACAGGCATCTTAGTGAGTGATCTTGTAGATATTTGTGAATAATTCTTAAGAGGAAAATTGCTGTAATTAAAATACAAGTTTAAGTTTAAAAATGTAAAATAAGTTTATTTTATTTTTATACAGGAACTTACTCTTATCATCAAAACCTGCGCAAATCTCGGAAAAGGATTTATCAAGAGTCATTGGCTCACTGTTCGGGATTAAAACATTATTTAAACTTCTCTTTGCCTTTTTAGGAGAAGTTATTCTACGGTTTTTAGTTGGCGAAAAAAACTTGTTGTTTGACCCAGGACTGCGGAACTTATTACTATTTGGGGTTGATCCAGGGCGTGGTTCTTTTTTAGGAGTTGTAGGCGAGTGTACAATTGTTGTTATAGAATCCCCTTTTGAAGTATTACTATTGTTGTTCTTGAGGTTTTTTACCATTGAAAAAGCCGAATTTTCATCATCACTGCATAAATCAATAACATTTTCCGACATTTCCCTATTCGATTTTGCTATCTTTATTGGTGTTGATGAGTTCAGACTTAAGCTGCGTTTCTTTTTCTTAACAGCATCCATGCTCAAATAAACTTTGCCGCCTTTTATTTTATAATAATTACTTAGCTTCAATTGTTGACTCATCGCAGTAACAATTAATAAGTAGTAAATACTATTACTCGTTTATTATACGTGTGTTCATTAATCACTACACATTCATTATTTTTGTTGTTAATTCATTTATTCTTGTTTGTGTTTTTGCACAACAAACTAACCACGGCAGGTAATCTTCATACAATTTATTAGAACCTCTAGTCTATGGTTCACATATCGTAAGTGACAGCTTCTTTCCCCCCCTTCCTCTCCTTCCCACCTTTTACGAAGTTCTGTCAGTCACAGTGTCGTTATTTTTATTACAGTTTCAAAGTTGATCGAGTGTAGTTTTGCGTTGATTTATTTCCGTAACTAATCCTCTCAATTCCTGAAGCTGTAATACTACCTTGTCTTGCAACATGTATAACAAGTGTTGTGTTCCAACGTGTGCTAGTAGACGAAAGGACGTCAGTTTTCATATGTTGCCAAAAAGTGAGATAGGACTCAAAAAATGGTTACAGTGTATTAACTGTGAAAGACTGCGAAACTTGAGCTCCCAGAAAGTTCGTAAACATTTTGTTTGTCGCAAACATTTTGAGAAGAGGTTTCTCGTAATCACGCGCGAAAGAGTTCGTCTTTGCCCAAACGCCTATCCAACGTTGTTTACTGTTAGCGAGATGTCCAGTGGTATTCCGCAAACGGTTGCAAGAATCGCCGTTGAAACTGGTAAGTACAAAGGTATTGTGATCAACTACTACATTAAAGTGATGTTGCATCACAAATATGATTACACTCGCTGTGCCCCGTGACTTCGCCCGCATGGAATTATTTTGCTCGGAACCCTGAAATAAAAGTAGCCTAAGTTACTCCTTACAACATCGACTATCTGCCAGTGAAAGTCCAATTCAAATCGGTTCACAGGTTTTTGTGTGATGCATGTTCAAACAGACGTCGTGTTTTTTTTCCGACACGTTGTATTTTAGCCAATTTACACAATATCTTTATTAATTATGGCTTGTGTGTTATTCTGATGTATGAGCCATATGATTGCAAAGTTTAATAAAAATCCATTTAGTAGTTTTTGCATGAAAGAGTACCAAACATCCATACATCCTCACAAACTTTCACATTAATAATATTAATAGGATATTCTGAGTTCTTAGGTATTTAATGCCTCAAACTTATAATACTCATGTAAATAAGTGCTTGTGATGTATTATGTCAGTTTCTGATATATTTTTTATGTCAGGATATATGTATAAAGCTCTTGCAATTTCGTCCAGGCTATTACATTTGCTATTAATCTAGTAATTATTGGTGTTACAATTCTAATGTTAAGATATATTTAATATGTAATTTTGACTTTCTAAATGTTTTTTGCCGTGATGGTAATTGGATTTTGTGCCTATAGACATCTACATTTATCCTCGATTAACACTCACTGTCCGGTTTCCAGACACAATAGTAAGACAATAGCAGTGCCCTATATATAGTGCACGGGACAGCTAAAGGGTTAAGAATCAAAATGCAGATGCGTTGTCAGCCGTGAGGACTAAGATGGAATGCCTCTTTTTCAGTAAAAAGGGTCTCTTTTTCTCTACACTCACCATGCAAAACATATCAACATTGAGCTGCCATTTTTACATTGGTATTCTGTAAAAGCATGGTTCTACCCTGGTGGAACTGACCTATTCATGTTACAACTATAAGATAGCTGTAGTGTGGCTCTACCATGTTGTAATAAAATGTAAAAAAAATTACAAAATGGTAAAGTGTAAAGCTATAATTAGTACCTGTTGTTTACAAACTAACTTACTTTATCCTATAACTTGTCTTAGAATGTTGCCAATGTCAAATTTTTCAGCATTCATTTGAATGTTAAACAGATCCCCTGATTAAACTTTCTACCTATTGCTATGTTTATTTATATACTAATGTTACTATTATCTGCTGTTTTTTTTTTCAGATAAAAGCAATAATGATCACAATTATTGTAAAAAAAGGCAGCATTAGGATCACACCTACTGTATTCCAGAAGTTGTAGAAAAACGCTTTAAGGCTTCAAATACTGACAACACTGGTAAGTTTCCCTTCAATTCTTTCTAATAATTTTATAAAGAGTTATTAAATATTCTCATGATATACAACAATCTATTAAATTGCTTATTTAGCATCTGTAATTTGTGTTTCTGTCTATGTTTCAATATTACTATTGACGCAAAAGTTCAATCAGACCCCCATATATCTAAATTAGCAGGCAAACTTAGTTCTGCAGGATACGCTATAAGAAAGATTAGAAGTTTCACCAATATTAAGACAACTAGATTAGTTTATTTTAGTTACTCATAGTGTGATTCTTATGGAATTTTGCTATGGGGGTAATGCAACTGACATTGAAATCATATTTGTTTTACAAAGAGAGCTATATGGGTGATTTATTACTTAAATTGTAAAGAGTCCCTTAGAGTAAATTTTAAATAAATAAACATAATAACTTTGACATCGCAATATATTTATGAAAATGTAATTTATGTACATAAAAACATAAATAGCTTTAATAAGAATAAAGGTGTTCATAATTTAAACACTAGGAACAAACATAAGCTTGTAATACCATTTACTAGACTCCACAGAATAAGTAATTCATTTATGGGGCAATGTATATATATGCTTTTACTACAAAATCCCAGAAAATGTACAAAATTTGTCAATAAGCAAGTTTAAATGTTTTGTTAAAGAATAATTATACAAAAAGGGTTATTATAATATCAAAAAATTTATAAATGAAATTCATCCATGGGAATGAGGTGATCGCCACCATGCTTATTCTATTAAATTCATTTAAAAATTGTACAAACAAAGTTATTGTTAAGTGAAATATGTTTAAAAAAAAGGCCCACTGGGTTTATTGCTGGTTCTTCCCAGGACAGAGGTATTTTCTGAACCAGTGGTAAATAAAAAAATTACTTTTAATAAGTATTACGTAATATTCTATATTGAATAAAAATTATTCTATTCTATTCCATTCTTTAATGAAAGAACAAATCTGTTATATTACAGATACGGAATCAGATATAAATTCCTACGAACAACCTTCTACATCTACATATGAAAGTGGAACCATGGAAGTACCAACAGCAGGTAAGAAATTTAAATATTAGTAATCACTAGCATTTGCATACCTAACAATAAATTGTTTATAAAAATAATAATACTAAATTTATTTATTTCTCACACACTTGGTACATGTAGTAAGTTGTTTATGACGACATGCTTTTTCTTTTTATATGTGAAAAAATCTTTCACTATATGTAGATAGAATTAATGACACCCCATAGTTATTGTTAGTAATCATGTGTTACATGATGTAAGAATATCAACTGTACACCCAATCTATGTAGTAGTAGAAAATGCTACATTGAGTATTTTGAAGGAGGTATTTAACTTGTTTTTCTTATTTCCTTTTTTTTTAATTTTAGATAAAAATGCGCTTCATTCTCCAATAACAAGGAGAAAACAGCATATCATACAGACAAATAAGCTGTCACCGCATTGTGCTAAGCTTTACAGGCAATACAGAAAATCACAGAGGCAGCTTAATTTCAAAACACGAGCAAAAAAGGCAGTGAAATTTTCAAAAGAACAGTCATTTGTAAAGCTCACAGAAAAATTGAATCCAATTGCTAAAAAGTTTTTATGGATGCAGATTAAAAAATGTACTAAAAAAGCGAGGGGCAGGCGATTCTCTGATGAAGAAAAATTGATAGCAATGGCGATAATGAAACAGAGCCCAAAGTGCTATAGATTTCTTCATAGAATATTTATCTTACCATCAAAATATACCATAAACAAAATGATAGCTAAATTGAATATAGAAGCAGGAATCAATTCTCAAATATTTGATGCTATCAAAACAGAGGCACTGTATTTTTTTTAATAAATTTACTTTTTCCATAATCTATATATTATATAATATGTATCTACAGTCTACTTGTGCTGCTGGTTGCATCAATGTTAGGCTGTTGATGTTTAGAGTTTGAAAGCATGTCTTCAAAATACTTTTATTTTTTTGTTTTAAACATGCAGATTTCTTCTCTATGTTTTTCTGCACTGTTAAATATGTGGTAAATCAGCATCGAAATTTGCGAGTAAATTTTCAATGTGGTGGAGCCACGCTGCAGCTCTATTATGGTTGTAGCACGAATGGGTTGAACCACACTCTCACAGAATATCAGCGTAAAATAGCAGCTTAATGTCGATGTGTATTGTGTGGTGAGTGTAGAAAACTGGAAACCAGGTATTCCATCTTGGCCCTCAGGGGTGGCAATGCATCTGCATTTTAATTCACAATCGAAAATAGATATTGACGTCTATGAACTGCAGAATATGCTTATCATCGGGTGGACTGTGTGCTCGTTTGTCACTCTTATACTATAAAAACAAAGTGGTTATCCACAGTGGCTACCACTACACTGTTTGTTTGTATATTAAAGTAAATATTGACTAATTATATTGCTTACAGGTCAAGACTTGGGATGAAAAGAAAAAATATTGTTCCATACTGTTTGATGAAGTGGCCTTAGAAGTGGCAGTGTCTTATGACAAACATAAAGATTTAATTAGTGGATTTGTTGAACTCAACAAAAAAACAAGTGATTTTGCTGACCATGCCCTTGTCTTTATGTTGCGGGGAGTTGTTCACAAGTGGCAACAACCCCTGGCCTTCTACTTCTGTAAAGGAGCAACTTCAGGAGTTGAATTAAAAAATATTATCAAGGACATGGTTACAGCTGTAGGTAACACAGGACTTAGACCAGTGGCTCTAGTCTGTGATCAGGGCACAGCATTTCAATCTGCCCTGAAGAGCCTTCAAGAGGACACAAGACGAGAGCAAATAATTTCAGGTGAAAGGATTGGTGAGTAGGCCTTGCCATTTTTATATGCAATCTCTTACCAACAAAATTAAAAATTTGGAGTGGTGTTTGTAGCTACATTGTAATTATTTTTCAGATGACGTGATTGTAATTAATGGCCATACACTTAGTGTAATTCATGATCCACCTCATCTAATAAAAGGATTAAGAAATAATTTCCTAAATAAAGACATAAAATATAATGAAAAGATTTCAAAGTGGAGTGACATTGTTGAAGTTTATAAAACAGACTGCAATCTTGCACAGATGAGACTTTTACATAAATTAAATGATGAACATGTGATTCCAGAGAAAATTAAAAAGATGAAGGTAATTATGATTTTATTAAATATCTGTGTATTTTGTATGTTCTTCACATTGTGAAATAGTAAAAAATGTGCTATTTTTCTGTTCCTAGTTTTAAATTTGTTTTTAATTTATATTTCAGGTTAAAAATTGCACTAGAGTGTTTAGCAAGACAGTAGCTGCTACGTTGTCATATACTGCTCAGTTTTGTAAGTTCCTAAGCTAAATTTGGCATAATATTTTAAGCTTGCTGGAAAGTCAAAGCTAAACTTTAACTTTTTGAAATAAATTAAAATCGAATTGAACAAATTCTGTATGTGGCCTAATTTTTTTTAGCTCATTATGCAGATGGAAAACAAGTAAGCTCGACTTTGAAAAATACAGCCGAAATTATATCATTCTTCGACGATCTCTTTGATTCAGTTAATGGAACTTCATATAACAAAACATCCAAAGGAAAAGCTTTAAGACAAGCAGTAACGGAAAAATCCTCACATCACAAATTTTGGAGGGAAGCAATCCTAAAACTGCAAAGCATAAAATTTATAGATAATCAAGGTAAAGAAACATCTGTGCCTTCATTAAAAAACTGGATAACAACTCTCAAAAGTTACCAGAGATTATGGCAATATCTAAGTGAAAAAAATATTAAAGTTTTGCGCCCGCGTTATTTAAATTCTGATCCTATTGAAAACTTTTTTGGACAAATGCGTGCGTACAATTTTAGAAATACGAATCCAAATTGCCAAACATTCAAAAGTACCTTTAGATCACTGTTAATTACAAGGTTTATAAAGTTCCACTCAGATAGTTATAATTGTGAAGAGGATTCTGGTGAACAATTATTAAAATTAAAATCATTGTTTTGTACAAAAGAAAAATGTGATAATACTAAGCAAATCCATTCATTTGAGTCCTCTGAGCTATCAAGTGGGGTAGAAAGTGAAAGTTCAGCAAAGCAGGAAACAATTAATGTTCACTCACGTGCATATACCACTGGGTGGGTCATAAGAAATATACTAAAAAATAATAATTGTCGGCAATGTGAAGCTGATTTAACAAATAGGGAATCCAATTATGATAAAAATTCTATCAATAATTGGATTCACCTTAAAGAATTTAAAAGTATAAAAGAAAAGAAACTGATCTACCCTTCGGAACATGCCGTGAGATTTTTTGGGATAATAACACAAGAAGCAAACAAATACTTAGAAACCAAACCTCAACAGAGTTATATTATAAAAAATATAAAAACTCTCATCAAATCTAAGTATTTGTTTGACTTTATAAACTGTGAACTGCATAAAGATGCTGTTTCTGAACACTTTTTAACATTAACTTTAAGATTGACAGTGTTTAATTGGTGCAATGTCATAAATAAAATATTGAAAGGTACAGATGTCCTAAGATTAGAAAATAAAGCTTTACCTCAAATGCAATTAAAAGCTCTTAATAAATTTAAAACAAAATTAAAAAATAAAAAAATGTTTAAATAACACTGTGTTTTTTTCTTATACGTTCCCTTTCTAACAAGCTCGAATCGAATCCATCTAATCATTAATGAATTCGTATTATTTAATTAGAATAATAGATAAAAAGGAGTATTTTTATCTAGATCCTATAAAAGTAGGCTGTATCGTACCACGCTTTGGTCGTGACTATAGCAGATTAAAAAAAAAGCTGTCAATGACAGCTTGTCATACATGATATGTGAGCTTAGACGAGTTCACTTTTGTTCTATGGGAGTGCCCTGTCTGATACGTTAGTATCATATTAGTCTGTGAAACTAACCTAGAAATGCGCAACCATAGATCTGTCATCTGTATATATATTTTTTTTTTGTTTATGGCAACCTTACAATTACTGCCAACCTCCAGTCAATAAATAATACTTGTAAGAAACGGCGAACAGTAAAAATGGAAACTATGATTCTGATTTAAAACCGAATAAAGTTAAGAACTAATGAAATATGAAATGACTTGTACTGAAGTTTATTCAATAAATGAAGAATATTAAAATTATATAGAATTAAAATAAAATAAAACTGAACTCATTACCACATTTAAAATATTAAATAAAACTATATAAAGACTATTAAATTCTAAATAATGAATTAAATTTTATAACTTAATATTATTTAAATCTAAATATTCCATAAGGCAATTGAAAACATTTTTACTTTTTTTAGAATAAATTAAAAGAGAACGAATTTCTCTAGGAAGAGGTATTTTCAGTTTCACCAAAGTGTTAAATAATGAAGTATGATCATATAAAGGACATGAGAAGAATATATGGTTGAGGTCACCAATATCTAAACCACACTCACATATAGAAGTATTTTTAATATGAAGCCTAGCAAGGTGAACCGAATTACAACAATGACCCAAGCGCATTCTACATAGCATTGATGTATGTTTCTTATTTAAGGTTAATTTATAAAACCAAGGCTTAGAAGGAATGGTGGGTTGAATTTTGGCATATTGGCAGCCTTTTGTCGTTTTAGTTTTGTCCCAATGTTTTGACCACCTATCTTTATATAATAATTTCGTAGTCCTTATAAGGTCATAGCAATAATTTTTAAATATGAATGTATCCCCACAGACTATAGCTTGTTTAGCAAGTTTATCAGCATATTCATTACCAGATATACCAATATGACTAGAAATCCAAACAAGAGAAATGTTGATCTTTTGAAATTGGTATAAGAATAGAAGTTTCTTAATTTCAAATATCAAAGGATTGCGGGAAATGTCATAGAAAGGATTGCATAACAATGCCTGTAAAGAACTAAGAGAATCTGAAAAAATCACGCTTGATTTTAATTTAAAACTATAGCAATATTTTATTGCTTGTAAAATGGCTAACATTTCTCCTGTAAAAACTGAAGATTCGGGAGGACTTTTCATTTTTTGAACTATTCTCCAATTTTGGTGATATATTACGTAGCCAGTACACCCTTTAGAGTTAATTTTAGAAGCGTCTGTAAAAATATAATGATAACCTGGAAAATTCTTGTCCAACGCAAATAAAAATTTTTTATTTGATTCAATAGAAAATTTATTTAATCCTATATCTAATATAACATTGGGTTTAAAAAGTGCAACATCAAATGAATTGGAGAAAAGAGGCAGAGTCACCGACCTATGAATAGGATCTAGTAAGGAATTATATTGTTCATAGCTTTTTACTAGCTTAGGCGTTTCTTTATTACGCCAGTATTTTCCTAAATTAATTAAAATGTAATGAGAAAGTAAACGAATTTTAGGAATTAGTGGATGGTTGGAAAATTGAAGAACACGGAAAAGGAAAGCATCTGATAAATATTGTCGTCTAATAAAAAGCGGAGGATCACCGCATTCTATTTGCAAGGCATTGATAGGTGATGAATTCATAGCGCCTAAAATTAATCTTAAAGACTTGTGTTGAACGATATCTAAAATTTTCAATCCTTTCTTATTAGCAGGTTCAAGAAGAAATGAGGCATAATCTAATCGACTTCTTATAATTGCATTATAAATTAATTTTAAAGAATATGGATGGGCGCCCCACCAGACCCCGCACAAAGCTCTTAGAATGTTTATATTTTTTTCGCATTTTTTTGGGTATAAATGATATGAGGCATACCGGATAATTTATTATCAAGAATTACACCAAGGAATTTAACTTGATGAATATTTTCGAGCGGATAATTAAAAAGGCGAACCTGTATTTCTGGTAAAACTCTTTTGCGGGAAAAGATTACTGTATTACTTTTATTTGGGGAAAGTTCTAGTCCATGATCATCTAACCACGTGGCCATAGAGAGGAGATCTTGTTCTATCGCATTAGCACAGGATTCTATACACTTATCATTTACATAAACTAAGATATCATCAGCGTATTGCAAAATTCTACACTTTGAAACGGACTGGTCTAAATCTGACGTATAAATATTGTATAATATACGACTTAAAACCGAACCTTGCGGAAGGCCTTTGAAAACCTTGCGAGTATATTTTAAATCATCATCAATTTTAATATGTATATACCGATCTAGAAATAAATTGATAATCAAATTTGTAAGTTTTTTGGATATATTAAGCTTAAACATCTTTTCTCTAAGGATGTTAAGTCTAACATTATCGTAAGCAGAAGAAATGTCAAGGAAAGCAGCAAGGACCGATTCATTTCTCGAAAATGCTAGTCTAATATCTGTGGTGAAGATTGAAAGACTGTCATATGTGCTTTTACCTTTTCTGAATCCATATTGAGTATTTGATAATAATCCATGACTTTCTACATACCATTCAAGACGATTCTTGATCATGTGTTCAAAGGTTTTAATTAGAGTTGAGGATAGAGCAATCGGTCGATAGGAAGAGCCATCGTTAGGGTTTTTGTCAGGTTTCAAGATAGGGATAATTACTTGAGTTCGCCAAGAGTCAGGAACAAAACCTATGTCAAATAAAGCGTTAATGATATTTAAATAGAAGGTTAAAATTTGATCGTTACATTTGGCTAGTAGTGAATATGGAATACCGTCTAGACCAGGTGCCGAATCGTGGACGTGAGAAAGGACAAGCTTTAATTCATTTAAAGAGAATGGACGTTCTAAGGGATCAAAAAAAGATTCACATAGAATACTTTGAGATAGCTCCTCTCTCGAAGGAGCAGAAGAGGGGGCAAGTTTGTCTAGAAAAGAATTCATTGATTGTGACGGAATGGCACCACTGTAAGAAGAAGATGAAAAACAACAGCGAAATTTTCTTACATTGTGCCAAACAACTGATGAAGGAATCGAGGGAGATATTGAAGAACAAAAGGCTTGCCAACTTGTTTGTTTTTTGGAGCGAAGAGTATTTTTAGTTACTTCTTGTATACGTAGAAGGTTTGAATAATTTTCTGAACTCATGTCTAATTTATATTGTTTTTCGGCTTTTTTTCTATTATGAATGGCCTCAGTACATTCAGAATCCCACCATGGAGGGGAGGGCTTACACTTATTATTTAAAGTTTTAATAGGAATTGCTTGGTCTGCTGCATTTATAATTGCGTTTGTAAATGCTTCAACAATTGAAATTAAATTATTTTCAGAAATAGGAGCGATTTTTAGAATTTCATTGTAAAGAATACTATTATACAAGTTCCAGTCTGCTCTGTCTAATTTGTATTTAATACAAGGTTTTTTGTTAATTTTTGCTGATTCTGCCGTGAGAGCTATCTAAAACTGTCCAATTTAAAAGAGAGGTTAAATCAGGAGAACAAATTGATAAATCTACAGCACTTCTAGACTCATTGGGACGAGAGCGTTTGGTGATTTTACCAGTATTAAGGACGCCAATGTTAAGTTCGTCAATTATTTCAACTAATAAACTGCCGTATCTATCACAATTATCACCCCATAAATAATGATGGCAATTAAAATCACCAAGAATTAAAAATGGTTTGGGTAACGAGGCTATTAAAGATTTTATTCTGCGAAACGTATAGACAGACGGGGAGGGAACACTCGTAAATAGAAACAAATGTAATATTTTGAATTCTTACTGATACAATATTAAAGTCAAATATTTCATCATAAGTATCTACAATGTTATAAGCGATATTATTCTTTATAAGTAAAGCACATCCGGCATAACCATCAGATCTGTCATTTCGAACACAACAAAAACCAGGGATTCTGATGTTGGAATCCGGTTTCAGCCATGTCTCTGAAATAGCAGCGATACAAACATTGTATTTTTTTAATAAATAAATTATTTCAGAACGTTTGTCTAAAATGCTTCTACAATTCCATTGACGGATCTTTGTGAGAGTGAATGTCATGAAGAATTTCAGGTATAGAATTTAGTAAGCGGGCAACGTGGGACGGTAACTTTGACGAATACGAAGATATGATTATGTTAATAAGGGAATTTATAATGCTTTCTATAGAATTAAAACTATCCTGTGTAGTATCAGGAGAAACCCGAAGAGCACAACCATCCTCTGGTTGTGGAATTGAGAAATCTTCAATAATTTTTTGATGAATTTTTTTGTCGTATCCTATTTGTGAATGGTGACGAAATTATTTAGGAATAAATAATGATTTCTTATAAGAAGTTTTATTAGATGAAATAGGGTGTGAAAGAAAATGATCCTTTGTAGGATTAGTAGAAAGCGAAGAATTTATAGGATTTTTTGAGATCAGAACATCAGCATAAGATTTTGAAGAAACTTGGGGATATTTTTGTGATGCTTCTAGGTATGAGATAGAATTTTGTGCCATTTCGATTTTAATATTAATTTGTCGTGTATGTTCAGGGCATCTAGAATCCGTGGCTTTGTGGTTACCTGAGCAGAATAAACAACGAAAGGTCCCATTATCTTTGTCGCAAGAAGAAGAAGAGTGATCATCACCACATTTTGAGCATCTTGGCTTGGAACGACATAAATCTTTAGTGTGTTCAAATCTGCAGCACTGAAAACATTGAATTGTTGGAAGCTTATAAATTTCAACAGGGATGGAAGAATAGCAAAAATAAACCCTTGAGGGAAGGATTTGACCGTCAAATGTGATTACGACACTTTCAGAGCTTTTATATCTGACTTTGTCTTCATTGCGTACTCGGTATTTTAATCTTCTTACTTTTAATACAGGTATAGTGTTTGGATACGTAGATAGTTCAGAAATAATCTCTTCTGGTGTCCAATCTTTTGGTACACCTTTTATAACACCCATACGAGATACGTGGAAGGATGGAATAAACGTTTTATATTTATCATTTACAGATGGATTTTCTAAAAATAAATTTGCATCAATAAATTTAGAGAATTCAATCGTTATTCTATTCCTCCCGATACGTTTTAGGCCTCCATTAACTATATTTTGAATATTTAATTTTTTCAAAAAGTGACCAAATGAAATAGCATTTAAAGTCTTACCAGAATTAGGAGAATCTTCTTTTACTTGAACATGGACGATAAAAGGACCCGAATCTGTAGAATTATAAGGGCGAAGAGATTGAAATTTTTGTGAAATTGATTTTGCATTATCGCTATTTATGTGTGTGTTAAGAGATTTAGAAGAGACTATGGGTAGAATTTAATGTTTGTGGTAGAGGAATGTCAGATGATTGTGAAAGAGGGATTTCAGATGATTGAGTACAAGCAATATTGGATGATAAAGACATGGGAGATTCATAAACACTTTGTCCTGATATGTTGTCTTGGTTAGAGTTAGATCCCATAATTTTAATTTTAGATGATGAAATATTACCGGTATCGCAATCCGATTCTGAGAATGAGGAATTGGTGGAAAAAACTGAAATTTTTCTATTTAAGTCAACCTGATTAGCATGTTCTTCTTTCTTCCTTTCTTTAGTTTTATGTTTCCTTTTCTTTTTATTGGAAATAATTTTGAAATTGTCATCAAAAATTTCTTGAGATAGAGACTGCCATGGTTTTTTAAATGAACCTTCTAAATCATTTTGGATTTCCACATAAGCAGCTGGAGAGGAAATTATGTTAGGATCAGTAGAATTCGGATCCGGTGGCTTAGGCAGAACATATGGATTTGACATGGCGACTATGAGAGTCTAACGCTATGTTAGACTATTTTTAATACTAATAAATTGTCGCTAAATGAGTGATAATATGAAAATACAGATAAATATTATTAATATATACTATAATAAATTAGGAATTAATCAGAATATTAAAAGAAAACTTAAAATAATTAATATGACACCAAAAATACGTAAAACCGTTATTGACGTTCAGTTGCCAGTCTCTGTATATATACTATGTACACAAACTATATAGAAACACTACGCGTTCAGACGGACGTCTCTGGTACATTTAATTTGGACCTTAGAGCAAATCAGAACCATAGTATAAAGAGCGGGAAGTACGTTATCTTCATACAAACGCACTGCGCGCGGCTTGTATGTGTGCGCCATAGTATCTATGAGGTTGAGGCGCCGCACGCACACTTAAACACAATCTCGGAATGTTTCTCACTACGCCAGTCTGGGCTAACACCGCACGAGGTTCGCGCGTTACGACTTTTGGCACCGCTAAATGAATGAAAAATGTGTGATAATCGCAGGAGAACGTACTGCTGTGTGTTTGGGTGTCTTAATAATTCATCGATTCCAGAATTGTCTCTTTTCAGATTACCTATTGAAAAGGACAGGTCACTTATAGCATATAATTTTTACTTGACGATGAGATACCTACTTACTTATTTTTGTTGTATTAGTTGTCTATCAGACAGAGGAAGAATAGTAACTAAGTATCTATTTACGGTTATAAAATCGTAATTAATTATATTTGCAAAAGTTATTTATAAGGATGCGGATATATTACACATTAAAGTTTAATAACAAGTCGTTTCGTAATAGTCGAAACCGAAGAAAGTATTTTTCTGTAGCTAATTTGTAATTTTGTAATTAATGTGTGATTCAATATATATATATGCTTGTATTAATTAAAAATAAATATTAATATGGTCCTTTATGTGTGCAAATACTATATTATGCCTATTAAAAATAAAAAGTAACTAGAATATACTAAGTAAATAATTTAAACTCGAGCTCACACACCGCCCCGCCGGTTTAGTTTATCCCTTTTTTTATAAATAATACTGCTCTGAATCTTAATACATTTCTGTATTTATTAGGAAAACCATTGTTGAACTTTATCGACTAATGATCACTGAATTAGTTATACAGAGATGTATTATTTTTGGCAAGGGCCGGGCTTTAAACTAATGATTTGGTGACAATGACAACCCTGAGACAGTAGGCAATTATATCGCGGATTGGGCCGGAGACAGCCTACTTGGTGTCTTTATACTATGTATGGAGTGTAGAGTAGAAGGAGGACCATCTCTGTATATGAAAAGTGTCCCTAAAAACGCGTCCAATAAGGGTGGCGCTGCGGTAGCATAGGATAAATTAAAAAAAAAGCGCCAAAAGTAATTAGAATAAGATGGAGAAATAAACAAGGACCGATTAATCCGCTTGGTTTTGTACTACGTAAATAGTTGAGGTTTTGTATACTGGCATTTTACTAACTACTCTAGTCATGAAATTTTTTAAATATTTTAATTCAGCTGACTTCACTCCGTCTACAACAGCTATGTTCATATCGTAGTTTTTCAGACGCCAGCGCTATTGTGGTAGGTTTTGGAACCTCTATTTTCAGTATATATTGGGACACTTTTTCAACTTTCGCACTTTATAAGATGGTTCTCCTTCTACTCTACACTCACAAACTATATAGAAACTATGGAGTGTAGAGTAGAAGGAGGACCATCTCTATATATGAAAAGTGTCCCTAAAAACGTGTCCAATAAGGATGGCGCTGCAGTAGCATAGGATAAATTTAAAAAAAACGCCAAAATTAATTATAATAAGATGGAGAAATAAACAAGGACCGACCAATCCGCTTGGTTTTGTACAACGTAAATAGTTGAGATTTTGTATACTGGCATTTTACTAACTACTCTAATTATGAAATTTTTTAAATATCTGAATTCAACTGACTTCACTCCGTTCACAACAGCTATCTTCATATCGTAGTTTTTCCGACGCCAGCGCTATTGTGGTAGGTTTTGGAATCTCTATTTTCAGTAAATAGTAGGACACTTTTTCAACTTTCGCACCTTATAAGATGGTTCTCCTTCTACTCTACACTCCATAATAGAAACCCTATTCTCATAGATATAAGAAAAATAGGGGATATGGCATGTGGTCACGTGACCTGAAGTCAAGTGTTTCTCAAATATGGCGACGACTCCACCCTATGCTCCACCCACAAGAAATAGCGTTGTTTTTGTCGATATTTTCAGTATCGATGCTATATAAATTATGACGTACCATCCATCTCATAGGTATATATTAAATAAACAGATATTAGATCACTACACTATTGAATTGGGTTAATCCTGTAATAATAGTTGTATTGAGATGATAAATAAATAAATCTTACGTTCAACTCAGAATAGGAAAGTTTTGAAACTGTAATTGCTTTAAGATATGGTGAAGCAACAGTCAAAAGTGAGCGAAGAGACCAAGTAAAGAGCACTTGATTGGAGCTTTAACTCCTTTCTTTTCAGAAGACGTATACGACGTGCACCAGAATATTATAATGAGTTCGTGCAACGAGCTAACGTTTTTTCGTAACGACGGCAATCTGCACATAAGCACTCCATCCGTGCGTCCCTGGGTCGACGCATGCATTTTTTTTCTTCTCTGCAGAGATTAACGAAACCACCACTATAGGCAATGTATTAGGCTTCGTTAGGTTTTTTTTTTTCTAGCCCATGCTGTCCCACTACTAGGCAGAAGTTTCCCCTAAGTTTTTTCCAGTTTTGTCGTGCACCATATCGAACCAGCCCCAACGGTATGCGTCCAGGGTGCGTGAATTATATCATATATATATAGACTTTATAGCGGCTGGGAAGTTAGTTGCGAGCGCAAGTCCTGTACCTTCACGCTTCGCTTTACGTACTGTGATCTGATACACCATCAAGTTTTCTTTCAACTATATCTGCACGGACTAGCGCTCGCTCTTAACTTCCAAGCCGCCATAAAGATCCAACAACACCTTTCTTTCGTGGTAATGGTCGGTTACCAGTTCAAGTCACCATGAACGTGCAGTGGACTGACTTTTATCTTGATTTATTTAAAGTTTGTGGAGCATGTGTTCTTTCATACATAGTTACTAGCCGTCATCTCTCTTTTTTTTATAATAAAGATTATTTATTTATTTATCTCAGTAATCTAATCGAGTTGAACAGCCCCTTTCTAACCATACCACCGTTCACACAATCCATTAATCATTTAACTATCCTAACGTATTCCTCAATCTTCAGCATCCCATGTTCATACCATACGACAACCAATTTCCATGCAACATTTCGATCAATAGGGGCGGCTGTGCCACTTCAGACTTCCACTTCCATACTCATTTCTCATTATATCCCATTTGTGTAACACCACAAAATATCAATTTTATAGTGTTTACAACCTGCAAGTTGTAATGACTTTCACCAGTAGCGTAATCCACCACTAAGGATACTGGAGGTAAACGAGAGAGTAAGGATTAAAAATAAATAAAATAACAATAATGTATACTGATCATTTATTCGTGACGAAATAATATTATTTAGTCAGACAATTTATTTTAGACATGAACCAAATCACCCTCAAGCCGAACTACATCCAGCGTTCTATTTATACATTCTTTTTCAAAATGCAAGGAGCATATTCTTCTTACTACTGCAGGTTTTATGTTTTCTTGGCCTATATTTTCAATCCACAACTTTTGAAGGCCTTCATTTTTTGGCAACCTAAAATAAATATTATGCATTTTTTTTATTGGATAAGGGTGACAAACGAGCACACAGTCCACCTGATGGTAAGTGGTTGCTGCGGCCCATAGACATCTACATCTATCCTCAATTACAAGTCAAAATGTAGATACGTTGTCACCCGTGAGGACTAAGATGGAATGCCTCATTTCCAGTAAAAAGGGCCTCCGGCCACCTGCACTCACCAAGCGAAACGCAGAGGTAAACCTCTACTTCACGCTGGTTTTCTGTGAGGTCGTGGTACCACCCCGGTTCGAGCCGGCCCATTCGTGTGACAGCAAAAGCTGCCGCGTGACTCTACCACTGTTAAATCGTTAAGTACCAGTCAAAAATAATCTTAACATCATCAAATATTTGATGAAAAAAATTATCATAGAAAATTTACGATTTACACTATTTTCAAGTTATTTTCTTATACGAAAGGCTCCCAATCGATCGTTTGATTAAATATACAGTTTACGTATCTAAAACGTTATTTGATCATGACTACATTAATATTATTGTTAAACAGGCTCAGAAGGGCTAGAACCCAGAGCCGTAAAGCCAGTTTAATAAAAAAATATTGTTAAAATTTATATCGATAATTTCAAAACATGACAACACGCAAGGACAACACTATGTAAAAATGTAAACAATCAAAATGATTACTTGTTTAAATTTACATGATAATAGTCATTGGAAATTCTAGATAATAGCGGGAAACACGATTTAGAACCCATAACATGAACACGAAACGCAATTCACACGAAAAATATACAATTAAGGAAAAAAGTTGCAACTAACCTGAAAAGTGACAATCCTTCTTCAATTTTACCAGAATTTGAATTACATCCATTGATGCAACACTTTGTCATGTTGTTTTTGCTCAACTACCCTTTACTAATGAACAAAAAAGCTCCAAAATATGAGGCATTGATATAAGAAGAGTAGAGGATAAGCTGTAAATTGCATATATATTTTTTGGTTATACAAATATCATGCAAACATGAACCTTGTCAACAAAAATATATCTGTCTCATTCTCACACGTTATGATTTTCAAATGTAAAAAGAGATAAGTACATATCTTAGACTTCAATTTTCTGTTGCCAGTTTTCATAAATGTCACCAAGCTCCACCTTGAAGCATGACGCGCCATTTTAGGATGACGTTCATTTGTGGTAGTTCGTTTGTGAATTTTGACTATTTTTTAGCTTTTTTGTTCATTAGTAAAGGGTAGTTGAGCAAAAACAACATGACAAAGTGTTGCATCAATGGATGTAATTCAAATTCTGGTAAAATTGAAGAAGGATTGTCACTTTTCAGGTTAGTTGCAACTTTTTTCCTTAATTGTATATTTTTCGTGTGAATTGCGTTTCGTGTTCATGTTATGGGTTCTAAATCGTGTTTCCCGCTATTATCTAGAATTTCCAATGACTATTATCATGTAAATTTAAACAAGTAATCATTTTGATTGTTTACATTTTTACAGTGTTGTCCTTACGTGTTGTCATGTTTTGAAATTATCGATATAAATTTTAACAATATTTTTTTATTAAACTGGCTTTACGGCTCTGGGTTCTAGCCCTTCTGAGCCTGTTTAACAATAATATTAATGTAGTCATGATCAAATAACGTTTTAGATACGTAAACTGTATATTTAATCAAACGATCGATTGGGAGCCTTTCGTATAAGAAAATAACTTGAAAATAGTGTAAATCGTAAATTTTCTATGATAGTTTTTTTCATCAAATATTTGATGATGTTAAGATTATTTTTGACTGGTACTTAACGATTTAACAGTGGTAGAGTCACGCGGCAGCTTTTGCTGTCACACGAATGGGCCGGCTCGAACCGGGGTGGTACCACGACCTCACAGAAAACCAGCGTGAAGTAGAGGTTTACCTCTGCGTTTCGCTTGGTGAGTGCAGGTGGCCGGAGGCCCTTTTTACTGGAAATGAGGCATTCCATCTTAGTCCTCACGGGTGACAACGCATCTACATTTTGACTTGTAATTGAGGATAGATGTAGATGTCTATGGGCCACAGCAACCACTTACCATCAGGTGGACTGTGTGCTCGTTTGTCACCCTTATCCAATAAAAAAAATGCATAATATTTATTTTAGGTTGCCAAAAAATGAAGGCCTTCAAAAGTTGTGGATTGAAAATATAGGCCAAGAAAACATAAAACCTGCAGTAGTAAGAAGAATATGCTCCTTGCATTTTGAAAAAGAATGTATAAATAGAACGCTGGATGTAGTTCGGCTTGAGGGTGATTTGGTTCATGTCTAAAATAAATTTTCTGACTAAATAATATTATTTCGTCACGAATAAATGATCAGTATACATTATTGTTATTTTATTTATTTTTAATCCTTACTCTCTCGTTTACCTCCAGTATCCTTAGTGGTGGATTACGCTACTGGTGGAAGTCATTACAACTTGCAGGTTGTAAACACTATAAAATTGATATTTTGTGGTGTTACACAAATAGGATATAATGAGAAATGAGTATGGAAGTGAAAGTCTGAAGTGGCGCAGCCGCCCCTATTGATCGAAATGTTGCATGGAAATTGGTTGTCGTATGGTATGAACATGGGATGCTGAAGATTGAGGAATACGTTAGGATAGTTAAATGATTAATGGATTGTGTGAACGGTGGTATGGTTAGAAAGGGGCTGTTCAATTCGATTAGATTACTGAGATAAATAAATAAATAATCTTTATTATAAAAAAAAAGAGAGATGACGGCTAGTAACTATGTATGAAAGAACACATGCTCCACAAACTTTAAATAAATCAAGATAAAAGTCAGTCCACTGCACGTTCATGGTGACTTGAACTGGTAACCGACCATTACCACGAAAGAAAGGTGTTGTTGGATCTTTATGGCGGCTTGGAAGTTAAGAGCGAGCGCTAGTCCGTGCAGATATAGTTGAAAGAAAACTTGATGGTGTATCAGATCACAGTACGTAAAGCGAAGCGTGAAGGTACAGGACTTGCGCTCGCAACTAACTTCCCAGCCGCTATAAAGTCTATATATATATGATATAATTCACGCACCCTGGACGCATACCGTTGGGGCTGGTTCGATATGGTGCACGACAAAACTGGAAAAAACTTAGGGGAGACTTCTGCCTAGTAGTGGGACAGCATGGGCTAGAAAAAAAAACCTAACGAAGCCTAATACATTGCCTATAGTGGTGGTTTCGTTAATCTCTGCAGAGAAGAAAAAAAATGCATGCGTCGACCCAGGGACGCACGGATGGAGTGCTTATGTGCAGATTGCCGTCGTTACGAAAAAACGTTAGCTCGTTGCACGAACTCATTATAATATTCTGGTGCACGTCGTATACGTCTTCTGAAAAGAAAGGAGTTAAAGCTCCAATCAAGTGCTCTTTACTTGGTCTCTTCGCTCACTTTTGACTGTTGCTTCACCATATCTTAAAGCAATTACAGTTTCAAAACTTTCCTATTCTGAGTTGAACGTAAGATTTATTTATTTATCATCTCAATACAACTATTATTACAGGATTAACCCAATTCAATAGTGTAGTGATCTAATATCTGTTTATTTAATATATACCTATGAGATGGATGGTACGTCATAATTTATATAGCATCGATACTGAAAATATCGACAAAAACAACGCTATTTCTTGTGGGTGGAGCATAGGGTGGAGTCGTCGCCATATTTGAGAAACACTTGACTTCAGGTCACGTGACCACATGCCATATCCCCTATTTTTCTTATATCTATGCAATGCCTATTCTACACTCCATAATACTATGTCAGAACATGACATTTCGTTTTTATTTAAATATGAATTGGATATAGGCAAAGGAATAATTTTATTTCAGCCTAGTATATATATATATAACTATGTATTACTTTTCTCATTTTCTAGAGTCTAGCATAGAGAAAAGTCTCTCTCTAGTCACAGACTAATATGATATGTCTCTAGCAGCTAGAGACGTATCATATTAGTCTGTGACTAGAGATAGATGCGCGACTCAAATTTAATTTTCTTTAGTGTCGTGCTTTGCATAACAGACGGCGTTTACAAAAGAAGGGACTTGAAAAAAAGGGAAAAAATAAAAATTGGACGCGATCCGGGGTCTTTAGATTTCGGGACCGCCCGATTGTCCACCTGAGCTATTATAACATTAAGCGTTGTGGCGAAATTAGCCTTCGTAGTCTAATAATATTTTAACAGTTTTTCATTGTCTGAAAACACAGATAAAATGGCATTTTCTCAAAATAAATAATGTTTAATAAATATTAATAACAATTTAAGCGAAACCAGTGACCGCTACTAACTGCGTAGTGCGCGTGGATTATTGCGTATGCATAGAATTAATTAATTGCCCTCTAGTGAGATTAAAATAAGTAAAATAAGTCTAGCCTAGCGTTTCGGAATGTAGATGGAAGCACATAAAACGTATCATTTTGTTCGTAAAATAATGTTCTAAGTTGCATGCCCATGTGCGCCACCCTAGTACTACTTATTAGGGATATTCATAGACATTCATAGATTTATGAAAAAGGGATATTCGATGATCATCGATGTCAAAAATGAAAACACCGATGTTTTTTTTTGGAGTTTATGGCCTGGTATCTAGACCTTTAGGCCAAGTCTTGAGTATTTTATTCGGTTTATTATAATTTCCCCAAGCCTTGTCTTTATGTATTATTATCCTTCATTCACTTTTCACTTCACTGCTTCACAATACTTTATTTACTTTATTTATTTATTTACTTTATTGGAGACAAAACAGAAACAAAAGATATGAAAAAAAAACATACAAGTAAAATGAGACAATGGTAATTACAATTGTTTCCTACAAACTGTCTCACCATAACATAATATTTATATTATGAAGCAGGTCGTAATTGGTATCGTCTGCACAACAAGCAGGGTAACAAGTCTGTACTTAAATAAAAATAAAACAATCATCTGAAAACAATCATCTAACATGTACAATACTAAATACTAAATATCCTTATATATCTAATTCATAATTGTTACTAAAGTACTTTTTAATTTAGTTTTAAAAGCTGAACGGGAGATAGAGAACATATCGATGTCGTTAAGCATTTTATTGTGGAGGACACACATTCTGTGTACTGGTGCTCTTTTACCAATATTGGTCCTGGTTTTTGGTATATGAAATAAGTTTTTTGATCGTGTGTTTTTGGGTGGTATTCGAAACCTTACCTCGGATAATAACTGTGAACACTTAATCTCACCAACACAGATATTCCTAAAAGTAGCGGCGTCGATTAAAGTGCGTCGGTCTTTTAATGATAGCATATGATATTTTATTAAGAGATTTTCATAGGAAACGCGAGGTGAATGCATTCGATAGTTAGCAATACGTAAGAATTTCTTATGGACCTTTTCTATTTTATCTTCATAAACTGAGTAGAATGGATTCAAAACGGGGGACACATATTCTAGGTAAGATCTAACCAATGACTGATAAAGGCAGGTAAGAGTATATTTGTGTTTAAATGATTTTGTTATACGTGTAACGAAGCCTAGCATTCGGTAGGATTTATTCAGTATTTCTTCGATATGCCTATCTAGTGTAAGTTTGGTATCTAAATATACTCCAAGATCACGTACTTACTAAATTTTGATACAATTTTGTGACCACCTAAGTAAAAGTCCGCGTGTACTACATTTTTGTTCCTAGTATATGTTATGTGTTTGCATTTATTATAAGCCAAGAATAATTTATTAATTTTACAATAGTTTTCAAGTCTGTCCAAATCGTTTTGTATTAATTTTATGTCGTCAGGTTTAGTAATGGCAGAGTACAATTTTAAGTCATCAGCGTATAATAAGAATTTACAGTGGTCAAAGCAAGTTGAAATGTCATTAATAAATATGATAAAGAGGAGTGGCCCCAGTACTGATCCCTGTGGTACGCCAGATGTTACTACAACGGGTAAGGAAATGTAGCCATTAAGTACTACCGACTGTATGCGGTTTTGTAAGTAAGAGGCAAACCAACGTAGAAGATTACCCTTGATACCATTGTAGGAGATTTTTTTTTAAAAGTAACAAGTGATCAACTTTGTCGTATGCTTTTTTAAAATCAGTGTATACAGTTTCAATCTGAGATTTATAGTCTAAACTATTAAAAATAAAGTTAGTAAAAACAAGAAGATTTGTCAGTGTAGACCTGCCATTAACAAAGCCGTGTTGTTCCTCTAATAATGTATATTTCAAAATTGAATACATATGATCGTGAATAAGTTTCTCAAAAATTTTAGGAATAGCCGAAAGAATTGATATTGGACGGTAATTTTCTACGTTGTTCTTAGAACCTGATTTGTGAATAGGTGTAATGTATGCTTGTTTCCATTGAGTTGGAAATGTTCCAGTTTCCAAACATTTGTTAAAAATTATATTGAGCGGCATGCAAATTGTATTAGAAGTGTGTTTTAAAAACACTGGCTTTATTTTGTCAGGTCCAGCACCTTTGTTTGAATTAATGTTTTTTAAAGCAGTGCAAACTTCCAACTGTGTGAAACGTATATCGTGTAAGTTTGTTCCAGTAAAATTATCCTCTAAGTGTTGAGCTAATGTATATGCATTGTCTGACAACGGTTCAAATACGGATTTAAAATGATGTGAAAACATTTCAGAAATTATTTTTGGGTCGTCTGTAGTTTTGGTTCCCAGCTTCATTACTTGAGGATATCCCGTATTTGTTTCCTTTATATCTGAAGTATATTTCCAAAAGTATTTTATATTATCCTTTATTGAAGACTCAACTTTCTCTATATATTTATTGTAACATTTAATTAAGAGACTTTTAGCACGTTTTCTTAATAGGGAGAACTCTTGATAGTCACGTAACGAATTGTACGTTTTCCATCGTGCCCACAATTTAGATTTACGCCTAAGTGTATAAATTAAGCTAATAGTGAACCACTTAGGAAATCTATTGGTTTTAACTTTGACAAGTGGTACATAAGATTCAATAACATGCATAATTTTGTTATAAAATTTGTCAACTACAGTATCTATACAAGAAGAACTGAGTTCAGAAACCCAATCAGTCTCTGATATAGCAGTATTAATTTGGTCATAGTTTGCTCTGTAAAAGTTTCGTTTTGTCTTATGGATGGTGGGCATATACTTTGATTGAGTTGTTTCATAAAAATTGTCCAGCGGAGGATGGTGAGGAACGGCTTTTAAGAGTGAATCATCGGAGATATTAACTGAACAATCAGGTGAGTTGCATAAAACAAGATCAAGAATTCTACTATTTTAGTTTTTTAATGTATTTATTTGTTTCAAATTCATAAAGGCCATGATATGAGACAATAATTTAGCTGTATCAGTAACTGCATTAACAGGTCTCAAGGATGGACCATCAGATGACCATTCCAGGTAGGGTAAATTAAAGTCACCAGTAATAATGTAATGTGAGAATAATGCCTTTGAGTGAATGTCGTGAAGTATATAAAAGTATTTATCATGGGTAGTAGTTTTAGATGCTGGTGGTATATAGCATGCACTCAATAATAAATTTGAATGTGGGAAATGAAGAAAAATAAAAAATTTTATTTTTTAGTGTCAGATGTTCGTTTATATAGAATCGTATGTTTTGAGCTGCAGCAGCGGCACTGTTGACAGAGCCAAACAACTGAGTAGTGGTGAGTGTGCGGCGCGAACGCGCTGCCGCTATCATATCATCACGCAATCGTCGTGTGGTCAGCTGCAGTACAATGTTTTTTGGACGGTCGTTCGGTACCTTTGGAGCCACGCCATGAACAGATCTAATATCGCTTGCCTTGATATCGACGCCAATTAGCTTACCCACCTCTATAGATAAATGAATCAGGTTTTCAGCCTTTTTTTCAGGAATGTTTTGTAATTCCACGTTGCAACTGCGAGAGGCTTGGTCAAGGTCATCAAACTTGGCACGTAAATTCTCCAAATCTGTGCGAAGCTCGTTGTTTTCCTGCATCAGGGTGACATCAGGATTATGCGATGCCGTAAAATTTTGCTCGAGTTCCTTTATGTGCTCCTCCCATGAATCAACACGTTTTTCCAGCCTATTAATATCTTGCGCAAAAGTTTTAGATACTATTTGGATGGCTGAATTTAAGACCTCCTGCCACTGCTGGGGCAGACTGTCAAGCTTCGCATCCATATATTCAGTCAAGGCGTCGGTGTCGACGTTTAAAATAGACGTAGTTGCGCAATCTTTAAACTTAGGTGACACTGTCCCTCCTAACGTACCAGCGAGCCTCTTATTTTTACAGGTTGGGCATTTCCATTTGGTTTTTGTTCATAAGGAGTATTTTTTTGAACTCTGTTTCAGATAAATCTGCACATTGATAATGCATGTACATATTACATCCCGTACATTTAATAACATCCCTTTCAGCAATATTTTTTTTACACTTAAAGCAATCCATTGTAGTGTTTCTATGAGTAAACAACAATATCCAGCTATGTAGTCTCAAATGTAAGATTTATGCGCGGTGGAAACAGAAACATAAAACTACACCTGTATCACTGTTGCTGTGTTAAAAAGGTCGCGAGCAAAACGGCCTAAGCGCTGGTGATATAGCGGCGCTTACGCGTTCCGTCCGAACAATTCACAAAACTCGATATTAATTTGTAATTATTTGATATAGTTTTAATTGCAGAATACTTTAACGTTAACAAAATATCACTGGCTTTAGTACACTTAATAAAGAACTGTTTACACGATAAATGAGACTTAAGCATTCACTACAAACCCATTATTTCATTTAAATTAGACAGACGAAAAGAATAAGGTGTTACGCGATAGACTGCTACGGTAATATATTCACAATATGTTGATGCGTCACATTGTGCAGCCCTTGGGAGATTTTGACGGCAACTTGAGCCAGCAGGCAGCTGACAGTTGGCGATGGTATCTAAAGGCGCCTATGCAAATAGCTTATCTTGAGAATCCATCACCATCAGAGCATTTGTTTCACCGTTTCCACTAATAGTTCACATGCGTAGACAGTTAATACATAAAATCACACCACTTTTACATATCAAAATCCATTTCAAACTATTATTTAAACTATAATACAGGAGCAGCGAACCGCCGCCGATCAAGTTCCCGCAAAAACTCAAAAACACCGATGTTTTAACATCGATATTGCATAAACATCGAAATATCGTCGTCAATAAACCCATAATGGATTATTGGGAACTTGCGAAAACAGTGAACCTGCGAAATCAATATCAACGAAATCTTGCATCTCCTCTAAAATATTTATAATTTTGAATAATTTAATTAATTTTTAATTATGAATAATTCCGAATTCCAGAACGCATTGATATACACAACACACACACACAAACACTCACACCTGTTACCCAGAGGGGTAACAGAGACTATGGACTTCCATTTGGCGCGATCCTGATACACCTCTCTCGCATCCTTTACATCCATATATCTACGCATACACGCTCGTCGGTTATAGGTACTCCTAATCTGGCCCATTTTCAATGTATCGCCGATTTCGCCGATAAATCTTCGTCTAGGGCGTCCTTTCCCGACTCTGCCGTTCACTTCTGAAACACAAATTTGCTTTGTCACTCTTTCCTCGTTCATTCTTTCTACATGACCAAACCACCGAAGCATTCCTTTTTTAATCCTGGTCACAACCTCATCTTGCAAACCACACTTTTCTCTTATCCAGTGGCGTAGCTATGTAACCAAGGGCCCCGGGGCAAAAATGAAAGTGAGGCCCTATTCAAACTAAACTAAATACTTTAAAAAACTACTTCATCATCATCTCCTTGTCGCCCACTGCAGGGGAATAATAATGCAAAGCTACTTACTTATTACTAAGTATATGTGTAACGCATAAACAATGAAAAAGTAGATTACAATTAATAACATAACAGTGGAAGCAGGGGCGTAGCGTGCCTTCGATGGGCCCTGTATCAAAATTTGTTAGGGGGCCCCCCAATGAAGAGTAAAGATTTCATAAAAGGAACAAAAACGCTTGCATTGAATTCTAATTATTATATATTGAATTTAAGTTATTCATCATCATCTTTACAGCCTTTCATAAGTCCACTGCTGAACATAGGCCTTCCCCAAGGAATGCCACAAAGCACGGTTCAGGGAGCCACCTGCATCCATCGACTTCCTGCATACCTTACCAGGTCGTCACTCCATCTAGTGAGGGGACGCCCTACACTTCGTCCGCCGGTACGAGGCCGCCACTCGAGAATCTTTTTTTCCCATCGGTTGCCGGTTCTTCGTGCTATATGTCCGGCCCATTGCCACTTCAGCTTACTAATGCGTTGGACTATATCGGTGACTCTGGTTCTACTGCGGATATCCTCATTTCTAAGTTTATCACGCAGAGAAACTCCGAGCATAGCCCTCTCCATAGCTCGCTGAGTGACCTTGAGCTTCCTCATCCGGTCAGCAATGAAGGACCACGTCTCAGTACCATATGTCATCACTGGCAACACGCACTGGTTGTACGGTCTCGTTTTCAAGTTTCAAGTTAGGTATACCTGACTAGAAGATGTTCCGTAATTTCCCGAACGCTGCGCAGCCGAGTCGAATCTCTCGATTGACCTCTCGGTCGAAGTTGGACCTAGTCGGACTATTTGTTCCAGGTAAACATAATCGTCAACAACTTCGAGCTTAGTGCTCCCAACAACTACCGGCATAGGCGTGACATGGACATTAAACATAATCTTTGTTTTGTCCATGTTCATCTTAAGACCTATCCGTTGGGAAACACTATTGAGGTAATTAGGCATAGTGCTTAGGTCCTCCAGCGATTCTGCCATAAGGATTATATCGTCGGCAAATCGAAGGTGAGTGATGTAGTCGCCATTGATGTTAATACCGTATCCTTTCCAGTCCAGAAGCTTGAAAACGTCTTCCAATGCAGCGGTGAAGAGTTTTGGGGATATAACGTCACCCGGTCCTACCCCTCTCTGCAGTTGGATAGGTTTCGTACTCTAGTTCTGTACTCGGATAGCCATCGTAGTCCTACTGTACAAGCACTTCAGCACTTCGATATACCGACAGTCAACTTGGCATCGCTGAAGGGACTGCTGCACCGCAAATTTCGACGGAATCAAAGGCTTTCTCATAGTCCATATACGCCAGACATAGTGGCAAATTGTACTCCTCGGACTTCTGTACAATTTGCCGAAGGGTATGTATGTGGTCTATGGTGCTAAAGCCTTTTCGGAAACCGGCTTGTTCGGGAGTAATGACTCTCAAAAACAGCACGTAGACGCGGCTCAGAAGGGAACTCGGTCTGTAGTTCTTCAAGAGAGCATTGTCACCTTTCTTGAAGAACAAGACCACCGCACTTCTGCTCCACACCTACGGAGTAGTGCCACCATGAAGGATGGAATTAAAGAGCTTCTGAAGGACTTCAAGTACCGGTTTTCCAGCCGCTTTCAGAAGCTCCGCTGTAATTCCATCCTCGTCTGGGGCCTTGCCGTTTTTAAGATGCTGAAGAGCCATTCTAATCTCGCTCAGACTGACGTCCGGTATATCATCGGAATAGTGTCGGATAAGACTCGCTCTTGGATCGTTACACACACTTACGTATGGCTCCAACGATGATGTGTACAGCTGCCCATTGAACCTCTCAAACTCACTCAAAACCTCAAGTGTCCCGGAAACGACGCTGCCACACTCGGTCTTCAGCTTCGACAGTTGGCTCTTTCTGGCAGACAGATCTCTTGCAAAGACTTTGGAGCCCTGGTTCCGCTCGATCGTTTCTTTAATACGCTAATTAAAGTTGCGTAGGTTCCGCCGCATGCATTTGGAGATCTGTCTGTTCAGTTGCTTGTATGGTGTCAAATCTGCTGACGACTGCAGCTATATATCCCGTCTAACAGCCATGAGATTAAGAGTGTGGTCGGAGAGTTTTGTGTTCTTCTGCGGCAGGTCTTGCAAAACTTAGCTCCGACCGCATGGACAGTTTCCACGAGCTTGTCATTCATATCGTCCATTGCATTGCAATCTTCTAGGCACTAAAAACGGTTTCGTGGCTCGAGCTGAAAGGTTTCGGGACTTTGGATTAGAGCACGAGGGGGACGGATCGTTGAATTCATTAGACGTGACCTCTCCAACTTAACGTTTAGGTTCAGTGTGCCTCTCACCATTTGGTGATCGCTGCCGGTTTTCACCCTCGCGATCACTGAGACATCACTGAACAGTTGTCGTCTGGTCGTCATAATGAAGTCAATCTCATTTTTTGTCGAACCGTCGGGGCTCGAACAGGTCCACTTCCTGTGGGGCCGCTTCTGGAAGAAAGAGTTCATCATAAAGAGTCCCTCTTTCTCCATGAAGTCGGCCAGCTGCTGGCCCCTTGGATTCCGTTGCCCTATTCCGAATTTCCCTACTTTCTGCTCACCGTTCTCTCTTGTGCCTAGTTTTGCGTTGAAGTCTCCCATTAACACCGTATATTTTTTTTATAGGATAAGGGTGACAAACGAGCACACAGTCCACCTGATGGTAAGTGGATGCTGCGGCCCATAGACATCTACATCTATCCTCGTTTGTGAATCAAAATGCAGATGCGTTGTCACCCGTGAGGACTAAGATGGAATGCCTCATTTCCAGTAAAAAGGGCCTCCGGCCACCTGCACTCACCAAGCGAAACGCAGAGGTAAACCTCTACTTCACGCTGGTATTCTGTGAGGTCGTGGTACTACCCCGGTTCGAGCCGGCCCATCCGTGCGACAGCAAAAGCAGCCGCATGGCTCTACCACTGTAAAAAAAATTATTATAGTGGGTTTTGGAGGAATGCATGACTCTAGAGATATTCTCATAGATTTCTTCCACCTCCTCATCGGCGTGTGCCGAGGTTGGTGCGTAAACCTATATGACCTTCAGCGAATACCGTTTGGTGATTCTGAGTATAAGGTACGCAACCCTCGTCGACAGACTCCCAATCTTTACAACGTTGTTAACGAGAGACTTGTGGACGATAAATCCGACACCTCCTTGGGACAGATGGTCGCCCTTCTGGTGATAGAACAAATTGCCGGATTCGAGGATTACCGTGTCCTCCCCCTCTCTTCAGACTTCGGATAATCCTATGACATTCCTGCGCAACTTATCTATCTCTTCTTCCAGCTCCAGGATCTTCTCGTCAGTCCTCAAGGTGCGTGCGCTATAAGTTGCCAGGTCGAGTCGTCGTAGGTGGCAACAGAACCTCCACCGGAGATTCTTAGCACCCCCTGCCCCGCCGTTACCATGGTCGGCACCTTAGCCAAGTATAGCGGGGCTGCCGGGGACTGGGGGCCGTCTCTTCGTTACTTTCATGGGGGGTATATTGCCATAGTTGCCACGCTTGGCGAACGGGTTGGCAACCGCAGTTTTTTTATTGTTGTTTTGCTGTTATCAGAAAGATGCTGCCGCCCATCCTCTACCTCAGTTTCCCTCTGTCGCCTTTTACGACACCCACGGGAAGATATGGGGTAGTGAGTATTCTTACCCGCCACTACACGGGTTTTTGAGTTATTACTTACAATTAATACTCCTAGGAACTAATCTAGCCAAACAATTCAAATCAAATATACACTTTAAGTGCCTTTTGTTCAGCGAACATAGCTGAAGACGATTCGGCTGCCTTCATAGCTGAAGACGATTTCAGTTTTACTAAATGCTTAACTACTATAGACAATAGTTATATATACTTTCCTGTCCCATAGAAGTCCTTGGAATTTTTGCTCACACAGGTTCGGGGCCCCTGTAGCCCGGGGGCCCCGTATCATTGATACGGCTGATACGGCGGTAGCTACGCCCCTGAGTGGAAGAGTCACACGGCAGTTTTTGCTATCGCACGGGTGGACCAGGCTAGATGGAGTGACGACGCGGTAAGACATGAAATGAGGAGGTGTAATGAATGCATGGGTGGACCGGCTTGAACAATGGAGACCCACTACCTTACATATAACCAGCGTGAAGTAGAAGGCCTGTTAAGTGCAGGTGGTCGAAAGCCTCAGCTCTCTCCCCCTTAACATGGTCGTGTAATTAAATAAGTAACCATCCCAGGAGGGTACCAGCACCCCTGGTATTGAAGATCCCTGGCTGAGCATCGACGACCAAGCTACCCTACTCTTCCTTATGAGATAAGATGGGGGGGGGGGCGTCGAAATTCCGCTCAAGACTCATACTGCTCATGGCAAGTAGAGAAATAAGACAAAAGTGACCCCTGCCACGCTATCCGTGAATTTCTGCAGCATCAAGGGATATCATTCGAACGTTAACGGAGTCCACTAGCTACCATCTGAAGACGGCGAAGTCGACCTTGCTCTTTATAACCGAGGCGCAGGTGTCCTCTCCGGTCGATACTTCTCTCCTATTCAGGGTACAAATTATAACACCTTTGTGCCGCGGGCTGGAGTTTGCGTATACGTCAGAGAGTACATCTGTTCTCGACGCCTCAGTAGTTTTGAAGTTCAGCGACGACCATCCTCGCGTCTACGCGTGCCTCTATAGGTAATACACACAGACTAACTCATCGACCACGTCCAAATCACTGCAGACTCCGTGCTACAACAGGTCCCGTCTGCAGAGATCGTGGTCCTTGGTGATTTTAACGGCCATCACGCTGAATGGCTTGGTTCTCGTTTAACTGATCTTGCGGGAAGATCTGTTTATGACTTTGCCTTGGCATATGGTCCCACACAAATAGTTACTTAACCTAAGTGGATTCTAGATGTGGAGGATCGTGCACCTTCCCTGTTGGACCCGCTGACCTCTCATCGGAACAGATATCAGGTCTTCGTAGACGCTCCTCTAGGCTCATTGGACCATTGTCTGGTCCGGATTATGGTGCCACTAACACTCCCATCACGGTTGCGTTCTGCAGATCGCCGCCATGTTTGGCACTATAGGTCGGCCGATTGGGACAGGATGCGGTCTTTTTTTCATCCTTCCCTGGAGGACAGGAGCAGGTATGCTTCTCCCCGGATGAACCCAACGTGCTTCTGTCGCTGATTTGGTACTTCAGAGAATAGGATTCTTCTATCATCTGTTGTGCCTTGTTTGGTCGCTCCTATAAAATTACATCGCACTGTATATAGTAGGAGTACTTCACCAGCGCTGTTATAAAGAAGTATAATTTCGCCTTCATGTCGGTACGATACGGTTTACACGGCGCTCAGCGTGAATAGCACTACTCTCCCTAGACGTCAAGTCTAGTGGGCCTGATGGAGTTCCTCCCAATGTGCTGAAGACGTGTCCTCCCTAGTTAGCACCGGTCGCAACGTGTCTTCTAAAACTCTTTCTTCATAGGCGTAATCCCGAACTAAAAAAAGACAGTTTTAGTGCATAAAAAATAACCGAAAATCGATCGCTCAGACCTAATCAACTTGTTCATAAAATAATGAAAACCATTGTGAACTGCCAGCTCATGAGGTTGAGAATTACCAACTGAAAAGTGTCCGCCAGCACCTACGATTTCAGGATTACTCAGCTGGTGATCTTCTGGGTTACCTGCCTGGTTACCTGATTGAGTCAGAGAGGGAGACCCTGGCAATTAATTTGGACATAGCGAAGGCCTTCGGTCGGTCGGTCCGCACAAAGCGCTTCTTTCGAATCGCCCTTCCTATGGGCTTCACGAAAATTTGTTCAACTCGATCAGCAGTTTTCTTGCAGATTGGAGCAACGAAGTTGTAGTAGAAGGCGCATGCTCCATTTACAAGCCTATTTATGCTGGTGTACCACAAGGCTACGTACTATCACCTATGGTGTTTCTTCTTCTTATCAATAATATGTTCCAAACCGTAACGTGCACTGGTGATGTTTTATGCACCGGCTGTGCCTATATTTCTCGGGAAAACGTCGCCGAGTACCGGAACAAACTTGTGTCTGTAGTAGAGTCTTTGCCGGATAAGGTTTCGGATTGGGGCGACTAAATCTAATTAAGTTCCTAATTAAGCCCGGACGACACAAGTTTGCGCGTTTACCACTAAAAAGAACCCCTTTGTCGTAACTCCTCAATTTCAGGGCACTCCCCTTGTTACCACAGCCAGTATCAGAATCTTCGGCGTTGACATATCGAATAACATGCAGTTTCGTAGTCACTTGAAAGGGAAGGCTGAATTGGCCACTAAAAAGCTTGGCGTGCTCAGCAGAGCAGTACAGTATTTTATGCAGGCACACTGCTTACAACTTTATAAGGGACAGGTTCGGCCTAAGATTGAATACTTTTCTCATCCCTCGGCCGGGGCTTCCTAGTACCAGCTCCTTCTACTTGACCGTATCCTGCGCAAAGCGGCTCGAATCGTTGACGACCGACGAAAACGGAAGACGTGACGAAGAGATGTTAAATCATTTTGCATTTTCTATCGCATTTACCACGGGCAGTGTTCATGGGAATTGTTTGGATTAATTCCAGCCATAAAATTTCATCAACGCATTTCACAAATCCACATCATCGGGATGTTTGGCGGTCTATTACTGTTGGACCAATACAACTTAGGGAGCTTCAAGAAACGAGCTTACTCCTATTTAAAAAGCCGGCAACGCGCCTGCAACTCCCCATGTTCTATATTTGTTAATAGGCGGTGGTCGACATTTGCCATCAGGTGAGCCGCATGCTCATTTGTCCCTCTCTTCTATATAAAAAAGACAATAAGACGAAGTAGACAATTATCTTTAACAATGTTTTACTTATGTTCTGGAAGTGGGAGTAATTTTTGTGATTTCAATTCGAGTTCAAAGACCGAAAAGTTTTTTTTATAGTACAAGGGTGACAAACGAGCATATAGTCCACCTGATGGTAAGTAGTTGCTGTGGCCAATAGACATTTACATCTATCTTCTTTTTGTAAATTAAAATGCAGATGCGTTGTGAGCCGTAAGGACTAAGAGAGAATGCCTCTTTTCCATTAAAATGGTTCTCCGGTTCTCTACACCCACCATACGAAACACAGCAGCATTAAGCTGCTATTTTACGCTGGTATTCTGAGAGGCCAAAAAGTTAAAACTCTAATATTCTTTATACAACTAGGTTAGTACATAATTTTTCGAATTTCGTTCTTGGAGGCCAAGGGGCCCCTTTAGCTTGGGGGCCCCGGGGCACTGCCCCGGCTAGCCCCTGGGTAACTACGCCACTGCTCTTATCACACTATTTCTCACCCTGTCATTCAAATCCAGCCCTAGCATACTCCTTAATGACCGCATTTCTACAGCATTTATCCTACTCTCATGCTTCTTCTGCCAGACCCAACTTTCACTATCATACATTAAAGTAGGAACTAACACAGCATTATGAATTGCCATACGTGCCTTCTTTGACACATTCTGACTCTTCATAATAGCGTGCAGAGCCTCATTCACTCTATTTCCTGCGTTCACTCGTCGTGCTATATCCTTATTATATCTTCCATCTCTGCTAAATAAACATCCCAAATATACAAACTCATCCACTTGCTCAACCAACTCCCCTTCTATTCTTGTTTCACATAACGGTTTACTTTCTTCTCTTTCAAAAACCATCACTTTCGTCTTACTTGTGTTCACTTTCATACACCTTTCTTTTAATGACCAGTTCATTAAAGTAACCATCATTTGCAACTCGGCCGCCGACGATGCAAATATGACTTGATCATCGGCGTACAAAAAGCATTTGACGGTTAACTCACTCATTCTCAACCCACATTCTTCAACTTTCAAAGTTTGCAAACAACTGTCCATAAATAGGTTAAACATCCACGGGGAAGCTACACAGCCCTGTCTGACACCTTTTTGAATGCCAAACCAAACTGACACAAGCACTAGAGTCCCTATAAAGAGACCTTAATGCCTCTTTCAAACCAGCGCTCAACCCAAATGAGGTCAGTGTTTGCCATAACACGTTCTTGTCCACTCTGTCATAAGCCTTTTCCGAATCCATGAACGCACAAAAAACTTTCTGTTTTTTGGCTAATTTCTCCGCAATCATGCGCATGGGAAAGACTTGATCCGTACACCCCATCCCCTTTCTAAATCCAGCTTACACATCCCAAATTTTTATATCAGTTTCTTCGAAAACTATTTCAATTAACACCTTAGCATACAGTTTACCCACAATGCTAAGCAAGCTGATACCACGGTAGTTTTTACAGTCGTGCTGTAACCCCTTTCCCTTATATATTGGGACTATAACGGCATTGCACCTGTCTTCCGGTACACGCTTCAGAACCCAACATAAAATAAACAAGGTGTACAGCAGGCCTGCAACCACACCCTCTCCAGCCCTTAGCATTTCGAGTGATACTCTATCATATCCGGCTGCCTTACCTGCTTTCATGCTTTTCATTGCTTTCATTATTTCATCTACATTTATCTCTCTACCTCTCTCCATTTCTCTCGGAATTTCTATTTCACTTAATTCATACGACTCTTCACTCTTAAACACGCTTTCAAAGTATTCCTTCCATCTCTTTAAATTCGAAACTTCATCATTCCGCATGCAGCCATGTTCGATATTCATCGATATCCTAAATGAACGCATCGATAACCTAAAAATATATCACGGTGTCATCAAATTTAACTGTCAAGTGTCAATTGTAATGTCGCAGCTGTCACTGATTTTTTTGGAGTTTATGGCCTGGTATCTAGACCTTTAGGCCAAGTCTTGAGTATTTTTATTCGGTTTATTATAATTTCCCTAAGCCTTGTCTTTATGTATTATTATCCTTCATAGTTCACAGCTTCACAATATGTTGATGCGTCACATTGTGCAGCCCTTGGGAGATTTTGACGGCAACTTGAGCCAGCAGGCAGCTGACAGTTGGCGATGGTATTTAAAGGCGCCTATGGAAACAGCTTATCTTGAAAATCCATCACCATCAGAGCACTTGTTTCACCGTTTTCACTAATAGTTCACATGCGTAGACAGTTAATACATAAAATCGTACCACTTTTACATATAAAAATCCACTCCAAACTATTATTTAAACTATAATACAGGAGCAGCAAACCGTCACCGATCAAGTTCCCGCCAAAAACCTGTCACTGATTTCGGTGTCGTTCAGTGTTGCCATATATACAGATTTCACCGTATTTATACAGATTTTCGGTGTGTAATACAGATTAGCACTGGATAAAGATTTTTATACAGAGTTTTCTAACTCTACTACTTAAATTACTGTTTAAAAGCTGGTGCTTCTCATGTGATCCTTTATAAATTTGATTAAAGTCTGATCAATAGTTTTTGAGTTATCCTTAATAATTTATATTGAAATCAGTTGTAAATTTTTTTTAATTTTTGATTATTTTCAAAAGCTGGCTCAACTTTTTAGGTACTTTTTTCATCAAAATTACTATTTCTTTAATCAACCGGCTAAAATATTGAACTATATAACAAATGCACTAGATATTTGTGAACTTCTTCCAAATTTTTTTAATTACTGTTTTACACTACATTGGTAATTAATTTCTTTTATTTAATTAATTATACACCATAAAAAACATGAGTATTCTTTTATTTTTTTTTGCATTCAGATGCAATGATGCTGCTCTCTGATGATGAAGCTCTAAGCATACCATTTAAACGTGGTAGATCCATGCTGCAGCTATATCAGTAGTATAGTTGTAGCACGAATGGGTCGGCTCGAAGGGGAAGGACCACGCTCTCACAGAATACCAGCGTCAAGTAGCAGCTTAACGCTGCTATGTTTCATATGGTGAGTGTATTGTGCCACCAACTTATCTGTGAACTGACAGCTTAGCGCTTCCGCGCTGAAGTGTTGCCAGTTTGGGAATATTCCCATCTAAGGGTCTTATATTCCTACATAGAGTCCACATACTAGGGTAATAAATTAGTCACAGAATAAAAAGACTAGAACACAGATTTAACAGATATATGTCCAAGAACAAGAAGAAACAAAAATATAATAATTGAACAAATTAAACTTTAATTAAATAATATGCCTTTATGCCTTTTTTACCGGGAGTTGTAATTTGCGTTTCTGCGGTTTATGCGGTTTCCGGTTCTTTAACTATTTTGGAAATGAATCCTTGACTAACATCTAAAAAAGAAATTAATTGCATTAAGCAATCCATTTATCGGAAATACGAAAGGAAGGAACAAAATATAACAATACTGACCTGTAGCAGCTGATAGTCTTTTATAGACCTAATTGAAAGGCATCATCGGTGTTTTCCCTCGAGCTTCTTGTTCACAAAAGTTTAATATTTTTAAAATATTGTTTCGGGCATCACTTTCAATGGTTTTCGGCATTTTTTAATTTTCTATAAACTCTCAAAACAATGACGTATCGAGTGACATTTGATTAAATGGCGGCTGTAGTTCACAATTTTGCCGCAGCTGTCAGTTCACAGATAAGTTGGTGGGACTATAGATCATAGATAAATATATATGTAGCAAGCTATAGATGTATGTGTGGCTTTACGGCTCTGGGTTCTAGCCCTTCTGATAATATACTATATAGGGTATTAAACTAGAATATAATGTGGCGCTTATGTAGGTACTTTTTTAGTAGCTTTACTGCTCTGGGTTCTAGTCCTTCTGAACCTGTTATGTAGGTACGTATTTCTTATAGTCACAGATAAACGGAGTGATTATAATATATTCCCTTTGGTCACAGACTAACCTGATGCAGTATAATCACAAGTAACAGGTACTTAATAAAAATGAATATTTTATTTATTAGAATATATTCTAGAAATCGGAACACTCATTTTTATTAAGATATTTGGTTTGAATATTTGTCTTTTTAGCCATGCTTCATTTTATTCGGGATCTTTGATTTTATAGATTTTCAGCATCAAGGGATACCTAATTATCCTTTATAGCACACTGCTTCACAATTTGTTGATGCGTTATATTGCGTGGTTTTTGGGAGATTTTACGTGATAGAGCCATGCTGCAGCTATATAGTAGTATAGTTGTAGCACGAATGGGTCGGCTCGACCGGGGAAGGACCACGCTCTCACAGAAAACCAGCGTAAAACAGCAGCTTAACGCTGCTGTGTTTCGTATGGTGAGTGTAGAGAACCGGAGACCCCTTTTACTGGCAAAGAGGCATTCCATCTTAGTCCTCACGGGTGACAACGCATCTGCATCTTGAGTCTTTATTGAGGATAGATATAGATGTCTATGGGTCACAGTAACCACTTACCATCAGGTAGACTGTGTGCTCGTTTGTCACCCTATCCTATAAAACAAAGAGATTTTGACGGCAACTTAAGCCTGCAGACATTTCTGCAGTATTTCAAGGCGCCTAAGCAGACAGATTACCAACAGCAGACAGATCGCCATCGGAGCATTTCCTTCCTTTCTACTAATAGTATACATGCGCAGACATTTGATACACAAAATCGCATCACTTTTACGTATCAAAATCTACTTTAAACCATTTTTTAACAATAATACAGGAACAGCAATCCACCTGAAGGTCTAGTTCCCGCCAAAACCGTAGAAGTATTATATATATAATATACCTAGTCAGGTCATAAATTCTGTCACATGTTTAATATAAAATAATTGAAACAAGTTTATTTATTATGTTACCATTTATATACCAAAATGAAGTTAACAAAACATAGATTCTTATGATACTAAAGTTTATTCAAAATGACCTCCGTGATTTTGAATACAGGCCTTCAATGTGCGCGGCCAGTCGTCTATCGCAGCACGAACGAGGTTCATGTCAATATCGGCGGCTGCCTTAATCAAGGATGTCTTGAGTGACTCCAAATTGGGATGAGGCTTTGAGCACGCCTTTTCCTCCAAGTGCTGCCATATCTTGTAATCTAACGGATTCAAATCTGGACTGGAGGAGGGCCAGTCTTCGTGCCGGATGAAGTCGATTTCACGCGCCGCCAGCCAGTCTTGTGTGCTCTTCGCTCTATGAGCTGGCGCCGAATCTTGTTGGAATACCCAGTGCCTGTTATTGAACATGGTATGAGAAACAGATTCCACAAGGTTCGTCAGGACTGTATTTTGATACACAACTGCATTCGTTTTTACACCTTTCTCACAAAAATGTAATGTCTGTTAAGCCCCAATAAGAAACTCCCAACCATACCATGAGCGAGGATGGAAAATGACCTCGTTGGACACGCGGAATACGGTTGCTCGCTTCTTCACTACTGTGTGCGTACACCTTATCATTTTGTTTGTTGTAGCTCTTTTCTACGGTAAACATTTTTTGATCCGAAAAAAGAATTTCCCGATATTTTTTTCCCGCGTACCGCTTCAACAAAGCGCAGCATCTCTTCAGTCTCAGGTCCATTAGACGAGCATTCAAACGATATCCTGATTTTCTTCGATATGCCCGAAGCCCTAAGTCTTCATTTAACACCCTTTTCACCGTGGTTCTGCTTAACCCCATCTGAGGGGCCAACAGTTGGGATTTCTTTGAATTCGCGCCTTCACAGCTTTTATCACTGCTGGAGTCCTAACAGACCGAGGGCGACCACTTCTTGATCTGTCATCTACACTAGAGTCTTCATTGTATCGTTTGATGGTACGATAAACGAATCTTTTGGTTATATTAAAATTTTTCAGTATGTCAAAAATTTGAATTGGCGCGTAACCGCAACGATGCAACGCAATAACTGCAACACGGTCTTCTTTAAGCGTCCACTCCATATTTAAAAATGAGTAAAATTCTAAAAAGTATACAGTTTTAATTTCATGAACAATTCGAAATTCGAATTCAATAAACTTTTTTGTGGCTAGCATTCTAAAAGAAAAGTTTTTACTGTGTGACAATACTTGTGACCTGACTGTGTATATATATATATTTGTTTTAAGAATTAACTTAACTAGGTAGGCTTCTTGTAGTTAAGAAAATAAAGATTGTGTTGGTTGACATAGGTTTTAAAATAGGTTTTATTCAATACATTAACCTCACACCCAAAATGCCCCAGAAATAAAGATAGTTTGGAAAATACAAAAATGCCCTAGCACTCATGAGCGTTTCCTTTAATTTTAATGAAAAAAAATTTAGGTTGTATTCCTGACTTTTAAAATATAGTATTTACATAGCACTCTATTATTTTAACAGGCAATGTCACCCTAAACGTGTACAGGAAAAAATTAATGGTGTTTACCAGAATAAATCGATTACACAAAGTATAAAATCGATATAAGCTGTATAGTATATTTACATTTATAGTACATTCTTTTCTATCGAGGACTAAAAAATATATATAAAAGCGCATTTAAATTTTAATAGCACTAAAATTTATAAAAGTTGAAAATCATTTTATTAACAAACTACGCGTAACTAGGCTTCTGATATGAAATAGGGAACCAGTCTCGATACGTCAATTTTTTCGGGAGTTATCACATACAAGATCAACATCCGAACGTCCACGCAATTTTTTTTTTCAAAACGTTTTTTTTAAATTAGCATAAAATGGTTTTTAGGTTAAAAAGTTGGATTAATTAGAGTGTTTTCTTGATATACGGCTACTCATATTATCGAAAACAACAGAACAAAAATTGCTTGACTTTGGCGTGTCGAGAGTAAGGCACTACCTAAAAACGATTCGCGTTATGAGGCGTGCAATACATTAAAAACAAAACCGTAATTATGATGACGAATTTTTCATCTTTGTCACTCAACCAAACCAAGCGAAAGACCGGTGTCGAATTAATTTAAACTGAGATAGGCAAGTGTATGAAAAGGAAAAAGACCGAATCCATTAACTAGCTCTTCCTTTTCTTAAAGTGTTGAGAAACTCTTATTCTAGTGGCCATAGAGTTAAAATTAGATAAAGGTCGAAATATGAAACATTTCAACTTTATCTCACGATGGGACGGTGATGCTACGTAAATTACAAATCCACCCAGCGTAGGTAGGCTGGCGCTGGAGGAGATAATATTATAAATATAATGACTATGGTAACAACATGTCCTGCTTTCAAATAACTTTTGGAAGGAGGCGACTCGCCTTGTGTGATGAATACGCCGACGGTCGATTCCTCACCTCAAATGAGTTGTACCTCGTGAGTACCTCGCGAGGTAAAATGAGGTACTCCCGCATTTCCAATAAAATAAATGAGTAACCCATGACTACTTCACATAAGGTTTTGACATATGATTATTAGTAGAACTAATAATAATTCTACATATTCTTCTAATAATAATTATACTACTTTTGGTTACAGACTACACGGATTTTAAAAAACAAGAAACATCAAACAATATTGCTAAATACAATAAGACTTCGTCACGGTTATCCATATTGACTGACGTCTGATCGTAGCACAAACACCACAGCGAATTTTCCGTATATACACTCTTATCTATGCTTCAGGCCGCCACTGCGATCTGATGAAGCTGCGGTTCGCGGTTAGGCGCCACCGCAAGCCACTTGTGTGTGGCTTGTGGGAGACGCTGAAGCGATATAATAATGTCACTGGTGTTTGAATTTACATTTTAGAAAAAAACATTGTAATTGTAAGATTACATGAAAAATCAATTGTTAATTTTTTCTTAATAATTTTTAGAAAACTTTAAAAAAAATTAAAAAACATGCAACTTCTCTATTCCATAAGTTTGGAGCGATTGGAGGCAAATAATTTGAGACCATTCATATAGAAAAGGTGGGTCATTTTTGTACCTCCTTTCCGAAGCTGCAATCCCCTCCCGGAGCTCTCCAGTAAGGTACTGAGCAAGTTGAGAGAGAGGCAGAACCAGATGGTATTCAAACAATCGCCCTGGAAAATACCCCTTCTTATCCTTATGTGGTTCTCCGCAGCCGTCATCCGCTCGCCTAAATGACAAAGGATCGTACTCCACTGCCCCATACACTGCCCGAAGAAGTCTCTATCTGTATAGTCAACTTTATGGAGCTCGGGGACCCTCTTCAGCCATGTATGAGGCACCGAGTTGAATTCCTTTCTCTAGTCTATCCATGCGGCGGAGAAGTTCCAGAAGTTCCCCCGGAGTCGTTCCTTGAATCCACGACCACCGTCCCGACATCCACTTTGAGCGCGCAACATCACCTGATTTGAGTCCAGGTGATGAGTGATTCTCGCGCTCAAAATGGATGTTAGTATCTTGTATATGGTGGTTAGACACGTGATGGGGGCGGTATTTGTTCGGGTCTGTGGTATCCCGGTCTTTAGGAACCAAATGAGTGATCCCATTAGTGAAGAGACTTGGGAGCTACTTCTAGTCGAGAGATTTGAAACTGTCGGACGAGCACAGCGTGACACACCATGAACCCCTTCAGCCAATAGTGATGCAGCCCTTCGAGTCCAGGACTTTTCCAGTTCGGGGCCCTACGGACCATTTCAGCTACGTCATCCGGCATTATGATAACGGGGTCCATGGGCGTAACATTCGCACGCTGACTCGCAACAACTTCCGTTCAAGGGCCCCCACTGTGGTTTACGGGCTCCAACCACAGGCTTGGTATATCGCCGAATCCGCTTCCCTCAAGCAGCGATGCTCTGCTTCAGTTCGTCTACGCGTTCCGTCAGTTATTTCGTTATATCCGGCTGGGCCAAACTGACATTTGTCGTAGCAAACGCCATCCTAACGGTGCGCACAATTATTGGCCTGTTGTGGCCCGACCCTAAGCTTATCAGTCTACCGATGAGGACCCTAGCCTTTGCTATACGATCCTCAATTCTTATTCTCCAGGCTGGGAGGGCACTATTTTGCTGGGCATGTCCAGTCGTGGGTAGCTTGGCACCAATAATACGGCATACTGCTAGTGCGGCGCCAAAAAGAATTGAGTCCGTCTCGCAAAGGTCCCGGCTGGCTAACAAAAGGGTCACCAGCATTGGGCTTAGAGCCCTCACGACAATCCTATTACGCTTGTTTAGGTGTATGCGGGGAAGTCGTGGTCGATTTTCGAGTGGCGTAGTGCACGTTTCAATAATCGCCTCTTCCAATATGCTCCTCATTAGCTCTAATTTGTGGGCAACCATTCCATCCTCGTCAGAATCAACCACAACCGGGGGATCTACAGTTGCATCCACAGTAATAGCTTGCAGAGCCGTATCCCCAGTCATAAACGGTTCATTTGATGAGGGAATGGCCTCACATCGTAGACGTTTGAGTTCGGTAACATCAAATGTTTTTGAACGCATGATGTAGGTACCGAACTTGGTCTGCCAAGTTTTGCTCCGTGACGGGAGCAGATAGCTTCAGCTCATCAAAGTAGCGGTAGATCCGAGACCGATACGCTAGCCCTCCAGTTTCTTCTCCTTTCGCTCTAAAGTACACCCGCATTGCGTTTGTGTTCATATTGATTGTCCATGGCATGCGGCGTACTATACCAATGGTGGGTGCCGATCGCTGGGTACGAGAAGATCCTGCCGACATCAAGCCAGCTGGTGGGTATGATGGATGCGAAGGGCCACTGGGTGATCGTGCAGCACCTCGCACTTGGCTGGCGGCCCGCATGTTGTCACGTCCAGCGATAGCTTCAGACGCGTTACAGGTAATCTCCAGGCAGCGGCCCTTTGCGCGTATTCCTCAATCCATCACCTATTTAATAGGAGTCAGTTAACAGGACGCGCCCAAACCTGGCGCCATTTAATGGCGAGGCCATATGAGTACAAAGTTGAACATCCGCTCTCACACTTTCGTTATTTTTAACAATTAAAGCTACCCTGATGTATTTTACGAGATATTATATATATATAGAGAGAGAGAGAGGGAGAGAGAGAGAGAGAGAGAGAGAGAGAGAGATAAGATAGTCTAGGCAAGGCGCTGACTGATTGCGCCGACGTAGCAGTTTTGTCACCCCATCGCAAGTTGACATAACAGTTACGTCAGCTTGCGATTTAAGATATTTAAATATATAGATCTACTACTTAAATGTCTTTGCTTGCGATAAAGTCGTCGCTGTTTTACGCCCTTTATATGCCTTATTATTACTATTATTATTGTCCCAAAGGATTTAGCTAATTGATCTTATAAAGAAAGGCAGACTAAAAAAACTAAAAGAATATTTAAATATTTTATATAATTTTTAAGTGTTATCACTCATTTTTTATCCAATAGAATCATCTTATTGGCGTCAGTTTTATTAGTTTACTAGCTGACCAGGCGGACGTTGTTCTGCCCTTTCCGACGACCCTACCTATGAAAAAATCCTTAAATTCGCAATAAAAAAATATTGAAGGTCACTTATCGGGATAAAAAGTATCCTATCTTTCAAGTTGGACCAAACTGCACACAGTGTGCAAAATTTTATTGAAATCATTCCAGTGGTTTAGGAGTTTATCGCGGACAAACAATGTGACACGTAATTTTTATATATAAAGATTATTGAAAACTAGTAGGTTGTTTTTCTATACATATAAATAAGATCATTGGAGACGCAACAGAAATGTCTAAAGAGTATAAAAGAATATCAATGAAACTAGGAGATGTATTATTTAATCGCCGCCTTAGTAAACAATCCCAAAAAATGGTAAGCGTTCACATAAGTAACAATCAGAATTAAGTATTTCTTGTATTGAATTAAAAATTATTTCTATAAACCTAATTTATAATAAGATTAAAGATGTGGAAATGAATTAGCTTAGATCGTCAAAAATATTAAATGACAATATTTTATATTTCTTGGCTATGTTTTATAACATACCTACATTACAAATGAGCTAACAGTTCAAATAATGTATGGGTTGGCTACGGAGCGTATGTTATTCACCAATTTCAAAAAAAAGTTAACTACAATACGTTATAATCTCTAAAGCCTGGCATTATAACTGCTATCGATACCTTTCATCTTAACACGGGAACACAGCAATAGGATAGAAGCTGACAGTAGGATTAGGTGTTTTAGCAGACTTAATATCTTGTTTTGAGGAGGTCGATCAAGATTAAAAGTCCGTATCAAAGATAAAAATGTTAATATTTATGGACCAGATGAAAAAACTGATATTAAAATAATTTAAAATTAAAAATTTTTGTATAGCCGACTTCAATATAAGCGACTTCAATATAGGTTATTTAAGAATAACTCAATAACCATCGGTCTGATCTTGATCAAATTCATATGGGACCACACGAGAACTATCAGCTTTCATATAAAAAAAGAATCATCGAAATCGGTTCGCCCAGTACAAAGTTATGAGGTAACACACATAAAAGAAAACATACACTCGAATTGAGTACCGTCTCCTTTTTGGAAGTCAGCAGATAAAAACAATGTGGAATATCATTAGAACTAAAATCGGCAGTACAAAACAAAAGTACAATAAAAATTGTTACCATTACTCTTACAGCCTATAAAATTCCACTGCTTAGCAAGCGCGTTGGCAATCGTAGTTGTTTTTATTATAAATATGAGTTGTCAGGAAGATGCTGCTGCCCATCTACTGTTGGAGTTTCTCTCTGTCGCTTTTTACGACACCAACGGGACGATGTGGACAGGGGCGTAGTTACCGCCGTATCAGCCGTATCAATGATACGGGACCCCGGGCTACAGGGTCCCCGAACGTATGTAAGCAAAAATTCTAAGGACTTCTATGGGACAGGATGTTGGTTTAAATTGTTTGGCTAGCTTAGTTTCTAGGAGTATTAATTGTAAGTAATAACTTATAATCAATATATAATTACTAGCTGGCCAGGCAGACGTTGTTCTGCCCATTCCGACGACCCTCTGTCCTATTAATAAATCCTTAAATTCGCAATAAAAATTTTTGAGGGTGATTTATCGGGATAAAAATTTATCCTATCTTTCAAGTTGGACCAAAATGCACACGGTGTGCAAAATTTCATTGAAATCAGTTAAGTAGTTTAGGAGTCCATCGCGGACAAACAACGTGACACGTACTTTTTATATATAAAAGATTTTAATTCAATGCGAGAGTTTTTGTTCCTTTTGTGAAAATCTTTACCCTTCATTTGGGCCCCCCGACAAATTTTGATACAGGGCAGGCCCTCTAAGGCACGCTACTCGACTGGATATGGGGTAGTGGATATTCTTATACCGCCACTACACGGCATATTATTTGCGACGCAACATGTGCTATACTTGTCTAAATTGTTACCATTAAATTTGTACAATGAACCAGTTATGATAGCTTAGGGCTGGTTAAATTTACAATACGCGTACAACCTAGCCCCGATCCCCGCTGAAATTGAAATGATCAATCGTCGATTGCAATTCTAAGTGTTGATTTATTAAGTTCTCGGCGGTGAAGAAAAACATTGTGAGGCAACCTGTTGTGTGAGGAATAAAATAATTATAAATGAAGTCTGCCAACACGCACTGAACCAAACCCTTTCGGAAATTAAGAGGACTGTGACCAGTGGAGACGTTTAATAGGCTCACAATATTTTTTTATATTTTCGTTTAAAATGTGACATAATATACATTTTTCACTCAAAAGATGAAGGAGAACTTTGAAAGGAAACTTGCTTTTTAAATTACGTTAAACCGTTATGGCTTTTTTTATAGGATAAGAGTGACAAGCGAGCACACAGTCCACCTGATGGTGAGTGGTTGCTGTGGCCCATAGACATCTACATCTATCATTGTATGCGAATCAAAATGCAGATGCGTTGTCAGCCGTGAGGACTAAAATGGAATGCCTCTTTTCCAGTAAAAAGGGTCTCCGATTCTCCACACTCACCATACTAAACACAGCAGTGTTAAGCTGCCATTTTACGCTGGTATTCTGTGAGGAGCGTAGTCCTTCCCCGGTCGAGCTGACCCATTCGTGCTACAACTATACAATTAATATAGCTGCAGCATGGCTCTACTACGTGTAAAATAGCTTCAATAGATCACAAAAGAACAGACAATCCAACATGCTTATACCACCGAATAAATAATAGTACTACGTACTTACAAATTTCAGACACATGTCTACTTCTGGGCAGTGTGGTAAAAAGATCTTTAAATTTGATATATCATAAATAAAACTTCCCCCCCCCCCCCCTTGACTGCCTTGCCTTGCTAGTGGTGTACTAAGCACAACTGCTGATCATATGTTTCAATCATACCCGAGATGGGTTCGAGAACCGGGTCAGGGCCAAACCTCCTTGTTGATCCTGCGCCTAATCACTGAGAGAAATGAAACAGAGCGTACCTAGTCTGTGCTTGCCACACACTCGTACGCTGTAATCCTGCTCTGCACGGCTAGCATGGTCTGGGGACAATTTATCCCCCGATTACATCCCTGACAAGAGATAAAATTATCTTGTCCTTATGCCTTATGTCCGTGACATGGAGCCAAATGAAAGATAAAAAATTATACTTTTTTGACATTTGAAAGGGACAATTTTATCCTAGTTCATTGAACGTGGGCTTAAGTTTATATTCATACAAAAAATCTGTCTAAATCTAAATCTATCTCCCATTTTATCTACTGTGGATATTATATCCACCGGTGTGCCTAGGCTCGAAGGGTGGATAAAACTAAACAAGGGGATAAACATTTTCTCCTTTCCCCGGGGATAAAATTGTCTCTTGCCTATGCTAGCCTTGCTGGAGAAATAGCTAATCTAGTCTCTGTTAATATATGCCTTAATTAATGGTGCCAGTCAATCTTAGTCGATAAGACTAATGATATGGATTAATTGATACATAATATGAACATAAATTTGTGTTATGAATCCATGGGCCATTTACCCAAACGTTACGTTTGGGTAGTACCTACGCTGTATGCCCGTGCTTGAATCAAAGTATGTCAGAATATTCTACACTTTGTATGAGAAGAACTCACAGGCCAAAAAAGAAATATAGACGAAGCGCTGCGTAAATGTAAAGCGACGCTGATACCAATCTAAAACACTCAAGAACCTACTCAACCTAAGCAAAACTATTTGCAATCAACAATATGGTTGTAGGTCAATGCGTCAGTCAGCACACAAGCACACACGACCCTTACGGGCTTTTAAAAAAGGAAAGAAGAAAACTGTGTGCGTCAGATAGGTAGATAGATAGGTTTTGCATTCCCTTGAATCTGTCTATCTCATAGAGTAGGTTACATGTATAAATCACAATACAAATCACGTTAGAGTAGAAGAGAAATTTCAATCTTTCCATGATTCAGAACAGTGCATTCTAGGCTCGTATGTTTGTTGTTACGTATTTAATTGCCTACGGTAGATATATTTAAATTTGTCTTTCGGCTCACTCATTGATCTAGGCGAATACTATCAAATTTTGGCTGCCATACCCTTTTGCCCGACATACCCTTACCGACGGTTTCATAATAAGTATTGATTAAACGAAATAATGTCAGAAAAGAAATCTCTGTCCAAACAGGTGAGAACTTATCAACCGACCTACCAACTCAATTCCAAGAAACATTTCCACCAAGAAAATGTTAAGAAGTTACTTCAACAAATTGTGGATTCAGAGTTAAAGGAAGTTGAATATAGTGAAAAAATTATTCCTGATCTGTGTTTGTCACTGGCCGAAAATATTAGAACAGCAATAAAAGAAGAAAATTATGACAGGTAAACTTAATTATTTACTATGGTCAGCACTTGGTTTTGGTTTCTTTAACTTCTGCTCAAAAATTAACAGTAATGTGACTTTCGAAAAGAGGTTATGCGATAATTGTTATTACGATGTATGTATTGCCGTGGGTTGCAGGATTATCAGTTGCATCATTCGTTTACTTTTTCTGTTTTAAAAAGAAGAAGAAGAAAAAACGCCGATAAATTAACACGTGCTGATTATTAAAGAAAGTAAGATTATTCTAGATATATAAGTAGATAGCAGTCTGAAATAATAATAACAATTTTTGACCAAGGACTCAAAACCGCTCGCTGAGCGACCTTGAGCTTCCTCATACGGCCAGCAATGAAGGACCACGTCTCAGATCCATAGGTCATCACTGGCAACACGCACTGGTTGAACAATCTTGTTATGAGGTTTGAAGTTTGCCTGACGAGAAGATGTATCGCATCGATATATATGTACTACGTACTAGATTGTGCATTCCGAACATACACTATGTTAAACTGAACTGTACTGCAATCCGTGCAGTGTGTTATTTAGCGTGGTTTCAATCTACTAGTTAGTCTGTGGTTTCAAAATTCATGCATGACTTCAAGATACTGTAAGCTCATTCTGCGTAAATCGAACCAAAAATTAATATTAAAAAACTGAAGGGAGCCGGGTTAACTATGACATCAGGACGTCAAACTCCTCAGTCCCCCGTGACCACGGGTGCTGGAAAGCACCCGAAACGTCGCGAATATAAAATAAGTTAATATAAGCGATAAAATCCGAAAATTAGTTTTATTTAAATGTTTTTTAATTTCAATAGCCTCGCGAATCATCCTTGGTAGGAATCGGTGTTCTTTTGCGAGGATTTGTGGTCTATGAAATCTAATGTAATGGCGGGGACGATCTTGAACATGTTCACACACTGCAGACGTCCCGGAACGTTGTTGCTTCAAGTATATGTTCTTACACGCGGGTTTTTATAGATCTTTTTGTTTGTCCTATGTAAAAGAGACAACATTCACAATCGAGTTTGTACACTCCTGCATCTTGTAGAGGGATATAACACTTGATGGATGGTAATGAACTAATCTTCTTCGGTGGCTTGAAGTATGATTTAATGGAAGCTCTCTTCAAGATGTAGCCAACCTTGTTTGTGACTCCTCTGACATAGAGTAGTACAGCAGGCACACGCTCTACTGTGGCCGAATACACTCGGTCACTGAGACGTAGGCGCGGGACCCGAAGCTTGTTGTCTTGCAATACTTGCTCGACGTACTGAAGCTCAGCGGCCAAATGTTTTCTGTCACAGATCCCTCGTGCTCTCTGAAACAAAGATTTTCCCGCGGTAGCTAACTGTGATGAATGATGGTGCGGTTCACGATTTAAATATTGGTTGGTATGGGTATTTTTTCTATACACAGTGTGACCAATAGTGTTATCAGGATTTCGGATGACTAAAACATCTAGGAAAGCTAAAGAATTGTTTGCCTCTAACTCCATTGTGAATTGTATTTTAGACTTTATGGAATTAAGGTGGTCTAAAAATGCAGTTACTTTGTCAGATGGTAAAATTGTGAAAGTATCGTCTACGTACCGCTTGTAAGATCTTGGATTTACAGGAGCAGTAAGAAGGGCTTTCTCCTTACAGTTCTCCATGAATATGTCGCCGACTACGGGAGATACATGTGAGCCCATCACCACACCATCTACTTGCTTGTAGAACTCTTCCTTCCAGAATAGATAGCCAGATATGTGGCAGTGCTTGCGTAATACTGCATATTATGTAGGCATCTTCTAGTTTCTTAGTTACAATTGAGATGCAGTTTTCAATAGGTAAGTATGTAAATAGTGACTGAACATAAAAATTGACCATAGCTTCATTGTCAGGGAGATATAAGTTAAATTAAACGCGATGAAATCCGTAAAAATTAGTTTCATTTAATGTGTAGCCTTCGCGTAAATATAAGAAGTCATTAAGGACGTTATACATGACTATTGTTTTGTCCATATTCATATTAAGACCGATCCGTTGGGAGACATTGTTAAGTTCATTGAGTATAGTGCTTAGGTCCTCCAGCGATTTTGCCATAAGGACTATATCGTCGGCAAATCGAAGGTGAGTGATGTACTCGCTATTGACGTTAATACCGTATCCTTTTCAGTTCAGTAGCGATAGAGATAGAGTCCAGGAATAATATTACGTCACCCTGTCTTACACCTCTGCAGTTGGATGAGATTCATACTCTGGTTCTGTACTCGGATAGCCATCGTAGCCCTACTGTACAAACTATGTTTACTTCCGACAATTCGTCCGACAAGAAGTCCAAAAAAGTCGAATTTAAACCCCAATAAGGCACTGTTAAAATCCACAACGTCATACTGAACATCGTTCAGTTCGCGTTCACTTAGAAATGCCAAATTATTACCTAAGAATCTTGACGTTATTTAGTAGATACGCATAAAGGTATTTCCAACCTCATGGAATTCTATTTTCATCTCTAGGTTGGAGATACCCTAGCTCTTCGCTGCGGCGGAAGAGTTGACCTCTCCTTGACTCTTACCTTTTACAGTCGAGGTGAAGTCAAGTTAGAATTTGGCGTTGAAAAGGGCGTTGGTGTAACGAGGCGCCACTCGGTCTACCTCCGCCACTCCCGAAACATTGTTTGAGATCACGTCGAATCGAACATCGATTGTGGGGATGGGACAATACGGTACCTAATAGGAGAGCCGTGATGAGGGCGCAAGCGCCCCTGTGCTCTTTCGTTTTTCCACTCTGGGGCCTTATGCAGCTACATCTCATTACTTCGGTCATACATTTAAAAATAATCATTGAGGATATTTCGTCCGACATACCCGAGTAAAGTGTAAAGTCAGATCATGGCCTTGGTTATTGAGGTCTCATGGCGATATAAATTAGATATAGTCAATGGCGAATAGTCCACCTGACAGTATAAGATAAGGAAGTAATTTGATTAAACACGATAAATTCCATTTACAAACTAGTTTCATTCTATATAGAAAAATTTATTACTTGGATTTCTATTAACGTTAATTTAGTCCTTCATATTTTTTCAGATACAGAATAATAGTTTCAGTTACAATTGGTCAGAAGAGGCAGCAAAGCGTCCATGTTTTTCACTCTTTCCTTTGGGATCACCAACGGGATGCTTTCGCTACGCACAACTTTGAAAATTGTCACATTTTCGCAAATGTTGTTGTTTATGGCGTTTATTTAGATTAAAGTGAACAATAAATAATGATTCATCAATTATCTGTTTATATTTATTATTATCGTTGAAGTTCCAAAGATTATTAGTTTTGGTAAATCCCAAAACTTTTAGTTTCGCGACGTAATCCAAGGGCCAGCGCTAACAGACGTACGTCGCGGTAGAGCAAACCGAATGAATGCCACGGCATCTGTCAGCATCTATCGTGATTACTAGACGTTGCCTTAGTTTATTTCTGTTCGATTCGCGACTATGAATTCGAAAAGCTACTTTTCAACGAGTTTTTTTGGTGGTGGTTTGGAATTGTTAGTGTCAATACTTTGATATTAACAAATTCAGTCCGCTGCGATGTATCTTCAATATATCAGAAAAATTATTGTGACAAAGCTGTGATACATTACATAATGGCAGCAGTGTACGTAAGCCATTCTATAATCATTTCTTTCGTCCTATAGGCGGCGTTCTCGAGTGGCGGCCTCGTACCGGCGGACGAAAACAGGTTATCGAATAGGCGAAGTGTAGGGCGACCCCCCACTAGATGGAGTGACGACCTGGTAATACGTGCATGAAGTCGATGGATGCAGGTGGCTCATGACCGTGCTTTGTGGCATTCCTTGGCCTATGTTCAGCAGTGGACTTGTGGAGGACTGTAATGATGATGATGATGATGATGATAGGCGACGCCTAAGAGGCAACTATGGTGAAATGGGAAAAAATGCATTGGTCTGATTGATCGATCGAACTATATCATTAGTACCAATTTTACCAGTCTCGAGCACTTGCACAAAGCAGCCAGCTTTTCTATGTTTTACTAGATACATTTCGGTATGCGCAGGAAATGCACGACTTAATTCCCTCCTCTTCGTTCCAACATTAGACCACTAGACTCTCGGCTGGCCCTTCACAATCGACATGGCACGTATTCAAACTAAACTGCTTTGTCGCGCATAGTAAAGAAGTGAAACAGATGTCTGCAAGACAAGAGTGAATCTGTAGTTACATCACTATTTACCATCAGATGTAGTCAAACACTAGCTTATAAAAATCCCGTAGAAACCAGGGACTGATATAGATATTTTGAAAATACCGATACTTCTCTATTAATATCGATATTAGTATTGATAACTCAATTATCAGTATTTGGTACTGATATGTGTTATACCGGTATAAAAATACCGGTGCTTTTATCGATATCGAGTATCGATACTTGTGATGGCTGCGCGACGTTGCCAGTTTTCGCGGCACGTGTCACGCGGAGCGGCAACGCAGCGTCAAGTGAGCGAGTGGTTGGTGCACAAACGAAAACTAAAGACGGAGTTGTAACTTTGAAAAATTTGACGGCTTCGTAGCGCAGTGGCTTAGCAATGAGTTACAACGCTGGGGGCCGCGGGTTCGAATCCCGCACGGAACAAGTATTTGTATGGCCTACAAATAATGGTTCCGGGTCTGGATGTTTGTCTTTTTGAAGTTTATGTTTGTAAACTGCCTTTACGATACAGGAGAAAATCGTAGTGTTTAGGTAACTTTTTTTTAATAAAAAAATAAAAAAGAGTAAATGCATCAGTGCTTACCTAGTTGTTGTTTTTTTTAATAAGACTTTAAAAATTTTGATACTTACCTACCGGCTTTACTTAGTATTATTTCTTGTAGGTTTATACTGAAAATACATTAATCTTCAGAAAAATTTATTGCACTATACTATAAAACTATCGCATGATACTCACTGACTGATTCGCTGACTCGTTGACATAATTGTTCGCCCAAATTGTGTGTATAAAATACTTTTAAGAAATGTCTATTTTTTATAAAAACATTCTAGTACTTAAAATGAATGTTAGGAATATTTGAAATTTTAAAATGTTAAATTTTTAATTTCAAATATTTCTAACATTTATTTAAGTATTAAGTAATTAAAGTTGCATTGTACGTTTGGTTTGTTATTGTTGAAAAAGTATTCAAAAATATTTTATTTAAGAAATCATAGTCGACAAGGGTTATTCCGGAAATCTCCACACGCACTGTTGGGGATTTCAAGCCCCACTAACTATTAGTATGAAAAATTAATTTTAATAAATTAAGGTTTAAAAAATTTGCCCCTTGTCCATCTACGTCTGATTCGCAAACAAGACCAGATAATGATCGAGCTGAGTTAGAAGATTTTCTTAGCACAAAATATGAGGAGGCTCAAAGTGATATACAGAAGCTTATAAGTTTGATATAATGTTTCTTAAGGAACCTCTTCTTAAGTCGACAGAAAACATATTAAATCACTAGTGGTCGAAAAAAAACCATTTATTCTCGTCTCTACAAATTGTCATGTATTCTTTTAGCTTGTCCAGCCACTCAAGTTAACGTGTGGCAGCTATTTTCTTCTTTGAAGTTCGTAGTTTCGAAGTACCGTTTTAATTTAAAAAGCAATTTAATCGAAGTTATCTATAAGTTATCTTTATAATAATAAAATAGATAACAAAAATAATTAACAAAAGAAGGCAAATATTTTTCAGAAAATTTCTTCAATGGTTAGAAAACAGATAGTTTTGCTAATCATATTCATATAATTAATTAAAATAAGAAAAAAATGTAACAAAAATGAGAATTATTTTAGTATTATTACGAGGCCGACACTGAAAGTTTTTAGAACTGGCCACTTGTAAGCGATATAATAAAAAATAAGTTCAAATTTTGAAAATGGAACTCTTTGCCAATATTATTGTGTATATATTTTATTAATTTGTCATTTGTTTACGATTTGGCGGCAAATTGAAAATTGTCTGTGTCACGTCAGCATGAATTTAATGCGACAAAATTTTCGTACAATGATTATTTATGACTTTCGAAGTTATTCAAAAGATCCTTATTGAGTTATTGAGCATTACGACATAATTGGCCACGTGACAAGACAATTTATGTATGTGGGTGATCGAAATTATTTTCGAACTAGCTGTTCCCCGCGACTTCGCTCGCATGTTAGGGTTTTTTTGCGCGGAACCCTAATTGTTTTTCTAAAATAAAAGTATCCTAAGTTACTCCTTATAACATCAGCTATCTGCGAGTGAAAATCCCGTTAAAATCGGTCCAGCCGTTTCGGAGATTAGCCGGAACAAACAGACAGACAGACAGTCAAAAATTAAAAAGTATCGTATTTACTTTCATATGCATTTACTAAAAAGCTGTAATTTTGACATTACAAACAGACACTCCAATTTTATTTATTTGTATAGATAGATTTTGATAAGTATGAGTTTCTTTGGTAAATTTGTTCAGTTTCATGAGTAGATTCACCTCTTTTTGTAACACCCAGTATATTCAGGGATACAGAGAAAGACATGGATTACTTTTTATCCTGAAAAAAAAAGGTTCTTTGAGATGATAAAAGTTACGCGATATAACCGTAATTCAAGCAGACGAAGCCACAGGCGAAAAGCTAGTTAAAGATAAATTAAAGATACAAACCAGACATCTTACTTGAAGAATAATAACTTTCTTGAACAGGAATCACATAACCTAAACAAATAAATAAAATTAGAGTGTCTGTTTGTAATATCAAAAGAATAGCTTTTTACATAATGCATAGGAAAGTATATAAGGTAATTATAACAAGAAAGACATTTTTAAAATTTTTGCCTGTCTGTCTGTTTGTTTGTTCCGGCTAATCTTCGAAACGGCTAGACCGATTTCGACGGGGCTTTCACTGGCAGATAGCTGATGTTATAGGGAGTAACTTCGGCTACTTATATTTTACAAAAAGAATAAGGGTTCCGCGCAACATAATTAAAACCCTAAATTACACGCGGGCGAAGTCGCGGGGAACAGCTAGTATATGACTAAAAATAAATATACGCTTACTTTGTATAGGCGCCATATTTCATTACGTATGACCGCGTACCTTACGCTGATGTTAGAGAGAGTAAATAAGACGCGAGAACAAGGAATTTATTGTTATTGTATCGATATATCAGTATCAATACCGATATTCAAATTTCCAAGTATCAATATTATTGTACTGAAATCAAATATCGATACCGGTATCGATAAATCGATACCTAAATATCAGTACGAATATCGATAAACCGATATCGATACTTGCAAAATATCGGTATTACAGTCCCTGGTAGAAACCCAAATAAATCACTAAATCTGCGTCGCAATCCTATGACTGCATCGTTGGCATGTTACAGATTTTATATGATGGACACTAAATTTCATCACAGAGGCACCGGTGCCCAAAGTTAAAATTACCAGTGGATAAGTTGTTGTGGGTTCACCTACTAGGACCACGGGTAACACTGAATATAAGTGTATAGGCAATGACGTGCCGTGTATTATCTATGGCCGTACCGCTGCTGCCATGCATCATGTGGCTTTGCTCTGAAGCCACAATACATTTTGTAACGTGAGATTCAATAATAATGTTTCACACACCTTTCAATCAGTTCACTAATATGTGAATGTAATTCCACTCTACAAATATCAAAGATATATTTTTTTTCTATGTGGGCTGATTACAATTTAGGCTTAAGTTGATAGTAGTGTCATAAAGTCAGGTATAAAAATGAATATACACATTTTTATAGATCATACATATTTATTTATCCATTTCATAGTATCGATATCACACTGGCCCGCCCTTATAAAAATAAATGTGAAATACAATAAAGACCCAGCCTATTTAAATCAGCTGGCGTGACCGCGCGGGTTCATCAAACACTGGAACTTTACCAAGGATAATAAATATTGGCATCACATCGACACTAAACTACAACAAATTTTGGGCACAATCACAAACGGCGCGGTCACCCCATCTCGGTTAAACTATTGAATGTCACCGGTAATTCTTATAGACGAAAATTCAGATAATTCTAAACCATTATACAGGTCAATATACACAAAATTCAATTAATAATATACGTTTACATTACAAGAAATTCGCATATATTTGACACATAAAGCGACGAATATTACTAATAAGAAGAATAAAGTAGCTTAAAGATTTTGGTCCGAGACACTGAAGCGATTTGTATTCGCGTACAATACGAAACTAGCACCAAGCCACCGTACGAAAAACGAAGCAGCATTGCGGCTTGCTCACCGCTTCATTACAATACAAAAGCTACTGAACCCGTCCATTCTAGTATGGACGTTGGGCGCACTTGCGCCCATAGTGCTCACAACCAACGCCTGCAGCTCGGCCGTCCCTACAAGGAGGAACCCCGCGCAGCTACCATAATGCGAATCGGATTATAAAATGCGCTAACGCAAACTATGCTCGTGCAATAAAGTTCAAAAAGGGGGTAAAAGTCCATATAAAAATCCTAAGTCTGTTAAATGAAACAATCATCCATTGTATCGAACATACGATGCGTCAACGCTATATTATGGCAGGTTTATTGTTATTTGAGCAGAATGTGTTAATGCGAACTTCTAAAGCCTTGTTATACTTCGGCAGTTCCGGTCTACGTAATTCAGCCTCTCAGTTATAATTTTATATCCGCATGATATGTTGTCACAGATAAATCGTTATAGTACTGGGTACACAACTACAACCATACTCTGTACATTATGGCGAATAAAGTTTTACTTACATCTTATCAAAGAAATCAGGAATAGTTAAATATATGCTAGTTATATCAAAAAGAAATGCAGTGAATATTGTTATCAAAATATTATCCTAATATAAATTGTGTGAAAGTGTATTTATGATTAGATATGTGGGTATTTGTGTATAAATTACATAAGAAAGCTTCTATAATAAGAGATCTCATCATGGTCATTTGGTTTACAAAAATATGACTTATATCTTAGGTGCCATTTGTTACATTGAATTTTACACGAATTATCAGGTTGCCATCGAAAAACTTCCAAATCTACTTCATTCCAATTAGCTCTTCCTATAACCCCTTCTATGGATGCTTTAGCTGAACGTAGAGCTAAGATGGACGTCAAATTCAATACCACACAATGACTGGTGCATAAATAAAACCAGATAAACTTTCTTAACTATAAAATAATTTACAAAACTTCTAAGTATAAAAATATAAATTCAAAAATACTAAATTGCATTTTAAGCATAATAAAAATAAAAAAAGAATGTCATGTAAAGGCGTCATGAAAATTTAGCGTACCTACTACAAAATATCACACGTAAGGTTTTTAATGATGCATAGTTCAATAGAGCGGTGCGGCGAGTGTGAGTGAGGTTCGCCCGTGCGCGGATCGGGTCTCATGGGCCAAATTTTAAACATTTACTAATAAAATATTAAAGCTTAACATACATAAACATTAAGCATCTCTGCACCTTAGATATATAATAGCCATTCAAAATAACTGCTGATTAAAATATCTCATCTTAACATAAGGTCTTAAACATTAAACGATAAAAGACTTGAGTTTCGAAACAATTACTAACTTAGGCCAGATTAAAGTAAACTAAACCATAATTAGGATAAAAATTCCTTTCTAATTCGCTGTCCTATGTCAAATCGAAGTATGATAACACAGGTTATAATTTATTATCCTTAAAATAAAAACAATGTGATGACAGAGGGATATAAACTAAACTAATTTAAGAATTACTTATCGACCGCGTGCGATCCTGATCCTATATGTAGATTAGTAAACTATAAGAGGATCGTACAGGGCCGTATTCAGACTTATTAATTTTAGTTTTAACATAATAAAAACAAGAGGCAACTCAGTAATAGTTCGGCCGCGGCGCCGGTGTACAAGCAGTGGCGATGCGACGCGTCAGTAAACATCAGCTTCAAGTCAACTCTAAAATAATGTATCGGCGGTGGTTCGTCGGTTCAGTCGTCTGGAGAAACAATTCAGCTAGACTCTTTTTCCTTCTCCTTCTCTTTCTCCTTTGACTCTGAAAGAAGAAATATCTATTCAAAAGGATGAAAACTCAGAATAAAAGGTTATAATTATTTTTTTTACTTGTCATTATTAACTTTATGTACCCTTAACGACGTCCGTTACTCATTGAAAATGTATTGGTAACAATAATTATGTATTTTAACAATAATTAAACGTTTTCTATTAAGCCAACGCTTTAACTATAGCTTGCAGTTAAGCTCTCTGTAATTAAATGAAATCTACTAATAACTTATGAACGTGAATATGTAGTCAGTTGCTTTTTAAGCATATATAGCATAAATAGGTATTAATAAAGATAAGGCATGCTAACTCTCGATATCATAATGTTTGAAATTTGAATGAATTGAAGTGCAGAAAAAGTTATGTCTTGTATTTATGAACGTCGTTGTTGTAAAGCGTACCTTTTTTTAGTAGTTTTTATATCCAAGGCCGTATGACTCGACTCGTCATGACCAAGCCGACTAAGCGCACATTTACGAGAGCAGACTTTATGAAATTTATTATGACATTGCAAAGATGAACGTGATTCAAAACGGGTGACTGTTCAAAGTGATTCAAATATGGTTTGTTTGTAAGAAATAAATATATAGCGGCTGCTCTTAAATCATAAAATTTAGAACTAAATAAAAATAATATTAAGTAAATAGTATTTGAGTAAGCAAATGTAAAGATTGCCGCCTATAAAAGCCTCCAATGTGCGCTTAATCAATAGTATGTGCGTAGTAAGTCCAAAATAATATTAAGCGAAAATAAAATCAATACATGTAATATAATGAACGTACGATGTGAGGCGTCTACGCAGCTACGCATGCCTGGTCATAATAGATCGAGACTGACCTTCGTCGCTGTTACCATTAGAGAGCGGCTCCTCACCATTCTTTTCACCGTTCTCTGCTGGCTTCTTCTCTTCTTCTTTCGTTTCCTTATCCTTCTTTTCCTCGGAGCTCTCTTTGGCTGGCTTCTTCTCTTTTCCGGCCTTGCCCTTCGCGGGAGTTGCGGGTTTCGGTTTGGGTTCCAGAGACGGGTCGAGCACGAGTTTGCCGATGTTCTTGCGGTCATGCATCTTCTGCATAGCTTCGCCAACCTATGATTGTGTTTTGAAATAAAAAAACAATAAAAAATAGGGAATCATAAACCGGTTATCAAAATGTTATATTGAAACAGTTGTTTAATTTTGAACTGCTGTTTATCAATAACATTGTAAAAAATGAGAGGATGCACAGAGTCAGAGTGTTCTTTTAAGTGTATGAACTCAATTTTTTTGTCAATAACTTTAAATTTTTAAATTTTCAACCGTTCATAACTTTGACGAGGATAGAACAGCTGAATAATAAGAATGTTCAATTTTTAGTTTCAGTCCGTAGTTCGAATTTCTGGATCATATATCACATATTTGTACAACGAAGAAATAATTTCACTTCGAGTTCGATGTCCGATATTTCAGAAACAGGCCTATGAACTGAAGCCATCAACAGAAAAAGACATCATTTGAATATAGAACATATCAATGTTAGCAATACATGCCGTATCAGTTTTATCAGTTTATCACAGATTAAGTAATGGTTTTATGTTGAACGGTGTTTATACTCCCGATCATGTTCTAAGATTTATTTTCAGTTATTTTCGCGAATTGGCTGTGAGGACAACCAAACAAATTTTGAAAAATAATATTATAAAACAATAGATTGTTGGGTATCTGAAAAGAAACTAAAAGCCAAAAATTAAATAACAATTTTTTTTTTCAAAAAAATACGCGACTGCGATTAAAGATGATGACTTTTTGACAGCTAATAAGTGAAACCAAAAGGGTTCCGTCACAATCGGGTAGTTAGAATGCAATGCTATTTTTAAAACAATAACAAAGTGAGTTGTTGATGATTTTATATACTTACGTCCTCAAGGGCCCAAGTGGAGTCTACGAGGGGCTTCACCTTGCCCTGTCTCCACAGCGCGAACACGTTATCAACAGCACGACGGACGTAATCAGCGCGCCCGTGTTGGAACAGTAGATGCCGCAGGTTCAATCCCGCCAGGCTCTTGTTCTCGTCGAACAGCTTGATAGGTGACACCTTATCAACTTGCCACCACTAAAATACGTACAAATGTGTTCTAGGTTTTACAATCGCTCCCAACTCTTCGAATCACTTATGTTTTAAACCGCTTCATCTTCCGCTTAGCCTTTAGACCATGAATCATAATAATAACAGGGTTTTCAAAGGTAGACCCCGCTTTATGTTTCTCTCATGGCCGAATATTCCGACACTACTCAATTTTAAGATGTTAAGTCTCGTGGTGTCACACTCACCTTGACTTAAAGTGATAGAGAGAACACGAGACTGAACGGCATCTTAACATTTAGCACCGTTTGAGTATTTGGGCATTAGTTTTTCGAACTTGAACAGAGTTTTAAAGTTAGTCTAAAAGTCAGTCTAATGTAAAAATGTATGTATTTCTTCGTTCCATTTTTGTGTTAACGATCAAAAATCGTGTCAATTACCAAATACATGTAATATTAGATTTAATGCAGATGCGTTTTTATCCCTGAGGACTAAGATGGTCGCCGGTTCTCTACACTCACCATACGAAACATAGCAGCATTACGCAGTTATTTTACTCTGGTATTCTGTGAGAACGTCATCCCTCCTCGGTCGAGCTGACTCATTCGTGCTACAACCATAATCTAGCTGTAGCGTGGCTCTACCACGTTTAAAATACCACGTAGAAAGAACGTTATACCAGCCAGTATAAATGAATGAAACATTTGAAAAATTCCTGCAATTTGTAGCTTGCCTGGCTTTAGATTTGCTGGGCTTTGGCTTTGCTTGGCTAGATTAGCCTTCTAACTCTACATCTAAATCCTACATAGTCATCTTGATATGCTTACTTTACTTTAGATTAAGTGTCAGCACTCGTACACATTTTACCACGTGCTCGGCGGTCAAGGAAAATATCGTAAGGAAACCGGCATGTCAGAGAAATACGAAAAAGAAAAAAAAATCGAAGATATGTGAAGTTCGCCAACACGTATTGGGTCAGCGCGGCGGACATTTCCTTGCCCTGCCTTCCTGCCGCTCAGAAATGAGAGGAGGCCTATGCCCAGCGGTGGGACGTATATAGGCTGTAACTTTAACTTTGACTTTTAAGTTAATCTCATACACACACACTCTTGGCTTCCTGGAAAATATGTCTTTGAAAATCAGATAATTAAGCACATTAGATACTCACGGCACGCGCTGCGCTAAAGAAACTCTTGGTCTCGCCGGTCACGATGTTGGATGATCCTGCGATAAACAACGTTTCCCAGTTAGTTAGTATATGTTTAGCTTTGAAAAACGTTTGGTTGTGTATGGAATGAATTGCAATGTTGCGATTTACTATCAAACCCTTGAAAATATAAAAATACAGAATATGATTCTTTTTATCATTTACCTTTTCTCATAGAGTATAAATAAGCAAGCTATATAAATATTATAAGCCTTTTGTCTATTATTTATTAGTTAAATGTAAAAAAAGAAAGCTGCTTTTTAAATTTAAGTTAGTTAAAAAACTTTTTAAGCTTTTTTAGTAGCAGCTATAAGCTCTGTTTTTTTTTTTATAGGATAAGGGTGAAAAACGAGCACAGTCCACCTGATGGTAAGTGGTTGCTGCGGCCCATAGACATCTACATCTATCCTCTGTTACAGATCAAAATGCAGATGCGTTTTCACCCCTGAGGACTAGGATGGAATGCCTCATTTCGAGTAAAAAGGGCCTCCGGCCACCTGCACTCACCAAGCGAAACGCAGAGGTAAACCTCTACTTCACGCTGGTATTCTGTGAGGTCGTGGTACCACCCCGGTTCGAGCCGGCCCATCCATGCGACAGCAAAAGCTGCCGCCTGGCTCTACCACTGTTTCACTATTTCGCCACAGCTATACCAACTGCTTTATTCTGCAAGTCTTAGTCCAGCGGAAAATTAAAATATACTATTGCGAAGATGTTCTTTTATTTCCAAGAAATATTTCTAGTGTCTAATCAAAGAGTTTAAGTTCTTACGAAATTAGGTCAACAGAAAACTTACCATATAGAATGTATCGGCCCATGGGTTTCATGAGCTGATAACCGCGGTTGCATTCCTCGCCGCAGAGGCAATCCAGTACAATGTCGACACCGTCAGGTGAAATCCTACGGACAGAAAACGATTTCTACATTAATGAATCATCGTCATTATTCTGTTTTGCAGTCCACAGGAAATAGGCATATGATGATTGGAACTGTTTGCCGATATCATCATCACCACCGTACATATAAGAACAACGAATGTTCGTAATAAATTCCGTACACCTAAATGATGCCATGACGTGAAACCGGTCGCTTTTAAAATATGTATAATAACTAGAGCCCAATGACTTCGTCAATCTTACTTAGCGGTACCATGTAGCGACATCTATGGAAATGTATTAAATAAAGAACGATGTATTTAGCGCGTCAAATTTTCATATCGATATACATCGCAACCGCTTCCGTAGATAGATAATAGATGGCGCTAGAGTAGTCAAGTGAGCTCGGCCACGGTCCTTATTGCTTTGTAAGAGAGATAATCTATCTTCTTTTATACCCATAAAGATGAAGTGTCTGTTTGTAATGTCAAAATTACAGCGTTTTACTAAATGCATATGAAAGTATAAATGGTACTTATAACAAAAATATACTTTTTTAAATTCTTGTCTGTTTGTTCCGGCTAATCTCCGAAACGGCTGGACCGATTTTGTAACTTAGGCTACTTTTATTATAGAAAAATAACTAAGGTTCCATGCAAAAAAAATTAAAAACCTAAATTGCACGCGGGCGAAGTCGCGGGGAAAAGCTAATAAATAAATAAAATTGAAGTGTCTGTTTGTAATGTCAAAATAACAGGTTTTTACTAAATGCCTAAGAAAGTATATAACAAAAAATAATTTATAAATTTTTGTCTGTTTGTTCCGGCTAATCTCCGAAATGACTGCACAGATTTTAACGGGACTTTCACTGGCAGATAGCTGATGTTATAAGGACTAACACAGGCTACCTTTATCTATGAAAAAGAATTAGGGGTTCGCACAAAAAAAATTAAACCCATGAAACACAATCGTAATCAATTTTACGCGGACGAATTCACGGGGAACAGCTAGTTTAAATTAAATCTTGTGAAACTAGCACAAGTGTTTATCGAAATCACAAAAATAAAACTGGAGTTCCACCAAGTGACAACAGTCGCAACTATAAATTATACAATAAGCGACTGTCGCTTCCAAATTGACTGTAAGACGATTTCAAATTCAAATATTATGTAATGTAACTATTTTTAGTATTGCTGCTGTACCGTGGCTTTTCCTATCTTCACCAGATCTAGAGGTCACCTAACTTTTTGAAAATTTATATCGCATTACACGTTGAGCACTATTGTTTATTGTTAAAGGCACGTTTACCGATTAAATATAACTAATTTTTTCTGATTTTTTGATTCTAAACACTTAGGTTAATCCGGGACTGGTAGTATTTGTTTAATTTAATCCTAAAACACAAACACACAAACATTCACGCCTGTCACCCAGAGGGGTAGGCAGAGACTACGGTCTTCCATTTGGCGCGAACCTGACCCACCTCTCTCGCCTCCTTTACATCCGTATATCTACGCATACACGCTCGTCGGTTTAGGGTACTCCTAATCTGGCCAAATTTTAATGTATCGCCGATTTGATCGATAAACCTTCGTCTAGGGCGTCCCTTCCCGACCCTGCCGTTCACTTCTGCAACATAGATTTGCTTTGTCACTCTTTCCTCGTTCATTCTTTCTACATGACCAAACCACCGAAACGTTCCTTTCTTTTTTTTTCTTTTGTCACAACATCATCTTGCAAACCACACTTTTCTCTTATCACACTTAATCCTAAAAATACTATATTAACAAGATACTCCACAATTCTTCATCATCATAATCATCATTGCATCCTATCAAAGTCCACTGCTGAAAACAGGCATGATATCGAGTTATACTTGTCATATTTGCCACTCTTACCAGAGAATCCCTCACTATACAGTGAATTAGCAGTTTGGATTGACGACAGGTGCAATACATTTATCATGCTTGGCAACATATTAGTTATGATGGTTGGGGGAACTCATAGAATGCGACTGGTTTGTTTTTTAATTTATCTAATACATACATACATACATAAACACTCACGCCTGTCACCCAGAGGGGTAGGCAGAGACTACGGACTTCCATTTGGCACGATCCTGACACACCTCTCTCGCTTCCTCCACATCCATATACCTACGCATACACGCTCGTCGGTTAAGGGTACTCCTAATCTGACCCATTTTTAATGTATCGCCGATTTGGTCGATAAACTTTCGTCTAGGGCGTCCCTTCCCGACCCTGCCGTTCACTTCTGCAACAATTAATTTATCTAATGTACTATCAAATTCGATCTGTAAATTGTAATATTTCAATAAATAATATAATATGGTTTAAAAGCAAACATTGTTAGATTTTTATCATAGTAGAAGAATGCAAATAAATGGTAAGAGCTCCGAAGGTTTTATAATAAAATATATCCGAATCACAGGGCATGATTCTAAGCCCGTTTTTGTGTTTTAATTATGTCTAGCCTGTTCGTTTAAATTTTTATCAATAGTTATTTGCGGGGAACGGTTCAGTTTTTTGTGCTAGTGAAACGAAACTAGCAGGAGCATTTGACATGAGCTCTCGTTTTGTTAGAAGTCGACGTCAAGTTGTCATTAATCAAGTCATCATCAGAAAACAGAGAACCCTTTGAAAAAAAATTACTAACGTTACAAAGGAAGGAAAATTTTTTACAGCATATAATGTATTAACGCAGTCGATTGTTTTATTTTCGTACACCCACACGTCCATGGACCTAATAAAATCGATTTTTCGATAAACCTTTCCTTCCATCTCCCTCGCGATCATTACTTAGAACTGTCTGTTTGTTTATATTACGATTGTGTGGCTCGGATTGTTTATGCTACAAAGAGCTAAACCGTTATAAAAATATCTTTGTCTATTTACGAGAATTAAATGCCTCGCGGTTGTTACGAAGCAGCTGCCCTAAGGAGCGAGATATAAACGGAACAATTAATGTCAACAATGTCCGGTTCAATTGGACCTTGGATTTATCATTCTTTCTGAATGAACATACGACACGAGACCTTAACTAGACAAATGAGAGAGAGACCTAAATAATTTGGTCACGTTTGAATCACACAGGCTTGTATTGTGTGGTTAGTACTGAAATATGAGGCTGTAATAATAACCAATTAACAAAGCATGGGATCTAGAACAATTGGTTTATTTGCTCGATAAAATGCGGGATCTTTGAATGAATAAAATCCAATTAACTGTTAGCTGTCGTATTCAGACATGATTAGAGGCGTCATAAAAGGCATTAGTCACGGGAAGGAAATGTTATGGAAATAATTGATAGGCATTGGAATGTGTCAGTAACTAGGTCATTTTTGTAAAAGTGCTTTGGAAAATCATAGTAACATCAATATATTCTGATAATAACACAAACACGTCAAAGCTTTTAATAAAATTTTGTTAACGACACGCAATGCATATACAAGATGTCATTAGTGAACTAAAGGGTTCGGCGACTGGTTTATATTTTTAGCACTCTGATTTCACGATCTCATTGCTTCATTTTTAAATTTTACTCAGATTTATTCATGACCTGAGTCATTACACTGTTTATTTTAATCTTTTATTACACAGAATAAAATGGAGTAATGTTAACAAGCTGGTGTAAGTATCTCAATATCAAGTTAATTCATAGGTTTTTTGATGTGACCGTGTAAATTGTTTGGTTTTTAAATCATATTTCAGTTGATGGTAGAGCCCCTTTACTGCTTAGGCGTCTCAAAGTCTCTGAGTAATATTTTAGCGCGTCCCTTTGTTTTGGTTACAAGGGTAAGACAGTAATTAAAATAACAGCTGATTAAATATTTCACCTTAGTCTTCAGAAAAACAACTGTTTCCGTCTTAGTTCAAATTGTGTCCATTGGCTGCAGTAGCGACTTACCATTGTCATAGCTCGTGTGTAACTTTAGCATTACAAAGAAAAAGTACTAAGCATTAAACTCATAAACCATGTCAAACAATTCGCAAGGTTAACAATTTCTTATATTTAATTTGAGTGATTACCTGGTGAGACTAGATACAGGATTTATCCTGACATTTCAGGACTTTTGGACTCTCGTCAGGATTGCGGTCAGATTTTGGAAATGTCAGGATTTAAGATTTTTCAACAAAATATTTTGCTCTATATATATATAGGTTATAATAGGTTGCTCGTAAGCAAGTTGAACGCGAGAATGCACAAAGCTAATAATTTATTTTTCACTCTTGTTAATTACGTTTGCAACAGTTTGTCAGGGCTTTTCTATGGAAATCAGGTTATTTGTGAGGATTATTCAATTTTGCATCTGGTAACCCCAGTTGAGTATGATATTAACGTTAAGTAATGCATTAAGTAGTGCATATCCAATACATAACATAATGTAAGCCAACTATCAGGTAAAAAAGAGAAAATATTTTTACTTACTTTCTGACTTCGTTGGTGTAATCGCTGCCCCTCTCAAGGAGGTGATCGATGTTGTTATTGTTAGCCTTCAGCGCTTCGTGTTTTGACTTGGAGCACACCCCGAAGACTGTCACGTTCTCCACTGTCTTCGCAAGCTGCGCAACGGCTTGACCCTAACGGAACATAACATAGGTACCTTAAGTTTTTTTTAGTGGTCAGTTTTCAGTTCACTCAGTTTTACTTTCAATGACGGCATTAAAAAATAAAATAAAAACGTTGTCATCGACTTATTTCAAATAAAAATATGTATTTGATTAATAAAATAGATACCTACTAGAAAAGATGTGAATTATTGCCGTTGGTACTGATAGCTATCAGAAAGTTTACGATAAGAATGCTTCTGTTATGAAGAATGTAACTGCTCATTTCATATAAAAAACATGGAAAACATGACAAATAATTTTTTTTAATATTCTGTATGAAAATTATAAAATAAAAAATAATATCTCAAACCCATCAGAAACTTCTTATACGTTTCAAATAATAAATTTATATTTATAATTAGCATATAATACATTTTCTGATCATAATATAGTCATAAATAATAAAGGCATACAGAAAAACACTTGAAACAATCAATATGACAAAGTAAACGCTACTGGAAGAAAACGCAGTTGCTGGTCATAAGGTCCCGGGTTCGAAGCCCGAGTCGGGTCAAAATCAGTTATTCTCAGTAGCAGCAACCCTCAGTCAGGAAATTCGCGGTGCTTTACCACGTGCCCAGGAATGCGCTGATCTCTCTCTGGTTGTGTCGAATTACCATTTACGACTTCTTCGACTACATTTATGACAATGAGGGAACTTAGAGGAGGGGAGGTACTTGCGCATACACTCGGACTCTATAATCCTGTCCTGTACAGATGGCTAGTCTCCGTTCAGACTTGCCGTCGTGACTGTATTTGGGTCTGGAGGACATATTATTATTATGCCTTATTTCTCTGGAATAATTGGGTATAGGTGGAAAAGTATCCCTAGCAATGGAGATGGACTGGTATGGATCGATGGAACGAGCAAGATTTGGTATTAATAAACAACGTTTTATGTTTTATTCCAAAATGTCTTTTCATTTCTTTAATGAATAATTTTTCATTAATAAAGCGTCAGTAGCCTAATGGCAGGGCGCGGACCGCGAACTCCAAAGGTCGTGGGTTCGAATCCGCCATTCGACTACTGTCGTGAACCACTTCTAACACAAGCATTTTAAGCTTACTAAGTGGTTAAAGGGAATATTAGTAATGTTTAATAACATTACTAGTATTTAACAAAAAATTCTCTCCGAAAATACCTTTCCAATTGTCAGTTAGAACACTTCCATTCTTTTCTCGGTTTTATAAACCGAGAAAAGAATGTGGCCTTATCGCTGACCAGCGATCTTTTACCGACAAACCTTGGTGATGGAGAAGTTTCATTTAAATATATAGAAGTCATTATTGTTTTATACAGTACCTATTTGATCGATGCAAATATTTGTTTCAACTGAGACTAACATCACAAAAAATATTTTTATTTATTACCTATAAAAAATACCATATTAATTGTAAATCTCTCTCAACAACAGTTCACTGACATGCGAGCAATTTGTGACGTAATAGAGGAAGCGCGATGACTCCAGAGCTAATAAGGATTTTTCTCACCCAATTTACTCAGGCAATTAGACAATTTGTTGCATTGTTAGCGTAACTTATCATGGGGCGTGTGCACACGTTAGCGGCCGCCACCTTTGTTACATAGTCCCTAATTGTTTCAGGTTTGTATAAAAATTTTATGAGTTTTTATGATATATTTGCTTCTAGGATTAGTTGTCAAATATAGCTATTTAAGTTGTCAAAAATACTTCTAAATCGACACAGTTTCTTTCAAAGCGTCGTCGTGGCGTTAGATACTCCTACCTACATACTAAAGCTAATAACAAATACTATTTAAAACGTAAAAAAAAAAACATTTGCGCAGTTCACACGCGGTAGAAGTGAAAGCTCCAGACAAGGAGACCGAGATAATAGGAAACACTGTATAATAATTTTGTAACGTAAATATTAATCTGACAAGAAGTAATAAATATTTCTATTACGCTTATAATAAATAGTTCTACTGGACAGTTTATTTCTATGTTTTAGCAATATAACTTAATAACTTTCAAGTAAGAAGTATACAAATGAATAAAATTGAAGTTTCTGTTTGTAATGTCAAAATAACAGCTTTTTATTTAATGCATATAAAAGTAAAATTATTTAAAAATTGTCGGTCTCTCTGTCTGTTTGTTCCGGTTAATCTCCGAAACAGCTGGACCGATATTGATGAGACACACTGGTATATGGATAAAAAATGTTATAAGGAGTATCTTAGGCTACTTTTAATTTAGAAAAAGAATTAGGGTTCCGCTCAAAAAAAAATATTAAAAACCATAAAATCCATTCGTAATAAACTCTACGCGGACGAAGTCGCGAAGAACAGCTAATCAGTATACCTACTAAAGTTTGTCATAAGATAACTATGCATCGTATGCAGCTAAGATCGAATACATAACATTATAGAGGACTATTAATTAATTACAACACCAGTGTCGAATGTAAGAGTCAGCATTGCAAAGATCATCTGTACTATTTATAGGTAGTTTGATCACTAAATTAACTTAAAAACTATGAATGACTAAAAAATGATTTTAAAACCCCGGACATTTTAGATGTTTTAAAGTATGATAACTGTATTGCAGTATACACCGTCACAGAGATAAAACACGATAAAAACTGTAAACTTATTTTCATTTAAGGTATGAAATCTGTAATTATGATATCAACAGTAGAACCAGAGTAACCGATATAGCCTGACGAATTTGTAGGCTAAAGTGGCGGAAACGGGCCGGCCTTTTAGCTTAAAGATCCGACAACTGATGGGGAAAATTAACTTAAATTTTACTTAAGGTTGCACCGATCACGTATAATTTTTAAATTATAATTGCTTCACTAATATGGAGTGCTACTAACCACACCGCCACCGGCAGAATGCACAAGTAGACTCTTGCCCGGAGTCAGGTTGGCCATCTCAAACAGCAGCAGATACGCGACCACGTAGTTAGTGGTGACGGCCACGGCATCCAGGGCGGTCATGCCCTCAGGCAACGCGTAAACGTACTGAGCTGGTACGGAAACCAGCTCAGCCCAAGCCCTGTACTCCGGCAGTGCCACAACTTGATCGCCGACCTGTTGACAAATTATTAATTATAAAAATTGCAAATATTTGAATGCAAGTACCGCAAGTTTTACAGAACTGTAATAATCCAAGTTTAAGAATATCAGCTACCACATCGTCCCGTGGGTGTAGTGAGAAGCGACAGAGGGAAACAAACCAGAAGATGGGTAGACGCGTCTTACTAATAAACAACTAGTAAACAACTAGACAATAAAAACTGTGGGGCTAATCTCTGGCCTATGTTCAGCAATGGACTATTATATGCTATAATAAATTAATAAATAGAGAACATTAGTACATACAATATGTAAAGAAAATACATTCACACAGAATTTAATAAATTATGATGTAATCCTGTATCCATTGGAAGTTAAAAAAAATGTACGTGTCTATAAATCATAGAATAAAGATTTAAGTAAGAACTGTTTTGCTTATTGTTTTGTATACATCGTGTCGGTCAAACGGACAATAGGAATATTTTTTTTAATTTGCCATAAGTTTGTTAGTAGGTAAATTAATTTTGTTTTAACCTTAAACTTTCTCTGTATAAAGGTTTAAGAATAATAAATAATAAAGCTAGGCATTTAGGAATAATTAATAATTTACAAGAATTAAGAGATGAAACATAATTACATTATCAGATGAAATTTAGTAAATACCGTACGCAAAGTTTTTATCGATTCGCCACGTCACATAAGAGTTTATTTGATAGGTATACTAAGATACTATAGGCATAGCCCTTCTGTTCTAATATCCTAATCATTTCACATATTATCAAACTTATAATACTATATAGTAGTTACACAAATATAATTACATATAATGTTTATGTTTATCGTTAAATTAAGGAAATAATGCTTACAATTCCGAATGATTCTACATTTCATCACCAACATATTATTTATTTGATTTAGGCACGTATTTAAAGTTAATAAAATTGTGTATTAATTTGAACAATCGAATTTAGTACTAAAGGAAGTGGTTACAAGCACGATATTACAAATCGCAGAATATAAAAAAAATATTCCGTGATATTAACGATACGATATGCGGTAACATAAGTTAAAGTCTGTTTCCCTTTCAATACTGGTCATATTACAAAATAATTAAAAAAAAACAATTACATTCATGATATGCCAATTAATACGTCACATCCTATACTTATTATTAAATATAAAACTCGCTATCATTAACATAAACATTTCCTTTCCACTGCAAACAAACAAATGTATAATTGAAGGTTTCCTAAAAACAATAATTTATATTGTTTCTCTACGTTGCAGGTTTGACTGGATTACGCGAAAAAGCACAACAAAATAATATTTTAACGCATCTTAAAACATTTACGTAGCATTGTACTCGTAACATATGGAGGAAGCTTTTTACGGAGCTTTTTTCTAAATACGTGAAGATTTTTGATATGTTTTTTTTATAGGATAACGGTTTCAAACGAACACACAGTCCACCTGATGGTAAGTGGTTGCTGTGGCTCGTAGACATCTACATCTATCCTCGATTACGAATTAAAATGCAAATGCGTTGTCGCCCGTGATGACTAAGATGGAATGCCTCCTTTCCAGTAAAAAAGGTCTCCGGTTCTCTACACTCACCAAAAATAGATTAGATTATTGATAAAAATTATTAATACACTTTCCATATTATATAATTATGGACATTCCTCTTTTTATTTTTTATTATTAGCATGATATGTAACTGTTCTCCGTTTAAATTTTATACAACGAAAGGAACAAAATTGTTTTTATATCAAAACTATACCTTCAATCTAAAAATGATTAAGTTAATCTTAGGATCGCTTATCTACGGTTCGTAAAATTTTATGAAACTAAGGTTGGTCTAATATTTAGTAACATGTCAATAAACATGAGTAAATTAATGTACAATAAGTTGTTAATAAAAAAATTTAATGAACTTTACCTTGAAATTGGTGACTCCCTCGCCAACTTGTTCGATTTCACCGGCGCATTCGAAACCAAGGATGAAAGGTGTCTTGGGCGGGGAATCGATAGCACCTTGACGTACAATTAAGTCTTGGAAGTTTAACCCACTGTAACAATAACAATATTATTAATAGGAGTCAATAAGAATAGTACTTATTAGAATAAATAATAAAAAATTGGCAAAAATAATAATTACAAAGAAAGATAATTTTGATGTTCCAAAGATATAAAAAAAAAACGATAAAGCGATCTCCGACAATATATTTAACACTAGCTGTTTGTTCCTCGCGACTTCGCCCGCGTGTTATTTGAGGTTTTAGTTTTTTGCGCGGAACCCTATTTCTTTTTCTAAAATAAAAGTAGCCTAAGTTATTCCTTATGACATCAGTTATTTGCCAGTGAAAGTTCCGTCAAAATCCGTTCGCCGTTTCGGAGGTTAACCGGAACAGACAGAATACGTATCGTATATACTTTCATATGCATTTAGTAGTAAGTCGTAATTTTGACATTACAAATAGACACTTCAATTTTATTTATTTGTATAGATTAATTATGTTTGAAACTAAATATTCCTCGCGACTTCGCCCGCGTGTTATTTGGGGGTTTTAATTTTTTTGCGCGAAACCCTAATTCTTTTTCTAAAATAAAAGTAGCCTAAGTTCATCCTTATGACATCAGCTATCAGCGGAGATTAGCCGGAACAAACAGACAGAAAATTGTAATTTTGTTATTAGTACCGTATATACTTCCATATGCATTTAGTAAAAATGCTGCAATTTTGACATTACAAACAGACATTTCAATTTTTATAGAAAATGTACCAACGTGCATGAAATCATTGTTGTACGGTACGGAGTATAATATACATTATTACAACATTGAAGTAATATGTACTTTTTATTTTACTTTAATGGTTCACAACGACAATTTCAATACACCATTTTCATACAACAGGGGTAGAGCCAAGCGGCAGCTTTTGCTGTCGCACGGATGGGCCGGCTCGAACCGGGGTGGTACCACGACCTCACAGAATACCAGCGTGAAGTAGAGGTTTACCTCTGTGTTTCGCTTGGTGAGTGCAGGTGGCCGGGAGGCCCTTTTTACTGGAAATGAGGCATTCCATATCAGTCCTCACGGGTGACAACGCATCTACATTTTGATTTGTAATAGAGGATAGATGTAGATGTCTATGGGCCGCAGCAACCACTTACCATCAGGTGGACTGTGCGCTCGTTTGTCACTCTTATCCTATAAAAAAAAACTCAGATCCAAAAACAATAATTTTTGTACACATTTCCATTCCGGGCCGGTTACAACAATTGCAAATAATTATACTCAAATCTATATTCAGTAAACCCGTGAGGCATTATTACCTATTTCAGTGGTATGAAAAATGCATAAACATATTATGCGCTGAGACTATCCATTGTTTTCTATTAATAAGATCCGACTTAAACAAAGCCAGACGATAGAGCGAGTAAACTGTTTATTTTATTTCTATCGCGTGTTTCCTCCACCTCAGACACCAGACACCTTCATTGTCTCACCACTGCACTGTTACGTACGTTAAGTTAAAACGGAAGTTTTGCTATGAACGTTTCGATTCTATTTAACTATAACCGACCACTGTTAAAAATTAACTATCGTCTTATTGTGCTCGTTTCCTTTTCATTACAATTTGTGATCATTATAATCTGCTTCCTTTTCATTATAGCTTGCAATCGAACTTAGAATAAAAATACTTTTCGGGTTGATTTTTCTATCATCAGATAAGTCGTCCACCAAATAAGTTATATCCTGACGAAATATAAAATTGAAAAAATGTTCTATTACTGTAATTTCTAATTTATTTGTGTTGTATTTTTCTTAAGAATAACTTTTATTTAGTTATTAAAAATTGGCCTTAAGAATTTAAAAGTAGAACGCAGTCCGCCCTTTGTATTCTTTTGATTTAAGGAATGTAATAAAGAATAAATAATAACGTGCAATAAAAGATAACTTTACTTTTTTTTATAGGATGAGGGTGACAAACGAGCACACAGTCCACCTGATGGTAAGTGGTTGCTGCGGCCCATAGACATCTACATCTATCCTCTATTACAAATCAAAATGTAGATGCGTTGTCACCCGTGAGGACTAGGATGGAATGCCTCATTTCCAGTAAAAAGGGCCTCCGGCCACCTGCACTCACCAAGCGAAACGCAGAGGTAAACCTCTACTTCACGCTGGTTTTCTGTGAGGTCGTGGTACCACCCCGGTTCGAGCCGGACCATCCGTGCGACAGCAAAAGCTGCCACGTGGCTCTACCACTGTTACTTCTCAAACGTCCTATATGGTAGTATAAAATATTCTTTTATTAGTTTTATTATTACTACAATAATATTATATTACCTAATACGTGTGCTATTTGAAAGTTTATAAGTGACCTCCTTGAATTAGTTTTAAATCCTCAAAGTTAAACTAGTCTCTCAACGTATATTTAAATATTGTACACATGGAGTAATAAATATTTTGAAGTAGGTTTTTGAATGATTCATTCCATTATTATTCAACATAGCCCTTCATGTTATTATGGATCTGTGGAGCATTCAATAAAGTAACACATCGCCTAATTAATGGCGCGAGGCAAGGCTGGAATGCGGCAGCCGCTTGTTATAATGCGCCAGAATACAGTCATGATCGGCATATATTAGAAGCTCATAATATTTAAATATTAATACACACTGATGTATCAATCGACAGTACTCTGTTCTGATGTGCGAAGACCATTTTTATTAGCTAGGGGAAGTGTCAACATGGAGCAAAAATATCGTTCGATGAATCCTACCAAATACCAAAATGCTGTTTAATAACCGGCCAAGTGCGAGTCGGACTCGCGCATGAAGGGTTCCGTACCATCGTAATACACGTTTCTAATAGGTAATTTTTATTATTTGTTGTTGTTATAGCGGCAACAGAAATACACATTCTGTGAAAATTGATTGTATTATTACGGATCATGAGATACAGTCCACTATCAGACAGACGGACAAACGAACGGACGGACGAACGGACGGACGGACGGACGGACGGACGAACGGACGGACGGACGGACGGACGAACGGACGGACGGACGGACAGCGGAGGCTTTAATAGGGTCCCGTTGGTTACCGTTTGGGTACGGAACCCTAAAAAAGATCGTATATTTTGCATTGTAATATATTTAACAATATTAAGTAATAGTAGGTCATAAACATGAAATTATTCTAACATCGTCAGTTCGAATATTTCAAATTATTTAGACGTCTAAAAGTGAGTAGAAACTATAAACAAAATAACATTCCTACACAAAAACAAACATGTATGAACACATAGAGGTCAAGCTAATACAAAACGTAAAGTTAAATAAAACAATGTCTACATACATAATTTATATTGACGGCAAAGTCTAACGCATTTGAAATTGTCCTTCAGTAAGTTTTTCACTAGGTAATCAAACTACTCGAACACTTCTTTGGAACTCTTTTCACTAAGACATTAATTAAGCTCGTAATTAGTTCAGATTCAAAAAGTTGGTACGCAAGAATTTTGTTTCTTTGCGAAGACATCGGTGAAAGTCATATCTATTTTATGCTCACGTATGTTGTCTGTCTTATGTTGCTTATGTTTTACCTATGTTTGTATTCTATGTAATGTACGAAGTTTTAATGGAGTGGTCACTTTAAATTAAAATTACTTATTGGTCCAACATTTGTGATTCGCGATGAAAACTTATTTTATTCAAAAACAAACTCCGACGTGTTTCTAACGCAATAGAGAGAGCTCGCAATAACGTGCTGCGTTTGGAAAGGATGATACTTCTAACGAACGCATTATCTTTTTCGTTTTAATCAAAAATAATAAATGAATTACAACGATAGGTAAATAACGATGCATTAAAAGTAATAGGGCAGACCATCCTTATTAAACAACAAAGGAATTACTGTTATGATTAATCGTTAGTTTACCCAAAAGATTGACATTTGCATGGAATTGGTAAAATTAAAAAAAAAACTTGAGAAATGGGTGCCTCTTGAATTGACAGACGTGCAATAAAGAGGAGCACGCTTTAAAGCTTGTTTGATAAGTACGTGCAGAAATGCGATTGATTTTGGACATAATTGTGACGTGTTATAAAGAGTGGAAGATTTTTGATAATCGCAAGCGAAAAAACGCAATGGCTTGACCCAGATCTGTCCTTTGTCGTCTGCGAGTGCATCATTGCACCGCAGGTCTCGGGCCCCGGGGCATCCCCCACTACCCGGCATCTCCTCACGGTACACAACATGTAGCGGTCGTGGCCGCCGTTTCGGCATTTTAAGTGTTGTAGGTGGCGGACGGAGGTTTGATTCCCCGTTCACTGCAAATTGGTGTCAATCCCAGTTCAAATATTGGAACAATGACCTAAAGTCGAGCTAAACCATAAAAAAGTAACGGTAACCTGTATAGTGGTCACTTTATGATATAATTCATTAAGATCCGGTGTATCAGATGTTTATGGTGAACTGTGAAGAGCTTCGAAAAATAACAGCGAAACTCTCTGAGAAATAATCACGATTCTTCAATCGATCTTCGTTATTACTGCTCCATGATGACAGACCTAGGAGTAACTCCAAGTGATTGCCATTTTTTTCCGCAGTTTAAAAACTACGTGGTAGAGCTGCTGCTATATTAGTAGTATAGTTGTAGCACGAATGGGTAGGTTCAACCGGCGAAGGACCACGCTCTCACAGAATACCAGCGTAAAACAGCAGCTTAAAGCTGCTGTGGAAATGAGACATTCCATCTTAGTCCTCACAGGTGAAAACACATCTGCATTTTGATTAGTAATCGAGGATATCAATGGGCCACAGCAACCACTTACTATCAGGTGGACTGTGTGCTCGTTTGTCACACTTACCCTATAAAAAAAGAGGCGTACAAGATGATACTTTCAGAGACTTTTTGAGTCCAGATCCCCAATGTTTATCGCATAGGTCTAAATGATCTATCGTCAAGATGGCAGAAATGTATAGATAATGAGGGTACATAAATAACTAGATAATTTTTTTTAATTTAAAACGGCAGTTTTATACTTTAACCCCTAATATAATATCTTTATTCTTTATTCTATGATGTGATCATTTTTGTTCATTTACAATTTAAACTTTAAAAATAATGTATTTTACCTACTGTTTATACATTTATAATGTACTTAGGATTTTAAGAAATATTCTGTTATACTTCTATTAAACCATTGTTATGTTATTTAAAATAATATTTACACACAATTACCTATCACATTCCATCTAACTACGCCCAAGGATAGAATGCGTACGTCCGCCCTTTGTAAGCCTTTTGTTGACTTGGAAACAATCAAGTATAAATAAAAAAATAAAATAAATAAATCTTTTACTATCACCTACTTATTCTTAAAAAAATAAACAGAAACCGACAGTTTTAGATAATTACTGTACCTACCTAATGTCACTAAGCTACAGTCATAGGTAACATAGGGCAGCTACAGACTGATATTATCTGTGACTACAGCTCTGCCTTCGTTTTTAAAAATGTATAGACCACAGACAGAACAGTACCTACAAAAGTTAATAAAAGGATATTAAAATGGAATTTTGTTGGAAAATGTCTACAAAATTTTTAATTACAAAAATTTATTCATAATGCAGCCAAGTTTATATAAAAACAATCTTAATACCTTTAAAACATGAATTAGCAATTAATTAATTAAAACGAAATAAGTCAGACTTTATATATAAGTACTTTGTAGTAAATTACCGGAAAATCAAATTCTTGAAGCGAACTATAAAAAAAAATTGACGGAAAATATGTTAGATAAAAGTTGGAATTTGGCAATATTTGATTCATCGTAAGCCAATTTGTGATTGGAATATCTAGGCCTATGCGTTAGAACATAGGACGTAATTTAAATATTACCACGTGTGCATAAATCTAAAATATCCAAAATTAAGTAGGTAACGTTTAACATTTTGTAAGTAAGCTTTACCTAATATTGACATCGTCTGTAAATTGACTTATTATATTATTAATAACTAGCTGTCCCTCGCGACTTCGCCCGCTTGGAATTTACTACGATTTTATGGGTTTAAATTTTTTGTGCGGAACTCTAATTATTTTTCTAAAATTAAAGTAGCCTAAGCTACTCCTTACAACATCAGCTATCTGCCAGTGAAAATCGGTCCAGCCGTTTCGGAGATTAGCCGGAACAAACAGAGAGAAAGACAGACAAAAATTAAAAAAAAGTGTGTTTTTGTTATAAGTACCGTATACACTTTTATATGCATTTAGTAAAAAGCTGTTATTTAGACATTACAAACACACTTCAATTTTATTTATTTGTATAGAAAATAGGAAAGCTTAATACAAATAGTGTTTACATTATTACACCTATTTATAAGATGGTGGCACATTCCAAACATATGTACTATAGCCCTAACGAGAATTACTTGGCAAGTGTAATCGATATTGTCTTTTTGACGACATATTGCGCAGACTTGCGACACAATGGCTCCCTTTGTCGTCTGTTATACATTGTTTACATTTTTCTTGTTAATATTGACGACGCAGAGTACCTGGGAATACGTGTATCCGTATTCTGATTCCGAATGTCGGGGCAAAATAGATCTATATGAGTTAAATATCACCAGAATGGCAAATTGATGAAAATCTAATTAAAGTTTAGGTACCTAAATTTTGACATACTACATATATTACATGGGCGCAATTTTTTACGTGGTAGAGCCACGCGGCCGTGGGTCAATGCAATGGGTCGACTTGACCAGGTTGGAACCACGCACTCACAGAATACCGGGGTAAAAAATTAGTTTAATGCTGGCGTGTTTCGTATGGCGAGTGTAGAGCCGGAAACCTTTTTTACTGGAAAAGAAGCATTCTATTTTAATCCTCAGGGGTGATAACAATGCAGATGCGTTGTCACCCGTGAGGACTAAGAGAATGCCTCGTTTCCAGTAAAAAGTGTCTCCGGTTCTCTACACTCACCATACGAAACACAGCAGCATTCAGCTGCTATTTTACGCTGGTATTCTGTGAGAGCGTGGTCTTTCCCCGGTCGAGCCGACCCATTCGTGCTACAACCATAATATAGTTGCAGCATGGTTCTACCACGTATATAACTTTCAGCTTATATATAAATATTATAACATAACAGAAAATCGGAGTTTAAAATTGGCACAAGTAATCTACCTTGGCGCATAATTATGTCAATTTATTTTCATAACGAATGCCATGTGAATTATTGATGAATCATTCTTTAGTAATCATTGTTTACTTATTCTAATTTGTTATTAGTTCCAATTCATTGCAGTTGCAGGGGAAGCTTCTGTGTATGGACGGTCCCCTCGTCTTAACCAACGCGACGTGGACGTCAATATACATGTTATAGCCCGGGTGATTCTGAGTAATTACGTAATATGGGAGTGGATTTAGTCGACATGTGCTTCGGTTTTGGTGTCGCCCTGTAAGCGCACCCGCATATATTTATTGAATTAAACTCGGGTACACACACACCACGATTTTATTAGGAAAAAACTGTCGTCCGTTTTCATTGGTGCGCTCGTACCCGTATCGTGGGTTGGAATGTTAATCCGCGATTATCTCCCAGCGTCGACTTCGATTCGTCTGCACCAACTTGAATTGAATTTAACAGACGGCATGCTACCTGATCGTTTATTCAACAATGAATCGATTGGCTCGGTCCTATATTGATAATTTGTACTTTGTAACGGTATGTGTCCCTTGACTCAGGTAGAGGATTACTTTAGTGTAGTTCAAATATTATAATAAATGATTTCGCCACAAAACCTAAAAACATTTATGCTATTTCCGTTTTGTTACAATTTTTAACAGAACCGCAATTATTTCAGTAAAATACTTAGTCGCGATTGTTACCAATGGCGTGCCAACAAGACCTCGTGTCAATTAGGCCTTGAGCTCAATAATATTCCCCTAAACACCACCACCGGGAAGTCAATAACCCCGCCCTCCTTCGGTTATCGTAATGACCTGCCCGTTTTAACATAGTCCTTATCATTAAATCCATAAATTTAGGTAAACAGTTAATTTATTAACAAATTCCTGAAGGTTACAATACAATACCGTTAGGTTTTCTTTGTTCTACAAATAAGTTTTAAGGTGTTTCTTTTCTGCCAACAACAGCTTGGACTTGGCTTGGATGGTAAGCACTAAGCATAAAATGAAATAAGTAAAATATACCATATATGATAAATTATTAATGTTAAGTATAGAATGATTGCAACTACATTTTAAATACATTTTCTGTTTACTACCAACACTGAAGACCAACATATAATTAAATTACTTTAAATACATTTCCAGCACAGATCGCAACCCTAGCAAAACCATAACACGATTAATGCACCGAGTAGGATTTCTACTCACGCAATCCAAATAGCTTAACGCTTTATTAAACAGAACCTGAATATTAGAGACCCATTCTTTATAAATTATTCTGCATTCCTTCGAGTAATGAAATTTTAAAACGATATTCACCCCTAGTTCTGGGTAATTTAAAATTGCAGCGGGGTAGAAATGACGCGACACTGGCGACGCTACGCGGTGTCGATTGTCGCGACGCTGTGTCGTCGCGTCGCGTCGGGGCGCTATGTCTATAGCCTATAGCCCTGAGTCACAGAATAAATAATAACTGTGTACTGAGTATATGAGGCAATTACTAGTAACGCAATGACTAAGATCGACGCACGACATGTAATTTTCCTTGCTTAATGGTAGGAATAAATTGATTTTTGTTTTCATTTTTTTCTAATAATAAGTAGATATACTTTACGGACTATCTCCACTGTTGATGACTCAAAAGATATGTCGCAATTGCAGTCGCATTCGTAAGATAGCCTTTCTTCTTTCATGTCAATTGACATCATCGCATATCAAGTTAAAGCTTTTTTATAGAAATGGGGGCAAACGAGTTGTGTTTTTTTCTCTTCTTTTGAAAAACAAGGTGTATATTTGTGTTTGTTATGTTCTCCTAAGTGGTCGATTCTATAAATAACTTTATATATTACGTAGAGTAAAATTTCAAGAGTTTCACAGCCATAACTAATATACTTGTCTTTCCTAGTGTTTAAATTAGGTAAGACACATCAATGTCACAAAAAAATGTAGAGCCTACGATAGAACGTCTTACAACCCGTAAATATATTGTCACCGACTTCATGAGGAAGAACATAATAAATTTTCGGAACCTTATTTAAACCCGTTAAGACGCATTTTTGAAATTGTTTTTTATTTGCTGCTGAAAACTGAAAACATTTTTGAGCTGTATTGCTGAACGTTCGAACCAACGAGCTTCAACGAACTCGCGGCCTTTCTAGCGAGCCCTGAGTCCGATGAAGCTGTAAGAGCCGTATATGCTAACAGCACATTACAGAAACCAGAGAGACAACGCGCAAGCTGCTTCACACCATTTCACAATAACAGAAGTAGTAAGTTTTGTTTTGAGCTGAAATTTAACTAAAAAATGTCTATGTTCGAATCACAATCCACAAATAGTAAATCGATAATTCAAAATTCAACAACAATGTTTGTCTTATTTATAATTCAATAATACTGTTTTTTTCTGTTTTATGATATTTCGAAATTCAAATCAGAGAATCGATATTCGATTCAATTTCGAAATGATCATAATATTCAATATCTTATCGGTTTGATAACAACGATTTTGAAATAAGCCACAACTTTGTAACTATGTCTCGTACCAGTAGATATCTTGCGGCAAGTAACTTGATAGATATACTAAAGGTTAACATTCCTAAAACAACACTGAGCTTTATTATACTTGTAGGTAATTAAATTATTTTTAGTTTGTTCTAAATTTAATTATAAAACGTTTTATAGTGCGTATCGTAATAGTATGTTTTCCATCCGAGCACAATTAAAATTAGTGTCTTCAAAGAAAGAGTGAATAGGCTTTTTAGGCAGTTATCATAATATGATTCATCAGTTACCATCGATTCATCATGAGGCACACGATTGTAGTCAAACACTCTCTGTATATAATAGAACCTTAAAACAGTTGATGTACACAGGTTGTAACATCACGCAAATCATATACTTATTACATAAACGAAAAAATCTTTATTATCTAAATCGTGATTTGTTAAATTGTCTGTTTTCACTGAGAAAAACAGTTCAATATCAAAATTATACAATTTTAAAATGGTGTATCAAATAGCTTTCCAATGCTCTCTTGGGGTGATGTCAAGAAAAATTATGTTTCCTTCTACCCTCTGAAACTAACTCCGAAGTAGTCAATTCGGTTTTTGAACCTCCAATCCTCTTTAAATCCATGTGAAATAGACTCCGAGAAAATCGTCTATGTTACACACAAAGAGGTGATTCATGACCCGTGAAGTACAACGCATAATCCAGACGTTTGTGAACGCGCAAAAATATTTAGTTGAGAGGTACAATTTTTTGGCGATTAAGATGAAATTTTATTAATTAAATATAAATAAAAAGGTGCTATTTATACGTGGTAGAGCCATGCCGTTGCTATATTTCTGGTATAGTTGTAAAACGAATGGGTCGGCTCGACCGGGGAAGGACCACACTCTCACAGAATACCAGCGTAAAATAGCAGCTTAATGCTGCTGTGTTTCATATGGTGAGTGTAGAGAACCGTACACCCTTTTTAACCTTTTTGACCTTGTTTCCAAGGCATTCCATCTTAGTCCTCACGGGTGACAACGCATCTGCATTTTGATTCGTAAACGAGGATAAATGTAGATGTCTATGGGTTACAGCAACCACTTACCATCAGGTGGACTGTGTGCTCGTTTGTCACCCTTAAAAAATATTGTACTTTTACAGGAGAGTATTATGCTTCAGTGTTAGAGAGACTAACTAAGGTATTAAGGAAAAAGATCGCTCTTTTAGCGTATAAAAAACAATAAAAATGTACTCTATGGACTGCTCCAATACGGATTTGAGTCACTTCTTCACCTACCTTACATTCCAGACTTGGTCTCGGCTAGTTTTGTTAAAAAAAAAGAATTAAGTAGAAGTAAATTTTCAGTTAACCGATTCGTTGCGGCTCCAATTTTCATGACACCAGTGAGTGAGTGAGTGCCATCGATTACTGAACCGTGAACCGGTTAATGAAGTCAATGAGGCTATTGCGACTCTTTAGTGTGTAAATATAATGTTTTTGGCGGCTCAGAGAAACCGATTTCACAAAAAAATAAAAATGTTTGGAGGTCAAGTGAGATCATTATTGAAAAAGATTTGTATTTACTTTGGAACCCTTTCATTTCGCGGGCTTTTAAACTTCCGTCGTAAGAGTGACAAACAATAAAAGTAACCAAAGTGGAATAATTTGCCAGCATTCTGTCTTCCTATCCGATTATAGTGTGGGTGTCTTGAAGGCAAGAGTGAATAGGTTATGCCAAGTCAGTGCGCTTCGCAATCTTAGGCTGCATCACCACTTGACATCAGGTGGGATAGAATTCAAGCACTCACTTATAATAGTTAAAAAAAACTATAAAGACGCAAAAAGTAATAAATTGTTTGTACGACGACAACGAAACGCAACTACGTTTTATTTGCGTTCACAGCTTGAACCGCATTGGGTAAACATCGTGACATCTTGATTGTGATAATATGAGTAATAGAACTAGAACATGCGAGTCAACAAAGTCAGTCAACAGAACAGTTAACTCAATTTGCATTGATGAACCCTAAGGTAATCAGCAAGTAATAAACAACACAACGCTACATAATATAATTTGTAAAGCAGTAAAACACCATTTATCTCTACACAGTATAAAACTAAGTCGCTTCCTGCCGTCTGTACGCTTAGATTTTTTTATAGAATAAAAGCGAGCACACAGTCCTCATGGTAAGTGATTACTGTGGCCCATAGACATCTACATCTATCCTCGATTACGAACCAAGATGCAGATGCGTTGTCACCCGTGAGGACTAAGATGGAATGCCTCTTTTCCAGTAAAAAGGGTCTCCGGTTCTCTACACTCACCATACGAAACACAGAAGCATTAACCTGCCATTCCACGTTGGTATTCTGTGAGAGCGCGGTCCTTCCCCGGCCGAACCGACCTATTCGTGCTACAATCATACAACTAAGATAGCTGCAGCATGGCTCTACCACGTACAAATCGAACACGATCTTTTAAACTACGCAACGGATTTTGATGTGGTTTCCATCAATAGATAGAATGATTTAAGAGGAAGTTTTACATGTATAATACATGCATATTATATATTATATAATATGTGACTGAGTTCCTCCTAAACGGCTAGATCAATTTTGATGAAATTTTGTGTGTGTGTGTGTGTGTGTGTGTGTGTGTGTGTGTGTGTGTGTGTGTGTGTGTGTGTGTGTGTGTGTGTGTGTGTGTGTGTGTGTGTGTGTGTGTGATTAAGTTAATTAGAGAATGGTTTCGATTAACAATTGGACCCGGTAGGTGGCGCTGTTGTCGAGATCCAGAAATCAACCGTGCGAAGTCGGGAGGGTCGCTAGTAAAAGGTAAAATGTCAATGTCAAAATTTACATTTTATATAGTAAAATATAAAATGTAGAATTTGACATTTATTTCTTAGAGACAGGTAGTTTTTTTACGGTTAGCCTGGGATTTTTAAAACAATACAACATCTGCCATTCCCATCCAACCGCACGTCGTAAAAACCGGTTCACGGTCACCGGAACACGCTCGTTCCTTTATATGGAGGAATAATTGCATTTTTTTCATCTTAAGAAATAATGTTGAAAATTTGTAATAATTCACAATGACAAAGTAAATACTTTCATTTCATTTCAACCCAGATAAACCTACACAGCCTACCTGCCTTCACGCAACCCTAGCTTCTAAACTTTCACCATCTCCAACTCAAAAAAGTAAAAGCATTCGTTATCATTTATATATCAGCATTTATTTATTTTTTCTACTTTATTTATAACATGTCTATGGTATATATTTAAAACAGCGATAAAATTAAAAATAATACCTTCCAATCTGATATTATAATGGTAAGAAGAAATTAATGTATATCTTGTTACTTCCCATGAACACAACAAGTTTTTACCTGCAGTGAGAATTATTAAATAAAAAACTTTTCTGGTCTTGACTGCAAGTATTGTTGTAGTTTTTTTTTATAGGATCAGGGTGACAAACGAGCACACAGTCCACCTGATGGTAAGTGGTTGCTGCGGCCCATAGACATCTACATCTATCCTCGTTTGCGAATCAAAATGCAGATGCGTTGTCACCCTTGAGGACTAAGATGGAATGCCTCATTTCCAGTAAAAAAGGCCTCCGGCCACCTGTACTCACCAAGCGAAACGCAGAGGTAAACCTCTACATCACGCTGGTATTCTGTGAGGTCGTGGTACCACCCCGGTTCGAGCCGGCCCATCCATGCGACAGCAAAAGCTGCCGCCTGGCTCTACCACTGTTGAACACTACTTTATTTACTTCATTTATAACATGTCTATGGTATATATTTAAAACAGCGATAAAATTAAAAATAATACCTTTCAATCTGATATTATAATGGTAAGAAGAAATTAATGTATCTCTTGTTACTTCCACAACACAACAAGTTTTCAAATGTTACCTGCAGTGAGAATTATTAAATAAAAAGCTTTTCTGGTCTTGACTGCAAGTATGGTTGTAGTAGTCGTATTTTATTTTCAATCAAGTTACCTTTTTACACCGGCACGTGGACATGGTGTAACAAGTGATTTTTTTTTAAATTCTGTACAAAGCATTAGGTACGCTTAGGAGACGTAATTGTCTACTAAGCGTTGCGAATGAATTATACGGGGTTATTTTTCAAAGAGTAGCCAAATTTTAAACTTAAGTTGGAATATGTAAATAATGATAGGTATACCATTATTGCATTTTTTGAAAATACGAGTACTTCTATTTGAAATTATCCCAAATTGAATGTGATTTATGGGCAACAACGTTTTTGCCTATCGATCGACCCGATCGACTCTTACGAATGTGCGTGTGCGCAGTAAAATCAGTTAAAACAATGCATTACCACGTATTTGCATTTAAAAGATAAAAAGGACAGAATGTTTAGGAGATTTTTTCATCAATTTTTCTTGACCATTTGCCTTCTTATTCTTAACCTTCTCCGCAAATGTGGCAGGTTATTGCAAAATAACCCAGTATATTGCATATAAATGCCCAGTAAAAATTTCTTTTGTGTTTTTGATAAAGCATGAAATTGAAATAACGTTCAAATTTTTTTTTTGTATTTATATATTGGCATGGCTGTGTAGTGTCGGCGTAATAATATCTACTATTCTTTATCAACCCCTGGGGACGACGAATTAAAACTAAAACTCGTGATGGGCAGCAGCATCTTTTTTTTTTAATTTATTAATACTATACAGTTGCTAATAACGACTGGAACTAATTAAAAAACTGCGGTAGCCAACCGCGTTTGCCAATGCAATTTGAAATTACTAGTAGTGTGTCAAGAGCCGTGGTAGCTCAGGGGGCCAAGCGCTCGCTGTAAATTTTACATTACGCGAGCAACCCGGGTTCGAACCCCGCCAGCACCAATGAAATTGTTAATTGAAATTTTAAGTGCTGATTTACCACGCCCTCGGCGGTGAAGAAACCTGCATGTCTCAGAAATAAGAAAAAAAGATTCGAAGACATGAGAAGTTCGCCAACACGTATTGGGGCAGCGCGGCGGACATTTCCTTGCCCTAAAACCCTCTCAGAAATGAGAGGAGGCCTGTGCCCAGCAGTGGAACGTAGGTATATAGGCTGTAACTTTAAGTGACCAAATTTCCGCTACAGAAATTTCTCGTTTACCTATCCAGTTTCCACTAAATCAGGTTTGGCGTGTAGTTGCCGTGTAGTGGTAGTGTAAGAATACCCACTACCCCATATCGTCCAGTGGGTGTCGTAAGAGGCGACAGAGGGAAACTGAAACACGTGGTGGGCAGCAGCATCTTCCTGCAGGACTTGGAAACGTTATTAAAAATAACGTTTTTAAAACGTTTGGGACAGTTCCTTGTATAACATTTTGTTCGGAAAAAAAAAACGAAATGAGAACGTAATGTGAAAACGTAAAAAACGGTTTATTCCGCAGGAAGCTAAATTAATGGCGCGTGCCACGACAAGTTTAAACCTACATATAAGGTATTTTTGTTTCGTATTGTAGGGCCAAAAAATGGGAAAAACTGTTTAAAATGTTTAAAAACGTTTTATTGGACAAGAACGATTTAAAATTTCGTTCACTTCATAAACGTTTATATTATGATTCCGTTCGAAAATAAAGGAAACAAATAATTTTTAGGTCTTTAAGGCGATAACGTTTCGAAAAAAATACCGTTATCCGAGCGCTGTCTTCCTGATCACAACTCAATATAATAAAAATCTGCGATTGACAACCCGCGCTGGCCAAGCGTGTCAACTGTCAACTATGGCAAAAGCCCCCCTTTTAGTCAATGTATGGGTAAGGCCTATGTTCAACAGTGGACTTTTGTAGGCGGTAATGATAATGGATGGAGGTTTGCAATTCTTAATTTATTTTAATTTTAAAAAGGTAAAGGATAATTCAGTTTGGTTTGTGTGAAAAAGTAAACAGTGTGGCTCGCGTGCTACCTGTTCATATGTATACAGTGCAGTGCACCTACGCACCGAATGGAATTTCCTCATTCGCGTGCCTTCTGAATCATTTGTATTCCGTAAGTATATCGACACGTTAGCGAACTAATCTATGTACCTACAGCGTATGACTAGACACAGGAAACTGACGATCATTTATCAGACTTTAGTATTCTATTAAATCACTATTATACACTCAACTTTAATTTTTATGTTCTGTTTTATAACTGCAGTTCGAATGTTTTATAACTGCAATTAATATTTAAGATTTTTTTTAATAAGACATAAATAACCAATATCTGTCCGGACTAATATTCGGAATGGCTGAATCCATCGTGATGAAACTTTACAAACAGATAGAGGGCAATGTCAGGTGGGATCTGGAATATTTTAACCGAAATATTAAAGATTTTGTTTGAATAAACGAAAAATTTAAACAAGTGGTCAAATTAAAAATTTTGTACAATCAACTACAATAATAATAAAATGAGAACATTATCAATTTAGTCGAAGACAATTAAATACGCATTATTAAGGATAACTAAAAAACTACTGGTCAGATCCTGATCAAATTTATACGGAACCACATGAAATGCACCAACTTTCAAATAAAAAAAGAATCATCAAAATCGGTTCACCTAAAAAAAGTTCTGAGGAACATAGGAAACGTAGGAAAAAAGCATGCAGTCGAATTGAGAATCTCCTCCTTATTTGAAGTCGGTTGAAATTAAATGATCTTTTATCTTCAATCTAAATAACGCCACATCGATAGATCCTCTCCAGGCGAATCGAATCCGGGGTGGGTTATTAGTGTTAAATAAAAAGCTTTAACGAAAATAAAAATGTACACAACAGCAGAAACAATATGATAAGTAATTCATTTATATAGTGTCCTTATGAATTCTTGATTCTTATAAAACGCACGCGCAGTAACATTACAAGGGTTTTGTTGAACATCATAAGCAAAACTATTGTATTCATGTTCTATGGTAAACGTATTATTTAATACTCATATATATTCTGGGAATGTAACAAAATACTAATGTATGCAAAAAAAATCGCGTGTTTATTGGAATCGTGTTAGTGTGTCAGGATGGCGTGAGTAAAATAGTTTCAGCAGTATTCGCCGTAATATTAAACGCTTCATTCCTCAAATTCACTCTTATACAGTAAAAAGGTTTATACAACAAGTTAAAATATATAGGTATTGCCGCATTGTAGCTGTGCGAGCACTAGTTTTGCTCAGCGTTAGAAAAAAAATATCTTAGGGAAGAGACATATCTAGATAAACTTTGAAAATCAAAGCAAGTATACAAGATTTTTTTACAATTTTTTACGTGGTAGAGCCATGCTGCAGCTGCATTAGTAGTGTAGCTGTAGCACGAATGGGTCGGCTCGACCGGGGAAGGACCACACTCACAGAATACCAGCGTAAAATAGCAGCTTAACGCTGCAGTGTTTCGTATGGTGAGTGTAGAGAACCGGAGACCCTTTTTACTGGAAACGAGGCATTCAATCTTAGTCCTCACGGGTGCATCTGCATTTTGATTCGCAAACGAGGATAAATGTAAATGTCTATGGGCCACAGCAACCACTTACCATCAGGTGGACTGTGCTCGTTTGTCACCCTATACTACAAAAAAAAAGAATTGCTCACTTAAAGTATTTTTTTTTATAGGAGAGGGGGCAAACGAGCATGCGGCTCACCTGATGGTAAGTGACTACCGCCGCCCATGACCAACTGCAACACCAGGGAGGGAATTGCAGATGCGTGGCCGGCCTTTATAGGATAAGTATAGGATAATATTATGTAGTTTTTCAAACGAAAATATTATCATTTGCAAAAAATAATCGCAAAAAAAAAGAAGTTCTTCGATTATGCGATCCGCTTGACCCGATATTCTGTTTGACAATTGCTGCCAGCCGTTTTACGTAGGTCATCGCTCCATTCAAACAGTGCTTTTGGTTTTCATCGCTCATTGAGCGAATTTGGACTTGTGGAGTGGAGCAATTGATGTAATAGGAGGGTAAGCAGGATACACTGTTCAAAGATTCGCGTAATTATGTTGCGGTAAAGCAACGAGGACACAGACCGTTGTCCTCGTTGCTCCACCATATATTTAGACGCAGGTGTTTTAGAATCAAGACAAACGAAAGCGCACAATTGAATAGACATAACATGGAAAATGAAAACGGAAACGGCTTTCCTGTTAATCTTTTCTGTTATTGACGACACCGACTGCCCAAAACAGGTTAAAACCTCGGAAGCATTGCGGCTTGGATTTTAAATAATATTGATTTCCGGCTAGCGGTCTTGGCGCCTGTCAGTACCTTAATGAGCGAACCGACGCTATCGGTTTTCCGATCTAGTGAGGAGCCCGCACTGTCGTGACGGATTTACTTAGCGCAACAAACGGCTCAATATGTAATTTTAATCGAAAATAATAAATAGCCTTCTATACTGGATTAAAAACTACAACGTAATACCTACTATTATGTTGGTGACCGTGTTTTGTGATATTTCTTAGGAGGGGCCTAAAATCAGCAGCGGACTTTTGAAGGGTAGTAATGAATGAATGTATGAAAAAAATGTGAGATATAATAATAATAAAGCCTCTTTATTCCTATAGAAAACAGAAAGAACAGCAATAATTATATTTTTTTTTATAGGATAAAGGTGACAAACGAGCACACAGTCCACCTGATGGTAAGTGGTTGCTGCGGCCCATAGACATCTACATCTATCCTCTATTACAAATCAAAATGTAGATGCGTTGTCACCCGTGAGGACTAAGATGGAATGCCTCATTTCCAGTAAAAAGGGCCTCCGGCCACCTGCACTCACCAAGCGAAACGCAGAGGTAAACCTCTACTTCACGCTGGTTTTCTGTGAGGTCGTGGTACCACCCCGGTTCGAGCCGGCCCAACCGTGCGACAGCAAAAGCTGCCGCGTGGCTGTACCACTATTATATGATGGTTATGTCAGAAAATAAAATATGTATTTTAATGGACCCCTCTGGGTAAAGACCTCCCCCATCTTTTCCCACTCTTTCCAGCTTTGTGATATTGTTAGCCAATTTTTGCCTGCTGTCTTTTCAATCTCATCGACCCATCTTTGTTTCGATCTTCCTTGTTTGCATTTGCCTCTTAGTCCTGTCCACATGGTTTTGGTAATGTGAAACCATGTGAGTTCTAGCTTAACATAAAATATATTATAAACTTTATAGTAAAAGTAACTTTATTACCTTTCCTCTTAAGTTACTACCTGTCGTCATTCACTTTTTTTCTTTTATTTTTCCTTTAATCTCTTATATTCTTCTATTTATCTTTCTATATTATATTCTGTACACCCCTTCCGCTATCTTTTAAAAATAGTAACCTCTGCCCTAAGGTTGCCTGGAAGAGATCGCTGTTTAGCGATAAGACCGCCTGTTGTACCAATGTCCCTTTAAATATATAAATTTTGTTATATGTTCCTTGGTGTACAATAAAGTATATTTTACTTTACTTTTACTGTATTCTATTGGTTCTATAATAATTATTGAGTTTGCTTTATTAAAATAGTTTAGAACTTAAGTTGATCCTCATATCTATCATCTATACATAGTATAAAACAAAGTCGCTTCCCGCCGTCTGTACGTTTAGATCTTTTAAGCTACGCAACGGATTTTGATGTGGTTACCATCAATAGACAGGATCATTCAAGAGTAAAGTTTATATGTATAATACATTCATATTATAGCAGAGAAAAGGCGAGAATCTATATATAAAAATCAATTGTTGTAATTTTTTTTTATTTTTTATAGGATGGGGGTGACAAACGAGCACACAGCCCACCTGATAGTAAGTTGTTGCTGTGGCTCATATACATCTACATCTCAATTTCGAACCAAAATGCAGATGCGTTGACCACCCCTGAGAACTAAGATGGAATGTTTCGGTTCCAGTAAAAAGGGTCTCCGGTTCTCTACACTCAGCATACGAAACATAGCAGCGTTAAGCTGCTATTTTACGCTGGTTTTCTGTGGTAGCGTGGTCCTACCCCGGTCGAACCGAACCATTCGTGCTACAACCATAATAATATAGCCGAAGAAAGGCTCTACCACGTAAATTGCAGTTTGTAAAACAAAACATGTATTATTTCAGACAAGTGAAAGAGATTTACACGCGAAATACCAGAAATGGCAGTAGACTTGTTGCTGAAATTATACCCAAGAGTGCTCGATTTAAAAAAAAACTGTTACTGGATGTGTATGCTTATGTTTAATAAAATATCCCAAAATATAAAAGACTTACCCCATATTAGATTTAAAGGCGCCCTTTACAGGTGACTAAATGAACATTGTTTTTATAACGTGAATGACTACCTAACTTTGACATGATATGACACAACAGTAGTTATATATTTTTAATTGCATTTTAATCTTAATTATATTTAAATTTGTATGTATTGGTACTAGTATTGCTAATTTATAAACGATGACATGCCTATAAATATTTTAATTGAATTTGATACTGTAATATAGTAAATTTAATTTTAAAAAATGTATTTGTATGCTATTCATAGATGGCTACAAAAGCTGAACTACACTTTACAATAACCACCTAAATGTACCCTTTTTCAAAGCAAATAAATCTTCATTTAATTTCTTCATTTCATACATTTCCGTTAGTCCCGTTAAAACTCAAAAACGGCTTCACCGATTTTGATGAAACTTTTTTGTGTGTATTTGAATGGGTCCCTACTCCCTAAATGGTATAAAATATATATTCATATTCAGCGAGCTATGGAGAGGGCTATGCTCGGGGTTTCTTTGTGTGATAAACTTAGAAATGAGGATATCCGCAGTAGAACTAGAGTAACTGACATTGCCCAACGGATTAGTAAGCTGAAGTGGCAGTGGGCCGGCTATAGAGCTTGAAGAACCGACAACCGATGGGGAAGAAAGTTTCTCGAGTGGCAGCCTGGTACCGGTAAGCGAAGTGTAGGGCGACCCCCCAGTAGATGGAGTGACGACCTGGTTAGACATGCAGGCAGTCGATGGATGCAGGTGGCTCAAGACCGTGCTTTGTGGCATTCCTTGGGAGAGGCCTATGTTCAGTAGTGGACCTATGAAAGGCTGTAATAATGATCATGATGATGATGATATATTCACATTTGGACCCGGTAGATGGCGCTGTTGTCGAGATCTAGAAATCACCCCCGAAGCAGGAGCGGATCGCTAGTTACCACTAAAACTTAAATGATTTGCCAATTGTTCGAAGGCGAGGGAATAATTACTAGACACCATTCGATGCCTGCCATTACAAATAAAATTACCTATAGTATGTGCCATATCGATTGAGAAAAACGGACAATGACCTCAGATATGAGCCGAGTGTCAAAAGGCGTAACTTACAAAATCTCAATTTAGATGTGATAACAATATTTAAATATTGATATTATTCCCACTTCTAGGTCAGCACATATGTTTTGTTTTTTTGTTTCTTAAATAATATTGTCTGTGGTTCCTATAAACATAGTAAAATCTTACGGTACATCGCGAAAAATGTGTTATATTTTATATTTCAATTTATGGTAAGTAACGCAGCAATTCATTTAATAACAGTTTCATATTAAAAAAATATTTGAAGCAATATAATCACCATATTGAGCTTTTGCAAATTCATCCCTTTAAAATAAACAAAACGCGCGTTACGTCAGTTCGTTCTAAAAGAAACGTGACAATGGCAGCCAGAGATGCGTCACCTTTTTTGGGCCGGTCCGCCATTTTGTTTTCATTCGTGTTCGGATAGCGCTTGCGTGTGTACGTCTCGGGTAATTCATAGCATTCATTGCATTGTTTTAGTTGAGTTTTTACTGTTAAATTTGTTATATCGTTAAGTTTTTGTTTTTTGAATCTGTTATATTAGTTTTACTGTGACGGTCGTTACTAAATCGACATGAGTTCAGGAGAATTTGGTGAAGGACCCGGTCCTTCAACATCAAGTGGAAAGAGACGTCGCCGACCCATAATAAACGTAGCAGGTACGTACAAATAGGTACAAATGCGACGACGTAGCCTTTCTATTTCTTAAAGCGCTCTTTTTATGTGACCATGTGGTATTTATTTTCTAAAACAATATGTATTTATGTGATGTAGTACTATGGTAGTATATTTTTGTCATTTATTTACAGGCCCATCTTCTGGAGCACCTTTAACGTCACCAGTAAAAAAGAGAAAACCTACCACTTTGTCGGTCGGGGAACAAGAGATTATCATTAATGTATACAAATATGTCAAAAACACCTGGCCCGAAGACGTGTATCCTTCAAACGTTAATATGGTAGAAAAGGTTTCGGAGATCTCAGGAGTCAGCAAGAGCACTATATATCGCGTATTAAGCGTGTATAGAGATTCCCATAAAATACCAGAAAAGGGAATAATTAATAAAAGAAAAAAGTATGTAATTGACAAGTTGGACGATTTTGATAAATCGGCTATAAGAGCGAAAGTGCATCAGTTCTTTCTTGCAGGAGAATTACCGACTTTAGACAAAATTTTGTTCAGTATAAATCAAGATGACCAGTTGCCAAACTTGAGCAAAACTTCCCTGCGACGTGTGTTGCGCCATTTAAAATTCAAATATATAAAGAGAAACAGAAAAAGTGGTCTAATAGATCGCCCAGAGATAGTTCTGTGGCGTACCAGATATTTGAGAGAAATACAAATATTAAGAAACGAGGGACGTAACATTTTTTACCTTGACGAAACATGGATTAACGCAGGTCATACTATGGGAAAGGTATGGGAAGACACCACAATTGAATCTTCTCGTCAATCACGGTTAGAAGGCTACTCTACTGGCGCGAAAGCCCCTTCGGGTAAAGGAAAGCGATTAATAGTTGTACACGTTGGCAATGAAAATGGCTTTTTGGAGGGATGTGATTGGGTATTTGAATCATCATCTACTGGTGACTACCATGAGAGTATGGACGCTCTCCATTTCGAGGACTGGTTTAGAAAAGTAATAGAAAAACTGCAAAGCGGCGATGTCATAGTTATGGATAACGCTAGTTACCACTCCAGACGTTTAGAAAAAACCCCAACAATGTCTTGGCGGAAACAAAATATGCAGGAATGGCTAGAATCTAAACAGATCGCATACGTGCCCTCGGACACAAAGACCCACTTAATGGAAAAAATAAAGGCAGTTAAAGATAACTATCGAAGTTACGTCACCGACGAGATGGCAAAAGAAAAAAGCATCACAGTGGTAAGGTTACCTCCTTATCACTGTGAGCTTAACCCCATTGAACTTGTGTGGGCAGATGTGAAAGGGTACGTTGCACGAAAAAATACAACTTTCAAGTTAAAAGATGTTAAAAATTTACTTAAAGATGGTTTAACTCAAATCACGCCAGATAAATGGAAAAACTGTGTTCAGCATGTCCTTAAGGTTGAACAAAAAATGCGTGGCATGGATGATAGAATTGACCAAACTGCAGATCGCTTTATAATTAATGTTACAGATAGTTCATCAAGTGAAGATACGAGTGATGATTGCACCGAATAAAAATAAAGTTCTTATATAATATTAAAAATAAAGTTTTATCTTTTGCATAAGTACGTACTTATTCGGTGTCGTTATCACTCGAATCTTTATATGTGTTATAAATTAATGTTTTTTGTTGTTAAATGAATAAAGTACTTTATAACAATAGATGATTTTTCTTCTACAGCGATCTTTCACATAACTTTTTAATAATAGTTAATAAATATATATTATATCAATCATTATAAAAAAATCATTATAAATAAAGAAAGTACTACATATAAAATGTGCCTATATATTGAAGGTTTGTAACCCCTGGTTAAACGACCGAAAGGTCATTGTCCGTTTTTCTCAATCGATTTGGCACATACTATAGGCCACCTTTTCTCGCCATAAAACCCGCCTAAAAAATTAAAGGCATAGCCCAGTAGCGGATATATGTTATGTATATGTAAAATCTTGTACTAAGTAGATATAAAATTCGGTAAAGATAATATTGAACATCACGTATACATAATTGCAGCATATTGCCCGTATTTAGGCACGTCTACAATATATATTATAAGTATTTTTTATATAATATATAAAGTGTTTGAATAATATTTCAAACAATAAAGCCTTCATAAAAATATATCCTTTTTATGCATACCAGTTAAAAAGTCCATTTATTAACCCTTAATATTACTCCTCCTGCATGCTGATTTTACACACTCGCGTTTGTGGCATTCATTCGGTCATACTCATCCGCATTAATTGACCAACCGCTCAGGAAGTGGACTTTCATTCCACAGATGGGCGAGCATTATTATGGGGTGACGGAAATTCCTACATAAATTCCGTGTCAACGAACTTTGACACTCAACTTCACCCTTCCTAAATCAAAAAAGTTACGCTACCTACGTCATAATGTTGGTGATGTCGAAATAAAACAGACTAGTCTTCGAAAACAAACTTGGTCGACAGCCGATACTACTTACGTAGGTACATATTAAGGAAGCTACTTTAGAGTTCGGTCGCTTTTCATCCGTATTTACATACTTTTTGTGTTAGGTGGTACATAAAGCTTCAAAATTTAAAATCCATAGATAGTGGAAGTATTTAAATATTTATTAATTAATCTTTTTAATTACGGTGTTTGTAAATTACCTATTTTAATATTATATTCCTGGGCGACGAGGTTATACTTGGCGTACGGAAACAAACATGTTTGCAGTTCACACGCGGTAGAAATGAAGAACCTTCAAATTAAATGAAATATAAAACAGAACATTTCACTGCAAATGATTTATTTATTTTTATTTTCCCCGCCTATTTTAATTTTTATTATCTGTTAAACTATGCGTCCAAACATGCTACTCGTATAAGGAGCAAAGTTTATCTTCATAAAATTGTTTTGATAATGAAGTAACTTTTGTTGGTAAGGATTTTGTTGGTGTTATGCCTATTATTAACGCTCATATATCACTTTTTAATTTTCAATATTTTTGTCACAAAATACTTAATTGTGGCTTATGTATAAGAAAAAGGACTATGGTATCGCGGACTTCTTTTAGATGGAGAAAAGATCTATATTTTTGTAGAACATAGTATTTACGTATCACTAACCATTACGCCAGCGCACGGATTAAGCAGGTCAGGAGCGCTTTTTCTTGCGACTTGCTTAACAAAAATCAATATTTAAGGCTAGCTGAGAGGTGTAGCCTAATGCTAGATAACCTATACTATTTCTGGTGAATCTGGCTACCATATACAAAAATAATTTATCAAATCTGACCGTTAATTCCAGAGATTAGCGTGGTTAAAGAAACAAAAAACCTCTTTTGCTTTAATATATAGTATGAGATAGAATCTATCTCATTTTCTCCTATAGATTTATATATTTGTCTCTTTTTATGTCGCTTTTTCGTTTCATTTGTTTCAGATCACAACGATGGCAAAGAAGTTTTAACTTCAAAAAAATATATTTTTTTCTGAGGTGAAACCTACGTTCGGAAAGTATGACTTTATCTAAATACAAAATTACATCCTAATAGTTATGAGCCTTTTCCTAGAAACCAATTAAATTATATCATATATATAATGTACGAGAATATAGATAAACTTAGATAAATAGCGTCTTATGACGTCTTATGAAGGTACGGATCTATTGTTACTTTCGACATGCTAATGAAAAATAAAGATTAGGAAAATTCTGTTTAATTATGGTGTTGTAGACTAAACATTGAGGTAGCATTAACTTTTATTCTAATTAAATTTTATTGGCCTGTTTTAATTCACTGGAACTTCACTGAGAAATCAAACTACAAATAGTATTGTTTAAAAAAAAGAAAGCAATGTGGGAAATAAAACCGACCATCGTAACAATTCCTTTTATATTATTTTTCTTTTGTGCCTGTTTGAATTGACAACGCATAAGCATTTTTATTCTTGTACACATATAATACATATATATTACCATCAGGAGGGCTGTGTACTCGTTTGTTAGCCTTATTCTAAAAAAAATCGATGTGCAATTAAGACTAGCTCTACAAGGCAACTCTATTCATATAAATTGATTATTTTTATTAAGGCATAAATAAACAACAATACATACTTAAATTTTTATGACGACAATCATTCTGCAAGTAACTTGATAGAAAATTACAACAACGCCCTAAACACCTGCAGCCATAAGCATAGAAAATGGCTGGCCCTTTTTACACGCTCTATATTAGGTTGACCTGTATGCATCACTGTATGTAATAACGCAATTAAATTTTTGCAACAAGAAATTGAAAACGACAATGGAATTTTCGAAACAAAGTTAAGTCTGAATAATCTGAAATTTTGCAGACGTATTAAGTATCAACGACAATATAATAATTTAATATCTATGATCTGATAATCTCACAAAAATTATCACATCTCATGACCAATGGGTGTTGTTTCAGTTTTTAAAAACTACAACTATTATTATCCCTGAGTACTAAGATGACTTGCCTCACGAATCTTTATTATAAATATACCGATACAAAGTAGTTTGTATTATTATTTAACGATATAAGCAGATAAAACTCATCTAGATGGATTCGTAAAACGAATAGGAGGCACATCACTTGTTACCATTTTAAGTTGCACTATTATAACTTATCAGTTGTTACCTCTACAATATAAACAAATGAAAGATAAAAATTATTAAATTGAGATTTTAAAATGCGTATCTAAGGATAAGAAATGAAATATTATGTGTAACAGTTAACTAACAGATAACATTTCTTTTAATCAGTAAATGACATCAGTAAATACATCTATTGGTAAGATAGGTGAAGTTGCTTTCGAAATTTGAAATAGTTCTAAGAACTGACAACGTATCTGCTGCAGTAATAAGTTGTAAGTAATAAGGTAGGAATGTACACTGTGAAAACTATATCGTCAACATAAAGTTACAATTATTAAGTGGCGAAGCTTGCGAAGACACTTGATTTCACGATGTCTGTCCGTCAGTCCGTCTGTCCCACGATTATCTCGAGAACGGTTTCGAATTTTCAAATTCTGTTTTCAGCAATCGATTACTGATCACCCAGGCATCTGAACCTCCTATTTTGAAAGTGATTGCTCAACGGCAACCGTTAAAAACCGCTACAAAGCTGATTGCTTCGCCACTTTGCTATGCTGCTAGCTTGCTAGGTTTATTCTGTTTCAATAATGTTATGCGATAAAGCTTTCGATTTCATGTGATTAATAAATTATATATATTGCACCACGAATTCAATCCCTTGGACCTGTTGATCAGTTGTGATCCAAATTTTTGGAATTGTGACTAACAAATAATAACAATTACATTTATGAAATTGATTTTTTTATAGGGTAAGGGTGACAAACTAGCACACAGTCCACCTGATGGTAAGTGGTTGCTGTGGCCCATAGACATCTGCATCTATCCTTGTTTGTGAATCAAAATGCAGATGCGTTGTCAGCCGTAAGGACTAAGATGGAATGCCTTTTTTCCAGTAAAAAGAGTCTCCAGTTCCCTACATTCACCATACAAAACACAACAGCATTAAGCTGCTATTTTACGCTGATATTCTGTGAGAGCGTGGTCCTACCCCGGTCGAGCCGACCCATTCGTGCTATAACTATACAATTAATATAGCTGCAGCATGGTTCTACCACATATAAGTTGATAATTAAGGTTTAGTAAGATGTTAGCATTAGTTGATCCTCTGATCGCAAATTTTCTTAATAAGAGTACTATAAATGAGATTAATTATAATAAATATAAAATTGGAAACGTCTACATAAATCAAAATATTAAATGTTAGGTTGTTGAATATATTATAAAATATATTAGAATGTATAAAAATATTAAATAATTTTAAATTACAAAAACTAATATTTATCTTCTACGCATATTAAAAGTAAACTGTAGCGGAATAAATAACAAGAAAGGATCGAAGCAAGAAACATGAAGTTCAAGCGGGCCCACATCCGAGTATAAACGGGTACAAAAAAGAGAGCACACAAGATCGTCACTATTCTCGCAGGATAATAAACAGGATACCAAAAGCATAATAATAACCGTGGTGAGTGTTTGGAGGCAAAAAGCTAAGGTAGTATTACGATTAGCTTTATCAGCTATCGTTGGCTAAAGATAACATGGAGAATGAAATTATTTTTTAACGTTTAATAGTAGGTATTACATGTTTTAAATTAGTACCCATAAAGTGTATAGGTAATAATTTCTCAGTTATAATAATAAAATGGTATGCTACACAATAAAAACAAAATACACACTAAACGACGTAGATCAAGTACCTACATCCATGATTCTCAATTTTTTTTTGCTTCCGTATTTTAAAGACAAACTAGCTAAAATTATATTGATAGTACTCTTGGTGAGTGGTGTATTTTTTGTTTAGGTATTATATTCCTTGGTTTAGTACTAAGCACCTGAAAAACTGAAATAATATTATTTTGGCGACGCGACGCGATAATGATACTCAGTAATTGGACAATGTCCGTACTTATTAAATTAAATAAATAAATAACAAACATAAAAAACAAGATAATCGCGATAATCCCGGTTTAAAGTTAGATTTTAGTAGTTATAATATATTAAACAATAGAATAGGCAAGCCCCAATTATTCGAAACAGATGTCAGTTCACGCTAAAACTTACTATGGCGCTGCGCGACGTCGTAAGTCGGCAGAAGCCTGCCACATCTAGGGTTGCCACCCGTACTGTAATATACAATAAAGGAGTGCGACAGTTGAAATAGAGATAAAAAAACCGGCAAAGTGCGAGTCGGACTCGCGCACTGAGGGTTCCGAGGTAGGTAGGTATATAAATTTAAAATTATAAAATTTTTTTTTTATTATGATGATGTAACTAAAAATTTATGCTTTTCGCAATTTGTCCTTTATCTGTGCTATAAAAAGTTGCTTTGTACCAAATTTCAAGATTCTGAGTTCACGGGAAGTACGAAATGCGAATGTCGAAAATTTACGGCATAAACGGCTGTATCTTTTGATTGCGTTGGCTTAGAAGTTTGATTTTTTCACAGCTCTAAGGGACAGTAGACTTGAATATTTGATATGAATTTCAGTTTGATACCTCCACGCGTTCCTGAGAAAAAGGGTCTTGACAGACAGACAGACAGACGGACAACAAAGTGATCCTATAAGGGTTCCGTTTTTTACTTTTGAGGTACGGAACCCTAAAAATAGTATTTTTCGTACTATATTATTTTTCTATAATATATAGTCAATTGGCTGATACTTATAGTATCAGAAATACTATATTTTATCTCTATTTCAACTGTCGCACTTTTTTATATTAACTATGACTGGAAGTCTTGAACAAGTAAGGTATTACGGAAAATAAATTCCGTAATGAATGTAAAATGGATAGAGCATGTATTAATTTAATTAAAAATGAATTGTTAGTTTATTTTAAAATCAATCTAAATTGCTCAGATTAATATAATTATTTTAAAGGTAATAGATTATTGACGAATAAAGCTAAGAGCAATAACGAATATATATGGAAATTTACCTAAAGATTAAAAATGTGTATCTTTTTTGGGAAAGTACCTACTACATTTGTTCAAAAAAAAAGGTGGCAACCTTAGCCACATCTACCTCCCTACTCTCATCTAACTAAATATAGATCGGCAACGACTTGGGCACCGGAATTTATACTCTAAACACAAATGCGTATACTCGCGGCCCACAACTCGGTCTAAGAAAATTAGAAACGGAGTTACTTAACTTCTACAATACATTTTATCAATAAGTTAGTTGAGTGACTTGAAACTTTATGCTTTTTCTTACACCTATTTATTAAAATCTTTACAGCATATATAAATACCACAGCTCTCTCTCTCTCTCTTAGAAATGAGAAGAGGTCTCTTCTGATTTCTAAGAGGGTTTTAGGGAAAGGAAATATCTGCCACGCGGCTCCAATGTGTGTTAAACTTCACATGTTCTACTAGATATATTTTTAATGCCTCAGACTCAAACATGCATATGACCTGTAGAACACATTGTTTTCCTTCACCACCGAGCACGTGGTAAATCAACACATTAAACATTTCATACTTTGAATTTTATGGAGGGCGCTTAACCCCTGAGCTATCAATTAATATAAACAGTGGTAGAGCCACGCGGCAGCTTTTGCTGTCGCACGGATGGGCCGGCTCGAACCGGGGTGGTACCACGACCTCACAGAATACCAGCGTGAAGTAGAGGTTTACCTCTGCGTTTCGCTTGGTGAGTGCAGGTGGCCGGAGGCCCTTTTTACTGGAAATGAGGCATTCCACCTTAGTCCTCACGGGTGACAACGCATCTGCATTTTGATTCGCAAACGAGGATAGATGTAGATGTCTATGGGCCGCAGCAACCACTTACCATCAGGTGGACTTAAGAAAATCTGTTCAGCCGTTTGAAGTTCAACTCTTTATTATTTCGTGTGTTTTTAATTTTTTTAACTTAAGACGGCTCTCCGCAGCCCAGTGGCTAAGCGTTCATTCGCAGCGCTGTATGGCCGTGGGTTCAATTCCCACACGAAACAGGTGTTTGTATGGCCTACAAATAATTGTTTCGGGACTGCGATGTATGCCCGTGTGTAATTTATGTATGTATATGTAAACCGCCTCTACGATACAGAATAGCATCCTACAATGGGGGTAACGTTCATTTAATTTAAAAATGAAAAATTATATTATTTAAGAAAATCCGCACGTAGCTATGATAGCAAAGATGGATGGACATAATGTACCATTTTAATATATAGTAAGGATAGAGTATCTAATGTAAGTAATATAGAGTAAGGAACTCTATAAAAGGGTTTCTCAGAGTGTGGTATACGACTCCTAGGGATTCGCAACAAGATTTGACATTAGCAATGATACAGCTACATTTAAATTTATTTAAAAAACTACTTTGTATTTTATTTCTTTTACACAAATTTACACATTCATTACACACTGTTTTGCAACAGCTATTGAATGCATTATTGACACCGCATTAATATGAGGGATGTGATATAAAAGAAAGCTGAACTGAAAAAGTGAATTTGCATAAACATTACTAAAAAAGATATTAGGTTTTATCTATAAATATAAATAAAATTACAGTGACTGCCTGTAATATCAAAATAGCAGCGTTTTATTGACCTGAGGGAGTTATTTACATGTAATTACAGACATGAATAACCATTAAAAAAATCTATTTGTCTGTCCGGGATAATCTTCGCAATTGCTGAACCGATATTGATGAAACCTGACTAACAGATAGATAGCAATCCCAGGATCTAGGCTTTATTTTATCCGAAAAAGCTGGAGATTTTTTTTAGAAATCGAAAAATTGTAAACATAAATGTTTGATGGTTATGTTAAATGTAAATAACGCCACATTAAGAGATCCACCCGGGCGAAGCCGGGCGATTGGTTTGATTTAATATATATAAAAACTTTAATTCCTACCCTACCAACATGATAGAGACATTAGATATGATAGAGTTTTTATACGTGGTAGAGCCATGCTGCAGTTAAATTAGTAGTATAGTTGTAGCACGAATGGGTTGGCTCGACCGGGAAAGGACCACGCTCTCACAGAATACCAGCGTAAAATAGCAGCTTAACACTGCTGTGCTTCGTATGGTGAGTGTAGAGAACCGGAGACCCATTTCACTGGAAAAGAGGCGTTCCATCTTAGTCCTCACGGGTGACAACGCATCTGCATTTTGATTCTTTATTGAGGATAGATGTGGATATCTATGGGTCACAACAACCACTTACCATCAGGTGGACTGTGTGCTCGTTTGTCACCCTATACTATAAATAATGTCATGTTGATAATACTAATACTTAAATAGAATTTGTAAATAGGGCTGAAATAACAAATCCATCAGGATATGTTATTCGAAGTTAAACGAAATACTAACACATGCTTTTATACATTTATGGAAGAGTATGGTTAATGGGCGCTATAAAAAACAAGCTTCGGCGTCGAAAGACGTAGGGCCTGTGGAGATTGGTCGGGCAAGGCTCGAGCAAGGCTCGGGCAGGGGACGCGTTGTATCGATCCGTCGCTCTCCCCCCGCCCCCGCGATCCCGCTCCAGACATTACGGGAACACGACCCCTCACCCCCGTGCGACGCACCACCGCCGACCCGTCACCCCGGCGCGCCGCAATAAAACCACACCCCTTTTTCATGCGAACGAGTCATGGGATTTTCCAATATAATTTTCCAGACATATAAAATAACCAAACGTACATATATCCTAGAAACCTTAGGTCTTACAGGCATGTAGGAAGAGACAGCATATTTAAAAGTGATCGATCACGGTCTAAGCTTCGGAAGAAAAGGTTATCGAAATTTCGAGCGTCGGAACTGCTTTTAATGGCCAAATACTCAAACTCGGCTCAATTTATAGATGTCATTAAGTATCGTGGTGTCACAGTGTGATAGAGACGGCACGAGATTTAACGTCATCTTAAGATTGAGCAGCGTTTCAGTATTTGGGCATACATCTCGGTGATTTGTTATAATATGTCAAGTGCTTCGCATTTTTGTCGAAAAACGATCGAAAGAACGCAAGGAGTTTACGGCCATATATAGGAGCAAGACGATTCAATTATGGGCAGAATAAGCGACGCAGCATTTTGGTGAGGTTATTGACCCCGCGAACAATGTGACTGCGGGCAGTTGTGCCGACGCAATCCCGCCTGCCACATCTGTTGCACGACTAGGGATTTCGTTTTATATGACAAGCCACATGTCCTGAAAAGCATTACTTCCATTTGACCTTAAAAACATATTTAAATAAAGAAAATAATCCTGAACGGCAATCTACCACACAAACTCGACAGTAAGCTAAACAAGGACATACATATAAGTAGTAGTAAATATATTTAAATCTCTTTGAAGCTCAAACAATCTCTACAACGGGCGTTTTTGGATTACTACGCACAAAAGTATTGAAAAACCTAAAATTCATCGCACACCCTAAGATTGTTTTGACTTATATCTTATGAAACAACAAGTTAATAAGTTTTTTTACTTTCTACTAGTACCAACTACTAATAGTACTAACTACCATCGATATACATGTACTATGCACTAGATTTCGCATTCCGAACATTGACTATGTTCAACTGAACTGTACTGCAATCCGTACACTAAACGAAATATTGCGTAAATTGAAGATTTGTGAATTCCATAAGATATTTATTTTACATTTTATGTAGAAATATGCTTGTTTAGATTAAAATAAGAGTATTTTAAATTAAATTCTTATATTTATTTTATATTAATATCTTATTTAATATTAAATTAAAGTATTCGCGTATACGCGACTCTACTATCTCCCGCGCATGCGCGTAGACATAGAGTAGCGCACAATTTTTGTTTGGAATGGCTTCTCTAGTACGTAGTACATATAACTCAATGCTAACTACGAATGATAAAAAATGCTTGCGTTCTTTAAAAAAAATTACAATTTTTTTCATTGCATTTGTGCTAACCAATCAAATAACCTAATTTAAAAGTGACTCACCATCAGAGTACATAATACGTATGTTACAAGAATGTGCCTGTGACGCATCGTACATAGTCAAAACTATTGTTCTAAATAATGTCGTAACAAAAGCAGTAAGCAGAGTTACTGATATGCTTACTTAACATAAACGCGCTTAGTAGCCGCCTCGCAAAATGATTGATGGACAAAACGCAAGTGTACACACACTTAGATAGATAGAAACTGGGAAAGTGACACGTAATAAATTTAGTGCCCGATGCCAGTAACTACGACCAGTTTGTGCGATGGATATCAATAATGATTTATATACGTGTATACTGAGAATCGTATAAAACAGCTCCTCCGCGTCTCGTCAATCAGGGGTCGGCAATCCACTCCAAAACGTCACACAACTCAAAAATACAGAGGTTGAATGCAATAAAATTGGTAAAATATGTATTACCAAATGGTTAAAGTATTAAAAAATCGAATCGATCAATACTTCAGTTAAATTTAATATTCCAAAAATATATATACAAGCATTAGTTGTCACACTCTAGCATATTATACATAATGTATAAGCCAGTATATTCTAAATTTGCTTCATGATTCTAAGTCTATGACGTATACCTATGACAATGCACTGTATATTAAATATTATCAAGCAGACATTAAAAAAAGAGTATTGCTGTTCCTGACTATTCAATTTAATCAGATAATAAACCCCTATCAGAATTGATATACGGGTTTATTATAAGCATGAATGAAACGAATTCTACACATTATTGGGTGGATGCTACAAGTAACAATTTATTATCAATCATTTGTCAATATCCGTTACTCGTACTATTTATCAATTTTCATAAGAAAAATATGCCGGAAGGTTTTTTTAGATCGTTAAAAGCTTCTTATTTAGTTTATTATCTTAACCTGTAATGACAGCTATAACAGCATTTCTTGCGGATTAAATACTTTTAACAAGGAACAGAACCAAACCTAAATCTTTACGATGTAACCAGTAAGGTAAATTAAAAATGGTGATAGTAGGTACTCTGTTTCTAGTTCACCCACTCAACTTAGTGTCCAGGTACAGGCGAGTTATTCCAATCAAGTTAGCTTTAAGAACATAACTTTCTAGTGAGTCATAGGAAGAGAGCTATCTCGCGCAGACGCTCTCAATAAGGAAGAGGGTAATAAACAAATTCATCTCTCCCATCTTATATGTGGCTTCGTAAGCCCGTTAAAAAGCACAATACTGCACTTTATACCATTGAGGCAGGCCCCGGTTTCAGAGGGGCAGATGCTATTTTAAGCATCTAAATTGATACACTAACAAAGAAAAGGATGTTAGCAATTAACATGCACTTTCGATTGCAACTAAGTTTGTCACTACCTATCATATGATACAAATTTGGACAGACTTCACCAATTATTTACATGGTAATTTTCATTTTGCTTGCTTACAGCGGTCTACGACTTTTGCCTAAATATACTGTAGTGTTTGGGAAAAGAATACCGCTAAAGAGCATCGGCATTACGTTTTAAACTATCTACCACATTTAATAGAAATTAATCGAAACAATATGTCATTCAGCGTATCAATAATAGTGTCTATTTATATCCATCCTACACAGTTTTTTTAAATGCTTTGATTACTCTAAAATCATGGTGCTATAGCGTAGTACTATTATTTATTCTGTGGCCGTAGTAATAATGCGTCTCGATTGTAGCTCACGTTTTATTTCTTTTTTTTATTATCACGCCTAGCAAGCAAACAATAGAAACAACCCTATATTTTAATCAAGTTATGAAATGGTTCTTTTTTTTTATATAGGATAAGGGTGAAAAACGAGCACACAGTCCACCTGATGGTAAGTGGTTGCTGCGGCCCATAGACATCTACATCTATCCTCTGTTACAGATCAAAATGCAGATGCGTTTTCACCCGTGAGGACTAGGATGGAATGCCTCATTTCCAGTAAAAAGGGCCTCCGGCCACCTGCACTCACCAAGCGAAACGCAGAGGTAAACCTCTACTTCACGCTGGTATTCTGTGAGGTCGTGGTACCACCCCGGTTCGAGCCGGCCCATCCATGCGACAGCAAAAGCTGCCGCCTGGCTCTACCACTGTTAAATAGTGGTGCTACAATTACGATAATGTTGGACCAAAATCAAAAATAGAATCTCCTAAATTACATTTCATATCTTTTCGTTCAATTAACTCTCTGCGTGTAAGAAAACTTTCGAACACAAGTGCGTGTGTAACTCGATTGTACTCGGAAGAAGTATGCTGACACAGACTTGACCTAATTGAGTATAATAGAGCTTTATTCATCGGGATGATCGCTTCGAAAACTTTTACAAAAAATATATTAAAAAGGGCCTCGGTAGGGCAGTATACCGTGCATCGACATCGCTACATAATAGGTTCAATTTTATTTTATATTCTGTTACATATCATTAACTTAATAGCACTATTACACAAGAAGCCCTTGTACGTTTAATATCCAAATAAAAGAATGGACGATTGTTTAGATATTTCTTCATGTTTACGTTAATTCTATTTCCGTCTGTATAACGACGCATCGACCGTTTACTGACTTTCATTATAACTTAAACACTATCTTTGTTAGAATAAGCATGATAAGTTTGTGAAAGTCATGGTCACCAGACGGCATAGCGCGTACGCTAGACTAACGTTTATTTTAAACGTTCTACGTAATAATTAAGTTACACGATAGTTATTTAATTTCCGTTGAGTGTACTAAAGATAGACTCCTTTTAGTTTTAGAATTAATAATGAACTTAAAAGCTTTAACAGGTTTCAAACAGATTTAGTACATTTATATTTTGTCCCAAATAAATCTAATAGGTATCAATTATCAGAAAACTAGTTATCTATCAAGAAATGTGCAAGCAAAAAAACAGAAGAAACTGGCCGAGACGTAACTAGATTGTTCATATTTTGCGCGGCAGCTGGTGTCGAGTATGTCGCGGTCATTTACATAGTAAGTTGGCGATAAGCGAGCTAAATTTAGCACGAGCGGGGATGCGCTCCGTGCTCGCCTGGTACCTCACGGTTAACACCTACGCACAGCTTCCACTCCTCCCAACGGTCACCCGTGCTTCCGAACCAGTTTCGTTTTCATCCCAACTCCCATTGTACAACCCGAATCGACCGATAAAATAAAAACACTTAAAATGGCTTATCCTCTTTAATAGAATTATGTTTCGTCAATCAGAATCACGAAGCTATCGTTCCAGTGAAGTGGGCACTTTATTTAGCTTGTAAACGATCTCGGTAAATATAAACGAGAAAAGTGGCAGATAACTCATATGTAGTCATAAGAAAACTGGCGGAACGGCCACATTGTCGCATTATCTGAAGCACTGGAGCGATAAAAAGAACAAAGAACAATATCTGACGACGCTCAATTCCCTTTCGCACGAACTTGACTTTCATTACAGCTTCGATTAACAATATAACAATAATTTCTTGTACATACTTTAAACATCTTGTTATCGCACATCAGGTTTATTTTTCTTTGTCTATATTTTAAACAAACTATTAAAGCTTAGGCAATTAGTAACTTCTGGTGTTGAAATCCTTGCCGAAAGTTTTTGGCCGAGTTTATGTCTAGCATCAAATGCAAGTATAACATACACGCAGAGTCAACCGTTTCAGGAGTAATGCAACGCGACGCGATACGGCAGTTGTTAATGAGGCAGACGATACACGAAGCAAACGGGACTCGACCGTGAGCCGTGGGACTAGGTAAGTAGGTGTAAACCAGTGTCCGTGAAATTACGATACAAAAATTCTTCTTCGTTCTAATGCACGTAGACCAATTAATAAGATTTAAGTTGGCAAAATATTATTTTGCGCACAATCGGGCGCACTTTAGGGCGGTGCCAAAAAATCAATACCTACTGTTGTTCTTCTACCCGCTTTTTCGGGCGACTGATTTTTATGAATAATTGGATAATTGATGATATTTAGATAAATGGGTTCAATAAAAACATTTAAAATTTAATAAAATACAAATTGCGAACAATTAAATGAGAAGACGTAATAAGTTAGTAAACACTTATAATAACTTACCAGGCTTTAACGCGGATTAAGACCTCGCCTTCGCCCACCGATGGCTCGGGCTTTTTAAGAATCTTAACAGTTTTGAGTCCACCGAAGCCAGTAAGAACGACAGCACGCATCTCCTTGGGCGGTGGGCTCTCTTTTTCTTTCTCTTCTGTGGCCTTTTCTGGTGTCTCCTCAGGAGGAGTTTCGGTAGTTCCATTTTCAGTGGGAGTCTTTTCTGGCGCTGGGGCCGATGTAGTTTCTGTGCCTTCCGTCATCTCTGGTAAATTAAGGGTTGATATGAGCGATGCGGTTAACGGACGCGCTGAGAATGAGCCCGGGTAAGTTAGTGTAGTATGGCGGAAGCCGGCCGGCGAGACAACGCGTCGCGGAACGAATGTGGAGGGAAGGGCGAAGCGCGCGCAGCGAGGGTGCCGGCTGAGGGGCCGGATGGGAGGGGGGCGGGGGGTTGTGGAGGCAGCGGGCACGAGGGGGGCTCACGCGCGCCACCGCGCGGCGAACAGGTGGCCGCCGCGCCGCGCCGGCCGGTTCTCCTCGCCCCCACCCCGCGTGATATTACTCTACATCTACACAGGACCTGGATTAACTTTATTACGCCGTGCCGACATAAAGCCTAAACAAGCTATAATATGCTACTCTTAGAAAACTAGACTCCCGAAATCGCAAGTGCTTAGTTATAGCGAACGTGACTTGGCAACAATATCGATCGTAACACAATTAAGTAGAAGAAATCGATACTGTGGTTAAACAATCATAATCGCATTTACACATATCACGTTAATTGGGTTTTCAGTTTAAAATTATGTATGAAATAACTACTTCCAAATCCTTTAAACACAAACAAAGCCCTAGATTCCATTTAAAATTTATGAGCTTGCAGTTTTAAATAAACAAAACGATGCTTTTATCATGCATTGAGAATGTCCTTAGTTATTGTTGATAACGTTATTAACTATAGCATTGTTTACGCGCGACTCTTAACAATAAAGCTGGCTATCAACATGACCTTATAAAACGCAGGCATCTTTATGTTTTCCTTGCAATTGTAAATCAGCTTAGGCATTTATAATAATGAGTAATGTTTTTACACCAGAATATGAACGTGTACGTGGTAGAGCCATGCTGCAGCTATATTAGTAGTATATATAGTTGTAGCACGAATGGGTCGGCTCGACCGGGGAAGGACCACGCCTTCACAGAATACCAGCGTAAAATAGCAGCTTAATGCTGCTGTGTTTCGTATGGTGAGTGTAGAGAAGCGGAGACCCATTTTACTGGAAAAGAGGCATTCCATCTTAGTCCTTACGGCTGACAACGCATCTGCATTTTAATTCGCAAACGAAGATAGATGAAGATGTCTATGTGCCACAGTAACCACTTAGCATCAGGTGGACTGTGTGCTCGTTTGTCACCTTATTCTATAAAAAAATTATTTGAAGTATAGTTGTAGCACGAATGGGTCGGCTCGACCGGGAAAGGACTACGCTCTCACAGAATAGCAGCTTAACACTGCTGTGTTTCGTATGGTGAGTGTAGAGAACCGGAGATCCTTTTACTGGAAAAGAGGCATTCGATCTTAGTCCTCACGGGTGACAACGCATCTGCAGTTTGATTTTATTGAGGACAGATGTAGAGGGGTATGGGTGATAGCAACCACTTACGATCAGGTGGGCTGTGTGCTCGTTTGTCACCCTATCCTATAAAAAAATTGAACATCTCCTATGTTCAATAAAAAGTGAGAGTTAGTACGCTACAGGTAACTTTTAATAATTGTTATTTCATTTGTTCGAATAGTTATCTCTAGGAGTAATACACATGGAATGCTTTTTTGTATGCTTACAACTTCCTTCCAAAAGAACTCTCCATCCTGAGCACAAAATTTCTATATTGTAGCGACTAGCGACTACTGCTTCATCATCCTTCAAATTGTTTGTCCTCTAAATCTTGGAAACAGATAGGAACCAATATGTGCAAGGTCTGGTGAATATGGAGGGTGCTCAAGAAATTCAAACCATCTGGAATTGCAACATCGCAACAGCGACCTTGGGAGTCTGGCGGTATCTTGGTGAAATAAAACAATCATTGCGAGTTTGCCTCGTCATTTCTGGCGGATTTCGTTGCGTAACTAATAATCTTACAGGCAGAAGGACTCTCCTGGTTTTTTTATTAGGATTTGGAGATGATATCAAATGTTATGCGCACTACCTTTCGAAATCTTTGTAAAATTTATCAAGCACGGATACTTACTGTCAGCGCGTTATTTAATTTTATTCATTCTCACTGACACGCTCTAAATGTGAACTATTTTTTTTAAACAAAACATTATCATTTCCTTAGACAACTCTCTAGCACAGTGCTTAAGCGCTAAGTCGCAGCGTTGCAGCAGTGTTGCGAGTTCAAACACTTATTCCGTACGAGATTTTATGTTGTATGACATAGAAATAATTGTCCAGGGCCTGCATGTGAGGACATTGTGCAATATGTATGCCGCCTCCACGATAAAGGAGAAAAGTTTACTGAGAGGGTAATATTAAAAAAAAACGAAAGACGAAGGAATATTACACATTTTATACGTGGTAGAGCCATGCTGTAACTATATTAGTAGTATAATTGTAGCACGAATGGGTCGCCTCCACCGCGGAAGGCAGGCTCTCACAGAATACCAGCGTAAAATAGCAGCTTAATGCTGCTGTGTTTCGTATGGTGAGTGTAGAGAACGTTTTTACTAGAAACGAGGCATTCCATCTTAGTCCTCACGGGTGACAACGCATCTGCATTTTGATTCGTAGTCGAGGATTGATGTAATTAATATCTATGGGCCGCAGCAACCACTTACCATCAGGTAGACTGTATGCTCGTTTGTCACCCTTATCTTATAAAAAATACTACTACTAACTACTACTACTATTACTAAGGTACTTTTTAAATTCAAAAGAGTTTGTACCAAATTTTCACTTTTTTTGAACGGCCTTTGTAATGCGAACTTCCGCGACGTTTATCCGAATTCATACTACCGTGATTACTCATCATTGAACGCATTTTTTAATTCAAAAAGTACATATTACGCAAATGCAACAGAGTTCATTTTACTGTAATGAAAGAACAATGCACATACTTAAAATATGACGTATTAAAATATGAGTTAATTTACTTTTGTTATGAGCATAATAGGTATCAAGGGTTTTATGTGATAGTCAAGCTTTTATAATAACTGTAGTTTAATCGCTGATATTGATTGCCTGTGATGCATTCACGCGACTCACGATAGTGCTGACTTATGACCAAATACCGATGCGAAAATAAAACCCAGCGGCGCGAATAAAAAGTAGTGTTTTCACTTTTGTGCATTTTATTGCATGTTCCAGTTTAAAATAATGTTAATTCTAATAACTTTAATAAAAACCTTTGAACATTTTTTTCAGTTAATTTATTCAATAACATAACTATGTGTACGTACACTTAACTTTTTTGTCTATTTACAGCACTGCGGCCTAAAATACAAATACGATTCTACTATTTTTTTTTAAAGAACTATGCAGGTACCTAAGGTAATCACTTTGAATTAGGTTTTCCATTCTTAGGGAATTGAATTTCATCTACGTAGTACGGGTCGTCGTAATCCTCGTAATATTCATCCTCAAATTCTTGGTATTCGTCATTTGCATCGTCGGCGTACTGTTCATTAGCTTCCACCCATTCTCGGGAGTCACGTTTCTGTTTGCGAAGTTTGTTTTGGAGGATCTACAATATGTGTAAAGTAAAATTAGTAAATGTTCAACATAATTAACATAATGACCTTAACACGAATGCGTTTAATACTTTAAACTCAATCGACAAAATCACACACACGGACAGCAACAAAGAACAAAGATAGAACAAAGATGGTAACATTGCAATTTAATAATTATAAAAAGAAATCATTCAGTCCAATACTTGACAGCCGAATTGGCGATCGTAGCACCAAGAATCTTAGCTGTTTCTAATCAAAGTGCGTGAGTCTTATAGGGTTAGCTTTAGAGTATGCATAAGCAAGCTATGCTTGTGTATACTCTAAGGGTCTAGTCTAGCTTATTCGAGATGAGATATCCACCATCTATTGACTTATGCGTAATTTTTCATAATCGATTTTAAAGACGCGAGTACAAGCGAGACGGCGCTCTTCACTACCGCCTTTACACTTCAGTTTTTATTAAAAGTGCATTTACGACGTACTTAGATGTAAATGTTTATTAAAAAAAAAAACGAATTACTAACACCTTGATTTTCACTCCTAATTTATTTCAGATACAGCGACATATTTGTTATCTGAGGTACACTTGTGTGAAATATTGTAATATACTCCATAAGTAGGATGCAGTAACAAATACAAAACTCTTATTACGAGATAAAACGTAGCTGGGAAATCGAATTCAGGAAGCAATAATCCTATTATCGTATTAATATAATATATCACGGGCATATCACAATTCACAAAGTGCAAATAAAAAAAAAGACAAGATATTCAGAATACGAACACGAGAAAATTCGAGCAATGCTGTCGCCGTCGACGATGTAACATTATGCTGCTTCAGAAGGTACCACTAAAAATATATTGTAATTTGAGGTAAGACCGGTTTTGACTGGACTTTCACTTATTTGAAAAAGGCGTCTCGAGGGAGCGTATAAAATTTTTGGAGTGCAAGTGTAGTAGCAATGACGATACCTCTTTTACTAATTTCATTTCAAAAATGATGACATCATTTATCAATTGTCATTTAGAGGCAAAAATTTTGCTTAAAAGGTGAAATTATTTTCAAAAGCAAATTTTAAAAGATAACGAAAAGTAAGATAAAATGGAATCCTCATAAAAACTTTTAAAAATAATAAGTTCACTTCTAAAGAAACAATTTGTTATGAAGGCTCTTTTGTGCTTTATTTATTGTTTGCAGGTTACTTACGGACTGATTCGGAAGTTCGTAATAAAATGTGTTAGTCATGTTTTTAAAACAAAAGAAAAGATCCTCGTCGTGTAGTTGCACCGAGCTCATCAATAATGACACACACTTTGACCCACGTGTCAATTATAATGACATGAAAGATGTTATTTTTTTACATCTTCACACATAAAGTAGGTAATGTTTTTTAAAGACCGTTTGTAATTTTCCATTATAATTATAATTTTGATAATGTCCAGGGAAAGTAAAAATAAAGTAGTGACTATTTTATACGTGGTAGAGCCAGGCTGCAGCTATATTAATAGTGTAGTTGTAGCGCGAATGGGTCGGCTCGACCGGGGAAGGACCACGCTCTCACAGAATACCAGCGTAAAATAGCAGCTTAATGCTGCTGTGTTTCGTATGGTGAGTGTAGAGAACCGGAGATCCTTTTTACTGGGAAAGAGGCATTCTATATTAGTCCTCACGGCCTGACAACGCGTCTGCATTTTAATTCGTAAACAAAGATAAATGTAGATGTCTATGGGTCACAGCAACCACTTGCCATTGCCACTTGCCTTGTGTGCTCGTTTGTCACACCCTTGTACTATAAAAAAAAAACATTAACAAAAATAAACATTGTAATTTCGATCATGTACAAAACACTTACGCTTGATCTGCAAATAAAACCTAATGTAAAATATAAGCATTTTTTTGAGTATTAGGTAACGTAGCTCCGAATTTTTCTAAAAACTTACTTATTACCTCCAACTAATTGTACTATTATCTATTATATGTTCCAACTTAGATTTTTTTTCCTGTATCGTGGATTTTTTTATGGTATACTTATAAATTGCACATGGATAAAAATTCAAACTCGAAACAGTAACGATTTATGGGCCTTACAAATGCTTGTTTCATGCTGAAGCAAACTCACAGCACACATCCTGCAGCACTGAAGCCAAACCCTTACCCACGCTTACGAAACTGCCATGCGTATGGCGAAGCAAACTAGCAGGATGGTGAAGTTTTACCGAAACATTAGCTTAAGCCTGCTCCTCACGGACAAATAAATTATTAAATAATTTATCTACATATGATGCCTTAACACACCTGTCTCTTCAGTAGAAATTCAGCTAATTCTTGTTTCTGCTTGCCAGTGTCGACTTCCGACTCTTTTGATAAAGGAGCCCTATAAGATATAACTGGACACTCTTCCTTGAGGCTACTCCAGGCGTCCTTACTCTTTCTTCTTGCAGCCAGAAGCCTACTCATAATCGCCGCATGATCCAAACCATATACATTGTGCGTCATTTCAGGTATCGGATCTTCTGAAATGGGGAGATCATCTTCTAGTTGGGAGATTTTCGCCTAAAAATGCCAAATATATTAAAAAAGAACTTTATTATAAGTACATGTATAAATTTATTTATAAAAATCCGAATTATATTCATTCTATTGCCTTTTCCGTTTGGACATACAAATAAGTAACAACAAAAGCAGTAACTGATATGAACAGACATAATGGCTTTTTAATTTGCGCGTTTACCCCAAAAAAGAACCCCTTTATCGTATCTCATCAATTTCAGGGTACTCCTCTTGCTGCCTCGCCTATCATATGAATTCTTGGGGTCGACATTTCGAGAGACGTACAGTTCCACAAGAAAGGAATTCTATACTGGCCTCAAAAAAGCTTGGTGTGCTCTGCAGATCGAGAAGGCATTTCATGCCAGCCCACCACTTGCAGCTTTACAAAGCGCAGGTTCGGCCTCATATGAAATACTGTTCTCATCTCTGGGCCGGAGCAGTATCAGCTCCTTCCACTTGAACGTATTCAACGGAGAGCCGACCGAATCGTTGACGACCAAGTTCTTTCCATTATCCACTGGCCTTGCATTTCTTTGCATCTTCTACCGCTTATACCACGGGGAGGGCTTAGAGGAATTGTTCGGATTAATTCCAGCTGCTGAATTCCACCATTGTACTCAGCGAAAGAACTCGAAATTCCATCCTCATCATCACTATGCCTGTCGATCCACCTCAGTGCGATTTAAGCGGAGTTTTCTACCTTGCACGACCACACAGTGGAATTTACTTTCGCCAGAGGTTTTTCCGGGCGGACACGTCTTAGGGGCTTCAAGTAAAGAGCCTAGGTATTCCTTTCTAAAAGGCCGGCAACGCACATGTGTTGAAGATGTACACGGGCGTCTGTGATCACTTACCATCAGTTGAGCCGTATGCTCATTTGCCCGCTCTTTCATAAAAAGGCGGGTTAGCAGCCGCAATTTTTATAAATTTGTGTTGCCATCAGAAAAATTCTGCTGCCCATTTCCTGTTTAAGTTTCCCCTCTGATGCCTCTTACAATACCCACGTAATGATATTGCGTAGTTGATATTGTTACATCGCCAACTGACGATTAAAACACAAAATAAATCATTAATTACACTTGTATGAATAAAATAGTTCAGTTGTTTAACTTTTATATTTAGTCATAGATAGATTATATAATTCATTTGATGGATAACTTATATCGAAAGGTTGAAAAATCAGTTAATAAATAGTAATTGAAATTAGAATTATATTTTGATAATAAAATAAGTGTTATTAGTTATTACTTGTCATTAGCAAAAATAATAACTTCAGAGCACAGATGTAGATAGAGAACGGTTTGCTCGAATGCAATCATAGTTTACAGCAAAGCAAAAAAAAAATCCCCGCCGTTGCATCCGTCGCCCGTTGGATGAAATAGGGGCCTATGTACGACCCTAATCATATTACAGTTACTACGTAAGTACCGTTACAAACAGAAATCATGATCATAATGCATATTAGAAACTGCCCTGTTTAATTTTATTATAATAAAGTTCGGTTTTAATGCAAAACCAAATTAAACTAATATTCGATGTAAAGTTATTGATTCGCTTGAAAGAATGTGTGGCGGAGGACAGTGATGTGAGCCCTACATTTCAAAAAGAGTCACACACGAATTGTTTTGAGTATGTTGGTTTGGATCGAATTTGAAATGATCAGTTTAACGTAACTTTCGAGAAATTAATAATGACATTCATGCCTGAATTATGGCAGCTTTAGAATAATAGTGAATTAATTTCTCCATCAAATCGCTAAAATTCTTTGACGGGCTGATAGGCGATCGTAGTAGGACCTCACACGTACGTCGCAGAAATGTCTAGAACTTTGCGCACCTTTGATACTGCTCCTCATCTTCGGCCTGGTTAATTAACATCAACTAAATTATATGGTTATACTTCCATACATTATCAACGATCTTTCCGAGATATAGTCACCCGAGGCAAGTGTGACAGTGGGGCAAGTGTAACAAATGCAAATTATGCGGAATAAACACAGTTTTTTGGTTAAATTCCATCTATTGAACAACACAAGAAAGTTTACGCTATCAACTATACCGACAGTTAAGTACATAGTTTCAAATATTTTATCGACAGACAGACAGTTTTTTTTAAAACTACTCAGAATAACTTGCCCCTTGTGGGGAAAAACTGTGCCTGTGTTACACAAAAATGGAAGTTCAAATCGTTTATGTATCTTAAAATATTTTGACTTTAGTATCATCTCTTCAATTTTGTCACAAACCACAGATAATAATAAAGTAACTAAAAAAAGAAATGTACTGTCACACTTGCCTCATTGATGGTGTGTGACAGTCTTCCAGCTCAATTATATGACGGCTCCGTGGCGTAGTGGCTTAGCAATGAGTTGCAACGCTTGGGGCCGCGGGTTCGAATCCCGCACGGAACAAGTATTTGTATGGCCTACAAATAATTGTTCCGGGTCTGGATGTTTGTCCTTGTGAAATATATGTTTGTAAACTGCCTCCACGATACAGGAGAAAATCCTAGTGTGGGGGTAACGTTTAAAAAAAAATAATTAGTTTTAATTTCCTTTAAATTACAAAATACTAGTTGTAGATACTAAAATGCTTCATCAAACAAACAAGCACTTAATAATCGATGCTATGAAACTGAATTCTCTATGTTAAATCTTTACAGAGTAGAAGTATTTAATGTCCATTATAGTTTTAATTAATGTAACACTTGCCTCGGGTGACCATATCTCATAGTCGCCCCTTACGACACCACACGACCATGTTGAGTCATTATGTTCATGAATTCAATGCAAAATACCCTTATGGTTACAGATTATGAAACTATGGCTGAATGCCTATGTAGCCAATGATTTATAAGAAAAAATAAAGAAAACGGTCAAGAAGGCTTTTGCTCGTCGCCTTTTTTTTAAACTTAAATCAAGATGTACAATGTGCATCATGATGAACTGGAAATACTAACCTAGTGCGTTGGATTAATTACCGGATATATTTTAAGTACCTAGTTAAGGCTGTAGGAATCAGCGAATATCTATATTCAAGTTGTAGTTCATTTACCTAGGTAAAAATATTTATGAGGTTCTATAGATCCACCCACTAGATGGAGTGACGACCTGGTAAGACAGTGGTAGAGCCAAGCGGTAGCTTTTGCTGTCGCACGGATGGGCCAGCTCGAACCGGGGTGGTACCACGACCTCACAGAATACCAGCGTAAAGTAGAGGTTTACCTCTGCGTTGCGCTTGGTGAGTGCAAATCACCAGTTTCCTTGCTGATCGGAGCATCAAGGTCGTAGTAGACGGTGCATGCTCTGATTTCAAGCCTATCAACGCTGGTGTTCCACAAGGTTGCGTGCTATCACCAACGCTGTTTCTCCTGCATATCAATGATATGTTGCTAACTGGTAGCATTCATTGCTATGCGGACGACAGCACTGGTAATGCCTTATATACCGGCCGTGCCAATATTTCTCGGGAAAATGTCGCCGAGTACCGAGATAAACTTGTCTGAAGTCGAGTCTTTGCTTAACAAAGTCTCGGATTGGGGGCGACTAAATCTAGTCCAGTTCAATTCCCAGAAGACACAAGTTTGCGCGTTTACCGCTAAAAAGAACCCCTTTATAGTAACTTATTATTAACCGAGGAGACTCAGTTTCAAGGCACTCCCCTTGCTGCCTCAACTAGTATCGGAATCCTTGGCGTCGACATATCGAATAGTGTGCAGTTTCGTGGTCACTTGGAAAGGAAGGCCAAATTGGCCTCTAAAAAGCTTGGCGTGCTCGGCAGAGCGACAAAGTATTTCATGCCGGCACATCGCTTGCAACTTTACAAAGCGCAAGTTCGGCCCCACATGGAATACTGTTCTCATCTCTGGGCCGGGGCACCCCAGTGCCAGCTCCTTCCACTTGACCGCATCCAGCGCAGAGCGGTTCGAATCGTCGACGACCGAGTTCTTTCTGATCGGCTCGATACACTGGCTTTTTATCGCATCTATCACGGGGAGTGCTCTGAGGAATTGTTCGGACTAATTCCAGCCACCCAATTTCACCATCGCACATCGCGACAAAACTCGCGTTACCATCCGTACCATCTGGATGATTGGCGATCCACCACTGTGCGATTTAGAAGAAGTTTTCTCCCTCGCACAACTTCCTTGTGGAATCAATTACCACCAGCGAATTTTCCGGACCAATACGACTTAGGAACCTTCAAGAAAAGAGCTTACACCTTTCTAAAAGGCCGGCAACGCATCTACAATTCCTCTGGTGTTGCGGTTGTTCATGGGCGGCGGTAGTCACTTACCATCGGGTGAGCCGCATGCTCGTTTGCTCCCTCTTCTATAAAAAAAAGACAAGCAGGAAGTCGATGGATGCAGGTGGCTCAGGACCGTGCTTTGTGGCATTCCTTAGGGGACGCCTATGTTCAGCAGTGGACTTGTGATGGGCTGTAAGGATGAAGGAAGAAGGATAGACCAATTTATCAATCATGCTTAGTTTCAAAAATTGCAAGATTGAAAGTACTCTGCAATTTATTCCCATATTTTAATTTTATTTAATTGTATGTATTATTTAAATAATAAAATAATATGTAATTAAATTTTTCAAAAATTTACCGTAATTATAAAACGAGAGTGCAGTTTGAATGAAAAATATTGTTATTTAAACCTACAGCCGTAGAAGAGGAGGACGTCGAAGCATAATAAAAAGAATAGCTTTCTTTTTATTACGTAGACATCCACTAAAGGATTTTGTAAAATTCAAACCATTAGGAGGTGAAATAGGGAGATACAATTTTTACGACAGTTTTAATTTTACGGAGCGTTTTCATATTTGTATAAATTATTAAACGATTATTTCAGACCTTCGTCTAAATTCAAATCTGCGATCATGATTATTACATGGTAGAGCCATGCTGCAGCTATATTAATAGTATAGTTGTAGCACGAATGGGTCGGCTCGACCGGGGAAGGACCACGCTCTCACAGAATACCAGCGTAAAATAGCAGCTTAATACTGCTGTGTTTCGTATGGTGAGTATAGAGAACCGTAGACCTATTTTACTGGTAAAGAGGCATTCTATCTTAGTCGTCACGGCTGACAACAACGCATCAGCATTTTAATTCGCAAACGAAGATAGATGTAGATGTCTATGGGCCACAGCAACCACTTACCATCAGGTGGACAGTATGCTCGCTTGTCACCTTATTTTATAAAAAAAATCATCATTCAGAAATTTGAAAAAGTTTCCATGTGTGATCGCTTGAGCTCTCCGTATAGTGCGATCACCGATAATAAGCGTGGGTTATGATTATGACTGTCTGGACGCTTCAACTGGAGGGAAGAAAGCGAGTATTTATGTATATTTAATTAGGGAATAAAGCGTAACTTCAATTTATTGAAGTGACGCTTTATTTCCTAATTACATATATCACTTAGCGGTTAGCCACCGTAGCCTATATCACCTGACGATGCCTCGTGTAGAGGCGAAACACGTGTCGTATTGTCGTCAGTAGTGTGTCTTACCTAGTGTAGTGGTGTTGGGAGTAGCGGTGCTGGGATTAGTGGTGACGGGGATAGTGCACGCAATTGAGGGAGGGCGGGAGCTGCTCTTCATACTAGGTAAGACATATCATTTTATGTTATAACGCGGATATTTACGAAGTAAATTTTTCTAAAAGCTTTTATATAATGGATTTCCGCAAAGTAACGCCTGATTCTATTAATTTTATTAATCAATTTATTGAGTTTTATTGCCGGGATACCGGCTGAGGACTAGAATTTGTTCCAAATATTACGATTTTTACTACCTACAACTGAATCCCCAATTCCAGGCTCTGGTATCCACAACGCATTTGATTAATGACTACATGTTCCTTTATAATCATAATTCAATTTTACATATTTGTTGTCTAGTTCTATAGTAGGTACCTGCTTTCTGTAAGGCTTATTTTGTATGAAAATTTTAGACTCACTGTAATGGCTTAAAATTAACATTACTATAATATGTAGATATTAATAACATGTTTTCTTATTATATATTTTTTATATTGTGGCCAACTAATATTTTAATTTTGTAAAGTTGTCTGTGTATCTATATACAAAAGTGACACAAAAAAAATCAATTGTGTCGTGTCTGATAGGGCTTTAGAAATATTAAATACTGTATCCAATATTAATATAAATATATACCAAATCTCAAGAAAGTTAGTGCACGAAGTCACTCAATATATAATTCTACTGCTCGTAAGTTCAATGACAAATTCACGGCCATCGTGCACTCGGAAACGGAAACAACGAGGGTGGATGAAACGAAGCTAATACCAGTGTCTGCATCGTATTGAATGCAAATCCCCAGTCAACGCTTAGGCGCTCATGTGAAGTAGTTTTATGTACCTATAAGTAATACGCATTTCATTTCTTGCACAACATTTGAAGTGGTGTAATATATTCACGAAGAAACGAATAGCTACAAAGGCATGTTTTAAAATTTAATTGGTTTACGCTGACTCTAACTTATAACTACTCAATAGATTTAATAATCAACTTTATCACCTCGAAACAGTAGAGCTTGCTGTAAATTTTATAGTACGCGACCAAAAGGAGGTCGAACCCCGCCCGCTTCAAAAAGCATTGTGCTAGAGAGGGATGGAAAACATCGTGAGAAAACCTGCACATTTGAGAAATAACACATATTTGAAATTAAAATTTACTAACACGCACTGAAGCAGCGCGTCGGACTTACGAAACTTCTTGGCCCTCTCACTAATGGTCGCCACACACGGTCAGTTAAACTGATCAGTTTGACTGACGTACATCCAAAAACTGACCGTGAGTGTGAAGTCTTAAGTTGAAATTTTTAACTGACGGCAATCCACGGATTTTTTCGGGCGTACTGTCATTTAAATTGTTCAGTTGAACTGACGTACATCCAAAAACTGATTGTGAGTGTGAAATCTTAAGTAGAAATTTTTAACTGACAGCGACCCACGGATTTTTCCGGGCGCACTGTAATTCGCTGGCTTCAGTTCGTTTCAATTATTGGTAAGTACTTATTTTCTTAGCAGCTACTTACGTTATTTCTATGCTGTTTAGATTTTATACTATTTTATAGTATATTTAGAGAAGTTTGTTTGACGGAGGATGGAGACCAAGGGGACTGCGATGATGTCACCTATCTTATAGTGGACTCAGAAGGTGGGTAAAGAATCTGTGATGCTACTACGTAGAACCATCGTGTTTGGAGTCATTTTCAAAAAGGTTAATAGAGACCTAGATGACTGTGACGATATTACCTTTTTGATGGTGCAATCCGAAGGTGAAGGTGGGTATAAAATCTCAGTGACGGCACAAGATAGAACGATAGTGTTTGAACTCATTTGAAAGGGCTTATAAACACCTAAGTGACTGTTATGAGCTCACCTTTCTGATGGTGCAATCCGAAGGTAGGTGTAGGATCTCAGTGACGGTACTAGATAGATCAATCGTGTTTGAACTCATTTGAAAGGACTCATAAACACCTAGATGAGTGTTATGATGTCACCTTTCTGATGGTGCAATCCTAAGGTGGGTATAGAGTCTCAGTAACGGCGCTAGGTAGGACGATCGTGTTTGAACTCATTTGAAAGGGCTCATAAAGGCCTAGGTGACTGTTATGACCTCATGTTTCTGATGGTGCAATCCGAAGGTGGGTATAGGATCTCAGTGGCAGCACCAGATAGAACGCCCGTGTTTGAACTCATTAGAAAGGGCTCTTAAAGACCTAGATCACTGTGATGATATTACCTTCATAATGGTGGACTTAGAAGGTGGAGTAAAAGATCTCAGTTATGCCACTACGAAACACCATCGTGTTTGGGCTCATTTGAAAGGGCTCAACTAGACTAAGATGAATGAGCAAATTTGCCACGATTTCTTATAAAACAACGAGTATTTTTGAAAACTTACTGAAAAATATTGGTACACATAGTTAATTGTCTTATTTAAATTAAACAATAATTACTAGGAACTATAACCTAACATTTTCATACATTTATAATGTAATTTGTTTAATAAATATACTAAATTATAAACTGTGTAAATCATTTTTGAGCTGACTTACGATTGTTTTCTTTTAAATAAAGCCGATAATATATCGATATATCGCTATTTTTTCGATATATAAAACTCCGATATTGATACATATAATCACGCCTCTTTCCCGTAGGGACATACTTGTTTCGCTTCGTCCACTTTCATTATTCCCTTCATACATGCTCTTCGGTTTAGGGTACTCTTGACCTGGCCTTTTTTCAAGACGTCCCGGATTCGATCTAGAAACGTCCACCTAGGTCTACCCCCTTCCAACACTTTCATTCAGACTCGCTTTATAAATCTTTTTTGTCAAACGTTCTTCGTTCATTCTCTCGACATGGCCAAACCACCTCAGCATACCTTTCTCAATTTTTGTCACTACATCGTCTTTATAATTATCAATATATTGAAAATCCGATATTATAAAAATATCAACAGTCCTAGTTTGAACTGATCAGTTGGACTGATCAGTTGAACTGATGTCAGTTTAAGTGACCGTATGTGTCGGCCATAAGAAAAGAGGCTTTCAGAAATGAAAGGAGTCTTCACTATGAAAACTTTGAATTTGTACGGAAAAATTTAAATATGTTTTTATACAAAAACTTTAGTTAATCAAAACATTTGTCATAACTTTAACACATACTTGTTATTTTGTGGGCAGTTTATTGACGACCTTGCAAGTTTGGTGTTTGAAAATAGAGCTTCTTTGTTTATTGCTTCTTCAAAATTGAAATTTTACAAAAAAGTACAACTCAGTCGGGGCAAGGTCTGCTGAATATGAATTTTCCTAACGTCTGTTGTGCAGTATATGGCCGGGCGTTGCCTTGAATAAGCAAGGGTGACGAGCATTTTACCAATACTAGCTTCTCTATCATTATTTGTAATTCTTGACATTAACAATAGATAGTAACTGTGGAACCAGATTACAACAAACTATAGTGAATTACACCAACTTATTCTAGCTATTCGTTTCCGGCCCCACTGAGATCAATAAACCACTGTGATAAACGCTTGCGATTGTCGTATATGAACCACTTTCTTATCGCTGGTAACAATTCAACTCGAAATTCCCTCTTTCTTAAGCCGATTCAGCAATATGATACGATCTTTGCTCTTTGGCTGTGAGTCACTCCATTTGTAAGGTACATTCTTTTTTACAAGCTTCTTTATTTTTTACCGCAAACCGATCCGCTTTCACTATCGTCATTTAGTTCGTCATTAAGTACTAACCTTCTCTGAGCGGTCACTTACAATAAATTTGTGAGGTCAAAATTTTCCGAACGAAAGCGTTTGAACGTCAGAGTATAAATAAGCAAGCGTCTCATAAATACTCTTGAGTATTTAACCAATAACACACTGTTCGTCCGTCAGTAGTGTTAGCTCCATATTACGTACCTACGTAATTTGATAATTTCGAATCGGGAACACTGAATGTACTGACGGAACCTAAGCCATTTTTACCACCTTGCTTTTTCATTATGTTGATTAATAAAATACATTAAATTCATTGAAATAGGTCGAATAGTTTGAAGCTTGGGAAGACAGAAGATTGATAAATACGAGCGTTAATTAATTCGGTCATTTCGGCCTTAATTGGTGCGTCTTGTTTTTCGAAGTCGCAAAACAAGTGCTTCGTAGTAGATTTCATTACAAAACAACGAACGTTTTAACAAAAGGAAAAATTATAAATAATAATAAAAACATCAGTACCATCAGCGAGGATGGAATCGATGGAATCACGGGAATCACGGTTGCGTACGCCATTGTACACATTCCATTGTATCGATAAATGATGAAAGCGTCATAATTTGTTATTAGTTCCTACCGTTTTTCCATTTTATACGTGTGCGTAAATTGTGTTCGTGGTAAAGGTGTAAACTTTTCAAATCATTTTTATTCAAAGTTTTATCAATAAGATATAACATTTTTTTTTATTTTAATAAGAACCATAAAAGGGCGCGAAATTAATTTAATTGTTTAACATCAAGCATGATAAAATCAAAACTTTTCAGAAAATAAAAAGACGTCATTTCTTGACAAGACCTTTTACACCCTTGTACTTGTTAAACTATTATCTATTCTGTGACAAGACTCGTATGTTCCACATAAAGCTAACTTGTTGAACACTAAGCTTAACGAAACTCTAGAACTAAGCACTTGCCGTAAATTTCAGTTGAGTTCGACTCCCACCGGCACCAAGGCAATTGTTAATTAATTATTTTTAGTGCTGATTAACAGCTCTGTGAACTTGGAACCCGAACTCAAAAAAATAAAAATAAAATAATTGATACATATTCTACTAACAACGCAGATGATTGTAATAACCCTCATTCGTTTGTAGTCCTGGATAATCTTCTGAAAATCACTAAAGGTTGTAAATTTTCATGAAATATGATAATTTTTGAAAAATCTTGATTACCAATGGGTTAAGAATCGTTTGTAGATGATTGTAATACTAAAAGATTTTTATTGTAGATTATTTATTCTAAAAAGAGTTACAATTTGAAATTTTTTTTTATAGACTAGGGGGCAAACGAGCATGCGGCTCACCTGATGATAAGTGAATACCGCCGCCCATGAACAACCCCAACACCAGGGGAATCGCAGATGCGTTGCCGACCTTTTAGAAAGGTGTAAGCTCTTTTCTTGAAGGTTCCTAAGTCGTATCGGTCCGGAAAATTCACTGGTGGTAATTGATTTCACAAGGAAGTCGTGCGAGGAAGAAAACTTCTATGGATGGATAATAGTATGGATGGTAACGCGAGTTTTGTCGCGATGTACGATGGTGAAATTGAGCGGCTGGAATTAGTCCGAACAATTCCTCTGAGCACTCCCCGTGATAGATGCGATAAAATACGCAAAGAGATTCAACATCTCTACGCAGTGCCAGTGTATTGAGCCGATCAGAAAGAACTCGGTCGTCGACGATTCGAACCGCTCTGCGCTGGATGCGGTCAAGTGGAAGGAGCTGGCACTGGTGTGCCCCGGCCCAGAGATGAGAACAGTATTCCATGTGGGGCCGAACTTGCGCTTTGTATAGTTGCAAGCGATGTGCCGGCATGAAATACTGTCTCGCTCTGCTGAGCACGCCAAGCTTTTTAGAGGCCAATTTGGCCTTCTCTTCCAAGTGACCACGAAATTGCACACTATTCGATATGTCGACTCCAAGGATTCCGATACTGGCTGAGGCAGCAAGGGGAGTGCCTTGAAACTGAGGAGATACGACAAAGGGGTTCTTTTTAGCGGTAAACGCGCAAACTTGTGTCTTCTGGGGATTGAACTGGACTAGATTTAGTCGGCCCCAATCCGAGACTTTGTTAAGCAAAGACTCGACTTGAGACTCAAGTTTGTCCCGGTACTCGGCGACGTTTTCCCGAGAAATATTGGCACGGCCGGTATATAAGGCATCACCAGTGCTGTCGTCTGCATAGCAATGAATGCTACCAGTTAGCAACATATCATTGATATGCAGGAGAAACAGTATTGGTGATAGCACGCAGCCTTGTGGAACACCAGCGTTGATAGGCTTGAAATCAGAGCGTGCACCGTCTACTACGACCTTGATGCTCCGATCAGCAAGGAAACTGGTGATCCATTTGCACAATTTTTCGGGAAGCCCATAGGAAGGAAGCTTCAAAAGAAGCGCTTTGTGCCAGACCCGATCAAAGGCCTTCGCTGCGTCCAAACTAACGGCTAATGCCTCCCCCTTGGACTCTACTGCCTCCGCCCATCTATGAGTTAAGTAGACTAGAAGATCACCAGCTGATCGACCCCGACGAAAACCGTACTGGCGATCACTAATCAGCTGGTGATCATCAAGGTACCTCATGAGCTGGCAGTTTATAATGGCTTCCATTATTTTGGAGAACAAGGAGGTGATGGCGATAGGCCTGTAGTTGGACGGGTTTGAGCGGTCGCCTCTTTTAGGGATCGGGTGCACCAAAACTGTCTTCCATGAGTTCGGGACTACGCCTTGGGAGTAGGAGTACCGGAAAAGACGCGTTAAAACCGGTGCCAACTCAGGAGCACACGTCTTCAGCACAATGGGAGGGACTCCATCGGGCCCACTCGACTTGCTGACGTCCAGGGAGAAGAGTGCTTTGCGGACCGAGCGCTGTGTAAATCGCACATCCGGCATGGAGCACTCACATCCCGGGATGGTCGGCGGTGTGTTCCCTCCGTCATCTAGAGTCGAGTTGGACGCAAAAAGAGAGCTCAACAGATCGGCTTTCTCCTTTGCGGCATGGGCCAGTGAGTCGTCCTCTCTGTGCAGAGATGGAAGAGATGGCTGACAGAAGTTCCCTTGGACAGCCTTGGCGAGAGACCAGAATGCACGGGTTCCCGAAGGAAGGCGAACTAGCTTCTCGCCAATTCTGTCGATGTGCTCAGACCTTGCCTTGGCAATGACGCTTTTGAAGGACCTGGACGCGGAATTATACTTCTTTTTAAGTGCGCTGGTGTTTACATCCCGAGACGTTGATGCGTCAGCCCAGGCCCGGTAGCACTCCTGCTTATAGCGTGATGCTATTTTACAGGAGCGACCAAACCATGGCTGGGATCTGCCTCCGATGGGCACAACAGAGGATGGAATAAAAAGTTCCATACCCTGAAGTACCACATCAGCAACAGAATCGGCAACAACGCTGGGATCTTCCGGCGAGAAGCAAACCCGCCCCCAAGGGTAGGATGCAAAAAAAGACCGCATCCCGTCCCAATCAGCTGACCTATAGTGCCAAACACGGCGGCAAGCTGTAGATCGCAACTGCGATAAGAGCGTGGAGTGGCACCGTACTCCGGATCAGACAATGGTCCGAAGAGCCCATAGGGGCATCGACGGAGACCTGATATCCGTCCGGATGAGAGGTCAGCAGAAGGTCCTACAGGGAAGGTACATGGTCTTCCACATCTGGGATCCGCGTAGGCGAAGTAACCAGTTGTGTTAGACCATATGCCAAAGCAAAGTCATAAACAGATCTACCCGCATGATCGGTTAAACGAGAACCAAGCCATTCAGCGTGGTGGGCGTTGAAATCACCGAGTATCACGATCTCTGCGGATGGGACCTGTTGTAGCACGGAGTCTGAAGCCATTTGGACGTGATCGATGAGTCGGTCTGTGTCGGCATTACCGCTATGGGACCTATAGAGGCACCCGTAGACGCGGGGATGGTCGTCGCTGTCTACGCGCAGCCATAGGATGGACAGGTCCGTACCTTAAAGACTGCGCATGCGTCGAAAACAGATGTCCTCTCTGACATACACGCAAACTCCAGCCCGGGGCACAAACGAGTGTTCTAATTTGTACCCCGGGTAGGAGAGATACGAAGTATCAGCCGGAGAGGACACCTGTGTCTCGGTTAGAAAGGGCAAGGCCGGCTTAGCTATCTCCAGATGGTAGTGGACGGCGTTAAGGTTTGAATGAAGTCCCCTGATATTGCAGAAATCCACGGTAAGCGTGCCAGGGGTTGCCTTTGTCTTCTTGCTCCGCTTGCCTCGAGGATTCGTCTTGAGCGGAATTTCGCCCCCCCCCCCCCCCCCCCCAGAATACGCGGGGCAGCCTGAGCACCTACGCCCAGGAGTGGAGTAGTTTGGTCGTGGATGCTCAGCGAGGGATTCTCCAGGGGTGCTGGTACCCTCCTGGGGTAGTCTTTTATTTAATTCCACTACCATGTTGATGGGGGAGGGGGGAATTGGGCCTCCGGCCACCTGCACTCACCAAGCGCAACGCAGAGGTAAACCTCTACTTCACGCTGGTATTCTGTGAGGTCGTGGTACCACCCCGGTTCGAGCTGGCCCATCCGTGCGACAGCAAAAGCTACCGCTTGGCTCTACCACTGTTAAAAATGGTAAAGATAATAAAAATTGATACATATTCTAAAAACAACGCAGGCACATTTATTGTCAAATTTAGTAAATAATCATTAAGGTTCTTATTATGATTTTCACAGGAGAGGAACAAAAAGTTGCAAGATATTTTCGTTTTCTGAATTATCGTATATTCGTATGTATTTGAAAAAAACTGTCAATCAAGTGTATATGGAGTGTAGAGTAGAAGGAGGACCATCTCTGTATATGAAAACTGTCCCTAAAACGCGTCCAATAAGGGTGGCGCTACAGTAGCATAGGATAAATTAAAAAAAAAGCGCCAAAATTAATTAGAATAAGATGGAGAAATAAACAAGGACCGAACAATCCGCTTGGTTTCTCCAGGCTTTGGCTTCACCAGCGCTGTTAAAAATAAGTATAATTTCGCCTTCACGTCGGTACGATACGGTTTACACAGCGCTCGGTGCGCATAGTACTACTTTCCCTAGACGTCAAGTTGAGTGGGCCTGATGGAGTTTCTCTCATTATGTTGAAGACGTGTGCTCACTTGTTGGCACCGGTCGTAACGTGTCTTTTCTAAAACTCTTTCTCCCTAGGCGTAGTCCCGAACTCAATGAAGACAGCTTTAGTGCACCAGATCCCTTAAAAATAACCGAAAAGTCGACTGCTCAGACCTATCCAACTTGTTCTCCAAAATAATGAAAACCATTGTGAACTGCCAGCTCATGAGGTTGAGGATCACCAACTGAAAAGTGACCGGTAGTACGATTTCCGTCGGGGTTGCTCAGCTGGGGATCTTCTGGCTTACCCGACTCATAAATTGGCGGAGGCAGAGAGACACTGGCCGTTAATTTGGATATAGCGAAGGTCTTCAATCGGGTTTGACATAAAGCGCTTCTTTAGAAGCTCCCTTCTTATGGGCTTCCCGAGAATTTGTGCAAACGAATCGGCAGTTTTCTTGCAGATTGCAGCAATAAAGTTATAGTAGAAGGTGCATGCTCCATTTACAAGCCTATTTATGCTGGTCTTCCACAAGGCTACGTGGACCGTATCTACGCTGTTTCTTCTGTTTATCGATAGATGTTGTGGACCAGTAACATGCACTGGTGATGCTTTATACACCGGCTGTGCCTATATTTCTCGGGAAAACATTGCCGAGTACCGAAACAAACTTTTGTCTCAAAATCGAGTATTTGTCGGATAAGGGCTCGGAATGGGGCAACTAAATTTAATTAAGTTTAATGCCTAGAAGACACAAGTTTGCGCGTTTACCACTAAAAACAATCCCTTTGTCGTAACTCCTCAATTTCAGGACACTCCCCTTGTTACCTCAGCCAGTTTCGGAATCTTCGCGGTTGACATATCGAATAAGGTGCTTTTTCAATTAACGTGTTTCGTGGTCACTTGGAAGGGAAGGCTGAATTGGCCTCTAAAACGCTTGGCGTGCTCAGCAGAGCGGGACAGTATTTTATGCCGGCACACTGCTTGCAATTTTACAAGGGACAGGTTCGGCATAACATGGAATACTGTTCTCATCCCTGGGCCTGGGGTTCCTAGTACCAGCTTCTTGCGCTTGACCGCATTCAGCGCAGAGCGGCTCGAATCTTCAACGACCGACGAAGGCGAAAGACGAGCCGAAGAGATATTGCATCCCTTTGCATTTCCTATCGCATTTACCACAGGGAGTGTTCAAAGGAATTGTTCGGATTAATTCCAGCCACGAAATTTCATCAACGCATTTCACAAATCCTCGGGATGTTTGGCGGCTCACCACTGTCCGATTTACTAGGAGTTTTCTTCCTCGCACGACTTCTTTGTGGAATCGTTTACCACCGTTTTTTCGAGCGATACGACTTAGGGACTTTCAAGAAACGAGCTTACTCCTTTTTAAAAAGCCGGCAACGCGCCTACAATTTTCCTGGTATTGTATTTGTTAATAGGCGGTGGTCGACACTTGTCATTAGGTGGGCCGCATACTCGTTTGTCTTCTATATAGATAAAAAGGCAATAAAAAGAAGTATACAATTATCTATTATCTAGTAATTTTTGTGATTTCAGTTCGAGCCGTTCGCGGTCAGGAGCCAAAAAGATAAAACTCGAAAATTATTTATACAGCTAGGATAATACATAATTTTTCGAACGTCATTCTTGGAGGCCGAGGGGCCCCTTTAGCTTTGGGGCTCCGGGGTATTGCCCCGCCTAGCTCCTGGGTAGCTACGCAACTGATCTGAGGTGTCACAGACAAAATTGGCTACATCTTGAAGCGAGCTTCTGGTAGATCATTCTACAAGCCGCCGAAGAAGATTAGTCAGTTCTTACCATCCATCAAATGTAATATTCCTCTACAGGACGCAGGAGTGTACAAGCTTGATTGTGAATGTGGTCTCTCATATATACGGTAAACAAAACGATCTATTAAAACCCGCATAAAAGAACACATAGCTGACGTGAAACACCAACCCTCCGAGAAGTCTGCAGTTTGTGATCATATCTTAGACGGCTTCTATCTTAGAATTATTTCCGTGTTGTCCGTGGCATGGCGGTGAAACACCGTCAATTTTCTGACTCCGCACTGCTACTGACAATTTCTTCACAGAAAAATTCAATATTTTATTAGACAATCAAAATCTTAAATAATAAAGAAATTATTACATGTTAAAGATAAACGCATTTATTGCATATCGCATAACAGATAATACATTTGTTCTAAACAAAAAAACAACAAATGAATGAAAGATAATGATTATTTATTTTCCGCCAAGATCCGCACTATCCCGATTCGGATTTTCAATTAACACTAAAGACAAATCTAGCTTTAATGAAAAACCAGATTTTGCATTTTCTAGACAAGAGCAAGCAATTCATCATTCATTCTTACTTTCTATTTTTATTTTGAAAAAAAAAAACTTGGACATTTACTCAAATGTAAATATTAAAGTTATGGTTTACGACAAAACTTGAGCTTTGTAAAGACTATGTGCAGGGCGGGCTAAATGGATGTTTCTTGTTCGAAAGGATCATCGATCAGCATATATGTACATATATGGCGACGCGGCAACACAGCTTGTGAAGGTACACAGATTGTTCGGTAAAATCGATATTTAGTGGTGCGCCGACGTAGACAGCTAAACGTAGTGCTTGTATAGATACTCTTTGTAGACAGCGTGAGTAATAATATGCATTTTTAACACATTACATTCGATAAGTTAAGTATTACTACTAAAAATTAAAATGATATAGTAATTTGTAAGAAAATGACAGAATCAAAAGAGTAATCGTACAACACAGTAAATGAATAAAATTAGTATGCACTGAAATAAGCTACGAAAATTAGCACATTTCCGAAAATTTTAGGTAATATAAGATTGCGTCTGTTATAGTTAAGATATCAGCAGTAAGTGAATTTCGTAAGGCTAAATATTAACATTTCTGTTTTAATTCCTGAGCCTGGATCGGATCGGACTGATTCTTAGGTCGTTACTTACACTTGCAGAATCTCTAAATCTCACCCATAAAATCTCCGGCCGCGCGGAAATGTCGCTGCCATAATCGGTCTCCAACTTACAGCAGATAGATCATTGAAAATGACATCGGAGCCTTGGTTCCGCTCAATCGTTTTTTCAATACGAGCTGTATTAAAGTTGCGTACGTCTAACCCAATACATTTGGATACACGGGCGGGTCTTTTTGGATTTTTTAGGGGAAATTTCTGCCTATTTTAGAACCTTGACAAACATTTTTTTTTTAGGTATAAGTAAGTTATTTAAACGGTCTGAATCTGAGAAGTGTATTAGGGTTAATGCAGAACTAAAAGAAAAAATAATTTCACGTTTAATTTCACCCCCTTTCTCTTTAAGTTTAATTCCGCGAACTTTTGACCTCCCCTCGTATGTATGTTCAGTTGCCTGTACACTCATATCTGTTGAAGACTGCAGTCTCGTTATTCCCGCCTAATAGCCATGAAATTAAGTGTGATCGGAGAGTTTTTCGGTATTTCTGCGACAGGTCTTGCAGAACTTATCTCCGACCGCATGAACAGTTTTCACAAACTTGTTATTTATGCCGTCTACTGTATTGCAACCTTCTAGGCACTAAAAAAGATTCTGTGATTCGAGCTAAAAGTTTTCGGGGCTTTGGATTAGAACACGAGGGGGACGGAGCGTTGACTTCTTTAGACGTGACCTCTCCAACACAACGTTAAGGTTCAGTGTGCCTCGCAACACTCTGTGTTCGCTATTAGTTTTAATTATCATTGATTACATGGTCCACGTGATAACATATTTTATTCGTTGGTGTAATTCCTGAACGAGTACAACGATTGAGGCCATATTTACACAATGTATTTTGACGACCATCGTCTCGTTCATAGCTATCCTGGGATCCGAAAGCTGGCGGTATAGTAAAATTATTACCTTATACATTATATTATTATCAAGTCTCTCTCGAGAAGAACGTTTTACACCGACTTCAAAAAGGTACAATTCGACTGTATGTTTTTATTATGTGTTACCTTTTTTTTATAGGATAAGGGTGACAAACGAGCACACAGCCCACCTGATGGTAAATAGTTGCTGTGACCCATAGACATCCACATCTATCTTCGATTACGAATCAAAATGCAGATGCGTTGTCACCCGTGAGGACTTAGATGGAATGCCTCGTTTCCAGTAAAAAGAGTTTCCGGTTCTCTACACTCACCATACGAAACACAGCAGCTTTAAGCTGTTATTTTACGCTGGTATAGTGTGAGAGAGTGGTCCTTCCCCGGTCGAGCCGACCCATTCGTGCTACAACCATAATATAGCTGCAACATGGCTTTAACACGTATAAAAACCTTTTTACCTCATAACTTTGTTCTACGTGAACCGATTTCGATGATTATATTTTATTAGAAAGTTGATACTTCTCATGTGGACCACATATAAATTTGATCAAGGTCTGACCTAAAGTTTTTGAGTTATCCTTAATAATATATATGGAAGTCGGTTGTACAAAATTTTTAATTGTTAATTATTGTGACAGATAATCGGACAATAATAGACAAAGAGGTGATCCCGAATTTTGTCATGGAACACTCATGATGTCGATAAAGCGACTATGCGAGCAAAGTCACCGAAAAATTTAATATTAAAAAAGATACGATTACGAATAATCTCGTTAACCACTCACTTTCACAACTTGCAGTTTGCATAAGACAATTATTTAAAAAAAAATGTTACTACATTACCTTCATTTCGGGAGACAGCTTCGTGTCTAAAGTGAACTCAGTTTTCAACAAATGACCCATTTCAGTAGGAGTGTAGTCCTCGCCGTAGTCTGCTTTAGCTAATCGGCGTTGCAGGTCCGCTATTTGAGCCTCTTGTCTGTCTGATTAATTATATTCAGATATCAAATAAGTAGCACATTAAAGATTATTATAAATATCTAAATGGTAAGTACTTATCTAAGATGTTTAAGTGGATTAAGATTTATTGGATCATCATCGTCATTACAGCTCTTCACATGTCCAAAGCTAAACAAAGGCCTCCCCCAAGGGATGCAACCATGAAGCAAATACAAAGAGGAGACGGCATAAGCAACTGTGTATACCGTGATTCTATACCGTCAGCATTCGTCCTGTGCGCTTGTGTTGAAAATTGCAAATCTGTGTATTTTCGTAGTATTAAGAAGAAAAGGATGAAGTGTTGTGTTTTATCGTGTAAAACTACTCAGATAGACACTCTGATGCTATGGATGGCATCACATTTCATTTCTAAGTAATATTACAAATAGTTCTATAAAAATCTCTTTCCGTCGGCTTTCAAATATAATTAAATATATTCGACACTAGATGGCGACACTTTGTGCCATGTGAACTAAAAATAAAAGGGTATGTATAGCTCAGTATTGGTAAAATAATCATACGTAGGTGCTGAAATTTGGTTTGCATTCAGTCCTAAACAATTTTTAATCGCCAATATATTATTTTTATAGTTTTTATAATCATTTTGTGAACAGGCCGCCATCTATCGTCAAGGTAACTAAACTTCGTTGCAACATCGATATGGAACGATTCTAGTAGTTTTACAATTTATCGGTAGATGTAGATAGTAAAGTACACGGGGCTTAACATCCCCTCACCCCGCAATGTTACATAGTGAAATCTAATTACAACACCTCTTTGTATTTCCTTCATGGATACGAAAATACACGGTTCTAAGCTACCTGCAACCTCCATATTAACTCTTTATCTAGTGGAAGAGGGAGGGGCTTCACTTCGCTTACCGGTACAAGTACAACTCCTCCTCGTCGCCAGACCGTAAATAGTCAATAGTCAAGGCTGAACATGGGTCTTTTTGCGACACCCACGAGATGAAATAAGTTGCCTATTTCTTAAATCGCTATCAGCGACAAGTTGTCGTTAGAGTAGAGGTGGTAGAGGAAAACAAAACAGATGGGCAGCAGCATCTTCCTGCTAACAATGTACAATAAAAAAATAAAATAACTATGGTTGCCAACTTGCCCTCCAAGTGTGGTAACTATGGCAAATCCCCCCTAATGAGACAATCTATGAAGAGGCCTATAGTAGATGTATATAGATGTTCAGCAGTGGTCTGTGAAGACTCAATGAATTAAATAGTATTATAACCATCTTGACATGTATACTAGATGTAAAATCAGAAAATGCAGAGCAGTAACAATGCAGAGCAGCAAGTGCAAGACTTCAGGACTCTAATTTATCATGCAACTGGAGTGTTTACGTAAATTTCTCCCTAATATGGGAGAGATCCATACTCAGGTATGAGTTATTTATTTTATGAAACTATTATAATAAAGTAAGCAAAATGCTACTAGTAATTCCAAATAATAAAACTAACCTTTAACAAATACAATATATGGCACTTCCCCCATAACTCTGAGAGTAGACAACTCATGGCGTAGCGCCCCTGCTACAGTGTTAAGCAAGCTCTCTGTTTCTTCATCTGTAGAGTCACCTTTGCATACCCAAAAAACATTAACTGTTAGGAAATCTGGAGTCACTCTTACCTAAAAGAATAAGTAAGTGATTATTAAATATGCACAATTTGTGCTAAATTTTCACATTTCTCACTTACTGCAATATTTTTATGTATTTATATTTTTATATATAAGATGTGCAAGACTACAAATTTCTGGTTCTTTGAATATGTTTTATAAGGTCTTTTGTTGAAGGTATTTCTTAATGTTATGTGGGGTTTTCTTTATGTTATCACATCAAAAGTAATTTGGTAGTAGGATTCATTGTCTTTTAATCCAAAGTTTCATTATTGGATATTAATTTTTGGAAGACCCTCAGAACCCATTTGTACAAACTTCCAAAGCTTTAGATTATATATATATATATATATTAGCTTTAGATATTGTATGTAAGTATCGGCAACTAGAACTCAGTTAAAATAATTGTACCTTGCTTGGTACAAAACATTCAAGGAGGAGTTAAAAACATTTCAAATTTTGGAATTCTTTTCACCTCTTCAACTGATGAAACTTCATAGGATAAATTCTGCTCGATAATCGCCATCACAATTTAATAGCTATAGCATGTGACCTCAAAATCTATATCAACTCTGTTTTTTTTTTTATTTTAATAGATTAGGCATGAGACATAACATTGTTCAGATTATTCCTGGGTAGGAAAATTTCTTAAAAAAACAGCACCAATAGGTTCTTTGGACATATTAGAATGCTTTAATTTTGATCACACTTTCATAGAATAAATAATCTTTAGTAATGAGATATTATTCTATGAGTGTGACATACAAGCAACTTAACAGACATCAAAGTGGACAAAAAAAACAAGCCAAAAACTGTAAAAACCACAACAGTTGTTTAAAAATCAAGATGAAGCACATAGTTTTCTATAGTAGAATATTCATGGTTTGGTCATTGATTCACGATCATTCATTATCATCACCATAATTTTCTTTCATTCATTTACTTAGCATTTAGATGATGCATTTTGGCTTTTACTATCATTGCTATGAAAGACTGGATTTTTTTTTCTTTACAGCCCATCAGAAGCTTCTTTGTATACCTTTGTAGTTGTTTATTAAGAAGTTGATTGCAAGAGTTAATGGGCTGCAGTAATCAACCACTACCAGATTGAAAGTAACCTTACTTTCACATCCAATTCAACATTTCTACTGAACATTTCTGACTACCACAAGAGTAATGTTTTTCAGTCATATGAATGTAGTTTTGTCTGTCCCATTCCTAGCCCCAGCAGTCTAAACAGCTTGATGATTTTTTCCAGTGCAGGATGTCATTTCATTTATATTAATCTTTGGAGTATCACAGACCAGATTTTATGGTGATTCCAAACCAGGGATTGAATAACCGAAAAAAATATGGTTAAAACGGTTAGCAATATGAAGTCATTCCTTTAAATTTCGATACCTTAAAATAAAGGTACCTGTATAATTTCGATATTGTAATATTGCGGTATCATTACTTTTTCAAGTATCTAAATTATAAAATAGAGGTTTTCTTTGTACCCTGCCGCCCGCGCCGAGGCGTCGCGCGGCATGTCGGCCGCAATGGTAAGAGAGTAGGTACTTGATCGAATATTTGCTGATATTCGTTATTTGTGTCTCGGCAGCAAGACAAAGCAGGTTGTTTTGCCATTTTGCCGCCATTCATGTTTCCGTTCTACCTTGTTTATCAACTTAATCACAAGTGTGCTTTATTGAAACTTTACAACTAGATTGTCGCTAAGATGGATAAAAGTAAGTACAAACTCATTAAGCATGTCTAACCGATTTGTTGCGACACCAATTTTTCGACAACTTTTAGAGCTGTGCCAGTGAACAAATATTTTTTTAACACGCCTGTTGTATCAAGCGCCATATAAGTAAGCCGCTGCCGCCGCGTTGCGCGCTCTTCATCGCATCATTTTTTTCAGGACCGAAATTATTTCGATAAAGGTATTAGTAATATATAGATATAACCGTAAAAAAAATATATTTGTATAATTATTTTTTAATGGTACCACAACCGTAATACTCAACCGTTTTGGTTCTACCTTTAAATCGAAGCTGTATTGTAATTGTCCATACCGGTACCATACCCTTTTGGAGCCGTGGTAGCTCAGATGGTTAGCGCTCGCTGTAATCTTCACAGTACTCGAGCAACCCGGGTTCGATCCCCGCCGGCACCAATGAAATTGTTAATTGCAATTTTAAGTGCTGATTTACCACGTGCTCTGCGGTGAAGGAAAACATCGTGAGGAAACCTGCATGTCTGAGAAATAAGAAAAAAATATATTTCGAAGACATGTGAAGTTCCCCAACACGCATTGGTGCAGCGCGGCGGACACTTCCTAGCCCTAAAACCCTCTCAGAAATGAGAGGAGGCCTGTGCCCAGCAGTGGGACGTAAATAGGCTGCAACTTTACTTTACTACTTTACCATACCCTTATATGTTTACCACTTTCAACCCCTGTTCCAAAGAATTATTAATGTATCAAATATGTTAAAAATAGTAGATATAATTAGAAGAGTAGGATATAATAGTTTGATAGAAATGCAATCTGCTCTTAAAAAAAACTAATTTTACAGATTTTTACAAGATTTTACAGCATTAAATGTAACTTATTTATAATTATGTTTAAAAACTTCCCAATATTTCTGGTGCTTAACACCACCCATAGTCATGTAAGATTTTTAAAGAGAACATGCTTAGTTTCATGTAATCTAGCAATGGTAAATCTTGGATTTTAATTTAATACCACTGTATAAACTGAGGGGAACTCTAGGTCTTTAAGCAAGTACTTAAGAGTTATTGAATAGTGTTTATCATTCAAACCTTGTTCAGCATTAGTTTTTTCGAATGTGTAGTACTTATGTTAACAAATGAAATCATTACTTTTTTTAATTCTATGGTCAGTTATTTATAATAATAATTACTCAAAAATATTTACTCAAACTTTGAAAATAAATGTCTGTCTTTAGGTTATCTATCACTACATGCACAAAATATTGTTGATATATAATAATCATAATAATAATCTTGGTGATTATCTCAAACTGTAATTTTTTGTGCATTCTGACCTTAACCAGTACACATATTTGTAAATAGCAAGTTTAAATATTGTTGATATATAACCAGTCATTGCAATATTGTTGTAACATGCATTACAACCCTATTTTCAAATTACCTTTGATATTTCAATGCCTTTTCCAACAATGTTCATTGCTATTGTACCAGTAGACATAATATCTGTTATATATTTCATAAATATTTTATTTAACACAGCCACTCTTCGCACCCCCCTTTTACCAGGTTCATATTTTATTTTTGTTAGGCTTTTAACACTAGGCATTGGAATCGTGTCTATAGTTTGAGATGGGTACCACTGCCTACAAAAGTTGCAAAATATTAATTTGGTAAAGAAACAAAAGGAAAAGTGATAATTACACACGATATTACTTTCTACTTTTAGGGTTAATCATTTTAGAAAGCTTAACTCCTTGCTTTTTGAAATTGTATAAAAGCATTGAAACATGATAAAAACGGCGAAACATTGTTTCCTTGGTTAAACATCAATGTTATATGTGAAAACTAATTAAAAATCTAGTTTCCGATAGAATATATAATTGGTTGTACTTTAAACTAAAAGATACTCTGTGCTAACATGTTTCTATATCTACAGCTAATAATTTTGCATTCGTTCGAAAATAAATACAAATCAAAGTTCAAGGTATGGTATGTCAATGTCAGATATCAATTGTCATTTGTTAATTGTCAAATATCAATGTCATTTTTTGCTAAGATGTGTAACTTGGATACTTGTCTTTCAGCTATGTGTTCACTTCATTCTGTATCTTTGTTTTTATTAATTTTAAGTAACAAGTGATAATAAGCCTTTATAAAACACTGCTTCATAATATCTTGATGCGTCAGATTGCGTAGTTTTTGGGAGATATTGACGCCTAGCCGAGAGTTGGCTATAGTATCTCACCATCAGAACATTTGTTTCACCGTTTCTACTAATAGTTCACATGCGCAGACATTTAATACACAAAATCATTTTTGTCACCACCTTTACATATCAAATCCACTTCAAACCATTATTTAAACAAAAATACAGAAGCAGTAATCCACCGTCGCTCTGGCCATATTCCCGCCAAAACTCCAACTTATCTTGTCAATGTCAGTGGCAGATGTAAAACAGAATTTTAAGCTTGATTTTCACTATGGGATATAATGTGATTCATATTACATCTTAGGATATAAATTAATATCGCTCACAGTGTTTTTAAATAGAACCGATTACACTGAGATATACCGGATGTTTGTGATACGGAAGACAGACGATAGTACTAACGATACCTTTGATGATTCAAAGAAAGATAAGAAAGCAAATCAATCCCAAAAAAATCTTTTCACAACGTTTTAATAACTTTATTTACGATGCATCATGTTAGTACAGCTAAATGAAACGATATTTTTATAAAAAGAATCTTGAAAATACTTAAACATAAAACCAGCAGTGGAATTTTAAATAAAATCAGCTGATTGTCAGCTGATTTAATTTTAAGTTAATATTCACATAGCTTACCGATCTTAACCCTCCGTGGCCTTATGAGATTCTGCATGGCGTATTAACATGTTGCCATATTCACGAACACTATCAACGTACGCGTTAGGCATTATTAATATAAAACAAGAAACACAAAACGTAACAACAGGAATAACAACAACAAGAATTTAATAAACAAAATGATAAAACTGTCACTCACGCCCACGTGATAGTCAATACGGAACTGTCTCAAAACTAAAATTAATAATCAATCCCGCCAAAACAATGCCTACTGCTAAGGGCGTGCGTCCTAACGTCTTTGCGGTAAGAACTTTGATCATTTTCACAGATCGTTAAACCGTTACGACATTGCCAACTTTTATTTTATAAGTTTAGTTATCCATACGACTAGTCTTCATATGGAATTTAGAAGTTATAGTTGTAACTTTTTAATACAATTAGACAATCAATTGTACCCTGACGAAACAAGCAAAGGCTAAAAATAAACTTTTTGTTTACAGACTGAATCGTCCTGAATGTCACACGCGGGTGGAAGACTTTTTTTAATTTATTTGATTTCTGTACTTTGCAATCTTTTGTAACCATTTGACAAAGTTTAACTTTGAAATTTGGAATATGAACTGCTTATTATAATAGTTGGTGACATTGGTGTTAGAGTTATTGTATCCGGTGAAAAGTTCACTGGGATTGCACTGACAGTAATGAAGTATATTGATCTGATATCTGATTTATGTTGGGTGTATTATTATTATCATATATTATAAAGTCACAAAATTATGATATTATCAAAGACATTTAAGTAGTAGTAGTAATAGACCGGACATCAGCAGCAAAATTGTCGTCTGTAACTTATGTCCTATAGGATATATCTCCGTTAGTCTTAGTGACATCGTCATAAAGTCAAGACGCATTATTTTCATATCTTTAAAAAATATTTTTATAGAAAATATGCCCGGTTGTGCATTAAGATATTGTAAGTCACGATAAGGAGCAAAAAATGAACGTGATTTTGGTTTTTTATCGTAAGTATAACGTATATTTACCGAATAATCTTTAAATTTTATTATTTCTAGTAGATTTTTCTAGAAAATTTATTTTTATTGTACTAAGCGCCCTCTGTTATCCTGTAGCGTCACTATTTATTTAAAGTTTGACGACGTTTGTCGATGATTTGACGAGTGATTGACGACGTTTATCGATTGGGGTTATCGATAAAAATATTATACAGGATGCCGATTTAATCATTTACAATATTTAAGGAGGTAAAACAGTCAAAGATACTGTACCCATACCAACAAAAATGAGTAGCATATACCAACTATGCTAAGTGGCCTACTTTATGTGGAAGGGTGGGAAAATTTTTTTAGGCATGATGAGATTTTCTGTGTTGCTTATGAACATGCTGAGGATACTTGCTGTGTTGATGTTTAGCAATACAGCAAGTCTTCTCTTTTACATACCGGGCGTCATTGTCTGGTGGTATTCAAGGACAAAATCATTATAAATCCTGGCTTACAGTGATAGGAGAGTGCTATAGGCTTGTGACATTAAAAAAAATTGTACTGTTAAAGATATTAGATACAAGAAGTTGTAGGTTAAGCTTGAGTTAGGAAATAATGTAAAAACTTAATATAACAATTTTTATTGATGTGGGTAGTGTCTTTTAAGTAGTGCAGCTGATGAAATTGACAAAATAATATAAAAAGAGAGGAAGACGTCTCCATACATTCTTGGGCCCAAGTGTTAACAAGATGAAAGTACCATTTGAAAGCGTATATATAAACAATTAATAGCCGAAAAGATATGTCAATCTAGAAGATGAGTTATTGTAGAATAAGTAAAATAGAGATTATCTATTACCTACACTGTAGCAGGTGATTTTTCACTGTTATTACATTGTAACAGATTATTTTTCACTATAATTACTTAAAAATATAAAAGCAGGATCAGTATAAAATAGAGGCATAAAAAGTTAAAGTGATTTTTTTCGTGTGATGGAAGTCATGATAAATAGATACAATGAAACAATCATTTTACTCCCTTTTATTATATTTTAAAGCATTTCAAGCTTAGTAACCTTCAACAACATTATCGATACTTTGGTATCGAAAGGGTAACATTCCTAAAACAGTCAAATGTCACCTTTGTAGAACGCTCCATAGAGTATGGTAATATTTAGAAAGGACCCTCAGAACCTAAGAGTATATATATGATAACAACGTTTAGTCAGAACCATAGTTAAGAGTGCTCAGAACAATTATTTTTTAAATGTTATTTATATGAATTATAAAACTAATATTTTATTAGAATTAGTTTTGTTACTAAATTACGCTTCTCTAAATTAACAGAATTTACTTTAAATGACGAGTTTCCGTCGTTACGCCCTACGCGTCGCGTTTACGTCACATACTTTAGTGTTATTTCCTTCGCCGCGTGAGTGTAAGAGGCAACTACAAATTTATAAAATATTAAGTGGGTACAATAGAAATTTTTGTTAGTTTTTATATAAAGGGTAAGTAATTACACTGTCCTTAAAAGTTAATTCCTTATATTTTGCTTCGTAACAATTTTATATACTTTATAAAATTTCCATTTCAAATACTGTGTCGTTCACGTATCACTATATTTAATAGACAGAATGAACTGAAAATTAAATACAAGGTGTGAATGATCACTATAAATTTTGTGTAATTAACACAAATTTTCATATTCCACAAAGTTTTAAAATTACGTTTTATGTTATAATTTCGATATAATATAATGAACATTATGGCGAAGTTGTTTTCAACAATAATTAAAAATTTTGTTCAACCAACTTCAATATAAATTATTAAGAATAACAATATTAGACAGACCTTGATCAAATTTATATGGAACCACATGTAAAGCACCAACTTTCAAATAAAAAAAAAATCATCGAAATCAGTTCACACAGAAGGAAGTTATGAGGTAACACACATAAAAAAAACATAGAGTCGACTTGAGTACCTCCTCCTGTTTGAAGTCAGTAGAAAAATGGCGTTGGTCTAAGATTTCATAATAAAGTAAATACCTATGATTAAATTTTTTTTTGAGGCTCTTACTGAGTATATCAATATAATCTTTGTATATAAAAATTACGTGTCACATTGTTTGTCCGCGATGAACTCCTAAACTACTGAACTGATTTCAATGAAATTTTGCACACTGTGTGCAGTTTGGTCCAACTTGAGAGATATGATAGTTTTTATCCCGATAAGTGACCCTCAATATTTTTTATTACGAATTTAATAATTTTTATAGGACGATCCTGTGTCCTGTGGATCATCGGAGAGGGCCGAACAACGTCTGCCTGGCCAGCTAGTAATATTATATATTTCTTTTCTTTATGAAAATTGAGTGTTTCTATATCTTTGTTTCTTTCTTCACAGTATTTATTTGATTTTAACATTTGACGATTCGTTAGATTTGCTTTAGTTGTAGAAGTGACATATGATCTTTTTTTCTTTTCAGTGGAATTGTTTGGTTTTGTTATTTATTACTGTTCTAACCATTGAACTTGTTTACGCAATTTTTGTTTAATAAATTGTTTGATGTTCGATGACTTTTTTTGACTCACAAAAATATTGTTTCAAATAATAAAATTAATCCCTCCCTCTCCTTACAGTTTCCTTCCACTGCTGGTCATGGGCCATGGAAATAAAGGGGAGCACAGAATTTTGCTGCCACAAATATCACCCACCTTTGCAACCCTGCCCTAAACATCGCACGGAGTATCCGCATTTTACGGAGATTAAATTTAGAAAAAATGTTTGCCTTTTTCCTCCAACATTTTTTTCTTATCACTATTACAACAAACACCGTTACATCCTAAAAAAAAACCCACTGAACATAGGCCTCCACTATATTCCTCATAGAGGGCATACTTGTCATAGTTGCCACGTTCTGTTCCACGGTACACGTACCTTGTTACTGTTACACAATATCAAGGTACGTGTACCGTGGAACTGAACAGTGCATCAGTCTCCTCTTACGAAACCCACGGAATGATATGAATATTCATACACCGCCACTACACAGTAATTGGTAATTTCTCGAAACATTTCATTTATCGACAAATCGTCTTGCAATCGTCTTTACTCTAGCGCTCACTTGACCTTCATACAAATAATTCGATATTTTAATTGTTAATATTTTTTAAATTTTTGGACTAGAACATAGTAATGACTCTAAGTTATATTTACCATCTTTAAAAAAAAATTGTCTTTGGCCTGACCTACTATACTCTTAGGCTTGACCATAGTTCTGACTAAGTATGTCCAAAAAATGTCAAGTTCTAAGAGGTTAAGCGTCACCTACTGGGGAATAGCTAAAATGTTGTCTTAATAAATGATAGTGTAGTTTTGCTATTTTTAGCTAGAGGGCGTCACACACGCACGAGCTTAAAGTTTTTGTATAGAAATTTCTCCAATGCCCGCTCTATAGTATATATATATTTTAAATCTCTTTGGATATTATAAATATTAAAATTTATAAAAATAATATTATTGTTTATCCTCCGTGGTGAGGAATGCTAAGTCATCGGTGAAGTGAAGTTAGACATCCAAAAATAGGGAAACATTATCAACTTTAATTAAAACGAATATTCTAAGGCTTTGTAAGGCATTCAATGTTAAAACTTAATCTAAATTGTCCAAATTAATCGCTAAGCACCTGGGATTCCGAGTTTCCGAAGATACACCTATATTTGTTTGCGAACAGTTCACCGCCAAGGGGTCCCGTCTTTATTTTCGAGCTAGAGATCTTGTTAAATCAAATCGGTACAAATAATGCTACGTCTATGGCAGGGTATACGTTAGGGAAACCGAAATGATTCTATTACACCTTGCTGATAATAGTTTCAGAAATGAGTGTCAGAAAACCAGAACACGGACAGATTTTGATAAAGCATTGAATGGTCTCAGAGCCATGAACCTTACAGCTTTGTTATCTTGTGATGATCCTGATGTGTTAACTAGAGAACTAGTTGACAAGATTTCTACGGCACATAATAACAACACGAAGGATGTATACATTCCCAGAAAGAAACGCATTATAAAACCTTGGAGAACACCGGGGATTCTAAAATGTACTAGAAACAGGGACACGATGAGATTCTTAGAGTCACCTACAGAAGATACCGCAATTTCTGCAATAACCTTATTAAAAAACTAAAACGTTGATATGAAAGGTTAAAGTTATGCCGGGATTCCACTAGTGACTCTAAGAAACTTTGGAATAATATTGCGTCAATCACACATCTTAGACAGAGTAAATCAGACAACACAAAGCTATTTAATATTGAAACGTCCCCGCAACATTCTGTTGATTTCATAAATACCTTTTTTGGGAATATAGGCAAAAATCTAGCTAATTCTATACCTCAACCCCATGGATTACCAAATGGTACCAGGACTGAGAGCGTTTCCCAAAGAAAGTCTCAATTGTTCTCATTTGTGCTTCTTGATGCTGACCAGGAGGAGGTTTACTCTATCTTGATGGGACCAAAAACTAAAAGCGCTCCTGGTTGGGACAATATCCCAACGAGTTTGCTGGAAACGAAGTTGTACCAATCGTCACACATTTTTCCAACTTATGTTTTAATAAAGGAATATTTCCAAAACTCCTTAAAGAATCTATCATCACTCCAGTGTACAACAATGGGGATGGAGAAGATATCAGTAATTATAAGCCTATCTCTGTACTGCCAGCAATATCCAAAATTATTGAAAAACTTATCAACAAAAGACTTCTATCGGTGTTACCTCAATGATTTGAACATCCTGACTGAATCACAATATGGTTTCCATAGTGGAAAAAATACAGAAGATGCGGTGACTGCATTAACTTCTCAAATTGTTGATAAAATGGATAGTAAAGCAAAATGTCTGGCAGTATTTTTGGATTAAAAAAAGCGTTTGACACTGTCTCTATCTCCATCCTTGTAAAGAAAATGGAAGATGTGGGTATACGAGGTATTCCACTTGAGCTACTTAAGGGGCTACTCCATGCGAACGACCTTGAGCATTTTGTGTGCCTGGCCGCGTCGACGCTCTACAATATAGGATCGCGTAAGAAGTAATAATATGTAAAACGCCACCTACTGTACGGACGTAGTATTTTTTCAACATCAATAAACAATTTTATGGGAATACACACAACGTACAACGATAAATGTATTTTAATTTTTTTATTCGGTATATTAGTTGCATTATATAAGAATTATGTATTCTCATATATTATCTAATTATGAAATTTTATAATTAATTATATATTAAAAATGAAGCATTGAAAATTGTGAGTTTAAAAGATACCTACTCACTATAGGTAAATAGACAGATAGCTCGCCTTTTGTACAAATATTTGGTGTAATAAAGAATAAACAAATAAATAGGATGTTTCGCAGAGTGAGAGTAATATAGAATGAGAGTCGTGGAGGCAGTTTACAAACATAAATTGCACAAGGACAAACATCCAGACCCGGAACAATTATTTGTAGGCCTTACAAATATTTGTACTGTGCGAGATTCGAACCCGCGGCCCCCAGCGCGACAACTGATTGCTAAGCCACTGCGCCACGGAGCCGTCGCCGGGTTATAGGTAAAGTGACCATACGTCCCGTTTTGAACGGGACTGTCCCTTTTCTCGGTCACCTGCCCATTGTCCCCAAATAAAGCTTGAGCAGAATTTTATTCTTATTTAAAATCATCACCAACCTTATTAAAGCAAATTTGATCTACTGACAAATGTAATTAATAATTAAAAAAATATGTTGCATTTAATAATTACCGTCTATACCGAATATAATTTTTTAGTGAACACTAATTATATAAAGTTATAGTTTTTAGAGTATAAATAAACCCATGTCCTGTTTTGAGTTAAAAAATAAATGGTCAGTTTAGTATTTTTAGTTAAATTTAGTTTTAACAATTTTTAGTTTATAGTAAAAAGTAGGTATATTAGTACCTACTTAGATACTTTTTACCGAATTATAAGTATAGAACACCTTATGTACTCAATTATTTTTTGAAAAAGAAGAAAAAGCAAGCAATAAATAATATACTATATTTTAGCAAAAAACTGTAACTTAGTAATACTAATTATAACTTTATAACTTAGAACATAAATGAAAAACTCATAACTGACTTTTGCCCGACCCAGGATTCGAACCCGGGACCTCATGATCAGCAGTCGCACTACTACAACCACTAGACCAACGTGGCAGTGCTACACCTGATAAGATATTGTAGTTGGTTATTACGATTATTTTAAATTGTATACTATACTGATAATATTGAATTAGCCTTTTATAGTGTAAATTATAATATTTGTCGAAATATTAATTATGGATTCGAACCTTACATGCTAATGGTGCTTCATTTTTTTATTTGCATTTACTTCAAAGAAAATACACGCAAAAAGCTTCATCGCGCAGTAAAAACACAACAAATATATGTATAACTAATACGAAAAATTATATCCAAAACAAACAAATAATACTACCTATAACATAGTATAAAGAAATTATACTATGCTATAAATAACCTAATAAGTAATATTATTATCGACTGATAAGACGTGAGCGTGTGCGCAGGCCGATGCTCTGACGAACGACACGGGCTCCACGTTCAAGAGCTCAACGCTCAATGATCCAGCAAGCCCGTGGGCAGTGAATACGCCCAGATTTTAAAATAATTTCATAATAAAATCAAATTTTGGTCTTTTGAAAAAATTTTTACAATAGAAATGTTCATTAATAAATTGCCTATCCATTGGTGTAAATCGCAAAATAAAATAATACTTACTTTACGGGGAGATGCATGTTATCAATAATAATTTCACATTTATGTGGTTTCGTTGTAAGGAGATTATATTAATATATATTCCTTTAAAAAAAAATTGGATACAGCTCTTATGAAATCAAGATTATGTAGAAATATAATGTGTTTTTTATTTGTTGATATATCTTTTAAATAAAAAGTAGATAGCTCCTAAAAACCGCACAAATAACGACTAGCGTGACATTTTGCTCAACCCGCGCCTTAAGGACTACCTTATGTGGAGGGCACAGAGAGTAAAAGTGGGGTCATACTGTAAGCGGTCGAATGAATGTGACTTATGGTGTCCCACAGGGCCAACCCTTTTCCTTATCTACATTAATGACCTCTGTAACATAAAGACTTGGGACGTTTGGATCTTTTCTTATGCGGATGACGCTGCTGTAGTTTTTTATGGTTCATCTTGGACTGCAGTGAAAACTGAGGCTGAAAAGGAATTGGTGGGTGGGTCTCTAAATGGGCCACTAGCTAATTTATTTAATTAGCTCAATTGCGGGATTGTAAGAATCTGCAGCTCGAGATAAATACCAGTAGTAGTATGCGGGGTTGGACAGGAAAACCTAGTCTATGCTGAAGCTGTGGCCCACGAGGGGCCCATGCGGTGGGGGCTTTAAACAATTTCTTCCTACGATAGCTCAGGCCCCCAGGTAGAGGATGGTTCGAGTTAAGTGAATAGATACGATACCTGAGATTTTTGGATGCGGGGCGGCGCGGTAAACTCCTTACTTCAACAGCTGCAATGCGGTTATCTTTAGGGTTTGCAGGTTTTATTGTTGCGACCCGCGCACGGCGCGTGTTTTTTTTTCTTCGGAAGCGGTAAGCGACGAACGCTTTACTATGCGGTGCGCTGCGTGACCAAAATGGCACGCGCGTTTGAGTCAACGTTTCGGAAGTGGCTCACTGCGTCGACAAACGGAAAGCGACTTATGCGAGTGCGTGCCTCGACGATTGTGACGCGACTGTCTCGACAGGGTTTGCCCACAAGGTTTAAAATAATAGCAGGAAGCGACCTCTGGCGCATCCATTTCCCCCGGCCTTGAAAGGTTCCACTTTCAATACAAGTGAAAACAGCGAAAGATTGCGGTAGAGAATAAACTCCAAGCGGTAAATGAAGTATAGTGCGGGAGTAGAATCTCTATGTGGATAAATAGTCCTGTCGACTATAATAAGTAAACTAATATTTTACAAACAAAAACTTATTGCGAGTGGACGAGATGCGTCCAAAAGAAACACAAATAAAACTGGATAAAGTCCTTATGCATTGCGTTGCGTTGTTGCTGTTTAAAACTTAAAGTATAATGTGCGATAATATTATGTGTGCGGTTAGTATTATGAATGCGGTTAGTGTTAGAAATGCGGTTAGTATTAGTATTACATAAATACATAAATAACCTAGCGTATTCTAAGTATTAACAAAAAATAACGTGCGAGAGAGAAAAAAAACTAATAAGTCTTACTACTAATTAAGGCTATTGCATAGGTAGTGGACACAGCTTTACAACTGGACGTTGAAATACACCTTGCTTAGTTTTTATGGAGACAACGCGTGTGATGCTATCCTTTCCAGGTTGCAATTGTACATGACACCTAAAGGCCAATGTAAGGGCATTACATTATCCTGTAGACAAACGACAACCACTGCTTCTTTGACGAATTGAATCCTATTCTCAGCCAGTTTCCTTTAGGTATCCAATAAGAATGATATTCATCATTTAAAAAAGAGTATAACTCGCGAAGGTAGCATTTGGCACCAACGAAATATGTTCCATTGTCTGAGTAAAGGCATTGAACAGGACTTCTACGCGATAAAAATCTTTTAAGTGCAGCGAGGAAGCTTGCGGTACTTAAGTCCGTAGCAAATTCTATATAAACTGCGCGGGTTGTCAGACATGTAAAAAGGCAAATGTAAGCCTTGTGGGTTCGCACTCCCTATCTGCGCAAAGGGGTAAACATAATAGGGCCCGAGTAGTCACAACCTGTATGCGAAGAGGCTTTCAATGATGAGGATACTCGAGGACCTGGAAGGTCAGCCATCATAGGATGAACTGGGCGCGGGTGAGCTCTAAAGCAAAGGCTGCATTTAAAAATTATTTGTCGAATGACACGCGTCGCGGTTGAGATCCAGAAATTTTGTCTCAGAAGCGACATGAATAAATTTGGACCTGTATGAAATTTTTTCTCATGCTAATTTAGTTTAATAATTAAATTGACTATAGTTTCGTTTAGGCAATAACACAGGGTGCCTAGCGTTGAAATCCGAATTGGAGCGAGAAAGGAGGCCACCAACGCGAATAATGTCGTCATGAAGAAAGGGACGTAAGGTCAATAATTCTTTAGAACACTGCTTATTAGCGGTTAAACGGTTGAGATCTTGCAATAAATGAATATGTTAAATGGAGTGCATTATCAAACTTTCAGCAGTTTCTAAATCAGAAGCTACAATAGCTCCTCATGGTAATTTCTTGATGAATTTGAGTAAAAAGCAAACAGTCCTCAAATATTTATTCTAAGAGGAAAAGCGGTTAGCGAAACTATAAATAAAATAATTATAGATAGCAGTAGTGTTGCTTTGTGCGGATTCATTTGCGTGGCCTTCATTATCGTTAAGAGCTGTGGGAAAGGCGAGTGGTTTAGATTAAGGAAGTTCCTTTAGATCCCGAGAGACAAAGTGCGTGACAGGTCAATCTACGTGGTAACTGTAGTCAATGCGGTCCCTGTAACCATAGCGAATGGTGTACTAACTGTTTAGGAGTCAAGCCCCTCGATAAACAGTCGGCAAGGTTCTCGGAGCTCCCAATGTGAAAGAAATGTTCAGCTACTAACGCCTCCAGGTAGAGTTTGGTTCGAGTTAAGTGGATAGCGTTTCGGAAGCGGCTCACTGCGTCAACAAACGGAAAGCGACTGATGCGAGTGCGTGCCTCGACGATTGTGAAGCGACTGTCTCGACAGGGTTTGCCCACAAGGTCATGAACTGCAACTCCCAAGGTGAAACAGATAATTTAAAATAATATCAGGAAGCTACCTTTGGCGCATCCACGGGTTATCAGAAATTGGTGAGTGGCTTAGAACTAATCTGCTGACACTAAACACTAACCACACAAAAGACTAATTACATGTGTTTTTTTAATTTTAGACAGTAATTGGAGACATTCAAATACATATCTATAATTGGGGTAAGGATGCTAACTGTCGCTGTCCCTCTATATCTAAGGTAGCATCAACTAAATATCTTGGTATTATGCTAGACCAAAGACTTTCCAGGCAATCGCATATTGATCTCGTCGCGACTAGAACACGCAAGCTGATGTGGATTTTTAAAATGCTGAGACATGTTGCTGACAAGAAACTTATCGACCAAGTGTATACGCATTAGCTCAACCAATATTAACTTACTGCCTGACAGTTTGGGGAGGGGCTCTAAAAACTAAATTTCTCATGGTGGAACGGGCTCCAAGAGCGTTACTAAAGCTGATGTATTTTAAAAATCGTAGATTTACAACACAAGCTCTATATTCCGTCGCTGATGTCCTAACAATTCGAAAACTATATATTCTCCATACTGTAGTAAAAAAACACAAGTCATTAAAATTTGATCCGAGCATATTGCATAAAAGAAGACATAATAAAGTGGCCACAGTCAAACTCTCTTATATTCAATTCGCAAGAAATCAATTTCAGTATTTGTCATCGTTATTATACGAGTATAACCGCTCCAATCAAAATCTAAACCTATATCCAGTGACTAGCAGGGAATGTAAAATAAAGTTGATGTTTGGCATAGAAAACTACAATACACTTCTTAAATGATAAATTTATCTAGGTATTGGATATTTGGATTAAAAATCATACACACATACCGCACACATCCATGCAATCACGCTCTCTATCTCTCTCTCTCTCTCACACACACACACACACACACACACACACACACTCACACACACTAATTACTAAATATATACTTATGTTTATATGTATATATATATATATATATATGCATATGTATATATTTAGTATAAGTCATAATTTACATTCTTATGATAAAGATAAGTTGTATTTGTTACGTAATTTTTCCTTGATACTCGTAAGTACCACTAATATGATATGGAAGAGTGGCTCCATCTGACACAGGTGCAAATGCACTTAAAATAATGAGTCAACCTATGTTCTAGATTTAAAACAAACCTTGTTAAAGAAATAAACTTTTTTTTATTGATATGCCAATACTTACCTTATAAATTTTCATCTAATTATACTTATTATTTACCAAATACTTACTTGAAACTAATAATTTAAGTAGGTACAATAATATATAATAATATGCGCCATTCTTGGCATGATCTTGGCGCATCACCACTAATCAATCACTTCATTTATGTATCATAGTATCAATACAATATCTGCTGACGCTTGGCATACTGCGCAATGAGCGATACATAATACGTAATTAAAACTCTGTCACTATGAAATTCACACATAGCAATAAAAACAATAAACTAACAATTTTACACACACAACTACAATTAGGATACAGACTCAGAGCAATCGCTCGACCGATCTGCACACTAACTTATATATTACTAGCGTAAATAATTGGATCTGCATATTTTATTTCGTATTATGATCAGGGTGTGCGGCCTGTGTTGGTAACTAATCTGAAACAACGCGACCGTTATTATTGTAATTTTTAAGTTTAAAAACTAGTAGATAGCAATAATGTGATTGAAAATTACTTGCTTAAGAAAGGTGTCATTAACATCTTTTTGTAAATTTGACGTTTTATGCAGCAGAAACCTGAACGATTCGGCATTTTTGTAGGACTTTGTTTCAGCCTCGCAACTAGATTTAGTCTAGTGAGCAGTGTGGATGCAACTAGTTTTATTGTACGCATGGACTGCGTGGACTTATAATTTGACAGAGGGGAGTATGGCTACTCCCCTGCGATCCGCTGGTGAACCGTGTTGCTCTATGAGTGGAAGCGATGAAACAAGTACTTTGATGGTGATGTATGCCACAGTTCATTAAGACCGTCGTTTGGTACTTTAAGACACTATCTTCTCATTCCAAAATCTTCAAGAAAAAGGTGAACATAATATATTTCATACACCTAATCTATAAGACGTATAAGAATTTATTCCTATTGGCTGAAAGCCTCTTAACCAATGCCATAAAAAATAACATTGGTAACGACAATGAGGGCATCCACAACATTATCTGCCACCAGGGCGGCGCCACTTTACAGTGAGGTAAAATATTTGACAGATTCCATAGTGGGGACGATAATTTCTTAGGAAAATGTAATCTTTAAGGTTTCTTTCTGTATTATTAGTTATATTTTATATTAATTCCATTAGAAATGAATAAACCAAACTATAAATATATCTAAAAGCCGATTTTTTTTAAAGAGTTATAAAGGGAAAAAAATTAAAAATCAAGCCACTGACGCATTGTGCTGTGTTAATATAATACTCTAGATAATGATAAACTATTATTTAAAACTAATTTCTCAATTAACTGACATTTTGTAACAAAAAACTTTACCTCAGTCACTACTAGCGACATCTGGTGAGTGGAAAAATATTAGCCCTCATTGTGTGCATTGTGCACAAGGAGATATTGTAAAATATAGGGAGTGCGCACTTCATACTAGAGAAACGGTCCTAAATCAGTGACCTTGAAATGAATAAAAGGCACCGAGTTAGGCGTTGCATTTCTTTCTAATAGAGAGTCCATGATACAATATTTTGAGAATTAATATTATTAGTGTATACAGCATCACGAAAAACGAAATGTGTATTTTTTTTCAATATGGAAAGTGCTGAATAGTGTTATAATTAAACTCCATTTAATATTTTGATTACATTATTGCTTCGCTACAGTATCAAACCTTACAGTAACTAGTGGCGGCGTAGCGTGGATTGACACCTAGGGCGGTTTTCTATCAAGCACCCACCAAAATAATACAAAAATGCTATACATGCTAACGGGACTTTATTTTGCTAAAATATTCTAATATATTATCAAAGTCAAAGTTATTTCTTGTCATTTTCGATAGATAAAGTGGAAAGATTGATTAATCGCGCTTGGCTCATTGTGGACCTTAAGTAAGATTTTATTAACTTGAGTTTTGAAAAGCTTCCTACACATGAAACTTAATAGTAAAAAAATCTTAGACACAGCGCTAGATTCGGAACAGATTCAGAATAGCCCAATTTTATGAGAAAAGCTCCAATGAATTACATTGAACCGCGTCTTGGCAAGAAATGCTGGCAGCTTACAAGTCATAAAACAAAAAAGTAGAAAATTCATCGTAGATTTTTATCAGATTTTGAAATATTACACGAAGATCTTCATCTGGTGACGTTAGCAGAGTGTAAGGCTGAACAACACTAAATGTTAGGAGAATATCATCCATTGCTCTGTAGCGATAGTCTAGTTCCTCGTAAATATGTGAAGACATTTTACCATAGCTCTCTGCAGCTCCTCTGGCAATGTTAGTCCAGCATATCGGGTAATTTCTCCTGGTAAACATTTTCGATATCTCCTCATTTCTCTTGTTCCTTTAATCGAAATGTCCACATTCTCACATTTTTTTCTCACGTAGGAAATAGCTTTTTCCACTAGTTGAATACGTTGGCTTTAAAGAAAAAAATGTTGGGCTTTGATTTTTATCTCTTACTTTTCCAGTGATAATCTAGATTATTATTATATTATTTAGTATTTGCTTTTGTGTCTGACTAACTTCTATTAGGATTTTACACCAAAATGAAAGGTAGCATAAAAAACTGAGTGTAGATACTGCTTCTTTTGTATAGACGTTTTCTCTGTTGGTCCTGGGATCATATATATCTTCGAGTATTTATACTAGTTTTTTTAAAAATTATTCTGCAGTGGTTTAACGTCATGATGATCAATTCATTTTGTCTCTGAGAGTCTTTTGACGGATACGCCCACACTTTTTATTAAAGTTTCCCATTGACGTGTGGATGATGTAAAGAACCTGTGAACTGTTCTGAAAAAAGTTAAACTTGAATTAACGCTCCCTAAGTGAGTGCACTCCACATAGATTTAGCGAATGATTAGCACAAGGCATTTTTTACGTGGTAGAGCCATGCTGCAGCTATGTAAGTAGTATAGTTGTAGCACAAATGGGTCCCCTCGACCGGGGAAGGACCACGCACTCACAGAATACCAGCGTAAAATAGCAGCTCAACACTGATATATTTCGTATGGTTAGTGTAGAGAACCAAAGACCCTTTTTGCTGGAAAAGAGGCATTCCATCTTAGTCCTCACGGGTGACAACGCATCTGCATTTTGATTCGCAAACTAGGATAGATGTAGATGTCTATGGCCTACAGCAATACCACTTACAATCCGATGGACTGTGTGCTCGTTTGTCACCCTATTCTATAAAAAAAACAATATATTCATTCATTTGACAACGTCAAATTTTAAAATAGTGTTTCCATCTATAGCGTAAAATGCACCTCCTAGTTTTTAGGGAAAGAACATTCGTGTAACAGCAACAGACACTTTTCTATTAAATTTAGATTACAAAAAAATACTTATTGAAAGGCACTCTTTTGTTTAATTACCACTGCTTCGAAATAAAATCTCTGTCCTGGGAAGAACCAGCAAGAATCCCAGCGGAACTTTTTTTTTAAATAACAGCTTACAATCATGTATGTTACACAAATTAACAACACAACAAATTAGAAATAGCTGGGTAGCGATCATCTCATTTCCAGAGGTTATTATCATCCATAATTTTTTTAATATTATAATAACCCTTTTTTTATACAAACTTAGTTTATTAGTTTTTGAATTTTGAGCTGGTCAAATTTTGTATATTTTTTGGAATTTTGTTGTAAAAGCGTACACATCGCCCCAAGAATGAATTACTGACTCGATGGAGTCGAGTAACTGGTACCACTAGCTTGTGTCTGTTGCTAGTATTTATAGAATGAATATCACTTATTTTTGTGTACGTACATTACATTTTCATAAATGTATTGAGAGGCCAAAGTTAATATATTAATTTCCTTAAATTTTTGTCGCAGCGATTCTATAGGCTTTAAATCATAAATTGCTCTTATGGGTCTCTTCTGTAAAACAAATATAATTTCAGTGTCAGCCGCGTGTGCAGCAAAATACCATACGATATTGTGCTATGGAAATTGCTAAAGTAAACTAATCTAGCTGTTTTAACACTGGTAAGACTTCTAGCCTTGTTTAAAGCATATGCTGCAGAGCTAAATCTGCTTGCTAATTTTGATATATGGGGGCTCCATTGAAGCTTGGCATCTAATGTGATCCCAAGAAAAATGGTGGTATCTACAAGACTCAGTTTCTCTCCATTTAAAATTACATTAATATTTAATTGTTTGACATTTGGAGTCATAAATTTCATACATTAAAGTGTATTAGTGTTTTTTTTTTGTATTACTTAATAATAAGCTTAATTAAAATACAATATGGAATATACCAACTATGATTAGCGACAAAAAATGTAAGATTATCGTTCTAGCATACGTCTTAAATATTACTTTAAGTCAATAACTGTCTAAACGTTGGTAATGTTTTTATTTTGTGTAAACATTTATCAATGTTAGAAGGAGATAAAATACAAAACTCGGTGCCTCTCTTTCTAAGAAAAATGAGGAAGGTTTTCAATGTTTCAAGCGCTCACTCCCTATATAATATTATAACCTCCTTGATTGTGCAGTGGCGTGACCAGATTCTGTACTTTAATACCTTTTCAGTATATTTTATCGATATTCTGAACATCAGTTTTTTGTAGGAATATTGCCGGAAGTCAGTATTTATGAATATATTTTGGATAAGAAGTTATGGTAACAATGTAGCGATCATCCTCGCAAACGTCATGAACTTTGATGTTCAGGGAATTTCTCCAATTTAGTCTAAATTTTATTTAGGAGCTAAGATCAATAAGTTACATGGTAAGTGGCCACCGTTGTAGGATTATTAATTTATATCATTAATAATCCATTATTTTCTTTACACGGTCTGGATTTTAAATTTTCAGTATTATGAATTGGCAAGTAGGTACATAAAATACTTTTGTGTATGAATTACAAATAGCATCGATTCGTCTTATACGGTTTGTTTAAGTGAATTGATTTTCTGTTCTCTACTTGACCTAATCTTTGAGATTGTTTTTTCAATATTTCAGGAATTCCCCACATTCAGAAGTACGTTTTTGTCATCATATAAATAGAGCGCGTATTTTATTTGTTTTTATTTTACTTGAAGCATCCATCTGGCCAGCATGTCTAGTTTTCAGCAAAGTTATATCAGAAAGTGAGTACAAATTAAGGAATTTTCTTCGTGGCTTTCACATTATTAAGATGACGAATTTGCCGCCCTTTACAAAGCATGCAATGCGAAACTCTAAAGAAGATTAGCATCTATAAAATAACATGAAAATACTTAAAAGCATACGTCGAACTTGCAAAATATAAAGGACAGTTAAAGGTAAGCATAACTTACTAGATAGTTTATAATTAGCATTACGATACCTAAAGTCAAAAAGTTCGAAAATATTCTAATTTAAATTAAAAATTTAATTAATTTTAAAATAAATCAAGGTGTTAAAGATTAAGCAGGTTGTGTGAATTTAATCCTTCGAAAATAATGTTAAAATACAATTCTAAAATATCTTTTGATGATGATGACTAAATAAACATGTTAAGAAAATCATTATTTTTATTGATATATGTGACCTGTGTAAGTTCGTTTATTTCAGTATTTTTTGTGGTTCCTTGGTATTTTCGTAATATTTAATCTGGTCACACTCTTGTGCACGCAAGTTCGCAAGTGGGAGTTTTGGCGGGAACTTGATCGGCGGCGGATTGCTGCTACTGTATTATAGTTTAAATAATAGTTTGAAGTGGATTTTGATATGTAAAAGTGGTGCTATTTTATGTATTAACTGTCTACGCATGTGAACTATTAGTGGAAACGGTGTGACAAATGCTGGATGGTGATGGATTCTCAAGATAAGCTGTTTGCATAGGCGCCTTTAGATACCATGGCCAACTGTCAGCTGCCTGCTGGCTCAAGTTGCCGTCAAAATCTCCCAAGGGCTGCACAATGTGACGCATCAACATATTGTGAAGCAGTGAACTATGAAGGATAATAATACATAAAGACAAGGCTTGGGGAAATTATAATAAACCGAATAATAATACTCAAGACTTGGCCTAAAGGTCTAGATACCAGGCCATAAACTCCAAAAAAAAAACAAGTTCGCAAGTGGGCGGAGGGAGGGAGTGTTATCTTCCCGCCAATAAGCTGTCAAAATAGGTCGAATTCGGGAAAAGTTTATGTTTAGCATTTATTTTTTTATGTTTTCCTTTTAATAATTATTATAATAGTATATAATACGCTAAAATGTCGATACAAGAAGAAGGCGAAGATAATTGGATAGCTGCACTGGACAATCTGTGTTCTAAGTTAAATGTAGACCCAGATGCAGCTAAGAAATCGAAGGAATCATTTTTAGAAATCAAACGCAATTATACTTTAGATGTGAGTATGCTTACGACACTTGTAAAATAAATAGCAAATTATTGTATATCAACCTCTCATTACATATTATTCTAAACGGTAAGCGTTACGTGCATATCGTTTCTCGGGCTAAATCCTCTAGACATATGTTAAATTACCATTAAAATTAAATAAAGTACCATTCAAAGATACTACAATTGTAGCTTCAATTGTTTGACACTTAAATTAATTTATAATTTAATTTAGGGCGATATTCAGCATTGGATGGCTTGTGCTTTATATGTGGCATGTCGGACTTCTATTACACCAACAGTACAGTCAGGCAGTGTTGTAGAAGGCAACTGTGTCAGCCTTACCCGTCTCCTTAGGCTCTGCAATATAAGGTAAAGCATTATTTAATTCAATTAAATTACTCCTTTTTATCTTTTGAGTAAAAAACATAATATTTGTTTAATAATTGTTTTTTTTTTAATTTACAGTCTTATTCAATTTTTTAATAAAATTAAAAACTGGATGGAAATGGCATTAATGTCTACGGATTTTAAAGATAGAATTACACGCTTAGAACATAAGTTTGCAGTTTCAACGGTTCTCTTCCGAAAATTCCAACCTATTTTTCAAGAAATATTTTCTGGTTTAACAAATGAACCACTGAAGTGCAATACAAAAAGCAAAAAACACAAGTAAGTTTTAGATAACATTGAGTAAAAATAGATATGTTTTAGTTATCATCATCTAAATCATCATCATTGATCTCACATATCAAAATAGGATGAAAATATCTTCTAATAAATATAATTTCTGATTACCTGAGAAGCTACTCTGAAATATTATGATCTTTATCGAAACAACATAGTATATTATGCAATATCAACAATATGGTATATCAAACAATTAGTTATCTGAAATATAATATTGTTAATCCTGATAACTGATGCAAGGAATTGTCAGTGATTAGTTATTATAGTTATTTGGCTCGGGAATAGCCCATCCTTGGTGCTGGAAACACTAAAATTGGAAAGCACAATTTTTTATGCAGATTATTTACATGTATAGGCAAAGAATCGTTATAAAGAATATTGAGGTCTAAGAAATTAAAAGAAGATATTTTGAAAAATGTAGTCTGCCAACTCAACTAAAAATAATCAGCATGCAAGCTTACTTTTATCTTCATAGTAATAAAAAAGGCTGTTACTCAGTAATATCTTAACAGTAGTTGGAGAGAAAACATAAAAATGGTGAAAGAACTACAAGAATTAAATGACAGTTATTAGTGCATTTAGATTCAAGTACAGTACTTGGAACTAACTACACCTAAAATATATGTCTGAAAATCTTTTAAAAGTGGTCTAATGTATCAGTGAGTGATAAAAAAGTTACTTTTCAGACCTTAATTACTCCTGAATTATTTTAGGTTTATTTATGTAATTTGGGATTCTAGTATTCAAGGGGCCTTATCAGATATCAAAATTATCGTTTAATATGTCTGATAGTTTTTGAGTTATGAGGTGGTAGAAAGTAGCTCAAAATGATGTAAATTAACACACTGCCCTTGCATCACCCTTTTCTTTTCCAAACTTTGCTGGCACACTGCCATGTGTCTTGATATGAATTTGATATCTATTTTCTTATTGCAGGTTACAACCATGTACAACAAATGCACTTTTTGAATTTACATGGTGTTTATATGTGTGTGTTAAAGGTGAATTTCACAATTCTGCTGATGACCTGGTAGACATGTATCATGTATTATTATCGTGTTTAGACTTTGTGTTTTCAAATGCTTTCATGTCTAGACGCATTGATTTAATAAATCCAGCTTTCAAAGGTAAATACTTCATAAAATTTTCTATTAAGTATGTTATTAAACTGTGATTTTGTAGCTAAGACCTATAATGACTCACTAAGTAAATGGTTAAGCATTTAGCTGTGGATCATGTTAGTATTTATATAACCAGCTTATAATAGCTCTGGGTTTGAGTGTTTTTTCAAGTTAGTACATTTGTGCTGCACCAATAATATCACCATAGTGTGACTGTACATTGGTATTAATATGAATATAGTCTGATGGCCTCAGGTCTAGTGGCCGTAAACAGAACTGCTAATCATGATCATCCTTGGTTCGAGTCCAGGTTGAAATCATTTACTGACTTTTTCTGTCAAGAAATCTGTAGCAGCCCAGAGACAGGAATTTGGCAGTGTTTTACCACCGTGCTTCAGAAAGCATGTAATAATGTTGATCCTGCGCCTGATATCTGTCAGGTTGTGGTAGATTACTATTCCATGGGATTATAACAGTAAAGGTATTTGTGCTTGTGCACACATTCATGCACTATTATCCTGATCTGCATATTTGGCTAGTCTCAATTAAGACCAGTCACTGTGATCGAAAATCGATTAGGGGAATATTATTATTAACCGGTTCAGTGTGGATAGTACGCCAGGCGTGCCATCGATTACTTTTGCGTGTGGCGTATAACACACGAGTCGTGTCTTTTTAAAAATCGTTATAACTCGCTCAAATTGCGTTTTTGGAAAATTTATCCAGAACAAAATATTCATTATTTTGCAAATAGTCCATGCATGCGGCTTCGTTTCTGGATATTTTGAAAATTTGAAATTTTTAGGGGTTGACTACCTTTTTTTAACTTGTACATGGTACTCTTTTTACTTTGTGGGTTTTCAATCATGTTGTGGAAAATAGTCTAATAAGTAACAAATAATAGCACTCATTGCGATCGCTCACAAACTCTAGTTGTAAATAAATTTCTGGAAAACAAGTGTCCTGTTAAAAAAAAACTATGAGTTTGTCTTATTGTTTAATTTTGCTTAAAATGGTTGAACTGTCCTCGTATTACTATCATATGGCCGAATAGACCTACGAAGTACCATGTGCTCTTGTGATATGGTATAAGGTTTATTTGTGCTTGGAACAGTTTAAAACCGTTCATGCATAAAAAAAGTTCGCTAATAAATAGTATTTTGTCAACCTGCCGCCGTATAGCGCCGGCGTTTGTTTCCTTTTGAAAGCACTTATTTGCTATTCTTACTAATTAGACATTTTCGAATCAACTTTACTTTTACATTTGTATAACATTTAATAATATTTAACATTTGTAAATATTAATGAATCATAAACCTTATTTTTTCCCAAATTAAGGTTCATGATTGTTTGATATTTACAAATATTATTATTAGGTGAAAATTTAATTTAATAAAAACCAAGGTTTTCCAGGGTGATTTAGCTGTACCTACTTATATATTTTTTTTATAAAACAATAAATAGTACAAAAGGTTTGTAATCTCTTCATAAAAAAAGGCACTTACTCTGAATTTCAAAGAAAACATGTAAAAAAAACACGTAGTTACCCACTAAAAACAAGTATCCTTCCATTTGTAACTTATGTTTGATGTCAAATAAACTTAATTAGGTCTAAACAAGTAAAAAAAGCATAAAAAAGAACATTACTTTTACACATGGCTTTATGTGGCGCCTGACACGCCAGGCGTGTCATGGAATATTTGTTCGCCGCCACAGCTAAAAGTTGTCGAAAATCGGTGCCGCAACGAATCGGTTAATATGGGGTATTTCTATTGTTTTCTCATCTGGTTGGGCTACATAAATACTTATAATTATATATAAATATATATAAACACATTATTTTTATGTATGACAAGGGTAAATATGTGGAAGGTAGATTTTATTAATTGATTGTTTTGCAATTTGTTCAGGCATGTGTCTTTTAATTATAATACAGATAGATACTAGGCAGCTCTATTATTGAAACAGAGAGAAAAATGAATACACTTATTCTGGTTTCTAACATTATTTTAGCCATCAAAAAACATCACCCAACCTTTTTTTTTCTAACTATTCTAATAATATGTTAATTTTAAGGATTACCTCCTAACTGGCTAGCAGATGACTTTGAACTGCCTAAGAAGGCTCCTTGCATTATATCTGTATTATGTGAAATCAAAGAAGGATTATCAGTTGAAGCAGCAACAATGAAAGAATACAGCTGGAGACCTGTCATTAAATCATTTTTTGACAAAGGGGTAAGTTTATTTAACAAAATAGTCTTGACTTAAGACAACCATTGCTTTTTAAATTCAGTAAGAGTTATTGTAGAGTATGAGACGTGGTTAGGGGCTAAGCACTCAAAATAAATATCATAGTATGCGAGTTACCCTGGTTTAATCCCCATAGGTATCAATGAAATTGTTATTTGCAGTTTTAAGTGCTGATTTACCATATTCTTGCTTGTGAAGGTAACATTCTGAGGAAACCGGCATGTTTGAGAAATTAAAAATAGTGTGTGAAGTTTTGGGGCAGCGCGGTGGACACTTCCGTGCCCTAAATTTCTCTCAGAAATCAAAGCAGGCCTGTGCCCAGAAGTGGGATATAAATAGGCTGTAACTTTACTTTTTATTGTACAAGTAGTATAATTTTTTTAAATATTACCAGCCTTACTTATAATCGTTGATTATCACTTACTTAAATAGCGCATTAATTATCTCTATACCTATATCTTTATATTATCATTGACCAAATATACACAGAGCAACTTTGAGCATTTATTACATCATTGATGTTGATTTTTAAAAGTAATGCCTTTAATATACTGTGTTGCAGAAACTTGTTTTTACAGTCACCTATATAAGGGTTTAGAATATTATCTTCTGCTTATTTAATTAAATAAACAACAATTAGCAATGTAAATCTTTTATTTAATTAGTTTTTTTCTTAATCACAAAATATATATTTTATTTTTAGATCATTCTAGTACCTATCTTACTTCATGTATAATAATTGAAATATTTTTGATTTCAGATTTTAAAAGGAAATTCTGACCAACTGACTGGTTTATTGGACATTGGAAATTTTGATGTAAATCTGAAATCATTAAATAATCTTTATGAGACTTATGTCCTTAGTGTTGGTGAATTTGATGAGAGGATATTTTTAGGTATGATTAACTTTAAAAGAGATTTTTATAAAATACTTATTACTAAACGTAAAAAAAAAACTGTTTGTCATTTTATACATTGAAGTTATCCTTCAACATAAAATGTCGAGATCTGTCAGTTTTAAAAATTTATTATTAAATATCATCAATAATAAAGGTTACTTTCAATATTTCCTCAACATTGATTCATATTTTTTTTTGGTAATATAAAAATATAATTTTGCAGGAGAACATGCTAATGAGCAAATTGGAACTAAAAAAGTTTCTGGTGATGAGATCACACAGGTTATTGCTAGTTTTGGACCAGTGAGTACTTATATTTTGATTTATATCAATCATATATATATATTCTTATATAATATAATTATTTATTTATTTATTTATTTAAGCTTTTATGCACAAAGTTGTACATATGGCGGACTTAATGCCATAGGGCATTCTCTCCCAGTCAACCATTAGGCTAAACAGAGATAGACAAACAAGAGGTGGTGCAGCAGTAATCAAAATAGAAAGCGCTAAAAGAAAAGAAATTGTTTATACATATATACATATAATTATAAATATACACACACATACATAGACATATATACTTAAATACACACAATATATACATATATAAATACATACATACACATATACACGCATACACTACATATATACACAATACATATAAATATTATCTATGTCAGAACAAATATGAAATATACATATGCGTATGAAAATAAAAGCTATGTTTGTTCAAACCTGCAACAATTTTTCATATGCTTACGGACTTGATTTTTAAAAAGAAACTTGTTGGAAGCTTTTTTAATGTCAAGAGGGATGTAGTTCCAGAGTCTGATGGCCGTGAAGGCGAAAGATTGAGATAAATAACCAGTACGGTGTAAAGGAGTGAGCAACTTAAGGTTAGCCGATGAACGGAGAGAGCGATTATGAGAATCTCCCAGGTATTGAAATTTGGATTTCAGATACTCGGGAGCACATAGATCGTTCAGAATCGTGAAAATGGTGCAGAGCATTCTGACATGTCTGCGCTGACGGATAGGCAGCCAATTTAGCTGAGCACGAAAAGAAGATACATGGTCGTATTTACGGAGACCATAAATGTATCTGATACAATTGTTAAGTAGACGATCCAATGTATTAAGATGATGTTGAGACAGGTCTGAGCAACACACATCGACATAATCAATAATCGGTAAGATAAGGGACTGGACAAGTAAAATCTTGGTATTGGTGGGAAGAAATTTTTTTAATCGATATAGAGATCGCAAAGTTCCAGTAGTTTTGCGACTCACCTCCTGTATATGTTTGTTCCATGTTAAGCAACCGTCAACGTACAGACCAAGGTTCTTTACATAAGGAGAGAATGGTATGACATTATTTTTAAACATAATTGATGGTATGGTGGAAATATCTAGTTTCGATAATAATCGTGGGCTACCTAAGATTATTGTTTGGCACTTAGATGGATTCACGTTTATGCCATACACAGTGGACCATTCAGAGATGTATTTCAAGTCATCATTCAATAATGAGATAGCATTAGAGATGCTTGAGGGTTCCATTTGCACATATAACTGCAGATCATCAGCATACAGATGGTAAGAGCATTTGAGATTTAATGTGATGAGATTGATAAAAATTGAAAACAGAAGAGGAGAGACTATACCGCCTTGAGGGACGCCAGTAGACACATCACACCAGTCCGATAGTATATTATGTCCAGTGCGCACGGCCTGTTGGCGCCCTCGAAGATATGATGAGAACCATTCCTGAGCTGAAGACGAGATATTCAAATGAGAAAGAAGGGCCAACAAGATATAATGATCAACAGAGTTAAATGCGTTAGAAAAATCAATTAAGATGAGGACGGTCAGTTTTGATTTTTCCATCCCCTCTCGAACATCTTCCGTCACCTTGAGAAGAGCAGTAGTAGTAGAATGACCAGGGCGGAAACCCGACTGATAAGGAGAAAGAATATTATTTGAAAAAACAAAAGAAGAAATCTGTTTATGAGCAACAGCTTCCAGAACCTTAGAGAGAAAAGGCAGAATAGAAATTGGTCTGAAATTGGACATAGCGTTGCAATCGCTGGATTTAAGAATGGGAATAATAAAGGCTTTACGCCAGAGAGTTGGGAAAACACCATTCATCAGCGAAAAATTAATGATATGAGTTATCACGGGTAAAACAGCATCCAACACGTGCATAACCATTACCCTACTCACATCATCACAACCAATGGCTTTCGATTTAATAGAAGAAAGTGCTTTGCGTATCTCGCCTTCGTCTACAGGAGAAAAAGTGAAAGTTTCGTGAGAATAAGGAGGCATGGAAGATATAAATGAGATAGCATTAGCTCTAGAAATATCAGAAACTGCTTGAGAAGACAGAAAATGACGATTGAAATCGTCAGGAGAAAAGGTTATGCTATTATAGTCGAATTGCGATTTTCCATATCCAAGCGTTTTGAGAAACTTCCATATATCAGCCGAAGACGAATTAAGTACTTGTTCGTGAATATATCGGCGTTTAGCAGCTCTCACCATCTGATTACATCGATTTCTCGCAGCTTTATATGCCTGCCACTTTAGATCAGTGCGATTCTTCTTAAAAGCGCGAAACATTCTGTCGCGTTTTGCCATAGCCATTCTTACCCCAGTCGTGATCCATGGAACAGGAGGACGCTTAAGTCGAACGACACGTTTAGGAGCATGTTGATTATACAATCCTAATATGTTACTGTTAAAGAAGTCGACTTTTTCATCAACTGTGGAAGCAGTATACACAGATGACCAGTTAATAGCATCCGCATCACGCTAGAGCTTGTCTATATCTAGTCTAGCAAGACTTCGAATAGCGATAGACACAGATAAAGGCTTGGGAGACTTTAATTTATATGACAGGAGAAGCAAGTCATGCCGTGAAAATCCAGAAGCAGGGAATTGTCTATTATTGACAATGTGTTCAACGGAGGAGACGGCTATAAGGTCGATCCACGTGTCAGCAGAATGGAAATTGTGATGTGTTGCATTCAGAGGCAAAATAGTGAAATTATGCGACATCATGGTAGACCTCAGTTTGCAAGATTTGAGAGAAACCCCTAATAGGTCAGTGTTAAAATCTCCCATGATAATGTGATGTGTGTAGGAAGAACTGAAAGGCAACAAATTTTCTTCCAAATCGGAGAAGTAGTCCACTTGAGGTGGACAGTAGGCAACTCCAAGAAACACTTTAACACTCTTGACATTAACTTCGACAAATATGTATTCCATAGAACCGGAATATAGAGAAGAAGACGTGTTTAATATTTTATAAGGTATATCACTACACAGATATATAGCAACACCTCCGCCCCTTTTACCAGTGCGGTCGTTACGGAGTAAAATATAACCTGGAAGACTATAAGACGTGGACGAGAGTTCTGGCTTAAGCCAGCTTTCCGATATGAGTATAGCATGTACTGCACTAGAAGAGAAAGTTTCCAGGAGCTCCGTATGATGTTGAGGAATACTTTGTGCATTTAAATGGCAAATGTGAAAACAGTTTAACGATTTTTGAGATTCTTCATATATTAATGTACGTAGCATAGCAGACTCATCCGAAGCATCAGCAAGTGAAAGAGAAGAGGAACTGTTGCAAGTAGAATAAAAAGATTCATCATCTGACATTAGAAAAATAAAAAAATATTTAAAATAATAAAGTAATAATGATACTAATTATTAAATATATATATATCTAACTAAATATTAAAAAAAAAATATATATATATATGTTTATCTCTATACATCACCCTCCGGCTAACTGTTCACAATCTTTAATCTTCAATCTTCAATTATATATATATTGTTAATTAAACTCCTTATATTTTATATTATTACTTTTTTTCGGCGGTAGGTGAAGAAAAAGTTAACACATGCGTAAAATTTTAATTTCTATTTTAAATTAACTAATGCAATATTATACATAATTTAATACATATTTGAGTGCTAATTAATACCATTTTCTTGGTGATCTAATTTGTGCAACTGTATATATGTGAATTAATTCTATCTAAATACACCACCTGCCAGCATATCACACACTTGGATTTATACACAATGTCTCAACTTGAAGAGATTAGAACTGCACAGAACAGTTTGGAGGAATGCTTTTCAAAAAGGATGGCCGAACTGGAAGCACAGTTACACACGGGGGGACCCGCAAAGGACACAGTTGCAAAGGTGGCTGAGGAGTTTCGAACCTTCCGTGAACTCATGTTTTCTATGCTTGGTATGCTCCGTAAACAAATTAATGAGTGCATCCATATGGTTGACGCTATTGAGATCAGGCACAGACGAAAGGCTCTCCTTTTCTTGGGTGTTGCTGAAGAGGAGAAGGAGGACTGCAAGGCTACAGTACTGAGTATAATCCACAAAATGGAGTTGAAGGACATCACAGCATCCTGCATTAGTGTCTGCCACAGGATTGGAGTAGGCTCCAAAAATCGTCTCCGGCCAATCCTAGTACGATTTGTTAGCGTCGACTCCAGATCATCAGTATGGAGGGCGAAGTCTAGGCTGACAGGTTTTCCAGTTTCAGTAAAGGAGTTCTGGACAAAAGTCTCGGCAAACTGTTTTTGGCAAAGCCTGTTCAGCATTTCGGCATGCGTGCATGCTGGACCCTAGATGGGGTAATTGTGGTGAAAGCTGCAGATGGATCCCGGCATAAAGTCACTACCTTAGATGAGTTGATTACTCTTACGCAAAAACACACTAAGGCGACTGCTGAATCCTCAACTGGAGACGTGCGCATAGCAGGAAGCGCTTTATTGTCGCAACCCAATTCAAAGCCACGTAAATAACTACGCATAATATCGTTTTATTGTGTTAATTCTCCGTTTTCCTGTAACTACAACTTTAAATTTTTTCAATATTGTAGTATATAGTAATACTTAGTATCATTACTTTCTATCCACCGTATTAAAACTTGCTTTTCTTTTATATAACCTTAAGCTTCTTTCTTATTTATTTACATATTTTTTTTATATTACTTAATTTATAATTTTAATAGTTATTCGTTTAACATCATTTATTAAAACTTGTACATATTATTCACTTTAAATTACATTTTAGGCTAAGTTCTATTTGTTTTTGTACATATTAAATTGTTTTGCTTTAGGTTATATTTTGTCCATAGATTAATAGATCTGTAGCAAGTGCATAGTGCAAGTTAATTTTGTCGCTGTGAAGGTTTTTTTTATTAATACATGACCATGGATACAAAGTCTTTTGGTCACAGTATGTATGTCGTCTATGAGACACTTCTCTATGATACTTTTTAATTGTTCTAAGTTACTGTTATTTATTATCAGTATTCTTAATGTAGTTTACTAGTTTAGTTGTAGCTGTCTTGCAAATCATTTTTATGTTTATCGTTTTGTATATTATATTAGTCTTTTAATTTTTGAGTATGTTAGCTGGCTGGTGGTGCAGGGATAGCAATTTGATAATCGAAATTATTACTATTTTTTTTTCGTTTTATAATTTTAATTATACTATATTATTTATTCTTACCATTTAGGTCTATATTATTTATTTATTTATATATTATATTACATATAGATGAGTTCCGATGATGATTCTTTTCTTTCTGCTAACGAATTTTGTTCATCAAATGACAGTTATTGCTCATTTACTGAAACGCTAGGGGATTTTGTACGACGTAAATTCGAACAATCCCGCTCCTTGTTTAGTGTTTGCCACATCAATGCACAAAGCGTACCTAGTCACTACAGTGATCTAACTGAAGCTTTCTCTGACGCTGATGTTCATGCCGTCTTGATTTCGGAGACTTGGTTTAAGCCCCATCTTCCTTCTACCTCTTACCCTCTCTCTGGCTTCAGTTTGATACGCAACGATCGAGTTGATAGGAGGGGGGGTTTGGGTCGCTATATATCTTCTTTGCGACTACTCTTATAAAATTATAGCTTCTTCTTTCCCTTATTATACTGCATCTGCAGAATTTCTATTCCAAGCGTCTTACTATTGAACACTTAACGGGTTTACCTCGTCCTGATATTGATCTCTTTCAATTTTCACCAGTAGCCATGGATGAGATCAAGAAGACAATCCTATCCATTAAATCTAATGCTGTAGGTTGCGACAACATCAGCCGACGGATGATTATCTTTATACTTGACTATATCCTCCCAGTTATCTCGCATATCATTAACTTCTCCTTGGATTCTGGTGATTTTCCTTCTTTGTGGTGTAAGGCTTACGTTATTCCCTTACAAAAGATCACAAATCCTACTTTACCCAATCATTTCCGAACTATATCCATCCTTCCCTTCTTATCCAAGGTCCTTGCGGCCTGTGTCCACAAGCAACTTTCGCAGTTTATCTCCTGTCATAACTTATTAAGTCCCTTGCAGTCTGGCTTTAGGCCCGATCATAGCACCGTTTCCGCACTCCTGAAAGTAACTGGTGATATTAGGGCAGGCATAGAGGATACTAAAGTCACTGTGTTGGTTTTAGTTGACTTCTCGAACGCCTTTAATACCATCAGTCATGACATTCTAATTTCCATCCTTTCCCTTTCTATGGTCTCGCCCGAAGCACTGGATTGGTTTTCATCATATCTTCGTGGTCGCCAGCAGTCGGTTCGCATCGATGAGCTATCATTTAGCTGGCTTGACTTACATGCTGGTGTTCCTCAAGGCGGCATATTATCTCCTTTGTTGTTTTCTATATTTATTAATCTCATTACCCAAGACCTTCAGTCTGCGTATCATCTGTATGCCGATGACTTGCAATTGTACACACAAGCGAGTATTGACAATATTTCTACTGCGGTGGACATAATTAACAGGGACCTTGAGTATATTAAGGACTGGTCTGACAGGTTTGGCCTAATGGTCAACTCTTCGAAGTGTCAGGCCATAATAATTGGTAGCCATCGGACGATTCATAGATTGAAAACAGTAGCTCTACCTCCTATTATTTTTAATAGTACTGAGATTGAATTGCGTTCTACTGTGAAGGATCTAGGTTTATTAATTGATTCTACCTTGAGTTGGAAAGACCAAGCAACGACCGTTAGCCAGAAAGTTACCGGTATCCTGCGTTCTCTCTATCGCCTAAAAAATTTTCTACCATCTGCACTCAAAGCAATGCTTGTGCAAAGTTTAATTTTTCCCCTAATCGACTATGGTGATGTGTGTTATTTCGACCTGAATGCAGATCTTCTTAATAAATATGACCGTCTTCTGAATAACTGCATTCGATTCATTTTCAATCTTCGAAAGTATGACCATGTATCCACGTATCGATCTCAATTAAAATGGTTACCCATTCGTCAACGCCGTAGTTTGCGTGCACTCACTACCCTTTATTCTATCCTGATGTCTCCAACTTCCCCTTCTTACTTATCTCCTTACTTTCAGTTGCTTAGCGCTAGTCATGAGAGAAACCTCCGCTCTATGAACAACCTTCTTCTCCTATGTCCCTCCCATAGCTCTGGACTTGTTCATTCTTCTTTCCACATTCAATCTATTCTCCTTTGGAACGCACTACCTCTCGAAATCAGGACGGCTAGCAATCGCTACGCGTTCAAGATGAAGGTTCGGGAATACTTAATTAATAAATTGGCAGAATCATCATAGTAACAGTTTATATATTATATTTTATATATGGATATGTATATATATTGTTATTATGTATATTATACATTTTTATTATCTTATTATTTTTATTATAATTTATATTATATATATGTGTGTATATTTATATATGTATGTATGTATATATTATATTTTTATTACCATTTATAACTTATGTATTTTATTTCCATGCTAAAATGGCTTGTTTGTTATTTTAGTTTAGTATTAGCATATTAACTTTTTATTTCACCTACTTCATTCTATCTCTGCATCATCCCAAGGTAGACTGGTAGAGAATGCCTTAGGCATTAAGTCCACCTATATACCATATGTGTATATGAAGTTTTAAATAAATAAATAAATATGAATTTCTGGCTTGGTACGTAACTCCAATATAGTGATGAATATGAGCATGTGCTCAGACTCATCTCTGGATTGGAAAAACAACTTTGAGGCATATAATTATATAAGTGAGCTTGAATAAAAAAAGGTCAGTAGTGCACTTAATTTAGTTTTGCCACATTTACATAAATAACTTTGGATAGTCATATAACAAGACAATGTTACATTCATTTATTTACATTTTACAGCTTATGTAGTACCGTAAAACCTGGCAACTTTGCCATTTTTAGAAGGAATTAAAAGTTTAGGACCAATTTTCCAACGAAAAATGTACTGTTAGACCTGGGCGTCACTGTTAAATGTGACATTATATTCTCCATAGATTTGGTATTTATTAGTGATTTAAACAAATACTAACATTAAATAGACTAAATACTCATAAACAGAAAATGGCAAAGTTAACCTCACTTTGTGGCAACTTTGCCATCAGGGTTTATAAAGAAAATAATAGGATTTGACTTAAAGGTTGAAGGTAAGTTTACCTCATAATATAATACACAACACTCAGAGTTATGATTTGTTTCTTTAATTGTGATGTAAATAGCATAATTTACTCTTGTGGCAAAGTTGCCCTCCCATTTTTCAATATTTCATACAAACTTGAAAAAATCATAGCTATACCATGCAGATGTTCATAGGTGGGCATTAACTCTTTAATCCATTAATCGTTAATTAACGTAGTTAACATTTCGACTAACGGATTAACTTTTAAGTTAACTTTTAAAATGTTAACGGCCTCGTTAACTTTCGTTATTTTCCTGAATTCCGTTAATCGTTAATCCTAATATTTACCAAGCACCGCGTTGCGCCAAGCCGCCGCCGCTGTGAATAATACGTTGTGACAAGTTATGACTAAAATTATGGCACCTGTCGCTAATGCCTCCGATCGTATTCAATGAGAAGCTCAAGCATATCTCGGGTCACTGCTACCGACAATCGCAGCAGTTGTCTTTAAATTTAAAAAAAAATATATATATATATATAGTCTACGGGTCTAGTAAATTGCATAGCTTTGAGAAAAGGTTCTGGGCGATGAACTGTGCTAATTTGCCGCGCCTTTTCACCCGAAGTTCTGGTTGATATGCCTGGAAACGTATGACGAGTGGATAGAGAAAGAAGAGTCGTTACGATAAGTTTCCGAAAGTTCGAAGGGCAGAGATAGTTGGCGGAAGCAGCAACGCAAGTAAATGATGATGAGAAAAAAATACTTTTCAATTCTGTCACTCAGTCTAAAGAAAATCCTAAGAGCCACAAATCTTTAAAGAGTAAAACTCAAAATCTCGTCAAAATGTGTCTAGACATGAAATGAACAGACTTGTTCAACGACGCGGCATTAATCGGAGAACAGATATTCATAAATCTGTTGAAAAATCGCTGCAGTTGAACGTCTTTTTTTCCCATGGGAAAAGATATTTTAAAGTCTTAAGTGATCCTCGCTTTCAGACAAGAACTTCAACATTTTATACATGGTAGTGATGCTGCAGGTATATTAGTAGTATAGTTGGAACACGAATGGGTCGGCTCGACCGGGGAAAGACCACGCTCTCACAGAATACCAGCGTAAAATAGCAGCTTAATGCTGCTGTTTCGTATGGTGAGTATAGAGAACCGGAGACCCCTTTTACTGGAAACAAGGCATTCTATTTTAGTCCTCACAGCGAACAACGCGTCTGCATTTTGATTCATAGTCGAGGGTAGATATAGATGCCTATGGGCCACAGCACCCTCTTACTATCAGGTCGACTGTGTGCTCGTTTGTTACCCTTAGTCCTTTAAAAAGAAACATTAATTTAAATAAAACTAATTTTACGGATTTTATCGCGTATATTAACTTATTTTACATTCCCGACGTTTCGAGCACTTTACAGCACCCATGGTCACGGGGGGGACTGAGGTGTATGACGTCCCAATGTCATAGTTAACCACGGCTATCTCCAGATTAAAAATTATTAATTTTTGTTCCGATCTACGCAGTATGAACTTACAGTATCATGAAGTCTTGCAGTTGTATGCTTGGGTTGGGATTTAATTTTATTAATTATGGGATCCCAAGCAGATGGTAGCACCCAGCCATCTTCTCTATTGAAATTAGGATGTTTCTTGATTTCAATAGCCTCGCGAATCATCCTTGGAAGGAATCGGTGTTCTTTAGCGAGGATTTGTCGTCTATCAAATCTAATGTAGTGACGGGGGCGATCCTGTACGTGTTCACAGACTGCAGACTTTTGTTGTCGGGAATGTAAAATAAGTTAATATACGCGATAAAATCCGTAAAATTAGTTTTATTTAAATGTGTAGTGTTCGCGTAAATATAAGAAATCATTAAGAAACATTAATGTTCATGAAGGGCAATATCCACTTTATGCCAGATGATTAAATTACACACTCCGATTATACACGCTTTTTTTTATTTATAAGCCTGTGCTTGACCACAATCCACCTGGTGGTAAGTGGTGATGCAGTCCTAGATGGTAAATTGTTAGTGCCACGATATAAAAAATACAATTTTAACGATTAACGTTAACTTGCGTTAAATCTTCCGAATTATAACACTAACATTTAACGAAGTTGACTTTTTTAGTAACGGATTAGCGATTAATTAAGTTAATTATTTGTTTAACGATACGCAACTAGGGAGATGTTCCATTACAAAACCGAATGTAGGTAAAAATATGTATATGTGTATGTACTTTTTTTACCATTTTATTTAATTTTTTTGTTGTGTTGTTTAATGTTTCGTTACACATAATTCATAAGGCACATCATCCGCGCCGACTAACGAACGAAACCTTTTTTTTTTAAAACGTTACCCCCACACTTGGATTTTCTCCTGTATGGTGGAGGTAGTTTACAAACACAAATTGCACAAGGACAAACATCCAGACCCGGAACAATTATTTGTAGGCCATACAAATACTTGTTCCGTACGGGATTCGAACCCGCGGCCCCCAGCGCAGCAACTCATTGCTAAGCCACTGTGCCATGGGGCCGTCGCCTTTTCATTTTTATTATTATGTCACAATTAAATTTTAATAATATTTTTTGTTAAATATTTTAAATATAACTATGTAAAATATAAAAACACATTTAGTATCGAAGATTATTATTATTACATTTTATTTACAAATATGTTTGCTTAGATTAAAATAAGAGTATTTTATCTTAAATTAGCACATATGCAAAATAAATGACAATTTAAAAAAATTGTACTTGGTATAATTAACCATACAATCTAAATAAACAATTATTAAATACTGATCATTCTATCTAGTACTGATCGCGCAGGCGCAACGCGCTTATATCAACTGCGAATGCACGTCTCTACCATCTACCGCGCATGCGCGAAAACAGAGTGGCGCACATTTTTTGTTTGGTATAGCTTCTCTAGTACGTAGTACATATTATAACTCAGTGGTTGAAAGTGACAACCCTTGGTTGTAGCAAAACATGGCAAAGTAACCGTCACATCGTGGTAGTATGGTAACTTTACCAAGCTAATTTTATAGATTAATATTAAGACCAACATGTTAAAAGTGATACATTACATTTGATAACCATTAATATTATGTTACAACAAAGATATAGATACCTACATTCAGTATTTGAAACAATAAAAAAACTAAAGTTCTGGAGCGCTGAAGAAAGAGGTTATTTCGGCGGCACAATTCCGTGTTAAAATAAAATGCCAAAATTAACTATCGTGTTGCCTTATTGAAAGCAATGCTGTCAATTAGTTTTTGTATTTTCGTCCAAAAAATGGCATATCTCGAAAAACTTTACGTTTTTCGTGTAAATCGTAATTTTGCACCAGTACACCCCTGATAGCAAAGTTAACTTCCATTGGTAAAGGTGCCAGACTTGACTGTATGTCTTGCTCTTTATGTATTATTCAAAAATTTGGTAACATTTAAGTCAGTCGATAGAATATTATTATCTTTATCATTACCCCACTAATCATTATTACTGCCAATCCACTAGTAATCTACTGCTGAACATATGTCCCCAACCACCTGCATCCATCAACTCCTTGCATTCCTCATCAGGTTGTTTCTTCGACTCAGTGGTCATCCAACACTGCAGTTGCCTGTACCTACATACAAGGCTGCCACTCGAGATTTTTTTCTATGTTTCTGAATTTTCGTACTTTGAATATTTTTCTAACTTTTGCCACTTCAACTTTAAATTCTACCTTAAGCAAGTACCTTATGGATTATATAATGCAGCACAAACACCTTTTCGTAGCTCGCTAAGTTAATTTGAGATTCCTCAGTGGTATAAATATAGACATTAAATTTGCAGAGCGGCCGTGCCTGCCCGGACACCCCTCTAACGGGGCGATGTTATCTTGCGGGGCGGGAGGAACTTACGCCTGTATCCGAAGCTACGAATAGTCTAGCGCGTTTAGCCTCATATTTGCGAAACGCCAAGCCTTATCCGTCTGCCCCTTTAATGAGGCTCTTTGCGTAAGTTATTAAGTTTTGTTTTAGTATAACTTAGCTTGTCATTTATTGTCGCATATCAAATAGATTCCGGGATTTTGGAACCACATCCAAAAATATTATTAGACATGGGAAACAAGCAGATTTTGTGATATTATTAAGTTTTTAATGATAGACAATTGGAGATATCCTGAGTTTAAATTTTGGCTCTTCAAATATTTAGTGCAGAAGATTTTTACACTTTCTGCAGAAGTAAATGTCTACCCAGAAGTTTCTTTTCTGAATTAACTGAATTGTCAATTTTTACTTTGTTACTATAGTAATTTAAAATAGAATTATGTTCATTTTTGCAGTGAATGTGGTGTCAATGAGGAAAAAATAAACACAAATGTAATTAAACCCTGCAAAGGTTGGATGGAGCAGTTTTCCAATAGTCTAAAGGAGTGCAAATGTAGCAGTGAAACAATAGCATTTCGTTGTAATATGGTCACATGCCTATATTATAAAGTATTTGAACATATTATTAGGGAGGAACACAGAAAAAAACCACAAGTGTCTTTACAGGTAAACAATTAAAAAATAATTCATGTCATACTGGTTCTTACCATAAATGATTATAAATGATTATTTTCGAACAGTGGTAGAGCCACGCGGCAGCTTTTGCTGTCGCACGGATGGGCCGGCTCGAACCGGGGTGGTACCACGACCTCACAGAAAACCAGCGTGAAGTAGAGGTTTACCTCTGCGTTTCGCCTGGTGAGTGCAGGTGGCCGGAGGCCCTTTTTACTGGAAATGAGGCATTCCATCTTAGTCCTCACGGGTGACAACGCATCTGCGTTTTGATTCGAAAACGAGGATAGATGTAGATGTCTATGGGCTGCAGCAAGCACTTACCATCAGGTGGACTGTGTGCTTGTTTGTCACCCTTATCCTATAAAAAAAATTTATACTTTTTTTTTAATATGAGAGGGGGCAAATGACTACCGCCGCTCATGAACAACACCAGGGAAATTGTAGTAGCGTAAGTAGTAGGCTCTTTTCTTGAAGGTCCCTAAGTCGTATCGGTCCGGAAAAATTGCAGAGGGTATCAATTCTACAAGGAAGTTGTGCGAGGAAGAAAACTTCTTCTAAGTTGCACAGAGTGGACCGCCAACCATTGAGATGGTACAGATATACTGTTATTATTTAGTATTATCTGATCCATTTATACAAGTCTTACATAGTTTGCACCTATTTAATAAACTGCCTACCAACATTGTTAAAGTAATTGCAAAAAAGTCAAGTCTTAATTGAGTTAATAAAAAAATATAGACCATAGAATAACTTACAATATTACATTTGACAATTGCTGTGTTTACAACAAGTCATTAGTAAGCGATGAAGCTGATGAATGAAGATTAGTAAGCTGAAGTAGCAGTGGGCCGGCCATATAGCTCGAAGAACCGACAACCGATGGGGAAGAAAGGTTCTCGAGTGGCAGCCTCGTACCGGTAGGCGAAGTGTAGGGCGACCCACCTAGATGGAGTGACAACCTGATGAGACAGGAAGTCGATGGATGCAGGTGGCTCAGGACCATGCTTTGTGTGCTTTGTCCTTGGGGGAGGCCTATGTTCAGCAGTGGACTTATGAAGGGCTGTAATGATGATGATGATGACAGCAAGTCTAGTTTTAAACTTTTAACAGTTTGACATAATCATATTCTTCTTTATTTCAGATTCTTCTATCACAAGAAATGTATCAGCTCACAGTATATGCTTGTTGTACAGAGGTAGTGTTACATTCATATGGAGTGCATTCATTGCGTTTTCCACGAGTGTTACAGATATATGGACTTAGCGCATTTCACTTTTACAAGATCATAGAACTTGTTGTGCAAGCACTTGTGGATAAATTGAGTCGGGATGTTATCAAGCATCTTAATGCTGTGAGTTCAATTCTTTATAAGTGTAAATAATGTGTATATTTTATTTATTTATTATATTAAGAAATTGATTTAATTAATTGTATGACCTTTGACAACGCAACATAATACACATATTCGACTTCAGTCTGTAATTATTAGTTGAAGAAATTTTCCATTAAAATAAATTACATAAAATATTTCTACTGTAAATATTTATATATTAACTAAAAGTATTAGGTCGGGGAAAAAGTTTATTTGTCATTGAATTATTTATTTTACTAGCATAAGGACTGGGCCAACCACACAACTAAATAGCACAAATGCGTTGACCCTAAAATATGACAGTTACCAGTATACCAGTTAGACCCTCAAAAATATTGTACATCGAAAATCAAATTATACTTACTATTTTTCCTAAATTATACCACTTTTGACGTCTCAGGTTTTTTTCCCATGCTCCGGGGTTTTTGGGTCACGCGTCTAGCTTATCTATATCTATACATTTAATTTATCGGCATTTTTGTTTTGAATTGAAATAAAATTGCATTACAATATCATGTTACTACTAATTAATGAACTAGTAATATTAAGAAATTAATGTATTTTTATTTATTACGACACTACATACAACAGCCTATGAATAATTATTATACTTCGAAATCCAGCCCTGGTTACCTCGTCGACCAATGCAATACGGCACTTACGTAGTTCGTATGTGTTATGACAGATGGTGCTACTTTTGCTTGTATGAAGAAGGTATAAGCAAAATGTTTAGATGGGCGTATCCTTCTTTTTAAAATCATTGTTCTTTGTATTTTACATACATACATTTTTTTCAAAATTTAATTACATCTTGTAGGTAGTGACATAATCCCGTTGCTGTAGAAATCTTGGGATTTACACTACTCCAAAGAATTCTGAAGAGACCGAAACAGGTGAAAATCTAAGAGTGCAAGGTCAGGACTATATGGTGGATGCATTAACACTTCCCAACCAAGTTCTGTCAATTTTTGCAGAGTGGCCAAACGTGTTTGGTCTGGCATTATATTAATGAAAGGCCACTCCTTTTCTGTTGATCAATTCCGGCCGTTTTTTTTTCAATTTCTTGCTTGAGGCTCATTAGTTGTTGGCGGTAGAGATCCGAATCTATCTTTTTATCTGGCGGTAAAAGCTCATAATAAATGATGTCCTTCCAATCCTACTATACACACAGTATCACCTTATTGCATGTTAATCTGGGTTTCGCTACAGTCTGTGGAGCTTGACTACCCTTTGACCATGATCTTTTTCGCACGTTCATGTTGTAGGTGAACCACTTTTCATCGCCAGGGATCAATTTTTTCAAAAATGGTTCGATTACATTATGTTTCAATAGAGAATCGCAAATGAGTAAACAATTCAATAGATTTATTTCAAGCCAGACTTTTACAAATGTTTTAAAACTGTTTTGTGGTTAATCCTCAATTCCGTGGCTATATCGTAACTACTAATATGCCGATTATGCACCATTTTTTCAAAAATGGCATCTATGTTATTCCATATGGGCGACCAGAGCGAGCTGCACCTTTGACATCAAAATTCCCGGACTGAAAACATTTGAACCAACTTTGTGCTACTCTTACTGATTGCATTAGGTCCATAAACGTCATAAATTTTTTCGCGGCCTGAATCTCACTTTTCCCTTTTTTGTACAAAAAACTTCAGAATTTATCGAATTTCTTCATTAGATCCATTCATTTTGGCGGATAGAAAAACGATTGAAAAATGGAAAGTGTTTTTTTACTTTTTTATTTTTCTTTAAGTATTGATACTAAAGCCAGCCAGAAAAAACAGTACAACCAGAGATTCTTCTTCAATTTCATACAAACAAAATACAAAGAAACTTTTTCCCCAACCTAATATACCACCCATAGTACTACTATTAGGGATAGTACTGAGGGTTTTGATATCCTGATGTAATAGACAGCACAATCTTACCTTTAGCTTTTGATTGTTAATATCAGTCCAATTTATCCACAATGAGCTCACTGTATATTGAATTTTTGTAGTGCTATCGTAGGTTTTGGAATTAATTTTATTAATTACATAATCCCATTCAGTTATCAGGAGATAAAATGAACGCATAAAATTTCAAATTAAAAAATTATGTTTTATTGAAGATAATAATTTGTTGTTGACGCCGAAAATGGGGGGAATCTCAATTTTTTTTAAATTACAGGAGAGCAAGGAAACATTTATTATTCCCCTATTACTAACCTTTTTTTATCAGAAAATTAAATATACTAGACTTAATGGAAGCTGCAAATTAATTTAATAAAAGATTAATGAATTTTAAAGAAATCACATTGGTTATAATCAAAACATATTCTTCACCAGGCCAAAGTCATGTGGAAGTACAGATTGAAATAGCTGGTGGCTGCCTGAATTTTTCATAAATATAATGTCCATGGCCACTATGTTAGATTGTAAATAATATATACAGTAAAATTCCATCGTATTTCTCGTTTGCATCTAATGTAGACTTAGATACAATCATCACAGTTATATCTAGAGATTAAAAGATAATATTTAGAGAAGACTTATAATTTGTTACTTCATAAAGATTGGATGGCAGTTTCTCCATTGGCCAACAATTCAATATCACACATTTTGTCGAATGAACCACTCTAATTTGTTGTCACTAATAATAGCACATATACATGTTTGTGTTTTTTCAATGTCAGGTAGAAGAAGAAGTTTTGGAATCACTGGTGTGGACATCTGACAGTCCGCTGTGGGACCAACTCAGCAAAACACCAGTACCCGCTTCCACTGAAGTATATGTACAGGAATCTCCACATTTTCGTCGGAATATAGGTAAGTAAGCAATCTATATATTTATATGTGAAATTAAAACTGTATCCCTTTTTTTAATATTGCATGCAAGGCGGAGTGTGAGATTAGTTAATGTTTACATGGAGAATGAGTGCAGAACAACATATGTAATACAATCAACATGTGTCACATACATTAAATTAAATAAAACATTCATTGTTTACGTTCATACTGCCAATGTCAAACACTTAATAATCTGTAGTCACATTCGCACAGAGTAGAGAATGTTGAAATGTTGCTAACAAATAATCACCACTTAATTTTGTGTGCTTTTAAATGTTCCTTTTTTAACAGTTTTTGGAGTAGACATGGGACGAGTACTCGGTTTGGATTCGGTACTCGGCTGATTCGGCCTTTTTTTAGAGTTCGGCCGAGCACCGAGTGTTAACGTCTGAGTACCGAGTACTCGGCCTTAATTATATTCCAGAGAAAAATAAAGACAAAACGCCAGTTTTTATCATTATTATTATATTAGACACATTAAAACATCAGGAACTGCTTCTCAGCAGAAATATTTAGAACATACATAAGAATTTATAATAGAAATTACTATTACTAATATTTAAAATTTGAGAGAGGAAGATTGTGATGCACAAACAATAGTTTTTCAGCCCTATTTGGGTCTAGTTTGTGAGGGAAATAACCGCACGCCGCCCGCTACAGCGTTTTTTTAAAGCCGAATTTTCGGCAGAGTACTCGGCCCAATCTAGGCCGAGTACCCGGTGGCCGAGTACTCGGCAAATCACTACTCGTTCCATCTCCACTGTGGAGTGTATGTCAAAGAGTTTATTTTATTTTATATTTTGTATATGAGATATCTGTGTTTTTATGTGCAATTGAAAGTGAAATACACTTGCTTAATATACAACCTTAAAAATTCAATGAATCATGGTCAAATTTCGACAACTGGGTGACCACTAGTACACATATTATTTTATGAATTCATATTGTTAACGTATTTGTTTATAAATAACTTTTATATAGAAGAGTTACTAGGAGAGGTTCAGTGGATTAGAAACTGGATTTACAGGAAATTCAAATAATACCAAATTAATCCCAGAAAACAAATAAATGATGCTAAAACTGTTGTAAATTGCTCACTTGGTACCACATAAAATTCAAGTGACAGTTGCACGATTTGTTACAACTACATATTTTAACAGTGGTAGAGCCACGCGGCAGCTTTTGCTGTCGCACGTATGGGCCGGCTCGAACCGGGGTGGTACCACGACCTCACAGAATACCAGCGTGAAGTAGAGGTTTACCTCTGCGTTTCGCTTGGTGAGTGCAGGTGGCTGGAGGCCCTTTTTACTGGAAATGAGGCATTCCATCTTAGTCCTCACGGGTGACAACGCATCTACATTTTGATTTCTAATAGAGGATAGATGTAGATGTCTATGGGCCGCAGCAACCACTTACCATCAGGTGGACTGTGTGCTCGTTTGTCAACCTTATCACATAAAAAAAAAACATATGTTTCAACCTGCAGATTGTATCTGGCCTTATGTTACATTACAGACACTTGTGTAAGGATACAAGGGGTCTGGCTAGGTTTGGTATACTAAAATACCGCAGCGCAATTTGCTCAGTGATTTTGACCTTTATCAATTGTTTGTTATGCAACAACACAAATCAGAGCATTACATTAATAATGAGTACATCAAGCTGATTGCTATTATCACAAGCATAGGCACGGATCCATGCATGTATTTTATACCACTGGTCCAAGCAGTAGGAATTATGTTAACCAGAAAACTTCCCCAAAAATTAAATTTCGTATGTCGTCGGTCATTACCTGATGTGACATCACACTATAAAATAATCATCATCATAACGTTGAAAGTTTAATGACCAAAGCGAGGGATTACTGTTGCACCAAATTACTAAAATAGATAAAATATGAAATCACCATAGGTGTAATATTTATTTAGCATATTAGCATACAGCAATGAAAACTAGGCTGTAGGTATTTTTCTTCAGAATACTTAATGACATAACAATATTACTAAACTTATTTATTTCCTCTGGTATTGGGTATGATGTCAAATTCCTTTTGGTTACAAATTTACAGAAAGTCAAATGTCTTAAAGCTACTCGATTAATAAAAGTATAGTTTGTATATTATTTGTAGAGGTGGAATGCAATCGCCTGTTTCAGCTGTGATAGACCGATATCTCGCGCCAATGGCGGACCAAGCAAAGAAGCAGCTCTTCAAAGATACTATCAAGCCCGGCCAGTCATTACTAGGTTTGTGATTCGACCACCTGTTCCATGTTTATTTAATTTTTAATTCACGTAGAGCCGATTTTTCAATTCTCAGATAAAATTTATTCACTGAATTAAAACTTAAAATTGTATGAATAAAATAGTTCAATTGTTTCACTTTAATATTTAGTCAGTTATGATTTATTTCATGGTTAATTTTTAATATGAGAATTGAAAATTCAGCCCTTACTAAATTTAAACCGCATATTAATGTGAAGTTTAATTCAACAGTACAAACAAATAATGTCACAATAAAGCAAGACGCTGCATGTAGTCCACCGCAGAGCACGTCAAATGGAGAGACGACACCAAATTCGACGCCTAAGAAAGCACATAATTCCTTAATATTATTCTTTAGAAAGGTAAGAGTTTTATTTTGACACCTCGTTACTAAGATTAGGCGTTTTAAGTTCGTGTACTTACGAGGTAATATATAAATAACAATTAAAAAGTATTTCAAATTGGTAATAGGCAATATTTCCTCATTGTAAATTATAATTTCAAATGTCGACAATATTTTCATACCAGTTTCAATCAGAAAAATTGTTACTACAAATTAATAGACCAAAAAATATTAAATTTGTTGTGCAAATAAAAATATACTGACTTAATTCGAATAGCTAACAACACAGATTTACTTGTTATTCTGCCAGAAGTGTTATGCTGATAGCCGAGTAATGCGTATGTAATAATAAAAATAGGCACAAAACTTTAAGAGTATTTTTAGGAAAAATATCACTTTTTTATTCCAGTTTTACAGCTTGGCAGTAGTGCGCATGATTGACTTGTGCACACGATTAAGGCTCACCGACGAGGAGCTGAAACGAAAAATCTGGACCTGTCTGGAGTACTCCATCATACACCAGACACAACTCATGAAAGACCGACATCTAGACCAGATACTCATGTGTGCAGTATATGTTATCTGTAAGGTGAGAGTAAATATAATAACTGTTATTCAATATAGATATCAATTGATAGTTATTTTTATTTTCCACTGGCTACAAAATACCCATAATTATGCTCTGAAAAAATAATCCTATACTTTATGTATACATATAGTTCCTTTTGTTCTTCTGTAGATATCTCCACATTATTGATATTTAATGACATTATGATTGATTTATAATCAAAAAGGAACTTTTTTATTTTCCACTGAATTGTTGGTTCCTTTTTTATTTATTATAAGCCAGGGCTTTACTACAATCACCACCTGGTGATAAGTGGTGATGAAGCCCTAGATAGTAAAACGCATTATCTTAGCCTAACAATATTCATTCACTTTTATCTTGAAGACACCCAGATTGTAATTAGATGAAAAAACAAACGTTAGCAAATTATTCCACTTGCCTTACGCATGATGAAAGAAGAAGCAAACCATTTGGTTTGATTGTGTGTAAAAAAATCAGCATGCAACAACTATTACATGTATGTAGCAGTTTCTAGTATGAATGCCATGCTTACAAAGTCTATATGTGGTGTTATGTTATTCCAGGTGTCAAATAGTGCAAACAATCAAGTTGAGAGAACATTTGCGGACATCATGAAATGCTATAGGCAGCGGCCTTTAGCCGACAATCATGTATATAGATCAGTTTTAATCAAACCAAGTACAGGAGAAAGTAAGTATTTGACATTTTTTGACAAGAGCGACAAAAGTAACCTGTTTTAAAATATGATTAAGACCAAATATTATGTTAATGGATTATGAAAACTTTTTCTTCAATTGCCAATCTCACACGCACATGCCAATTGAAGAAAAATGCTAAAGAATGAGTCTCTGGCGACAGATTAATTTCGAAAAACTCATACAATAAATCCTGAACTCAAATTTCATAGACTTAATGGGAATCAGCATTACCATTGCAAAAGTATAAACTTTGCTAAAATTAATAAACGATCACACACCTAAATGTATCTTTGATTAAGAATCAAAACGCCGAAGCTTTGTTATCCTTTCGAAGTAAGATAGAATGTCTGTATTAAAATGCAATGTAAAATAGTAACCAGTTAAAAAGAAACAAAACATTTCTCATCTATCACCGAGCCGCAGCCCTGACAAGGAAAGGACCTCAGCAGTATACTGCTATTATACCCTTCTTCAGTTCTTGCGGTAGCCATAACTTGCTACAGCATGTTCCTACCACATAATTAATTTAAACAGTACTCCCAAAACTTTGCATTGCTATTTTCACAATATTATTTTACATTTATATCATAAATTGTTACAGATTCACCTGAGAGAGGAGATTTAATCAACTTTTATAATAAAGTGTATGTACAATGTATGCAGAATTTTGCTCTAAGGTTTACTGGAAAACATAAGGACGTGAGTTACCTAGCTATTTCAGATAATACTTTTAATAACCATGATGCAGCAGTGTGTAAAAATCCATGGTTGTGTATGAATGACATCATCACGTTTTGCGGCACCTTATCAAATTGAAAATATCAAATAATAGATATGAACATATATCATAATATGCAACAATACCTGTTGTAGTAAGTATACATATCAAAAGCTATAGTAAAAGTGATAATTTTTAATCCGTCATCGGCATTATCCAGAGGGATCTCTTAACATAAGTTGTTTAAGGTGGATGCTCCGATATTCCGCCCATACATTTTTGTCTGAACATATATGCTAAACACAGACAATATTTGTTTAAAACTAATCATTTTATCACTTTTCTACATGGAAATGTGCACCGGTTGACCTTTTTAGAAAAGAACTTACAGTATATAATAAGAAAAACAATAGTGAAATCAAGGAAAATTTTGGCACTTATTTTAGTAGTGTGAGTTACTTTTGACAAGCAAAAGCGCCAAAAGCTTAGAGTTAGTGGTTTAGACATTGGCACGCTAGATGGCGTGCAGACGGTATTATAATTCTTATAAATCAATATTTTATATACAAAATTGATTTCCTTTCCTACCGTTCATTAAAAAAAAAACAATAAAATAACATACAACTGACGACCTTTGACAGCAATGTAAAGAATTTTATTTCTGTTAGGTAGGTATTATGCAACGATGCCGTCATTCCTAACCTTCACATACATGCACTACGTTGAAAGAAGAAAAAACGTCTCCAAACTTCGTTCGCTTGTTTGACTGTAATGATATACATTCTGAAGTAATTCTCGATTGTCCCGCGATAGAATTTGCGCACGGAGTTTCTTGCGTGTTATATATTTTTGTGTTGTATGTTATGAGTTTCATTGATTCAATTTACAATATTTCTTCTATGTATTTGATTCCAATAAATTACAATATATTGGAATTTGTTGTAGGTATAGTAATTATACAAAATACGCAATTTTATTTTCGGTGGTATTAGAAACAGCAAGTTGGCCCGTGATTTCAAATCTCGTCACAATACTAATTACCTACGTCAGACGTGTCGGTGTTGAGTACATAGGCTGCACTAAAAGTATCGGGAATGGAATATTTCCACTGTTCCTGTCATATTAAAATCTTTTTAATTGAAAACTCCTTGGTTTTAAAAATCGAATACCATTTATTTATTTAAAAAGATTCTCGGTCTTGTCACATGGTTTTGTCAAACTTGTTTAGTCGTTGAGAAAATGGAATTGACTCGAGAAAATTCAAGAGCGATGATTTATTATGACTTTCGAAGTGGTTTAACAAAAAAACAGTGTGTTGACCGGATGATTTCTGCATTTGGTGATGAAGCCCCATCTAAAACCACAATTTATCGCTGGTTTGCTGAATTTCAACGTGGACGTGTCAAGGTCGTCCAAAAACTGCAGTCACCCAAGAAAACGTTGATGCTGTGCGTAAGCTGATTGAGGAAGATCGACATGTGACATACCGCGAAATTCAGGCAACTTTAGACATTGGCATAAGTCGAAAACAAATAATCTTGCATGAACAATTAGGTAGAAAAAAAGTTGTTTCCCGATGGATACCACATTCGTTCTGTGAAGAGCAAAAAGCGGCTCGCGTTACTTGGTGCGTCAGAACTCTCGAAAGATTCCACGCAGGATCCTCAAATGCTGTATACAACATCGTATCAAGTGACGAATCCTGGATATATGCGTACGAACCAGAAACAAAAAACCAGTCACGAGTTTGTTTGTTCGAAAATGAGTTAAAGCCAACAAAAATTGTTCGTTCACGGAATGTAGCAAAAAAATGGTGGCCACGTTTGTCTCCAAAACCGGCCATGTTACGACTATTCCTCTTGAGAGACAAAGAACGGTTAATGCAGAATGATATGGTAGCATTTGTTTGCCACAGGTCGTTTCTGAACTCCGTAAAGAGAACTGCAACCGCCGCATCATCCTCCATCACAACAATGCGAGTTCTCACACCGCACACAGAACAAAAGAGTTTTTAGAGCAAGCAAACATAGAATTATTAGACCATCCGCCGTACAGCCCCGACCTAAGCCCTAATGATTTTTATACTTAACCTAAAATAAAGAATAAATTGCGTGGACAGAGATTTTCATCGCCTGAAGAAGCTCTGGACGCCTACAAAACGGCCATTTTAGAGACCCCAACTTCCGAATGGAATGGTTGCTTCAATGATTGGTTCCATCGTATGGAAAAATCTGTCAAATTTCGCGGAGAATACTTCGAAAAGCAATAAATACATTTTTAAATAGTAATGTTGTGTCACTTGATTCCCGAAAATTTCAGTGCCGCCCTCGTACAAAACTACAAAGTCAGTGTTTCATATTTTAATTTGTTTGAATATTTTTTTGGTCCCATTTTGCAAACAGGTTCAGACAGACACACATTATTATTAGTTTGTTTTATTTTGTTCAAGCTCAAGGTCGCGTTGTATCGTTTGCTATGGTCCTGGTGCGTTCAGAAACAAATATAATTAATTTACTTACAATCTGTTTTTCTGTCCGTGCTTACAATCAAATAGACGTAATTAATTGTTTATAAATAAACAACTTATTTTAATCTGATTTATTTTTTGTTATTCGCCGACTAATATTCTACGAGGAATAAGATAACATTGATTTAAAAAGATAGGTAAAATTTTTCTGTTACATTTTATTGTTCTAAACTTATTACTTTTTGTTCCGAACGCAACCCAATAGAGAGACGTACACGCCATCTAGTGTTCAATCTTCGTAAACTTAGGGACTTGGAATTCACCCACGTCTGGGTCTATAAACGACACTATTCAATGGCAGATGTTATTTTAGAGCTTTGTGTTTTTGTTGATTTTGAGGCAATGATATGACCTAGTACAATAAAGTATAATGTCCGAGTACCACGATAGCTGCTTCTACGACTTAATAATGTTCCAATTACACAAAAACCCAAATAAACTAAAAAATTATGACTTCAGCGCCATTTCGCGGGAAAATGGCCGTGAGGAGAACATATGTTTCACGTTAAGTTTACTGGGAATGGTAACATGCATTAGTCATTTTTTTAAATAAAAACTGGATGAACCAGAGCCTTTGTGCAAACAAATGTTTAAAGTTGCACTATATAACTTAATCGTTTTTCCTATATAATTCTAAACTGACACGATAAGTCATGATATCCACATATCACATCCTCTAGAAGTTAACAGCATTGATTTGCCTACCTTATTATAGTTTGGAATAGTAACAGCGCTCCGCCAATCGCTTATCTCACACGCGTGTTATGTGGAGACCTCGATCAAATTATAATAATGTTCTTTTGTTGATCCGAAGTACTATATATTGCCGTGCGGTAGTGGTACAAGAGAATCTACCACCTATCCTTACTGTTGGTGTTGCAAGATGACTGTGTGTAAATCTGGACATCATCCGCATACATGTGGTAGAGAGACGATATTTTATGAGTAATTGAATTAATGAAAATAGAAAAGAGTTAAGGTGACAACAAACCGCCCTGCGGCACGCCTGCAGTAATATCACACCAAGATAAGTGAGTATCATCGAAACGAATACACTGCCGACGGCCACAGAGATAACTTTGAAACCAGTTAATTACTGATGGAGATATGTTAAGGGAACACAACAGACTCAACAGTATGTCATAGTCAACAGTATTGAACGCATTACTGAAATCCAGCAAGGTCATGACTGTGAGTAGTTTATTATCCATACCCCACCGTATGTCATCAGTAACTTTGATTAAGGCAGTAACCGTACCTTGACCAGGACGGAAACCGGATTGTAAAGGATTTAATAAATTGTGCTTATTGAGAAAAAGGTTCAGCTGTTGGCAAATTAGTTTTTCAAGGACTAGGAAAGGTAAGATCGAGATGGGACGAAAATCAGAGAGGTTGACGGGATTAGATCTCTTCGGAAGGGGTATAACATGAGCACTCTTCCAGGCTGAGGGAATTTAGAGAAAAAGACAGATGCATTAAGTAAATGAGTGATAATGGGAGTGATAACATCAAGGAGAGGAATAATCATATTACGGCTAATGTTGTCGCTACCGACAGCATTTGAGGAGATGGATAATATGATCTTCTTAACATCACATACAGTAAACTGACTAAAAACGCACGGAGGATAATTAGGAGTCGGAGTTACAAAAAGAGAACGAAGTGTTTGCAGTTTATGTACACTATCAAAAGAGTTAGAAGGATTAGAAAAATGTTGATTTAATAGTTCAAAATCAACACAAGGAGGTGAAGTATGTAGGGATGTTCTACCAACTCCAACTGTGTTAAGAAACTTCCACACCCTAGATGAGTCGCCGTTCTCGACTGATGTATGAATATGGCGTCGTTGTGCATCTCTACATAATGTGTTGCAGCGATTCCTGATTTTGGCGTATTTCCTTAAGTTTTCATCTGTTTTATTCCTCTTAAGCTTTGACAATGCCGCATTCTTCTTTAAAATAAGCCTTTTCAAATCATCTGAGAGCCATGGAGCAGGCAAGTGTTTGAGTCTCACATAATGCATTGGTGCGTGAACGTCATAAAGCTGCGTGAGTAGGGAACAAAAAAGTTCCACTTTATCGTCAATGCATGGAGCTTTCTCAATCACTGACCAGTCAATGTTAAGAGCATCTTGACAAAGTTGGTCAATATCCATTCCTCCAAAATTATGTCGCAGAACTAATTTAGGTTTGATTTTAGGAGGGCGTAGTTTATACGAAAGAAAAATTAAATCGTGATAAGAAAAAGCATCAGCAGGACACTGTCCGTGCTTGAAAACTAGATTTGAAGATGACACCATTATTAAATTAAGAAGGGAAGGAGTACTGTTAGGAAAGTTATGAGTGGCAGAAAGGGGTAGGATTTGCATATTACACGCTTCAGTTATAGACTCAAGTTTTATAGCCCGATTGTCGACTTTAAGCAAACAGGTGTTAGTCACCCATCAAAATAGTGTGACTATACGTAGGGACTAGTGATTCTAAGAGAGATTCGAAAGAAGTAAAATAGTTTACAGAAAGAGAGGGACTGTAGAAAACTCCAAGTAGGATTTTATTCTGAGACAGGGAGACTTCAACCAGCAAATGCTCAGCAGAATCAACAGCAGGTGGTTGACTTGACGAACTAACAAATGGAAAGTAGGATCTAAGATAGATCGCCATTTTTAATTTTGAGGCACAAATGGTAAAAGATACTCTTATATACATTGTACGGCAGCACAAACATGAACACTGCGACAAGTATGCCGTGGATGAGATGGCAGCGGAGCGTGGAGTCACTGTTTTACGTTTGCCCCCTCTTACCATTGTGAGCTCAATCCCATTGAGCTGATTTGGGCGCAGGTCAAAGGGTATATTGCAAGCAACAACAAGACTTTCAATATTGAAGATGTAAAAAAACTTTTCGAAGGACTAAATGAAGTGACTACAAAAAAATGGAGTAGCTGCGTGGCTCACATAATAAAAGAAGAAGACAAAATGTTTAATCTCGACCACATGATCGATAGTGTCTCAGACAAGTTTATAATAAATGTTACTGACAGTGATGATATTATATCTGATGACGATGAATAAAAAAATGTAATACTTAAGCATAGTTTTTTTAAGAAATCCCATGACGACATACACTATGGATAATTTTCGCCTGATGAACTGACACATGGATGTACCTTAAATAAATCTTGACGTAACTTTTAAATATTCAGTTAAAAAATTTTTTTACCATTCAGTCGTTTTCTTCATCATCATTACAGCCCTTCTTCACAAGTCCACTGCTGAACATAGGCCTCCCCCAAGGAATGCCACAAAGCACGGTCCTGAGCCACCTGCATCCATCGACTTCCTGCATATCTTACCAGGTCGTCGTCACTCCATCTAGTGGGGGGGACGCCCTACACTTCGTCCGCCGGTACAAGGCCGCCACTCGAGAACCTTTTTTCCCCATCGGTTGTCGGTTCTTCGAGCTATATGGCCGGCCCATTGCCACTTCAGCTTACTAATCTGTTGGGCTATGTCGGTCACTCTGGTTCTACTGCGAATATCCTTATTTGTAAGTTTATCACGCAGAGAAACTCCAAGCAGAGCCCTCTCCATAGCTCGCTGAGCGACCTTGAGCTTCCTTATCCGGCCAGCAGTGAAGGACCACGTCTCAGTTCCATAGGTCATCACTGGTAATACACACTGGTTGTACAGTCTCGTTTTCAAGTTTTAATGTATACCTGACAAGAAGATGTGCCCTAATTTCCCGAACGCTGCCCAACCAAGTTGAATCCGCCGATTGACCACTCTCGGTCGAAGTTGGACTTACATAGTCGGACTATCCCCCAAGGAATGCCACAAAGCACGGTACTGAGCCACCTGCATCCATCGACTTCCTGCATATCTTACTAGGTCGTCACTCCATCTAGTGGGGGGTCGCCCTACACTTCGTCCGCCGGTACGAGGCCGCCACTCGAGAACCTTCCTTCCCCATCGGTTGTCGGTTCTTCGAGCTATATGGCCGGCCCACTGCCACTTCAGCTTACTAATCCGTTGGGCTATGTCGGTTACTCTGGTTCTACTGCGGATATACTCATTTCTAAGTTTATCACGCAGAGAAACCCCGAGCATAGCCCTCTCCATAGCTCGCTGAGCTACCTTGAGCTTCCTCATACGGCCAGCAGTGAAGGACCACGTCTCAGATCCGTAAGTCATCATTGGCAACACGCACTGGTTGTACAGTCTCGTTTTCAAGTTTCAAATTGTACAACTAGTGCGGTTGTACAATTTCGTTTTAAGGTTTTGAGGTATGTTTGACGAGAAGATGTGTCGTATAGAATATAATAGAATAGAATAATTTTTTATTCAATATTGATTATTACATAATACTTATTGAAAGTCATTTTTTTATTTACCACTGGTTCGGAAAATACCTCAGTCCTGGGAAGAACCAGCAAGAAACCCAGCGGGACTTTTTTTTTAAACATAATTTCACTTAACAATAATTTTGTTTATACAATTTTTAAATGATATTTTCATAGAACCAGCATGGTGGCGATCACCCTATTCCCAGGGGTTATTTTCATTCATGTATTCCTTGATATTAGAATAACCCTTCTTGTACAGTTTTTCTTTAATAAAACTTTTAAACTTGTTTATTGACAAACTTTGAATATGTTCTGGGATTTTGTTGTAAAAGCGTATACATTGCCCCATAAATGAATTACTGATTCTGTGGAGTCTAGTAACTGGCATTACAAGCTTATGTTTGTTCCTAGTATTTAAAGTATGCACATCCTTATTCTTATTAAAGCTATTTATGTTTTTATGCACATACATTACATTCTCATAAATATATTGCGATGCAAAAGTTAATATGTTTATTTCTTTAAATTTTTCTCTGAGGGACTCTTTACAATTTAGGTTATAAATCGCCCGTACGGCTCTCTTTTGCAAAACAAATATAGCTTCAATATCAGTCGCATTACCCCATAGCAAAATTCCATAAGACATTACGCTATGAAAGTAACTAAAATACACTAATCTAGCTGTCTCAACATCTGTGAGACTTCTAATCTTTCTTACAGTATATGCTGCAGAACTAAGTCTGCTTGCTAATTTAGATATATGGGGGCCCCATTGAAGTTTCGCGTCAATAGTAATACCAAGAAAAACAGTGGTATCCACAAGACTCAACTCCTCCCCATTTAACAGCACATTGGTATTCGAATGTTTTACATTAGGTATTGTAAATTTAATACACTTTGTGTTATTGCCGTTTAAGAGCATATTGTTGGCGTTAAACCAATGTACCAATTTCGATAGAGCGTTATTTACATCGTCATAACTAATTAACTGTCGTTTGAGTTTGAAAATCAAAGAGGTATGGTCAGCAAATAATACTATATCGTGATTGTCCCCTACAAGATAAGGTAAGTCATTAATATAGATTAAAAACAGGAATGGGCCAAGAATCGAGCCCTAAGGAACGCCCATTGATACTACCGATCCGGAGGAACCTTTACCATTAATCACTACTTTTTGAATTCTGTTACTTAAATATGAAGTAATAAGTCTAAGCGCTAAATTTTTTACATTTTTTACACCGTAGTATCCCGAACGCTGTCCAGCCGAGTTAAATCCGTCGATTGACCTCTCGGTCGAAGTTGGACTTACCTAGTCCGACTATTTGTCCCAGGTAAACATACTCTTCAACAACTTCGAGCTTAGTGCTCCCAACACCTGCCGGTATAGGTGTGACATGGACATTAAACATGATCTTTGTTTTGTCCATGTTCATCCTAAGACCTATTCGTTGGGAGACACTATTGAGGTCATTGAGCATGGTGCTTAGGTCCTCCAGCGATTCTGCCTTAAGGACTATATCGTCGGCAAATCGAAGGTGAGTGATGTACTCGCCATTGATGTTAATACCGTATCCTTTCCAGTCCAGAAGCTTGAAAACGTCTTCCAATGCAGCGGTGAAGAGTTTCGGGGATATAACGTCACCCTGTCTTACACCCCTCTGCAATTGGATCGGTTACGTACTCTGGTTCTGTACTCGGATAGCCATTGTAGCTCTACTGTACAAGCACTTCAGCACTTCGATATACCGACAGTCAACTTGGCATCGCTGAAGGGACTGCAGCACCGCCCAAATTACGACGGAATCAAAGGCTTTATCATAGTCTACATACGCCAGACATAGTGGCAAATTGTAGTCCTCGGACTTCTGTACAATTTGCCGAAGGGTATGTATGTGGTATATGGTGCTAAAGCCTTTTCGGAAACCGGCTTGTTCGGGAGGCTGGAAGTCGTCAAGTCTGCGCGCGAGACGATTCGTAATGACTTTCGAAAACAGCACGTAAACGCGGCTCAGAAGGAAAATCGGTCTGTAGTTTTTCAAGAGAGCGTTGTCACCTTTCTTGAAGAACAAGACCACCGCACTTCTGCTCCACGCCTCCGGAGTAGTGCCACCATGGAGGACGGAATTAAAGAGTTTCTGAAGGACTTTAAGTATCGGTTTTGCACGTGCTTTCAGAAGCTCCGCTGTAATTCCATCCTCGCCTAGGACCTTGCCGTTTTCAAGGTGTTGGAGAGCCATTCTAATCTCGCTCAAACTGACGTCCGGGATATCTTCGGAATAGTGTTGGATAAGAATCGCTCTTGGATCGTTACTCACACTTGCAAGTGGCTCCAACGATGACGTGTACAGCTGCCCATAGAACCTCTCAATCTCACTCAAAATTTTAACAGTGGTAAAGCCACGCGGCAGCTTTTGCTGTCGCACGGATGGGCCGGCTCGAACCGGAGTGGTACCACAACCTCACAGAATACCAGCGTGAAGTAGAGGTTTACCTCTGCGTTTTGCTTGGTGAGTGCAGGTAGCCGGAGGCCCTTTTTACTGGAAATGAGGCATTCCATCTTAGTCCTCACGGGTGACAACGCATCTGCATTTTGATTCGAAAACGGGTAGATGTAGATGTCTATGGGCCGCAGCAACCACTTACCATCAGGTGGACTGTGTGCTCGTTTGTCACCCTTAACCTATAAAAAAAAATCTCAGGTGTCCCGGAAACGATGCTGCCACACTCGGTCTTCAGCTTTGACAGTTGGCTCTTTCTGGCAGACAGATCTCTGGTAAAGACTTTGGAGCCCTGGTCCCGCTCGATCGCTTCTTCAATACAAGTTGTATTAAAGTTGCGTAAGTCCCGCCGCATGCATTTGGAGATCTGTCTGTTCAGTTGCGTGTATGCTGTCAAATATAATGAAGACTGCAGCTTCACACCGCCTTCACCCGCCTAACAGCCATGAGATTAAGAGTGTGATCGGAGAGTTCTTGTGTTCTTCTGCGGCGGGTCTTACAAAACTGAGCTCCGACCGCATGGACAGTTTCCACGAGCTTGTCATTCATATCGTCCACTGCATTGCAATCTTCTAGGCACTGAAAACGGTTTTGTAGCTCGAGCTGAAAGGTTTCGGGACTTTGGATTAGAGCACGAGGGGGACGGAGCGTTGACTTTACTAGATGTGACCTCTCCAACTTAACGTTTAGGTTCAGTGTGCCTCTCACCATTCGATGATCGCTGCCAGTTTTCACCCTCGCGATCGCAGAGACATCACTGAACAGTTGTCGTCTGGTCGTCATAATGAAATCCAAGCACATTTTTTATCGAACCGTTGGGGCTCCACCAGGTCCACTTCCTGTGGGGCCGCTTCTGGAAGAAAGTTCATCATAAAAAGTCCCTCTTTCTCCATGAAGTCGGCCAGCTGTTGACCCCTTGGGTTCCGTTGCCCTATTCAGAATTTCCCTACTTTCACCTCACCGTTCTCTCTTGTGCCTAGTTTTACGTTGAAGTCTCCCATTAACACCCTATAGTGGGTTTTGGAGGAATGCATGGCTCTAGAGATAACCTCATACATTTCCTCCACCTCATCGGGGTGTACCGAGGTTGGTGCGTAAACCTGTATGTCCTTCAGCGAATACCGTTTGGTGATTCTGAGTATAAGGTACGCAACCCTCGTCGACACACTCCCAATCTTTACAACGTTGTTAACGAGAGACTTGTGGACGATAAATCCGACACCTCCTTGGGACCGATAGAATCTCCTGGTGATAGAACAAATTGCCGGATTCGAGGATTGCCGTGTTCTCCCCCTCTCTTCGGACTTCGGATAATCCTATGACATTCCAGCGCAATATGTCTATCTCTTCTTCCAGCTCCAGGATCTTCTCGCCAGTTCAGGCATTCCATCTTAGTCCTCACGGGTGACAACGCATCTACATTTTGATTTGTAATAGAGGATAGATGTAGATGTCTATGGGCCGCAGCAACCACTTACCATCAGGTGGACGGTGTGCTCGTTTGTCACCCTTATCCTATTAAAAAAAATAAAGTCCTCAGGGTGCGTGCGTTTAAGTTACCAAGTTGAATCGTCGTAGGTGGCAACCGAACCTCCACCGGAGATTCTTAGCACCCTCTGCCCCGTTGTTACCATGGTCGCCACCGTAGCCAGGAATAGCGCGGCCGCCGGAGACTGGGGGCCGTCTCTTTGCTACTTTCATGGGGGGTATATTGACATAGTTGCCACGCTTGGCGAGCGGGTTGGCAACCGCAGTGTTTTTAGTGTTGTTTTACTGTTGACAGAAAGATGCTGCTGCCCATCCTCTGCCTCAGTTTCCCTCTGTCGCCTTTTACGACACCCACGGGAAGATATGGGGTAGTGGGTATTCTTACCCGCTAGTACACGGGGCATCCGTGGTTTTCTTCATCAGTCAGTCTTTTTGTTTTCTGTTCAGTCATTTAGTCACAACACTATTTTTGATTCATCAAAACCTGTCAACCCAGTAAACGTCAGGCAGCTTCGTTTACTTAAAAATACGACTTTAGATATGTAACTGCAAACACAAACGGTATTCCTCGATTTTGTTATCATCAGTTTATTCAATGAAGGTTTATTAATCTTCCTCTCACCGGATGTCGCAAGTTGGGACTGAGGTGAAGCTTTTTGTTATACAACGTCATTCAATTGAGAAGTTAGTTTTAAATAAAAGTTTACCCGTTTTTAGAGTATTATATTAATACACAAAACAATGCCTCAGTGGTTTGCTCTTCAATTTTTTTTTTTACTTTTAGGAATATCCTTTCATTGGTTTATTCATTTCTAATCTAATTAATATAAAATATAACTAACATTACAGAAAGAAAAATATATCCTTACATTTTCCTAACAAATAAATTCATCTTATTCCAAATTGAAATAGGAATTAACGCGCGTGTGTGTATGTGTGCGCAGGAGTGCAGCCTGTCGCCGCTGCCGGCGGGGCGCGGCGACGCGGCGTACTCGCCGGCCGGGCAGCGCGTGTCGGAGCGCCACCAGCTGTACGTGAAGCCGCTCACCTCGCCGCCGCCCACTCACCACCACCTCACCTACCGCTTCAGCCGCAGCCCCGCCAAGGTACCTCGCCGATTAGGGCTACCGACCCTACTATGATCATTTATCATGTTTACTCTATTTAAACCTCATTTAAGCGAGCCGTGGTAGCTCAGAAGCAATTAATGAAATCGTTAATTGCTATTTACCACTAGTTAAGCAGTGAAGGATAAACATCCAAAAAAAAATTAACAAAGGTAATCTGCATGTCTGAGAAATAAAACAAATATTTTGAAGACTAGCCTAGCAGACTTTTTTGCTCTAAAATTCTCTCGAAAATGACAGCAACGCATTGCATTATGCTAATTAAATGAGGATAAATTTAGATGTGTACGTTTGTCCACATTATTTTTGATTGAAGATTTTGTGTGCTCTTTGAAGTGATTATATTGATACGTAATGGTGGTTACGTGATCGCAGGATTTGCACGCGATCAACACGCTGGTGTCGTGCGAGGTGGGCGGCACGAAGCGCGGCGCGGAGGCGGGCGACGTGGTGAAGCGGCCGCGCTGCGCCGCGCCCGGCGTCGCGCGCAAGCTGCAGGGGCTCGTCAGCGACCGCCAGGCCGTCTAGAGGTGCGTGTGCACTGTGCACGTGCTGACTGCAGGGCTCGTCAGCGACCGCCAGGCCGTCTAGAGGTGCGTGTGCACTGTGCACGTGCTGACTGCAGGGCTCGTCAGCGACCGCCAGGCCGTCTAGAGGTGCGTGTGCACTGTGCACGTGCTGACTGCAGGGCTCGTCAGCGACCGCCAGGCCGTCTAGAGGTGCGTGTGCACTGTGCACGTGCTGACTGCAGGGCTCGTCAGCGACCGCCAGGCCGTCTAGAGGTGCGTGTGCACTGTGCACGTGCTGACTGCAGGGCTCGTCAGCGACCGCCAGGCCGTCTAGAGGTGCGTGTGCACTGTGCACGTGCTGACTGCAGGGCTCGTCAGCGACCGCCAGGCCGTCTAGAGGTGCGTGTGCACTGTGCACATGCTGACTGCAGGGCTCGTCAGCGACCGCCAGGCCGTCTAGAGGTGCGTGTGCACTGTGCACGTGCTGACTGCAGGGCTCGTCAGCGACCGCCAGGCCGTCTAGAGGTGCGTGTGCACGTGCTGACTGCAGGGCTCGTCAGCGACCGCCAGGCCGTCTAGAGGTGCGTGTGCACTGTGCACGTGCTGACTGCAGGGCTCGTCAGCGACCGCCAGGCCGTCTAGAGGTGCGTGTGCACTGTGCACGTGCTGACTGCAGGGCTCGTCAGCGACCGCCAGGCCGTCTAGAAGTGCGTGTGCACTGTGCACGTGCTGACTGCAGGGCTCGTCAGCGACCGCCAGGCCGTCTAGAGGTGCGTGTGCACTGTGCACGTGCTGACTGCAGGGCTCGTCAGCGACCGCCAGGCCGTCTAGAGGTGCGTGTGCACTGTGCACGTGCTGACTGCAGGGCTCGTCAGCGACCGCCAGGCCGTCTAGATGTGCGTGTGCACTGTGCACGTGCTGACTGCAGGGCTCGTCAGCGACCGCCAGGCCGTCTAGAGGTGCGTGTGCACTGTGCACGTGCTGACTGCAGGGCTCGTCAGCGACCGCCAGGCCGTCTAGAGGTGCGTGTGCACTGTGCACGTGCTGACTGCAGGGCTCGTCAGCGACCGCCAGGCCGTCTAGAGGTGCGTGTGCACTGTGCACGTGCTGACTGCAGGGCTCGTCAGCGACCGCCAGGCCGTCTAAGAGGTGCGTGTGCACTGTGCACATGCTGACTGCAGGGCTCGTCAGCGACCGCCAGGCCGTCTAGAGGTGCGTGTGCACTGTGCACGTGCTGACTGCAGGGCTCGTCAGCGACCGCCAGGCCGTCTAGAGGTGCGTGTGCACTGTGCACGTGCTGACTGCAGGGCTCGTCAGCGACCGCCAGGCCGTCTAGAGGTGCGTGTGCACTGTGCACGTGCTGACTGCAGGGCTCGTCAGCGACCGCCAGGCCGTCTAGAGGTGCGTGTGCACTGTGCACGTGCTGACTGCAGGGCTCGTCAGCGACCGCCAGGCCGTCTAGAGGTGCGTGTGCACTGTGCACGTGCTGACTGCAGGGCTCGTCAGCGACCGCCAGGCCGTCTAGAGGTGCGTGTGCACTGTGCACGTGCTGACTGCAGGGCTCGTCAGCGACCGCCAGGCCGTCTAGAGGTGCGTGTGCACTGTGCACGTGCTGACTGCAGGGCTCGTCAGCGACCGCCAGGCCGTCTAGAGGTGCGTGTGCACTGTGCACGTGCTGACTGCAGGGCTCGTCAGCGACCGCCAGGCCGTCTAGAGGTGCGTGTGCACTGTGCACGTGCTGACTGCAGGGCTCGTCAGCGACCGCCAGGCCGTCTAGAGGTGCGTGTGCACTGTGCACGTGCTGACTGCAGGGCTCGTCAGCGACCGCCAGGCCGTCTAGAGGTGCGTGTGCACTGTGCACGTGCTGACTGCAGGGCTCGTCAGCGACCGCCAGGCCGTCTAGAGGTGCGTGTGCACTGTACACGTGCTGACTGCAGGGCTCGTCAGCGACCGCCAGGCCGTCTAGAGGTGCGTGTGCACTGTGCACGTGCTGACTGCAGGGCTCGTCAGCGACCGCCAGGCCGTCTAGAGGTGCGTGTGCACTGTGCACGTGCTGACTGCAGGGCTCGTCAGCGACCGCCAGGCCGTCTAGAGGTGCGTGTGCACTGTGCACGTGCTGACTGCAGGGCTCGTCAGCGACCGCCAGGCCGTCTAGAGGTGCGTGTGCACTGTGCACGTGCTGACTGCAGGGCTCGTCAGCGACCGCCAGGCCGTCTAGAGGTGCGTGTGCACTGTGCACATGCTGACTGCAGGGCTCGTCAGCGACCGCCAGGCCGTCTAGAGGTGCGTGTGCACTGTGCACGTGCTGACTGCAGGGCTCGTCAGCGACCGCCAGGCCGTCTAGAGGTGCGTGTGCACGTGCTGACTGCAGGGCTCGTCAGCGACCGCCAGGCCGTCTAGAGGTGCGTGTGCACTGTGCACGTGCTGACTGCAGGGCTCGTCAGCGACCGCCAGGCCGTCTAGAGGTGCGTGTGCACTGTGCACGTGCTGACTGCAGGGCTCGTCAGCGACCGCCAGGCCGTCTAGAGGTGCGTGTGCACTGTGCACGTGCTGACTGCAGGGCTCGTCAGCGACCGCCAGGCCGTCTAGAGGTGCGTGTGCACTGTGCACATGCTGACTGCAGGGCTCGTCAGCGACCGCCAGGCCGTCTAGAGGTGCGTGTGCACTGTGCACGTGCTGACTGCAGGGCTCGTCAGCGACCGCCAGGCCGTCTAGAGGTGCGTGTGCACTGTGCACGTGCTGACTGCAGGGCTCGTCAGCGACCGCCAGGCCGTCTAGAGGTGCGTGTGCACTGTGCACGTGCTGACTGCAGGGCTCGTCAGCGACCGCCAGGCCGTCTAGAGGTGCGTGTGCACTGTGCACGTGCTGACTGCAGGGCTCGTCAGCGACCGCCAGGCCGTCTAGAGGTGCGTGTGCACTGTGCACGTGCTGACTGCAGGGCTCGTCAGCGACCGCCAGGCCGTCTAGATGTGCGTGTGCACTGTGCACGTGCTGACTGCAGGGCTCGTCAGCGACCGCCAGGCCGTCTAGAGGTGCGTGTGCACTGTGCACGTGCTGACTGCAGGGCTCGTCAGCGACCGCCAGGCCGTCTAGAGGTGCGTGTGCACTGTGCACGTGCTGACTGCAGGGCTCGTCAGCGACCGCCAGGCCGTCTAGAGGTGCGTGTGCACTGTGCACGTGCTGACTGCAGGGCTCGTCAGCGACCGCCAGGCCGTCTAGAGGTGCGTGTGCACTGTGCACATGCTGACTGCAGGGCTCGTCAGCGACCGCCAGGCCGTCTAGAGGTGCGTGTGCACTGTGCACGTGCTGACTGCAGGGCTCGTCAGCGACCGCCAGGCCGTCTAGAGGTGCGTGTGCACTGTGCACGTGCTGACTGCAGGGCTCGTCAGCGACCGCCAGGCCGTCTAGAGGTGCGTGTGCACTGTGCACGTGCTGACTGCAGGGCTCGTCAGCGACCGCCAGGCCGTCTAGAGGTGCGTGTGCACTGTGCACGTGCTGACTGCAGGGCTCGTCAGCGACCGCCAGGCCGTCTAGAGGTGCGTGTGCACTGTGCACGTGCTGACTGCAGGGCTCGTCAGCGACCGCCAGGCCGTCTAGAGGTGCGTGTGCACTGTGCACGTGCTGACTGCAGGGCTCGTCAGCGACCGCCAGGCCGTCTAGAGGTGCGTGTGCACTGTGCACGTGCTGACTGCAGGGCTCGTCAGCGACCGCCAGGCCGTCTAGATGTGCGTGTGCACTGTGCACGTGCTGACTGCAGGGCTCGTCAGCGACCGCCAGGCCGTCTAGAGGTGCGTGTGCACTGTGCACGTGCTGACTGCAGGGCTCGTCAGCGACCGCCAGGCCGTCTAGATGTGCGTGTGCACTGTGCACGTGCTGACTGCAGGGCTCGTCAGCGACCGCCAGGCCGTCTAGAGGTGTGTGTGCACTGTGCACGTGCTGACTGCAGGGCTCGTCAGCGACCGCCAGGCCGTCTAGAGGTGCGTGTGCACTGTGCACGTGCTGACTGCAGGGCTCGTCAGCGACCGCCAGGCCGTCTAGAGGTGCGTGTGCACTGTGCACGTGCTGACTGCAGGGCTCGTCAGCGACCGCCAGGCCGTCTAGAGGTGCGTGTGCACTGTGCACGTGCTGACTACAGGGCTCGTCAGCGACCGCCAGGCCGTCTAGAGGTGCGTGTGCACTGTGCACGTGCTGACTGCAGGGCTCGTCAGCGACCGCCAGGCCGTCTAGAGGTGCGTGTGCACTGTACACGTGCTGACTGCAGGGCTCGTCAGCGACCGCCAGGCCGTCTAGAGGTGCGTGTGCACTGTGCACGTGCGCACTGCAGGGCTCGTCAGCGACCGCCAGGCCGTCTAGAGGTGCGTGTGCACTGTGCACGTGCTGACTGCAGGGCTCGTCAGCGACCGCCAGGCCGTCTAGAGGTGCGTGTGCACTGTACACGTGCTGACTGCAGGGCTCGTCAGCGACCGCCAGGCCGTCTAGAGGTGCGTGTGCACTGTGCACGTGCTGACTGCAGGGCTCGTCAGCGACCGCCAGGCCGTCTAGATGTGCGTGTGCACTGTGCACGTGCTGACTGCAGGGCTCGTCAGCGACCGCCAGGCCGTCTAGAGGTGCGTGTGCACTGTGCACGTGCTGACTGCAGGGCTCGTCAGCGACCGCCAGGCCGTCTAGAGGTGCGTGTGCACTGTGCACGTGCTGACTGCAGGGCTCGTCAGCGACCGCCAGGCCGTCTAGAGGTGCGTGTGCACTGTGCACGTGCTGACTGCAGGGCTCGTCAGCGACCGCCAGGCCGTCTAGAGGTGCGTGTGCACTGTGCACGTGCTGACTACAGGGCTCGTCAGCGACCGCCAGGCCGTCTAGAGGTGCGTGTGCACTGTGCACGTGCTGACTGCAGGGCTCGTCAGCGACCGCCAGGCCGTCTAGAGGTGCGTGTGCACTGTGCACGTGCTGACTGCAGGGCTCGTCAGCGACCGCCAGGCCGTCTAGAGGTGCGTGTGCACTGTGCACGTGCTGACTGCAGGGCTCGTCAGCGACCGCCAGGCCGTCTAGAGGTGCGTGTGCACTGTACACGTGCTGACTGCAGGGCTCGTCAGCGACCGCCAGGCCGTCTAGAGGTGCGTGTGCACTGTACACGTGCTGACTGCAGGGCTCGTCAGCGACCGCCAGGCCGTCTAGAGGTGCGTGTGCACTGTGCACGTGCGCACTGCAGGGCTCGTCAGCGACCGCCAGGCCGTCTAGAGGTGCGTGTGCACTGTGCACGTGCTGACTGCAGGGCTCGTCAGCGACCGCCAGGCCGTCTAGAGGTGCGTGTGCACTGTACACGTGCTGACTGCAGGGCTCGTCAGCGACCGCCAGGCCGTCTAGAGGTGCGTGTGCACTGTACACGTGCTGACTGCAGGGCTCGTCAGCGACCGCCAGGCCGTCTAGAGGTGCGTGTGCACTGTGCACGTGCTGACTGCAGGGCTCGTCAGCGACCGCCAGGCCGTCTAGAGGTGCGTGTGCACTGTGCACGTGCGCACTGCAGGGCTCGTCAGCGACCGCCAGGCCGTCTAGAGGTGCGTGTGCACTGTGCACGTGCTGACTGCAGGGCTCGTCAGCGACCGCCAGGCCGTCTAGAGGTGCGTGTGCACTGTGCACGTGCGCACTGCAGGGCTCGTCAGCGACCGCCAGGCCGTCTAGAGGTGCGTGTGCACTGTGCACGTGCTGACTGCAGGGCTCGTCAGCGACCGCCAGGCCGTCTAGAGGTGCGTGTGCACTGTGCACGTGCTGACTGCAGGGCTCGTCAGCGACCGCCAGGCCGTCTAGAGGTGCGTGTGCACTGTGCACGTGCTGACTGCAGGGCTCGTCAGCGACCGCCAGGCCGTCTAGAGGTGCGTGTGCACTGTGCACGTGCTGACTGCAGGGCTCGTCAGCGACCGCCAGGCCGTCTAAGAGGTGCGTGTGCACTGTGCACATGCTGACTGCAGGGCTCGTCAGCGACCGCCAGGCCGTCTAGAGGTGCGTGTGCACTGTGCACGTGCTGACTGCAGGGCTCGTCAGCGACCGCCAGGCCGTCTAGAGGTGCGTGTGCACTGTGCACGTGCTGACTGCAGGGCTCGTCAGCGACCGCCAGGCCGTCTAGAGGTGCGTGTGCACTTTGCACGTGCTGACTGCAGGGCTCGTCAGCGACCGCCAGGCCGTCTAGAGGTGCGTGTGCACTGTGCACGTGCTGACTGCAGGGCTCGTCAGCGACCGCCAGGCCGTCTAGAGGTGCGTGTGCACTGTGCACGTGCTGACTGCAGGGCTCGTCAGCGACCGCCAGGCCGTCTAGAGGTGCGTGTGCACTGTGCACGTGCTGACTGCAGGGCTCGTCAGCGACCGCCAGGCCGTCTAGAGGTGCGTGTGCACTGTGCACGTGCTGACTGCAGGGCTCGTCAGCGACCGCCAGGCCGTCTAGAGGTGCGTGTGCACTGTGCACGTGCTGACTGCAGGGCTCGTCAGCGACCGCCAGGCCGTCTAGAGGTGCGTGTGCACTGTGCACATGCTGACTGCAGGGCTCGTCAGCGACCGCCAGGCCGTCTAGAGGTGCGTGTGCACTGTGCACGTGCTGACTGCAGGGCTCGTCAGCGACCGCCAGGCCGTCTAGAGGTGCGTGTGCACTGTGCACGTGCTGACTGCAGGGCTCGTCAGCGACCGCCAGGCCGTCTAGATGTGCGTGTGCACTGTGCACGTGCTGACTGCAGGGCTCGTCAGCGACCGCCAGGCCGTCTAGAGGTGCGTGTGCACTGTGCACGTGCTGACTGCAGGGCTCGTCAGCGACCGCCAGGCCGTCTAGATGTGCGTGTGCACTGTGCACGTGCTGACTGCAGGGCTCGTCAGCGACCGCCAGGCCGTCTAGAGGTGCGTGTGCACTGTGCACGTGCTGACTGCAGGGCTCGTCAGCGACCGCCAGGCCGTCTAGAGGTGCGTGTGCACTGTGCACGTGCTGACTGCAGGGCTCGTCAGCGACCGCCAGGCCGTCTAGAGGTGCGTGTGCACTGTGCACGTGCTGACTGCAGGGCTCGTCAGCGACCGCCAGGCCGTCTAGAGGTGCGTGTGCACTGTGCACGTGCTGACTACAGGGCTCGTCAGCGACCGCCAGGCCGTCTAGAGGTGCGTGTGCACTGTGCACGTGCTGACTGCAGGGCTCGTCAGCGACCGCCAGGCCGTCTAGAGGTGCGTGTGCACTGTGCACGTGCTGACTGCAGGGCTCGTCAGCGACCGCCAGGCCGTCTAGAGGTTCGTGTGCACTGTGCACGTGCTGACTGCAGGGCTCGTCAGCGACCGCCAGGCCGTCTAGAGGTGCGTGTGCACTGTACACGTGCTGACTGCAGGGCTCGTCAGCGACCGCCAGGCCGTCTAGAGGTGCGTGTGCACTGTACACGTGCTGACTGCAGGGCTCGTCAGCGACCGCCAGGCCGTCTAGAGGTGCGTGTGCACTGTGCACGTGCGCACTGCAGGGCTCGTCAGCGACCGCCAGGCCGTCTAGAGGTGCGTGTGCACTGTGCACGTGCTGACTGCAGGGCTCGTCAGCGACCGCCAGGCCGTCTAGAGGTGCGTGTGCACTGTACACGTGCTGACTGCAGGGCTCGTCAGCGACCGCCAGGCCGTCTAGAGGTGCGTGTGCACTGTACACGTGCTGACTGCAGGGCTCGTCAGCGACCGCCAGGCCGTCTAGAGGTGCGTGTGCACTGTGCACGTGCTGACTGCAGGGCTCGTCAGCGACCGCCAGGCCGTCTAGAGGTGCGTGTGCACTGTGCACGTGCGCACTGCAGGGCTCGTCAGCGACCGCCAGGCCGTCTAGAGGTGCGTGTGCACTGTGCACGTGCTGACTGCAGGGCTCGTCAGCGACCGCCAGGCCGTCTAGATGTGCGTGTGCACTGTGCACGTGCTGACTGCAGGGCTCGTCAGCGACCGCCAGGCCGTCTAGAGGTGCGTGTGCACTGTGCACGTGCTGACTGCAGGGCTCGTCAGCGACCGCCAGGCCGTCTAGAGGTGCGTGTGCACTGTGCACGTGCTGACTGCAGGGCTCGTCAGCGACCGCCAGGCCGTCTAGAGGTGCGTGTGCACTGTGCACGTGCTGACTGCAGGGCTCGTCAGCGACCGCCAGGCCGTCTAGAGGTGCGTGTGCACTGTGCACGTGCTGACTACAGGGCTCGTCAGCGACCGCCAGGCCGTCTAGAGGTGCGTGTGCACTGTGCACGTGCTGACTGCAGGGCTCGTCAGCGACCGCCAGGCCGTCTAGAGGTGCGTGTGCACTGTGCACGTGCTGACTGCAGGGCTCGTCAGCGACCGCCAGGCCGTCTAGAGGTTCGTGTGCACTGTGCACGTGCTGACTGCAGGGCTCGTCAGCGACCGCCAGGCCGTCTAGAGGTGCGTGTGCACTGTACACGTGCTGACTGCAGGGCTCGTCAGCGACCGCCAGGCCGTCTAGAGGTGCGTGTGCACTGTACACGTGCTGACTGCAGGGCTCGTCAGCGACCGCCAGGCCGTCTAGAGGTGCGTGTGCACTGTGCACGTGCGCACTGCAGGGCTCGTCAGCGACCGCCAGGCCGTCTAGAGGTGCGTGTGCACTGTGCACGTGCTGACTGCAGGGCTCGTCAGCGACCGCCAGGCCGTCTAGAGGTGCGTGTGCACTGTACACGTGCTGACTGCAGGGCTCGTCAGCGACCGCCAGGCCGTCTAGAGGTGCGTGTGCACTGTACACGTGCTGACTGCAGGGCTCGTCAGCGACCGCCAGGCCGTCTAGAGGTGCGTGTGCACTGTGCACGTGCTGACTGCAGGGCTCGTCAGCGACCGCCAGGCCGTCTAGAGGTGCGTGTGCACTGTGCACGTGCGCACTGCAGGGCTCGTCAGCGACCGCCAGGCCGTCTAGAGGTGCGTGTGCACTGTGCACGTGCTGACTGCAGGGCTCGTCAGCGACCGCCAGGCCGTCTAGAGGTGCGTGTGCACTGTGCACGTGCGCACTGCAGGGCTCGTCAGCGACCGCCAGGCCGTCTAGAGGTGCGTGTGCACTGTGCACGTGCTGACTGCAGGGCTCGTCAGCGACCGCCAGGCCGTCTAGAGGTGCGTGTGCACTGTGCACGTGCTGACTGCAGGGCTCGTCAGCGACCGCCAGGCCGTCTAGAGGTGCGTGTGCACTGTGCACGTGCTGACTGCAGGGCTCGTCAGCGACCGCCAGGCCGTCTAGAGGTGCGTGTGCACTGTGCACGTGCTGACTGCAGGGCTCGTCAGCGACCGCCAGGCCGTCTAGAGGTGCGTGTGCACCGTGCACATGCAGGGCCTCGGGAGTCGTGCCTTACAACCACACCCGAAAATCAACAAAATGTGCTTTTGCTTTTGCATTCATGGCAGACCTTTCACCTTTTTTATAAAGGTGAAGCCTTTATAAGAAGCGACAAGCGTTATTCAGTATGAGACTTACACTTGAATTTTCATTTTCATGGTTGTTGATTCCTTGGTTTGAATGTTTGTACTATTGGCGTTTTCGCTTACTAATGCATTGAGCTATGTTATTTACATTGTTTTACTGTAGTATCATTATATTTGTATCCATAGTAATATACTTTCAATATTAAGTTATAAGTAACTATTGTTGAAAATGAGCTGTTGATTGATTGGTAATTTCCTATAGTACGGAATATTTGCCGTAATAAGCGTGCCGTGTGAAGTCTTACCGCCGCGTAGCCTCGCACCATTGAAGCTGCTCTTGTCTTTAGTTTGGGTATATTACGGCTGGAATTTTATCCGAGAATTTAGACCTGGCATACTATAGACCAACAAAGAATGATGTTTGACAGACGTGTGACCAGTTCTGATTTGTTTATGCATTTGGCTACAATATGGAGAGTTCTGTATAGGTCTGTATAGGTACGTCACATTTGTTTGTGACATTAGAAGCACAATAATAATTAGTCTTGATATAAATGGTGAAATTTTCAACCAATTTTTTTTTATTGTGACTGTTAAAAGATTTTTTCACACTACATTGTACGTTACCACACAATATTCAAAATACATAAGTAGTATAACAAAATAATGAATTAACTGACCTGACTGACAACTTTGACAGTTGTATGCCCTTCAAAACTTTAGCCCAACATGATAAAAAAAAAAAATATTTTGGAATAATGTTGTATCATCTAATGTAATGGTTGTTTTAAAAGTAAACTTTTTTTGCTTGCAGACTAAATCAGCCTGAATGTCACACTTGGATGGAACACTCAATGGATTTAATTTTATAGTCATATTTATTTAATATTACCAAAAATGTGCTTATGCTCTCTAGATGATTTCTTTAGTTTGCGATCGTTTGTAAACCTTTGACGAAATTTGACTTTGAAATTTAAATCAATTCGTGTATAATCGAAATTTAACAAGTCACAATGAGAACAGCCTTTGGACTGTTATTAATAATAATCGGTGGCATTGGTGCTAGAATAATTGTCAGGTGAATAGTTCATTGGGATTGCACTGACAGTAATGAAGTATATTGATCTCATTTCTTATTTATGCTGGGTGTTTATAGTATTGATTTGCCATATAACGTAACTTGCTCATTGCTATTGTAAGTTTTAAGTTATGTTTTACGTATTTAAAAATTTTAAAGGCTGTGGATCTTTACGAATCCAATTATATTAATATGAGCTGGCTTTTTATTACTGCCCTTGTGGCACACTTGCTACATTTATAATGTAAAATGACCAAGAGAATATTTCGTATAAGTGTATAATCATTTTTATATTTGTATAAATCAAGACCATTTCGGCTTTTGTTGACACTTTTTATGACAAAATCTTTAAATAAATTAACTAAACTAAATGTTTATGATTTCACGTTAAGGGTAGGTACAAGTTACCTCGTAGTAAGTTCCTCATGTTTAATGACTGGATTTCGTACTATTCAGTTGTAATATATTTTATTTGCTTCCATTAAATTTAATTATTTCTTAATTCTTAAGTGATCAGAGGTTTAAAATCAATTTTGTTTTAACATTAATCAAAATTAAATGATTGTATATTTCAGACATAACCATTTTATCATGTATTCTTCATAGATTTTACGTTGTAGAATAAATAATATAAAATATTACATACTCAAATAATCATGTTTTATTTTTTCCTTGACATAAAATGGCACATGATTGAATTCTATTCAACACCTCATCAATTAGTCTTTTTACCCTCCTCTGTGTCTTCAAGAACCCCAAACTTGGAAAATTCGCCTGTTTCGCTTTCGCTGTTTCACCATCGTTGGGTTAAAGTGTTGTTGAGTGCATAATGAATACCCGCGCAACGCTGGTCGTTCTCACAAGTATAAAATATGGTTTCAACATTTTCGAATGGAGGATATACCTCCATTTGTCAGAGTCTTTATCAGTCACCCTCCTGTGACCATAGGTGCAGGAAATCACTCCGAAATGTCATGATTTTTAATAAGTTCAATTTAACGAAATGTAAACTAACCCAAGTAGTAAATCTGTAATAAAGATTTACTTCCTACACCTTGGCATCTTGAACAGATTATTACAAATTTGTAATTTTTGCCAATAGATATTACGTAATATCTATTGGCAAGCCAATGACCGTCAGTGTGAGGCAAAGCTCTTTACAGCTCTCCGCACTAAAGTTACAGACAGGTTACCAATGCTTTATTTAGTCATGGCAGGTTCTGGGAAAATAATCTGATAACACGGCCCGGAGCGGTTTTTCATAAAGTCCCCAGTCGCCTAAAATGTCCTTGGTCATTTTGTGAGCCAGGTCCAATATTTCTTTTCTCTTCGGTTCTGATTATCACGAGGTTTTGTACCTTAGTATCGATCAAAAACTATTCTTGACTGTGCCTGATCGATTAATACTATATCAGGCCCAATAGAACCTGGCGTGGTCATTAACGAACTCGACCTCCGGCGAGTACGTAGATCCACGAGAGTGCTTGGCATATAGTGTATTTATCTATGGTGCTTGGTGTAGGAACCTATAGGTATATAGAAGGCTACTAAGTTGTGTCCATGCAAATACTTAAAAAAATATATTAGACATAGAGAAACAGGAGGGGAGAAGCCAAAGCATTATTTTCCGATTTCAAAGTGTCTGTCATTTTTTGCGGGGGGAAATCTGCGTCACGCACACTTTTTCAGACTTCCACACAAAAATAATGTTCTGTCATTACGAAACATACATAATAATTAAAATAATACATTAACAATTTCACACACACATAGATATATTCTGTCATAGGCCTGGTCCACAGTGCAAGTCTAGCGCGGTTGCGACGACGGGCGCGAAGTATCAAACCAAAAAGTAAAGTACAAAAAAACGTATCAAAAGTCCTTAGTGTAATGACTAAGGCGGGCGCCTAGCGCGTCGGGCATGTGCTAGATAGCGCGCGTAGTTTTCAAACGTTCCGCGCGTTTTGGCCACACTACGGCCCTAGTCAGCAAGCGATCCAATGCGCGGGTGCGGGGGTATCAAAACAGTTCGGTCTTATCGCTCGGCGTTAGCGCGTCTTCAATTTTTTAATAATTTTAAGTGATATTTTACTCATGATATAATCAAATCTTGACACGGACATTCGAGTGTTCTCAAAGAATTTTCTAAGATACAATCTCAATTCTTCATACATAGTAAAAAATTCTCCGTTTATTTCTGTTCTTATTTACATCGTACACACCCTCAGTTCAATTCCTATCTCAGGATAGAAATGTCTAGTAAAGATACTAAATCCTTTCCAATGGTTTGCAACACCTGAAATACGGTCTAAGGCCCGTATTCACAAACGACACATACATAAGTATGGTAGCAACACTATGCTAAGTAAGGTATTTCTCACTGCGTTCGTGATGGCAGGCCGTTCATTTCATGAACAATACTTAGTGGACTCTTTGTTGTGCGGACACATAGCAGTGAATGGGGCGCCGTGATTGGTTAACGTTGTGACGCGACTTCACTCGAGTTGAATGGCAGATAAAAAATAATAACACGTGTTGTTTTCTTTCAGGTAAAAGACGTTACTGGTACTGTTATTATAGGGTACCTATGCATAAGTATTATTAAAATAATGTGGATTTGAAACTGTTGATAGGTAGATTAACTGAATTTTTATTACAAATCTGAAAACTCCCAGATGAATAAAATCTTAAGGCCACTAGTAACTTTCAAAAGATCTGCATTTATTAGAGGCAGAAAGGCAGAAGTATATTTATTGCGATATCTTTTGAAAACCTATAGTGACTTTAAAATTCATTGGCACTGTAATAATCAAAAGGATTTTGAAAGTGACGTACCTCTTTTCTTGTGCTAATCGTTCTTCAAGGTGGGCAGGTTGATGTGATCTACACTGATTTTGAAAAAGCTTTCGATCGTGTGGATCACATGATCCTGCTCAACAAATTACAAATATTAGGGATTCACGGTGACTTGCTCCGGTGGACTGAATCATATCTCACAAACCGCTCACAAGCAGTCGTGATAGGTGGTTTCCGTTCGAGCTACATAAACATACCTACAGGTGTTCCTCAGGGCTCTCACTTAGGTCCACTTTTTTACAATGCCTACCTATATGACATTGGTTCGTGCATTGTACACACAAATTACCTCATGTATGCAGATGATAAGAAGATTTTTTGTAAAATTAACACCATACATGACTGCCTATTGATACAAAAGGACCTGGACCGTTTATTTGAATATTACAAAATAAATAATATAACTGTTAATGCAAGAAAGTGCGAATGTATTAGTTTTACACGGAAATCTAAGCCAATTCTAAATAAATATCACTTTGACGGATTAGAAATCAGCCGAAAAGTAAGTGTTAGGGATTTAGGCGTAAATTTTGATCATAAAATGATACTATCCGAACACATTGATTACGTTATCAGTAAAGCCTATAAAAATCTTGGTTTTGTTCTTCGCATCTGTAAACCATTCTCGAATATTAATGCAATTAAAATGGTTTATTTTGCGTATGTCAGAAGTGTTTTGGAATATGCTAGTTCGATATGGTCTCCACAGTACAATGTCTACAAAAGCCGCCTTGAGCGTATTCAAAAAATATTTGTTAATCACCTTAACTTTCGCTGTCGGAATAAAATCGATACTTACACAGACAGTTGCACTGAGCACGGTCTCTTATCTTTGGAACACAGGCGCATTTTGCTTGACATGGCTTTGTTATATGATATAATAAACAGTAATATTGACTGTCCATATCTTGTCTCAAGAATCACCTTTCGTACTCCAAAATTCCGCACCCGCAATACTACATTGTTACAGACTCCCCGGCATCATTCAAACTACTGTCGAAACAATGTTCTTTCGCGGCTTGCTCGTACATATAATGAACAATTTGGACACATTGACCTCTTTGCGAAATCTAAACTTACGTTTAAAGATTACATCAAGAAAACTTTTAAGAAATAGAGCAGTTGAAGTTAAAATCACATACAATCATATATTCTCTCATCTATTTTTTCTATATGTTTTTTTTAAGTACTTAAGTTATTTCATTTAATATATATTATAATTAATTATTTGTATTATGTTTATATATTTAAGCATTTAATATGTATATATACATAAGTAAAAAAAAATTATATATATATATATATATAAAGGTAATGTAATATATCATTCTACCTGACTATCTCTCCTGATCTGTAAACTTATGACCACCTTCATTACATTGAATTGCTTATAATTTTGCTTATAATTTATCTATTAGATTGTTCTTCTTTCCTTTTCTTCTAACAACAATACACCTACCATCAAGCAATATAAGGGAAACCTGTTATTGGCCATACTTTTAGTTTATTACATTAATGTTAATATTTTCTATATACGCTGTTGGTTTTCTAAATAAATAAATAAATAAATGTGCATTTTTACATACATACTACATCATTATAGTTTCCGTTTCTGTAAATAATGACTTTAGAAAAATAACAAAACTATCCTCAGGCGCGGATAACGCCGAACGGCGTCTTCCAGAGGTTATCAACATTGAAACATTTGGATTAAATATTTATATATTATTTATTTTAGCTAGGTATTTTATTTTATAGAATTAGAGAAAAGTAATAGGTTCATACTACGAGCAATCTTCATTTCATAGTTGCTAGTTAAACATTTTGCTGCGTTGATATGATTCGCTAGTTTTTTTTTTATATTCTTCATCATCTCTAGTGTAAAAAGGAAAAAAAAAGAGCAGCCAGAAAATTAAAACGAAAACGGCTTATTAATAAAATCCAACATCTTGGATTGTTAAAACCGTTCATATTGGTAATCATTGTTTCGCATACTTGTGAGAGTAGGTACTTAAACAAAACTACAACTATGAAAGTGTTCATAATACTTATTTTATAATATCAACAATCATCAAACAACATGTAGGCTCACAGCGTACCTATGCCAGAAACATTATTCCGAGTCTTCTTAGTTGGGTAAACTTATGTCGTCTACATCCTATTGGTGACGTACTTTCCGCACAAGATTTATTATATTAACATATGTTACAGATCTTTTTTTCATTGGAACAAGATCTAATTCGTAAGCGATCAGTTGAGCAAACGCTTTGTTTCGGTGGTCAGTTGGTTCCCCGTTTACAAAATTCAAAATCGGGTAATTGTGATACGTCACATTTATACTCATTAGAATCGAAAATGTTGCGTTTATATAAATATGCATCCTGCATGTCCTGTGACGATACCTGTGTCTCTTTATTTTGTCTAGATGTGACTTTTTTTGCATCAACATTATCAAGATGATAATGTTGATCATCACATAGCTTTCTTTTTGGCGAACCAAATTGTCTCACACCGTCACTCAATAAACTCGGTGACGATGGTCGAGCCTCACCTTCCAAGACCACCAAGAGAAAGTCATTATTAATTATTAAGCGAAACAAGTTACGCTGCACTAGAAATAGTATATAACTTAAAACCCCTCTCTTCCTCTCAACTAATAATTGAAAACACTACTTATTATACTTAATACATTTAAAATAGTAGACTAAATACTATTATTAAAAGTATTTTTAACTTTAAAAAATCAGAAAAAAGGTTTGCAATCCCTGGTCATATTTAAAATTCTGTCTAAACAAGCAAGAATCATTTTCATGTGCGGGAAACGCTGATCGGTGTCAAAGTGTTTGAATATGAGATGCGTCCGACGCCTATCGGAGTTAGCTCTTTGAACCGCCCGCCCCTGCGTAATAAAGGCGATTTTTCGAGCCACATTGAATGGGTTAACACTCAAGTGACGTTTATGAAACAAAATTTCGTCCACTGTGCGTTAAAGCCTACTGTGCGCACGCATAGTATCGTTCTTGAATACGGGTGTAATAAGCACACCAAGAGCTCGCTCGATACTGTGGGTGGCCACGGCACGCGCCCGCAACAGGCCTAGCCCAAATCGCCGCGCATTCACTGTGGACGCACACATAGAGTAATGAAGTGACGCAACTACATTGACAAGTTGCATACAGGCATGGATGTTACAACTATCTATAAGCATTATCGATGAAATGGTGGATATAGGACTATTTATTACTACTGTAATTACCATAGACTGGGAATATACTGGCGTATAGACCGGCATTTTGTGCAAGGGAGAAGAAAATTCCTTATGGCAAAATGCAAGATAGTAAGGCCGGCCACATACATACGGAATTCCGTTTCGATATTCCGATTCGGAATCCCGAACGCAGCAAGTCCATATAAAATCTATGAACCGCCACAGACGTACGGTATTTTTCCGTTCGAAATTTTGCGGGCAAAACGGGATTTCGTATGTGTGTGGCCGACCCGTTCGGAATTCCGTATGTATGTGACTGGCCTAAAGGAAACCAAATCTCATGACTGTAACCAACTTCGAATAACAAGTCGGCACGTAAAAAAATAACCTACTAGATATTTTGTAATTTTTAGTGTAATGTGGTTATTTTTAGTAATTTTATTCCAAAATGATTATTTATTCTGGGAATGACTGTGGTGTTATTAATAAAAATAATCCTGATCTCTCTTACAAAGCAATAAGGACCGTGGCCGAGCTCACTTGACTACTCTAGCGCCATCTATTATCTATCTACGGAAGCGGTTGCGATGTATATCGATATGAAAATTTGACGCGCTAAATACATCGTTCTTTATTTAATACATTTCCATAGATGTCGCTACATGGTACCGCTAAGTAAGATTGACGAAGTCATTGGGCTCTAGTAATTGTACATTTCACAGGTAAATTCTCAAGACGTCGTCAATGTTATGACGCGTTAATTTTTGTTTAAAACGTATGTTAAAGACTGTTTAAAATACGTTTTAAGCAATAAATTCTTCTCTTAATTTTGATATTTTGCAGTAGCATTTTTGATTATTTGCATGAATTTGGTAAATATATTTTTATACAAAATATTTTATATGTCCGCTAGGGATTGACTCAACTTTATCAAAATTAATGTCGATATTTATCTTGAAAGTTTATATTGAACCGACAGACTTGCCTAATTAATTTTAAATATACAGTTAATCTACAGTAAACTAATAAAAAGAAACTCACTCGTGGAGGAGTTAATGTTGTACATGCAGATGTCAGCGAATCATAAATAGTGAGAGTGGCACTAATGGCATCGTAAGATGATAGTCTCATCTGGTAGAGTAAATGATAATTGATGGCTTTGGAAAATTAGATTTAACATTGTACATTTTTTGAAGTGGAGAAATCTGAATCTCCATCTCACAACTATAACCACATACTACACTATACTACATATTTAACATTTTACGGGTGGTACAGGGAATTACATCTTATTCCTCAGGGTTGGCGACGCATTTGTAATCTGTAGCGGTTTGTTGGCTTTGAGATGGTATATGTCCATGGGCCATAGTTTTTTTTTTAATATGATAAGGATAACAAACGAGCACACAGTCCACCTGATGGTAAGTGGTTGCTGCGGCCCATAGACATCTACATCTATCCTCTATTACAAATCAAAATGTAGATGCATTGTCACCCGTAAGGACTAAGATGTAATGCCTCATTTCCAGTAAAAAGGGCCTCCGGCCACCTGCACGCACCAAGCGAAACGCAGAGGTAAACCTCTACTTCACGCTGGTTTTCTGTGAGGTCGTGGTACCACCCCGGTTCGAGCCGGCCCATCCGTGCGACAGCAAAAGCTGCCTCGTGGCTCTACCACTGTTACACTACTGTTTACCATCAGGTTGACTGTACGTTAGTTTGCCTTCACCATTATGTAAAAAAGCTTACGGAACAATAATACAGTGTGGTAAAAGAAATAAATAGTACCAATATTATAAAGAATTACTTGTAACACCATCTTTTTGTAAATTTGACGTCACACGACGGCAGATCTATTTTTGCAGCAAAAAAATCTGAACAATTTGGCATTTCTTAGGACGTCGATTCAGTCGTACAACTAAATACAGTCTAGTGAGCAGTGCGGTTGCAACTAGTTTTATTTTAAACATAGGGCTGCTGTGTCATATATGGACTTTGGCACAGGGGGAACGTCTGCGTATGGCTGCTATTGTCCGGTACGTCGGTGGCCCCTGTTGCTTTATAATATTAAAGTTAGAAACCGCCGAACAAGATGACATGCCTAAGAGACTCACGTCTTACTGACAATGCGCACCACGGATTTGTTCCGTGATGCGCACCATTCTCGAGTCTACCGATGAAATCTTATGACATTGCAATATGGTGCCCAGTCCTCTTCCTTTTCTAGGCTGTGTAAGCGCTATTTTACCCAGTGGAACATCTATTATATTCTCGTCACGCGGGCAGTGCAACACCACGCGTCGCACCGCAATCAAATTGCAATTTTTTACCAAACATGTACGATTTCTTTTACAATAAATACACAAATTATACTGTGAATGGATGCTTTTTTTAGTTTATTGTATAATTATAGTAAAAGATGTGATTATAATTTATTGTTAGATTAACATACACACACACACACACACACACACAGTTTTTTCCTTCACCTTGTGGTTCCTGCTAACAACAAAGAAATCAAAAAGGTTGGGAAACTCTGAAAAGAGAAATGAAAGGAAGCTTGTGTCCGGTATGGGACCTGTATAGGCTGCAACATAACAATTATTATGGAAAATAATGTTACTATAGTTCGACCGTACAGAGAATGCGTTCCTGACACCTATCAGTTAGTCACGACTAGTGATGGGCACAACATAACACTGAGTTCCTTACCGTTCCTCCAAAATGAACCGCCGCGTTATTTTTAAGATTATTTTCGTTTTAAATTGGCGGAATCATTTAAAATTTATATTTTAGTAATTTAAGTGGAAGCCAAAAAAAGGTAATATTTAATAAATAAAATTGTTTTATTTATTCTTTGTTACAATCTGTATTTCTATGCAATAAAGTACATTGAATTGAATGTGCGTACAGAATATTAATCAGACTCCGATTCGCTTGAGGAGGTGGTGTCTTCATCATCATCTTCGCCTACATGTATAATTATTTATTATCAATAACAGAATCAGTCCTGATATCTCGGTCAAAATGTTCCACAATCAGGTTTTTAGTCTTCTCAACAACCTTTGCCCAGTCATCTCTTGTGACGTCCTCGCAGGCTTCTTTTAATAGGGTCATCATCTTTTTCGTGCTGAATGGCGGGGAAGTATTGTGGCGGGCGGCGTAACGTTTTATTTAGCTCAATCGCGTTATATTGGCAATGATACAGTGGAATTCTTAGAACGCAATGACCGTACTCCAGAGCCAGTTCATCGATTTCGTATCGCACATTTGCCGCTTTATTTTCTTTAACTAATTTAATTCGCTCTGGTTTTAGCATCTGCATATTTGCGTCAATGCCTTATGCTTGTAACCAAGCCACCATTTCTTCTTTTTTATTAGCTTGGGTAGGTGGTTTCTGTATTTGAACCGAGTGATAGGAGGCATTATCCATGAATATTACAGAAGGCTCTGGTAGGCTGGGCAAAAGCACGTTCTGGAACCACTCTTTAAATGTAGTGGCATTCATTTCCTCGTGGTAGTCATTTGTGGTTTTTGATTGAAATGCCAGTAACGCGTTCTCCACAAAGCCGTATTTTGCAGAACCTGCGTGGCATATTATCAGACGGGCCCCCTTACCCATTGGTACTTTCGACGTCGACGCTTGTGTATCATCCATCCAAGAACGGGAAACCGTGTGATTGGCGTTTAGCCATGTCTCGTCAATGAACACGACATTATCCCAGTTATCAATATTTTTTGCTTCTCTCAAAAAACTTATCCGTTTTAAAATTATGTCGTATCGTTCTAATAAAATTTTTCTTTTGTCTGTTTTTTTATACGAAAAAACAATATCTTTTAAGATTTTGGTTAAAGCAGTTTTACCCCCGCAACAGTCCAGCTTCTCTTAACGATGCCAAAAGCTTCTTCCTGTTGAGATATGCATTTCTGGAATAGTAACCATATATATGATTTCTGATTACATCGGCGTCAAAGGTGTCAATATCTGTCCCGGGTTTAGTTCTACGTTTCTTCTTCGGAGTACGTAAAATATTATCTTCCGTGCCAGTAGAGCCGAACTTTTCTTTATTAATATTTGTTATCGTTCGTTTGCTAACTCCAAGCGCCTGAGAGACGCGTTCTTGTACTTGTGCGACAGGTAACAGGGGTCCGTCGTTTTGCCGCTCCCGCTCTAAGTAATCTTGCAGTTTGATGATTAACTTACGGGCTCCACTTTTCAATGTTTGTCCACGTTTAGGCATTATTATGCACCAAAAGTAAAAAGAACGCAATACAAAACACAATCGAAGTCCGATTTAGCGCCGATGTCAGTTTCAAAAGCAGAAACAGTCCATTAAACGAAAGCTGGGTAATCAAATAAAAACAGATCGAAAACACTTGAAGAACGTGGTCTATCCGCACGAAACGACACGACAACAGACGACTGTTTTAGCGTCACAAAATGGCGGCCCATAACGCCATTTGGGGTTACCATTTTCAACCTAAATATAAAAATGCTACTTTCTTTCGCGCGTTCGGTTTGGTCGTAGTTTTATTTTTATATTTAATAAAAGTTATCTTATAGTCCATTATTTTCAAATTCTTAAAAATAAAAACAAAACGTATTATTTTATAAAGTATAACTGTATAAGAACAGATTACGATACTGTTAGCACAGCACTACAAATATAAAGCGCTGACATAACCTTGTAATAACGCAGTATAGATTTAGAAAAATATTGTTTACCAAGTTATTTGACACTCAGTTTGGCACAACATTCATTGATTATTGATATAATAATGTTGTTTTAATGCTCATCAATTGTTAAAACGGTAAATAACCAGCAAAAATTTTTTTATCGTAACTGCAACGCTATTACAAAGTTAAGTCGTCAGTTCAATCGCGACGTGTCAGGAACGCATTCTCTGAACGGCCGAACTATAACGTATTTAACTATCCTTAAAGATTTTGCGACAAGTAACACAATAGCTCTTCGTTCAGGTTTCTACTCCCTTTTTCTCAATCCGTATTAAATTTTTAATTGCAGATTTAAATAATAGGCTGTAGAGAAGAAAACTTGGTTTGCACGACAATAAAAAAACTTCATCAGTTGAGATTTATTTTATTTGTAACTTATCTAGCATTCAAAACGCGGAATAGGATTCACTAAAACTTGTAATATTAAGTCAAAATCATGTCCATTCACACCTTGTTTAAGATAAAAATATTTAGAGAGAAAGTTATAAATTGTGAGGAACAGTTTTCGTTTTATTTTATACCAATAATCTATATCTAAGATTGTTTAGAATATCTATTTGCTAAATTCGCAAAATATCAAAATCGATAACTACTGTAGTTTATATATTTATTAGCCTACATAACCATTTATAAGGTAAAAGCTGGTACCATGGTATCGTATACAATAAGTAAGAGACTGATATCGCCTCAAAAAGTATTGTTTATTCTCTTTGATTTATATGGTCAAATATGTATTAATAACTTAAAACTTCAGAAGTTTCATCAATAGCGGACACTTAGAAGATGAGATACTAGCGTAACTGTGCAGTTTACTGTAGTTGTATAGTTTGCAGATTTTTCTATAGATTCTTTAAAACGTCATTGAAAACGTGATAAGGGCTATCTCAGAATAATAGCCAGTCGCAAACAATACATTATACATATTATATTTAGTAATCGGAGCTTATCCCCGGCGCGGCGGTTCAGTTAAGCGAGTGCAAGGAGTCTGGCGAGTGCGATCGGGTGCGAGTGTCGCGGGGTGCGTGTTGGTGTTGCGGTAGCGGCGGGGCGGGGGCGGGGGCGGGTGCGGGGTGCGGCCGCGGGGGCGGGGGAGGGGGCGGGGCGCGCGAGTGGGGTCAGGTGGCGCGGCCCTTGCCCTCCTTGATCGCGATCACGTAGCGCTGCGCCACGCGCTCCGGCGGCGAGTACCCGTCTGCGTACGATGAGTCCTGTAATAGCAAATTCAAATAATCAACCATGTTTTTTTTACCTTTTTTTATTAACTCCCTTTCGTGTATGTATGTTCGAGTTCGAATTTGGTAAGTGATTTTAAACTAACTTCCCGAAGAGCAAGAGACGTGAAAGAAGAAGGAGATTTTTGGGCCTGAAGTTAACGAATAGTTTTATACTTTAAACAAATCTGAAGTGAACTACAAAAAAACTAGCTCATTTTACAATCTAGAATTCGAGAAACATTAAAATTATAAATAATTTTTAAAACTTGATACTTCAAACTTTAAAATTAATAACTAACAAGAAAAAAACCGATTTTCGAATCGATTTGAAACGTGCGCAATATAATCGATTCCCGATTAAATCGAGCATATTAAGATGTATTTTCGAATTTTTCTGTCATCTAGGGAAGTAAATAAAGAATTGCGAACATATCTCCAAAATAATAAAAAAATACAAAATATCAACACATATTTTACAACAACAATTTATCGATCTCAGATTGACATGCCTACTATTCACTTGTTACTTGTTGTTTTATACTACAGTTTATTTATAGTTACTTTATACTAATCCTGTTTTTTTATTGACACATGCTTCGTTATTAGGCTCCAAAAATCACGTGTAAGCAAACACGACTGACCCGGCCTTGTTATTTTAGAATACGCCACAAGTTTTTCGATTGTATATTGACAACATGGACCATTGTCTTAATTGTAATACACTTACAGTGGGTATGCGACCTTATAAATATAATTGTATCTTCAAGTTACTATTATAGTGAAAAATCGACTGTTACGGCGTAGATAAAACATAATAGCACTTTTACATTCTGTAATAAGTCAGCTCCTAGATTGACAAATCTTGTCGGATTTTTAGCTATGCATTGTTTATATGTAAGCTTTCAAATTGTCCTACATTCGTCTTATTATCACCTGAATGTTGCCAAGAACGTTGGAAACGTCTCCTTCTTCTTCTGAACATAGCTCAGAATCGGATGACAATGTAAGAATGTGAAAAAAAAAACGAACATACATATTTTTTTTTAATTTCAGTTGTTTTAGAGAAGAGGCGGCAAACGAGCATGAGGCTTACTTGATCACAAGTGTCGATCGCTGGCCACGAACAATAGGGTATTTTACACCACGTAAAAAAAAGTCAAAGAATAAATATTTATGATAGATTTTGTAAAAAAGTAAACGAGAAATATTGATTTCTATTTATAAAAATGCATTATAAATTTTATATTTCAATTTAAAGAATATTTTTTTTTACCTGTGCCTCAAATCTGCAAAACAATGTCCGCCATATTACATAGCGTCGTGACGTCACTAGGTCAAAGAACTAAGTTATGTGCTGTGTACTAACTAGCTAATTTCGAATTTTTTCAAGTTATTATTACGATTGTTGGCTTTTATTCTGAATTTTATTCAAAAGGCATCATGGAAGACGGAGTCGTAAAAGCGAGTTTATTACTTCGCTTTCAGCACTAATGTTATAGATATTATAATATAATCTTAGGTGAGAAAAACATTTTGTTAAATTTTTTTGTACAAACTCTCAGACGAAATAAAAAGTCACTTTTTTATTTGGTCTGAGTACAAACCATGTCTTTATTCCCATATAATAGAAGAAAACAGGAATTAAGCAAAACACTGCACTGCACTTGCAAGGGCCATCAAAATGGCCCACAAAGGGCGGGACAGTCGAGCGATAAACCTAATCTATTACGAAATTTGACTTGCAATAGGTACCTATCATGTCATGATGTTTTGTTTTGTTTAATTGATAGTTAAATATAAGTCATAATTAAATCAAAGTGATCTTCACAGAAGTATAGTTTAGATTTTGTAGATAATGCATTCGGGTCTCTTCTTGCCAGTTTTAACCAAGTATTTCTCATATTTAAATCAGTTGGCACTTTAATCCATAACTTCCCCGGCGTTCTTGTGCTCGTATTTTTGCAATTAGGCATAACACAACAGTGACATAAATGATAACTCATTATTAAACATTCAAAAGTATATTATTCCTTTGCAAAATTGTCAAAATTCTACGACAGTGACGTCACGAGTTGAACAGTATGGCGGCTAGCGTTTTCACGCGAAAATTGAAAATGATAGATTAAAAGTAATTTTTATGTCACTATTCGGTTTTAAAAAAATTAAATAAAAATTATAGTGGTTCATTATCACTCTAGGATTCATTTAAAATACTTTTTAAAAATGGGTGTAATACCCTATTGCAACGCCAGGGGAATTGTTGGTGGGTTGTTCCTTTGAGAAAGAGAAAACTCATTTCTTGAAAATTCCTAAGTCGTATCAGAAAAATCGCCGATGGTAAACGATTCCACAAATAAGTCTTGCGTGGAAGAAAACCAAAGTGGCGGACCACCAAGCATTTAAATGGTGTGGATGGTTTAATCGTAACAAGTTTTTTTACATTACAATAACTTTGGAAGAGTAAGAGAAACTTCGCGAATTTTTTTTCTCACTTTCAAGCGAACAATTCTGCTGACTTATGAACGACGCTGATGATTGGCTAGTATTCCTGTGAGACCTGTACTGGACATTTAAGGGTCTAGATATATTAAAAACCGTAATAGAGAGATATTACAGTAGGGTCCAAGGGGAAGGCGTTGGCCGTTAGTTTGGACATTGCGAAGGCCTTCGATCGGGTTTGGCACAAAGCGCTTCTTTTGAAGCTCTCTTCCAATGGGCTTCCCGAAAAATTGTGCGATTGGATCACCAGCTTCCTAGCAGATCGGAGCATCAAGGTCGTTGTAGACGGTGCATGCTCCGACTACAAGCCTATTAACGCTGGTGTTCCACAAGGCTGTGTGCTATCACCAACGCTGTTTCTTCTGCATATCAATGATATATTGCTAACTGGTAACATAACATGCTATGCGGATGACAGCACTGGTGATGCTCTATACACCAGCCGTGCCAATATTTCTCGGGAAAACGTCGCCGAGTGCTGGAACAAACTTGTGTCTGAAGTCGAGTCTTCGCTGAACAAAGTCTCGGATTGGGGACGACTAAATCTAGTCCAGTTTAATCCTCAGCAGACACAAGTTTGCGCGTTTACCGCTAAAAAGAACCCCTTTGTCGTATCTCCTCAGTTTCAAGGCACTCTCCTTCTTGCCTCAGCCAGTATCGGAATTCTCGGAGTCGACATATTGAGTGACGTGCAGTTTCGTGGTCACGTGGAAGAGAAGGCCAAATTGTCCTCTAAAAAGTTTGGCGTGTTCAGCAGAGCGGGACTGTAATTCATGCCGGCACACCGCCTGCAACTTTATAAGGCGCAGGTTCGGCCTCACATGAAATACTGTTCCCCTCTCTGGGCAGGGGCTCCCCAGTGCCAGCTCCTTCCACTTGACCGCATCCAGCGCAGAGCGGCTCGAATCGTCGACGACCGAGTCCTTTCCGATCGGCTCGATTCATTGGCACTGCGAAGAGATGTTGCATCCCTTTGCATTCTCTTTCGCATCTACCACGGGGAGTGCTCTGAGGAATTGTTCGGATTAATCCCAGCCGCCAAATTTTACGAACGCACATCGCGGCAGAACTCCCGATACCATCCACACCATCTGGATGATTGGCGGTCCACCACTGTGCGATTTAGATGTTTTCTTCCTCGCACGACTTCCTTGTGGAATCGAATACCATCAGCGATTTTTCCGGACCGATACGACTTAGGGACCTTCAAGAAAAGAGAGTACACCTTTTTAAAGGCCGGCACCGCATCTGCAATTCCCTCCCTGGTGTTGCAGTTGTTCATGGGCGGCGGTAGTCTCTTACCATCAGGTGAGCCGCATGCTCGTTTGTTCCCTCTCCTATAAAAAAATTCCCTTGAGATACCAAATTATTTCAGCTTACATAAAAACATCTTTCAGCTCACCTCGAATAATACTTCATAAGGATCGGCTGCGGAGCTTGGCAGTCTATTCACCACTGCTCTATAGAAACACGTCGTCTGTGGATATAGCGCCATTACGACGGCGCCTTTGGGAAATAGAGCTTGTTCATCAGTGCGGGGATCCGCTCTCATTAACGGCAGGGGCACTACTCGTCGTTTGCTTAAAACGTGCCGGTTTTTCTGTTCTTCGTCTATATCATCCACTTCGTATTTTCCTTGTGCGGGCAGCCAACTTACCACCTGCAATATTTTTTTTTATAAATTCTGATGATAATTTATCATGTAGTAGTGGATGCATGGACTGAGTTTAGTCAATATGTAATGCCATAATATTGTTTTTAAAAAACCACAGTTGCCTGCTAAGATAAAAATTAAGAAACATTAACATGGTTTAGGGTATAAAAGTGCAAACAATAATGATATTACAAAGTATCAGTTCTATAGCATAAACATAACATAAACACTCACGCCTGTCACCCAGAGGGGTAGGCAGAGAGTACGGACTTCCATTTGGCACGATCCTAACACACCTCTCTCGCTTTCTTTACATCCATATATTTACGCATACACGCTCGTCGGTTAAGGGTACTCCTAATCTGGCCCATTTTCAATATATCGCCAATTTGGTCGATAAACCTTCGTCTAGGGCGTCCCTTCCCGACTCTGCCGTTCACTTCTGCAACATATATTTGCTTTATCACTCTTTCCTCGTTCATTCTTTCTACATGACCAAACCACCGAAGCATTCCTTTTTTAATCCTGGTCACAACGTCATCTTGTAAACCACACTTTTCCCTTATCACACTATTTCTCACCCTGTCATTCAGATTCAGCCCTAGCATACTCCTTAATGACCGCATTTCGGCGTACCGGTGGCTAATTTCATTCACATTACGATGGACACGTCGTCCACCGCCACGTACTACGGCTCTCTGTCCGCTCTAAGTTTGCCTATAGTACATCATGTGCGTGTTTTAATGTGTGCGCAGTGTGTATTTGCAACTTGGTATGCGGGACTCTTGAGAGAAGTTACGTGGTGACGACGATTGTCTGTGTAAATTTAAAAAAAGGCCCTTTTCAGGGCCGCAAAACTATCGACATAACTTGTATTTGTTTCGTAGAGTATCGTCATTTAAAATAGAAATGATGTGTGCAAGCATGTATGTCGTATGAATGCGTGTAAATGGCATGATTATGTATATAAGTGAGAATGTATGTGTGTTTTATGATTATGTATGTATGTAAGTGTATATTAGTATGAGATGTGTCTAGAAAGTTATGTTACTTAAAAGCTGTAAAGGCATCATATAAGATGTGTATATATATATATATATATATATATATATATATATATATATATATATATATATATATATATATATATATATATATATATATATATATATAGCGAAACACACACACGTTTAAATGACTATACTCTTCTTATGTTTTACGATACCTACTGAACAAGTGTAAGATATCGCCATATTGAAATAATGGTTCGAACGTCGTAGGAATATATTATCATAATTCCGAAATCCGAATTGTATTTTTTTTTCTTATTTATCTTCCTTATTATTTAATATATACATAATAATATGATATACTATATTTTAATAATATCACACTTCATTTTTTTTTAATACTTAACGCTTTATAAACATACGTTGCTCTGAAGCGTGCCCAGCTTTTGTACGTATTTTGAAGAAGTATGGGAATGTGTTGCAACATTCTAGAAATAATGATGATTTATAATAATTATTTAAGATTACAGTGGACAAATTTCAAAATATTATAGACTATTTTCAAAGATCATACGCTTTGTATAGGGACTTCGGTCTGTGAGCCTCGAACCCTCTTCGTGTTTTACGACCTTCGACGTATAATAGGTCGTTGCATTACCGAATACCGCGGCGGATTGTTGCTCCTGTATTATTGTTTATGCTCCTGTATTGTTATACTGTATGCTGTTATACTCGTATTGGATTTGTAGAAATGGTGTGATTTTGTGTATTAAAAGTCTGCGCATGTGAACTATTAGTTAAAACGGTGAAACAAGTGCTCCGATGGTGATGTGAACCTCAGTATGAGTAGTTTGTTTGCTAGGGCTCCTTGAGAAACTATAGCTGTCTGTTGGCTCAAGTTGCCGTCAAAATCTTCCAAAAAATACGTAATGTGACGCATCAACATATTGAGAAGCAGTGTTTTATATAGGATCATTATGATTTGATACTCAGCTAAAATAAGACATGGCTGAAATGACAAGCATCCAAGGCAAAAATCTTAATTTAAAAAAATGTGATTGTAACCTCTGCCAAGATCCAGTTCTCCTCCTTGTCGGAGACGCGCACGAGCGCGGCGACGGCGTCTCCCGGGCGCGCGACGTGGCCCGCGTCGGCCGGCACGGCGCCGCACAGCGGCGGCGCGCGCTCGCCCACGCGCCCCACGTGCAGCGGCAGCGTCTGCGCCGCGCTCAGCAGCATCTTCATCAGCGCCCCGCACCCGATCGTTTCCTTGTTCCCGGCGTGCCGTGCCTCAAAAACACCACATAATTAACGCCTGCTTGGACTAAATATCGCATTTTAGACACGATTTTGACGCGCACGAAATGATAGTTCTTCAAATAATACATGTTTGGAAAAAAATATTCGCAAACATGAAATACTCTATTAAATTATTCTTTATCGAATAGATTTATTAAAATACTTGGTATTGATCGAGATAAAAAAAAAATTATGTTAAGATTTGGGACACAAACAACTATGTATGTTTTAACAACTTAGTTTTATTTCCCTGCACGCAAATCACAACCACCATTACAATTCATACTTACGTAGATTATTTCTTTAAAGGAAGGAAACATCAACCACAGACAAACAATATGACACAGATAAAAAACAATTTGTTGATTTTACAACACTTTAATTGCCGGGAAAGATCTTAAGGCTTCAACCCTCAAGTATACGAAGTTAATGTTAAGTTTTTAAGGAGAGCCGCACCTGAATCAAACCCAATTTTTTTACATTCACATCCAAACGGCACCGGAGCCATGAAATTTTGCGTTGAATAATTAATCGGCGATCACAGCTCAGTATAGAACTCCCGACAACAATTTCTTTGGAATTATTTGGTGGCACTTTTTAAATTATTTGGTGACTTTGAGCCCTAATGTGTACATTACAACACTTCAAAAACGATTCTCTCACAAAAATATAATCAGGTTATAATATGATTCATCAAAATGTTGAATGATTAATCAAACTAAGTTATAATATAAGTACTTTGTAAATAACAAAAGGTTCACAAAACTTAATCGTCAAATTATTCTATTGAATGGTCTACCATTTTTACAAATGGTTTAAGGGCTTTAAATTAAATAAATGTTTTGCTCCTTACAAACGGTCACCGTTTCAAATTTGCTATTTACATATTTCATGCCATGCCATGCATGTAACATTTTTTTTATTTTGTCTTTAGAAGAAACGACAAAAAAGAAATCTTATCACTCGACAACTCCCTCTCATGAGCTGAATCTATAATTCGGAATCGGAACTATTGTCCTCTATAAAATAAAATAACTATATTTTTGCACGTGTGAACTCTGCCTCGATACCTTCATATTAAGCGTTCCTTAATATAATAAGAGAAAACGGCGCGGCGGCGGTGCTACGTTAATCCGGCTGCAGTGCGGTTTGTACGCGATTTTTATTTGTATACACTAACTTGTGGTGCGGTTCAGCTACGTGTACAGGAAACCTAAAGCAGTAAAAGCAAAAAAAATATGACAAAAGAAAATAAAATATTGTGGTCTACCTGAATCCTTCTTTCATTTTTAATTGCCCTTATTTCATAAATTCGGGACAGAGCCGACCGAAGCACCTTTTCTTCTTGTTCAGCTGCCGTTAGACCAGCCTTGTATAAGCTTTTTAATTGCATTTGCTGTCAATACACAAAAAAATAAAATAATTACGTTTATTTTTTTATATTTTATGGACGAAAATTTATGAGAAACAACAAAAAAAGGTACACAAAACAATTTAAAAGGTTAGCATTTCAAAAAATGCTAACACTAGTTAAAAGTTTAAGAATAACCAGTTTTAAAAGTTGAACCATCTTAATATATAATTGATAACATTGTACTGTTTTAAATACTTGCATTTTGAACTGGTTTGATTTTTTATAGACTAAGGATGTTAAACAAGCACACAGTTCAACTGATCGTAAGTGTATGCCGTAGTTCATGGACATCATTCCTATCCATCTATACTCAATTAAGAATCAAAATGCGTTTTTACTACTGATCACTGAGATGGATTGCATCGTTTCCAGTAAAATGAGCCGATTCTCTAGACTCACTACACAAACCTCAGCAGCATTATACTGCCACCAGGGCGGCGCTACTAGACGGCGCCACTAGAAAGTGAGGTATAATATTTGACAGATTTCGTATCGGGGAAGTTAATTTATTCGGACAATGTAAAAGTTATTGTTTCTTTCTGTACTGTTAGCTATATTTTATATTAATAACATTAAAAATAAATAAATCAAACCACAGATATTCATAAAAGAAGAAAAATTAAATAAAAAGTTAAGAATGTGCAAAAAATTAAAGAGCAAACCGCTGACGCATTGTTTTGTGTATTAATATAATACTCTAGAAACTGATAAACTTTTATTAAAAAACAACCTCTCAATTAAATTACATAGTGTAACAAAAAACTTTACCTCAGTGTCAACTAGCGACATCTGGTGAGCAGAAAATTATTAGCCCTCATTGCAGCAGGGCTCTACCAAATAGATACGAAATGTTCTTCTGTTTAACGCTAATATGCGTGTGCAGTTTCTCACACCACAGATTTATGATTACATATATGTGTGTAATAACCCAGATTTATTATTAGCATTCTATAACAAAAACTTCTTTTTTCAAACAAATACCTACTCAACAACTGCATCTGATTATATATATATATATATATATATATATATATATATATATATATATATATATATATATATATATATATATATTATTTTTTTTTCTTTTTAATTATAACCATATTTCTTAATATCGCTGTCGATGACTTCTCAAGACTGAAGGAAACTGAACCAGGAGATGGGCAGCAGCATCTTCCTAATAACAGTTGAATAAAATAGGCTTTTTCGGTAATGGACTATTCATATGCTGTAATAGTAATACGGGAAATGTGGGTTACATAAATGATCTTTTATTAAAAAAATAAAGGTTAATACAGACTTAAACAATCACAATGGTTTAAACAATTTATACAGCATGTAACAAACAACCCCGTGGTCGTTTCAGGGACGTATAGGTGTACTATGAATGGGATTTTAGCGTTTCTAATCAAGTAACTAACTAAATTTAATATTTCTAAGAATGTTATTTGCATCTGAACTAAACGACACGTGCCGACATACCTACAGACACTGTGAGGTCTCTGACACGGCCGATACAGCATTATTTCAAAGCAAACATCCCCAATGCTTGTGTGTGAATAATCTCCTTTAGCAGTATCTTTCAATCACCACTACAATCATATCTTATATGCTGCAACTATTGCGGCTATTTTTTACTGTCAAGGAGAAATAATTTACTTAATTCGTGTTTTCTTTAAATATATGGGTATAATGTTATGGTTTATACAATAAAGTAGTTATAATAATAATGTTTTTCGTCTAAATTTATATATTATTATAACATTAGTGCTAAAAGCGAAGTATAATAGTTATTTCCAGTAATTTTTTCTATATAATTCTTAGAAACTTTAGATTTCAAAATAATATAAATAATAATGAAAATATTTTTAATAATGTGCTGGTAGTTTATGATTTTTTCGAGATACAGTTATTATCAGAGACTAAATTTAAAAATAATAGAAATAAATAATATAACAGATTATGAAAATTCCATATCACTTTTTGAATACCTAATAATATTTAATATGTTCATATTTATTTTATATTATAAATTATCTTACAAAAATAATTTTACGAAGTTACTTCTCTGTTTACATTGCCTTACTTATGGGGTCTGCCACAAGAAAATAAATTAAGACATGATTTAAATATCCAAATGACTAATTTAATATGCAATAATAATATAAAATTGACATATAATTGTAATAATTATAAATTTCATTTAATTGATTTAAATAATTTAATTAAGAAGTTTTTGACAAGAGATAGGTATTACCTATCAAAGTATAGTTTAAGACTGGTAGCAAATACGCTATCTTATTATTTATATTTTAACTCAGCCAATGATTTGGCTACCTTGACACCTGCTTCTTTTGAGCAACAAAATAATTTTACATATGATTTGGAACCAGTTCCAAGTAATTTAAATTAGATAATAAGACAATAGAGGTAATCTCTAGCAAAGATAATTTAAATAGCTTAGAATGCAACTTACCAATACACAATTATGTAATTTCACAAAATAACAATAATAAAAACTGTATCAACCTGGTGCATCAAAACATACAAGGTATGTTAGGCAAAGAATTAGAAATTGAATTATTTTTAAATAGTAACAGTATACATATTTTATGTATTACTGAACATTGGTTGAAAGATTACAACTCCATATTTAATTTCAGTAATCACCAGGTGGTCAGTTCGTTCAATAGAGATACTAAGTTACGTGGTGGCTCCTTAATATTAGCTAATAAATCCTTATCATGTAAAGAACGTAAAGACATTGTGAGCCTCTCTGTTGAGCGTACTGTAGAAATGACATGTGTTGAGCTTGAGCACCTTATTGTTGTCAGTGTTTACAGACCCCCATGTTCAAATTATGATACCTTTGAAAAGGTTATGGAAGAAGTTTTAGTTAAGCTTAATAAACAGAATAAATCTCTTGTAGTGTGTGGAGACTTTAATATCAATCTCCTGGAAACTTCTTCCATCAGTATTAAATTTTGCTCTTTGTTTAAATCCTGTAATCTTGGTAATTTATTCTTTGAAGCTACACGTATTGCAGGGTGTAGTGCAACTTGTATTGATAATATTTTTACAGGTGTTGTACCAATCAACAAATCAATAATTCAAAAACTTAGTTCAGATCACTGTGGACAACTGGTTTCATTACCTTATATGCACAAAAAACAGGTAATTGAGAAAAGTGTGTTTGTTCCTATTAATACAAAACGCCTGGAGAGATTTAGAAGTAATATGATAAAAAACCTTCCATCACTTTCTTATAAGAACAATGCAGACTATTTATATGGACAATTATTTACCCTTATAAGCAATGAATTTAAAAAAACATTTACTTCTAAAACATTCTCCAGAAACAGTCGCAAGGCATTTAATGAGTGGGCGACAGTAGGAATTCATAAAAGCAGACGAAGGTTATATGACCTTTACCATGAAAGATCATATAATCTTTCCGATGCTTTTAAAAAATATGTTAAAAATTATTCTAAAATGTTTAAAAGAGTTTGCTCCACAGCCAAATCGTTACATATTAGCAACAAAATTAAGACGGCTAAGAATAAAATTAAAATGACGTGGAGTATAATTAATAATGAAACCGGTAAAGACAAACCTAGTAACTCAAACTATCAATTAAAAATTAACAATGAATTGACTAAATCAAATCAAGAAGTCGCAGCGGTGTTTGAGAAATATTTCACTGATATTCCTATCTTGACAACCGAGTCATTGAATACTTCTCCAACTGTCGCCGAGTCATTACTCAAACAGAATGTTAACACCTGTTTAAAAGAATTTAGATTTGAAAAAGTATTATCGCAAGATATTGTAAAATACTTCAAGACCATTGATGTAAAGAAGACCGCAGATTTGTGGGGGATTTCCGTTACAGTTATTGCGTCCATAATAGATTTAATTGCACCTCATCTTGCTATTATTTTTAATACTTGTATCGATTCTGGTGTGTTTCCTGATTTAATGAAGTATAGTAAAGTAATACCTTTATTTAAATCTGGTAGTACATTGGACCCCGCTAATTTTAGACCTATTTCTGTACTACCAACTCTCAGTAAAATTTTTGAAAAAATAATTTTGGATCAATTGTTAACTTTTTTTAATACAAATAAATTACTTCATAAAAACCAATTTGGTTTTACAAGGGGTCGCTCGACGTCGGACGCCGGTGTTGAGCTTATGAAATATATTTTTAATGCCTGGGAGAATTCACAAGATGCCTTAGGTATTTTCTGTGATCTTTCCAAGGCTTTCGATTGTGTTCATCATGAGACATTAATCAGGAAACTACAACATTACGGTGTAAAAAATTTAGCGCTTAGACTTATTACTTCATGTTTAAGTAACAGAATTCAAAAAGTAGTGATTAATGGTAAAGGTTCCTCCGGATCGGTAGGATCAATGGGCGTTCCTCAGGGCTCGATTTTTGGCCCATTCCTGTTTTTAATCTATATTAATGACTTACCTTATCTTGTAGGGGACAATCACGATATAGTATTATTTGCTGACGATACCTCTTTGATTTTCAAACTCAAACGACAGTTAATTAGTTATGACGATGTAAATAATGCTCTATCGAAATTGGTACATTGGTTTAACGCCAACAATATGCTCTTAAACGGCAATAAGACAAAGTGTATTAAGTTTACAATACCTAATGTAAAACATTCGAATACCAATGTGCTGTTAAATGGGGAGGAGTTGAGTCTTGTGGATACCACTGTTTTTCTTGGTATTACTATTGACGCGAAACTTCAATGGGGCCCCCATATATCTAAATTAGCAAGCAGACTTAGTTCTGCAGCATATGCTGTAAGAAAGATTAGAAGTCTCACAGATGTTGAGACAGCTAGATTAGTGTATTTTAGTTACTTTCATAGCGTAATGTCTTATGGAAATTTGCTATGGGGTAATGCGACTGATATTGAAGCTATATTTGTTTTGCAAAAGAGAGCCGTACGGGCGATTTATAACCTAAATTGTAAAGAGTCCCTCAGAGAAAAATTTAAAGAAATAAACATATTAACTTTTGCAGCGCAATATATTTATGAGAATGTAATGTATGTGCATAAAAACATAAATAGCTTTAATAAGAATAAGGATGTGCATACTTTAAATACTAGGAACAAACATAAGCTTGTAATGCCAGTTACTAGACTCCACAGAATCAGTAATTCATTTATGGGGCAATGTATACGCTTTTACAACAAAATCCCAGAACATATTCAAAGTTTGTCAATAAACTAGTTTAAAAGTTTTATTAAAGAAAAACTGTACAGGAAGGGTTATTATAACATCAAGGAATACATGAATGAAAATAACCCCTGGGAATAGGGTGATCGCCACCATGCTGGTTCTATGAAAATATCATTTAAAAATTGTATAAACAAAATTATTGTTAAGTGAAATTATGTTTAAAAAAAAAGTCCCGCTGGGTTTCTTGCTGGTTCTTCCCAGGACTGAGGTGTTTTCCGAACCAGTGGTAAATAAAAAATGACTTTCAATAAGTATTATGTAATAATCAATATTGAATAAAAAAATATTCTATTCTATTCTATTCTATTCTATTCTTAAGAGCCCTCTTACATTTAGGCGTTTCGCAAATTTCGGTATTTTACGCACCGAGCGGGCGGTAAGCTACGCGACCGATACTTTCTTTCATATCTATTCACTCGCTCGCACTATAACACTGTGAGTATGGCGATTAAACGATCTTGATCTTCCATAGTACAAAGTTTTCTTAGGATGGACTTCAGTGGATGGAATATTTTTTGTGTGTCATTTTAATGTTATCTTATTAATTTATTATTATATAATTTATAATTTATTATTATATACCATTTTGATATATTATTCATTATTTATGAAATTTTGTGTCAAAATAAGTACACATAAATATTTTAATTGTTACGCCGTAATCGAATAATTAACCGGTAGAATAGTGGTATAAATAAATAAACGGTTGCAACCTGTTTTAATAAATATAACAACCAAATGTAACTAATATTTTTTTATCGGTACTTACAGTCAATTACCATATTTTTTATTACAAAAATATTTGCTGCGACGGCATTGTCCGAACTTTTCTTGAGTCGATAATTTCAGGCAGTAGGTACTTTTCATAAAAAGCTTGTAACATGAGTAACATATTGAAAATCTAAAATTTGTCGTCTTTGTAAATTTTTAGTACTTTTACTGCATAATCTGGGCCAATACATATTATGGCAAGTATTCAGACATATTTATTTGCTAAATGAAGCTGGCCTTGGATTTGGTAAAACCAGTCATTATTTTGATTTAATGTTACACTTGAATCACTGAATGAATTTATAACCTTTAACTTTTTTTGTCGAAAGGCCGTGTCAAAATCTATTCCGAAAGCTGAAATAGGACGTTTAACTTCAATAAGACCGTCGCTGTATAAACCATTAGGTGAAGCCCTGAAATAACAATGATCTAGGTCAATGAATAGACCACATTTTTCTATAATAATATTTTCATGTTTGCTCAATTGTGACAATGCTACAGACTCGTTGTCCCTACCATATTTAATGGAAGAGACGTGATCTAAAATATAACTATATAAAATAGTTTTAAACCGATCGATCAAAAATTGCGGACGTAGTTGACGACGCTCTGTGTCGCAGGCAATCGATGCACACTACGGTAGTATCGAAATGATGCAGCGCCCGAGATCAACGGCCGCAGGTCCAGCCTCGGCAAGCGCTCGCGCGTTAATGATCGCAGATGGCCGGCGCAGTGACATATATAGTACTTTTATTTAATTAATTAAAATATAATAGTAACGATTTAAAAAGTAAAAATAATAGTATAGTTTAAGCAAATGTTGATGATTATTTTGGTATAAATTTTACGTCTAAGTGATGTAGAACTTCGGAAATATAGAGGCTTGTATCGAAGCTTTTTTGGTCGTTTTTAGAATTATGTCGAATTTTTTTTCCTAGCGTGAAAAGCATATAACGAAAATGTATTCCATTATTATTAAAGTGTAGGGTATTTGGGAGATAGAAATTTTTTTTTGATGGTAGATATTCAATAGAATCTACAATTTAGAGCTCCCAAATCATGTCTTCGAGAGTTTTTGCCTAAACATGCATCGGGAGAATGATTACTACTGATTTTTTTTTTACAACAACAAAAATACATATTATACACAGTTCATAAATACAGTGCAACATAAACCTATATAAGGTTTTTCTGCACACTGCAGTTCGCCGTCTTTCGAGCGTAAACATTTTAATATTATTTAGAGTAAGTAGGTAGTTCGCTCGCTTCTATAACAATAATGTGAGGATGAGTTGTAGTATACAGGTTGTTCAGAGAAAAAATTATTTTATATTTTTGAAATATAAATATAGTAATTATATAACAATTAGTATGCATATATAATAGTATATAGTATACAAATAGTATACTAGTAGTTTTAGTTATATTATGTTAGTTATTATATTAGTTGATTCATAAAGTACGTTTTTAATTTGTTTTTAATATTTTTAGGATTGATATCTTCCTTTAAGGTTTTAGGTAGTTTATTAATTAATTTAGGAATAATAATCTTATTTTGATGATCTCCATACATATTTTGTGTTATAGCTATAATTAATTTAGGGTTATAAAAACTTCTAAGCTGGTGTTTATACATAGGTAGGACTTGCAATTTTGTATTAAAGAACTGTTCAACAAGTAAAGTAAGTTTTAGTTTTTCTTCAATAGGCAGAATACCGCAAAATTTGAATAATTTGTTGTAGTTATCCTTATATTGTTGTTTGATTTTAGGTGGGACAATTGTTTTGATGATTCTAAGCTGTAATTCATGGATACTATAAAGATGCGATTTCCAGGTTCTACCATAGCTACTTAAACCGTAATGTATTATCGATTCGGCCAGAGCCTTGTAAAGGGATAACAGTATAGGATAGGGAACTTTATATTTAATTATAGAAAATTTAGCAAGTATGGCCCTTAAAAAAAAAAAAATTATCTAAAATCCGATCAGAGCTTATTTGAGAAGAGAAAACGAACTATTTTTACCAAGTAATTGTTATTTCAAGCAACAAACGATAAACATACAATTTCAACGAGGAAACCTCGTAATTTCGCGTTTTTTTGTAATACGCCTCTTAAGGAGAAAAATTCTTAGTACGTGGATGACATTTTTAGCAGTGGTAGAGCCACGAGGCTTTTGCTGTCGCACGGATGGGCCGGCTCGAACCGGGGTGGTACCACGACCTCACAGAAAACCAGCGTGAAGTAGAGGTTTACCTCTGTGTTGCGCTTGGTGAGTGCAGGTGGCCGGAGGCCCTTTTTACTGGGAATGAGGCATTCCATCTTAGTCCTCAAGGGTGACAACGCATCTACAATTTGATTTGTAATAGAGGATAGATGTAGATGTCTATGGGCCGCAGCAACCACTTACCATCAGGTGGACTGTGTGCTCGTTTGTCACCCTTATCCTATAAAAAAAATGACGATGTTTTGACGAGTTCTAACAGTTTCTAAAATTATGTTTAGATCAAATATACATTGTTCATTCATTTATTATGATCTATCAAAGTCAACTACTGAACATAAGCCTATCCAATGGATAACTTCATAAGGGGGTATTTTTCATAGATTCCACTTTTGCCAGGCGGGTTGACAACCGAAGTTTTTTACTTGCTAGTTGTTGTTAGGAAAATGCCGTTACCCATCTTCTGGTTTCCATTTGCCTTTTACCACACTTGCATACTTACACACGTGTTTTAACTTATTATGCCACCACCCACTCTACTGCCACAGGAGTGGAGTAATGATAAAACAATTAAATTTTTAGAACTTTATGAAATTGAGCGGGTAATATGGGATAATAGGGATAAAACCATAAATTGAAGCTTTTTAATACACTAAAATAATTACTTATACTGAGCAGACATAATGCTGTCGCACCATCTACCTCGACGTCAGTCATTGTTACGAGTTGATCAATAAAGAAGTATGAAGGCTGTATGTGAACACCCACTCGCGTCCTTATTTCCGTAGAAGTATTTAGGGAAATATTTCTGGCTGCGATAGGAGCAGTGGCAGTGGCTGAGTGTAAATGTGCCTCCTCTACACTACTCGCGAAGTAACTTTGACGAAGTGCTTGTCGAAGTCGATCGCAGTCCGAAGAACGTGACCACACACTCGTGCTACTTCGCAAAGAGCTCAGTCGTCTCGAGTCTCCCGCACGCTTAACATGAATGACGTTCAAGAGGAAGCTGCTATAGGTACCTAATTGTGTGAACAGTACGACGTCAATGCGTTAAGTAAATAAATAATTTTATGTAAAAAGCTACATATTTAATATTAATATAAAAAAATATTCATAACTGGTGTAAGCCGAGTAGTGTAGGGGTCGCCCTACACTACTCGGCTTACATCTGTTATGTGTATATATATATATATATATATATATATATATATATATATATATATATATATATATATTAGTGTTAAGTTCGGGGTACTTCGCGAAATCCTTTAACTCTGACGCAAAAAACGCTCGAAGTCGAAGTCGCCCGAGGCGAAGCGAGGTTGCACGAAGCGAATCAAAGTACCTCTCTACACTATTCGCCTCGTACAACTTCGATCTATTTCGCGAGTAGTGTAGAGGGGGCATGATATAAATCGAATTACGGAAACCTAACCGTTTCATACTAAAATGTATGGAAAGTGGGGAACGATTTCTGCTAAAAAATTAATGATATTTAGGCTTAGATTATTGCTTTTTGGTTTGAATTATTAAAAATAATGAATGGTGAATGTGTTATCTATACTTTTATGTCACGTTTTAAACAAAAATATTTTCTAAGATAATAACGAAATAGCCTACATATTTAAAATAGAAAATGCCGTTTTAAGTGTTTTTATCATTGTTGACGATTTTTTTTTCGAAAATCAAGATTTTTTATAAATATCACGCAGTGAAAGTTAAGACTCATCTGTCTGTTCTATTAACTAATTGAGATTTTTATTGTAGTGTCATTCAATAAAGTCAGTTCTTTAATATATTTAAAACCGTAACTGCCTATTTACGCGTTTCTTAAGGACTGGCCTCTTAAATATTAATTCTTATAAAATATTATAGAATATTACAATTATGAAAAAGATTGGCATTATCAATATGAACGTAAACAAACGACAGACTTATGTGTTTGACATTGGCAGTATTAAATTAAATAATTAATATTTTATTTTTAATTTGATCGTAACACATATCATAATATAGCTTTTTGGAATCCTTCTCCATGTAAACTTTAACTATACCAAATTTCAAACTCACAAATATGCTTAAAAAGGAGTACAAAGTTTTCCCATCATATATTAATCTACACAAATAAATAAAATTGAAGTCTGTTTGTAATGTCTTTATACTAAATGCATAATTATGGAAGTATATATGATGCTTATAACAAAAACTCGAATTTTTAAAAGTTTTGTCTCTCTGTCTTTCTATCTGTGTGTTCCAGCGAATCTCCGAAATAACTTTCACTTGCAGATAGCTGATGTAATAAGGATTAACTTACGCTAACTACTTTTATTTTAGAAAAAGAATTAGGGTTCCGCAAAAAAATTAAATTACATGCGGGCAAAGTCGCGGGGAACAGCTAGATAAGTAGAGTAAGCATACTCAATGTTATCATATTAGTCACTTAGTTTACATTTTTATGTGTAATAAATGTTGTTGTGTTGCTGATTTACTTTAGCATTAATTTTATGTTAGCACCTAAGATAATTTCTCATCACACCCGTAGGGAGAGAAAGTCTAAACACATTAAGTTTGCTCTTTGTTACCCTCTTTACAAAGCTCTTTAGATTATTTATTTAATTAATTACTTTAAATAATCTTAAAGTACACACCTGTTGTGAGGAACTAGAAGAGTCTTCATTCGATGGTGAACATTCTGCAGCCTTTTCACCTCTCAATATTTGCTCAATACATTGCTCATTTCGCCCTCTCTCTGCTTCTATGTCATATATTAACCTATGGAGAGCTCGTAATCGCTCCTGAAAATATATAAAACAATAAAGTATCATCTTTTAACCCTATTTCTGCATTGTTAAGATATGTATATATCAAATGTAATTAAAATAGGATATTCAGAGGCACAAAACGTGCAGTAAAAGGGTCATTATAAACAGAGAACCTGACTACAAAGATTCAGTATGAATGCTTTTCAAACAAGCACTATATTACTTTCTTCATGTATCCTATCCTATTGATGTTATTACCATAAAATGTAGCCTATGACAACTCAGAGATAAAGGAAAATCTAATGACTCCCCAGGTTAGAGGCAGTAACAAGGAAGAGACAAACGTCACTTGCAACATGCTAATTTCCTCATCGCCATGTCTAAAGCGCGTATTTTGCGTCCGGACCAGTATATTACAATTATTTTAGCCTTGAAATCTCCTCAAAGAAATTCAGCAATATCTTGATACCACTGACGACCTAGGGCAGCAACACAAGGCTGCAGGGTACTATCTATAACAATTATGGTAAACAAATGCACTGGTACACCATCAAGCATGCACCAGTGCGGTGCACCGACGCGGCATACGAGAGCTGTCTGAAACAACTACGGTAAAACAGAAGCACAGGTTCACTGTTACGTTACTTTGCAAAAATATTTACAAATGTAGACTGCAATCCGTATTAACTATGTTGAGGAACAGTTTCTTTCTTTTTTTTTACAATAGGATAAAGGTGACAAACGAGCACACAGTCCACCTGATGGTAAGTGGTTGCTGCGGCCCATAGACATCTAAATCTATCCTCTATTACAAAACAAAATGTAGATGCGTTGTCACCCGTGAGGACTAAGATGGAATGTCTCATTTCCAGTAAAAAGGGCCTCCGGCCACCTGCACTCACCAAGCGAAACGCAGAGGTAAACCTCTACTTCACGCTGGTTTTCTGTGAGGTCGTGGTACCACCCCGGTTCGAGCCGGCCCATCCGTGCGACAGCAAAAGCTGCCGCGTGACTCTACCACTGTTCGAAAATGCGAAAATGTTTAGGAGGCGAACAGAAATATCAGTATTAAAATGAATTTTTCTTACTTGCACTTGTTGGGCAGCCACATCAGCAGTGAGCGGCATCACTTTGTAATTTATTGGACAACTTCCAGCTCAAGTAAACAATGTGGTACCAAGAACAGAATACGAAGGCCTAGTGTAGAAAAAAAATAGTTTTAGTTATATAAAAAAAGGATGACAAAGGAGCTAACATTTTACTTGAAGGTACAGACTAAGAAGAGTACTTGATAAGTAATTACTGCAGTTCACAGAAATTAGCAACCACCTTCAACATGCAAAAAAAAAATCAGATTTGATTTCTTATTTGTTATGCTTAACTTACTAGATGTTACCAAAATATATAAGTGCTAATATCAAAATATGACGATAAATAATTCATCCTTGCTGTAATATTTTATTGCTACTTTAATTGGAATATTTTTTTATTATGTATTATTTATTAAATTCATTATATATTATGTATTAGTAACTAATTATTCAAAATCTTGTTACCTACATTATTTTAAGTGAACTAAAGAATAGCACAATCTTAATGTTGTTAAATAGTTCCATTAAAGGAGGACCCCCCCCCCCCCCCCCGTATAGTGACGGGAAAGAATACCCACTACCTCACATTTTCCCGTGGGTGTCCTAAAAGGCGACAGAGGGAAACTGAGGCAGAAGATGGGCAGCAGCATGTTTCTGATAACAACATAATGCAATAAAAATAACTGCGTGGCAACTATGGCCATTTACCCCCCATGAGACTACTAAACGGTCCCCAGCCCCCGGCGGCCCCGCTATTCGTGGCTACGGTGGCAAACATGGTAACGGCGGGGCAGTGGGTGTTAAGAATCTCCGGAGGTTCGGCACCTGCGACGACTCGACCTGGCAACTCGAACGCACCTTGAGGACTGACGAGAAGATCCTGGAGCTTGAAGGAGAGATTTTCAAGTTGCGCTGGAATATTATAGAATTATCCAAAGTCCAAAGAGAAGGGCAGGACACGGTAATCCTCGAATCCGGCAACTTGTTCTATCACCGGGAGGGCATCATCTGTCCCAAGGTGTCGGATTTATCGTCCACAGGTCTCTCTTTAACAACGTTGTAAAGATTGGGACTGTGTCGACGAGGGTTGCGTACCTTATACTCAGAATCACCAAACGGTATTCGCTGAAGGTCATACAGGTTTACGCACCAACACTTTCCTCTACTGTATGTATGATGTATGATATATGAGTATCTCTAGAGCCGTACATTCCTCCAAAACCCACTATACGGTATTAATGGGAGATTTTAACGCAAAACTAGGCACGAGAGAACGGTGAGCTGCAAATAGGGAAATTCGTAATAGGGTAATGGACCCCACGGAGCCAGAAGCTGGGCGACTTCATGGAGAAAGACGGACTCTTTATGATGAACTTTTTCTTCCGGAAGCGGCCCCACACGAAGTGGACCTGGTCAAGCCCTTACGGTTCGACAAAAAATGAGATCGACTTCATTATGAAGACCAGACGACAACTGTTCAATGATGTCTCAGTGATCGCGAGGGTGAAAACTGGTAGCGATCACCGAATGGTGAGAGGAACACTGAACCTAAACGTTAAGTTGGAGACGTGTCGTCTAATGAAGTCAATGCTCCGTCCCCCTCGTGCTCTAATCCAAAACCCCGAAATCTTTCAGTTAATTACAAAATCGTTTTCAGTGCCTAGAAGATTGCAATACAGTGGACGATATGAATGACAAGCTCGTGGAAACTGTCCATGCAGTCGGAGCTAAGTTTTGCAAGACCCGCCCTAGAAGAACATAAAAACTCTCCAATCATACTCTTAATCTCATGGCTGTCAGACGGGAAAAGAAGCTGCAGTCTTCAGTAAATTTGATAGCATACAGACAACTGAAGAGACAGATCTCCAAATGCATGCGGCGGGACTTACGCAACTTTAGTACTGCTCGTATTGAATAAGCGATCGAGCGGAACCAGGGCTCCAAAGTCTTTGCCAGAGATCTGTCTGCTAGAAAGTGCCAACTGTCAAAGCTGAAGACCGAATGTGGCAGCATCGTTTCCGAGACACCTGAGATTTTGAGTGAGATTGAGAGGTTCTATGGGCAGCTGTACACGTCATCGTTGGAGCCACTCGCAAGTGTGAGTAATGATCCAAGAGCGAGTCTTATCCAATACTATTCCGAAGATATCCCGGACGTCAGTCTGAGCGAGATTAGAATGGCTCTCCAACACCTTAAAAACGGCAAGGTCCCAGGCGAGGATGGAATTACAGCGGAGTTTCTGAAAGCGAGTGGAAAACCGGTACTTAAAGTCCTTCAGAAACTCTTTAATTCCGTCCTCCATGGTGGCACTACTCCGGAGGCGTGGAGCAGAAGTGCGGTGGTCTTGTTCTTCAAGAAAGGTGACAACGCTCTCTTGAAAAACTACAGACCGATTTTCCTTCTGAGCCGCGTTTACGTGCTGTTTTCGAAAGTCATTACGAATCGTCTCGCGCGCAGACTTGACGACTTCCAGCCTCCCGAACAAGCCGGTTTCCGAAAAGGCTTTAGCATCATAGACCACATACATACCCTTCGGCAAATTGTACACAAGACTGAAGAGTACAATCTGCCACTTTGTCTTGCGTATGTGAGCTATAAGAAAGCCTTTGAATCCGTCGAAATTTGGGCGGTGCTGCAGTCCCTCTAGCGATGCCAAGTGCGACAGTCTACTTGGCATCGCTGGAGGGACTACAGCACCGCCTATCGCCTATATATCAAAGTGCTGAAGCGTTTGTACAGTAGAGCTACGATGGCTATCCGAGTACAGAATCAGAGTACAAAACCAATCCAACTGCAGAGAGGTGTAAGACAGGGTGATGTAATATCCCCGAAACTCTTCACCGCTGCATTGGAAGACGTTTCCAAGCTACTGGACTGAAAAGGATACGGTATCAACGTCAATGGCAAGTACATCACTCACCTTCGATTTGCCGACGATATAGTCCTTATGGCAGAATCGCTGGAGGACCTAAGTACCATGCTCAATGACCTCAATAGTGTCTCCCAACGAATAGGTCTTAAGATGAACATAGACAAAACAAAAATCATGTTTAACGTCCATGTCACACCTATGCCGGTAGTTGTTGGGAGCACTAAGCTCGAAGTTGTCGACGAATATATTTTCCTGGGACAAACAGTCCAACTTAAGGTTAAGGTAAGTCCAACTTCGATCGAGAGGTCAATCGACGGATTCAACTCGGCTGGGCAGCGTTCGGGAGAAATCTTCTCGTTAGACGTACCTCAAAACTAGATTGTTCAACCAGTGCGTGTTGCCAGTGATGACCTATGGAACTGAGACATGGTACTTCACTGCTGGGCCGTAAGAAGCTCAAAGTCGCTCTGCGAGCTATGGAGAGGGCTATGCTCGGCGTTTCTCTGCGTGATAGACTTAAAAACGAGGATATCCGCAGTAGAACCAGAGTAACCGACATAGCCCAAAGAATTAGTATGCTAAAGTGGCAATGGAGCGGCCATATAGCTCGAAGAACCGACAACCGATGAGGAACAAAGGTTCTCGAGTGGCAGCCTCGTACCGGCAGGCGAAATGTAGGGAGTCCTCCCGCTAGATGGAGTGACGACCTGGTAAGACATGCAGGAAGTCACTGGATACAGGTGGCTCGGCACCGTGCTTTGTGGCATTCTTTGGGGGAGGCCTATGTTCAGCAGTGGACTTGTGTAGGGCTGTAATGATGACGATGATGATGATGATGAAAGGAGGAGGTAGTAATGCATTCTGGAAATAGCCTTAACACCCGTTGATCCCAAATTGTCCTGACTAAGCTTTTGATATAAGATTACTCGTAAACATGATAATTGCAAGTAGCCATAATTTTACAATAACATGTTGACCACGAATTGTGCCGATAAGGTTTTGATATTGGACGTTACAGAAGACGCTGACTCCACTGTATAATTGTTATTATTGGTCAAACCAAGGCATCATACTTTCATACGACAGACTTGTTTTGACCATCTTATAAAAGCCCATGCATTTAGAATAAGATTTATTATAGTTCTCATCATAGTAATGTAATCACGTAGTTAAGGAAGTCAGTATTGCACTGAATACATTATTGTAAAGTAAAATAATGTTGCAGCCTATTTACGTCCCACTGCTGAGCACAGGCCTCCCCTCATTTTTAAGAGGGTTTTAGGACAAGGAAATGTCCGCCGCGCTGTCCCAATGCGTGTTGGCGAACTTCACGTCTTCGAAAATATTTTTTTCTTATTTCTCAGACATGCAGGTTTCCTCACGATGTTTTCCTTCATCGCCGAGCACGTGGTAAATAAGCACTTAAAATTGCAATTAACAATTTTATTGGTGCTGGCGGGGATCGAACCCGGGTTGCTCGAGTACTGTAAAATTTACAGCGAGCGCTAACCATCTGAGCTACCACGGCTCTATTACTGTAATATAATAGTTATTAAATGTCATCAAGACATATCGGGTGTCTCAGTAAGAGTGCACTTTTTCATTTTAAAATAAAAACAAGTATTTTATGACAGAGTTGTGATATTTTTATCGTATTGTAAAGAAGACATGTTCCGATTAAGTATGGAATAAAATATCCGGCAAATGACCCCCACGGCTCCGATGACAGGCCATTACTCTTTTCATGAAATTTTCCATGACTTTTGCACAGAGATGTGGCTGTATCTCACCGATGACGCGTTGGATTTCCGATTTGAGCTCAGGAATTGTTTCCGGTTTATTCGCATTAACCCGAGATTTCACAAAACCCCAAAGAAAAGAATCGCACGGCGTTAAATCGCACGATCTTGGTGGCCAGTTGACATCAGAGTTTCGTGAGATAATGTGTTCTGAAAATCGTTGCTGCAATAAGTCGATTGTTTCATACGCGGTATGGCAGGTTGCGCCGTCCTGCTGAAACCACATGTTGTCCAGATCCATGCCGTCCAGTTGAGGCTACAAGAAGTCCGTTATCATATTCCTGTAACGAATGCCGTTCATAGTCACTGCAATTTCGGCCTCATTTTCAAAAAAGTATGGTCCAATCACGCCGCCTGACCAAAATCCGCACCAGACAGTTACTCGTTATGGGTGCATTTGTTTCTCATGGATTGCATGAGGATTTTCTGAGTCCCAAATTCGACAATTTTGTGTATTCACGAAGCCATCCATATTGAAATGCGCTTCATCGGAGAAAATGACTTTTTCCGAAAAATTAGTATCGACTTCACTTTGCTCCATTACCCATTGGACGAATTGCCGGCGCTTTCCGTGGTCTGCTGGTTTGAGCTCCTGAGTTAACTGAATCTTGTACGCATGAAGGTGGAGGTCTTTAGTCAAAACTCGCTACGTAGTGCTTCGTGAAATTCGTAGTTGTTGAGAACGATGTCGAATTGATGTTTTCGGGGTTTCGGCAACACTCTCGTTTACAGCAGCAATGTTTACAAGAGACCGACCGGTACGTTGACGCAAAGGATTCTTATTATCCATAATTGACCCAGTTTCTTCAAATTTTTTAACCACTCTTCGAATGGTTGACACATTAGGTGCACTTTCTCGGCTGAAAATTTGGTGAAGTTTGCGAGCGGTTTCAGCGTAACTTTCCCCATTTTTGTAATGAGTTTTCACAATTATAACGCGTTGTTCTTTCGAAAACCTCTCCATTTTTAATAATGGGAATAAACAGAGATGACAGCTGTCAAATTTCAGAGTTGCCACTTGCATGAAAAAAAATATTCCAATTTTAAAAAGTGCACTCTTACTGAGACATCCTTTATTTAGCTGTTTTAAAAAGCTTCAGCACCGCTCCCGAAATTTAACTAGGTTGACAATTCAACTATGTTTATTAGCTCCCGAATTTTTAAAGGTTGACAAAGGTTTAATAGCTCCCGAAATTTAACTAGATTGACAATTCCTATGTTTATTACTATGTACCTACCTATAATACCAACAGTGATATCTACATCAATTGGACCATAGTCCAGAAATGATCTTTCTTCAGTTATGATATCTACATCAATTGGACCATAGTTCAGAAATGATCTTTTTTCAGTTAAGTTCCTAGTATGATAGACTTTTGTAAATTAACAAGTACCTAATGCCGAAATCTACAGAATATTTTCTTTTTTTTTATTTATATATGGACAACAAAACAGATAACAATCAAAATACATTAAATATATATATATATATATATATATATATATATATATATATATATATATATATTCGTAGTTAACGACATAGCAGAGGAATTGAGGATTGACCACAACACAGTTTTGACCCATTTGTAAAAATCTGGCTACAAAAAAAGGCTCGATATTTGGGTACCACACGAGCTCAGTGAAAGAAACCTAATGAACCGTGTACTCATTCTTATGAGCTTTTACCGCCAGGCAAAACTATTGATTCGGATCTCTACTGCCAACAACTATTGAGACTCAAGCAAGAAAAAGAAAAAACCGGCCTGAATTAGTCACTAGAAAAGGAGTAGCCTTTCATCATAATTACGCCAGACCACTCACACCTTTGGCCACTCGGCAAAAATTGAGAGAGCTTGGTTGAGAAGTGTTAATGCATGCATATAAGTTTTCTCAAAATCTGAGGGCGTAAGGTCAGGGCTATATGGTGCATGCATTAACACTTCCCAACCAAACTCTCTCAATTTTTGCCGATTGGCCAAAGGTGTAAGTGGTCTGGCGTAATTATGATGAAAGGCTACTCCTTTTCTAGTGATTAATTCAGGCCGTTTTGTTCTCAATTTCTTGCTTGAGTCTCAATAGATGTTGGCAGTAGAGATCCGAATCAATAGTTTTGCTTGGCGGTAAAAGCTCATAAAAATGAGTACACGGTTCATTAGGTTTCTTTCACTGAGCTCGTGTAGTACCCAAATATCGAGCCTTTTTTTGTAGCCAGATTTTTTCAAATGGGTTAAAACTGTGTTGTGGTCAATCCTCAATTCCTATGCTATGTCGTAACTACGAATATGCCAACCTTGCTCCACATTTTCAAAAATGGCATCGACTTCATCCATATGAGAGCTACCAGTGAGCTGCATCTTTGACATAAAAATTCCCAGACTAAAAACGCTTGAACCAACTTTAAACTACTCTTACTGACACTGCATTAGTTCCATTAATGTCACAAATATTTTTCACGGTTTGGGTCGTATTTTTACCTCTTTTGTGATAAAACTTCAAAATGTATTGAATTTCTTCATCAGATTCATACATTTTGGCGGACAGAAAAAGAATTGAAAATTGTGGGAAAGTGTTTTTATTTTTCATTTTCTTAATGTCCTATATTTTTTAATGGCCACTCGGCAAAAATTGAAAAAGCTTGGTTGGGAAGTATTAATGCATCCACCATATAGACCTGACTTGCATCCTCAGATTTTCACATATTTCAGTCTCTTCAGAAATCTTTGGGTAGTGTAGGCAGACAAAACTACTTGTCACATATTTTTTATCAAAAATCCCAAGATTTCTGCAGAAATGGGATTATGTCACTACCTACAAGATGGCAACAAGTTATCAAACAAAATGGCACATATATATAGGGTATTTTTGGAACGCTCCCGAAAACTAAGACAGGCGACAGCACCAAGTATACCTTTGATCATGGGTCACAAATAAATTTGATCCTGATGAAAAAAAATATCATATTTTTACAACGTTTTATTAGCTTTATTCACGCGCCATCATGTTAGTACAGCTAAATGAAACGATAATTTCATAAAAAAAATCATGAAAATACTGAAACATAAAACCAGCAGTGAAAACTGAATTGATATCACCTGACTAATGGAGGTTAATGTACGCACGAACGGTGAAAAGAGAACGCTGGCCTTGAACTTGGGCACTGAGCGATTTATCACATATTGGTACGAAGGGGGCGCGACGGGGGAACAATCCGCCAGTATTACCACATGAGTAAAGAATTTACTCTGTGGTATTACTGTGCCTGCATGCTATTGGTTCCCGCGCTTTGTTCGCTCCAAAAATACAGTCGCATACACAGCTTACTTTGCGACTCGCGACGATGTTTTAAAAAGGAAGGAAAGAAAAATTATTTATATCTATTGTTTTATGACTAAACTAGTGAACGAAAAGGTAAATATGATAGGAGAAGGTGAATGGGGAAAATTGTGCAGTAAATTTAAGTGTTGAGGAAGAATACCGAAAAAATTACCATGTGATCGACCTGAGGACGGAAGCTCAAGCGAAGATGAAAGTGATGATGAAGTAGCATCCAGTAACACCAACACACCATTAACATCTGGCTTCCATGTAACCCAAGACGACATAATGGACGGCGTGTCACACTTAGCTTAAGTTTTCTTGTTACAAACTTAAAAATATTTTACGATAGAAATAACAAATAATGCTCAAGTAAACATTATCCATTTTTAATTCCAACCTCTTCCAAAGTTCTAAGTAGCTAGTAAAACACCTATTATGATTCTACAATAAAACAATTAAATACTATAATATTACTAGTTGACCAGGCAGACGTTGTTCTGCCCTTTCCGAACGACCATTTGCTTTCCCAAAAAAACTCCTGAAATTAGCAATAAAAAAATTGAGGTTCACTTATCGGGATAAAAACTATCCTATCTCTCAAGTTGGACCACACTGCACACAGTCTGCAAAATTTTTTCGAAATCGGTTCTATCTGTTGAATACTTACAGCAACACGAAGTGGTTATACTACTAAATTGTAGCTTATATTAATATATACATAGCGCCATCTATTAAATATTTACTCAATCCAGTCAACAGATATCGTCATCTGACAGAATCGTTTGCAGCTAACAGATAATTGTGACTGTCAAATAATAGAGAAATAATTTTCTATAAAATAATATTGTATTGCGACTATAAATTGAGATGTAAGCTATCCTATCTTTTAAGTTGGACCAAACTGCACATTGACCAAAAATTTCATTGAAATCAGTTCAGTAGTTTAGGAGTCCATCGCGGACAAACAACGTGACACGTACTTTTTATATATAAAGATAAAACAATAGCCCAATACCATGTAGAACTTTAGAACGCGACTGTACCCACACTCCCTTCGCTGTCGACCTGTATCTAGCTCGGTACGAAAAAAGGTAAGAAAAAAGGGCGCATCTAACCATTTTTGAATAAATGAGTTAAATATACCATTCGTCTCATGATAAGAAGGCGCATCTACTAATTTTTTTTAATATTCATAAATATCAATATTTTAGAAATTATCGTAAGAATTTTAGACGTAACTGTTGATCACAGATGACATTTTTTTAGTAGAAAAGACTTATACAAATTCAACATAAAAGAAAAGACTTATTTAACCAGCTGCTACGTCATCTTTAACAATATTTGCATCGATTACTTATATTTCAATTATTCTTGTCTTATTATTCTATATCTTATTATTAAGAGCTGGTGTTTCACATGTGGTCCCATATAAATTTGGTCGAGGTCAGACCAATAGTTTTTGAGTTATCCTTAATTATTTATATTAAAGTCGGTTGTACAAAATTTTTAATTTTTAATTATTATAGTAAGTCTCGTATGATATCCCCTTTAAAATCATTACTCAAGAGTTGCGGGTTGTTATTTTTTGTGTCTCACTACCAATGCTTCTCTAATATTTACTAAGAAAAAAGTAATAAATTACTATTAGCGTCCTTTCAAATTCAAATGACCTTTCCAAAATATGTAAAAATGTTAAATGAATGGCAGTTTTTTTTATTTATTAGGTTGGAAAGACGCAAATAGTTATATGCGTCTTTCCTTCGATGTTTTTGTGTTGCTAGATGTATTTTTTAAGCTAAGATGAAAAGAAAAATTCTTTTTATTTAAATAAATAAACAAATTATCAAAAAAATAAGTTCGTCCTTAAAATCTTCAAGTCTCTACGTATATATTTCAATTTTCATATAGAAACCTTTTAATATACTGTAGACACAGGGTCTGAAAGAAAAATTCATCAATTAATTTTTTATTTCTATTTTACGTTTTTTAATTGCGTCCTTCTTTATTATGACGGGAGAATGTAACCCGGCCGGCTCGTATCGCCTCACGCTGTGACGCAGCAGGTTTCATTTTTGTCGTGGTTCGTTATTAATTGAAGGTGTTGATTTTGTACACGCGTGCACGAGTGTTTTGTTTATTAAATTGTTATTACGTGTTGATAATGCTTAACGCGTACGTTTATAGTGATTGTGAATACACGATATAATGTAGGTACACGAAGTATCGCTAAATAAATTGTTAAGACGTCGGGATGGAACAAGTGTGTCATACTGTGCAGTGCACAAAGTGTTGAAGCGTAACCGAATGCGCCCATACAAATTGAACAAAGTGCAAGCTTTAGTTCCCGGCGATCACGACCGCCGACGAGTTTTCTTGTTGGTTATTATACCAGCAACAACGTGTGGCTGGTTCCATTGAGCACATTATCTGGACGGATGAGTCGACATTTACCAGAAACGGCCTGTGGAACCGAAGAAATACACACGTGTATTCAGAGTTTAACCCGCACGCTGTTCGACAAACCGGGCACCAAACCCGATGGTCGGTTAACGTATGGGCAGGTTTATTTAAGGATCGCATAATGGGACCAGTGTTTCGCCCACAGCGACTGAACGGACAGCGATACCTAAACTTTATAAATGAACAGTTGACAGACAGTTGTCGTGAGGTTCGTCCGTGAGCGCCTCAATGAGCTATTTTATGATCGCTGGATTTGGCGGACTAGGACCACACGCTTGGCCACCTCGCGCACCAGATCTGACCCCGTTAGACTTCTTTCTATGGGGTATGTGAAAGAAAGGGTTTTTAATCGTGAGTGTGATAGTGCTGACGAAACTACAAAAGGATCGTGGATGTTTTCGACAAACTACGTACGGACTGTGTCGAAGACCACACGATGATGCCCCGCCTCCATGAGGAGACGCAACATACATAACTGAATACATGAGAATAATAAACATACCTACACGATGAATAAAAACGCACGACTCTAATCTTGGTTATATTTCATTTATGTATTTTTTCATTAGCGGGAAATCGAACCAGTTATTTGGGTTATTTAACCTGTAAATTCGGATTAAAATGGCTACGTGGAGACAAGTACAGTGGCAAAATAGTAGATTAAGTAGATAAGTTAGGTATTTAGACAAGTGTTGTAAATTATTAGGTATTGTGGTATGGCCCGCTAGTTGCGGACCGCGCGAATTTGCGTTCGCGCGTACATTGACCTTTAATCAGCTGATATGAATTCAGTTATTCCACTGCTAGTTTTAGGTTTCAGTATTTTCATGATTTTTTTTATGAAATTATCGTTTCATTTAGCTGTACTAACATGATGGCGCGTGAATAAAGCTAATAAAACGTTGTAAAAATATGATTTTTTTTTCATCAGGATCAAATTTATTTGTGACCCATGATCAAAGGTATACTTGGTGCTGTCGCCTGTCTTACTTTTCGGGAGCGTTCCAAAAATACCCTGTATATATTATAATTAAATGTAATTATACTTTGAAAAAGAAAATGTCTTGAATTTGTATATAAAATATGAATAAACTTTTTCCCCTTCCAATTTTGTTTCAGAGGTGATCCTGTATAAATTTGGAAAAAAATTTACATCCCTAAGAATGGTAAAATTGGTGATGTACTAAATGTCTAATTAAAAGAGTCAAACAAATTAAAATTCTGCAAAAAGCATTTTTCTAATATTACTTAAGGTAAAAGTACCAGGGTAGCCCTTGAAATTCAAATTTTCTTATGTTTTTTGCAATTTTCAGGTCAGTGCCATCATATTATTATGTTTAAAAAATATGATTCACGATTGTAACGAGTATGTATTTACAGAATTATAATCATTATAATCATCAATACAACCCTCTAAGTTCTTAGTAACTCGAGAAAAACTCATTCAAAGGGATTATAAGAACTTAGAGAGTTGTATTGGTGATTTTAATGATAAAAATTTTGTAAACATATACTCGTTACGGTTACAAATCATATTTTATTAAACATACAATCTGACCCAGTACTGCAAATTCCAAAAGACATAAGAATATTTGAATTTCGTGGGCCACCCTGGTGCTTCACCTTAAAATAGGCAAACATTGTTGCACAACTATTGTTACACATTTCTCTCCTCACTAATGTAAGTTTGGTAACACTAGATCTAGTACAAATTATGCTCTTAGCCAGTTCCTCTTGTTTTTAATATTCCATGGCAGAGCTACACTGTTATATTATAATTGCAGCATAAAGGGATCAGCCCAACCAGGGAAGTACCATACTCTCACAGAACAGCATAAAATAGAAGCCTAATGCTGCTGTTTCATATGGAGGAAATGGAAATCCTTGTTTACTAAGGTATTCTACCTTAGTTATCGGGGGTAACACATAACACAGAAAGATGACAGTGTCTATGCGACGCAGCATCCACTTACTATTGTTAGATGGGCTGTACTTGTATATCTACTACTACATAATATGTATAAGAATAGAAAAAATATAATATCATTAAATTTCACAAATAAATTGTTTGAATTATTAATTTAGTAACAAACAAAATCTAGATAGAAGGCTACAGAATAAATAAAACTTATAGTTAATATTAAAAAAAAGGCTAAAAATAATATTTACTAACAAATAGCACCAATTTATACCAATAAATTCGTTGTAACATTACGTATAATACATTTCTTTCCTGTATATTCTGTTAATTTATTAAAACATCTCGCAACTGTAAACAAATACCGAAAACTAGTTCACTAAGCTTTTAGTTAGAAAAGTTGTGACAAAATAGTGTTTTGCAAAGACAATATAATCATTAATCACACAGAGAGAATTTTAATACTTGTTAACTTTTAATCACAAACAAACTAACTAGAAACCTTCCTTATATATTACTATACTCTTTGCTAGAAACACTCACGCGTCTTTTAGTCGTAAAGCATTAACAGAGTTTTTAGTAAAATATTTATTTATTTTATATTAGATTTAGACACAAACACAAACAGGATGAGGCAACCACAGAGTATCTTCTTCTTAATAAATGGCTTTACGGCTCTGGGATCTAGCCCTTCTGAGCCTGAAGTTACAGTATATTATAATAATTATCCCTCATAGTATATGGCTTCACAATATGTTGATGCATCACATTATGCAGCCCTTCTGAGATTTTGACGGAAACTTGAGCTAGCAGACAGCTGACGGTTGGCGATGGTATCTCAAGGCACCTAAGCAAACAGACACCTTATTTTGAGTATTACATCACCATCAGAGCACTTGTTTCACAGTTTCCAATAATAGTTCACATGCGCAGACACTTAATACACAAAATCGCACCACTTTTACATATCAAAGTACACTTCAAACCATTATTTAAACTATAATACAGGAGCAGCAAACCGACGCTGGTCAAGTTCCCGCCAAAACTCAACCACAGAGTACCTTTGTATCTACCAAAGAGTATAGTAACTGTCCTATACAGGTATCCACAGACTACTTAGTGGATACTACCATAGACTTAGGATATACGTATAGACCAACATAGTGTGCAAGGGAGAAGAAAATTTCTTAAGGAAAAAATGCAAGATAGAAAAGGATACCAAATCTCATGACTCTGTAACCGATTTTGAATGACAGATCGGCTCAAGTCGGCGCGCAAGAAATAAGCTTGTAGATATTTTGTGTGTTTTTAGATTATAATAGTGTTAATTTGTATAATTTATAGTTTTCCAAAATGGTTTCATGTTCCGTTAGTGCCTGTGGTATCAACAATAGAAGTAATCCTGATGGTTGCACATTTCACAGGTAAATTCGCAAGACGTCGTCAATAATAAGACTCGTCTATTTATGCTTAAAATTTATGTTATATACTGTTTTAAATATGTAATATTTTCAATTATTTTATTAATTTTAATATATTGCAAAGAAAAAAGTGACATTGTTGATAATTTGTATGATTTTGGTGAATTCATTTTTAAACAAAATATTTTACATTTACGCTAGGGATTGACTCAACTATATCAAAATTAATGTCGATATTTATCTTTAATGTGTATAAAGAATCGATAGACTTTTATACACAACAAAGAGAAGAATGAAATTAAATGCTCGATTTGCGTTCTAAAAACAAAATTTTATTTTGCCGTTTGCCATACAGATTCCCTCTGGATCCTTTAGTAAGAAAAAAATGGTTGGCATTAATTGGGCAGGTTGGTTGAAATCATAAGAAGAACTCTACAATTTTGTAGTAAACATTTTATTGAGAAATATATAAGAAAAAGCAGAGTAAATACAATTTTATTAAAAGGAGCAATTCCTACATTTTTTGTACCAGTAAGTATATTATTGTTACAATAAGACTTCTTTTTTTTATAGGATGGGGTGACAAACGAGCACACAGTCCACCTGATGGTAAGTGGTTGCTGTGGCCCATAGACATCTACATCTATCCTCGTTTGCGAATCAAAATGCAGATGCGTTATCACCCGTGAGGACTAAGATGGAATGCCTCTTTTCCAGTAAAATGAGTCTCCGGTTCTCTACACTTACCATACGAAACACAGCAGTGTTAAACTGCTATTTTACGCTGGTATAAAAATTTAACATCAAAAACTTTAGGTAAAAATAGAGATAGATTTTTATACATTATAAAACTCTATCTCTATTATTATATATTTTCCCCAAGGGGTTGTGCGGAGCTTTGGAATATATTCCTAAGTCACAATGATAAAACTTTTAGCATAGTTAGGTATGGATTGGGTAATACTCCTGAAGCGCTACTAGATGCCATGAGGCGCGCGATTTAGTGTACCAGGATAGTATAAATTCCGTAGTATTTGATACGCGCAAAGCTTGATGTCCGATTCATGCTTGATGCTCGATGACAGTGTGCCGAGAGCGTTACTCGTAGAGAAGAGAGAGAGAAGAGAGATCAATAGATCTGCAAGATAAAGGTGCACTTGCTGTGGTCGGTCCATGTGTGGGTGACTGTTTTCTTAGCATACTGCGATTGAGAGAATAGAAGAGTGCATCTGTATCCTCGTACACTTGGTGCACTTTAATGTCTCCAGCGTATTTGACTTGTCTATGTTAAGATCATTATATTTTTTAAATTCATGCAGCTAAAATGATAATAAATTTATTATTACTTTATATTTTTCAGGGGCAGATGAAAGGAAGAGAAGCCTTATCATATATCACTCGTGACATAACCCCTCCACCTTTGAAATCACAAGAAAGAAGTGATCAATTTACACCAAGAAAAATTTTTTTTATCAAAAATCGAGAAATTAAAACAAAAGCTGAAAGAAAAACAAAAGAAAATAAGTAGGTTAGCAGCAAAAACTAAAAGACAGGCTAAAAAATTGTAACATTGCAAAATGTGTTTGAAGAAATTCATTCAAGACCAGGATTGAAAGATCACTATTAGCGATATCACCATGGCATGTAGCAATGAATTGATACAGAATTTAATTAACAGGGTTAATGATATAAAATGTGGTAAAGTAGTGTCTGCATCCAAATATAACGAAGAATTACGAAAATTTGCTGTCACAATACATTTCTATAGTCCAAGAGCATATAATTATTTACGTGAAAAATTTAATTTGTGTCTTCCACACGTTAACACATTGCGTACCTGGTATGCCAGACTAGACTGTGAACCTGGTTTCACTCAAGAATCTTTAAACACCATTAGAGAAATGAAAAAAAGGAGCTGAACTTAAACTATGTATCACTTTTGATGAAATGAGTATACGTGAATACACTGAATGGGTAGGCCAGAAGCATTATGGACAAAGTTTCATGATGCATCAAACACTTCTTAAAAATGCGTCATGAGCTCTCGGATCAATATAGGCGTTCACTGCTGGTTGTTTGCTGGCTGGTTGCTGTTGTTGTGGCAGAGAGTTCATTATTTTAATTTTTCATTATCTCTTAACCTATGCGTCCAAATAAAATGATATAAAGAGCAAAGTTTATCTTCATAAAATTGTCTTGACGATGAAGTAACTTTCGTTCGTAAGGGTTAATATGCCATGACTAATAATAACGCTCATAAATCACTTTTTCATTTTCAATAATTTTTTTTCACAAAATAACTTATTGTGGCTTATGTATAAGAAATAGGCATGTGGCTGGTGGAAGGAAAGGGGGAGATCTCCCGCCGGGCAATGTGTTCTGCCTGGGGAGTGGCCAACGCTCCGATTGGTAGTTCGGAGCTATTCTATATATGCTGCTTTAACTTTGGAACTTTGTTAGTGCGATTTAGGCTGCGATATGTTTCGCTTGTGGCGAGATGACAGCGCCGCCACAGGCATATGGTATCGCAGACTTTTTTTTAGATGGAGCAATGATCAATATTTTTGTAGAACATTGTATTTATGTAATACTAAATGTTACGCTAGCGCACGTGGATAAAGCAGTTAGAGAGCGCCTTTTCTCCCGACTTGCTTAACAAAAATCAATATATAAGGTTAGCTGATAGTTATATGCTGGATAGCCTATACTATTGCTCATAAATCTGGCTATTATATACAAAAAATTTAAATTTGTACTGGTAGTTCCAGAGATTAACGTGTTTAAACAAACAAAATAACTCTTCCGCTTTATTATATTAGTATAGATTTAATGATTTTGTTTTTTTTTTTTGTTTCTGTTTCCGATTCTGTTTTATAAATATTAAAGGTAATAATTATATAAAAAATAAAGCAGCCATTATACAGGGTAATTTTTAGTTCACTGAAGACCTTTTGGGAATATATTATTTACATCATAACAATAACATCTGTAAGAAAAAAAATATATTTCTTCAATTTATATTTTCATACAAAAATAAAAATATTTTAATTGGACCTTCTAAACGGCAATAGCCCTAGTTAGCAAAAGAAAGCGCGTAGCGGGGTAGGGGTGGAGGGGTGTGGGAGGCGGCGCTTGCTCATTTGAACTTGACCTAATTACCTGTGTCGTCAGTCGCCTTTGGCTTTGGTGCGCCCGCGACGTTTCTCCTTCCGTTGTGAGATTAATATCGCGAACGTTACGTTGTACGTTAGTATTGGTAAGCCATCGGGCTTACCGATACTCAAATGTTGAGTATACCGAAATAGTGCGAATTTTAGCAATTTGCAATGATAACGTTATACTCCGGCCGCTGAGTTATTACCGATTTCACACATGACGAATTGACAATACTAGTGAAGTGACTGAACCAGTAACCCTAATATCATTTGGGAACAGTTTGTTTTTAAATATTCTAGTATAGTGTGTAATTAAATAAAATCAAAACAATAATAATTAAAGACACAGGTTCTTTATTAGGTGGAGTATCCTTGATGGGCGTAGATAATTGGTCAAGGATATATCAAAATAAAACAAATTTGTAAACACTGTTACACATTTTAATGAATAGAGTAGGTACAAGATGTTTTAATAAATGACTACCTATCATTTATTAAAACAATTATTCAGACTCTGAACCAGATTCGCCAGAGCTGTCATCGCTATCAGTCACTTGTATGACAATTTCATTGTCTATAATGGTGTCCACTCTTATATCGCGTTCATAATCTTCTGTTATTAGTTTTAGAGTCTTTTCGACGACCTTGACCCAATCTTCTTTCGTTATTTTGCTGCAAGCATCTTTTAATAGACCCATCATTTTATTAGTACTGAATGGCGGAGTCGTATTTTTACGAGCTGCGTAACCTGTAATGTAAACATTAAATAACGTTAATTTATTACATTAAATAAACGAAATATTACACAATTACCTACATGTAAGGGACATGAGATATTTATTTCTTAGTTATGTATCTTTTTACTTATATGCTCAATATTGGATGTTATAATAGTACAAATTATTCATATTTATAACTTATGCGATAAAAACAAAAATTATTCATATTCATAACTTATGCGATAAAAAACAATACCTTTGATTTGTGCCCATATTAGCTCAATGGCATTGTACTGGCAGTGATAAGGCGGAATTCGAAGTACCCGATGCCCATGTGCTAGAGCTATCTCATTTACTTCATAACGGACTCTTGATGTTTTATTTTCGCGTACTAACTTTACTAAGTCAGACTTTAGCATTTCGGCAGTAGTTTCAATTCCATTTTGGTGTAGCCATGCTACGAGATCAGCTTTCTTGTCGGCCTGAGTAGGCGCTTTATTCACTTGTTTCGAGTGATATGAAGCGTTGTCCATTATTATGATAGAAGGCTCTGGCAGGCTGGGTAATAATTGATGTTCGAACCAATTCGTAAAAGTGTCTGTATCCATCTCCTCGTGGTAATCGGAAGTACTTTTTGACGCGAAAGCCAGCAGTCCATTTTCAAAGAAACCACTTCCAGCAGAACCGGCGTGACAAATTATCAGTCGCGATCCTTTTCCAATTGGAACCCTTGAGGTTGATGCTTTTGTTTCGTCAGTCCAAGAGCGTGACACAGTGTGGTTCGCATTTAACCATGTTTCGTCAACAAAAACGACGTTGTCCCAAGACTCGATTTTTCTGGCTTCTCTTAAAAACTCGCTCCTTTTAATTATTAAATCAAATCTTTCCATTAATATTTTCCTTTTATTCGTTTTTTTATATTCAAACCCAATTTCGTGCAATAGTTTTGACAACGCCGTTTTACCGCCTTTAAACAAGCCAGCTTCTTTTAAAGAGACCAAAAGCAAACGTCTAGTTGGAAACTCGTTCCTAGTATAATAACCATATATGTGGTTTCTTATTGCATCTGCATCAAAAACATCAACACCTGTCACGGGCTTTTGTCTTCGTTTTTTCTTAGGAGTGCGTAAAACATTATCTTCACTTCAAGAAGCACCAAATTTTTCTTTATTTATATTATATAGTGTTTTTGCACCAATTCCAAGAGCTTGTGAAACCCGATCTTTCACTTGAGTGACAGGAATCAAAGGGCCGCCATTTTGTGACTCACGCTCAAAGTAATCCTGTAGCTTTAGTACAAGCTCACGACATTGACTATTCAATGTTTTTCCTCGTTTCGGCATTTTCAACAAAATTACCAAACACAAACAAAATTAGTCCAATAAAGCGCAACGATAAACAGGAGAAAGCCGAGTCAAAAAACAACGGTTACACAAGAGAACGTAGTCTGTGCGCACGAGAGTACGGAAGACGACTAAACAGATTAAAATAGCGGTGGTAAGGGTGTTGCCAGAATAGTATCGTCAATTACTTATAAAAATACACCTATAACATTGCTTAATTGAGGGAGAAAATTATATTTATTAAATGTTGTTTTATATATTATGAATGTTAAAAATTATACATAATCATTTTAATTGTATTTATTTTTAAATCATAGAAAACAGTATTTCAGTCTTTGGATCACACATAAATCTTAAAAATCATAGAGATACTGGCAACACAGTGCAATTAGGAGACGCAAAAAAATGGTAGCATTATAGTCTAGTTGCTCGAAGGAATAAGTAAAATAAAAATATCCAAATAAAATAAATATCATATCTATTCCAATGAATTCGGACCGAATACTATCAAGCACATCACTATGAAAACTAGACGCACGATGTAACTTTGTACAAGCGCGCCAAAGAACAAAAAATAAATGTTTTCATATTATTTACAAACTATTTTAAGTTTTGAAACAGAGTTTATTGGAAAATTACTTGATTCTGACATTTTGACATAAAGTTTTATATTAAAGATGTATTCTAAATCATTCGGCAAATGTGTCGCTCGTGCAAGGTTATATCGATTAATTTAAGAATAATCTGTCAAATCGGTAATAACTCAGCGGCCGTACTATAGTGAAGCCTGCCCTGAATATTCAAGGCGATTTTTCCCAACTCACGTGCACCGAGCTACGCTACGATGCTAGGTACTGCACAGCGATTGCGAGATTACGGGCAATTCCAGCCTGTATCAATCAATCGTGGTCGTCCACCGCGGCGCACAGTACGTGAGCAGGAAGACATACTGCAGCTTTTTGAACAAAATCCAGCAGCGAGCACTTATGACGCAGCCCAACAGTTCAATGTGTCACAGTACTACGCATGGAGTGTCATACACAATGAACGGAAGTACCCATTCCACCTGCATCGTGTTCATGAACTCAGCGAAGCTGACAAACCAGCGCAAGTTACATTTTGTAACTTGTTACTAACTGCTGAACGAGCTAACATTTTATGGACTGATGAAGCAACATTTGGCAGAATAGGATAATTTAATTCGCACAATGAACACTTGTGGTGCTATGAAAATCTACATGAACCAAGACCGCATAGCTTTCAACACCGGTTTAGTGTCAATGTGTAGGCAGGCCCGGTCTTCATAGAAAGATTAAACGATGAAAGCTATCATACTTTTCTCACCGAAATGCTGCCAGAGTTATTAAAGGACATACCACTTGCATCTCTACGCAATATGTATTACCACATGACGGGGCGCCGGCGCACTAAGCTCGCCAAGTTCCTTAACTTTTTATTTAAACAGAGAATACCCTGGTCACTGAATCGGTCGTGACGGGGCTTGTGCATGGCCTCCCAGATCGCCAGATATCACACCAATGGATTTTTATTCGTGGGGGCATGTAAAGACATTAGTGTATACTGGTCGCGCATTCGAAACCCGTGACATGTTGAAAGAAAAAAATAATTTGGGCATTCGATCAAATCAAAATGAATCATCAAGTATTATCTCGTGTCGGTGAACAGTTAAGTTTTAGGTGTCACCTATGCATAGAATGTGGAGGTGATTATTTTGAACGCTATGAGCGCGATACTCACCGCCATCCGCGGACAAGTACCTAGGTAAGTCTAATTTTTAAATTTGTATTTTATAATTTTTATTGAACCATTATAACTTAATATCTTTATTCAATTACTGTTAATTTGTATTAATCATTATAAATATTTTATTGTAATATTTGTAATTATTTTAACCTGCATCCATTTTTAAATACAACTTACATTAAATAAAAAAAAAAAAGTTAATAATACTCATTTAATTTGCACGTGCTGCAAACATCGATCACCAAATCAATGGCTGCAAACCGAAAATCACAGGCGGCGCTTTTGATGACAATGACACCTGTGTCGACGTCATAATATACCTTTAGCTTGGCCTTGGGCCGCTGCATGTGCGACGTTGAGGCGTTGCTAGCAAACAGTATTCGTAAAAAAAGTACCTAAATGTCTTTTAAAGAATGTCTATTAATTCGTAAAGAAACTAATAAAAGAATCAAATAGTTCATCAAATAGTTTTATGCAAAATAAAGAAGTATATGAAAAGTTAATGTAGTCATTTAAAGTAGCGCCCTGGTGCAATAGGCACAGTGATGAATGGTTTAGTAGGCACTCGCAACGCAATCAGCTGAGCGCGGGCGTCGACCGGCCCGGCGGTCATACTTACTTATTATAAATTTTAATATTTGTGATTTTTTTTGAATGTCATTTGCTTATTTAATTATGTTTAATGATTTCAACACAATGTGTGATCCTGATATCAAGTGTAAAATAAATAAGGCATTTTCTTGACGATATATTCTGACATTGTTTAGGTACTACAAAATACAGACTTAAAAGGAGTCAGACATGACAACAAAAACTTAAAAGTAGTTTTTTTCGTAAATGTATTATATTCTGTAAAGAGTGATCTCGCTAAAATTGTTTGTAATGATGTAACCAATATATTCCCAAAAGGTCTTTAGTAAATTAAAAATGACCCTGTATACTCCGTGGCCTCATTTTTTATTTTACCAGCAAAACATTTTATAAAATATAAATAGGTAGATACTTAATTAAGTATCTACCTATTTATATTTGATTAACATTATGTTGAAAAAGAAATAAATTCCGGGGAAATTGTAAATGGCGTTAAATATTTTTCTCCAAAGGTCAAAATTAAAACTTTCCGATCAGATTGTTGGAGAAAATTGTTTCATTTTATCGGTAGACTTACCTCGCCTCTTCAGATATTATTGCAATTTTGTACATTTTGAATTAAAGTCCAACAAAAGGCAAGTGGTGCCGGTGAAAGAATTTCCACTACCCAATATCGTCCCATGTGTGTCATAAAAGGCGACAAAGGGAAACTGAAATAAGGCGATGGGCAGCTGCATCTTCCTGATAACAACTCGAAATAATAAAAAACTGTGGTTGACAACCCGCTGGCCAAGCGATGGCAAATATACCCCCTAAGAGGCAATCTATAGGGAGGCTCATGTTAAGCAGTGGATTTTTATAGGCTGTAATGGATTATGGATGATGGAAAAGGCAGGTAGGTGGGTGCAGCTTATTCCCGGTAACATGTTATTTGAATATTTTTAGTTATTTTAAAACTATCATGGTAAAAATTTAGTTTATTTCTAATTAAATAGTTTAGTGCACAAAAGTTATTCAGTTCTGTGCACTAAACTATTTTTTTAGTCTTTATACCGATTTCTGAACAAACATTTTTCGATAGCCCTTTTAAATAAAATGTACATCACTAGCCAACTCACACCATAACAAATCAAAATTGGTCACGCGTTTTCGGGCTGTCAGTTTGTCTATACGCCAGTATATCCTAAGTCTATGGATACTACGTATTTTGTATCACAAACTAAATAGAAACACTACGCGTGCTTTGTATAAACGAAGGAGGTTGTAAAATATAGGGAGTGCGCACTTCATACTAAAGAAACGGTCCTAAATCAGTAACCTTGAAATGAATGAAAGGCACCGAGTTAGGCGTTGCATTTCTTTCTAATAGAGTGTCCATGATACAATATTTTCAGAATATTATTAGTGTATACAGCATCACGGAAAACGAAATGCGTATTTTTTTCAATATGGAAAGTGTTGAATAGTGTTATAATTAAACTCCGTTTAATATTTTGATTACATTATTGCTTCGCTACAGTATCAATTATTTAATTGATACTGTAGCGAATTGATTAATTACATTGAACCGCTTCTTGGGAAGAAATGCTGGCAGCTTACAAGTCGTAAAACAAAAAAGTAGAAATTTTCATCGTAGATTTTGTCAGATTTTGAGCAGAGTGTAAGGCTGAACAACACTAAATGTTACGAGAATATCATTCATTGCTCTGTAGCAATGGTCTAGTTCCTCGTAAATATGTCAAGAAATTCTAACATAGCTCTCTGCAGCTCCTCTGGCAATGTTAGTCCAGCATATCTCCTAGCATTTCTCCTGGTAAACGTTTTCGATGTCTCCTCATTTCTCTTCTTCTTTTAATCGAAATGTCCACATTCTCACATTTTTTTTCACGTAGGATATAGCTTTTTCCACTAGTTGAATACGTTGGCTTTAAAGAAAAAATGTTGGGCTTTCATTTTTATCTCATACTTTTCCAGTGATAATCTAGATTATTATTATATTATTTAGTATTTTCTTTTGTGTCTGACTAACTTCTATTAAGATTTTACACCAAAAGAAAAGATAGCATAAAAAACTGAGTGTAGATACTGCTTCTTTTGTATCGACGTTTTCTCTGTTGGTCCTGGGATCATATATATCTTCGAGTGTTTATACTAGTTTTTTTTTTAAATTATTCTGCAGTGGTTTAACAACGTCATGATGATCAATTCATTTTGTCTCTGAGAGTCTTTTGACGGATACGCCTACACTTTTTATTAAAGTTCCCCATTGACGTGTGGATGATGTAAAGAACCTGTGAACTGTTCCGAAAAAAGTTAAACTTGAATTAACGCTGCCTATGTGAGTGCACCCCACATAGATTTAGCGAATGATTTGCACAAGGCGTTTTTTACGTGGTAGAGCCATGCTGCAGCTATGTAAGTAGTATAGTTGTAGCACAAATGGGTCGCCTCGACCGGGGAAGGACCACGCACTCACAGAATACCAGCGTAAAATATCACCTCACCACTGATGTATTTCGTATGGTTAGTGTAGAGAACCGAAGACCCTTTTTACTGGAAAAGAGGCATTCCATCTTAGTCCTCACGGGTGACAACGCATCTGCATTTTGATTCGCAAACTAAGATAGATGTAGATGTCTATGGGCTACAGCAATACCACTTACCATCCGGTGGACAGTGTGCTCGTTTGTCACCCTATTCTATAAAAAAATATATTCATTCATTTGACAACGTCAAATTTTAAAATAGTGTTGTCATCTATAGCGTAAAATGCACCTCCTAGTTTTTAGGGAAAGAACATTCGTGTAACAGAAACAGAAACTTTTCTATTAAATATAGATTATAAAAAATACTTATTGAAAGGCACTCTTTTGTTTAATTACCACTGCTTGGAAATAAAATCTCTGTCTTGGGAAGAACCAGCAAGGAACCCAGCGGATTTTTTTTTAAAATAACAGCTTACAATCATGTATGTTACACAAATTAACAACACAACAAATTAGAAATAGCTTGGTAGCGATCATCTCATTTCCAGAGGTTATTATCATCCATAAGTTTTTTAATATTATAATAACCCTTAAACTTAGTTTATTAAAGTTTTTGAATTTTGAGCTGGTCAAATTTTGTATATTTTCTGGAATTTTGTTGTAAAAGCGTATACATCGCCCCAAGAATAAATTACTGAATCGATGGAGTCTATAGAATGAATATCACTTATTTTTGTAAAACTACTTTCATTTTTGTGTACGTACATTACATATTCATAAATGTATTGAGAGGCCAAAGTTAATATATTAATTTCCTTAAATTTTTGTCGTAGCGATTCTATAGGCTTTAAATCATAAATTGCTCTTATGGCTCTCTTCTGTAAAACAAATATAATTTCAGTGTCAGCTGCGTGTGCAGCAAAATACCATACGATATTGTGCTATGGAAATTGCTAAAGTAAACTAATCTAGCTGTTTCAACACTAGTAAGACTTCTAGCCTTGTTTATAGCATATGCTGCAGAGCTAAGTTTGCTTGCTAATTTTGATATATGGGGGCTCCATTGAAGTGTGGCATCTAATGTGATTCCAAGAAAAATTGTGGTATCTACAAGACTGAGTTTCTCTCCATTTAAAATTACATTAATATTTAATTGTTTGACATTTGGAGTCATAAATTTCATACATTAAAGTGTCTTAGTGTTTTTTTTTGTATTAATTAATAATAAGCTTAATTAAAATACAATATGGAATATAATACAACTATGATTAGCGACAAAAAATGTAAGATTATCGTTCTAGCATACGTCTTAAATATTACTTTAAGTCAATAACTGTCTAAACGTTGGTTAATGTTTTTATTTTGTGTAAACATTTATCAATGTTAGAAGGAGATAAAATACAAAATTCGGTGCCTCTCTTTCTAAGAAAAATGAGGAAGGTTTTCAATGTTTGAAGCGCTCACTCCCTATATAATATTATAACCTCCTTGGTATAAACTGAAAGAGACAACTTTGTATGAAAGCTGAAAAATCTGCACACAACAATCATGATTTTGTCAATGTGAGTGTTGGGCAGTTGGGCTTGTAAAAATAAAGCGAGAAAAAATATCGCTGTTTCTTTCCTTCATGTTGTTTTAGATTGCCACTTTTATTTATTTATTTATTCTTTATTGCATTCCTTAATCTAAAAGAATACAAAGGGCGGACTTAATGTCTTGTGGCATTCTCTACCAGTCAACCCACTTTAAACCACTTTAAAAATTAGATACACAAATTCATATTATTTCGGAACAAACTAAAAATGTTAATTCTGTGTTAAACTTTTTTTGGTTTGCTCTTTAAAGTATAATTACATACATATTACTCTGAGATTTGTTTAATTTAATTCATTTAAATTAAATTATTTAACATTAGCAGAATTCTATCAAAAGAAGCCATGAATTAATAGAAGAAGAAAAAATTACATTTGTTTGTCAACGTCTCTCATATTGAAAATATTTTCTGAAATTTATTTCATAGGTTTAGTTTTTAATATTTATTATTCATTTTTGCTTAAATTTCAGTTACTATGGACTTCATTTTCGTATGTGGGCGAATACACAGTCATAATATCGTCGTGAATATACAGTAAAGTTTTTGTGAGATGTTAACTCTGTACAAGATATTGACTATAAATGAATTAATTATTTCATAAATTTTATGCACGATTTGTGACCCTCATCGAAAGTAAGTTAAGTGTTGTGCAAATAAAAAGTACAATCATCTGATCACTTTCTGCAGGTTTCCTATGATAGGAAAAGAAAAACTTATGACAATATTGTGGTAAGTCTATAAATATTTTGAATTTATTGACCGTTATTTGTAGGGATTATTACTATATTGACTCGAATTATATCTGTTTCAGATCACGTATTGGGGCTGATGTTTTCATCATGAGAATTTTGCTGATTTAAATTTACGTTAATGTTCTGTGATGAATAACTCTCTGACAATAACGTGTTATATATCAGTAACAAACGTGGAAATATTATGTGCAAAAGCAATAAAAAATATCAATAATAATGTTTAGTTTATAAAACAATCTGTCTTTCAGAAAATAAAATTACATAACTATACTTATTTATAGTTTTATTTTATCCCACATACTCCTCTAAAGTATATTCGAGTAATTTTGGTGCAACCTCTCAATGGGAACTTACCCCATAGGTTTGTAAGGTTTGAGCCAAAATTACTGGAATATGCCTTAAATAAAAAGTTTTAAAGTTACAGAATACAAAGATTTGAAAATCCCGCTAAAAAGTTTTAAATAGGCGTCCACCGTAGCGCTTTTAGTGTACACTCATAAACACGTGTTTCCGTTTTTTAGTATGGAGTTGGCGTTCTTCTCTTGAAGAGAGTAATTGTGTTCTGTGGAGTGTGGACACAACAAATAAGAAATGCTAGCGGCTAGCGCACACAGACGACTGTCTTCTAGTGATGGGCATGGGCTGATAGGTCAACTCGAGTTGGATTTCTCTAAATCGAGTTTTAGCTGCTGCACATGAACGGATCAAGCACAGAGTACATTGTATGGGATCAAGTGAACCAGCAAAAGAGTAAACGTGTGATTCGTTCGTAATGCGTGCGCTTTGTGTTTCAAAGAGTATTTAGCTACAAGCAAAACGATTCATTATTTAGAATTTTATAATAGCTAAGTTACGTAATTTAATTTATAATTTTGATTACTTATGATAAATATAGTTATGTAAGTCACAGACCTATTATTGTAATACCCGAAAATGGTGGTTAAGTTGTAAGATACATCATATTTTAAATTAACGCTAAATGTAACACTAAACTTACAATAAATATTTTGAATAACATGGTATTGTGGCTGCAGCACAAATGGGTCGGCTCGACCGGGGGAGGACCACGCTCTCACAGAATACCAACATAAAATAGCAGTTTTATGATGCATTCTTTCGTATGGTGACTGTAGAGAACCGGATACCCTTTACACTGGAAACGAGGCATTCCATCTCAGTCCTCAGGTGTGACAAAGCATCTTGATTCTTGACATTTTGATTCTTAATTGAGAATAAATGTAGATGTATATGGGCCACAGCATGCAATCGCCATCAGGTGGACTGTGTGCTCGTTTGTCACTCTCATTGTATTTATAAAAGGAAAAGAAATTGTAAAAATTTGAATTTATTTAAGAATATTTTCACTGTGATAATTAAACTATTAATAACTTATGAACCTACATCTTAAAATTAGGCTAATATTGTTTCATGAAAACTGCTATATAGCTAGTTTTATTGTTAAATGCAGTTACTTATCTATACAAAGAAATAAAATTGAAGTGTCTGTTTGTAATGTCAAAATTACAGTTTTTTACTAAATGCCTATGAAAGTATATACGGTACTAATAACAATAATACAATTTTTAAAATATATGTCTGTCTGTCTGTCTGTCCGATCGCCTGTCTGTCTGTTTGTTCCGGCTAATCTCAGAAACGGCTGAACCGATTTTGACGGGATTTTCACTGGCAGATAGCTGATATCACAAGGAGTAACTTAGGCTACTTTTATTTTAGAAAAAGAATTATGGTTCCGTGCAGTAAAATTAAACCCCAAATAACACGCGGGCCAAGGTGCGGGGAACAGCTAGTTATAACTAAGATTAAAAACCAAAATTATGTGATACTATATATGCCTTTTTATTTCAATCCTACATAATAAGTTTGGTAATTATAGTTATCTCAATCTACCAAAGAGCTAGATAGAAACACACGTTTAGAAAAAGTTATTTGTAACAAATCATTTACTCTGTTTCGTACTGCTAACTCGAGTTACGTAACTCGAGTTGCGTGAATTTCAACTCAAGTTAACTCGAGTCGTAATTTTTCTGAGTGGGCAAATCTATACCATAGTATAAAGACACCAAGTAGGCTGTCTCCGGCCCAATCCGCGATATAATTGCCTACTGTCTCAGGGTTGTCATTGTCACCAAATCATTAGTTTAAAGCCCGGCCCTTGCCAAAAATAATACATCTCTGTATAACTAATTCAGTGATCTTTAGTCGATAAAGTTCAACAATGGTTTTCCTAACAAATACAGAAATGTATTAAGATTCAGAGCAGTATTATTTATAAAAAAAGGGATAAACTAAACCGGCGGGGCGGTGTGTGAGCTCGTGTTTAAATTATTTACTTAGTATATTCTAGTTACTTTTTATTTTTAATAGGCATAATATAGTATTTGCACACATAAAGGACCATATTAATTTTTATTTTTAATTAATACAAGCATATATATATATTGAATCACACATTTATTACAAAATTACAAATTAGCTACAGAAAAATACTTTCTTCGGTTTCGACTATTACGAAACGACTTGTTATTAAACTTTAATGTGTAATATATCCGCATCCTTATAAATAACTTTTGCAAATATAATTAATTACGATTTTATTACCGTAAATAGGTACTTAGTTACTATTCTTCCTCTGTCTGATAGACAACTAATACAACAAAAATAAGTAAGTAGGTATCTCATCGTCAAGTAAAAATTATATGCTATAATAAGTGACCTGTCCTTTTCAATAGGTAATCTGAACAAAGACAATTCTGGAATCGATGAATTATTAAGACACCCAAACACACAGCAATACGTTCTCCTGCGATTATCACACATTTTTCATTCATTAAGCGGTGCCAAAAGCCGTAACGCGCGAACCTCGTGCGGTGTTAGCCCAGGGGGAGGAAACTTGGTAGTAAAAATTTGAAGTCTAAAATGTATGGAAACAGGCTCCCTCTTAAGACGTTTCGCGAAAAAAGTTTGGCGCCATTTTTAATAAAATGTCAACAGATACTCTATTGTCAAATGTCAACATCGCCATTTTGCATTTTGTATGAGCGCCATTATGCATCACGTTCACGAGATTTAGTTTGTTAACCTAATAATTTTCTTTGTTCTTATTAATCTTTTTGTTACATTGCATTTATTACTGTTATTTCGTTCTTACTATGTCGTCACGAAAAAAGATTTGTGTTTTTGGATGCGACGAATAAGGTAAGAAATGTTTGAAAACCTATCACTTACACATATTGATAATTCAACGGATGCGGTCAACCTTTTTGAAACAATTAAAACAAATTGTGGAAAGGTTACTTGAAATTACAATTTCACGCTGTTATACTAATAGAACATGTTTATTTTCAGGTGTATATATACATAGGTTCCCTCATCGCAAAAAAGTGGGCTGACATGTTCCATATTTGGATGTCGAAAGTTGGAAATGAAAATTTTCACTACTAAAGATATGTGATTACCACTTCGAATCAAATTACATATGTACAGGTCATCGTTTAATCTTAACAGCTGTTCCAACTTTGTATCTTGAAGGTGAGTTTTAAATTAAAAACAATATAATTAACATGTATATGTTTAAATGGTAGAATTAGATACGGTGTGTAGGTGTCACATTCCTTGAATGTGTATGTGGGGGAAAATGATTAAAACTGTTTTTTATAATCTCTATAGGGTGGTAATTTGGAATTGAGTATGTACTTGGGGTGGCCACTTAAATCATATTATATCTTATACAATATAATAAGTGTACAAAATGTTCTTAAGGATTTATAAACTTGATTACTGCTTTACTAACTATTAACCTATTATTAGGTAAACTGTATGCTCATTTACCCCCTTTTTGCCTTAAAAACCTGCAAGCTTACTCTTGATAACAATTCCGATCGTTCGGAATTGAAATTATAACATTTCATACTCTTGATAGCGACTCTAGCACTAAATTAGTTTAATATTGTGTGGTGATTGTGTGAACTAATTGAAATTAGTATTGAATTTATCCAATCCGATTGTAAGGAAAATCGGTACTCTTGACACAGTTTTGACAGTTAGTTGACAGCTGCGTATTGTGTTTGTGTTGAGTTGGAATTGAAATTTAGGCAATAGCAAAACAGTAACTTTATGAAGTGTTCTTATAAATTGTTTGTTTTCTGCAATTATCTTATTCATTTTGATAAAATAATGGCATGTTTAGCTTTTGTCTTTAATATTCTACGCCATAATTGTGTATTACAATTAAAATAAAGACTAAATGAGCTTTGATAATGCATTTTAAAGACGTAGTCTTTTCTATCAGTGATAATTATTGTATTATTAAGGACTTATATATTAAGCCATGAATAAAAATCTAAATATGCAACCTCCGAAGAGAAGAATCTTCTCAGAAGACATGTTACGAATAAGGTACTGTTAATCAATATTAGCCTAAAAAAATTAATTTACAGCCTTTATATGTCCCACTGCTGGGCAGAGGTCTATTCTCATTTCTGAGAGGTTTGTTGGTGGATTTCACATGTAGGAAATATGAATATAATGTTAAGTTACATTAAATGTATAATTTTATAAGTATTAAAAATAAAAGTAATGTAATTTTAATAAGGAATAAGGATTTATTAATAAAACTATGATACAATGTTTAACCATTTATTTAATAAAGAAATATTTTAATTAATCTATCATCATTAGTATGTATCTGTTCTTAAATTAATTAATTAATTTTTTTTATATAACAGTGAAAACTATATTTAAAATAAACCAAAAATTAGTTTCTTTTACAAAAGTAATTAAAAGAAAACAAATCAATTTAAAATAACATGGAAACAATGATAAAATTTGATGTCTTATTTATTTTAAATTACAGTAATGCTATTGTTATTGTTTTGTTTGGAAAAATTAAAACAGCAATATTAATAACTGAAATTGACATTGGATCGAAATTGTTATTGGATTCAAGAGTAAGCTTGCTGATGGTTATCAGATAGACATTTATTAGATATATCATTTATTACAGGCTATACTGCCGTGGTAACCGAGAGAGCAGTATGCCAGTTATTTCTTTTTTCAACCAACTTCTAAGGTAACTTTTTGAAAGTTACCTTAGTACTGTTTTTTAGGAGAACAGATTTTGATGATTTTTTTTTATTTGGATGCTGGTGCTTTCTCATGCATAGCAAGAATCTCTATTTATATAAATGATTTTACGGAGTGAATTTTCTGTGCCCTGTACTATTATGTATTCTGTGCTTCTGTATAAAATTTGCCACAAAGAGAATACTTCCAGTAAACTTTTTTACCAGTGAAAATCCACAAATGAAAAGAAATACCTTAACCGTGTACTAGACTTTCTGAAAGGGGCATTACTAACTGAAATGAAAAAGATAATACAAAATCTGTGTCCATTAATGCCTGCTAATTGCAGACTTTTTTGGGAAAAGTTGTGTGTTAATAATAATGTTGAAAATTTAGCAAACAAGGAATAATGCACAGAAAATTAAACACTGTAATTAAATTATAATAGATATGATCGGTAAATGTGATAAAATGTAGGCTAGTTTTTGAATTCTAAAAGTTGGCTTATCAGTGATTCTTAATTATATTTAAGTATTGTTTTTCATTAAGGTGCTTTTTGGAGAAGTCCTTTTGAAACAATTTTATGTTAAAAAGCTTTTTCATGTTGTTTGTAAGTTAATGAGAATAATTTTGTGCCAAATAACACTATAACTATAAACATTATAATTTTTGATCTCACTGCTAAAGTTTTATAAATAAAAAGTTAACTACATTTTTGTTCCTTTCTCCACTATTTAATGCATACTGCTCATCATGCTCTAACAAAAACTTTAAAATGCTACTTTTAAAAGCAATAACATCCTTTACTGTGCAATGAAATAACTAAAAAAAATTAAAACCTTAGTGAAAGAGCAGTATTGTAGAATAGAATAGAATAGAATAATTTTTTATTCAATATTGATTATTACATAATACTTATTGAAAGTCATTTTTTATTTACCACTGGTTCGGAAAATACCTCAGTCCTGGGAAGAACCAGCAAGAAACCCAGCGGGACTTTTTTTTTAAACATAATTTCACTTAACAATAATTTTGTTTATACAATTTTTAAATGATATTTTCATAGAACCAGCATGGTGGCGATCACCCTATTCCCAGGGGTTATTTTCATTCATGTATTCCTTGATGTTATAATAACCCTTCCTGTACAGTTTTTCTTTAATAAAACTTTTAAACTTGTTTATTGACAAACTTTGAATATGTTCTGGGATTTTGTTGTAAAAGCGTATACATTGCCCCATAAATGAATTACTGATTCTGTGGAGTCTAGTAACTGGCATTACAAGCTTATGTTTGTTCCTAGTATTTAAAGTATGCACATCCTTATTCTTATTAAAGCTATTTATGTTTTATGCACATACATTACATTCTCATAAATATATTGCGATGCCAAAGTTAATATGTTTATTTCTTTAAATTTTTCTCTGAGGGACTCTTTACAATTTAGGTTATAAATCGCCCGTACGGCTCTCTTTTGCAAAACAAATATAGCTTCAATATCAGTCGCATTACCCCATAGCAAAATTCCATAAGACATTACGCTATGAAAGTAACTAAAATACACTAATCTAGCTGTCTCAACATCTGTGAGACTTCTAATCTTTCTTACAGCACTGTACTAACTACTGTTTTACGTAGCTATTTAAGTGTATTACCATTTTCTCAAAACCCCCTTTCCTGACTTACTGCCGAGTCTGCATCCACATGACCAGCCTTCAACATCACAGACAAATGTTAATGAAGTTATAGTATATAAGAATAGAATACCATAAAATCATTTTTAACATAAACATTACATGTAATTCTTATTGAAAGTAATTTTTTACTATTATTACTACTGGTTCCAAAAAAGCCTTTGTCCTGGAGGAACCAGCATGAAACCTTGTGGGCCTTTTTTTTTTGAAGTATTGTATACAATTAGTATGAAAACAGAAACAGCATGCAACGAACCAGTGGTAAATAAAAAATGACTTTCAATAAGTATTATGTAATAATCAATATTGAATAAAAAATTATTCTATTCTATTCTATTCTATTCATGGTAGTGATCACCCCATTGCCAGGGGTTATTTATCAATCATGTATACTTTAGTAGCATAATAAATCTTTATTAAACAATTTATGTTTAATAAAAATTTTAAACTTTTTGATAGATAAGGCCTGCATATTTTCTGGGGCCTAAGTGTATACATTGTCACATGATGGAATTACTGGCTCTTTGGACTTGAGTAACTTGTGCTTGTTTCTAGTATTTACAGAATGTACATCACTATTTTTATATAAAATTATGTTTGTTCTTGTATACATACATGAAATTTTTAATTTTATTTTTATTTTATAATTACAAATATTTTTTTTGTTTAAGGTTTTTGGCGGCTCCGTGGCGCAGTGGCTTAGCAATAAGACACAACGCTAAGGGCCGTGGGTTCGAATCCCGCACGGAATAAGTATTTGTATGGCCTACAAATAATTGTCCCGGGTCTGGATGCTTGTCCTTGTGAAAATGATGTATGTAAACTGACCCCACGATACAGGAGAAAATCCTACTGTGGAGGTAAGATTTAAAAAAAAAACTATCAAACTATCAAATATTTAATTCCTTATATTTTAGTATGAAACAATATGTTCTAACAATTTGCTTAGTAGGGAAGCAAATATAGTCTAGTATATGAATAACCCATACTAAAATATCTGGGGGCACGGCAGTGCCCCCGCCAAGTCGAGCAAAAAAGCGGCGCGGCCGTACCATCCTTTTCTCGAAGCAGTTCAGGCCATTTCCGAAACCTATAACTTCGTTATGGATAAAACTAGAAGCCTGAATTCTTACTAACCAAGTAGGCATTGCACAAACTCGGTATATTTCAAATTTCATTGAATTTGAACCAGTAATTTAAGAATTATAACTAGTCAAGGTTCCTTAATTTTGTCACTCACTGACTGACCGATCATCAAAACTCTAAGGCACTTCTAGCAGACATAGAAACTTCAAATTTGGAATACAATTATTGTTTAATATAAAAATCAAGGAAAAATTAAAATATTTTACAATTTCGGTCTAGTTTTCGAGATACACCACCTGCATAAATAACTTTGTAATCCCATATAGTATTACAAAGTTACATTTGCAGTGAATGAATCAGTGTACCTATATATGTATAATGGAATAATAGGTGTAAATAGCTACCTAGATATAACTATCTACAAAAAGAAATGAGATGCCATCAAAAACATAACTTGTAAAAAAAGCCAAGTCTCGCAATTCAGTTCTTCTACCGTAAAAAGTTGTGAGATCCATGTAATACCAAGTCGGTTAATTTATTCAGTCCATAGATTGATACATGGATTGACTTGGCAATCGCACTAAACAATGTAATTTAATATAATATGTATTACTTGTGAGATATATTGTGTTTTCATGCGATTGCTAAGTCAATCTATGTATTAATCTATGGAATATTTATATTAATGGCAATCGCACTAAACAATGTAATTTAATATAATATGTATTACTTGTGAGATATATTGTGTTTTCATGCGATTGCTAAGTCAATCTATGTATTAATCTATGGACTGAATAAATTAACCGACTTGGTATTACATGGATCTCACAACTTTTTACGGTAGAAGAACTGAGTTGCGAGACTTGGCTTTTTTTACAAGTTATGTTTTTGATGGCATAAAATTTTACATTTATTGCAAATTTCTACATTGTAAATTCCAATTTGAAAAAGCTAATGTATAAATTAAACATTTTCAGATAAACAGACGAAATCGGATACTACCCTAAGAATTAGAAGTTGTTACAAAAGCATATGAGAAGACTTAAAATTTAAATTAAAGAAGTCTAGAAAAACTATAAAAGATTTTAGGACTCGTCTATCAAATGTAGAATAAATGGGTAATCAAGTGGCATTTGAGAAGATCACCAAAAAGATGACATTTGCAGTGAAGGTTTTGTTATAGCCGTTAAGAATCGTATCTCGTAAAAAATAATTTCATAGTTTGTATTGTGAAAGCTGTTAAGAATAACTTATTATAGATATATTGGTTTCATAATTTGTATTGTCTAAGCTGTTAAGAATCATTTATTGTTAAAATATTAGTTTCATACTTTGTATTGTGAATGTTGTGTTAAATGAATTGTTTATTGTAAAAATGTTAGTTTGTGTGTAGCGCAGTAAGAATGTCTAAAGAGGCGAAAGAGGGAAACAAATCAGAAGATGGACAGCAGTTCCTTCCTAATAACGACTAAATTTAAAAGCTGTGGTTGGCAACTCACTTGCCAATTGTTGCAACTATGGTAAATATCTCTTCTATGAGGCGATTGTCGAAGCTGTGTTCTGATGAATCACTTATTTAATTATACAAATATTATTTCATATTTTCTATTATCAAAGCTGTTATGAATAACAAGGGGCCAAGCCCTCTTCTTATTTTATCGCCAGTTATTTTGCTGTGGACTACGGTCTAGTCTCAACTTCTAGTTCCTCTTGGGGCGGAACGCGTTGGTTGGTTGGCGCTCACCGCACACGGCGTTGGCGTCTGTGAAGCCGTGTGCCTCCCCCACATTTTTTAAAAATGTGAGTGAGTGAAGTCCTTGTATCTGGTGTTTTAATATAAATATTGTAAGCCTTTTCCAAGTGGGAAGGTATTAATTAATAATGAATTACAGCCTATATCTAGACCTTTAGAAAGATTAATATATTGATTATCTGATCACGTATATTATTCATTTTAATATAGTTATATTTTATAGACGGCCATTTTATATATACAATAGAGGGGGCAGGGTTATTATAAAAATATTTCTTATTTTGTACTATCAAAGTTGTGTTTATGAATCATTTATTGTAAAAAATGTTATTTTCATATTTTGTCTTGTGTAAATTTATTGTTAGAGACATTAGTTGTTTTTTTTTATAAAAGAGGGGACAAACGAGCATGCGGTTCACCTGATGGTAAGTGACTGCTGTCGCCCATGAACAACTGCAACACCAGGGGAATTGCAGATGCGTTGCCGGCTTTTTAAAAAGGGGTAGCCTGTTTTCTTGAAGGTCCCTAAGTCGTATCGGTCCGGAATAATCGCTGGTGGTAATCGATTCCACAAGGCAGCTGTGCGAGGAAGAAACCATCTTCTAAATCGCACAGTGGTGGACCGCCAATCATCGGTGCGAAGAGCCGAGAGGGGCATCGACGGAAACCTCCGGATGAGAGGTCAGCAGAAGGTCCAACAGGGAAGGTGTATGATCCTCCACATCTGGAATCCGCGTAGGCGAAGTAACCAGTTGTGTCAGACCATATGCCAAGGCATTTATTATTTTTTCAGTTTAACATTTTGTTATATCAAAGCTGTGTTTATGAATTATTTATTGTTAAAGACATTAGTTTAATATTTTGTTATAATAAAGCTGTGTTTACGAATCATTTATTGTAAAAAAATATTAGATTACCGTGTAGTGACGGTCTCCGAATATCCACAACCCCATATTATCATCCCGTGGGTGTCATCGTAAGAAGCGACAGAGAGAAACACATCAGCAGGTGGACTGATCTTCCTTATAACTGCAGTTGCCAACCCACTTGCCAAGCGTGGTTACAGCTTTGGATTGATTCATAGTCGTTTTAGTTTACCGTTATCTTAACATAACATATAGCATATAGCTTAACATTTTGTAATGATAAAGTTTGTTATGATTCATTTATAAAAATATTAAATTTACTATTTTTGTATAGACACTATCTGTGTTATTAATGTATTAATGATATAAACATTAGAATAAAATATTAGTTATCTTTATCTATCTCCTTTATTTTCATTAAGTTCAAAAAATATAGAATAATGTACCAATTATTTGTGTTTAATTTCATTCATGTTAAAAAATATCATAGTTATTTCCTATTTACAAATTATGAATCACGCTTTATGTATTGGGATTAATTATTAACAACCAACTGTTAAATTAAACATTTGAAACATTTAGTTACTATGCAGTTATCTTAAAATGTTTCAAATGTTTAATTCACAGTTGGTTGTTGATAATTATTAATCCCAGTACATAAAGCGTAATGAATGACCATGAACAGAGGTGTATATGTAGAGGTGCAAGTGTTATACGCACGCACACATTCTCACAATATTGTGGCGAAACGACACCAGACGGCGCTAGTACTCCTCGGTTGACAGATTTCGCACGAGTGGGCTCTCTTTTCCTGTATAGGACAGTTACTATACTCTTTGTGTTAGCCCGACCCAGACTGGCGTAGTGAGAAACATATCGAGATTGTGTTTAAGTGTGCGTGCGGCGCCTCATAGATACTATGGCGCACACATACAAGCCGCGCGCAGTGCGTTTGTATGAAGATAACGTACTTCCCGCTCTTTATACTTATACTATGTCTATACCGTCTTCCGTACTAAAAAATTGGCCAATAGCGAGCCTTAAGAATTGAACGTGACATTTAAGTTTTTAAATAAATCTAAAACAAAGGTATATATTTGGTTCAGCCTGTGGTAGAAATAGGATCCTCTCTGAACTTTGAAAATTTATCTTTATTGGTTTTTGTACGTATTCACAATGAACATGTACATAAAGAATAACGGCCAAATTTCGATAGGAGCTGGGCTAGACTTTTATTTTTCATGTCCCAAAACAAACTATAGCTAGATTGGTTTGTTTTTAAGTTGTAAACACAATCCCGTTTGAAAATCCTATCTAAATGGCCACAATTTTTTATAATAACGTCAACAATACTTTTGAGGTTAGCATCACATATGTAATCTTCTTCAGTAATTTAAAGTAAGAATTAGATTGGTATTATGATGTACGATTGTGTGTGATGGTTTATATTAGTGTAATAAAATAAGTAGGTATGTAAATATGTACATAGGCTGCACTAAAAGTATCGGGAATGGAATATTTCCACTGTTCCTGTCATATTAAAATCTTTTTAATTGACAACTCCTTGGTTTTAAAAATCGAATACCATTTATTTATTTAACAAAAGATTCTCGGTCTTGTCACAAGGTTTTGTCAAACTTGTTTAGTCGTTGAGAAAATGGAATTGACTAGAGAAAATTCAAGAGCGATGATTTATTATGACTTTCGAAGTGGTTTAACACTAAATCAGTGTGTTTACCGGATGATTTCTGCATTTGGTGATGAAGCCCCATCCAAAACCACAATTTATCGCTGGTTTGCTGAATTTCAACGTGGACGTGTCAAGCTCAGTGATGATCCCCGTCAAGGTGGTCCAAAAACAGAAGTCACCCAAGAAAACGTTGATGCTGTGCGTAAGCTGATTGAGGAAGATCGACATGTGACATACCGTGAAATTCAGGCAACTTTAGACATTGGCATGAGTCAAATACAAATAATCTTGCATGAACAATTAGGTGTAAAAAAAGTTGTTTTCCCGATGGATACCGCATTCGCTCTGTGAAGAGCAAAAAGCGGCTCGCGTTACTTGGTGCGTCAGAACTCTCGAAAGATTCCACGCAGGATCTTCAAATGCTGTATACAACATCGTATCAGGTGACGATCCTGGATATACGCATACGAACCCGAAACAAAAAACCAGTCACGAGTTTGGGTGTTCGAAAATGAGTTAAAGCCAACAAAAATTGTTCGTTCACGGAGTGTTGCAAATAAAATGGTGGTCACGTTTGTCTCCAAAACCGGCCACGTTACGACTATTCCTCTTGAGGGACAAAGAACGGTTAATGCAGAATGGTATGCTAGCATTTGTTTGCCACAGGTTGTTTCTGAACTCCGTAAAGAGAACTGTAACCGCCGCATCATCCTCCATCACGATAATGCGAGTTCTCACACCGCACACAGAACAAAAGAGTTTTTAGAACAAGAAAACATAGAATTATTAGACCATCCGCCGTACAGCCCCGACCTAAGCCCTAATGATTTCTATACTTTCCCTAAAATAAAGAATAAATGGCGTGGACAGAGATTTTCATCACCTGAAGAAGCTGTGGACGCCTACAAAACGGACATTTTGGAGACCCCAACTTCCGAATGGAATGGTTGCTTCAATGATTGGTTGCATCGTATGGAAAAATGTGTCAAATTTCGCGGATAATACTTCGAAAAGCAATAAATACATTTTTAAATAGTAATGTTGTGTCACTTCCTTGATTCCCGAAATTTTCAGTGCCGCCCTCGTATCTGACGTGACATTGTCGGATAAATTTTTTTTGATACATTCCCATAGAACATATACAACATATTGGCTTTATTGTATAATAAGACAAATATTATTTTACAATTACGAAACTACGTCAAGATAAACCGGAGTGTAAGAATTAACTTAAATTATTTTCAAATGGCCAGTTTGATAAGCAACCTTTTCAGTTGCTCTGAGACTGAGAATATGTAATAATATTAATAATAAACTTGTTACAAAATTTACTTCCACCGCCACAGTGGTGACCCCGACGTGATCTGAACACGCAACCAATTACCTTTGGAAACTACAACTTCAAATCTTCATCATCCTCAAGTTACCCCATTCATTCGCTCCCGAGCAGACATTGTCTGCAGTCTTCACATTCTGCAAGCCATCTAGCTTTACAAAGGTTCATCGCAGCACTGAAATAATAATGCTTCCTGTTCCTTCAAGCTTACTCTCTGCGCTACAGTGTTCGGCACGGCTCTGAGCCTTACTGCTCGCCTCAGCTGCACGGCACTCTCGCAGATTACTTGCCTTCCTCTCGACTCACCGCAGACTTACAAGGCAATTCCGTGGCACTTGCAAATCCGTCGACATCTAGACTGCACTATCGACTTACGGTCTGAGAAACACATCGAAGCCTAAATCACGCTTACAAAGTTCCGAAGTTAAAGCAGCATATATAGAATAGCTCCGAACTACTAATCGGAGCATTGGCCCCTCCCCGGGCAGAACACCTTGCCCGGCGGGAGATCTCCCCTTTCTTTCCAGCGCCACAGACTTGTGAAGAGCTGTAATGATGAATGATGATGAGGTAGAAAAGATGCAGCAGTCTTTTTGGACAACGTAACAAGGTGTTTTTTTAGATAAAAGTATCATCTATTCAGGGACTTTAATATCATTCATTTCACATCATCTTGATTAAACATTTGCCATTACCAATTAATAACTAACTTTTTATTAACATTTTAATTCTTTTTATAGAAATACTTACCCTAAAGGACTTTGACATCGAGAATATCAACGATATTATTGAATTCGGCTAAAAAATTGAATTTTAATCACACAATCATTAGTTAGACTTTGTTAAATGTGTTAATTGCCTTAACCTTGGTGGTAATAGAGCTTATTTCCTTATTCTTTTAAAGTAGGTACCAACAATCAGAAATGCAAATAGATATCTTCATCTTCGCTTATTGTTTTATATGTATAATACATATAAGACAAAGAAAGATTTTTAAAGGACTTTGCTTGTAACTTGTAACTAAACTAATGTTATATGGGTAACGCAACATTTTGTATATAAAAGAATTACTAGCATAAATAGGTTGAAAAGTTATGTGAAAGTAAATAAACTTTTTTTTTCATTTTCTGAATAAATGTTTGCTTTTTAATTAAAACTGACACTGAACATTCTAACAAAGATTTCTAAATTTGAGTTCAATTTATAATTTTTGACTAACATGAGAAAGTTATTTAATTGTTTTTTTATAATGTGATACTGTATATCTTTAAATTGTTTTTTTTTTATTTTTTTTTTATCCAATTATATGAACTTTTTTAAATAAAGTCAATATGATAATTTAAAACGATTTTCAAAAGTGGAAAATGATAGTTGTGTATTGGGGTGATTTTTAACTTATGTTATTATTTACTATTAAAGCACCCATGTTTCTCGCTATACAGCTGCTAATTATAATTATTATGGATACATGATTATTATGGATAATTCATTATTAAGTACATTTATTTATATAAGCTTTTCTACGATTCATTTTACTATTTCGATAATGTCGTGTTAAGTAAATTACTATGAATGGTAATTACCATTAGAGATCTTCTGGTCTACCTGACTCATAGATGAACGGAGGCAGTAGAGTCCAAGGAGGACGCATTGGCCGTTACTTTGGAAATAGCTAAGGCCTTCGATCAGGTCTGGCACACAGCACTTCTTTCGAAGCTCCCTTTCTATGGGCTTCCCGAGGAATTGTGGAATTGGATCACCAGTTTCCTTGCTGATCGGAGCATCAAGGTCGTAGTAGACAGTGCATGCTCCGATTACAAACATACTAACGCTGGTGTTACACAAGGCTGTGTGCTATCACCAACGTTGTTTCTTTTGCATATCAATACTATATGTTGCAAGCTGGTAACATTCATTGCTATGCAGATGACAGCACTGGTGATGCCTTATACACCGGCCGTGCCAATATTTCTCGGGAAAACGTCACCGAGTACCGGGACAAACGTGCTTCTGAAGTAGAGTCTTTACTAGATTACTAAATCTACTCCAGTTCAATCCCCAGAAGACACAAGTTTGCGCGTTTACCGCTAAAAATAACCCCTTTGTCGTATTTCCTCAGTTTCTAGACACTCTCCTTGCTGCCTCAGCTAGCATCGGAATCCTCGACATATCGAATAGTGTGCAGTTTCGTGGTCACTTGGAAGGGAAGGCCAAATTGGCCTCTAAAAAGCTTGGCGTGCTCAGCAGAGCGAGACAGTATTTCATGCCGGTACATCGCTTGCAACTTTACAAAGCGCAAGTTCGGCCTCACATGGAATACTGTTCTCATCTCTATGCCGGGGCACCCCAGTGCCAGCCCCTTGCACTTTACCGCACCCAGCGCAGAGCGGTTCGAATCGTCGGCGATCTAGTTCTTTCTGATCGGCTCGATTTACTGGCGCTGTGTAGGGATGTTGCATCCCTTTACATTTTCTATCGAATCTACGACGGGGAGCGCTCAGAGGAATTGTTCGGATTAATTCCAGCCGCCAAATTACACGAACGCACATCGCGTCAAAATTCAAGATACCATCCTCACCATCTGGATGCTTGGCGATTCACGACTGTGCGTTTTACTAGGAGTTTTCTTTCTCGTACAACTTCTCTGTGGAATTGTTTACCACCGGCGATTTTTCCAGACCGATACGACTTATGGACCTTCAAGAAAAGTGCTTACACCTTTCTAAAAGGCCGGCTACGCATCTGCAATTCCCGTATCTATTCCCGTTATTACGGTTGTTCATGGGCGGCGGTAGTCACTTATCATCAGGTGAGCTGCAGGCTTTTTGGTCCCTTTTTCTATAAAAGAAATATAGAAATGTAATGTTAATATCTCATAGTGAAAATTGATTTTAATTGTTTAAAAATATGCAACTGTGTTTATGATTTAAAAATTAAGCCACTACTGAAGATATCTATTTGAATTTCTGAATGTCGCTAGTTAATTATTATGTAAAATAAATAAAACAATATGATTAATGCAACTGTTTATTCTCTTAATCTTATAACCAAAAATAATTATAGTAAAATAGTTTATGATATTATATTACATAATGTATTAAAGCTTTTACATAACAATTGTTCGAAAAATAATTTTAATATAACCGTAACTGAACAGTCGCTATCACTTTCAACTCCAAGATTACAATACATTTTAAATATATATTTTAAAACAAGCAAATAAAAAGATGAAGGATGTTATTTATAAATATCAAGAATGTTATCGTTGTAACGTCTAATACGATATCGAAAAATCGGTGATGCCGACGCCGGTACCAGAACCTTGTGGCGATATTTATTTTAAAAGCGTGCGTTTTCGTGTATTATTTAGCTGTTTTAAGAAAAAAAAAGGTACTTAAAATCATAATTTATGCCCTTAATAAGTTAAGGGTATAATACTCTTACCAAGATTCATTTTTACAATTTTTTACATGACAGATAGCCCATAGTATAAATAGCCGTACAATACAGTTCCTTGGTATTTTTTAACTTCCACCCTGGCAACACTTATGGAAATATGTCAATCTTGAACTGATAATGATAAAGTGGAGTATAAGAGTTTTGGCGGGAACTTGACCGGCGACGGTATGCTGCTCCTGTATTATTGTTTACATAATAGTTTGAAGTGGACTTTGATATGTAAAAGTGGTGCGATTTTGTATATTAAGTGTCTACGCATGTGAACTATTAGTGAAAACGGTGAAACAAGTGCTCTAATGGTGATGTGATTCTCAATATAAGGTTGTCTGCTTAGGCGCCTTGAGATACCATTGCCAACTGTCTGCTGGCTCAAGTTGCCGTCAAAATCTCCCGAGGACTTCACAATGTGTCGCATCAACGTATTGTGAAGCAGTGTACTATCCCTTACAGGCCAGACCCTCACTTTTGTGAGTGTCACTTTCCGAATTTTTATACCTTTATTCCACAACTGTAAAACACCGGGGACGAGCTCACACAATAGTGAGTGTAGTCTATTAAGCCTATTCAAATGTTTGTGCCAACAGCTCGCGCCGCTTAGCATCAGTTTACTTGCGTGGCCGTGCATGGTGGGTGACTTACAGTTCGATTTTGTGTGGCTGAATTTAAACTAAGTACTCGGTAAGCTATTTTTGTGTTTGTTTTAATTTTATTGTAATTAGATTGATATATAAAGGCCGTGTTACTAAAAATTAAGGATTATTTCACTATGATCTGTGAGTTATAGTATCGCTAAATTTACCCTCACGATAGTGACGGTTCGGTTTGTATTGTTAAATGCGCAAAAATTTTCATAGAAATAAAATATCTATTTTTGCCTTGTTTTAGGTTTTGTTTATATGTAAAACTATCAGGATGCGTAGAAGAAATTTAATCTGCAATGATGATGATATTTTGGATGCTATTAATGATTCTAATTTCGGGGAGGACACCGATGAAGATGAAAATTGGTTACCACCAGGAGAATGCGAATTGATAGCGTCGACATGTATAGGTACTCAACCTGTGGAGAATGTGCAACGATGGGACAAAACAACTAAGAGATATACTGAGCTCCCATGCCCTAATATAATCAAAAAGTACAATGAACATATGGGTGGAGTGGATTTTAGCGATCAGATGTTAGAAACATATCGGTCTTGGCATAAAACGCGAACTTGGCCTCTGAAAGTATTGATATGGAGCTCGTTAACGCTTGGTATGAATATCGAGAAGGATCTTTGTTGAATAATGAAAAACCTATGGATTTTCTTGATTTTAAGCTGGCTGTGTCTGATTTTTTGCTTGGTGGCTCTACTAGAAAGAGACACCGTGATCCTATGGACGATTTAGCCGAAATGCCTGAAACATGTCATTACAAATCAGCTACGATACCAACGATTGACAAAAGGCTCGATGGATACAATCACTGGCCAATATGTGATACAATAAATGCTCCTAGATGTTGTAGATTGAAAGGCTGCAACAGTCGATCCAAAGTGAGATGCACAATGTGCTACGTATATCTTTGTAATACCAAAGATGACCACTGTTTTTATGCATTTCACAATGAAAAATAAGTAATTATTGTGAAATACATAAAACAGTGCAACTTTGTTTACAAGTTTTTTTATTATTTCTATTTTTAACGACCCTAATGTGATATAATTGTTCCTGAAAAGCCTAAGTAAGACTGATTTATTACGTTAAATAGTAAATACTGTATATGATAAAGACTAATTAAGACTTTTCATAATAATTAAAGCTTAATTTCTGCTAATACTTGGTGTTATTTATTCCTTATTTTAAACCCTCACGATCGTGAGTGTACCAAGCTTTGGCCCGAACTATCACAATCGTGAGTATCCTGAAAAACCATCTTTCAGTGTTCATACATTTTTTTGGGTAGCATATTCGTTTTTAGAGACTCAAAAGCTAAAAACATTGACTTTAAATTAAAAATATTTCGTCAGTAACATTCAGGTCTGAAAGGGCTAAGAAGGCTAATTATACATTTGTACTACGAAGGATAATTATACATTGGAAAATGGAAAACATGGCTGACGCACAAACCGTGCAGGCCAAGAAATAGGGAAAAGAAGTGGAGTATTGAGATTATAGTTAAAAACACAGTAATTTTTCGGTTGTTGCAGCGAAGAATATTTAATATGGAGCTGTATTGGTCAAACGATATTTTCTACAATTATGAACAAATATCAAAAATTATGCTTTTTAGAAAATTTAAAGAAATTGTTGAAAATTTACGAATATGACAAATTGTACAAGACCAGACAGGAATGAGACCTATGAACTTGATAAAGGACTCCAGCAGGAAATAGCAGATTCTAGTGCACAATCTATATGGTTGAATTTCAAGGGAGATCCGTATAAAACTATATATGCAAATGAAGCCGATTTCAGTTGAAATTAAGGTCTGGGTATGTTGCCAAAACTGGGTATTTGTATACAAAATGCCCAGTAAATAGTATACCAAACGAAATCTGGCGAGATATGTTCTTATCTCTGTCAAAAAAAATTATAATACTGTTACAGTTTTCAAGATTTTTTGATTTTCATGATTTTACTGAAAATTTATCACCTTAATATGTATAATTTATGCCATTTCATTGCAATAGCGAAAACGTATTATTTTTATTGAATATTATTTCTGACTAGATGTGTAAAACTGCATGTTTATTGCAGTTTCCCAACAACGTGAGCAGTTTCTTTAGAAAAAAATATTAAAGTTACAAATTTCGACGAGACAAGATTTTTCATGCAAGTTTAACCCTTAACCAGGCAAAGTACTATAGAGGACCACTTAAGTTTTTGGGTGATTTTAAAGGGCAAGATGTAGTTAAGGACCATAATATGTCAAACATTCATAGACAATAATATTTTTTATGACTTGAAAGCAGTTGGAGTAAAGTGGAATGTACCTAAGAGACAAAAAAGAAAAAAATATTTGACATTTCTCACTTTTGATCAACAGATGATTGTTGTGTGTTAGTTGCAGTAAATTGTAGAAAATGCCTAAAAAAATCCAGTAAGTATTGTTTGGTGTTCAGTAACATATATTTGAGAGTTTTTACATAATCTAAATGTATTTTGTTTATCGTTAACATTATTTTTATTATTGTAACGATTGCTTGAATTATGTGGTTCATATATGATCATTGTCCATTACGCACCTCGATTTGTAAGACACTAGAGCCCAATGACTTCGTCAATCTTACTTAGCGGTACCATGTAGCGACATCTATGGAAATGTATTAAATAAAGAACGATGTATTTAGCGCGTTAAATTTTCATATCGATATACATCGCAACCGCTTCCGTAGATAGATAATAGATGGCGCTAGAGTAGTCAAGTGAGCTCGGCCACGGTCTTTATTGCTTTGTAAGAGAGATATTTTGATGAGTTTTCTTGTTTTTTAGCCCATGCCGCTGAAAGACAAAGATATTGAAGCTCATCTTCAAAGCCTGTTGTCATCAGAAGGTGAGGATACTGACGATGATGAATTAAATGAAGATTTTTCTGACATCTTGAACAAAAGGCTAGATAGGATACAAAATATCACTACTGAAGAGCTCCTAGATATACTTGGTAATAAAAACGAAGCATCATCTCATTCCTCTGCTGAGCCTGTAACTGAAACAGGTCAAGAAAGTCAAATAATACAACCTGAGGACCTGGGGATTGAAGGTTATAATACACCAACTAGCACAGTTGCCAATATTTTTGTTGCACCACCATCTCCAGTTCAACCATCATCTCCAGTTCAACCACCATCTCCAGTTCAACCATTATCTCCTCCAGTTAGTGATATTGTCACCTATACTCAATTGATCCAAAAAGACAGATCTTGGTCAACTAATATTGAAAATCAAGCATTTCCAGTCTTTGAAACTAAAGCTAGACCTACCACTTCTTACAATAACAGACATTTGCCTATAGATTACTTTGAACACATGTTTAAATCAAACATAATTGATATTCTGGTGGAAAATACTAATCTATATGCTATAAAAAATCAATCTAGAAACTGGGTAGAAACAAATAATGAAGAAATGCGTGCCTTGCTTGGTGTTATTATAATGATGGGCTTAAATCCATTGACTGATGTTGAGCTTTATTGGTCCACTGATGATTTTTACAATAACCCAGTAATTAGCCGAGTGATGACCCTAAAACGTTACAAAAAACTAATAGAAAACTTTCATGTGAACAACCCAAACACTGAATTGGAATGCAGTGATTCAAATTATGATAAATTAGCTAAAATCAGACCATTGATTGGAATTCTAAACCATAATTTTTCAAGCATGTGTACTCAATCTTCATCACAAAGCATAGATGAGAGCATGGTAAAGTTCAAGGGTCGAAGTAGCATGTAACAGTACATGCCAAACAAACCAATCCAACGAGGGTACAAAATTTGGGCACGCTGTGACTCTGAGTCTGGATACCTATACTCATTTGATATTTACACAGGTAAGGCCACTTCAACAGATGAAAATTCTGGTGGTCTTGGATACAGAGTGGTAATGGATCTATGTAGAAATGTCCAACCATACACATTAATGGCATTCGATAATTTTTTGACTAGTTTGCCTCTTCTGGAGATGCTCCATCACAAAAATATATATGCTGTGGGTACAATCCGAGTCAACCGAAAAGGTCTTCCGGCTGAAATAACTGTAAAGAGGGGAACAAGAGACCAAATGTGCCTAAAACCAGGAGAATTTATGTTTCAACATGCTGCTCCTATATCAGTAATCAAATGGATGGATACTAAAGATGTGTATGTTGCTACTACTGCATTTGATCCAAAAAGGGTACAAATCATAAAACGCAAACAGAAAGATGGAACAAAAAAAACATGTTTTGTCCTTTGGCCATTGTAGAATACGTAAAAAATATGGGGGGAGTTGATCGCTTTGACCACTTCGGGAGCTCTTACTCTATAGGCCGCAAGTCAAAGAAAAGCTGGTTCCGCCTGTTTTGGTTCCTGTTTGAAGCTGCTCTTATAAATGCCTACATACTCTACAGCCAGGGACACGTCATGCGCAATAGTAGTCATCGCCAATTTCGTTTACGTGTCGCCAGGGGCCTAGTCAACAACTTTAGTTCCCGCAAGGCATGTTCCACCATATTAAAAAATAAGAAAGGAGGTGTCTACAAAATTTCGGATGAGGTGCGACTGACCAAAGTCGGTGTACACATGCCACGAGCTGGAACTAAACGGCGTTGCCGTTTCTGCAGCACTAGAACTAATCCCAAGCGGTCTAAAATAGAGTGCAGTTCATGCAAAGTTCCACTATGCATATCACCATGTTTTGAAAGGTTTCATTTACCCTATGTGCCTCATAATTTGTAACATGTTCATCCAAATAAAGAAAATAAATAAATACTCAAGAAATTTAATTTTACTATTGATTCAGGGTAAGGTACCAATAGAGACCACAACATGTTTACCACACAGGGTAAGGTACTTATATGGACCACAGGCTTTTTTATAAAAAAAATGTAATTAAAAAAATCATGGTTTTGTTTCTTTATTTTTATTTAAACAAATTCCTAAATTTCACAAATATCACTCAATAAAACCCTTGTTGCCTGGTTAAGGGTTAAGATACCTAGTGTGGTGTTAAAAAAGTACTACATTCTTGATGCCCATTGGCTTGGAAAATAGTGCAACGAATAAAGATTTAAAAACAATAAACAATTTTTAATAAAACAAAAAAGTTATTGCCATTTAATTGCTGAAGGGCTTAATAAAAGTTTTTCGATAAGTTTTTTTGTTTTATTTTGCAGTTCATCTCAGAATATTGTAAAATTAGAGATTGTGGCCAAAATTAGACAGGTGGAACCAAAACTAGCAACAAAACAAGTTTTCAAGTTAATCAATTTTATCCACCAGCTATTTTTTTAATTTTATTAGTAAGTATTATTTTTCTCTATGAACGACACAAAGGTACTCATATTGACCTTGATATTGCTACCCGAGTCCATCCTTGCGCCTATAAATGCCACGCCTGGGAGAGATAGCAAGTAAGCTCGGAACTTAGACATGCGTGAGTAAAAGAGACAGATAATCCGGTCTTGAAATTTCCAATTTCTTTTGTTGTTTCCTATTTATATTATCTAATGCTCACTGTTATTTCACGTCGCATGCGCTTCATGTTTTCTTGGATCTCACGCTCACGATCTACAAAATATGCAGTTACACATCTAGTCAGAAATCAGAAATAATATGCAATAAAAAAAAAAATACGTTTTCGCTATTTCAATGGAATGGCGTAAATTATACGTAACAAAAGTTAAGATTTAAAGGTAACCTGGGTTAACTATGACGTCAAGACGTTAAATACGATTCTTTTCAAACACGTTCCTCCCGCGACCATGGGTGGAAATGTCTGGAATTAAAATAAATCAAATACAACGCGATTAAATCCATTAAATTGGTTTTATTTATCAAAAAGCTTGTGTTTTATTTACAATCTTACATTATATTCAAAATTAAATAAATCTGACTACTTTTTATCTACTATTGTATTGATTAAATTATTCTGTTTTTATCTTTAAAACATTGAATGCCTGCGTGATTTACCCGTCCAGGAAAAGAACAACAAAATAATATTTCTAACATTTATCAAAACCAAATAAAAAAAAACTAAGTATAAGAAAGTTTTATCAAAACAGATAAAAGAATGTGTGTTAAAATTTAATGATTCTTAAATCTGGCGTACCTATTAGTGCCTCGGCTGACTTCTATGTCAAACCACTTCCCAAAAATTATAAGGCTAATACGAGTTAGCGAAGCCAGAGAGAAAGAAACTAAGAACTGCTATGAAATGCTATGACTGCTATAAGGTCGGGAAAAGTTTCGTCGTAGGAATAAGAAAAATCTCTTTGGTTGTACTATTTGTATCTGGCTGGTTTTAATATCAATACATAATATAGGACATTAAGAAAAATAAACAGTAAAAAATACTCCCGCCATTCTTCAATTGTTTTTTTTTGTCCTCCAAAATAAGTGAATCTAACGAAGAAATTCGATACCTACATTCTGAAGTTTTATAACAAAAACGAGATAAATTACACTCAAGTCCCGAAAAAAATTTGCAACGTTTATGGATCTAATGAAGTGTCATTAAAAGTAGCACAATGTTGGTTCAAGCGTTTTCAGTCAGGGAATTTTTATGTCAAAGATGCAGCTCGCTCTGGTCGCCCTCATACGGATAAAGTCGATGCCATTTTTGAAAAAGTGGAGCAAGATCGGCATATTCGTAGTTACGACATAGCCGAGGAATTAATAATTGACAACAAAATAGTTTTGACCTATTTGAAAAAGGCTGGCTATACAAAAAAGCTCGATATTTGGGTACGACGCGAGCTCACTGAAAGAAACCTAATGAATCGTGTACCTATTTGCGATTCTCTATTGAAACTTTATTTATTAAAAAAAAAATTAATGCTCAACATAATAAAGCACAAAACAAAATGACTACAAAATTTGTAATAGAGATGTTGCATTAGTTTTTTTTTTGCCACAAAATTATATATAAATGAACAAATAATTAATTTAAAGTATATTTTTACTAACAAATCCATTTTTTAGTAACTATTAATAAAAACTTGTTAAATATTTGAATGAAAAAAATTACTTGTGTTTGGTTGTGACGTCATTATATCCGTTGAGGTTTTTTTTTAGAGGATAAGGGTGACAAACAAGCACACAGTCCACCTGATGGTAAGTGGTTGCTGCGGCCCATAGACACCTACATCTATCCTCTATTACAAATCAAAATGTAGATGCGTTGTCACCCGTGAGGACTAAGATGGAATGCCTCATTTCCAGTAAAAAGGGCCTCCGGCCACCTGCACTCACCAAGCGAAACGCAGAAGTAAACCTCTACTTCACGCTGGTATTCTGTGAGGTCGTGGTACCACCCCGGTTCGAGCCGGCCCATCCGTGCGACAGCAAAAGCTGCCGCGTGGCTCTACCACTGTTAAAAAGGATATTGTGAGCCAATCGCAATAATGCTATACATTTGTATTTTCTATATTCGGATCACCATATGTCAAAACAAAACATTTTAAATAGCCTGTATTATGCAATAAAAACATTTGAAAAAAAATCTTTTTTAAATTTTATTAGTAATTTTAGTGAACTTTTAAAAAACATCACTATGCGTTGAGCTTTGAAATTAAAGAGTACCTTTAACCGACGAGCATCTTTGCTTGGGTATATGGATGTGAAGGAAGTGAGAGAGGTGTTTCAGGATCGTGCCAAATGGAACTCCCTGCCTATCCCTCTGAGTGACAGGCATGTTTTTTTTTACTTATTATAAGCTAGTGCTTAACCAAAATCCCATCTGGTGGTAAGTGATGATGAAGCCCTAGATGGTAAATCGCACTGGCTTAGCGTAACAAAAGCCTATTCAATTATGTTTTATTAATGAAATTTGTAATTAATGTCAAATTTTTCTATATGAGAGAACTGTACACTTCATCAATAGCTAAACAATTTTCCGCTTTAGCTTCCGTAAAAACTGGCCTTCAGTCAGACACCACCATAAGGCTATATAACTGTAAATTATAATACACACACAGTGATACATGTAGAATATAGGCGCACTTTAATTAATCTGTGACATTATTATAAAATCTTCTATCATTTAATTAAACACAGAGAATCACGTTTAATATTTATTTTTATTCACATGTACTGACATGGCTACAAATAAATTATACAGGTTCACTATTTTATGCTATCTTATATCGATTTGTTTCAATCTTTGGGTAAATATAAAAATATATATAAATTACAATTATGACCAAAACACGCTAGACTAATTTACGGTACAGAGGTCGGCGCATATATTCCTTTTTAAATAAAAGAATTAAAATAATTTAATATGATAAGAATAACAATAAACAGCAAATATAAAACTTTATACTTAATACTAAATAAGGATGTCACTTCGCACGTGGCCCACAGATACCGAATTTGAGGGAGGGGTAACAACTGCTAAAATCCCGTGACGAAGGAGCCCACCATCAATATTAAGCAATATGTAAATATTAAATGGTCTCGCAAGCCGTGGTTTGGGCAGCCCTGACTTATGAAATGCCTCGTTTCCAGTAATAAGGGTCCCTGATTCTCTACACTTACCATGTAAAACACAGCAGTATTAAGCTGCTATTTTACGCTGGTATTCTGTGAGAGCGTGGTCCTTCCCCGGTCCATCCATAATATAGCTTCAGCGTGGCTCTACCACATATAAAACATAATATTTAAATCGAATAGACGAACAATAAATATGAAAGGTTTGCTTAGAAGCGCAGGTGAGGGGAGGGTCATCGTGGCTCACCGCGAGCTGACCCGTGCGAGGCGCGTGCGGTCGAACGAGCAGATGGCCTGCAGCAGCGCGCCCCGACCCTCTGACGCACAAGGCTTCGCTGCAGAGCCGTCCCCGCTCGTGTCGCCCGCTGGAACAACACACTTTACAGCTACGGATCGCCTCATAACAAGAAACCACAACTAAAACTTTATATACAGGATTATTTTTCAAAGAGTAGCCGAATTTTAAACTTAAGTTGAAATATACAAAAAAAATTATATACCATTAATGCGATGTTTGAAAATACAAGTAAATCAGACTTCTACTTTTAACATCGTTTTTGCCCACCAATCGACCCTTACAAATGTGTGCGTGCGCAGTAAAATCAGTTAATGCATTACCACGCATTTTGAATTTAAAAGATAAAAAGGACAATGTTTAAGACTTTGAAATAATTTTTCTTCACCATTTGCCTATATTACTTATTCTGAAACCTTCTGTGCAAAGAAGGTTGGTCAAATCGTACCTGATGACGGAACGATGGCGTCACTATATGCCATATTTATGAAAAATATCCTTATTTTTTAAGGTCTTAAAAACGCAAATAATACCTCTCTAAGAAGCCACAAAAAAAGTTATCCTTTTATTTTTGTTTTAGTAACTGTTCCGAAATGATTTAAAATAATGGTTTCAGAACGCACTGGAATGCACCTAATGACAATTTATTTGACGTATGAAAGGACATGTTACATGTTTTTTATTCCTATATATACATGTTGTGTATCATGTTTGACATAATTTTTAATTGTTACAGATAATATCACGCTAAATTTGATAAATATTAACTCGTTATCAATTTACTTTCGGTTAATACGATATGCCGAACTGTTTGTCTTGTATAAAGTTTTTTTTTTATAAGATAAGGGTGACAAACGAGCAAAAAGTCCATCTGATGGTAAGTGGTTGCTGTGGCCCATAGACATCTACATCTATCTTCCATTACGTATCAAAATGTAGATGCGTTGTCACCCGTGAGGACTAAGATGGAATGCCTCATTTCTAGTAAAAAGGGCCTCCGGCCACCTGCACTTACCAAGCGAAACGCAGAGGTAAATCTCTACTTCACGCTGGTTTTCTGTGAGGTCGTGGTACCACCCCGGTTCGAGCCGGCCCATCCGTGCGACAGCAAAAGCTGCCGCGTGGCTCTACCACTGTTAAAAATATTAACTTTATATTCAAAGACAATTATTCACGTTTTTCTGAATAGTTGTTAATTGTAATTCAATTCAATTAGTATGTAGGCATAAATTCAACTACTATACTGATTTATTATGTACTGGATTCATGTCATAAAAAGAATTATGTAGCTTCATAGTAAGCTAAGCGTTTTGTTGAATTACAACGGAACATCATTTTTCATCGACAAGTTACATAATCTGTAGTCATCGATATACACCATTGATTGTCACCCGGCCATCATCTACATATCTATTTATCTATGGCAATCATTTGCATCATCTTATTTGCTTCACTCGTTGTTGTGGATTGTGATACGTACTGTACTATTTTAGATTTCCTTCTGTTGATGCTTTTCTTTTGATGATTTCTGCTGATGATGTCGCTCACAAATATGCAAGATGCAATTTCGGTGTCCAGAAATAAAAGCACAGAATAAACGTTACAAATGGTAGTTATCAGTCCGTAAAACAATGCCGAGGTTTATTGCATCTTGCATATTTGTGAGCGACATCATACAGACTACAGCTACATAACAACTACAACTAGCCTTGCGATTGCTATGTGTTAATAGTAACATACGAGTATGCATATATACACTTCGCTGCCATCTCGTTTTTGAGTTTGATACCAGAGTAATTTCTAAGATCTGCGAGTGGAATTCTTCAATAATAATACATATTTACACACCTACTTATTTTAATACACTAACATACACCATTACACACAATCATACATGATAATACAAATCTAATTCTTATTTTAGATCACTGAAGAAGATTACATATGTGATGCTAACCTCAAAAGTATTGTTGACGTTATTATAAAAAATTGTGGCTATTTAGATATGATTTTCAAATGGGATGGTATTTACAACATAAAAACAAACCAATCTAGCTATAGTTTATTTTGGGACATGAAAAATAAAAGTCAAGTCCAGCTCCTATAGAAATTTGGCCATTGGTTTTTGGACGGTTATTGTAAAATAACCCTGTACATAAATAAAAATGTTGAGATTTAAAGTTTCTATTCTAGTATTAGTGGATTATAATACGTAATAGTACTCTACCGTGTAGTGGCGGTGTAAGAATATCACACTGTGGGTGTCGTTAAGAGGCGACAGAGGGAAACAAGCCAGGAGATGGGCAGAAGCGTCTTCCCAATAGCTAAAAAAATAAATTCCTGCAGTTGCCAACTCTAGGTGGGTTGGCGGGCGCCAAGCGTAGCAAATATGGCAAATATCCCCTAATGAGGCAATATACGGAGTGGCCTATATTCAGCAGTAGACTTTTGATAGGCTGTAAGCTGTCACGGTAACAGTAAGCAATACGATTTTGTGTATTATATGTCTGCATATGTCAACTATAGTGATGACGTGACAAGTGGTGGTATAAATTTAAGCGTCAGTAGCCTAATAGCAGGGCGCGGTCCGCGAACTCGAAAGGTCGTGGGTTCAAATCCGCCTTTCGACTACTGTCGTGAACCGCTTCTACCACAAGCATTTTAAGCTTACCAGAAGTGGTTAAAGGGAATATTATTAATGTTTAATAGCATTACTAGTATTAAAAAAAAAGAAAAAATATTAAATATTTTATTCACTTAGACGCCTTTTTTTTTTCTTTTGTTAAAAATGGTTACCCCACACTAGGATTTTCTCCTGTATCGCGGAGGCAGTTTACAAACACAAATTGCACAAGGATAAACATCCAGACCCGGAACAATTATTTGTAGGCCATACAAATACATGTTCCGTGCGGGGTTCGAACCCGAGCCCCCCAGCGCAAGCAACTCATTGCTAGGCTACTGCGCCACGCAGCCGTCAAAGAAGACGAAAGACGCCTTGGCATACTATCGTCATCAACTTCCGTTGGGTTAAACTATCGTTAAAATCTTCACAAAAACTTCGTAAGTACCAACTAGCAACGCAACATGTTGTGAAGAATTATGTGAACAAAACACACATCAAACTAGCTTGTATGGTTTAACTTTAGCCTGTCGTAATTGACGAATTGTAACTACAACTGCAATAATTTATTGCTGAAGTTTTACGATAACATGCTTCAGTTTTGTTCTAAATACCAGTGCAGATATGCACTATAAATTTCTATTACATTATTTTTATCTCAAGGTAGTTGAAAATGTGTGCATACACAGATTAAAAAAAACGATTAAGTGCTAAAATATTTATCATAATCAACAGCCGTTTTAGATTTGCCAATACTCACAATACTGGACGGGTGAGTTGTCCCAAATGCCTTCTTACTTAGCTACGAGCGAATAATCAATGTATTCGCGCATTTCGTGATTACGGAATAGGCGGATTATTAATGCGAAACCTACCAAAAAATCTACCAGCCAATTAAGAGGCTAAGTGCAATACGTAGAAATGTGCATTTTTCCATAGTTATAACAATAAATCTAAACTAAGTACAATAAGTAATGGTATCAAGCCAATACAGGACTCACAAAGCGCGGGCGGAGTGGGCGAGGAAGCAGTACTGGCGCTTTGCGACCGGACCGTCTCAGCTAACGACGACGTCGACTTCCACAAGCTGTCACGTTTCTTCTGCAACCAACATACAGAATTTATTCGACGAAGCGCAACGGTAGGTTCCAAACACTTCACGAAGTCACTATGAATGAGTAACAAATACATATTTTTACAGATTGCAGGAGAAAATTTGGGTAATGGCAGTAGAACCATGCTGCAAGCTGTATTACTGGTATAGTTGTAGCACGAATGGGAAGGACCACGCTCTCACAGAATACCAGCGCAAAATAGCAGCTTAACGCTGTTGTGTTTCGTATGGTGAGTGTAGAGAACCGGAGACCCTTTTTACTGGAAACGAGGCATTCCATCTTAGTCCTCACGGCTGACGACACATCTGCATTTTGATTCGCTAACGAAGATAGATTTAGATGTCTATGGGCCACAGCAACCACTTACCATCAGGTGGACTTTTTGCTCGTTTGTCACCCTTATCTTATAAAAAAAAAAACCTTTATACAAGCCAAACAGCCCGGCATATCGTATTAATCGAAAGTAAATTGATAACGAGTTAATATTTATCAAATTTAGCGTGATATTATCTGTAACAATTAAAAATTATGTCAAACATGATACACAACATGTATATATAGGAATAAAAAACATGTAACATGTTTATGTTAAAAAAGCAAAGCAAAATAATTTAGCACATGCCACATACCGAAAGAAGAACATGAATTTATTGAACTATAATGAATGATATTGCTAATTTGTGTAATTTTGTTTGGTATCAATTAAAAATTGATATACTATTTCGTCACTACCGAGAGAGATTTCAAAACTTAATTCGCGCGTTGACAACAATTGTGGTGTTTTGCAAAGTTTGATAATGTGTACGACTTGGCGTGAAGCTGCTTTGAATTTAATTACATTCTATTCATTCCGCTGCCAAATCAAAATATGTTAACTACTCTTAATAGAAATCTTCCTCTTATCAATAGAGAGCAATCGGGAATAATCTTCAGGTATATTACCACGGAGCAAATACAAAGAGATGTTGTAATTATATTTCACCATTTAACAATGCGAGACAATTTGCGGAGTGAGGGGGTGTTAAGCTCCGCCCACTTAACTATTTTCCATCTACCGATAAATAGTAAAACTACTCGCATAGTTCCATTCGTTATTTTTATAATTATTCTTTTAATTGACGATAGCTGGCGGCCTGTTCACAAAATGATTAAAAAACTATAAAAATAATATTTTAGCGATTAAAAATTCGTTAAGACTGAATGCAAAACAAATTTCAGCGCCTTAGTATGATCATTTTACCAATACTGAGCTCTGCGTAATTTTATATTTTTAATTCCCATGACACAAAGTGGCGCCATCTAGTGTCGAATATATTTAATTATATTTGAAAGCCGACGCAGCGATTTTTCTAGAACTATTATAGTAAATTAGGTATAAAATTACTTTCAAATGAAATGTAATACCATCCATAGCATCAGAGCGTCTATTTGAGTGGTTTTTACACGATAAAACACAACACTACATCCTTTTCTTAATACTACGAAGATACACTGATTTGCGATTTTCGACACATAAACGCACAGGACGAACGCCGACAGTATACTAACTAAAGCCACGCCCACTGTGATGACGTCAGAACCTAGTTAGAATCACAGTGCACAGTTGCTTAGGCCGTCTCCTCTTTTTATTTGCTCCGTGGGTATTACAATAGAGAATTTGCATGTTTTTAATTTTATTTTACTAACTTATTAAACATTAAACAAAATTAAAAAAAATTAACGATTGTTTTTATGTAACTTTACAATTAAAAATGGTTTACCTAAAATGTAAATCAAACACCAGTGACGTCATTATATCGCTTTAGTAACGCCACCACATAGTCAAATGATACACTCATGTTTACTTTGTCGAAATTAGTGTGAAAAAAATGGAATTAAAAATAAAAAAATATTTAACTATACTTTAAATGAATTATTCTTTCCTTTTTATATAAACTTGTTGCTAAAAAAAATTATGCAGAACAGAACAGAACAGAACAGAAACTTTTTTATTCAATATAGATTATAAATAATACTTATTGAAAGTCACTCTTTTGTATAATTACCACTGGTTCGAAAAAAACCTCTGTCCTGGGAAGAACCAGCAAGAAACCCAGCGGGACTTTTTTTTTTTAAATAACAGCTTACAATCATGTATGTTACACAAATTAACAACACAACAAATTAGAAATAGCTTGGGAGCGATCACCTCACTTCCAGGGGTTATTATCATCTATAAATTCTTTAATATTATAATAACCTTTTTTATACAAACTTAGTTTAATAAAGTTTTTGAACTTTGAGCAGGTCAAATTTTGTATATTTTCTGGAATTTTGTTGTAAAAGCGTATACATCGCCCCAAGAATGAATTACTGACTCGGTGGAGTCGAGTAACTGGTACTACTAGCTTGTGTCTGTTCCTAGTATTTACAGAATGAATATCACTTATTTTTGTAAAACTACTTTTATTTTTGTGTACGTACATTACATTTTCATAAATGTATTGAGAGGCCAAAGTTAATATATTAATTTCCTTAAATTTTTGTCGCAGCGACTCTTTAGGCTTTAAATCATAAATTGCTCTTATGGCCCTCTTCTGCAAAACAAATATAATTTCAGTGTCAGCTGCGTGTCCCCATAGCAAAATACCATACGACATTATGCTATGGAAATAGCTAAAGTAAACTAGTCTAGCTGTTTCAACACTAGTTAGACTTCTAATCTTTTTTACAGCATATGCTGCAGAACTAAGTCTGCTTGCTAGCTTTGATATATGGGGGCTCCATTGAAGCTTCGCGTCTAGTGTGATTCCAAGAAAAATGGTGGTATCTACAAGACTCAGTTTCTCCCCATTTAAAATTACATTAGTATTTAATTTTGACATTTGGAGTCATAAATTTCATACATTTTGTTTTAGTGCCATTTAAATGCAAATTATTGACATTGAACCAATTCACTAATTTAGATATAGCATTATTTACTTCGTCATATTTTAGCAAATGTCGACTTAATTTGAAAATTAAAGAAGTGTCATCTGCAAATAATACTATATCATGGTTATCTCCTACTATGTAAGGTAAGTCATTAATATATACAAGAAACAGAAAGGGGCCGAGAATTGAGCCTTGAGGCACGCCCATCTGTACCATCGACCCGGAAGAACTCGTACTGTTGATGACAACTTTTTGCGTTCTCTTACTTAAATATGAAATAATTAATTTTAGAGCATCACTTCTTACACCGTAGTGTTGAAGTTTCCTGATTAATGTTTCATGGTGAACACAATCGAAGGCTTTGGATAGGTCACAAAATATACCCAAAGCATCCTGTGAATTCTCCCATGCATTAAATATATATTTAATCAGCTCAACACCGGCATCAGTTGTCGAGCGACCCCTTGTAAAACCAAATTGATTTTTATGAAGTAAATTATTTATATTAAAGAAATTTAACATTTGATCAAGAATAATTTTTTCAAAATTCTTACTAAGTGTTGGTAGTACAGAAATAGGTCTAAAATTGGCGGGGTCTAATGTACTACCAGATTTAAATAAAGGTATTACTTTACTATACTTCATTAAATCAGGAAACACACCAGATTCGATACTAGTATTAAAAATAACAGCTAAATGAGGCGCGATTGTATCTATTATAGACGCAATAACTTTAACAGAAATCCCCCACAGATCCGCAGTTTTCTTAACATCAATAGTTTTAAAATATTTTACAATATCTTTTGATGATACTTTATGAAATGTAAAATTCTTTGTACACGCATTTACATTTTGTTTAAGTAATGATTCGGCGACCGCAGGAGAAGAATTCAGTGACTTAGTGGTTAATATCGGAATATCGGTAAAATATTTCTCAAAAACCACTGCAACGTCCTGATCTGATTCGGTTAATTTGTTATTAACACTTAACTTGTAGTTTGAATTGCGAGAGTTGATCTTACCAGTTTCGCTATTAATTATACTCCATGTCATTTTAATTTTATTAGAAGCCGTCTTAATTTTGTTGCTCAAATGCAAAGACTTGGCTGTGGAGCACACTCTTTTAAATATTTTTGAATATTTTTTTACATATTCTCTAAATTCGACGCTATGGTTATATGACCTTTCATGGTAAAGATCATATAACCTGCGTCTGCTCTTATGGACTCCTGCTGTCGCCCATTCATTAAATGACTTCCGACTGTTCAAGGAGAATGTTTTAGAAGTAAAAGTATTATTAAATTCATTGCAAATAAGCTTAAATAATGTTCCATACAAAAAATTTGGATCATTTTGGTATGAAAGTGATGGAAGTTTTTTCACTATGTTACTTCTAAATTTCTCCAAGCGACGTGCATTTACTGGAACAAACACAACTTTCTCATCTACTTGCTTTTTGTGAACATATGGTAACGAAACTACTTGTCCACAGTGATCAGAACTTAATTTTTGAATTATACATTTATGCAATGGCTTCACATTTGTAAAAATATTATCTATACATGTTGCACTAGATTGAGCAATACGCGTTGGCTCTATAAATAAATTAAAAAGACCATATGATTTAAATAATGATCTAAATTTAATATTGATTGAGGAAGCTTCTAGGAGATTGATATTAAAGTCTCCACATATTACAACAGATTTATTCTGTTTATTAAGCTTAGCAAAAACTTCCTCCATAATTTTTTCAAAAGTATCGTATATAGAACATGGGGGTCTGTAGACGCTCACAACAATGAGGTGCTCAAACTCAACACATGCCATTTCTACAGTAACAACTGCAACTTCTCTATTTGTAGTCACTAAATAAGGGCACCCAAGACTTTTCTGCCACCATGGCGGCGCCACTTACAAATGAGATGTAATATTTGACTGATTTCATAGCGAGGAGATTAAAACTAAGTAACCAAAATAGTAAAAGTAAAATAAGTAATAAAAAAGGAGGACCACGCCCCCACAGGATACCGGCGATGAATAGCCGCTTAATACTGCTGTTTTGTACGGCGATTGTAAATAACCAGGTGATCCTATGTCACAGTCACACAAACTACTATAAAAAAAATCATACTACTGACCGCTCTCCGTTTCTGCTTCTTCATCTCTTGTTCTGAACTTAGTATTTCTTGAATTCTTACTTCTCTCTTTGCACTTCTTAACTAAAAGTAAAAATGTTAATTATATTAGTACCATTAAAATTTAAATAAGTATTGACTAAAAGAAATTTAATCACAGAATAAATAAACCTAGCAAGCTAACAGCATAGCAAAGTGGCGAAGCAATCAGCTTTGTAGCGGTTTCTAACGGTTGCCGTTGAGCAATCAGTTTCAAAATAGGAGGTTCAGATGCCTGGGTGATCAGTAATCGATTGCTGAAAATAGAATTTGAAAATTCGAAACCGTTCTCGAGATAATCGTGGGACAGACGGACAGACGGACAGACGGACAGACGGACAGACGGACGGACAGACGGACAGACATCGTTAAATCAATAAGTGACTTCGCAAGCTTCGCCACTTAATAATAGTACACGAACAGTAGAATCACTCTCTGATAGCAAACTTGCGAGTTTAAACCTAGTTTTTTACGTGGCATAGCCATGCTGCAGCTATGTTTACGTGGTAGAGCCATGCTGCAGCTATGTTTTACGTGTTACAGCCATGCTGCAGCTATGCTATGGTTGTATCTCGAATGGGTCGGCTTGACCGGGGAAGGACCACGCACTCACAGAATACCAGCGTAAAATAGCAGCTTAACGCTGCTGTGTTTCGTATGGTGAGTGTAGAGAACCGGAGACCCTTTTTACTGGAAACGAGGCATTCTATCTTAGTCCTCACAGGTGACAACGCAACTGCATTTTGATTCGTAATCGAAGATAGATGTAGATGTCTATTGGCCACAGCAACCACTTACCATCAGGTGGACTGTGTGATTGTTTGTCACACTTATCCTATAAAAAATAATTACAACGTCACTAATGTTCATAAGACTTTGCACGCTTCGGATACGACGTTCGTTAAAATAGCCTACCGATTGTTGTAGCTCGCGTATTAAATCAAAATGCACCTTACGTCCGCGTGCGAGAGTCTCTATCACTTAGCCCGTTACGCGCCTTTGTTAAGGCCGCTATAGGGTTAGGTGTTGTGAGGAAACAAATTGAATTATTTGATATTAGTTGGTAGTAGAATACACCGATAACATTATTGTTCAATGTGAGGAGATTATAACAACGTGAACTTCTTTGAAACTCAGATAATTTACATACTTACCATTTTCTGTTTCACATTTTTTGCTATTTACAAACGTGCGACACGCGACGGCATTATTAATGAATGAGTGGCAATGAGAAGTGCTACTATGTTCAATCTCATTACTTATCGACCAAGAGTTTAAATAATAACCAGTATAATATGCCGATCTTGCATTACCTAGTATGTGTACCTAGGAGGTCTACTTACACTAAACGATTAGAATAGAATAGAATAATTTTTTTATTCAATATTGATTATTACATAATGCTTATTGAAAGTAATTTTTTATTTACCACTGGTTCGGAAAACACCCCAGTCCTGGGAAGAACCAGCAAGAAACCCAGTGGGACTTTTTTTTCAAATATATTTCATAAGTGAGGCGTTCCACTTAGCGGCCAGCCTCCGCAGTCTACTTTAACTAACAATTAAGTTATTATTAACATTAATTAACGTTATTAATATTTGTATAAAACTGATTTTGTTAAAAATTTTATTCGATGTCTAGTACTCATGTTAATATAAGAAGTTATTATTTCACAACTTGACCTCTTTTACATATTTCCGCGGCAAATGTCTTAAAATTAATTCGCAAATCAATATCATCAAGAACGCTACGCGTACTCATTATCAGTAGATATATAATAGCCTTTTAAATTGTAAATTATTAAACTATTTTTATATTGTGGTAGAGCCATGCTGCAGCTATATTCGTAGTACAGTTTTAGCACGAATGAGTCGGCTCGACCGGGGAAGCACCACGTTTTCACAGAATACCAGCGCAAAATAACAGCTTAACGCTGCTGTGTTTCGTATGGTGAGTGTAGAGAACCGGAGATCCATTTAACTGGAAAAAATGCATTCCATCTTAGTCCTCACGGGTGACAACCCATCTTCATTTTGATTGAATATTGAGGATATATGGTAAGTGGTTGCTGTGACCCATAGACATCTAGTCTATGGGTCACAGCAACTACTTACCATCAGGTGGACAGTGTGCCCGTTTATCGTATAAAAAAAAAACTTATCCACAATATATTTTTATCAAAGTTATTGTCTTTGTTATTTGTTTACATCACCTCATGCCTAATTCTTAAATCAATTTGTAAGAACTACAACTAAAATCGATTAAATCAAAATTAAATACAACATAGAATTTCACTGTACCAGTTTTTGGTCCGCTTTCAATCGCAATTCGACAGTGGTGATAGCCTTTTTGAGCTCTTCCTTTAGTGGTAACGGAAATTTGAGGTGTGTGCGAGAATCAACATGTGACGCCAAAGTAAAGCCGTTGAGAGTTGCACGCGTGAAAAACGGATGCTTCAAAAGTAAATCCAACGATACTCCACCATGCCTGCAAAACGTTGACGAGAGGCATAGTCGGAGGACTGATTCTGAAAACAATACATTATTCTCATATCAGTAATAATAAAGTTCGTATAATGATGTCTTATAAGTCTTTTATTAGTACCTAGCGATTCGCCCCTGTTATGTAGGGGTGACTTCTGGATCACGACAATAGCGTCACCTACCGGGTGCAACTGTAAATCTAAAACATCCAGGGACCTACTCAAACACACAAAAAATTTCATCAAAATCGGTAGGAGCTATTTTCGAGTTTTCGCGAGAAAACGCACAGCAAATGATTTTTATTTTTTTATTATGAAAGAATAAATAATAGTACTACGTACAGAAGTTGCACTTCTTTGGTGTTGACTACTTACCAATGTTTTAATAGCCTACATAATTATTATTAATTAGATAAATCACGCATAAAAGCTAAATTAAACTTTATTGCTGCGCCTGAGTGTCCATATATGCCTTTGTATATTTTCCCCTTCTTTTTACCTAGGGCTTTCAACGAAGAGTAAAAAATACAGTACGTATATAATACTACTGTTTTACTTTAATATAATGTCTTATATTTTTAACCGTCCCTGAAATAATGATTATTAAATTGAAGAGTAGAAAAGACTAAATCTGACGAATAATTTAAGTAAATGCTGAGGGAACATGGACACGGTGTGATAAAATTAATATTCATTAATCATTTGAGTAAATTATTTGCTGTTTTTTTTTCATTGTTTTTAAAATTGTTAATTAATGTATTTTCTATAACATACATATAAATTATACTATAACTTATACAACTTTATTATTGTATAACTAAATATAAAAGTAAAGTTGCAGCCTATTTACGTCCCACTGCTGGACACAGGCCTCCTCCCATTTCTGAGAGGGTTTTAGGGCAAGGAAATGTTCGCCGCGCTGCCCCAATGCGTGTTGGCGAACTTCACATGTCTTCGAAATATTTTTTTTCTTATTTCTCAGACATGCAGGTTTCCTCACAATGTTTTCCTTCACCGACGAGCACGTGGTAAATCAGCACTTAAAATTGCAATTAACAATTTCATTGGTGCCGGCGGGGATCGAACCCGGGTTGCTCGAGTACTGTGAAGCTTACTGCGAGCGCTAACCATCTGAGCTACCACGGCTTGCTAACTAAATATACTAAACAATAAATAAAAATATTTTATACCAGAATTTACAAAAAAAATATTTACGTAAACGGTATTAAACTTTGAAATTCACTAGTGAGTGGTCCGCCTAAAACGCGCTAGCTGCAACTGCCTTTGTAACCTGAAGTTCCGCGCGATTAGGTACTTACTAGTAAGGGGATCTACTACCCCATACAAACTCGTAGATATCGTAAGAGGCGACAGAAGGAAATAGAACAGGATATGGGCAGCAGCATCGACGTGATAATATTTCAAGAATAGTAATAAAAATTGAAGTTGCCAACCCACCTGCAAGTATGAAACTGTGGCCATAAATATTTGAGTAATAAGCAATCAATCGGTGGCCTAAGTTCAGCAGTGGAATTTTGATCTGTAGTACTGATGATGATGGTGATAGTTAATATGTACCATTATTATAAATAATATAGAATATGTTGAACAGTGGTAGAGCCACACGGCAGCTTTTGCTGTCGCACGGATGGGCCGGCTCAAACCGGGGTTTACCTCTACGTTTCGCTTGGTGAGTGCAGGTGGCCGGAGGCCCTTTTTACTGGAAATGAGGCATTCCATCTTAGTCCTCACGGGTGACAACGCATCTGCATTTTGATTTGTAATTGAGGATAGATGTAGATGTCTATGGGCCGCAGCCACCACTTACCATCAGGGGGACTGTGTGCTCGTTTGTCACCCTTATCCTATAAAAAAAATGTTATAATTATCATCGGATCTGAGAGAGGGTGACTTTCCCTCTCTACATAGTATAAAACAGTCGTTACATCTTGAATATGTGAGCGATCGCAATGAGTGCTATTTAGAGATTGCAAAATCCGGATTTTTTTGAAATCCGAATTTCTAAATTTTCCTATTTCGAAGTTTTAATGTGATTTCATAAAACGGAAATAATACAGCATAAATAATTTAATATCTGCATTTGTTCAGACACGACAAAACAAAATCAACTAAAATACACAACAAAACACAGTTAGGACCTAAACATAACATAAAATCAAATGCAACAAAACGTATTTTATCCATCTTTTTTATAAAACTGTACGAGGGCTGCACTAAAAGTATCGGGAATAGAATATTTCCACTGTTCCTGTCATATTAAAATCTTTTTAATTGAAAACTCCTTGGTTTTAAAAATCGAATACCATTTTTTTTTAAAAAGATTCTCGGTCTTGCCACAAGGTTTTATCAAACTTGTTTAGTCGTTGAGAAAATGGAATTGACTCGAGAAAATTCAAGAGCGATGATTTATTATGACTTTCGAAGTGGTTTAACACAAAAACAGTGTGTTTACCGGATGATTTCTGCATTTGGTGATGAAGCCCCATCCAAAACCACAATTTATCGCTGGTTTGCTGAATTTCAACGTGGATGTGTCAAGCTCAGTGATGATCCCCGTCAAGGTGGTCCAAAAACTGCAGTCACCCAAGAAAACGTTGATGCTGTGCGTAAGGTGATTGAGGAAGATCGACATGTGACATACCGCGAAATTCAGGCAACTTTAGACATTGGCATGAGTCAAATACAAATAATTTTGCATGAACAATTAGGTGTAAAAAAGTTGTTTTCCCGATGGATACCGCATTCGCTCTGTGAAGAGCAAAAAGCGGCTCGCGTTACTTGGTGCGTCGGAACTCTCGACAGATTCCACGCAGGATACTCAAATGCTGTATACAACATCGTATCAAGTGACGAATCCTGGATATACGCGTACGAACCCGAAACAAAAAACCAGTCACGAATTTGGGTGTTCGAAAATGAGTTAATATCTGAGAACAATTTTTGTTGGCTTTAGCCAACAAAAATTGTTCGTTCACAGAGTGTTGCAAAAAAAAATGGTGGCCACGTTTGTCTCCAAAACCGGCCATGACTATTCCTATTCCTCATACACTATTCCTCTTGAGGGACAAAGAACCGTTAATGCAGAATGGTATGCTAGCATTTGTTTGCCACAGGTCGTTTCTGAACTCCGTAAAGAGAACTGCAACCGCCGCATCATCCTCCATCACTACAATGCGAGTTCTCACACCGCACACAGAACAAAAGAGTTTTTAGAGCAAGAAAACATAGAATTATTAGACCATCCGCCGTACAGCCCCGACCTAAGCCTTATTGATTTCTATACTTTCCCCAAAAAAAAGAATAAATTGCGTGGACAGAGATTTTCATCACCTGAAGTAGCTGTGGACGCCTACAAAACGGCCATTTTGGAGACCCCAACTTCCGAATGGAATGGTTGCTTCAATGATTGGTTCCATCGTATGGAAAAATGAGTCAAATTTCGCGGAGAATACTTCGGAAAGCAATAAATACATTTTTAAATAGTAATGTTGTGTCACTTCTCTGATTCCCGAAATTTTCAGTGCCGCCCTCGTAGTTCTAAAAAAACGAATGTTTAAGGTAACTCAGTTACAAATAAGAGAAGAAATAATTAATAAATTATATTTTTATGACTTTAATTTAGTACATATATTAATCAGTCTTTTTTAGAAAACGAGATCTTAAAAACATGAGTGTCTCATCGTTTAGACGTGATCTTATTTTATTACAGAACATGCCAGCTGTGGAAAAAGCTCTCTCAGACTCAACAATGGTCGGCGGTATGGAAAGGAACCTGTTCTGAACTTTTTTTAAGATTTCTCCACGACCTCCACCGTTTTCAAATAAAGCCATTTCAACGTGAATCATTGAATGCAAATCAGTTGCTCACTACCCGCATTTTCAAGAGAAAGATGACGATTGAGCTTTTCTTTAAAACTGAGTGGTGATGGATCAGAACTATCGCACAGAGTTTCTGAAGTAGAGATCGTATTAGTCGACGTGGTCGTACAATCGTCAACATCCAGGGATGCCACTTGGTAGAACACATTTTTAATTTCTTCATACGTAATATTTTAAATATATCTTAGTCTTTCTCAGTCTCATTTAAAAATTGATTAGGGTTGTGTAAGTATTGTAAGCCACCGACAACATTATAGAGTCGGCTCTCTTTAATCCTCCGTTTCAAGGAAATTGCCAGTTGCCTGGCAGACATCATCTCTTGGCTGTCTAATGATTTCATCAAAAATTTAAGAGCTGTGTCCACCTTTAGAATGGTAGCATCTGTGCGGCAGAGTACTTCCGCAGTAGTTTTGATCATGTCCAAAGAAATTTGCAGATTTTCTAAACATAAGATTTCTATATCTGAGAATTTAATACCAGATTTCATATCAATCAATGCCTTCTGTATGCATAATTTTAGCTTTAAAATCGTTCCAGCATAATTGATAGACTACTCTACCTGGTTTTGCAGTCTAGTAGTAGTTGTAACTCTTTTCCAAATTCAGCTTGGACATATTATTCATCACTCAGCACTCCGTGTCTACGTGAATGCTCGACAACAAATACGTCAACGTCATCATCAGAGTTTTCATCTGAGCCTGTTTCCGGATCCTTACGTGGTTGTTGATTTTTTTTTTTGTATAAAACATCTTGTACAGCCAGTTGCACACCGTGTGCAAGGCATAATTGATGAAACGGAACTGGCAGAATACGCCCAAGCTTTGCCATGACAGGTGCGCCGTCAGTTGTCAATTCAATGATGTCTTTGTCCAACAAATTCCGAAAGAATCTAAACTTATTTCTATGAGTGAAACACTAGCTTCAGCTCCCATAGACCCTATCCTTACTAATCCCAGATTTATGCAGACATTTTCGCCATCATCATTTTGAAAATGAAAATTTAAATTTAGGTATCGATGGGATTTAATTGAGGTCCACTCATCAAGGGTGATTGGCCACTTGGTATTTTTAGTCTTCATAACTTTTATCTCTACATTAAGAGACAATTTTTCTGTGTCATACATGTCCATTACCATTTTTTTTATTGAATTTTCTGACTTTGGTATGCCTTCTTTATATTTTTTTTGCATTAATTGTCTGAGATCTGCCGACGAACAAAATACTTTTAGAGGTAACCCGTTTAAAATGACCATTCTTAATATAACGTTAGATAAGAGTCTTTGCTTTCATAATAGTCGGTCATTTTTTGTTTTTTAGCAAATGGAACACAATTTTTGCTAGTCGAAGCGATGGGTGTGTTTTTTGTTGAGAATTGGTGCTGACACTTTCATTACTTTTTAAATTAATGGAATGTTTCTTGTGTAAGTGGATGTGTAATGTTGACATGCTTCCACTTATTTACAAAATGTTATGACAGTGTTTGCATTTTGCCTTTTGCCCATCCGTCATTCTTAAAAAGTGATGCCATACGCTGCTCTTGTCACTTGACTTTTTGGTATAATCTATGAACTCCATTTTTCATCCGGTTGATCTAAAAATAAGAAGTATAAAATAAGTATGTAATGTTTTATTAATGCATTTATGCATATAAATAGATAGACACCCACTATATACGAGTATCAGAAGTTAAATAGACACTATCTAAATTAACAGTTATTGACCTACTGCAGAATAAAACTTCATATAATTTAAAGTTAAGATGAAAAATTTAGTGTAAACTTAATCTTAATAAACCATATACACTATAAAATCCACGCGATAAGCAAGCAGCAACTGTGAAAGATTACTAATGTAATAAATAATTGTTAGTATCTCTTTTAGTTTTTTCTTAGTGACAGAATAAATGTTACTTTAACTGAATAAAAATTAAAGATAGTAAAGGATTATTGACATCTTTCACGGTTACGCAAATGAAACATTTTACTTATCAGTATAGTTTATATCTATTTACACTGGGAAACTAACCATTTCATTACTTCATTAATAAATTTAAACTTAAAGCCACCACATCGCGTCATACGCACCATACAGGCAAATTAAACACATAAAATAGTATAAAAAATTATATACTTACTTATTTGTGTAGCGTGCGTAGCTTTGCACATGCACGCACACGAATTCACACGATAGACGACAAACAATTCAACACAACCACTTCCTATTAAACTTGCTGGCCGACGGAACGTGAGCGAGCGGGGCAGCGGGGCGCAGGGCGCGCGCATCTCACCGCGTTGCTCAGTTTATTGACTTATATGGGCATGAACAGAGTCAATCACGGATTTGGCGCCAAATTCGCTCTCTTAATAGTAAAATACCTAATCCTACTAATTCAAATATTGTTAGAATTTGCGTATGAGTAGGTAATACCTATCTACCCATTACTTAGAATGGAAATTTGTGGATAAATGTAAAATATTATCCATTGAACTCAACTTTGACTAAAATCCGAAAAAACCGGATTTGAGTCTCAAAAACCGGAATTAAAAAAATCTAAAAAATCCGGATTTTTCAGTTATTTTCAAATTTCGAAGAATCCGCATTGCAATCTCTAGTGCAATTATTTGTTTCTTATTAGGGTATTTTTCCACAACATGTTTTAAAAACCCACTAAGTAAAAAGAGTACAAGTTAAAAAAAGGTCAACTCCTAAAAATTTCAAATTCTCAAAATATCCAGAAACGAAGCTGTAGGCAAGAATTATTTGCAAAATAATGAATATTTTGTTCTAGATAAATCTTCCAAAAACGCAATTTGAGCGAGTTATAACAATTTTTAAAATGACACGACTTTCGTGTCATACGCCACACAGAAAAACAATCGATGACACGCCTGGTGCCATCCACACTGAACCGGTTAAGTTAATTAGATAATGGTTTAGATGCACAATTGGGTCCGGTAGGTGGATCTGTGAATCAACCGTGGGAAGTCGGGTCGGATCGCTAGTATCCGATATAACAAATATTAAATCCATTACTTAATCCACGAAATCATACAATAATGCAACTTCCATTTTCCTTCTCTTCTCACTCACCTAAATCTTCCGAGATTTCTACGGGATAGTAATCACAGTAACACTGCTCTAAAGTGGTAGCCAACGCCATTTCATACAGTGTACGACCAAAGCAATACACATCAATGGTTTCAGCCGTCGTGTTATGTTTCAGTTCTAACAAGTAAGGGCGGTAAAAGCAAGGCACACCCATCAGCACATTCTCTATGTCCATTAATAGTACTTTTTGATTTTTTATTGTTATGTTACCTGGGTGTATATGACCTGAAATTAAAAAATAAACTTTTAAAAAGTAAAACCGGCATCTAATAACTAAAAAAAATATTTCGAAATAATTTAATAGCTTCGGAAGTCAAACTGCACCTAAAAATTATATTTTATAATACGAGTACTATATTATGGTTGTAGTACAAATGGGTCGGCTCGACCGGGGTGGGACCACGCTCTCACAGAATACCAGCGTAAAATAGCAGCTTAATGCTGCTGTGTTTCGTATGGTGATTGTAGAGAACCGGAGACACTTTTTAATGGAAACGAGGCATTCCATTTGGTCAGGGCTGCCCCCCAAACCGAGGCTTAACGGGATGGGCTTTCCGAGAAATTATGCAATTGGATCACCAGCTTTCTTGCAGATCGGAGCATCAAGACGAGTAGTAGTAGACGGTGCATGCTCCGATTATAAGCCTATTAATGCCGATGTTCCACAAGGCTGCGTGCTATCACAATCGTTGTTTCTTCTTCATATCAATGATATGTTGCAAACCGGTAACATTCATTGCTATGCGGATGCTGGTGATGCTCTATACACCAGCCGTGCCAATATTTCACGGGAAAATGTTGCCGAGTACCGGAACAAACTTGTGTCTGAATTTCAGTCTTTGCTGAAAGTAAAATTGTAGAGGTTTAGGGGCGACTAAACCTAGTCCAGTTTAATCCTCAGAAGACACAAGTTTGCGCGTTTACCGCTAAAAAGAATCCCTTTGTCGTATCTCCTCAGTTTCAAGGCACTCCCCTTGTTGCCTTAGCCAATATCGGAATCCTCGGCCTCGACATATCGAGTGACGTGTAGTTTCGTGGTCACTTGGAAGAGAAGGCCAAATTGGCCTCTAAAAAGCTTGGAGTGCTCAGCAGAGAGGGACAGTATTTCATGCCGGCACACTGCCTGCAACTTTACAAGGCGCAGATTCGGCTTCACATGGAATACTGTTCCTATCTCTAGGATGGGGCTCTCCAGTGCCAACTTCTTCCACTTGACCGCATCCAGCGCAGAGCGGTTCGAATCTTCGACAACCGAGTCCTTTCCGATCGGCTCGATTCACTGACCCTACGAAGAGATGATGCATCTCTTTGCATTTTCTTTCACATTTACCACGGGGTGCTCTGAGGAATTGTTCGGATTAATCCCAGTCGCCAAATTTCACGAAAGCACATCGCGGCAAAACTCCCGATCCATCCACACCATCTGGATACTTGGCGGTCCATCACTGTACGTTTCACTGGGAGTTTTTTTCCGCGTACGACCTTTCTGTGAAATAATTTACCACCGGCGATTTTGCCGGACCGATACGACTTAGGGACCTTCAAGAAAAGAGCTTACTCCTTTCTAAAAGACCTGCAACGCACCTGTAATTCCCCTGGTGTTGCAGTTGTTCATGGGCGGCGGTAGTCACTTACCGTGAGATGAGCCGTATACTCGTTTGCCTCCTCTCCTATAATAAACAAGTATTTGAATACGCATGTGGAAGGCCCGTATACAGCCGTTCAGCATGAGCTACAATGCAGTGCTCTGAACCATCTTAATATTAGCACTATAGATTACGTTTACAAGTAAATAACTGTACTGTACAAAACCAAAGTAGAGCTGGAACAAACTAAAGTAAAGCATCTCCCAAACACAACAGGCTTGCGGTGGCGGGTAGCGGCCAATTGTATTCGCTTGCAATGTAAAAGAGTCTGCAAACTTGTGCGGCCATGTCGCGCCCTGCGCGCGGCTGCTGCGGCCGTACGCCCCGCCCCCGCCCCCTCCTCCACCGCGGGGGTTAGCGACCGCGCGCCCTATCGGTGGCCGCAGCACATTCACTTACAAATTTTTACATTTTAATAGAAACAGTGCAAAATTATTCAGTACTTTATGATACTTCACACCGTGATTACAAAAACATTAGGATTAAAAACAAAATATAGGATAATATTGGTAAATATAATAAGAATAATAAGACTTCGTCACGGTTAGCCATGTTGCTTGACGTCCGATCGTAGCACAGGCACCACAGCGAATGGCGCTTCAGGCCGCCACTGCGACCGCGGCGGTGTGGTTGCAGCGGCTGGAGCCGCTGCTCGCGGTTATCCGCCACCGCAAGCCGCTTGTGTGTGTGTAGGAGACGCTTAATATCTATTTATTCGGGATTTATAAGCCTAACCAGTATCAGTAAACTTGCAAAAATCTTATCAAGGACTGTAATTGAAAGTTAGCGATATATTTTAATAATTAAAATTACGATTATGTCAAACAGGATATGACTCAAGTTCACAATTCACAATAAACATCCATTATCACATACAGTATTGGTAACTTAGAGGCCAAAAGCTTGCTGTAAATATAGTACAAATATTAGGTAACTCAAAGAGTATTACATCTTTACGAAAATGTAAAGATGTAATACAAAAAGTCATTATAGCGAAACCTCTTTAAATATAACATAAGCTTAAATATAAGTATTATACAACTAGCTAATACACGCGACTTCGTCCGCGTTGCTTGATATATAACAAAGTTTTCGTATGTTGGGAAGAAAAAATATCAAAAAGCTCGGAAGCAAAAATATACTTTGCTTACAAAATCGTTGTTTCTTAAACTTTAATAACGTTATATTAAATAAAGATATAGCAATATTTTTTTTTTAGATAAGGTACAGGGGTCTATGAAATAAAACTTAGAAAACCTATCCAGTAGTTTTTCCGTGATGCGTGCACAACTGCAAACCTCTATAATTTTATTTATAAAATATTTAATTACAAACCGTGTGGTAAGCCTTTGTCATGTAAAAACTTCAGTGCTTGTAATATCTGATATCCATAGTGCGATATTTGTCCAGTCGTAAATGGTTTCCTCACTTTAGGATTACCATACTTAGCTAAATAATTCTTTGAGTACTCTGTACCATATAATATATCCCTGATGCTTCCATTCTCATGTATTCTTTTAACTACATAAGCACCTGTTTCTAATATTTGATATCCCACTACCTCTTCGATGTATGGATGCTGCAAGATAAAAATGTAAGTTGTATATTATAATATAATAAAGGATCTTTATCTTTTTCATTAGTCCGTAAATGTCTACATGGGCCTCTACCAATGGAGGATTTGCCCAAATTGTCAAAATTAGCAAGCGGATTGGTGATCACAGTACCAGACGTCTCACGCCTTTGATGCTGGTGCTCAAAGAAAATGTTTATATTTTCTTTGATGGCTCCCTAGTAAATAAAATGTAATGGATTCAAATTAGGTGAACAGGCTGGCCAATAGATTGTACCAGACCGGCCAATCCATCTTTTGGGTATTCTTCATCAATTTTCAATAATTTTAGTCAGGTAAGGAAAATTAATTTGCAACTGGGTTTCTTTAAAGAAAATGTTTTTTCCATAATTTAACAAAGTTATTAGCAAGTGTTTATGGTATTTTGGATTCTTATTAAATGCGCCAACTTTTAAAGTTACTTGCCACTCATGTAGTAGATTTTTTTTACAGTCATTTAAAACTGGGCAAAGTATTAATTTTGAATACTTGGTTTTGAAAAAAATTACGTAACTTTCTGGACTGGAGCAGTTGACTGTAAATTTTAAGCAACAGTTTTCAGACGCATTATTCAGAAAAACAAAATTAAAAAAAAAATTGTAGCACAGGAGGTAAAAGAATGTCACAAGGTGCAGATTTTCTCGATTTTTTTTATAAATGCCTGTAATTTTTAAAATACATAGCAAAGATTTATTCTATTAACTTTATGACTTCACCTATCACCCAATTCTGGTACCTGACGCCGACTTCTGGGATGGCCTGTACATAAACTCAACTTGTCTTACGGATGCGAGGATGCAGCTTGCTAAAGCATTGTCATGCACTATTCAAAATTCTTTCACTAACAGTGAAAAGGATTAGCAAAATTATTTACTTTCGCATATTCCCATTTTCATTTTAATAAAACAATAAATAAATTTATTACGTCTCAACTAAAGGAGACATCTTGAGATAATATATACAGTACAATACAATACTCTTTATTGTACACCAAGAAAAGTTAAAAATATCAATAAGAAAAAATAAACAACTATTGAGGGATATACAAAGGGTCAACTTATTGCTACATAGCAATCTCTTCCAGACAACCTATATACACATAGGCAGAAGCCAGTGTTACAGATCACCAGGATGTTCCCTTCGGGATATTATCAAGATAGATTAACATGCAATGTATATGATTAACAAACGTCAAACTTATTGTTAAAAAAAAATTATTACAATTTACAAATCACATATTTTACATTATATTTAAAGTTACTTACATACATGTTCTGCAAACTTTTGAATGCAGTTTGTAAATCTTTTGTGTGTAAATATTTATCAGGTCCATAGTTCAGCCATGATAGTAAGCAGTTTGTTTGAGTTTCCATGTCAGTTACCTGGGTGGAGCACAACAATATTAAATTATCATAACAGAAGTGTTTAGCACAATAAATAATGCTTTGTTGCTATTAATATCAGTCTGATAAGACACATTAGGTTAATCTCTCATTATATGAATATTTCTATCTCTTTTGTATTTCAGTTGCATATTTCTTTAAAAATTAAGAACACAAACTACTGATGCAAGTTTAAATTATAAGCTAATATTAAACATCAATTTTATAAAAAAATTCTTACCAAAAAGTATTGTTTCCGGATCCGCCAACCAATGTCTGTTATAGGTCCTTTTAATTCATAGCGACCATCACCTCTTAATGCAATGGGAATTGTTTGAAGGGCTTGCTCTGCAAAAACAAGTAAACAGTATAACCTGAATATTTTTATATATCACTCATGTTCTTAATTAGTTAGTGCAAATACCTACAGAGATAGAACAGCACAGATAATACTGCTCCCATTAACAGCGTGTGAGATAAGAGTTCAAGCTTTTTGAAGGAAATACCTGCATTTATTTATATGAACCTCAATTGATATTATGCACCATATATACAAGTTGGCATCTGAAGGAGCTGAACATGGTTAAGCGCATGGTTCAAACTTACTCAACCCGGCCCCTGAGGTACCTTAGTCGTAAGGTCTAATTTAGTACTAGCCTATGTTAAAAGAAAACATTTAAAAATTATATTCAATCACTTTACAGCTGGTTATTAGTCTTCAAAATGTATTTTATATTGATAAATTTTAATTGGCTGTGTTGCTGCAGGGCCACAGGTTTGAATCCAGCATGGAGAGAATGCCAAATGATTTATATATTTAATCTGCCCAGTGAAACCCTTGGTGATAACAAAAAAGCATAAAATAATATTAAATGGAATAAGTGTTTATCCTTTCACCTGCGGATGCCTACTCGTCACTTGGCACGAAAATATCTCCGTTCACTGTGGCTGTCCAAGTGTTACACATTTTTTATCCACTTTTTTAAAGAAGAAAAAAAGCATTCTGCACTATGTCTAACTTATTCTACCATATGTCGATGTGTACAGGATAAAGAAGGATAGCATAAAAACCCCATGGCTTTCATACTTTAGTAGGATTTTTTATTTATATCATCAGTTGATTTTGTCTGTCCCTTGAGTCAGCCATCAGTGTGATAGATTAGGAAAAACTAGATGTGGCATTTGGAAGTGCCATGTGTGTTAACACAAGACATTGCAGGAATTTTTAAACAATTTATTTAAAAAAAAGTAGAAAGTATTTACATATTTTTTTAATATCTTTATTTAAATATTTTTATATTTAAAATTTTTATTTATTTCTTATTTTAAAATAAACAGTTTGTGGTGTTTTAAGGTCAGAAACATATTTTTGTTATAGCGGTTATTTTAATGTACATTTTATTTGTATGTACTTTGCAAACTCAAGTATAAAAACCTTTCCACAACCTTTTTTGACCTTTAAGCGACCTTTACCTTATATTGAGTAATTACATCTTATGTCATAACTAAGTTTGAGAACCAGAACATTACATGCCAAGCCACAAAAAAAAAGAAAATTGTTTGGAACATTTATCTTTCTAGCAATTTATAGATCATATTGAAATATGTTTTTGAGCATTAAAGATAGGACAAATTCCTTTTATTAACTTTGATCTCTAAGCAGTAGAAATGGCTTTAAATTTAAGTACGGTCTTACCCCTTGATGACAAATTATTCATCATGCATATAAAAAAGTACGTCTTGACTTTGAACATTTTTAAAACAGAAACCTTTCAGTTTATAAAAGCAAAATATTTCATAGCTAAACTACATTTAACTATTAACGATTCGCACTATGTTTTAGAAATCTGACATATACGGATGTCGAGAAAATAATGTTTTTGAAAACTTTTTCAACTAGTCAAAAATCTGTCCGATATTACGCCAACAAACCTTAATTTCTAAATGCTGATTTTGATGGAGGACTGTGTATGAATATCCACTATCCCATATGATCTTGTTAATGTTTTAAAAAGCATCAGAGGAAAACTAACCAGATGGCTAGCAGCATATTTATAATAATAACTAAAAAATAAGAAACTACAGTTGCCAATCAAATATGTCAACTATGCTAAATTTCTCATCTATGAGCTAATCTTTAGAGCTGGGCCTATGTTCGACACTGGACTTTTTATAAGCTGTAATGATAAGAGTAATTTTAGTATGTAAAATGCTTTTCTGCATTGTGCAGGAAGCTAGTGTAGGGGTAACATTTAAAAAAACTACTGTTCTTTAAAACAAAGATTATACCTGTTATTTCCACAGAATAATTTTTGGGATCCAAAAAACTTCTCACTGGTAAAGATAATGCTAACATGTGGTGCTTTAATACTTCTTTTATATAGTTCTAAAAAGAGAGGAAAATTTATTTAGAATTATTGTATTCTAAAAATAAAAATAATGTACAAAAATTAATTAAATAAAAATACAATTATTTAAGTGATGTCCACACTTACTTGCAGTGCTATTTGCCTTTCAGCAATAAAAGATGGTTGCATGTTCCCAATAAGTTTTTTTGGTGGCAAGGGAAGGTCAATATTAGATTGTTGCAGGGTTGTATGAAGTGCTGCAAAATGCCTATACCGTCGCAAAACATCCCACTTATTTTCTTTGGAGGGCCCCCGTTGCACACGTAAAACATATTCCTGTAGCAAGTTTTGGGCTTTTGAGGTTGAAGATACTTGTTTTCTTAAGAAACAGTTAATCAAAAGAAATAACTTACTGTATGTTTATCAACGTTTTGCGCATTTTCTAAGGTGCAAAGCAGTGTTTCTGTATCATCCAAAATAGTTTTCGTTTGAAACGATTTTTCAAATATAGCCATTACGTTGAAAATGATGAACAATTTATTATCATGGGTAGGAAACAAGCACAACACATTTTGATAACACTGTAGACGTTATTAGAGAACGAGAAATATTTGTAACAAAAAATTGTTTTGACTGACTGTGACTGGATTGACAATGTCAATCCAGTCACAGTCAGTCAAAACAATTTTTGTCAATTTTTTGTGTCAATTTGACATTGATTGTTGTTTTTATTATTCGCTCGAGAGAGCAGGCAAAGGAACTATGCCATACAGCCTTGTCTTCATGTATAATTTTCCTTCATATTTCACTGCTTCACAATATGTTGATGCGTCACATTGTGCAGCCTTGGGAGATTTTGACGGTAACTTGAGCCAGCAGGCAGCTGACAGTTGGCGATGGTATCTAAAGGCGCCTATGCAAACAAACAGCTTATCTTGAGATTCCATCACCATCAGAGCACTTGTTTCACAGTTTCCATTAATAGTTCACATGCGCAGACACTTAATACACAAAATCGCACTACTTTTACATATCAAAGTCCACTTCAAACCATTATTTAAACAATAATACAGGAGCAGCAAGCCGCCGCCGGTCGAGTTCCCGCCAAAACTCCGGATTGACATTGACATATGACATAGTAATATTTTTTGTTGGAGTTTATGGCCTGGTATCTAGACCTTTAGGCCAATTGACATAGTGATGGGTCTCTACTCTCTAGTATATACAGTAATCTATGGATCAACTCGAGTTATTTCGAGTTAGATCTCCCTAACTCGAGTTTGGGCTGCTGTACATGAACGGATCAAGTAAGCCAGCAAAGGAGTAAAGGCGCGATTCATTCGTTGTGTGCGCGCTTTGTGTCTCAAATAGTGTTTAGCTACTACCAAAACAATTCATTATTTAGAATTTTATAATAGCTAAGTTATGTAATGAGTTTCTTTTATAATTTTCGTTAATTATAATCAATAAAGTTTTTTTCCACAGAACTATTATTGTAATACCCGAAAAGGATAATTTAGTTGTAAGATACATCATATTTTAAATTAACGCCAAATGTAACACTTAACTTACAATAAATATTTTGGATTTGAAAAAAAAATATTTAAGAATATGTTGACTGTAATAATTAAACTATTAAAAGCTTATGTACCTACATCTTAATATATAATAAACTTAAAATAATCATAAAACTAGACTATTATTGTTTCGTGATGATTGCTACGAGGGTGGATTGAAAAGTACTCGGCCTAACCAAGAAAATAAACACATACTAAATCAGTTATATTTTATTTTTCTACATAATCACCATCAAGTTCAATACACTTTTGCCACCTCCCCTTCCAAGCATTTAGACCGTTGAAAAAAAATGATTCTTCCTTAGAGTCAAAATATGCGTCTACAGCTGCTTTGACCTCGTTATTTGTCGAAAATCTTTGACCTCCCAAGTGCTTTTTTAGGTTAGGGAACAGAAAGAAGTCTGATGGTGCCAGATCAGGTGAATACGGCGGATGCGGTAACAGTTCAAAGCCACAGTTGTGAATTTCAGCCATTGACTGTACTGACGTGTGAACACGGGCGTTATCTTGATGAAACAGGACTTTTCTTCTGAGCATTCCTCGACGTTTTTCTTTTATTTCCTCTCGTAAACGACGTAGTAAGGTGCAGTAGTAATCAGAGTTTATAGTCTGACCCCTTTCAAGATAATCAATCATAATCACACCTTTCGAGTTCCAGAATACTGAAGCCATCACCTTATTTGCCGACAAAATCGACTTAGCCTTTTTAGGGGGTGGTGAACCAGGTCTTCTCCACTGTTTTGATTGTTGTTTTGTTTCCGGTGTACAGTAATGAACCCATGTTTCGTCTATAGTAACAAAACGATTCAAAAAATCATCTGCATCGGCTTCAAATAACTCCAAACAGTCGCGTGAAATAGTCAATTGCGTCCTTTTTTGTTCAACTGAAAGCAGTCGCGGAACCCACCTCGCAGACACGTTGTGGAAACCCAACTCGTTGACAATGATGTTTTGAGTTCGTTCATAAGAGATGCCTATGATCTCGGCTATCTCTCTAATTTTTAATCTGCGGTCTCCCATTATTAAATCAAGTACTTTTTTAATATTTTCGTCAGTAGTTGACGTCGAACGCCTTCCAGAGCGTGGTTCATCTTTCACACTCTCTCTACCACGCTTAAATTCTGCTATCCATTTTTTGACGGATGAATATGACAGAGCACAATCGCCTAATGTACTGACCATGTCATCATGGATGGCTTTTGATGATAGCCCCTTCTTATGGAGGTACTTAATGACGGCACGCTGCTCGATTTGCTCCATTCGCGGAAATTATGTCCGATTACTTTGTTAATAAATTTATAAAATCACAGCTAATTATCGCACACGTTTCGAACTTCACACAATGAACTAGTCTCAACTGAACTAAATAATGTGGGTAGATTTGATTTTTAGAATTGAATGGATCTGTGTTAGGCCGAGTACTTTTCAATCCACCCTCGTATATAGCTAGTTTTGTTGTTAAATACAGGTACTTACTATAACTAAGATTAAAACCAAGTATATGTGAAACATACTAAATATACCTTTTTATTTCAATCCTACGTAATAAGTTTGGTAATTATAGTTATCCCTACCTATCAAACAGTTAGATAGAAAAACAAATTTGAAGGAAAGTAATTTGTAACAAATAATTTACTCTGATTCGTACGGCTAACTCGAGTTGCGTGAATTTCAACTCGAAGTTGACTCGAGTTGTAATTTTTCCGAGTTAGCCGTAGATAGAGGATGTCTATGGAGTTAGCACATCTATATTTTTTTAATAACTGGCTTTACGGCTCTGGGTTCTAGCCCTTCTCAGCCTGAAGTTACAATATATTCCTTCATAGTATACTGCTTCACAATATGTTGATGCGTCACATTATGCAGCTCTTGGGAGATTTTGACGGCAACTTAAGCCATATTTTGAGAATCACATCACCATCAGAGCACTTATTTCACCGTTTCCGCTAATAGTTCACAAGAGCAGACATTTAAAACACAAAATCGCACCACTTTTACGTATCAAAATCCACTTCAAACCATTATTTAAATAATAATACAAGAGCAGCAATCCTCCATTGTTCAAGTTCCCGCTTAAACTCTCGTCACTTCTATATAATGATATTTTTCACAGAGTTCTTTTGAGTACCTGAAAACACGAAACATTCTTCACTCTTTTTTTATTAATATTTTTGGCTTGGATGCTTATACTGTAAGTGATGTTTTCATTTATCTCAGTACTAGCTGTGCTCCGCGGTTTCACCCGCGCATATCACGCGTTTGAGCGGCGCGACAGAACATGTCACTTTGTTCATTTAGTTCAATCATTTTAGCTAAAAAAACTTTAAAAAAATGCTCATATATCACTTTATAATATTCAATTTTTTTTCACAGAATACCTTACTGAAATTGTATACAACTTACTTACTTACGAATATGTATGCAAATTTTTAGATGGGGTAAAGATCTATATTTTTGTATAACATTTTACGTATTACTAACTATTAAGCTAGCGCACGCGAATAAATCAATGTGGGAGCGCTTTTTCTTCTACATTGCTCAAGAAAAATAGAAGAAGAAGAGTATAGCCAGAGAAGTATGGCATAATATTAGGTATTTTATACTATTTCTCATGATTTTGGCTATAATATACAAAAATAATTTTCCGAATCGAACTGGTGGTTCCAGAGATTAGTGTGTTTAAACAAACAAAAAAAAAACCAAAACTCTTCCGTTCTATTATATTACTATAGATCAAGTGATAATAATCCTTTATAGTTAACTGTTTCATAAGACCGTTTCTTTCTGATTCTGTTAATCCGTTACATTGCATAAATTATCTAGTTTAACACACGTTCGTATATTCCGTACAGAACGCGGTCAGTGTTCGTCGCATGACCGAAGTAAGTAGGTGTGTTTATGTATGTTTTACATTTAATCTAATATGTGTACAGCTTTTCGTAACCTTTTTTTTATTTTGTTCAATAATTTGTCGAAAGAGTTTACAGCCATCCATATTTAAAAAACATCTCTGGATAGATAGATCTTTTTACATAATATTGACTATATTGAAAGCTTAGAGTGATAAGGGGATGCACCTAGTAAGAATAATACAGCAACAATCGAATTGCAATCAGAAATTCGTCGTCATTACTCGCTGGCAGAAGACTCAATGGCTAACGTCTCTGTACTGGCCCGTGTTATTCCGAACGGAAATAAACGTATGTGTATGATTGTGCATTCATGGAATCCCGAATCGGAATTTCGAAACGGAATTCCGTATGTATGGGACCGGCCTTAAAGTTAGAGTTCAGATTTCAGAACAAACAACTAGTAGGTACCTACTTCTTGTACATGCGCATGAACCAAAGAGTAAATCTTACCATGAACCACAGACAAGTCTTATTGATTATGTCATTTCCGGTAATATCGCAACGAGTCGCGAGCGGAGAAGTACACGGCCCTCCTGTCTGCCATTAGTATTGAATTCAACTGAAAAATGTCGCTGATCTCCGCTCGTTTGGCCTCCTCTGTGGCCAGGCGCTTGCCTAATGCGGCGTCTCAGGTACATTATTTTATAAAATACAATTTCTTTGTAAGAATAAGCTAAATCGCTTTTTACCTAATACTTGGGTTATCATGTCACATCAGTTCATTATATTATATCAAGTACATTTTATTGATTAGAATTAGATTTTGTGTAATACATACTTATTAATAGTAATTTATCCATTAATAGTGTTCTTAACACTGTCTAAATAGTACTTATCACGGAAATATTACTAATAATTCCTTGGACTATAGTTATGTAACAGCGGCCGATCGGTATTGTCACATTACAATATAATAAATCCCTGTAAAAAACGTTTAAACCAAATGATAGTGCTTCTCGTCTTGAATTATCAACTAAAATATTTATTGTCTTGGTTATGTCGGCTCTAGGTTTCGAAAATTGCGGCTCCTGCGGTGGCCGTCGCGTCCCGCAAGCTGCATGTATCTTGCCCACAACGGGGTTCCGAAATCTCCGCCATCCTTGAGGAGAGAATCCTCGGTGCCGCACCTAAGGTATGTCGATTGAATTACATAAACACAATTTTACAGTTTTTAGGCTTTGAATTTTACACCTAAATATTTGTTTTCGTAAGTAATTTGCTTAATATATGACAATAGACAGGTATAAGTGCTACCAAACTTAGTTTTTATTTAGTTCAATTAGTATTTGTTATTATAACAATCCCTGTAAATATTAAACAGCTGATTATAGAGGGGCTGATACCAGTCATCTTGTCCTTTAGTTTTGTTTTTATATCTTTTTGAAATATTTAACTAAGTTACCTTTGAAATATTATTGCCATCTGTAAACCATTTACTTATGGTTACATAACCTAAAATTTTAGCCTTATGAAATTATAGTAATTTTTTTAAAATTCTAGGTTAAATAAAAAATAAAATAACTTAGTTTGTACTAAAATCTATCTACTTTATAATAAACTTCTTGCAGGCAGACATAGCTTCATATAATATATTATATATAAATACTACTAGAATGTTAATTGATATTCTGTAATTAATACTAGTACTTTCTCTTTATTTTTTTTAATATTGTTTTGTTTGATTACTCTTATTTTACTTATATTGAAATAAAAATGGTCCTTCACTGCTGGCCGTATGAGAAAGCTCAAGGGCGCTCAGCAAGCTATGGAGAGGGCTATGCTCTGCGTGATAAAGTTAGAAATGAGGATATCCGCTGTAGAACCAGAGTAACCAACATAGCCTAACAGGGGCTGAAGTGGCCATATAGCTCGAAGAACCAATAACCGATGGAGATAAAAGGTTCTCAAGTGGCAGCCTCGTATCGGTAGGTGAAGTGTAGGGCGACCCCCCACTAGATGGAGTAACGACCTGGTAAGACAACAGGAAGACGATGGATGCAGGTGGCTCAGGACTGTGCCTTGTGGCGTTCCTTGGGGGAGGTCTATGTTCAGCGGTGGACTTATGAAGGGCTGTAGTGATGAAATAATAATATGCAGAAATGAAATCGTTGATTGCAATTTTAAGAGCTGATTACACATGCTCTGCAATTAAAGAAAACATTATAAAGATATCTGCATGTCTGAGAAATTATAAATATATGTATTTCCATGGCATGAGAAGTCTGCAAACTGCATTGCACAGCATGGTGAACACTTTCTTGCCAACCCTCCCTCTCTCAGTATTGAGAGGAAGCCTAGGAATCAGATGCATATAAGCTGTAATTTTAATTTTTTTTTAAGTGAAATTAATTAATGTTTTAAAATCACTTACGTAAATATAACAAGAGAAAATAATGACTAATTAACTTTTAGTTATTAGTAATAAATTTTTAATAACTCAAAGAATAAAACAACAAACACCAATTTTGCATTTTAAAGCATGTAGTATAATGTATAATTGTTCCTTAATTATTATTTTAGGCCGACTTAGAAGAGACTGGCCGTGTGTTGAGCATCGGTGACGGTATTGCCCGTGTGTATGGCCTTAAGAACATCCAGGCTGAGGAGATGGTGGAATTCTCCTCTGGCCTTAAGGTATGTAATGATTTTAACTATCTCATTTCTCTTATTTACATATAAGATCCTTAGACAATTTTTTGAATTGTTAAAATATTTAGACATATGCATAGAAATATGTAGAAATATTTAGTTTTTTTTTAATTGTAAAAAATTTTTGGTTACAATTATTTTTTATTAAATTTATTTGTGGATAAAAGTTTGTCATGGTGCTATGGAAAATGTTTTTTGATGTTTTAAGACTATATATTATGTAGTATACATTGTGATCGACCAATCACAGTTTTCAACCATGGATTTGTATCTTCCAAAGGTTTTTATAAGTAGTTCCGATGAGGCCTTAAGATGCAGTGGAAACCTTTTGTATTGTTTGGTAGTAAATGGCCATAAAAACTAACATTTCTGCTAAGTTTTATATACTTTAATTATGGTTTAATTAAGATATTTCAGTCACTAAATGTTTAAAAAAATACTTTCATCTTACTGTGTGATTTCTGTTAACATAATAATAGCTCCCATTGTTTAAGTTCATCATTATTAACAGATTGTTAAAATTTGACCAATAGCAGTTTGGTTAATGATTTGGGTTTGATTAAACTTTCAAAAACTGGACCTTAGAATGACGTCCATGATGATGAATGAAAGACATGGGCCAAATATTGAAATCAAACATTTCAAATTCACACCAACATCATTGTAAAGATAATAATTATATTATTTACATAATAATTACCCTTAATAAAAAAATGGTGTATTCTTTAACTACGTAATTAATTATTATATGATTTACTAGTGAAATATTTTTTATTGTATATAGGGAATGGCCCTCAACTTGGAACCTGACAATGTGGGTGTGGTAGTGTTTGGTAACGACAAGCTGATCAAAGAAGGTGACATCGTGAAACGTACTGGTGCTATTGTAGATGTGCCTGTAGGAGATCAGCTGTTGGGCCGTGTAGTAGATGCTCTGGGTAACCCAATTGATGGAAAGGGCCCTGTTGACACCAAGTCGCGTATGCGTGTCGGTGTTAAGGCTCCTGGTATCATTCCTCGTGTTTCTGTGCGTGAGCCCATGCAGACAGGTAAATAAATATTTTCTACTTTTGCAATAGAAAAGTTACATTATTATTTTTTTGCCACTAATTTATATATAAATGAAAGAATAATTAATTTTAAGTATATTTAAAAAAAAATATTAACCATTTCATTTTTTTGTAATTATTATTATAAAATAGTTACATTTTTGAATGACAAAAAAATGAGTTGTTATTGGCTGTGAGTCTTTATATACATTGAGGCTGTGAGCCAATCGCAATCATGCTATACTTTTGTATTTTCTACATTGGGATCACCATGTGTCATAAGAAAACGTAATATAATATAACCTGTATTATGCAATGATATTTTTTTATATTTTAACAACTTAAACATGAGTATTTTATCATTTCATCATGCGGTGGCGTTACTAAAGCGATGTAATGACGTCACTGGCGTTTGAATTTACATTTTAGAAAAAATTAAAGAAATAAAACAAATTTTACACTTTCAAAAAAAAATTAAAAAACATGCAACTTCTCTATTCGGGAAATTTAATAAGTTAACTAATTTTTAAACTATATTATAAACTACCTTATATTTGTTGATAATCACTTGCTTGAATTAAGTGTTAATTATATTTATACCTGTCTCTCTATTGTTATTTAATGAATACACAGAGATAGAGAGGGCTTCTTTAAGCATTTCTTAAATTGACGTTGATTTTTCTGAGCAAAGCTGTATTAGATTTAATTATAAATTGTCATACAATGTTTAATGAGCATGAATATATATATATATATATATATATATATATATAGATCAAAGTGCCAATGAGGGCTAATAATTTTCTGCTCACTACATGTCACTAGCTTACATCGAGGTGGAGTTTTTTGTTACACAGTGTCATTTAATTGAGAAGTTAGTTTTAGATAAATGTTTATCAGTTTCTTGAGTATTATATTACACAAAACAATGCCTCAGTGGTTTGCTCTTTCATTTTTTGCACATTTTTAACTGTTTTTTTTATATTTTTACTTTTTAATATTGGTGGTTTGGTTTACTTATTATTGATTAATTAATATAAAATATAACTAATAGTACAGAAAGAAGCATTATACCTTTACATTTTTCGAACAAATTAACTTCCCCACTATGAAATTTCATTTTTATATCTTTCTTTTTACTAATTTTTTAAATGGCACCACCGTTTTGGCAGACATGGATGCCGCCGTCATTGTACAATTTGAATTAGAAACGAAACAGTAATGTTTTTAAATTTAATATTTATATTGTAAATAAGGGTTTTTCAATATTAATCTTTAATATTATAATAAAATATTATTACATAATTCCTTCACATAATTCAATCTCATTATTTTGAGATACTGAGGAATAAATTTTTGATAAAAGGTTTGCCTGTTAATATGATATACAGTTATCAACGTTTTATTTTCTTATTTTATACAGGCATCAAAGCTGTAGACTCCTTGGTGCCTATTGGACGTGGTCAGCGTGAGTTGATCATTGGTGACCGTCAGACTGGCAAGACTGCACTTGCTATTGATACTATCATCAACCAGCAGCGTTTCAACAGGGGCGATGATGAGAAGAAAAAGTTGTACTGCATTTATGTTGCCATTGGTCAGAAAAGGTCAACTGTGGCTCAAATTGTAAAGAGGTTGACTGATGCTGGTAATAATATTAAATATTTTATTTGCTTCAACTATGTTTAGTTTTAGAATAGTTCTGTCTCATGTCTTAGCTTATAATTTTTTGCGATAGGTGCTATCAACTACACCATCATTGTATCGGCTACTGCTTCCGATGCTGCGCCATTGCAGTACCTTGCACCTTACTCTGGTTGCGCCATGGGAGAATACTTCCGCGACAACGGCAAACACGCCCTTATTATTTATGACGACTTGTCCAAACAGGCTGTTGCCTACCGTCAGGTGAGATACAATTTAGAAAATATATTTTAGTAATTCGTAGATAGAATTTTCAGGAAATATTTTATAAAATCACAAATGTAGATAAGTTACAGAAATTTAAATAAATTCATTTTTAGCTAGCAGTTTTAATAACTTCAAGGCTTGGGATTATCTGAAGCTGACAACAATTTCATTACAAAAAGATTTGACAATGGCAATTAGATTACTTAATCTGTTGAAACAAAACTATATAAAGGAATTGTACTAATGTATGTGGTATACATTATGTATACCCTTACAAAACTACTATCTCTTAGTTCATATTACCCTCACTCCTATTTAGATTAGTTTCCCCAGGGATACAGTCTGAATTTATACAACAAACTCAAACTGCCAATGTACAGATAACCAAGTGATGGAAATATGGAGTAGCAGCCTATTGAAGAAAGATTCTAATAGTATAATAATAGACTTATCTATGTCCATCAACATAAGGACCCTATCCAAGGCTGAAACATACCGATACCTGGGTATGTCAAAGAAATGAGGCAGATATGAAACAGTCAGTTTGCAAAGTGTTTTATGCACACTTGACAAAAGTGCTCAACAATCTTTTGTGGGGCGTAAATAAGACACACGCATATAACGGTTGGGTCATGCCTGTCCTCATGTATACCTTCGGCATACTCAGGTGGACTCAGACCGAACTGAATGCTCTGGATAGAAAAGTCCGAAAAGTAGTACTGGTTGAGATTTAGTTCCTCAGTTTGGTGTGCCTTTTAGAATAGGCCTCCTCCAACTGCTTTCATTGGATTCTGTCTGCTGCTACCCTTGTCCAGTATGGTCTCAAGGTCAAATGTATATCCTCTTCCTATCTTTTGGTTGGGCGACCCTGTTTTCTATTTGTGGTTCATTTGAGGTTTTAGACCTTTTAATATATTGGTATGGTAAAAGCCACTAAAAAAAACTGGTTTTTACCTTACCACTATTTTAAAAGGTCTTAAACCACAATAAATTTCAAAAGAATAATTGCGTCGCCTGTTTACATATTATATTATGTACATCTCTATTTTCGTCTTAAGATTGATATTTATATTGAAATATAAACAATTTTTTATATTATTTGGTCAAATGCAGAACGAAAAATTACATTTCTGTCACCAAATAGGAAGCTGTGGACTAACTGAATAAAAGCATGTCATTAAATGTGTACAACGTTGCAGATGTCGCTGCTGCTGCGTCGTCCTCCCGGTCGTGAAGCTTACCCTGGTGATGTGTTCTACCTCCACTCACGTCTGCTTGAGCGTGCCGCCAAAATGTTGGTTTCAACTTAAATTTTATATTCTATTTCATATCTAAATTAAATATTGAAACTATAGTATGAAAAAAAAATTCTCTTAATTACTCTAATGCATGTGTAGTGCTCTTAGATATAATATGATAGAACCCTTGCACATTTCTTGTTAATAATATATTTATATAAGGCATAAACATACGATTATAAACATATCCTTTCATAATTTCGCAAAATTGCCATTGTTGCAAAAAATTTATCCCCATTTCATAGTTATAACATTGAGTATGGAGTCTTGGGTCTTGTTCTACATGCCTTTATGTTAAATTATGTTTGTATAATTTATTTATTTTATTATTACTTATTGGTTTTTAAAGGTCGGACAAGATGGGTGGTGGTTCCCTCACTGCTCTGCCCGTCATTGAAACTCAGGCTGGTGATGTGTCGGCGTACATTCCAACCAACGTGATCTCCATCACTGACGGTCAGATCTTCTTGGAGACTGAGCTTTTCTACAAGGGTATCCGACCAGCCATTAACGTCGGTTTGTCTGTATCCCGTGTAGGATCTGCTGCTCAGACTAAGGCCATGAAGCAGGTTAGATTAAGTTTTTATTATAATATAATATAGTAATTTTTTTTTCGAACTTTGGGGTTGTACATTATCTTGTTTGAGTTCCTACTGTAGTATTAGTTGGAGTAAGTCCCTCAGTTTGGTGTGCCTTTTGGCATAGGAGCAACTGCTTCCATTGGACTTGATTGTCCAGTATGGTCCCAAGTTCGGGCAGATATCGTCTTCCCAATTTTACTTGCATAAATCTTGGTGGTATATAATTATTGTGGTATCAGAATTTTTATTTCGATCCCAGATGACTTTAGTTGTTTTAAATTTAATTTATTACATATTTTTTAATTATCATTCAATAACGTTTTGATATTGACTTTTAACTTTAACTTTTTTATGATATATTAAATAATTAGTGTCAAAGTATTGGCATACATTTAAATTTAATAACTCCATAGTATTAAATATATTATTAATTACATGTCATTAACAATTTTTGTATATTTTAAAATTTCCCATCCTATTTTGCAGACTTAAGACTGTTTATTTATTACAACATTCATTGTTGAACACTGAATCATAGATTGCATTATTATGATATTTGTCTTAGTTGGCACGCTTGACAAGTGGATTGGCAACCACTTTTTTATTCTTAGTTGTTAATAGGAAGACATTGCTGCCCATTTCCTGATTTGTTTCCCTCTGTCGCCTCTTCCGGCACCCAATAGATGATATGGGGTAGTGCACATTCTTACATGGTAGATATCACGGTATGATATTATTATTGTAACCAGCTATAGAAAGGGAAAAAATTAAGCTAGTATCAAAAATAAAATCTGACGTCTAATAGTTTACAGTTAATTTTAATACAAAGACAACTACACTGTGATAAAAATGAAGTTTATTATTTTAACAGTTTCAATTAACATCATTGTTTGATTCCGACCTTTATGTATGCTATGAAATAAGTATATAAATGTTTAACTACAAAATTATTTTAACAACTTGTTCCAGTATATACTTCTCACCTCCAATTTCTTCATAGATAAATAGTAAGTGATGGAGTAAGACCTTCCAATCATTACACGCCATAAATTAAATAGACATTGACCTTCCTCAGGTGGCCGGTTCCATGAAGTTGGAGCTGGCTCAGTATCGTGAGGTGGCTGCTTTCGCCCAATTCGGCTCTGACTTGGACGCCGCCACTCAGCAGCTGCTAAACCGTGGCCAGCGGCTAACTGAATTGCTCAAGCAGGGACAGTATGTGCCAATGGCCATCGAAGAACAGGTATGATGTTTTTAAATGTTTCACACAATTGAGTTTATTCAAATTCTTTTGGAAAAGCTAGATTAAGCTAGAATTTAGTTTTGTGATTAATTACATATATTTTGTATATTTTATTATTACGTTTTATAAAAAAGTCCTAGGACACCTATACAGGGCTATTTTTAAAGAGTAGCCAAAGGACATTGTAAAAACTCACCTAAGAACCAACATATATTTGACAATTACCAAAATTCTTATCCTGAATTATGCATTATTTAACATTCAATAGATAGTAACAGACACTTCTGAATTGTGAAATCAAAATAAAAAGGATTTTTTAGATTTTGAACTTTTACCTATTTTTTAATACTCATGTGCTGTGTTTATGGGCTCCTGTGATTTGGCCAAACGCACAATACCTTCAGTCACATATTTCAAAAGTTGTCATAAACTCAATTATATTATGAAAACGTTAATATTTTAAAATATACCTCAGATTAATATATGCCAGAAGGGACTGGGATATAGTAAAATCATCTGTTTTACTACTATTGTAATCTCATTTGCCAAATCAGCATTGTGCCACGAAAAAAGAACGTCAATAACATTGACAGGTGACAAGATGTTAAAATAGATAGACATCAAACGTGTGATCAATTTTGTTTGAAATAATTTAAAATTAAATATTTTGTACAGCCGACTTCAATATAAGTTATTTTAGAATAACTCAAAAACTATTGGTCTCACCTTGATCAAATTCATATGGGACCACACGAGAACTATCGGCTTTCATATAAAAAAAGAATCATCGAAATCGGTTCACCCAGTACAAAGTTATGAGGTAACACACAAAAAAAAAACTAAAAAAATACAGTCGAATTGAATACCGTCTCCTTTTTGGAAGTCGGCAGAAAATACATTTCTGCAAATGTTTTCGGAATCTAAGTGCACTGTGCAGTTTGTTTGTTATGCGATAAGCTTACCTAATCACAACCTGAGTTTTATTTATTGTATAAGTGCTAGGCTAAGACTGAACTGCTTACATTAGCAATAACATAGTAATAATGTTTCTTAAAAATAAAACATAACCTCAAAATCTCTATGATAACTGCTAAGATCTATGTTTTCAGAAGTGTCCGTCAAGAGTTATTGTTCTTACATACAATTATGTGTAATTTCGGACTTAAAAAGGTATTTTTTTTCACTGTTGGTTCTTAGGCGAACATTATATGGACGCAGAACAATGTCATTTAAACTTAAGTTCAAATATATAAATAATAATATACCGTTATTGCAGTTTTCGAAAATACGAGTAAATAAGGCTTATACTTTTATTTGAAATTATCCCAAATTGAATGTGATTTATGGGCAACAACTACGCGTACGCGCACTCCTCTGGGTGCGATTGAATTCTAGTTTTTGCCGACCGATCGGCCCTTACGAATATGTGCGTGCGTACTAAAATAGTAATCGTTACATATTTATGAATGACAATCAGCTAAAATAATACATTATCTTTTTAAATTCATAATGTATGGTACATTTTGAATGTAAAAGATGAAAAGGACAGAATGTTTGATTTTTTTTATTAACTTTTCTTCACCATTTGCCTAAATTACTTATTCTGAACCGGTTATTGCAAAATTAACCTGTAAAAATTAATCATAACTTAAAGATAAGGACAATGAGTAGTGCAAGGATAAGGCATCAGGTTTTTGACTAATTTTGCGCATGCTAGATCAATTTGTAATTTTTATGTTTGGACCATAATTGACAATAAGACCACAGCTGAACATGGTCCTCTCCCGTTTTATGGAAGATTTGACTTAATCACCATGCTTGGCAAATGGCTTGACCATCGCAATACTAGACATCTTGCATCTTGGACGCTTCTCCCTTTGTCTGGGTATTATACATGAACATGGTTATACTGCCATTTGTCTGAAATCATGAGATGATTCTACTCTTGTGGTATGAATTGGGATGATGAATTCTCTTGCACCACTACCATACGGCAAAGGTTTCCTAGGAATTATATGAAATTCTAGTTTATTAACATTAATATTACCATAAAACTTATAAAAGTTAATATAAATTTATTAATTTAGGTTGCCATCATATACTGTGGTGTGCGAGGCCATTTGGACAAGTTAGACCCCACCAAGATCACAGCATTCGAGAAAGAGTTCACTCAGCACATTAAGACTAGTCACCAAAGCTTGTTGGCTACCATTGCCAAGGATGGACAGATCACACCAGAGTCTGATGCTGCCCTCAAGAAGATTGTCACTGACTTCATGGCTACCTTTGTCCAATCACAGTAAAATCTTAGGATAATGTAAAAATAGTTCTTAAGATTTTTACATGTTACGTGAAAATGTAAATCAACTTAACAAGTAACAATCTTAAGTAAAACTCCAAGAGTAACAGTTGCCATTGGAAGTATTATATTATTATAATAATTAAAATGCAATACTTCCATTAGCAGTCTTCAGTAGTTTATCATTCGTATTGACTGTATTGAATGTGAATACAATCATGCAATGTATTTATCCCTTGATGATCAGGGAGTGGTTAATAAATATACACATCCATGTACATATTGTTTTATTTATTCCAATCACTTAGCAACAGTCCTTAGCATAAAAAAGCAAGTGGTATAATTAAAAAATTTGTACAACCGACTTCAATATAAATAAAGATGGCAAAAAAATGGGGCAAGTTTCGCACTGATGGTTTTCCATCTTTGACGCAAATTGGAAACGCGCGTATTGTCACCCCCAGGCACACTGGGGGCGCCTCTAAAAAAGAACATCCTCTTTTATTCCTCTTCAGGTAATGGACGTCGGAACATGCAACTACCAGACTCCATTACCACCTGTACAAGCTCAAAAACCTTTCGCGAACCCGTTATACAAGGATCATGACGCATGGAAGTACGAACACCTAGAAGTAATAAGACAAGTAGTGTCTCGTTGACATAAAAATAGTAAAATTTTCGTAGTTAAATTGACCTATATAATGAACCTGGGTACTAAGATCTTTATTCTAATATATTAAATTAAATTTTAAAATAGTAGCAGAAGTTAAAAAACACTTTTTAAAACGCGCTCTTTGTAACAAAAATACAATTTACTAATTTACAATTGACATCGTCAACGTTTATTATTTATGAGTTTTATCCTTACGACTAATTTTCTTCTGGAATTTAAAAGTCATGGTTGTATGGGTGTTTAGAGTGTCAATAAAAGTCACCACATATAACGCACAAAACGTTTATTGTCTACAAGTACCTACACAGAACATATAAGAAGGCGGATAATGTACACAGTGAAAACAAAGGAAAGACAATTTAACACAAACAATAGAACTTATACACAACTCGATATGTACCTCGCGAATACAATAATTATATTAATGAATACGATAGCCCGGACAAGTGCAAGAGTGGCATGCGTTCTACGTCGGTAGCAGCTGCGGACTGGCGGGAGGAACCCGCTCACGCGCAAGTCGATTGAGGCGTGGCCGTTTGACCTTGATACAGTCGTGCCATATGTTTGACGAGTAGCTGTACGCTCACCCGCTGCCGTGCTTTGAAGTTCCAGGTTCGATATGTCTCCACATCACCCCCCTCTAGAGACCGTGATACGGGCGATAATACTCAGGGAATTTTACTCTCCTTCCTGATTTTGTACATTTTATTACATTATCTTTACTACAAAAAATTATTGAAATTAATAAACGTACCTAATTGGGTACTCAGTACTCACACAATTATAAACACTAACTCATCGTTATCTTTGATTTTGTATAAGAAATGAAAAATTAAACTAAAAAATGAAACTTCGATAAATCGCTCAGGTGACGGGATCTATAAGCATTCGGCGTCCGCGAGGATATTGACCATATTATCAGCTGATGTAATTTTTAAGTTTCACTGCTGGTTTTTTGTTTAAGTATTTTCATTATTTTTTTTTATGAAATTATCGTTTCATTTAGATGTACTAACATGATGGAGCGTGAATAAAGTTAACAAAACGTTGTGAAAAGATGATTTTTTTTCGTCGGGATCAAATTTATTTGTGACCCATGTGCTAAGGTGTAGTATCTACTATCATCTGTCTTTCTTTTCGGGAGCGTTTCAAAAATACCCTGTATCGACGACGAAGTGGCAATTACTGCTATCTCAATTTTTGCGATTTTTTTATTGCATAGTTTTACGTAAAATTACATAATTCAGGTCCTCATGAAGACAACAGGTCCTTAGGGTCAAAATTGAGCAAGATATTAAAGTGTAGCAATACCTTCTAAGTTATTCTCAAAAAAAATTGCTGGCAATTTATCCTATCTGAGTTGCGGCACGTCCGTTTCATGCGTGATCTAGTATGAATGTATGAATGACTGTTAATTTTCGCATGACTCATCGAGCAGGTTGAAGCTAGTTGTGCATGGGATGAGTGAGACGCATGATAATGTATGGAAGAGATCAACAACATAGTCACTCACGCAAGGTACAATACCTTGCGCGCGTATTTAAAATTGTGTGTATGTAATATATATAATGTTTTTTTTTTTATATGATAAGGGTGACAAACGAGCACACAGTCAACCTGATGGTAAGTGGTTGCTGCGGCCCATAGACACCTACATCTATTCTCTATTACAAATCAAAATGTAGATGCGTTGTCACCCGTGAGGACTAAGATGGAATGCCTCATTTCCAGTAAAAAGGGCCTCCGGCCACCTGCACTCACCATGCGAAACGCAGAGGTAAACCTCTACTTCACGCTGGTATTCTGTGAGGTCGTGGTACCACCACGGTTCGAGCCGGCCCATCCGTGCGACAGCAAAAGCTGCTGCGTGGCTCTACCACTTAAAAGTAATTTGTGTAAGTTTTTAAAAAAATTATCATTGTACACTCTTAAAAAAGATGTGTGACGTTTGTGTTAGTTACACAGCAGGCAATTTGAGCAAGGCTGATTATCAAATGCATATTATAAAAAAATATAGAGCTAGACTAGAAAAAAAATTGATAAAAAGTAAGCTGCTGTAGGGGAATTTATTTTACTGAGTATGGATTTGAAATCTGTGAAGGCTTGTCCCTTTTTAACCGCTAGTGCATTATACTTTTAAACTAAATTAACAGTCCATAACTTCACAGTGTTCAATTTAATTAGTAAACATTGCACTTGCTATTGGTTTGATGAAACATCGGCTGTCTTAACTGCAAGTACATTTGTGTCATTTTTAGTCGATTATATCGAAAGACATTGCGTTCCACAACTCCTACCGATCGTAATTTATTCCGATGGGTGTACGTATCAAAATCGTAATGCCATTATGTTAAAAGCCCTGCTATTTCTAAGTAAAAAATACAATAATATCACAATAACTCAAAAGTTTCTAGAACCAGGACATACGCAAATGGAGTGCGACTCTGTCCATGCAAAATATACAAATCGACTACAAGTTTGTAAAAAACTACGCTGATGCTGTAAATTGGTATTACAAAAGTATACGACCTGGGCGTAGGGCTGGCGATCCACAAGTAGTAGACATATTAAGAGCCATAAAATATAACACAATGACCATTGAAGTAAAGCTCAACTTTGATGAAGATTGGACTTCTCTTCCACAGAGACCCAAGATTATATGTTCGGAAATAGTGCATCGTCAAATGTATTCGAATAGAATTCCAATAAAACCTACAAAATTCATTAATCTTCAGCAATTAAAGGCAGTACTCCCTCCAATTGTCATGCCTTCTACGACTCTTTGCCTTTCGAATAGACAGTGTTTTATTTTATGCAATGATGTGGTCTGTTCTTTGTATTTTGTTTCTTTAATTAAAGTTTATTTTTATGAATGTAATTCCTTTTGTTTACGGTATAACTAATGTGAATTTGTATTTCAGTAGGCACTTAGTTAACTTCTTAGATATTTGTTATAATATTTTACTAATTTGGAGACTTTTGGGTATTAGTTCTATAAACGATTACTTCCGCTTGTATTTTAGGTAGGTAGGTAATCAGCAGATTGCAAGTAAATTCAACAGCAAGTTATATCTAATGACATGAAGATATTTCTTGCAAATTGAGTTGATTTTTTATCATGATAAGTTCCAGTTAACTGTTGACTTATGATTCGTAGTTCTCTGATTTTAATTTACCTTTTTGCAATGTTTACTTATGTTAAAAAATAGGTGCCTACTTGTATTTCAGAATATTGTAACAACAGTGTAAATGTTCAAACATACAATATTTGGGATATCGTCCAGTATTTTAAATACTAGTCCTATTCTATTTATGTTTCACCAAAAGAGATTTAATAAATAGTGATTATTTAATCAAAATACAGGTTTTTTGGGGTATTCCCAGTAGTCTTACCAAGTAGTCTTACTAGTAAGACTACTGGGAATTTTCTTCCCAGTAGTCTTACTGGTAAGACTAACGGGAATTTCCTAATGAGAACTTCCCAATAGTCTTACTAGTAAGTCTATTGGGAATCTTCGTGGCGTGTTGTATTCCCAGTAGTCTTACCAAATAATCATATTAGTAAAACTACTAAGAATATCTTTACCAAGTAGACAGACATACGCGAAAGAAAATTCTCAGTGGTCTTACTCTACAAAATACATGGAAAATTTTTATCAAGTACTTTAGTTGGGTTACTCTTGAATTTGGTAAAGTAACTTAATTTTGTTATTAAAAAGCATGTTTTGTTATTTCTTTAGTTATTATTAGATTATTGTTATATTTTGTGGATTTTTTATCTTATGTTCATAGATTTAACCCTTAAATGTATGATTTTTTTTTTACTAACAAAAAAAATAGGTAGGTATGTCTTGGGGTGAGAGGATAGCGGGAAAAATAATTAAAAAAATATCTGGGAAGGTTCAACCTGTTTTTATCAGGTTTTTGGTTCTGTAGGATGCAGCCTACATTATGCACTCCATACAAAATGTGTTTGTGTGTAGGGGTCTCTTTGTGCAGTGACATATTACTCGAAATTAAAGAAACTTACATAGTGAATACTACTTATTTATTATGATAATCTTTAAAACAATTATTACGTTTATTATAACAAAGCGACACATTACATTTTTCACATAAGGTTTGGGTAAAACCATTGCACCTAGGCATCTTGCATCGGTTACTTTTGTCACAAAAAACTGGCCAGTGGGCCACTTGGTCTAGTCGAACATCTTTTGCTGGTGCAACTTGGGAAACGCCTTTCTTCTTTTTCGCCTGAATTTCCAGCTCTAAAGCTGAACTTGGTCTTCCTCTTTTAACTTCGTTTATTTTCCCCAGACGGCAAAGAGTTTCAGCTACTTCTAGACGAAAGACGCCGAGGTTGCATGGCTTCTCACGAGGTTCAGTTTTTTGTGACAAAATTTTCTTGTAAGCTAACCATGAATTAATTATGGCCAGGTCCAAAATGTGGTGGAACAAGCGCATATACCATTTTCTACTCTTCACAGATATATGGTATCTTCCTATGTAACTATCCATAAGATCGACACCACCCATGTGGGAGTTATAGTCTTTGACTATCTGTGGACAGTCAATTTGAATTTTTTCTTTTTTAGTTTTATCATATCTGTTTATTTTTTGTACTGGCTCAGCTCCCACATAGGTTGATAGCAAAGTTACAACTTTGTTATCTTTCCACATAGTTACAGATACATCAGTCCCATCATAAGTTGTCATATTTTCTTCAAAAGATCCTCTTGGTACATTCTTCTTCATGAAAGCTTTTTGATTTGGTAACTTATTATTGGGTAATCTGTTTGTTTGCACAGTGCCTAAGCAAAGAATATTTTGCTTTTTTAAATAGCAAGCTAATGGAATGGATGTATAATAATTGTCAAAGTAAATAATATGGTTTATGTTTCGGGGTACCTCCCTTACAAGTCTCACCACAACATTTCCTGTTACGCCCAAGTCTGGTTCACTGGGTTGTTGAATTTTATTTTCTCCAACATAAACTTCAAATTTATGAGCATACCCAAAAATGCTGCATAACAAAAATAATTTGAATCCCCACTTATGAGGTTTTTTTGGAAGATATTGTTTCAAATAGTGTGCTATTTTTGTGGCACACATCTGCTCATCTATCGACAAACGTTGTTCCATAGGAAAAAGGGCAAATCGCCTATTGAAATGATCTATGAGTGGTCTTATCTTATATAATTTGTCATGTTGCGGATGATTATTTGGAAGCAGTAGATCATTATTGTTGAAATGCAGCACTTGCTTTATTTTTTCAAACCTGTTTATTGTCATGCAGTTATAAATGTATGGAAATCCATATTTAGGGGACCAATACATCCTCACATTAGGATATTTTATGACTGACATAAAACATAATATACCAATGTAATTCCTTATCTCTGTAATGCTAGTTTTGAAAGTGGAATTAGGTTCTTTCTGTATAGCATACAAGTTGGTTTCTTCAACTATTTTCTCTAAGATGTCGTCAGATAGGAAGAACGATAAAAAGCCATACTTTGTGTCTATAGACTTCAGCTCACCATAATCTAAAGTGCCTAAAAAAGCCACACTATCTTCAGGCATTCTCATGCTTTGCTTTTTCCACAATAATCTTCTCATACCTTGACGCCAATCTTGCAAACTATAACCAGCAGATTCCCGCTCAGCTGGTGGGTCAACTATTAATGGTGAATCTTCTTCAGCATGGCCAGCATCAGCACCAGGATCTCCATCCTCCAAAGCAGGGTCTTCTTCAACTTCTTCATGTTCGTCTTCTAGAACTCGTAAAAGATCTGCACGTTCCCTGTAAACTTGGACCTCTTCATCAATTTCCTCACTTTCATCATCTTCAACGCCATCTTCTGATTCATTTCCATCTAAGCTGGCTAGATAGTCGCTTATTTGGTCATCAGTACCCCTCCACCTTCGGTTAGCCATCTAAAAATAACAGTTAAAACTTTTGTAAATATATATCATACGAAACACAATGTTTATGTACTGAATGCATAGTGTAGGCTATATCCTACGTCTGCGGGCTGTTCGAAAGAGATACCGCGGCTCCGGAACGTAAGGGCACTGAAGGAACACGGATGGTTTTTAGTCAGTAAAAGTCTGACACTCCCTTCCGCTCCACCCAGAGCGAAAGGCGTCATTTGATGATTTTCCATCCGCAAAAAAAAAAAAAAAAAAAAAAAAGGCTATATCCTACGTAAAGAAATATTGAAAAAATCGTGTTGATATTAAGTCTGATTGCATCTTCTATTTACTCGCCCCAAAATTTACAAGTTTCAGAACCGAAATTAAAATAAAACAGTACAACTCACCTTGAAAATTTAAGAAAATTCCTTTTACTAAATCACTTCACCAACAAATTTTCACAAGTCACTTGCTGCCAAAAAGTTTTTGCGGTTACCTCAAAATATTAAAAACGTTTCACTATTGCCAACATAAGAATATTAAAAATAAGTCTGTTCTCTATGCAAATGTGACATGACTTTTATTTTTAAGGCAAAGGATTCCAACATACAGCCTTCTGAATATTATGTAGGCTGCATCCTACATTATGCATTTACGGGTTAAAGCATAGCACTGCAGATTTTCAATATGATATGTGAAACCATAGTATCTATTAAAAAATGTGAAGAATATATCCCATCGGATCTAATCAATACACAGATTTTAGAAGAGAGATTTTTCACCAGGTCAAGCTAAATTATTTTAAATATTTAGCTTGACCTGGATTCGAACCCGAGGCTTGATAAAAATTTCCATGTATTTTGTAGAGTACGACCACTGAGAATTTTCTTTCGCGTATGTCTGTCTACTTGGTAAAGATATTCTTAGTAGTTTTACTAATATGATTATTTGGTAAGACTACTGGGAATACAACACGCCACGAAGATTCCCAATAGACTTACTAGTAAGACTATTGGGAAGTTCTCATTAGGAAATTCCCGTTAGTCTTACCAGTAAGACTACTGGGAAGAAAATTCCCAGTAGTCTTACTAGTAAGACTACTTGGTAAGACTAATGGGAATACCCCGTTTTTTTTTCGTTGCAATACCTCCTATCTCAAGAATAAAATAAAAAAAATAGTTACAATTCCTCCTATGTAGTAGTATCTCGGAAACCTGTAATATTTCGCTATATTTAACAATATAGTTTTATTTCTTATCTATCTGTTACAAAATTGAAACTTTACAATGTTCCAAAACGATACGTTAAATTAAGAGAAACGTTTTTTTCGTCTCCTGTAAAGTAGTGTTTTTTGAGTTAGGAGGAATTGTCACTTCGTCGTCGGTATGTAACTGCGAATATCAGTTACCATTTTTTTCGGCTAGCTAACACTTTCACTATAATATGTAATTGCGAAATCAGTTACTACTTTTTTCGGAGAGCTAACACTCACTATATGTAACTGCGAGTATCAGTTACGACCTTTTTCGGCTATGTGTAACTGCGAATATCAGTTACGACCCTTTTCGGCTATGTGTAACTGCGAATTTCAGATACGACCTTTTTCGGCTAGCTAACACTTTCACTTTTACTGTTCACTGTATTCTGCTACTAGTCACTTCAGCTACTACCGGATACTACTGCTTCTTACTGGTAGTTCTTCCTACTACAACGTTACTGGGTAGGAGTGGGTGATACAAAACGTATATAGTTATTGAAATTAAGTGAGTACTAGTTTAGTTATATTTATATTGTATAAAGTACATAGTGCATACTCTAGTTTTCATAATAGTACCTAGTCTCTAAGTATCATATAGGGATACTCTATATACTGTACAGGTTCTTTCTATTACCAAGTTAAATGTTTTATTAACCTGAAACTGTATAAAAAGGGTTATTATCATAGATATAGTATATATTATAGTATAAATGAATACATGATTGATAATAACCCCTGGGAATGAGGTGGTCGCTTCCAAGCGGTTTCTAAAATAAATCTTGTAAATAGTTCGTAATCATTTATATTGTAAAATTTATTTAAAAAAAGTCCCGCTGGGTTTCTTGCTTCCCAGGACAGAGGGTTTTTTTCGAACCAGTGTAAAGTAAAAAATGACTTTCAATAAGAATTACACATGTAATGTATATTGAATAAAAATTATTCTATTCTATTCTTGTATGTACGTAGCTGAATATCGAATCAGTATCCACTTTGTCAAAAATCGTCGGAAAACCGGTTCGAAATAACTGCATATACGGCATAATATCGTCAATATATAGTTTCAAAACATATAGTGTTTCGAAATCCGATATCAAATATCAATATATAGTTTCGATATGATATACAATATTAATAATTATAAAAAAAAAGAAAAACTAAAACTAGAAACTTAATTATCATATAGTCCTACTCCCCGCGGTATCGTGCCAAGAACGCTGGCTGCGTTTCCCCGCTGAATGGCTATACTTAGCCTTTGAACGAGAAAAGAACCAGCCCTCTTATCACCAGCAGCAACGACCAACCGTGGATGGAGTTCCTTTAAGAACTTCACCGCACGTGGACCCCACGGTGATATTATAATATATGATATTCCGAAATTACGATATTACCTACTCCTATTAATGGGTCCCGAGCCCATGAGGTAGACTTCGGCTATACTTTATAGTGAGCCGCTTGCCATTGTCCGTTTTGTTTCTTTATGTATTATCAGTATGATACTTACTTCATTTTATAGGTAGTTATCAAGTAGGTACTTACTTACTAAATGAATTTTGTATAAAATGTTTCGATTATTAAAAGATGAAGATACCGAAGAGTGGGCTGCGGATGGCCGCGAGTAGGCGACGAAGTGAATAATGACGTCTTGAGATACCATCGTCAACTTTCAGCTGTCTGCTGGTTCAAGCTGCCGTCAAAATCTTCTAAGGGCTACACAATGTGACGCATCAACATATTGTGAAGCAGTGTACCATGAAGGATAATTATACATTGGAAATTCGGGCTCAGAAAGGCTAAAACCCAGAGCCGTAAAGCTAGTTATAAAAAAAAATTAGCAACCTGATGATTAGTGTTGCCAACGTAGGCGATTTTCCACCAATTAGGCTACTCGGTATGGAAATCGGCTACGAAAACTTCTGAAAGGTGACTGGTCGCCAAATAGACTACTTGAGAGACGAATGATCGACCGTCAATTAGACTGAATCAAAGCAGAAGTCAATATAAGCGTAAAAAATACCTCCTATGCAAAATTTACAAAGCAAAATTAAAAAAAAACTGGCAGCACTGTTTTCGGGGAATACCCCAAAACTAAGGCTCACTCTCACTCACTCATCTGCAGACGTTCGCGAGAGAGACTGGTAGATCCCAATACACGGACAAAGCGTTAAGGAGTAGGGCTTCTAACTTAGCCTGTTGCACCTATTAAGTAACCTGGGAGAAAAACGTACGCTTCCAGTTCCAGCGAAGCTTGCCCCAGCACTAGCACAGCAGAGGCTACAGAAAATTATGACGGTGAAAGTCTTGCTGATGCTTTGTTGCTGCTGTTAGCAGATGATCATTGTTGATTATTTTAAATTTGATACTCTATAGACATCTTATGACTAAACAAATTATTAAAAATTACGTTTTTATTTATTCATAACGAATTTTTGACATTTGGGCTACTTTAGGCTACCTCAGCTCAAATTCGGCTATATTAGGCTACTAAATCTGTGAAAAATGGCGGTATCAGGTTCCAAGTTGTTGGCAATACCAGGCCATAAGCTCCAAAAAAGGGGTTTTGGCGGGAACTTGATCGGCGGCGGTATGCTGCTCCTGTATTATAGTTTAAATAATAGTTTGAAGTGGATTTTGATATGTAAAAGTGGTGCGATTTTATGTATTAACTGTCTACGCATGTGAACTATTAGTGGAAACGGTGAAACAAGTGCTCTGATGGTGATGAATTCTCAAGATAAGCTGTTTGTTGCATAGGGGCCTTTAGATACCATCGCCAACTGTCAGCTGCCTGCTGGCTCAAGTTGCCGTCAAAATCTCCCAAGGGCTGCACAATGTGACGCATCAACATATTGTGAAGCAGTGAACTATGAAGGATAATAATTATAAAGTAATGTTTTCGACTGAAGGTCCTCGCAACCATGGTCATGAATAAATTATAAAAAAAAAGCTCAAAAAAAAGACATTTGACATTGACAGATCAACATTCAACAAATAACTCGATGCAGTTTTAATGCCTGCTTGCTTGCTTTTCGTTTTCAGTTTAAATAAATATGGTTTAAAATACGTTAAAATAAGTATAGTTGTTTTGATAATTTAATGCCAATTTTTTCGTATCACTTTCTTCTTTTTGAAATATCATTGTACATCAAATTATTTTAAGATGGAGTTTTTCGAAAAGGCGCATGCTGTAAAAAATAAATATGTTCCCAAAAAAGAGACCAAAACAGGAGATAAAATAAAAAAACAACTTAAGCAAATGTTGTATGGATATAAGAAAAGTGATAATGAACTTATAAGGAAATCAGAAAATGTTATAGACGATTATGATTCTGCTTCGGTTAGCAGCTTTTCCGATTTAGATCTTACTAGTTCGGATAATGGAACTACTAAAGCTACATTAGACAGTAGTGATCTCGATTCATTGTCTAATTTAACAGAAGATGGTGCCGATTCATCTAAAATTTCTCTTGTAGAAGAGATTTCATTAAATAAAGACAGTAGTGAATTAACAGCTGTTGATGATTTAATTTCCGACGGCAAAAATGAAAAAGAGACATCATCTGACGCACTTGAAGAAGATACATCTTTGCTTTTGAGTGGAGATCTATTAAGCCTTTGCACATCAGATGAATCTGAGTCCAGTAAGTCAAGTTTATTTGATGTTGATGGGGCTTTAGCTTCTAAAATTCACGAAAGGCTAAAAAATATAAAAAATGAGCCTAAAGATAAATCAAAAAGAAAGTATACGGAAAATATCAACGTTACTGAAGACGAGCAAGGATCAGGGGACGAACACTTGCCTAGTGCAAAAGATAAGCATGTATTACAAACAAAAAGACCAAAAAATGTTAGTCATATTTCAGAAAGAATTACAGGGTTTGTAATTTCAGATCAGGATTTAATGAAAAATGAAAACATTTTATTTCACAGAAATAATTCTTTGGATTCTATTATACCATCACCACCATTTGTATCCATAAAAGCCAAAAATATAAGTAGTCAGAATCTTAATGACATTATTGGTCAATATAGATATGCAACTATTAAAAATATTACTTCAGATCAATCCAATATTACATTATCTAATTTTAATTCAACAAATGATTGGAAAGTTGAAGATGTTAATTTACAGGAAGACAAAGATGAAGTAAATAGTTTAGACCCAGAATTAGGAACGGAAATAAATGTTAATGATATTGAAATAGATTTAACAGATTCAGATAACAGCTCTCAGCCTCATAATGAAAGTTTTACTATCAACAATGATACTGTTGAGTCTGAAGAAATCACTGAAATTAACAATTTAAATGAAAGCATTCCAAACTCGTCAGAAAATCCTCAAATATTTTGTGGAGAAAACTGCTACATTGTTATTTTAAAACATCCCTCAAATCTTTTTATTCATGGCAAAGTAATCATAAAAAGGTTAGGAGGAACTGCACAAATATATGGCTATAATTTACAAGATAAGCCATGTGAAGTGTATGCACCATTTCATAATTTTGCTCAGTGTATAAGGACTGTGGAGTGTAATAATGATTACTATGGTCTCTTCAACAAATTGACCACAAATGGATTATCTGTTGCTGAAGCAGAAGGAATTGTTACTACACTTGGCAGTTATGATGTAATAGTAGCTTTAGAGAAACTGCAAAGTATAAAAATGGACTTTGTGGAAAATAACTTCAATGTCACCAATTTATTTAGTCGATCAAATGAGAATATTGAAGATCGTTTAAAGAGGGCATCAGAAGATCTATGCTGTTCTTTATATTCATCTCAACCTTATAAGCACCTCGAAGAGAGCCCAAATTGGCAGCAAGCTGTTAATTTTGGATTTAGTAAGTTGAGATTATTGCTAAGTACTTTTAAAAAAAGTTTACTGTCACATTTACATTACTTGATAACTTGGTTTAAAATTACTTTGATTATAATCAAAAATGTACTCCAAATTCAATTTCTGTCACAGCAGCCACTGTCAAAAGAATCTAGCATCTGTGCAGAATAAGATTATAGTGCACAAGTTTAAGCACAGGTGCACACTCATATTTCCTCACTCTCATAGTTCAAAGGGGTACCACTGGATAGAGATCACTCACAGGACTAACAGCCTAATATTCTTTCCAAGGCGTAGAATTCAAATACCATTTACTTCCTGATCCTGAGTGGCTACTGAGACAAAAAAAACCTATTAACTGATTTTAGTCTGACTGCTATCAGATCAACAAGGCAGTCTTTTGTACATAGCCCTTGTGAGCGTTGCAAACAGTAGCAAAAAAACGAATGTACCTATTTCTTCTTACATTTTTCTGAATCTTATCTCATATTTTCTGGTAATGTGATATATTAGCCATGTATTAGTTCTTTACTAGCTTAGATAACTTGGAAATTTATGCAATTTCCTCTCAATCTATGTAACTATGTCCATTTGTTAACTCTGAACAAACTTCATAGAGAGAAACAATTCAATGTTATTACCTTTGTTTATTTTAAATCATAATATTTTTTCTATGAGAAGATTTTTTTGTTTTTGACGAATCTAATGGTAACAATAATCATGTAATAGTGGTTTAAATATGTTCACTACCCCATATTATTGAGTGGGTGTCGTAATAGATGACAGAGTGAAATAACCCAGGAGTTGGGCAGCAGCATCTTCCTGATAACAACATAATATAATAAAAACTGTAATTATCAACCCACCTGCCCGTTAAGGGAGCTGCTATGCATATATTCCTCTAATATGGGCAATCTATGGGAGTGTCTCATGTTCAGCAGTGGAGTTTTGATTGGCTGTGAGGACGGCTGTATTGGATACAGCTATATGGAGGCCCAAAAAAACATTAATTGTATGTGATATACAAGCTATATTTTTATCACTAATAAATTACAACATTTTCATTTGTTACATTCAGATGACCGAAGTAGAGGAATAGTTTGTGGTGGTAAAGGAGCAGGCAAGTCAACGTTCCTCCGTTACTATGTGAACCAGTTGCTTAGTCAAGGACCTGTACTTGTGGTTGACTTGGATCCTGGGCAGTGTGAATTTACAGTAGCCGGTAACATATCTGCTACTATTGTCAAAGAACCACTTCTTGGACCCAACTTTACACATTTGAAGAAACCAGAAATGTAATTTTATTATATGTATAATTAACATCATCACAATAACACTAATATATTTTCCACTTTTAACAGTTTCTTCATAAATGTCGAACAATATAAAGTGCTTGTTGCATTATACACTTATATGTGGTAGAGCCATGCTGCAGCTATATTAGTAGTATAGTTGTAGCATGAATAGGTTGGCTCAACCGGGGAAGGACCGCGCTCTCTCAGAATACCAGCATGGCAGCTTGACACTGCTGTTTTTTGTATCGTGAGTGTAGAGACCGGAGACCCATTTTACTGGAAAAGAGGCATTCCATCTTAGTCCTCATGGGTGACGACGCATCAGCATTTTGATTCTTTATTGAGGGTAAATGTAGATTTTTATGGGTCACAGCAACCACTTACTATCAGGTGGACTGTGTGCTTGTTTGTCACCCTATCCTATAAAAAAAAATTAATCTGTTTGACATGAATTATTTTAGTAGTATTAATTACCAAAATAATTCATGTGAAACAACTTAATTTTATTTTGTGGTAGAACTGCACTGCCACTTTATTATGAACATTACATGAATGGGTTGGCTAGGTTGGAGAAGGAGCACATTATCACTAATTACCTTAATAATAGCACAATGCTTCAGTGTGTTGTATGGTAAGTGAAGGAACCAGAGACCTTTTCCTGGTAATGAGGCATTCCTTAAATGAGAAAACAATTACATTTATACCATATATAAAAAAAACTACTGATTCTCCAGACTTGAACAGCTATACAGCAGTCTATTTAAGAATCTAGATTATCTTTTACAAATTCTATGTGTTTAAAAAATACAATAGATATTTTTGTATGAAATACATGTAAATTCTGTCTCTTAATAGAGGTAAGAGGTTAATGGCTATTGCAGTCCACGGACACCTGCAGCTAGGGTTGCCACCCATACTATAATATATAGTATTGTACTATATTTCAGTCAATTGTACTATATATTATAGAAAGATAATATAGTACAATAAATATTATATTTTACCCCTGATTCCATTATAGGGCTTTTTATAAGGCTTAGCTTTCCATTGACTCCCGTCGAGTTGGGGGTTGATACGTACTTTACAGAAAAGTTACACTATTATAAGCACACACACAAAGTTACAACATGCGGAAACGCGTAATTTTTGAGAAAAAAGTTATTGAAAATCAATTATTCTTGCATTGTTCGAGTGTTGTGTGTAGAAATCGATTTTTTGGGAATCGATACATCAGCTCACAATTCGAATCTATTTAAAAAATCGATCTTTTTCGGAAAGAATCGACATCCCTACTGACAATTACAATAAAAATGGCGTCAGTTTTATTGTAGGATTAGACATAAATAATGCAAGAATAATTGATTTTCAATAACTTCTTTCTCAAAAATTACGCGCTTCCGCATGTTGTAACTTTGTGTGTGTGATTATAATAGTGTAACTTTTCTGTAAAAATACGTATCAACCCCCAACACGACGGGAGTCAATGGAAAGTCGTACCTTTTATAATAACTGTGACTAAAAGTCTGACTAGTAAGTTTTATGGAAATATTTTTTTCCGTCATCAATGAAAAATGGAAATAAGAAAGAAATAGAGCATGTATTAATTCAATTAAAATTAATTGTAATTTATTTTAATATGAACATAAATTGCCTAGATACCTATAACTATTTTGAAGGTCATCTATAGATCATTGATGGCCAAACTTTGGCCTTCAATCATCTATGATCTTTGGCCGCCAAAGCGAAGGGCAATAACAAATATGGATATGAAAAAATACATAAAGCTTAAAAAATGTGTACTTTTTTCCTGAATTACCCAAAAGTATTATATTTTTGTATCTTTTTTGGAAAAAATACTATATTTGTTCAAAAAAGGTGGCATCCCTACCTGCAGCCGACTTTAAATAAGATGGCTATTATATATACCCAAAAGAAGTTACAGCTTGTAAAGATGTCGACCAGGCTGGCGACGTGGAACAGCGTCAAAGATGCAAGACGTTTAGTACTCTACTAGTTAATTCGTTATTACAGGCATTGGAGACATGCCATCTTAGTCTTCACATATAACAACGTATCTGTAGGCTTCTTTGTTTGAACTTTGGAATTTGCTACAGGTTTCCATGACCTGCAGAAGCTATTACGAAAGTTCGTTTGTCACTTAGTTTTATAATATACTACGTGTTACCCAGCGAGTTGCCGCCGCTGAAGAAATAATTGTGGAGATATTGTTTTAAATTTGGAAGAGGTATATTGTTTAATTAGGAATGATAATACATTCGTTGAAATTGAATGGTATAAAACTTCCAAATATAAGTGAAATATTGCTTACTATGCCTATAACCTTCGCGCAAGTATAAGCAATAAGTTGACGAAGTTTTAACGCTATCTAATTAATGGTATGGCAGCGCATAAAATACGAACAAACATTAATTTCTATATATTATAAATATATTTTCCTACTGTGTAAGAACGAGGACGAGATTGAATTTCTAATAAGACCAGTTTTTTTATCTCTTTCAGAATGTTAAATGTTGGTATGATTAGCACAATGGATAATACAAGGCGGTACATATCCGCAGTAGATTCTCTTATTACCCGCTGCTCTAACGACGAACGTTTAAGTAATATGCCGTGGATTGTCAACACGATGGGCATGTGCAATGCAATTGGGTTGAAATTTATGTGCTTCATTATACTTCGCACTCAACCGACTTTTCTCTTACAAATTGAACTACAAGCTCTAAGAAAAAACTTCGAGTTTCGCTTAATACCGCAGAAAATTGAAGAATTATACGAGGAATTTAAAAATGATCGATTGTTTGCACAATTGTCACGGCCTGATCAATTATTGTACTCATATATTATATCGCCGGCGGAGACATATCGTGTCAACACTCATATGGAAACTCACAATTTCTCTTTGGCGCCAAGGGACGAAAGATACCTAAATATCTTGGCGTATTTTGGTGAACTATTGCATGTTCAAAAATGCAATAATCTGTTAGAGGTTACTCCTTATTCGTAAGTATATTTTACTATTGTATATAAATAAAGTGAACTTAAAAAAGAAAGGAATCATCGAAATCTGTTCACCCAGAAGAAGGTTATGACGTAACACACATAAAAAAACATACAGTCGAATTGAGTACCTCTTTCTGTTTGAAGTCTGTAGAAAAAGGTAAGTTCGGTCCGGCAAAGGAGTATATAATTTGCTTCGAGTATTATGACTGTCACGAGAATTGATCGCCTTGTCCGGGAAAGGACCACACTCTCTTCTTCTCTCGCTGTAAAAAAGTAGAAATGCATATTCGTCGACAACGTCGAGCGTAGTACTCCCAAAAACTTTAGCATATATTTGTGACATAGATGTTTGAATTGAATAAACGGGCTGTTTTCTGCAACTCCACGTCTAAGCGCGTGTTTTGCGTGTGGGCAGGAATAATGTATTTATTCGAGCCACGAAATCTCCCCGAAGAAGTTTAACAGTCTTTTGACGTTGCCAGCAACTTCGGGGAGTGATCCCGGCGTGCCGAGATCTTTAGCCCTGTATGCAGCGAATTCCGGACATGTCAGCAACACGTGGGCCGCCGTTTCTTCCTGCGCCATGCATGCGCTGCACAGGGGACTATCTGTTACACCTATGGTTAAAGGCCTCCAATTAAATTGTTAATTACAATTTTAAGTGGTGATTTACCACGTGCTCGGCGATGAAGGAAAACATCGTGAACAAACATGATGTTTGAGAAATAAGGAAAAAAATCGAAGACATGTGAAGTTCGCCAACAGGCATTGGGGCAGCGTGGCGGACATTTACTTGCCCTAAAAACCCTCTTAGAAATGAGGGGCGGCCTGTGCCCAGCAGTGGGACGTATATAGGCTGTAACTTTAATTTTTTAACTAAAGGTGCCGTGTGCTGTGATAGCACTTGTTACTATCCTGATCTGCTGTTTGTTAAGTATCATTAGAACCTTGGTTAAACGACTGTTTATTTCAGACAGGGCCTCCCTAGCTTGTCTACAGTCTACCAGATTTTTCCAAAGTTGAGCGTGTTGATTAATGAAGCCTATGTACCAGTGAACAAATGTTAACAAAGGGGATTGGTATGATTGGTTCTGGCCCAATAGTGGCCAAAGCCGATCCTCTTCTGGCCAGTTCGTCTGCTGCATTGTTGCCTCTGGATCCACTGTGTCCCTTTATCCATTACAGAGTCACATTGTTGTGTTTATATACCTCATTTAATCGTTGATGGTTGAATACCATCATATATATATACCTTCCTAAAGTACCTGCTCCTATCCTTCCCAGCCATTTTCGTCCTATATCAATTCTGCCGTTCCTCTCTAAAGTTTTAGAAACCTGTGTTCATAAGCAAATCACTACGTTCATCTTGAAACATAACTTACGAGGGCAGCACTGAAAATTTCGGGAATCAAGGAAGTGACACAACATTACTGTTTAAAAATGTATTTATTGCTTTTCGAAGTAATCTCCGCGAAATTTGACACATTTTTCCATACGACGGAACCAATCATTGAAGCAACCATTCCATTCGGAAGTTGGGGTCTCCAATATGGCCGTTTTGTAGGTGTCCACAGCTTTTACAGGTGATGAAAATCTCTGTCCACGCAATTTATTCTTTATTTTAGGGAAAGTATAGAAATCATTAGGGCTTAGGTCGGGGCTGTACGGCGGATGGTCTAATAATTCTATGTTTTCTTGCTCTAAAAACTCTTTTGTTTTGTGTGCGGTGTGAGAACTCGCATTGTCGTGATGGAGGATGATGCGGCGGTTGCGGTTCTCTTTACGGAGTTCTAAACGACCTGTAGCAAACAAATGCTAGCATACCATTCTGCATTAACAGTTATTTGTCCCTCAAGAGGAATAGTCGTAACATGGCCGGTTTTGGAGACAAACGTGGCCACCATTTTTTTGCAACCCTCCGTGAACGAACAATTTTTGTTGGCGTTAGCTCATTTTCGAACATCCAAACTCGTGACTGGTTTTTTGTTTCGGGTTCGTACGCGTATATCCAGGATTCGTCACCTGATACGATGTTGTATACAGCATTTGAGGATCCTGCGTGGAATGTTTCGAGAGTTCTGACGCACCAAGTAACGCGAGCCGCTTTTTGCTCTTCACAGAGCGAATGCGGTATCCATCGGGAAAACAACTTTTTTTACACCTAATTGTTCATGCAAGATTATTTGTATTTGACTCATGCCAATGTCTAAAGTTGCCTGAATTTCGCGGTATGTCACATGTCGATCTTCCTCAATCAGCTTACGCACAGCATCAACGTTTTCTTGGGTGACTGCAGTTTTTGGACGACCTTGACGGGGATCATCACTGAGCTTGACACGTCCACGTTAAAATTCAGCAAACTAGCGATAAATTGTGGTTTTGGATGGGGCTTCATCACCAAATGCAGAAATCATCCGGTCAACACACTGTTTTTGTATTAAACCACTTCGAAAGTCATAATAAATCATCGCTCTTGAATTTTCTCGAGTCAATTCCATTTTCTCAACGACTAAACAAGTTTGACAAAACCTTGTGACAAGACCGAGAATCTTTATTTAAATAAATAAATGGTATTCGATTTTTAAAACCAAAGAGTTTTCAATTAAAAATATTTTAATATGACAGGAACAGTGGAAATATTCCATTCCCGATACTTTTAGTGCAGCCTATGTACTGAGTCCATTTCAGTCCGGGTTTCGTTCAGGTCACAGCACTACCACTGCTTTAATAAAAGTCACTGAAGACATTAGAAAAGGTATGGACGAAAAAAAGATAGCAGTGCTAGTTCTAGTAGACTTTTCTAATGCTTTTAACACAGTTGATTATGATATCCTTCTTTCCATCCTATCCCATCTTAATTTTAAGCCCACTGTCTTATACTGGTTTGCATCATATCTTCGCGGGCGTCAGCAGTCAGTTCACGTAGGTCATATGACCTCAGCTTGGGCTGAAGTTGAATGTGGCGTACCGCAAGGCGGTATACTCTCTCCTATCATTTCTCTTTTTTCTCAGTTTTTATAAACTTGATCACTCATAATCTTGATTGCTCGTATCATCTGTACGCCGATGATCTGCAGCTATATCTGCATTGTGGCGTTGAAGAACTACATAATGGCATTCACAAATTAAATCAGAATTTCAATACAATTAAAGATTGGTCCTCGCGCTACGGAGTCTGTGTGAATCCAGTAAAATTCCAAGCGATTTTAGTGGGAAGTAAAACGATGCTCGCTAGGGTTAATCAAGCAGACTTACCTCCTGTTTGTTATGATAATATCATTATTCCATTTAGTGAGCCTGTTAAAAACCTTTGCCTGTATATTGATAGCTCTCTGAACTGGAAAGTGCAGGTTACCGATTTAAGTCGGAAAGTCATTGCCACCTTACGTTCTTTTTATCGTCTCAAATACTTCCTTCCTATTAAGTCTAAGCTCATGCTTGTCCAAACTCTTATTTTACCTATCTTTGATTATGCAGATGTGTGCTACCCAGACCTGTCCCGTCAGTCATTAACCTTCCTAGCATCTATTGCTATGGCCGCTTGAATGATACCCATATATTCCGCCTGAATGACTGTTGTAGGTACCCAGTGGTGTGCATATGTGGACGTTGAGGTCTTCAGAAAAAGTTCCAGATTCTACACCTTCATTTGTTTTAGAACTCTAAGCTCTTTTGGGCTTAATCCCTCTGGCTGGCTGGTTTAATTTAATTGAATCTTATACTTCTTATCGAATACAAACTCTTTAGGGATCTTATCATACTTGGCTTGTAAGATAGGAATTTTTGAATGAATTCTATCAATTATGCCTGTATGAGGGACTCTATTCTTACTCCAATGATTTAGGGTCATGAGTCTAATGGCAGCTAAAGTCGCTTCTTGTTGTATGTGTAGATGAAGCGGGGTTAGACCCAGCATCGTCTCTAAGACTGCTGTTGGCGTAGTTCTTATGCAGCCTGTGGCAGCCATACATGCCAGTCTGGTAGCGCTGAAACTTCTTTATAGTGGTGGCTTCATTTGTTTTGGTCTACCATACCAGAGCGCCGTATGTGATCAGGGGCCGACGTACAGTTTTGTATAGCCACAGTATGATTTTTGGCGTCAGACCCCATCTTTTGCTAATCATATTTCTGCATTGCCAGAAAGTTATACTAGCTTTGTTGATTTTGTTTTCTATGTGTTTATTCCAGTTGAGTTTACTGTCCAAGGTAAGATCTAAGTATTTTACCTCGGAGGGTAGCTGGAGTTTTGTGCTGAAAAGACTTGGGAGATGATAGTTATTCAGCATTTGTTTTACTGTGAACATTACTAGAACCGTTTTATTTGGATTAACGGTTAAGTTGTATTCCCTGCACCATCTCTCCACTATACGGAGAGCCGCTTGGGTCAGGTCGCACACCATGCTTGCTGTCTTTCCAGAAACCAGTATTATAAGGTCATCAGCATAAGCAACAATCAATCAAAAAAAGTGATTGGCATTTAATTTGCTGATGAGTTCATTAATATAATGATTTCTTATATTTACGCGAACACTACACATTGAATAAAACTACTTTTACGGATTCTATCGCGTTTAGTTAACTTATTTTTATTAATTCCCGACGTTTCGGGTGCTTCACAGCACCCATGGTCACGGGGGACTGAGGTGATTGACGTCCCGATGTTAGAGTTAACCCGGAGTACATTCAGCTTTTTTAATTATTAATTTTGGTCCGATCTACGCAGAATGAACTTACTGTGTCTTGAAATCTTGCAGTGGTATGCTTGGGTTTAGTTTTAATTTTATTAATTACAGGATCCCAAGCAGGTGGTAGTACCCAGCCTCCCTGTGTATTAAAATTAGGATGTTTTTTAATTTCAATAGCCTCGCGTATCATTCTTGGCAGGAAACGATGTTCTTTCGCGAGAATTTGTGGTTTATCAAATCTAATATAATGGCGGTGGCCGTCTAGTACATGATCACAAACTGCAGACTTGCCGGAACGTTGGTGCTTCACGTCAGCTATGTGTTCTTTTACGCGGGTTTTTATTGATAGTTTTGTTTGCCCTATATATGAGAGACCACATTCACAATTATGCTTATACACTCCTGCATCTTGTAGAGGAATATTGCACTTGACGGATGGTAAGAACTGACTGATCTTCTTCGGCGGCTTGAAGAATGTTCTAATAGAAGCTCGCTGCAAGATGTAACCAAGATTGGTTGTCTGTGACATCTCTGACATATGGTAGTACAGCACCTGGGAAGTGCGTTTCAAATAGGATGCGTTGAGTTTCATCCGGCGATGTTGAGTAGCTTCCGTCTGGTTTCTTTAAAGAGATGAATCCCGGCGTGTTCTGTTTAGCTAGGATTTACCATACCCGATTCGCTTGTTCACAGGTTTCTGTTACCACAGAATTTACGCCACCCTGTTGAGCGTCGATACCGGATACATTTTTATATTCGGACTTGGCTATCTTGTATAGCCAGTCTTCATCCATTGATGTATTTGTGACCCTATTTAGAGCTTTTCTTACCTTCTTCCGTTATCTGTCTAGTTCTTTACCCCACCACGGTTGCTTTACCTCAGCATGCCTTGGTGGAATGATTTCTGGACATAATTCATGGTAGCTATCCATCATGGTATTAGTAACAGCTGCTACCTGTTCTTCTAGGAGCGACTGATCTGCTATAGTATTTGTCACCTCAAAACCCGCGAGCGAAGACTCAGTCAGCCTATTAAGGTAGTTTGTTTTATCCGTCTTGCGAGAGTTTCTACATGGTGGTGTAGCGGGGATATCGACCTGTAGTACGAAGCAGATCCACCTATTGTCTGAGCATGAGGCCTCTATCGGCACATACCATCCCGTAACTAGTTTAGTTGCTCCTTCTGTTGCAAATGTGAGGTCGATTATTATGCGACAACGGTTGTTTATGAAAGTTGTTTCAGAATCTGTGTTTAAAATGGTTTGATTAGTGCAAAATAAATATTCAACTAAAATCTTACCTCGTTCGTAGGGTTTTTCCATTCCCCAGAGGGGGTGATGCGCGTTGGAGTCCGTCCCGATCACAACCTCTAGTCCGGTCCTCTCACAGAAATGCACCAACCTGACGAGGTCATGAGGTGGAGTGTCTTCCTCCGGCATGTAGAACAAGGCGACGTCTATTCTTTAACCTTGTGTTTTGTAATGCTACGGCATACATGTCTCTGGAACAAATCTGTTTATGGTTGTGCACAGATATCTTTAGTAGTATAAATACACGTTCTTGGCTTGTCGTGTTCAGAGTTGTTTTGTTGTTTACCGCCTCTTTGCTCGGTGGAGTATCATAAAATTTTCCTCCACGACCCTGGAATGTTACGTAGACCGCCCCAAATACACATGCGAGGCGGCGTCCGGCGTTCAAACAGGGTCGGGATATGATCCTCCGGCACCGAAACAACGAGGAACCACCCTTTCGTCTGTTTGTCGGCCTTGAGTAGCATCGATCTTTTATATTTACCCAGCGGTTTTGGTACGCTAGCACACGACCAACGTCCCGTGAGTCCTTCGAGGTCCCCTGGGCGACTGGGATGAGGATACCTCATTTGACCCTTTGTGATATCTGCGACTGCTTCTTGATGACTAGCGTGGTGTTGGATTTGAGGTCGAGGATAGCGATGTTCCCCTTCAACCAATCTAAAGTCTTTTGGTCGTCGCACCATAGCTTTAGGACACCCTCCGTCTAAACGGGTTTGCCTCTAAAGACTGGACCCGACGCCTCAGGATCTTGGCTACTCCAAGCTTCACTCGCTTAACTGATCATCTTCCTCTGTAGATACGAGGATGTCGTCAGCTACTTCTTTTGTGACGTGCCCTGTACGCGCACACGTTAGGGCCACACACAATTCAGCTTTGATTACAGAAGCATAGCTGGTCTTTGCAGCCTTGGATTGCTGTTCCAGTCTCGCCTTTTTATGTTCGCCTTTAGGCGAGGTGGTCTCGTCCAGCGTCATTTTGGCTGCTCTTTCTTTTCTACCAGGTCGCTTGGCCGCTCTCTGCTTCCTGGCGGATTTCTTGGAACCTGTTCCAGCAGCCGCACCTTCCACTTGGGCAGGATTTTTATCCTTTCCAGTTTCAGTACGACTACTGGGTCCAAGCACCTCAGGAGCAGGAACTTGCCCAGTCTCCTTAGTATTATTTATAGAGCAGCCAGCTCTGCTCTTTCTTTACGGGCTTTCTCTCTCTGCTTCCTGTTCTTTTTCTCTAACTTACTTCCGCTCCCTGGCTGGATAGACTCACTTGATGGTCCGTCGGGTCGCTTGTCACCTTTTTGGGTGCTTTGCCTTTCCGTTTACGGCTCATCAATTGCCAGGCAGCTGAGGGTCTTCCGTTCTAAGGGGCTCCTTAGGAGTATTTCTACTCGCGGTCCCTTGTTTCCTATCTGCATCCAGCTCCGAGGAACTGGTTTTAGGAGCCTCCAGCGCGGAAATTCTCTTGAAAGGGCCACCTAAGCTGGATGACGTGCTTTGAGGAGTCGTCATTCTACTGGCAGGTTCTCCTTGAGTGTTGATGCCTCTGGTACTCACCTCTCCTTTTATTTTGGGCCTTAAGCCGTCCATTATTAATTTAGTTTGAAGATTCGTCCCACCGGCTTCCCACCCTCCATGGAGTCCGCACCTTTGGGAACGCCCTACTTTAAAACGAAAGAAATTTCAGGCGTTAAGATTACCGGGGGAATATAGGGACGCGAAGCTGGCTCACAGCGTGACATCGGAAGCTCGATCTAGTTGGCAGACAGGGCTGAAAAGGCCCATCCCCGCTGCCTAAATGACTATTACTTGGTCCGTCAACATGTCCTTTATCACCACTTAGCCCTTTTCAGGAAACTATGCAGCCCCTAACGTCCCTCGCCCTTTGACCGGGCGCTTGGCCATTTCCCTATCTGTGGCTAGCAAATAGGGCCACCGTTTAGCTTTAAATCCGGACCAAAGAGGGTGTGTTTCCTCTCGCCACTATATAGCCCAGTGACGATTGGCTCAACCCTCCAGGACTCCTTCATCCTCGCGTACGGTGCTCGACTGCGCAGGTTCTAGCGCAGGTGGGTGTGTTAGTCCACCGGATACAGCCACTTTCTCCGGCGGAACCACCTCTCCTTTTTTCTCATCCGGGCTTGGGCCGGCAATGGCAGAGTTCATAGATGTTAAGCATAATCTTTGTCTTGTTCATGTTCATTTTTATCCCCCGACGAAAACAGAGGTGTTATATGATTGTAGTGTGTATCTGTGTCGGATGAACCGATGTTGATTAAGTTTTTTTCGTTTGAAAGGTGTCTTAATCGAGTGTTCTTAGCTATTTTTCAAGAATCTGTACAGCTATTTGAAGATTATCAGTTCTTTTTGTTTTAGGGGGTTTTTTAAATTGTTTAGTTAAAGATATTTGATAGAATACACTAAGTTAAGTAACTAACTTAAGGTAATTGAGCACTATGCTGATGTCCTCTAGCGATTCTGCGATATTGACTGTATCGTCAGCTTATGTTACCTCGCAGCACGTTGAATACCGACAGTTAACCGTTTCAGTGCGGGTGACACGCTAGGCGTGCCATCGAATACTTTTGTGTGTGGCGTATGACACGCGAGGCGTGTCTTTTTAAAAATCGCTCGCTCAATTTGCTTTTTTGAAAAATTTATCCAGAACTAAATATTCATTATTTTGCAAGCCTGCGGCTTCGTTTCTGAATATTTTGAAAAATATAAATTTTTAGGAGTTGAAAACCTTTTTTAACTTGTACATGGTACCGTTTTTACTTTATAGGTTTTTAAAACATGTTGTGGAAAAATACTCTAATAAGAAACAAATGAACAGATAATAGCACTCATTGCGATCGCTCACAAACTCAAGTTGTAAACAAGTTTCTAGAAAACAACTCTCCTGTTAAAAAAACAACGCCTTTATCTCTTTTGCTTAAAATGGTTGAAGTGCCTACTTATTACTATAATTTGGCCGAATGGACCTACGAAGTATCCATTATATATATATATATATATATATATATATATATATATATATATATATATATTATTATTATTAGACCTAGTTTTGCTTGAAACAGTTCGAAACCGTTCATGCATAAAAAAAGTTCGCTAATAAATAGTCTTTTGTCAATCTGCCGCCGTATAGCGCCGGCGTTTTTTTTCCTTTTGAAAACACTTGTTTTGCTATTCTTACTAATTAGACGTTTTCAGATCGACTTTACTTTTACATTTGTATAACATTAAATAATATTTAACGTTTGTAAATATCAATGAATGATATACCTTATTTTTTTTTCAAATTGAGGTTCTTCATTGTTTGATATTTACAAATGTTATTATTAGGTGAAAATTTAATTTAATAAAAATCAAGGTTTCCAGGGTGATTTAGCTGTACCTACTTATATAAATGATTTTTTATAACAACAAAAAATAGTACAAAATGTTTGTAATCTCTTCATAAAAAAAGTCACTTTCTCTCAATTTCAAAGAAAACGCGTAAAAAACACGTAGTTGCCCACTAAAAACAAGTATCCTTCCATTTGTAACTTATGTTTGATGTCAAATAAACTTAATTAGGTCTAAACAAGTAAAAAAAGCATAAAAAAGAACATTACTTTTACACATGGTGGATGGCACAATAGGCGTTTATTGTCTGTGGCGCTTGACACGCCCGGCGTGTCGTGAAATATTTGTTCGCTGCCAGAGCTAAAAGTTGTCGAAAATTGGTGCCGCAACGAATCGGTTAATCTCCTACTGCTGAAAGGACTGTAGTACTACACTGCAAGACAAAATGCTAGCATTTTGATATTGCACTGTTCGGTCTTCTGTACAAATTGCCGAAGGGATGTATGTGGTCTATGATACTAAGGCCTTTTTGGAAAGCGGCTTGCTCGGGAGGCTGGGAATCGCAGTCTATTTCGTCTGGAGAAAATTTTACCGCTTAATATTGGCTGATACAGAGGACTTTAATGTGGCAGGAGTGTAGAAAAAGTTGGTATATTTGTTAAATGTTTTGGTTTAAAAAAAATTGTTTGTGTGGGAGAAAAACTAGGACTTTCTCATGTATAGTAGATATGTAGGTCATACAATCGCTTGTTATGTGTAAGATTCGAACCCGCAGCCCCACAGCAACGTCAGCCACTATACTACCGAGCCGTTACTCGATCGTTTTATGGTTATAATTAAATAATTTAATTGAAATAAATACAACCAAACTATCTTTGGTTAGTATTTCTGTTTTTTCCTAACATTATTCGACATTTTCTTTAATAAACTATCGCATCGCTATTTTTCTGTACGGTTTTAAACACTTAAGCTTGGAAGTAAAAATCCGCCTATTTGTGTTTTAACTTGCATATTTCTTATTACTAAAATATATCATGTTTACTAAAAATTGCATACATAACTAAGGTTCTATAAGTAGAAATATTTTAATTAATTTTCACTGTTCTTTCTAAATAATACGTTTATCCCTTATTTTTTAACAAACTTCAAAAAAAGGGGGAGGTTCTCAATTCGACTGTATTTTTTTTATGTCTCAGATCTTTTTTCTAGGTGAACCGATTTTGATGATTATTTTTTTATTTGAAAGCTGGTGCTTCTCAGGTGGTCCCATATAAATTGATCAAGATTTGACCAGTAGTTTTTGGGTTATCCTTAATTATGCGTATTTAATCGACTTCAACTACATTGACGATGTTCTCATTTTATTTATATGGAGTCGGTTGTACAACATTTTTAATTTTACGACTTGCATTTATTCTGTGGCAACGCAATTTTGTCTCAGTTTTGCAACTTACTTCCATTGTACACGTCCCGAACATGCAGCTTTCTAAATACATATAAGTTTCAGTTTTATTACAAACTTAACTAATGCAGAGCTGTTGCAATTGTTTCCTTTGCACAAATTTTATAATTCTATGATATGATTTATTCTAATTAATAATACAGAAAGTTGCAAAAATATATCACCACAATAGTTTTCCATTTCTTATTTGTGAAAAAAAAATGCAAGATCATCTTAACATTTAACTTAGTGTTATATATATATATATATATATATATATATATATATATATATATATATATATATATACTAGCTCGCCAGGCAGACGTTGTTCTGCCCTTTCCAACGACCCTTCCTATAAAAGTCCTTAAATTCGCAATAAAAAATTTTGAGGGTCATTTAGCGGAATAAAAACTGTCCTATCTCTCAAGTTGGACCAAAATACACATAGTGTGCATAATTTCATTGAAATCAGTTCAGTAGTTTAGGAGTCCATCGCGGACAAAGAACGTGACACGTAATTTTTATATATAAAAAGATATATATATATATATATAATATAATATATATATATAATATATATATATATATATATATATATATATATATATATATATATATATATATATATATATCTATATATATATTTTTTTTTTGATTGAAAGCAAACCATATAGTAGGTACCCGCGTTGATAAACGGATATCCTTTATTCTGAAAGCACAAACTAAGCTAGGCCACTAACTCTTATTAGGTACTGCCGTGAATACTAATGATTAATAGGTAAGATAGGAATGTTAATGGTGGAATATACGCATTGCATTTTTGTTTCACACCATTAATATCTTTATTTTTGTTTTAGTATCACCACGGCTTATCAAACGTCCACTGCTTAACATAGGCCTCCGCATAAACGGCCACATACAGCGGATATTTGCCATAGTGCACTTACGCCGCCACTACACGGCGGATTAATGTCTCTTTTTATTTTGATATTACTTTAAATATTGTTTTTACACTTTCTTGTTAAATCACAAGTAAACTAAGTAACTAAAAAGAATCTGGCCAAGTGCGTGTCGGGCCACGCACAATGTAGAGTTAGGGTTCCGTAGTTGCCCGTCGTAACATGTGGGTTCTCTTGATAATGAACGTATTGAGTTCGCGGTTTGTCCAAACAACTAAAAATGGGCCTAAATAGGACGATGGTATAGCTGAAGGACTTATTTTCTAATCAGAAATATAAGGAGTGGTATTCAAAAAAATTTTTTTTTTTAATTTTTAACCAATTTTCAAATAATACAATCTAAGTACATCAAATCATTCACATTCCAAGTCCGTACAAAGATGGTCATAATTGGGACTATCTATCTAAGTATATATTCCCGGCAGTGCAACCCTAAGATATATATGACCGTAACGAAGCTTCCCGTAAGCCAGCACTGTCCTGAATTATCCTGAGTACCACGAATTAAACTGTATGAGGCATTAAGATTGTATGAATAATTTGATTGAGGCTTACAATAACTACCAACTAAAAAATAAGTGAAAGTAGTAAGTAAGTAAGAAAGATCCTCCCTGCCTATCCCGCAAATGAAAAAGTTATGCTATAGTAGTAATGAATAGAGTATGTAGTTTTCTTCATAACATGTTAATTTCTTACAGTTTACAATAACATTACAAAGTTATAATACAGCTAGTTTTAGGTCATTTTCTATGGAGTTGTAACAATTTTTTTACAAATCCAAGTGCATTTTATAAGTTGGTCGTCTATTACTCGTTAACTTGTTAATTCTACTTAGCTGTGATTGTTTTCCTTTTAACTTCAGTATATATACTACTATCGTGTATACTTTTCACAATTCCAAACACAGCGGTTTAGGTGGTTTAGGGGGCACATGACAAATGAAAAATACCACTTAATAGCTAAATATTTCGTAAACGGACCCCTTAATCGAAAAGAAGTTCTTCCATACCCGTAGTGTTTTTGAAAGACCTATCTAACGAACTAATCTAACTGGATAGACGGGTAAAAAAAAACATCCTTCATTTACCTGTATGGGAGGTACCCAAAATAAAAATGTTTTTCAAGATTTTATTCCACAGTTTTGTAGGCGTGATTGATATCTATAACTATGACAAATTACAAATTTTTCCTTGTTGTTAGACTACGGAACCCTAAAAACACAGAATTAAAATTTAATTACGGAGAAACTAAAATTTGTACAATTCCATTATTCATTAATCATTACCCTCATCCTTACAGTTCAACGCAAGTCTACTGCTGAACAACAAATATAAAAATACGCATCTAGTGGCGGACCTCACACTGCTTATTGGTACGAGGTGGCCACTGAAATCACGCATCACATGTAAAAATAATCCTGTTCAAACCGTGAGGGTGCTTTTAGATATCGTGTTTTGATTTTGTTCATGTAATCCTCTTCAGAGAATCAAGTAAAAATATTTCCCCGCAAAACTTGAATAAATGGGGAAAAGTACGCGGCAAAACATTAAAGAAGACAAAGACAATGTGTGGAAATAACTTTCAATCTATTATTCGTGGTAGAGCCATGCTGCTGCAGCTATTTAGTTGTAGCACGTATGGGTTAGCTCGACCACGCTCTCACAGAATACCAGCCTTGAATAGCAGTTGTGTTTCTTGTGGTATGTGTAAAAGTTTATTCCGTTTATCCACCCTAGGTTGGATACTCGGAAACGGTTAACCGGAATTCGTGTATTATTTTTTTCTTCCCATTTTCTCCTTCGGCTGTGTACAGTCGTTTTGTTTATATAAACATGATAAAAACTGACCCAAGATACTTAGTAGACATCAGCATACCTATAAAAATATAATGATACTAATAATTTTATCTCGATTAATTTCATCTTATTTTGAAATTCCGTTGTTTGCCGCAGCCATTATCACAAAAATATTTTCCGCCAATTTGAAGCATTTTGACAATATTATTTGAAAAATGTCCTTACTTAATTATCACTTATTTATAATTATATCCTCAAAATTAGTCATCTATAGGCGATGTAACATTTGCCCGATGAGATTGGCAGTGCGTTTGCACGAAATATCAAAACCCTATAAATAGAAAAGTCACGTCAAAACAAAAAAAAACTAATTATTTGTATTTGAACAAATATTTGCCATGACTGGGACCTAAGATTCGAATTCGAATCTAGGATTCTTGAATTGGTACTCCTACTGTAGCTAAGTAGCTACACTGTCTGCATGTGCGACATTACCTTGTTTAATGTTCATATTTAAAATATTTTAGTTGTCTATATTGGCTAATAGCCCACCGGTTGTAAATTGTTAGTTATTATATAGTAATGGAAATATGTATTTTAAACTTCTTGTTTTTTCAAAATGCCTGCCTGCCCCTGTAGGCAGGGCGCGCACCTGAAATATACGTGTTACCAGAATACGAGCAACTCAAATTTAATCCTCAGTGGCGCAATTGAAATAATTAATGGCAATTTTAAATGCTATTTACTAAATTTAAATGCACGTGCTTTTTGGTCAAGGTAAACACGTGGAAACATGCTTATTTTTATAAGACTTAGTGACAAAAGAAACAATTTACCCGAAGGATGAGTGGCTACTGCATTCCATGGACACCTGCAGCTAGGCTTGCCAACCGTCCCGGATTTTACGGAACGTCCCGCTTCTGGGTCAATTTTGGGCCATCCCGCCGTGACCCCATGCGGGACGCCTTTTGTCCCGGAAATCAGTGATTATATTATATTATTAGTATCTATCTCGTACCAACTACACTAATTTGTTACACATTATTATTTTTTTTTCAACAAATTTGTATGTGACGTTTTGTGTCCCGCGTAATATAATATACAAGTCCCGGATGTCGAGCTGGGTAATCAATAAATGGGTAAATAAATCCCGGAAATGACTTTTTTGGAGTTGGCAAGCCTACCTGCAGCCGACTTCAAACTACTACAGGCTTGTCACTACGATGGAATAAGATGGAACAACTCACAGCCCGTGTATAATTCTGGCTTCTATTCCTTTAAAACAGGAACACAGTAGTGCAAGCACTGCTGTTTGGCGGCAGAAATAGGCAAAAGGTAACCTACCCAGGAGTTCTACCACAAGTAATGTCTCAGAAACTTAAATATTATCGAGGACATGAAATAGTGCCTATACGCGTCGGGACAGCGCGTTTCTTCCATGCGATAAAACCCCTCTAAAACTTAAAAAAACTGTGGACGTATGTAGGCAATTACTTTTATTTCTGCTAGTGGTACATTTTAAGTATTAGTAACGATATTTATGTGTAGATGTCCTTCCTGATTAAAGTAATAAAGCGACGTAAACAATATTGTCTCTTGGGATATTATGTAATCATGGCATGACTGGCTCTTATCCACTTTCTGAATTACTATTCCTGAGTAATTAAAAATAATGTATAACTTTACAGTTATTCATTAACCCTTTAAAGTCCACTGCTGCACATTATTTATAAAGTACTCCAAAAACTTTAAAATAGTTACTTATTAAAAAAAATTAAAATCATTTAATTTATACCGCATTTTAGTACTGTAGGAAAAGTGATCAGCCTGTCAACTACATGTATAAGATGGAGTCATAAAATAATCGACTAGGTTTTTGTAAACGTCATGACGCATCATTTATCAATGATGTCACGAAGCTGTAGCTATAAACGACTGTAAGATATAGTGACATCATAACATTGTTTATTAGAAAAGTACATACGAAAATATTATATACAGCGTGGGGCATGCACTGTTGTTCCTGTATTAAAGAGCCAGAATAATAAGTCTGGGAGAAATTCCATATCTATTTTCTGCCGACTTCCAAAAAGGAGACGGTATTCAATTCGAGTGTATGTTTTTTTTTTATGTGTGTTACCTCATAACTTTGTACTGGGCGAACCGATTTGGATGATTCTTTTTTTATATGAAAGCTGATAGTTCTCGTGTGGTCCCATATGAATTTGATCAAGGTCAGACCAATGGTTATTGAGTTATTCTTAAATAACCTATATTGAAGTCGGCTGTACAAAATTTTTAATTTTAAATTATTTTAATTGAAGTTGGTTCCAGCTATGGACTATGGTAGCCACCGGTGGACTATTAGTTTGTCAAAGTGTTTCAATATTATTTTATCTTTAGAGTCGTTTTACATAAAATTGCACAAGGATAAACATCCAGATCTGTAACTTACTGTAATATTTTTACAATGCGAGAATCGAACTTGCGGCTAAGAGTTTCGCAACCAAACTCTTAGCCTTTTCCGATATCGAGCCGTCTAAATTTTCGGGATAAAATTTAGAAAAACCACTTGCATTATCAGATTTCTTAAATCTAAATCAACAGATAAACGTCTCAATTATAGCATTTATATCTTTGCTATAAAACCAAGAAAATAATCATTTACGATCATGACCTCACCGATGCACGTGTATTTTGTATGGATATAGGAATTAACTGTAGCCGAAGCAATGCACCCCTCTTAATGGAAAGATGACCGTTACGAACGAATAATATGCATCGTTAATTTGCTCAAGCATAATCGTTCGCTTGGTTACGAGACGGTAAACAAGCAGCGCCGAATTATCATTACGTTTATTGTTTTAGAAATGAGTAACATGACAACTCTGCTCCTGGAATCGAATGACTCATGCTCTTTTCTAATAACGCTTCATTAAGTAATCCCCACCATAAGTTATCATTAAACCTATAGTACGAGCTAAGGCCACTTTTTCTTGAAGAAATTTATTTTATTTTTGTATTCCAGGGTACGTTTACAAGATTTATTCGTCGTAACGAACATCAAAACTCAAAAAGAATCAATTACTAAGGTGCTAAATGGTAAAGTAGTGGCACTTTGTCAACAAACGCAGTGTGATAAAACAGCAAAGGTGTTTACACTAGGCGATAAACCTATGCTCTCTCATGGACATGGTAAAAACACCAGCTATATGTTTTTGTTGGAAATTCATTTGTGTAACTTTTATTACAGATGTAAATGAAATACTGGGCTATTTTGCAATAACCAGCCAAATTTGCAGATTCAGAATAAGTAATATAGGCAAATGATGAAGAAAAATTAATTACAAAAAATCACAAATATTCTGTCCCTTTTCTGCCGACTTCCAAAAAGGAGACGGTACTCAATTCGACTGTTTTTTTTTTATGTGTGTTACCTCATAACTTTGTACTGAGCGAACCGATTTCGATGATTCTTTTTTTATATGAAAGCTGATAGTTCTCGTGTGGTCACATATGAATTTGATCAAGGTCAGAGCAATGGTTATTGAGTTATTCTTAAATAACCTATATTGAGGTTGCTTATATTGAAATTGGCTGTACAAAATTTTTAATTTAAAATTATATCTCTTAAATTGAAAATACCTGGTAATGTATTATTTTAACTGATTTTACTGCACATGCAAACATTCTTAATGTGCAATTGTAAGGCAAAAACATTGTTGCCCATAAATCGCATTCAATTTGGGATAACTTCAAATAAAATTAGAAGACTTATTTACTCGTATTTTCAAAAACTGCAATAACAGTATATCATTATTTATATATTTGAACTTAAATGTAAAATTTGGCTGCTCTTTGAAAATAACCCTGTATATACTTTGTTTTTGTACTATAATTTCAGACCAAAAATTAAACAGCTTAAAGAACAATCAAGTAAATTAAAAAAAAGAAATTTTTTGAAATATCTAAGTAATAAATAGCATTCAGCTCATTGTACATGTGCAAGGATCAAGAATGTACATCTAATCATTGCTCAAAATATTGTAATTATATCATATCATATTGTCTTTCAAAATATATAATATAAAAACTCACGAGTAAATCAATAGTTCTGGAATTTGCTCTTTTGGTATTTCCTTTTATGGCAATATCTTTCAGTTCTACTCTGTTTTATTTTTTCTTTGATCTGAGATTTTAACAAATTAAAATTTCTATTGATTGTTGTGTTCTTTATTGTATTAAAGAACACAACCTAATGAATCAAGGATGATGTAATTCAGAACAAAGTACATCATTAAAAACATAATGTGTATTATCAGCGAGTGCTATTTTATAGTACTTGATTAAACTGATAAGTTAAAATGTTTTCATGTTTTTTCAGGTCTTATTCGTGGTGTTGACTGGGAAAAGGATGTCATATATGTGATCACTCCAATATTACCAAATGATTTGGCTTTAGTCGACACAATTCTGTATTGTGATTGGGTTCCAGAATTACGCGGACAAGAGAAGAACCTCCCGGAGGGCACTGTAATTCCTTATAGGACACAAAGCCAGTTCCAACAAAGACAACTCATGTTTGCACCTCGTAGGAGATTCAATCCCCTCCAGTTATTGAAGATGTCAAGGAATTCCTAAATTGAAAGTTCAATTGATTAGTTAATAAATTTGTAATTGGAATAGTTCCAAAATATCTTAAATTATAAAAGGAAGTCTAATTATTTAGTGTTAATTCATGTATATTTGAAGATAATTTTGTACTTACAATACTAATAAAACATAACATAAATGATTGTTTTAACTTAAATATTTCCCCCATCCTAGAAACCTTTGATTTATAAATGCTGTATTAAATTTTTATAAAAGTCAAAAAGTGTAGAAAAGAATTGTTAAATATGGGGTTCCTTTATTACTAATAAATTATATTAGCATGCAATGTAATCATATGGAAGTTAAAATTTCACACAAACAATAGATAACAATAAAACTGCCTAATTCAGTAACAGATGGACGTCTCCGAGACGTGTCTTGCTGACAGGCACTTAGCTGAGTCAGAATGGGGCTCATGCGCCATGTCAAATAAACATCCTACACAATTTATACATCACTATTTTATTGAAAAATTAAAATACAAAATACCGAATTTAAATCTCGGTGATCTCGGTCCAGACTAAATCTATAAATCCTGAGGAAATGCTACTCAATTATATAACATGATAACATAGCACGAAAAATTCCAGTTGGCTTGTCAGGGTTAAAGCTCCCAATAGCTCATTTACTCCCTGACAGCATCTGTTAAGGCAATTACGCTTACTCTTTATAGATAATCTATAAAATATACAAGTACCAATTGTGAAAGTATAGCCACACGAATACTGAATGGATGTGCGTGCTACGCGGGCCGCGACATGGCGTCAGCTGTCAGTATCGGAAGGAAGCACTGTGTGGCCGACGTCGCGACTGCTGCAGAGTTCGAGTCGTTTCAAACGTAAGTTTACAGGCAGTATGCGAACAATTCATAAATCAGAGTCCCTCCGACAACAGCACAATTACAGCAGAGAACACCTGGTCTTCTTCTTCTTCTTGACTTGTAACGCGGCACGGGTCGCCGTCTCAAATACCTCACGAACACCTTCCTTGCTTTTGGCAGAACACTCAAGATATGCAAAAGCATTTATTTTTTCGGCCATAGCGCGACCTTCTTGTGGCTTTACCGGCTCTTGTTTCATCTTACGTAGCTCATTAATGGTGGCCGGATCATTACGTAGATCCTTCTTGTTTCCCACCAGGATTATAGGCACATTAGGGCAGAAGTGCTTTACTTCAGGCGTCCACTTCTCTGGGATGTTTTCAAGTGAATCAGGAGAGTCCACCGAAAAGCACATCAAAATCACATCGGTATCTGGATATGACAAGGGACGCAATCGGTCATAATCTTCCTGACCCGCTGTGTCCCACAATGCTAGTTCCACTTGTTTGCCATCTACTTCGATGTCGGCGACGTAATTCTCAAATACTGTCGGCACATACACTTCCGGGAACTGATCCTTGCTGAACACGATCAAGAGGCATGTTTTACCGCACGCACCGTCACCAACAATCACTAACTTTTTGCGTATCGCAGCCATCGGTCCTGTGAAAGAATACAACGCAAATAATTACTATGAGCGTCAACGCCTTTCATGACTTATAAATATGGCGGCCGTATAGGAATATGGGAAGGGGAGTAGTCAGACAAGCCCTCAAATGTGAATAAGCACCTGAACTAGCGGAAGAAGAACAGCACCACCACATAGTACCCTCACATGCGAGGATGGTTATTTAGTATATTTTGTAGATACCTGAAGATTCTGGCTAATTTCTGCAGAATATTGACCTATCGACACTTTTTTAATCGTCTTTGCTCATCACAAGCGGTGTTGCCGCATTAAACAAAACTGATTTCCAAAATAACAGTCGTCACAGGTTTTACACTCTGTATTGCAAGCATTGAAATATATTTCCCTAAAATTGATAATAACATAAAACTACAATCTAGCCGGTTCTCGAAATTGATTTTATGAACATGATTAATTTGGTTAACTATTTTTAGCGTTTATTCATAACTTCCTTATTTGTATTTTTTTCGCTATATTTCTTTAAGTTAACTTAATTACAACTTTTACTTAAGGTACAACCATTCAGCAAGGAAACGCAGCCAGCCAACAGTCTGGGAACTACCGCGAAGAGTAGGACTAAATAATTAAATTTCTAAATTTAGTTTTTTATTATTATAGCATTAATCATATGTAAATAAATACTTAATTCTAATAATTCTGTGAAATATTGGTAATATCATAAATTGTGCACTGAGGCGTTAAAAACGAGGTCGTGCGAGATAATGCTAAACAAGATTGCGGCCCTTTCTATTAAAGTGACCATATGATTTGGTATTGTTGGACTTTTGACCGACTTGTGTGGGAGGATGAATATTAATTAGAATGTGTAATATTTTTATTACATTTTGTTTAAGTTAAAAACTGCGATATTTAGTATTCAAAATGTGTATAGGATCTATAATATGTGTGCGACGCTGTAGACGATAACCTACATTCACAGATTGAAAAATAAAAGTCAGAAGAAAGTTTAATACACTTAATTTTATTTGTTAACTTCGTTTGGTATAATTTCTTAAGTTTTATAGTTCGGCCGTTCAGAGAATGCGTTCCTGACACCTATCAGTTAGTCACGACTAGTGATGGGCACAACATAACACTGAGTTCCTTACCGTTCCTCCAAAATGAACCGCCGCGTTATTTTTAAGATTATTTTCGTTTTAAATTGGCGGAATCATTTAAAATTTATATTTTAGTAATTTAAGCGGAAACCAAAAAAAAGTAATATTAATATAATAAAATTGTTTTATTTATTCTTTGTTACAAAGTTACAATCTGTATTTCCATGCAATAAAGTACATTGAACTGAATGTGCGTACAGAATATTAATCAGACTCCGATTCGCTTGAGGAGGTGGTGTCTTCATCATCATCTTCGCCTACATGTATAATTATATTATTATCAATAACAGAATCAATCCTGACATCTCGGTCAAAATGTTCCACAATCAGGTTTTTAGTCTTCTCAACAACCTTTGCCCAGTCATCTCTTGTGACTTCCCCGCAAGCTTCTTTTAATAGGGTCATCATCTTTTTCGTGCTGAATGGCGGGAAAGTATTGTGGCGGGCGGCGTAACCTTTTATTTGAGCCCAGATTAGCTCAATCGCGTTATATTGGCAATGATACGGTGGAATTCTTAGAACGCGATGACCGTACTCCAGAGGCAGTTCATCGATTTCGTATTGCACATTTGCCGCTTTATTTTCTTTAACTAATTTAATTAGCTCTGGTTTTAGCATCTGCATATTTGCGTCAATGCCTTTTGCTTGTAACCAAGCCACCATTTCTTCTTTTTTATTAGCTTGGGTAGGTGGTTTCTGTATTTGAACCAAGTGATAGGAGGCACTATCCATGAATATTACAGAAGGCTCTGGTAGGCTGGGCAAAAACACGTTCTGGAACCACTCTTTAAATGTAGTGGCATTCCTTTCCTCGTGGTAGTCATTTGTGGTTTTTGATTGAAATGCCAGTAACGCGTTCTCCACAAAGCCGTATTTTGCAGAACCTGCGTGGCATATTATCAGACGGGCCCCCTTACCCATTGGTACTTTCGACGTCGACGCTTGTGTATCATCCGTCCAAGAACGGGAAACCGTGTGATTGGCGTTTAGCCATGTCTCGTCAATGAACACGTGGCATTCATTTCCTCGTGGTAGTCATTTGTGGTTTTTGATTGAAATGCCAGTAACGCGTTCTCCACAAAGCCGTATTTTGCAGAACCTGCGTGGCATATTATCAGACGGGCCCCCTTACCCATTGGTACTTTCGACGTCGACGCTTGTGTATCATCCGTCCAAGAACGGGAAACCGTGTGATTGGCGTTTAGCCATGTCTCATCAATGAACACGACATTATCCCATTTGTCAATGTTTTTTTGCTTCTCTCAAAAAACTTATCCGTTTTAAAATTATGTCGTATCGTTCTAATAAAATTTTTCTTTTGTCTGTTTTTTATACGAAAAACCAATATCTTTTAAGATTTTGGTTAAAGCAGTTTTACCGCCGCTAAACAGTCCAGCTTCTCTTAACGATGCCAAAAGCTTCTTCCTGTTGAGATATTCGTTTCTGGAATAGTAACCATATATATGATTTCTGATTGCATCGGCGTCAAAGGTGTCAATATCTGTCACGGGTTTAGTTCTACGTTTCTTCTTCGGAGTACGTAAAATATTATCTTCCGTGCCAGTAGAGCCGAACTTTTCTTTATTAATATTTGTTATCGTTCGTTCTAACTCCAAGCGCCTGAGAGACGCGTTCTTGTACTTGTTCGACAGGTAACAGGGGTCCGCCATTTTACCGCTCCCGCTCAAAGTAATCTTGCAGCTTGATGATTAACTCACGGGCTCCACTTTTCAATGTTTGTCCACGTTTATGCATTATTATGCACCAAAAGTAAAAAGAACGCAATACAAAACACAATCGAAGTCCGATTTAGCGCCGATGTCAGTTTGAAAAGCAGAAACAGTCCATTAAACGAAAGCCGGGTAATCAAATAAAAACAGATCGAAAACACTTGAAGAACGTGGTCTATGCGCACAAAACGACAACAGACGACTGTTTTAGCGTCACAAAATTTTGGGTTACCATTTTCAAACTAAATATAAAAATGCTACTTTCTTTCGCGCGTTCGGTTTGGTCGTAGTTTTATTTTTATATTTAATAAAAGTTATCTTATAGTCCATTATTTTCAAATTCTTAAAAAGAAAAACAAAACGTATTATTTTATAAAGTATAACTGTATAAGAACAGATTACGATACTGTTATTGCCTATTATTGGTAATATAATAACATTCATTGATTATTGATATAATAATGTTGTTTTAATGCTCATCAATTGTTAAAACGGTAAACAACCAGCAAAAATATTTTTATCGTAACTGCAACGCCATTACAAAGTTACGTCGTCAGTTCAATCGGGACGTGTCAGGAACGCATTCTCTGAACGGCCGAACTATAGTCTCACGGGAGTCCCACCAAAATCGGTTTTTATGATTCGAGGATTATGAAACAATTCTATGACAACATTTTTTCGTGGTTTGTAACCACTTTGTTGCACTTTCATTTTCTTAGGTAGTAGTTCCGATGATGTTTCAAGACTAGCATTAGGCAGCGATTTTCATAGAGTAATACTACTCAGTACATGCACTTTTTTACCCTCAGGTACTATCTGAAATTAAAAGAAAGTTGATATTTTTTAAGTCAATGAACATAGAAAACCCAATAGTTGTTTTAAATTTCATTTTCGTTTTATTTTACATTGTTATTCCAAACTTATTGTTTTTCACTTTTATCTTTTCCACAATTACACATATCTACATGAAACTTCACTTTATAAATGTCGTAAGTAAGAATGCGTCGTTCATACAGGTTTTTTTTAAAAATAGTAGTCAAATTTTATACTTAAGTTCAAATATATAAATAATGATATATTGTTAAATCAGTTTTTTAAACACGAATCAATAAGGCGTCTACTTTTTTTTTTTAAATAAAACTAAGTGTACTCGCGCTTCTCTGTATACGATTTTTTTAGTTTTTGTCAAGTGATCGAATCTTACGAATGTGTGCGAGCGTAGTAAAATAGTAGGCGTTAGATATTTATGAATGACATTCAGTGAAAATAATGCATTACCACGCAATCTGAATTTAAATGACAAAAAGGACAGAATGGTAGTGATTTTTTTTAATAAATTTTGCTTCGCCTATATATATATATATATATATATATATATATATATATATATATATATATACATATACTTATTCAGAACCTTCTCTGCAAATTTGACCGCATATTGCAAAATAACTTTGTATAATTACTACCAGAACACCAAGATAGTCTAGCTATATTTAATTTCAACTTATCCAAATTTAAAACAATTTTTTTTATTCTATTCTAAGCCAGCGCTTAACTATAATCCTTCCTGATGGTAAGTGGTGATGTAGTTTAAGATGGTGAAGCGCACTGACCTAACAAAAACCTATTCACTCTTGCCCTGAAGACATCCACATTGTAATCGGATAGAAAGACGGATGTTGGTAACTTATTCTATTTATGCATGATGTGTCAATAATAATTCAATTATCATTTCATCTTTATCAATAATGGTTTCTACCCTTGATGTATGCACATGAAATACAGCGCAGGGACAATGTAATCTAAGAGAAATAATTTTTGGAACCAGTTCAGTAGTTGATTACCGCCTTCATACAAACTCACAAACTAACAAATTTTATCTTTTTATAATATTAATGTCTCTGAAGTATATATAAATTAACAAGTATAGATAAATTAGCTCTCTTATGTTTAACATAATTTTAGCGTAGGTTTTTTAAATCACGTGTAAGGGGTTATTGTAGAAGCGTGCTCGTCGCGACCCCTGCCAGCCCTTTTCATGGCTGCAATTCTACTTAGCTGCGCACCCATGCCAACGAGGGTTAGGGCGTCCCCCCAAGGCGACGCACACCAGCTCGTCCCCGTTGGTGTGGAATGCAGCACGCAAAGCGGCGATGGGGACCGCCACCCGTCACGCACAGCCCGACACGGCGGAAGGTGGAGGATAGAGTACAGAGTTGGCACGTGGAATGTTAGAGGAGGCATGAGAGATAAGACGAATGAGTTGATTGAAATAATAACGAAAGAGAATTAGATGTCGTGTGTATGTCGGAGACCAAACGGAAGGGCAGTGGTACTGAAGAGCTCCCTGGCGGGGCGTTAGCTCTATGGTCCGGAGTCCCGGAGAGCGAGAACGCCTGCCAGGGAGTAGGGGTGATGCTGTCGTCTCGGTTGGTCGATGTTATGACTGAATATAAGGTTGTGAACTCAAGACTTCTCTGGGTTCGCTTTAAATTGGGACTGACGAAGTTATTCCTTTTGGCTGTTTATGCGCCGGTAGCTTCGTCGTCCAGGGCTGAGCTGGAGGAGTTTTGGGAGAATGTAAGAGAAGTTCTAGATTTGGCTAGGGGAAACGAAAGAATTGTTGTGTGTGGTGATTTGAATGGATGGGTTGGTACCGCTCGACCAGGGTACGAGTCGGTGCTTGGAAAGTTTGGCGATAAAAGGGTTAATGATGCTGGTAAGCTTATACTGGCGGTATGCAAGGAAAAGGGTTTTCTTGTCACAAACACAATGTTTAATCACATAAAAATCCATATGTATACTAGAGAAAGAAAGAATGAGAGAAGTATGATTGATTTGTTCCTGGTGGATGACCGACTGCGAAAACAGGTGATAGATACGCGGCTGTTCAGGGGTGCTGACCTGGGAACGGATCACTATCTAGTGATTACTAGATTTAGGGGTATGTACGCGGGTTGGCGCTACCGGACGGCAGTAACAGAACCACAGTCGGTCTGTCGCATCCGAAACTAGAAGCTTCAGGAAGCGGATACTAGGGACAAATATCATTCAAGGGTAGCCGAAAAGCTTGACACCATCGATGGCAGAAAAGAATGTGTGGAAAGAACATGGCAGAACCTTAGGGATGGAATGGTAAGTGCAGCGGAAGAAGTGTGTGGAACAATAAAAAGAGGCAGTAGTAAAAGAAGAGATGCATGGTGGAATGATGAAGTGAAAGAAGCTGTAAAGATGAAGAAGAAAGCATGGTTAGACTACTTGGCCTCTAGTAATGATAAGGATATCAGAGAGAAGATGAAAGAAAGATACAAGCTGCAGAAAGTTCACACGAAAACATTGATTGAGGAAATGCGTGAAAGGTGTAGAATAGAAGCGGACGAAAGGTTGTCGCACAACTTTAAGGAGAAGTCCAAACTCTTTTGGAAAGAGGTTGGAAGGACCCGAAGTGGTGCGACGGCCTTAAGAATGAACAAAGTGCTTTCGAGAACTAATGACGTCCTCACATAAAAATCGGACGTCATGCAGCGATGGAGCGAATTTTATAGAGAAATGTATGCGTGTGATGATCCTAGTGGGGGATCCGGGGATGACGCCGTGACTGGTACGCCAGACCCGGACCTCGATGACACTGAGGTCATCAGTATGAAAGAGATTGAACGTGCGATTCGAAGTTTGAAATGTGGTAAGGCTGCGGGACTAGACAGAGTTACTGCTGAAATGGTCAAGTATGGTGGGCCTCGCGTCTGGGATAGCTTTTATCTGCTGTGCAATTTGTGCTGGCGGACGGAGGATGTCCCGGATGATTGGCGATCCGCAGTCATTGTGCCTTTAAATAAAGGTAAAAGTTCACATTTTGACTGCGGGTACTATCGGGCGATCAGCTTGACCAGTTTAGCAAGTAAAGTCTACTCGAAGGTTTTGATACGTAGGATGCAAGAGAAATCGGAAAGATTTCTATGGGAGGCACAATGCGGATTTAGACCTGGAAGAAGATGCACGTATCAAATGTTTTCTCTCCGCATGATCACGGAAAGCTTCTGGCTGCTAACCAGAAGATTCTGTGCTTTTGTGGATCTTGAGAAAGCATTTGATAAGGTTGTAAGGAAGAAAATGTGGGAACTGTTGCCGGGGTACGGTGTGGATGGTCGATTGCTAAGGGCTGTGCAGTCACTTTACTGTGACTGTAAAGCCTGTGTGCGGGTAGGACATGACCTGTCACCCATGTTTAGCGTCCAAACGGGCGTAAAACAGGGTTGCGTCATATCTTCCTGGCTGTTCATACTGTATCTCGACAGCTGTTTACAGAAGCTGAAAGATAGCTCTTTGGGTGTGAAATAGGGTGACATAAAAGTAAATTGTCTGCTGTATGCTGATGATGCAGTGCTTATTGCACCATCAGAGGCAGAACTGCAGGCATTAGTCACGTGTATGAAAGAGGGATGTGAAATTAAAGGTCTCCGTTTGAATGCTAATAAAACTAAGGTTCTGGTATTTGAAAGGGACGAAGAGAGAACGAAGTGGAAATATGGGTAAATCAGGAATGTCTAGAACAGGTAAATGAAATTGTATACTTGGGGAGTGCTTTTTGCCGGGATGGAAGATGTGATTTAGATGTGGACAGGCGTGTCGCTGCCGGGAACAAAGTCAATGGTGCCCTGACTGCGTTAGTCAAAAGGCAAGGCGTAGTGCGTAGAGTGCACGCCTTGCAATATATAACTCAGTGTTGGTACCGACTTTGTTATATGGCAGCGAAACCTGGGTATGCCAGAAGAAGCATAAAAGCAAGTTGAATGCAGTGGACATGCGATCTCTTCGTAAAATTTGCGGCGTTACAATGGCCGACCGAAAGCGAAACGAAGAGATTCGCAATATGGCAGGTTTGAAAGATGACCTTATCACAAAAATTGATAAGGGCGTGCTTCGATGGTTTGGGCACGTTGAGCGAATGAGTGAAGACCGAATGGTGAAGAAAATATATAGCGCGAAAGTTAATATTAAAAGGTGTCGAGGTAGACCGAGACTAACTTACGAAGACCATGTGAGCAAACTGCACGAAGAGTCATTCATCGAAGGTCAAGAGTACTCGGATACCTAGACGTGCATGTATGAAGAAGATAATGAATCTGAAAGAAGCGAAAGAGGTATGTAAGGATCGTGACACTTGGCGATATGTTCTCTCTGGCTACCCCGTCAGGGATTGTGCGTGATGATAAGTAAGTAAGTACGTGTAAGTAAGTTTTTTGGAACGAAGTTCCTTATCGCATGGTATGAATTTGGCGGATGGGGGTAAGCGAGAAAAAGTGTAAAATGTTTCCGTTACGACCCCCTCTCTATAGTGTGAGCGAGATAAAACAATATCCATCTCCCTCGCACTTTTTCTTATCTTGCCATTAAACATTTATTAACATTTTAAATGACGCTTCATTTTAAAAGGCGCCACTAACCTTATTGTATTTGTTAATCTATAATATACTACGGAAGGAACTTCGTTCCAATCGAGTGTTCCACGATACTCACGCATATTTTTTTAATCAAGTTTACACAGTGAATTGCCTGTTAATTATTCTGTGTACACTTGCTCAGAAACATAGTTTAACACTTTACTGCAAGCCTTTATTAATAAGGGCCACAACCATAAGAGCAGACATAGGTTATATGATCTTTACCATGAAAGGTCATATAATCATAGCGTCGAATTTAGGGAATATGTAAAAAAATATTCAAAAATATTTAAAAGAGTGTGCTCTACAGCCAAGTCTTTGCATTTGAGCAACAAAATTAAGACGGCTTCTAATAAAATTAAAATGAGATGGAGTATAATTAATAGCGAAACTAGTAAAATCAACTCTCGCAATTCAAACTACCAGTTAAGTGTTCATAACAAATTAACCGAATCAGATCAGAACGTTGCAATGGTTTTTGAGAAATATTTTACTGATATTCCGATATTAACCACTAAGTCACTGAATTCTTCGCCTGCCGTCGCCGAATCATTACTTAGATTACAAAGAATTTTACATTTCATAAAGTATCATCAAAAGGTATTTTAAAATATTTTAAAGGAATGGATGTTAAGAAAATTGCGGATCTCTGGGGGATTTCCGTTAAAGTTATTGCATCTATAATATACAACATATACTATACAATCGCGCCTATATAAAAAAATATTATTTTTATATTATTATCGAATCTGGTGTGTTTCCTGATTTATTGAAGTATAGTAAAGTAATACCTTTATTTAAATCTGGTAGTACATTAGGCCCCGCTAATTTTAGACCTATTTCTGTACTACTAACACTTATTAAGATTTTTGAAAAAATTATTCTTGATCAAATGTTAAATTTCTTTAATTTAAATAATTTACTTCATAAAAATCAATTTGGTTTCACAAGGGGTCGCTCGACAACTGATGCCGGTGTTGAGCTGATTAACTATATATTTAATGCATGGGAGAATTCACAGGATGCTTTGGGTATATTTTGTGACCTATCCAAAGCCTTCGATTGTGTTCACCATGAAACATTAATCAGGAAACTTCAACACTACGGTGTAAGAAGTGATGCTCTTAAATTAATTATTTCATATGTAAGTAAGAGAACGCAAAAAGTTGTCATTAACAGTATGAGTTCTTCCGGGTCGATAGTACAAATGTGCGTGCCTCAAGGCTCAATTCTCGGCCCCTTTCTGTTTCTTGTATACATTAATGACTTACCTTACATAGTAGGAGATAACCATGATATAGTATTATTTGCAGATGACACTTTTTTAATTTTTTAATTAAGTCGACAATTGCTAAAATATGACGAAGTAAATAATGCTATATCTAAATTAGTAAATTGATTGAATGTTAATAATTTGCATTTAAATGGCACTAAAACGAAATGTATGAAATTTATGACTCCAAATGTCAAACAATTAAATACTAATGTAATTTTAAATGGGGAGAAACTGAGTCTTGTAGCTACCACCATTTTTCTTGGAATCACACTAGAAGCGATGTTTCCAAGCGGAGCCCCCATATATCAAAACTAGCAAGCAGACTTAGTTCTGCAGCATATGCCGTAAAAAAGATTAGAAGTCTAACTAGTGTTGAAACAGCTAGACTAGTTTACTTTAGCTATTTCCATAGCATAATGTCGTATGGTATTTTGCTATGGGGACACGCAGCTGACACTGAAATTATATTTGTTTTACAGAAGAGGGCAATAAGAGCAATTTATGATTTAAAGCCTAATGAGTCGCTGCGACAAAAATTTAAGGAAATTAATATATTAACTTTGGCCTCTCAATACGTTTATGAAAATGTAATGAGTACGTACACAAAAATAAATGTAGTTTTACAAAAATAAGTGATATTCATTCTGTAAATACTAGGAACAGACACAAGCTAGTAGTACCAGTTACTCGACTCCATCGAGTCAGTAATTCATTCTTGGGGCGATGTATACGCTTTTACAACAAAATTCCAGAAAATATACAAAATTTGACCTTCTTTTTTTTATAGGATAAGGGTGACAAACGAGCACACAGTCCACCTGATGGTAAGTGGTTGCTGCGGTCCATAGACATCTACATCTATCCTCTATTACAATTCAAAATGTAGATGCGTTGTCACCCGTGAGGACTAAGGTGGAAAGCCTCGTTTCCAGTAAAAAGGGCCTCCGGCCACTTGCACTCACCAAGCGAAACGTAGAGGTAAACCACTACTTCACGCTGATATTCTGTGAGGTCGTGGTACCACCCCGGTTCGAGCCGGCCCATCCGTGCGACAGCAAAAGCTGCCGCGTAGTTCAAAGTTCAAAAACTTTATTAAACTGAGTTTGTATAAAAAGGGTTATTATAATATTAAAGAATTTATAGATGATAATAACCCCTGGAAATGAGGTGATCACTACCAAGCTATTTCTAATTTGTTGTGTTGTTAATTTGTGTAACATACATGATTGTAAGCTGAACCAGTGGTAATTATACAAAAGAGTGACTTTCAATAAGTATTATTTATAATCTATATTGAATAAAAAAGTTTCTATTTCTGTTTCTGTTTCAACTTTTTCTGCAATCAGGATGGCGTCATTTTATAACATAGACCTATCCTCCATCTACGTTTTATAATGAGGTGAAAGACATATCTCATGACGGGGAAATTAAATTGTTAGAAAACTGTAAATTTTAATGTTTCTTTCAGAAATATTAGTTATATTTAATATTAATAAAATTAGAAATGGATAAACTAAAATACGGATAATCATAAAAGTAAAAGAATTTAAAATGTGTAAAAAAATTAATGAACACACGACTGAGGTAAGATTGTTTTAGGTCAAAGACATTTAAGTAGTTATTTTTTAAATCTCTTTGTTTTAGGTATATACCTACAGTGAAACCTGGATAACTGGGCCCTTGGGGGACTTGCAAATTTGTCTCACTTAAAGAGGTATTCCACTTACACAGTGTCTCAGATATCCAGGTAAATAAATATGTCTCATGTACAGAGGGTTCATTAATAGAGATGAGAATAGAGATTATTTCAGTTATGGAGATGCGATTATTAAATAATATAACGTATTTTGGAAACATTGTACATGAGTTGTAATCTATTTTAACAATTAAAAAAGCTATTAAACAAAAATATTTGTTTATAAACAATACAAGAATGCATACAAAATGCAATCAAAAATATCTGTTATTTTAGTTTGTCTTTTGCAAGTATCACCTGTAAGATGTTTTTCAATGTTATAAAATCAGATGGGGCATATTATTGTGAGCTGTACAATTGTCAACAAACATCAAAATTTTTCGTTTCTGGGATTTCATTACTTGATTCAATTTCTTCATCCAATCGGTAAAAATAGACGATTTCATCCAAGTTTTTTGATTATTTTGGTAATTCACAGGCAAATTTTAACACTTTTGAAACATAAACATCCGGACCATAACAAAACCAAACTAAAACTGGAGGTCACTTTTACACAATTAGCCAAGTACGGAATTTGCGGGTAGAATAAGAATTAGTAAATAAAACGGTACACAAACTCGCGATACCATCCATACCACCTGGATGATTGGAGGTCCACCACTGTGCGATTTAGAAGAAGTTTTCTCCCTCGCACAACTGCCGTGTGGAATCTAGTACCTCCAGCGATATTTCCGGACCGATACGACTTAGGAACCTTCAAGAAAAGAGCTTACACCTTTCTAAAAGACCGGCAACGCATCTGCAATTCCCCTGGTGTTGCGGTTGTTCATGGGCGGCGGTAGTCACTTCCCATCAGGTGAGCCGCATGCTCATTTGACCCCTCTTCTATAAAAAAGCACAAAGTATAATCTTAGTATAAGAGGTAAAACATACTCGCTGTCTCAATTATAGAGGTAATTATGACGAATAAAATCGCAAGAACTAATCCCTAAAATATAGTCTCAGTAAAAGAGGTAAAATACACTTGCTGCCTCGATTATAGAGGTAATTATGAAGATAAAATCGAAAGAACAAATCCTTGTCTTGTCAAATTCAGTGCTAAAGTGTCGGGACATAAGCAAGAATTTCAGCTATGGAGGTTTTTCACTTATCCAGGTCCCACTTAACCATGTATCACTGTACATAGATTTGAAACCGAAATACTTTTACTTAAAACGCAACTTTTCGATGATGATGACAGTCTGTGATCATCGTCGTGACTAATAAGTTCACCTCAGTCCCAACTAGTGATTTCTGGGAAATATAAGATTATTAGCCCTCAGCAGCCTAGCTTACATTTTGTGAGTTAAATAAATAAATAAAGGGAAAAGTGGGTAAAAAGTTTGTAAGCACTTACTTTGAGAATAAAAGGATGGTATGGCATTTATTTTCAATTTTTTCTTCAGCGCTTTGGCACCAGTTGCTAAATTCTCCGCTCTATAATGTATCGGCAAACTGCTAAATATTTTGTAATATTTCCAAAAAGAACATAAATCTATTTTTACTTAAACTCTTCATTTTTAGAAAACCGAAAGAACAAAAAATTTGTACCATTTTACTCGTAGAAGTAACAAAACAAATTCAGAAATAATTTTAACGACAAGATTTTAAGGTGGAAGCTCCAGGGTGGCCCGCGAAATTCAAATTTTCTTGCGTTTTTTGGAATTTGCGGGTCAGGGTCAGGTTGTATGTTTAATAAAATATGATTCGCGACCGTAATGAATATGTGTTTATAACCTGACACTGACCTGCAAATTGCAAAAAAACGTTAGAAAATTTAAATTTCGCGGGATACCCAGGCGCTTTCACCTTAAGCAGATCGTAAATATAATTTTCACCATATTGCATAATGATAATGAAGACGTCACAGTGTTTTCATCTAAACATTTTTAAATACTTTCTTAGCTCTAACTTTTAAAGTAAATTATATCTAATGACTTAAGAAAATGAAATAACTATATAAAATATACTGCAGAAACAAAAATAAATACAATTTTGTAGGTTGTAATTATGTAAATAGTAATTTAGAATTGTTGAGCTACATCAGAACTTCCACCATAAAAATATTTTTGATGCTTGCAATCCATTAGACAGAGACGCAATCCAGAACCTCTCAAGTAGTTCAATTTTTAGCAGGGCTGTATTAAAAACTGGAGTTTATGTTAATGGAACTGCGTTATTGTTTTCGCGGAATCAAATTGTCTAGTGGATTTTCTTTAATGGAACTGAGTTATTTTTTGCACGGATTCTAGTGCATTATATTTTATATATCTTTGGATTTTTTATATTAAGATTTTCGCTCGGATGCTTGTTCTTTAAGCCATGTCTTCATTTCATTCGGGATCTTCGTTTTTAAGGATTTTTCAATTGGCGTGGGTATATTTTGGCGGCCCATGGCGGCCTTTTTGGTTTGGTGACCTCTATCAAATCTTTTGTTCATTTACATAAACCAAATCACCATCACAAGTTACACGATAAATAAAACTTTATGATCAAAATGAGTGTTCGTTAGTCCAAACGTACCATTTTAGTGGTGGCACTTCACAGTCGACTCTTTATCGTTTGGTGGCCAAATTTGAAACGAACGGTTCGGTAAACAATCAGCCAACACCCGTACGTTCAAGGAACGCAAGATCGGCCGAGAACGACCTTTCCCAGACTTTAACTTGCGAATTTTGCATCGGGATTTAGGCCTTCACTAAGGCGGTACAAGATCCAACTGACCCAGGAGCACAAACTAACTAGAAACACTCTGCCCAGGAGCTCAAAGTTCATGACCATAGACAACGCCGTTTGTTCGCTGACTGGGCTTCGAATCGTTTAGAAGAAGCCCCAATTTTGGCCGAAAAATCATGGTTAGCGACGAGGCGCATTTTCCACGTTTTACTCTAAGTCCCTTTTTCCTGTCTACGCATTTTTTTGATATGGACTCGTACGGTCGCAATTTTGCCAGTCTGATATATTTTTGTTAAGCTAGTCAGATTAATCGATTTAACAAAAAAGAAAGGTAAGTTCAATCGTATTCAGATATTGTTTTCCTGTTCTTATGCAATTATTTAAACTATTAAGATGTGTGTGCAAAGTTTTGAAGTCGGTTATTTTATTGGAAAAAATTATAAATATGTAAATTAATTGAGTTTCAGCGGAAACTTAACCGCGGGCAGGTTATTGCTGTTATATTGATGTTTAAGTATTGGTCTGTAGTTTACGCATGTGAACTATTAGTAACTGATGTACCTAAAAGCTTTTTTTTATAGAATAAGGGTAACAAGCGAGCACACAGCCCACCTGATGGTAAGTGGTTGCTGTGGCATATGACATCTACATCTATCCTCGTTTGCGAATCAAAGTGCAGATGCGTTGTCATCCATGAGGACTAAGATGGAATGCCTCTTTTCCAGTAAAAGGGTCTCCGGTTCTCTACACTTACTATACGAAAAACAGCTGCATTAAGCTGCTATTTAACGCTGGTATTCCGTGAGGACGTGGACGCATTCGTGTTACAACTATACAATTAATATTCGAGGGTGCGTTTTTAAGTTCGCGGAATGGGTAGGTTGGTAATAAGTGGGGACGTTTTTTTTGCATCCTTTCCTTGTGGCCGGATTTGCTTCTCGCCGGAAGATCCCAGCGTTGTTACCGATTCCGTTCCTGATGTGGTACTTCAGGCTATGGAACTTTTTATTCCATACTCTGTGGTGCCCATGGGAGGCAGATCCCAGAAGGCTCAGAAGGGCTAGAACCCAAAGCCGTAAAGCCAGTTATAAAAAAAAGCAGATCCCAGATATGGTTTGGTCTATGGAGTGTAGAGTAGAAGGAGAACCATCTTATAAGGTGCGAAAGTTGAAAAAGTGTCCCACTATATACTGAAAATAGAGGTTCCAAAACCTACCACAATAGCGCTGGCGTCTGAAAAACTACGATATGAATATAGCTGTTGTAGACGGAGTGAAGTCAGCTGAATTCAAATATTTAAAAAAATTCATGACTAGAGTAGTTAGTAAAATGCCAGCATACAAAACCTCAACTATTTACGTAGTACAAAACCAAGCGGATCGGTCGGGCCTTGTTTATTTCTCCATCTTATTCTAATTAATTTTGGCGCTTTTTTTTAATTTATCTTATGCTACTGTAGCGCCACCCTTATTGGACGCGTTTTTAACGACACTTTTCATATATAGAGATGGTCCTCCTTCTACTCTACACTCCATAGTTTGGTCGCTCCTGTAAAATAGCATCACGCTATAAGCAGGAGTGCTACCGGGCCTGGGCTGACGCATCAAGGTCTCGTGATGTAAACACCAGCGCTCTTAAAAAGAAGAATAAAACTCTTAAGAAGAATATAAATTTAATTAAAAAGAAGAAGACCTCTAGGTCCTTCAAAAGCGTCATTGCAAAGGCAAGGTCTGAGCACATCGGAAGAATTGGCGAGAAACTAGTTCGCCTGCCTTCGTGAGCCCGTGCATTCTGGTCTCTCGCCAAGGCTGTCCAAGGGAACTTCTGTCAGCCATCTCTTCCATCTCTGCACAGAGAGGACGACTTACTGGCCCATGCCGCAAAGGAGAAAGCCGATCTGTTAAGCTCTCTCTTTACGTCCAACTTGACTCTAGATGAAGGGGGGAATACACTACCGACCATCCCGCGGTTTGAGTGCTCCGTGTCGGATGTGCGGTTTACACAGCTCTCGGTTCACAAAGCACTCGTCTCTCTGGACGTCAGCAAGTCGAGTGGGCCTGATGGAGTCCCTCCCATTGTGCTGAAGACGTGTGCTCCGGAGTTGGCACCGGTTTTAACGCGTCTTTTCCTGTACTCCTACTCCCAAGGCGTAGTCCCGAATTCATGGAAGAAAGCTTTGGTCCACCCTAAAAACGGCGACCGCTCAGACCCGTCCAACTATAGGCTTATCACCATTACCTCCTTGTTATCCAAAATAATGGAATCCATTATAAACTGCCAGCTCATGAGGTACATCGATCTGGTGATCTTCTGGTCTACCTGACTCATAGATGGGCGGAGGCAGTAGAGTCCAAGGGGGAGGCATTGGCCGTTAGTTTGGACATAGCGAAGGCATTCGATTGGGTCTGGCACAAAGCGCATCTTTCGAAGCTTCGTTCCTATGGGTTTCCCGAGAAATTGTGCAAATGGGTCACCAGTTTCCTTGCTGATCGGAGCATCAAGGTCGTAGTAGACGGTGCATGCTCTGATTTCAAGCCTATCAACGCTGGTGTTCCACAAGGCTGCGTGCTATCACCACCGCTGTTTTTGCTGCATATCAATGATATGTTGCAAACTGGTAACATTTATTGCTATGCAGACGACAGGACTGGTGGTGCCTTATATACCGTCCGTGCCAATATTTCTCGGGAAAACGTCACCGAGTACTGGGGCAAACTTGGATCTGAAGTCGAGTCTTTGCTGAACAAAGTCTCGGATTGGGAGCTACTAAATCTAGCCCAGTTCAATTCCCAGAAGACACAAGTTTGCGCGTTTATCGCTAAAATAACCCCTTTGTCGTATCTCCTCAGTTTCAAGGCACTCCCCTTGCTGCCTCAGCTAGCATCGGAATCCTCAGCGTCGACATATCGAATAGTGTGCAGTTTCGTGGTCACTTGGAAGGGAAGGCCAAATTGGCCTCTAAAAAGCATGACGTGCTCAGCACAGCGACACAGTATTTCATGTCGGCACATCGCTTGCAACTTTACAAAGCGCAAGTTCGGCCTCACATGGAGTACTGTTCTCATCTCTGGGCCGGGGCACCCCAGTGCCAGCTCCTTCCCCTTGACCGCATCCAGCGCAGAGCGGTTCGAATCGTCGACGACCGAGTTCTTTCTGATCGGCTCAATATACTGGCACTGCGTAGGGATGTTGCATCTCTTTGAATTTTCTATCGAATTTACCACGGGGAGTGCTCTGAGGAATTGTTCGGATTAATTGCAGCCGCCAAATTTCACGAACGCACATCGCGTCAAAATTCACCATACCATCCTCACCATCTGGATGCTTGGCGGTCCACGACTGTGCGTTTTACTAAGAGTTTTCTTCCTCGTACATCTTTTCTGTGAAATTGTTTACCACCGGCGATTTTTCCGGACCGATACGACTCAGGAAACTTCAAAAAAAGAACTTACACCTTTCTAAAAGGCCGGCAACGCTTCTGAAATTCCCCTGGTGTTGCGGTTGTTCATGGGCGGCGGTAGTCACTTACCATCAGGTGAGCCGCATGCTCGTTTGCCCCCTCTTCTATAAAAAACATCGCTGAATTACGTGCTAATCAAGCAACTCATTATTAGTATAAATACCGGGTTTTATTGTAGTTAGATCATTAGTCTTTGAGTTATCGTCAACCAGACAAGTCAATCGGTAAGAAATTGTGAAATATGGAGAAAATCGAGTTCCGTGCCGTTATAAAGTTCCTTACCAAGCGCGGAAAATCAGTTCAGACTATACTGAGCGACATGTCATCCCTTTACGGAGACTCTTGTTCAAGTAAAACTATGGTTTACAAGTGGCATACCCTTTTTAAACAAGACATAAAGTTACTTGAAGATGACCCACGGCCATTCAAAAACTCGAAAAATTAATATTAGTAGATGCCCGCCTAAAGAAAAAACAGCGCGCAGAAATGGTTGGAGTATCAGATACAACCATTTTCAAAATTCTTCATGATCATCTTGGTATGACTAAAGTCAGCGCAAGATGGGTGCCTAGAATGCTCACGCCGCCTCAAAAGAAACAGCGCGTGGAGTGTTCTCGTGCATTTTTGGACCTTTGTATGGAAGACAAAGATAAATTGTTGGCTCGAATTGTTACTGGTGATGAATTTTAGGTTCATCATTATGAACCTAAGTTCAAATAGGACTCTATGCGGTGGCACAAAAAAGTACACCATCTCCCAAGAAATTTAAGGTGGCGCAATCGGCTGGGAAAATCATGGCGACAGTTTTTTGGGACTCAGAAAGAATCCTATTGATTAATTATAAAGGTAAAGGTGTCTCCATAACCGGAAATTACTACGCTTCAATCCTAGAACAATTGAAGGAAGCCATAAAGGAGAAAAGAAAGGGAAAATTGGCCGAAGGAATCCTTCTTCTGCACGACAACGCGCCTGTTCACAAGTGCCATGTTGCGATGGCTGCCCTGCAGAAGGTGGGCTTAGAAATTTTGCCACACCCAATAGGGTACCACTATAGGGTAGTCCTGACCTGGCCCTGGCAGTGATTATTATTTATTTCCAAACTTAAAAAAAAAGAACTTCGTGGGAAAAGTTTTTAAGTGATGAAGAAGTGAAGGAAGCAGTTTCGGCGTATTTTTTAGATAAAGACAAATCATTTTTTTGAGGGTATACATGAGTTAATTGAAAGGTCTCAAAAATGTATTAGGGTAGCAGGTGAATATATTGAAAAGGAAAAATAAATTTGGATTTTTATTTCCACTTCTTACCCCCTGTTCCGAGAACTTAAAAACACACTCTCGTAGCTGTAGCATGGCTCTACCACATTTAAGCTCCGATGACGTCTTGAGATACTAAGGCCAAGAACGCACTAGCGGCGGGCCATGATGCGGCGTGCCGTTACGGCAGGTCGCAGTATGTGGTCTGCCGCAACGGTACACCGTATTCCGGCTAACCGCATCCACTCGGTTCTATTGGATTCACTGCAATCGTCAGTGCTTCGAGAAAAATTGGACATAATGGACATCGAAGAATTTGCTGCAGTTATTTATTTATGATTCTAGTGTGTTCGATTGGAATCAAATCGGATTTTGATTTTTCTTTAAGGGAATCAACATGCCTGGCTTGCGGCTAACCGCACCGAGTGCGTGGAGGGGCTGCGGCGCACCGTATCATTCAACCGGTGCGGTTGACGGCAGGCCGCAAGTCAGTGTGTCGATATCATGCTGTTTCATATAAAAATCGAAGTAAGGCCTGCCGCACGGCCAGCTGCTAGTGCGTTTTTGCGCTAATACTAAATTAATTACGATTGTTCTAATAATTGACTTCTTTGATAACCATGTAGTCTACTGGTCAAAGTATCTAGCTAGAAAGCTGTTTGTCCTAGGTTCAAAATCACACATTGTTTTGATTGTCCCTATGTCTGTTGAATCTTTTATTTCATTTACTGGCGCCGAAATTAATCATTAAGCTCGGATATTGTCTCACCACATGTTATATCTACTGCAGAAAATACTGTGATATGTATTAAGTACTAGATGTAACAGTAAAATTAGTCGATTGTGTGACGATAAGTTATGGCTGATGGGCCTGTATCTCCCATTGTCGTCCCACTTACTTCTCCAGTAAATCCTAGATTTTACAAATTGTTTGCGGACGACACTTTCACAGTTTTACCATCAGTCAAAGTACTTTATTAATGACTGTAAGTAACCTACAACCTTCAAATCAAATTCATTTCACAATGCAGTTGGGAAGTCTGTCTCCTGAAGCACAGTTAGTACCTAACCTATATTTAAAACACAGGGCTTAAATCATTGCAAAACTTAGATCCGGGCATATTATAGAAAATTCGCTTGAGAAGCCTTAGGATTATGTAAAAACAAACTACGAACTTTGCGAAGATTTCTGGACTGTCAGTGATTTGCAGACTTCTTATTTACAAACGTAGCATCCATCTGAGGAACTAAGCCAAGAGGAAGTGAAAGCCGTCACAGCTAAGCAATAGTAATTTCTTGAAAGTGTTGGCTTAGGGATGAGCTATGGCCATAACAGCGTTAACAATAGATCATACTAGTTGCAGTAATAGTGGTAAGAACTGGATGACTGCTCGGAAAAAGAACCCACATAGTTGGCCCGAGATGGCCAGCTTTATGTGGCTTACAGCTTATGTGTAAGAGTCGTCGACTGCGGCGAGATAGGTGTTCTCTCTTCCTAACGCCGCATTTTTGATTTCCATTGTTGAACGGCTTTTAATCGGGACAATTTATGCGTGCACAACTAGATACTCCACCTTAGAGATTGTAAGGAGCATTGCTCCTAATATTTGTTGTAAAAAAGGAGTTTTATGTTACGGGCCGTGTCCAGCCCTTAAGACCCTTGTCGACTCAGGCACTTAATTCTGCAGCATAAATTTGCATTGTCACTCATTTCACATGTACACATTTTCAACAGTGGTAGAGCCACGCGGCAGCTTTTGCTGTCGCACGGATGGGCCGGCTCGAACCGGGGTGGTACCACGACCTCACAGAAAACCAGCGTGAAGTGGAGGTTTACCTCTGCGTTTCGCTTGGTGAGTGCAGGTGGCCGGAGGCCCTTTTTACTGGAAATGAGGCATTACATCTTAATCCTCACGGGTGACAACGCATCTACATTTTGATTTGTAATAGATGTAGATGTCTATGGGCCGCAGCAACCACTTACCATCAGGTGGACTGTGTGCTCGTTTGTCACCCTTATCCTATAAAAAAAAATGTCCAAACCGCCAAAGCACTCCTTTTAAATCCTGGTAATAACATCTTGAAAACCTCTAACACACTTCTTAATAAACTCACTACATCATTAATTTTACTTTCATGCTTCTTCTGATACAACTTTCATTATCACACAATTAAGATCTAATTATTAAAGGGACAAACAAAACATTGATTAACACATGTTCCGTACCTAAAAACAAAAAACGTAACTCCTGAGGAATCACTTTGTTGTCCATTTGTTCGTCTGTCACGCTGATATTCTTTTTTTTATAGAAGAGGGGGCAAACGAGCATGCGGCTCACCTGATGGTAACTGACTACCGCCGCCCATGAACAACTACAACACCAGAGGAACCAGGGGAATTGCAGATGCGTTGCCGGCCTTTTAAAAAGGAGTAGGCTCCTTTTCTTGAAGGTCCCAAGTCGTATCGGTCCATAAAAATCGTTGGTGGTAATCGATTTCACAAGGAAGTTGTGCGAGGAAAAAAAAAAACATCTTCTAAATCGCACAGTGGTGGACCGCCAATCATCCAGATGGTGTGGATGGTATCGGGAGTTTTGCCGCGATGTGCGTTCGTGAAATTTGGCGGCTGGGATTATTCCGAAAAATTCCTCAGAGCACTACCCGCGGTAAATGCGAAAGAAAATGCAAAAGGATGCAACATCTCTTCGCAGCGCCAATGAATTGAGCCGATCGGAAAGGACTCGGTCGTCGACGATTCGAGGCGCTCTGCGCTGGATGCGGTCAAGTGGAAGGAGCTGGCACTGGGTATCCCAAGCCCAGAGATGGAAAAAGTATTTCATGTGAGGCCGAATCTGCGCCTTGTAAATTTGCAGGCGTTGTGCCGACATGAAATACTGTCCCGCTCTGCTGAGTACGCCAAGCTTTTTAGAGGCCAATTTGACCTTTTCTTCCAAGTGACCACGAAACTGCACGTCACTCGATATGTCGACGCCGAGGATTCCCATACTGGCCGAGGCAACAGGTGGAGTGCCCTGAAACTGAGGAGATACGACAAAGGGGTTCTTTTTAGCGGTAAACGCGCAAACTTGTGTCTTCTGAGGATTAAACTGGACTAGATTTAGTCGCCCCCAATCCGAGACTTTGTTCAGCAAAGACTCGACTTCAGACAAAAGTTTGTTCCGGTACTCGGCGACGTTTTCCCGAGAAATATTGGCACGGCCGGTGTATAGAGCATCACCAGTGCTGTCATCTGCATAGCAATGAATGTTACCGGTTTGCAACATATCATTGATATGCAGAAGAAACAGCGTAGGTGATAGCACGCAGGTTTGTGAAACATCAGCGTTAATAGGCGCTATTCTGTAAGAGCGTGGTCATACCCCGGTCGAGCCGACCCATTCATGTCACAACCACAACACAGCTGCAGCATGGCTCCACCACGTATAAAAATATTACTCATCATTGTTAATTTACGGCATTCGTGTATCGGTGTCGAAAACAAGCAATCGTCGAAACTAGATTCCTTGGATGGATGAACTATCTACATACATATTCAAGTTTATTCAGTTTTTTGACACATTGTGACTTCCCACAATAGTGACGTCATGAGTTCACTCGTAATTTTTTCTTGTCATGTCTACCATCCCTGCTAAACACACATCCTAAATAAAGAAACTCAACCACTTGCTCAACCAAGTCTTTCACATATAGTTATAATTTCTTCTCTTTCAAAATCACCACCATTACCTGTTCACTTTCATTCGCCTTTCTTTTAATGCTACATTCATTAAAGTAACCAGCATTTTGAAAATCGTTCTAAAGTGTACTTATTTTAATATCTCAAATAAAGATCGAAAAACGGCTGTAGCCGTTTTTCGATCTTTATTATACATAAGACATCTCGTTTCGCACAGTAATAATTCTCGGCTGTTCACACTTTTATTTGGCAGTTACTAGTTTCATTCAGTTCAGTGATTATTTCTTGCATGATTTTAAGAGAAACAATTTAGTACTTTAAAAAAATATATTTTGTTAACAAAAACATACAGTGTTCACTTATGTCCTAGATATAATCTGTAATAAGTCGCAACGAAAATTTGGTAATTTAAATTATAAGATTTATATTCCCTTAAACATGTATACACCTTAAACAACAAATCCTTACTGCATATTATCACACAAGATATGTATTTCACAGTTGACATATTTAAAATATCGCTATATCTAAATATGTTAGGCCAAGCACCAGTCTACAAAAAGTAAAAAGAATTCAGACATTACTAATAACCAATGGCAAGCAGCTTATACAATCCTTAACGTAATATTAAGTATATAGATAAGAAAAAATAAATGCAGATAAGAATAAATAATAAAAGTAAATAAGTTCTTATTTGTATGAAATGTAGAAAAAATACAAAATATAAATTCAGTTAATCATAATACAATATTACACCAGTAACTTCTTAAAGATCTTCTGAAGCAATCTGCAACAAAAATATTGAAACGTTTCATAAAAACAGTTAAAAAAAATAATTAAAGCAACCTTAAGTCATAAGTATGTTATTATAATACGATATAACCAGCTGGCTCGGCAGATGTTGTTCTACTCTGTCTTAGAACATAGATCCACTCATAGGGTCAAGATTATGTGATTCTCTTTTTATACCAACACATTTGTGATTATGAATCATATTGGTCTATAGATCTATAAATATAGAATTTGTTAATAACATGTCTACAGCGCCACCTATTTTCACCTATTTAGATCACCTATTGGATCTCTTCGTCATGACATGACATCGCATTGCTATACACCATCGCCATGACTTCAATCGGTCAAATCGTTGATAAGTTACACGACCACTAACAGACACACCAGCTTTTATAAACACAAAGGTAAAATAGATAACGCGGAGGCTAGACGAAAGGCCGGAAGGACGGCTCGCGTGTTTGTTTCCACACAACAGAATACTTTTATATATAGGTTATGGTTTCCACACTCCACACGTAACAAATATTTGTATAGCTTACAAATAATCACTCCAGACGTGTGTAATCGTATATCGTAACTAATGTATGTGAAGCTCCTTTATGTTATAAAAGCATTTTTTACAGTACAGTAGCATTTTAAACCGTTCAAGCAGGCTTCAAAATGTTTTCTTTTTGTATGAAATGAAAAATGTTTATTTGTCTCAAAATAGTTACATGTTTTATAAATGAGACATCCCCAGTAAGTAATTGATAATACTTGTGTTGGGGCTATCTCGCTCTTTCCCTTAATTATTAACAATATTGAGACTATTATACAAAAGTTAAGTAAAAACAAAATTTATCAAGAAAAAAATAACAGTAAGTGACTTATAAAGTAATTATTAGCTCTTTGTGTAACTGTAGTTGTACGCCTGGGTTTGTGCCATAGAAATATTAAAAAGAGGAGAAGTGGCAAGGGGGCGTGTCTGTGTCCGCACGATATGATCAAAATGCTCAGGTTCTATTCAAATGGCCGTCTTTGCGTATTAGTATACTTTCAACCGTAATCGTGAAACAATATCAGAATGCCATGTTATTCAGTGGTTTCTTGTAAAAACCGAACCCAAAACAAAATCTTTGTAGATCATGGAATCACTTACCATAAGTAAGAACAAGTATTTTACTATCTTTATCTTTAAAATCATGAAAAACAACAAATCGTAAAATATTTTATGCTCTTAATGCGTTATTTTTGTTTTCAAATATCACTGCAACGGTACTATTTTGTAGTAAATACATTGCTCCTTAACCACTACTTATGTATATCGCTAAGCGACTGAACAAGCAATGTAAATATGACAAAATGATACTTTATTTATAGGGATGCATCATGTAGTACGGCCACTGTATCTTGCGATGACTTAGTGTTGTGCTTGCGCAGATTTACTAACGTATGCTATCGACAACAATGTCGATTAGCGAATTGCTATTATAGTTTATTCTTTCAATTTGTCAAACGTTTCAGCCCGGTGGGAAGACTGATGTGACATAATGGTATTTAATTATTTTTGATTATTTTCACCGTTTAGTACAGTGTATTCGTAACTAGCGATCATAAAGTAAGTTGCTTAAATAATTAGGTTAATCATCGGTGAAGTGTTTTTGGTTTAATTATAGTATATTATGCCTTATCTTCTTGTTAATTCCATACTTTTATGTTTTAAAAAGCTTCGAATGCGTTATTATACCTAATTGGCATGGTTCAGAATTCAGATAATATTATAATAGTGATTTTTGCTAAAAATAAGTCAACATGATTCTCCTGGCTATTTATTTGTTATGCATGAGGGTGTGTTTGTTTTCATATATTTAACAATATCTTAACCAACCAGGGGTTTTTAACAAAGGCTTGCCAGGTACATGGTGAGGTTAAGAAATTGCGTAGGACATATGTAAATGATAAATAAATTATTATCGTACATTTTCAGCTACCCAAAAGATGCTAATTTAAAAAAGAAATGAATTGATGCCACAGGAAGGCCACCAAACTGGTTCCCTACAAAAACTAGTAATATATACCAAAATACCTACTTTCTCAATACGCTATGACAATCTAAACCGACATAACCGGATTTTATTTATTGTATTTGTTAGGTAGGTTAGGTACTTAATAATTTACGTTTAGCTACATATTGTTTATTTTTATTATATAATTTCCTGTGCATATCGTTTTTTATTTATTTTATTTTCAATTTTAGTGCAATTTTAGTATAAATGGAAGAGAATCGATAACTTTCCAAATTAGTCAATCACTAATGTATATGTAAAATAAATGGCTTTTGTTTTTAAAATGCACAGGACAACGATAGCGACTGATATTTTTGTGTGAGTAAGTAGTACGGTGCATGGTAAATGCACGCTGTTTCTGTAGGGATACGGTTTATAATTGATTGTGTAGTACGTTCTGATTTATAAAATGCGGGTGTGTGCGCGACTGCGTATCTATTGCTTTTACTGATCTGCAAGTGTAGTAGTAGGCGGGTGGTAGGGGCCAACTGGAGACACCGGATTTCGATACATTTTCAACTACCGGGCATATCTCCTTCTATTATTATATCTATGGTTTGTGCTGTTGAATGTGTGTGTGTGTGTGTGTGTGTGTGTGTGTGTTTGTGTGTGTGTTTGTGTGTGTGTGTGTGTTTATGTGTGTGAATGTGTGTCTTCTTTGAAGTGCCGGTGTGTTCGAAATGCATGCAATAGATTAAGCTCGGTAAGTACATACATTATTGATAAGAAAGAAGTTATGCTAAGCTAAGCTAAGCAAAGCAAAAAAAAAATTTTTTTTTTTGCTTAGCTAAGTCTATCTAAAATTTGTTCGGTTTCTTAGTATGTTAAGGTTTTTAACCACTCAGTTATTAACTTTTTGCACACGTGTGATACCTCATGGTGGAACTTTAATTTTACGTTTATTTTATTATAAATGTAGACTGATTGGGTTGAATATTGACGCCGTGCAAAAGCGGTTCGGACCCTTAGGGAGTAAGCCACTATATTTTTTCGTCTCCTCTCTTGACTGTCTTGGTTAAATGGAATAGATTTTCGTAAGTATAGGATCGTAATTAAGTAATATAGTTTTCTAATTGAGAGTAAGCCACTGATTCTATATAGATCGTCGGTGGGGTATCTGTATGGTTTATAGTACATTACTTTTATAAGTGATCTTTGGGCTCTTTCTAACTCAAGGAATTTAGTTTTAGTGGCTCCTCCCCAGACTGGTAAACAATATGTAAGAACTGATTGCGTAAGCATAATATAGATGCTATTTAGTGTCTTCTGAGGCATCACATATCTTAGATTTTTAAAAATCCATATAAATTTGCGCACCCGTGACGTAACAATCTCAATATGCGAATGCCAAGTTAAACACTCGTCAACTATAATTCCCAAGTATCTTGTGGACGTTATATGTTTAAGGACCTGGCAATTACAATTATGGTCCAAGTGGTCCACACACGTGTGTATTCTAATTTTAAAATTAAGGCCTGGTTTAGACCTTAAACTAGGAGAAAAACAAATGAAGTTCGTTTTAGTCACATTAAGGGTTAGCAGATTGGCTTTGAGCCATCTATCTATAACAACTAATCCTTGCTCAGCATTATTGCACACTTCTTCCCACGATTCCCCAATGTAAACGATGGCCGTGTCATCCGCGTAGGAGAAGGTCTTCCCACCACTGCTTCGTAAGTTGCATAGTTCATTAATATACACTAGAAACAGTGATGGGCCGAGAACCGAGCCCTGTGGGACTCCGTAAACAATGTTTTCCTCCTCACTAAGTAAGTTATCTATTTTAACTTGCTGTCTCCTACCTCGGAGGTAGCTGTCAAAGAGGGAGAGGGCTTTACCTCTTATCCCTATACCTTCAAGTTTCTGCACAAGGATGGGGACAGATACAGTGTCAAAAGCCTTTTTCAGGTCTAGAAACACCGTAACGCATTTATAACCATTGTCTACCTTATTAACGATTTCAGATGTTAACGCAATGATCGCATCCTGAGTTGACCTTCCCGGTCTAAAACCGTATTGTGAATCTGAAATAATGTTGTACTTATTTAAATAACTTACTAGCCTTTTGTTTAATATTTTTTCTATTATTTTTGAAAGGGATGTTAAGACAGATATCGGCCGATAATTGTTAACATCACTCTTGTCCCCATCTTTGTGCACGGGCGTAATTATAGAACGTTTTAGCGCATCAGGAAATACACCCGTTTCGAAACACATATTAATCAACTGGCTAATAAGAGGAACGACTAGTTCTCGAGATAATTTAAGGAAACCCACAGGTATGCAATCCCACCCCGAAACACTTTCTGAGTCAAGTGATCCAAGTATGCTATCCACTTCTGCAGGATCTGTCTCCAGTAGGTAGAACGAGTTAATTTGAGATAGTGAATTTAAGTAAGTGACAGATCTAGATGCTCGTCCAGTTAGGGTTATGATTTCATCCGCAAGTTTTTTTCCAATAGATGCGAAGAATTGGTTTACACGGTTTAAAGAGTCAAAAGGATCTGGTGTGATATGCAGTAAGTGTATACTAGTCGTCTTGGGTTTTTTATAATGGGTAATGTCATTAATTTTACGCCAGAGTAGTTTAGGATTTTTTAATGAATTTAAAATCTGATTTTTATGATACTGTCGTTTTAGTTTTTTAATAAGATTAGAACAATACTACTCTGTGTAAAAAGTATCGGGAATATGTCAATAAAAAGACCCGCGTAAAAGAGGTCGTTCTAATTTTCTGCCGACTTCCAAAAAGGAGACGGTACTCAATTCGGGTGTATGTTTTTTTTGTTTTTGTTTTCTTTTTTTTTATGTGTGTTACCTCATAACTTTGTACTGGGCGAACCGATTTCGATGATTCTTTTTTTATATGAAAGCTGATAGTTCTCGTGTGGTCCCATATGAATTTGATCAAGGTCAGATCAATGGTTATTGAGTTATTCTTAAATAACCTATATTGAAGTCGGCTGTACAAAATTTTTAATTTTAAATTCTTTTACTGCATGTTGGTAGCACTGTACTGATTTAAGCGCAGTTTGAGCGGGATCTGTCATTTAATTTGTTTTAAACTACACTTTATGTTGGTCATAGTTTTGAGTTCTCGGCGATTTTTACAATGCAAAATATTGTTGAACAAAGAGTGTGCCTTAAATTTTGTGTTTCGAATGATATTTCATGTGGTGAATCACTTAAAATGTTGCGAAATACCTACGGCGAATCGTGTATATCGAAAACAAGGGCTTATGAATGGTATAAGGCTTTTAAAGAAGGCCGAGAAGTAGTAGTAGACTTGCCTCGTTCTGGTAGACCTTCAACCGCTACGACCAAAGAAAACATCGACAAAATCAAGAAGCTAGTGCTCGAAAATCGACGTATGAGTCTGAGAGAGTTGGCTAGTGAGGTGAACATATCTTTTAAGTCCGTCCACAACATTCTCATTGACATTTTAGGCATGAAACGCGTCGCCGCTCGACTAGTTCCAAAAGAGCTCAATTTTGTTCAAAGAGCGCAGCGAAAGCATGTCGCTGAAAACCTGGTTTCCCGAGCTTCTACGGATCCGAACTTTATGAAACGTATAATAACTGGCGACGAGACATGGGTTTATGAGTACGACATGCAAACAAGCCAACAGTCTTCAGAATGGCGTCTCGAAAACGAGCCGAAACCCAAAAAACCGCGGCAAAGACGCTCCAAAATCAAGGTGATGCTGACAGTTTTTTTTGACTATCGTGGTGTGGTTCACTCCGAATTCCTTCCAAAGGGAGAAACAGTGAATAAAGAATATGATTTAGGCGTCATGAAGCGTTTGCGTGAGAGTATTCGCCAAAAACGTCCAGATTTGTGGCAATACAACTCATGGATGCTGCACCATGATAATGCACCATCACACACAGCCATTATAGTGAAAGAGTTTTTAGCGAAAAATTCAACAAAAGTTCTTGACCAAGCACCGTATTCACCTGATATGGCTCCGTCTGACTTTTTTTTATTTTCCAAGTTAAAATTACCACTTCGAGGAAAACGTTTTGAGTCGATAGAAGCCATAAAAAAAAATTCGCTGAATGAGCTAAAGGCCATACCGCAAATAGCCTATGAAAAATGTATGGAAGACTGGGTGAAGCGTTGGAGATGTTGTATTGCAAGCGATGGGGCCTACTTTGAAGGCGATAAAATAAATTTAGATGAATAATTTGTATTTTTTGTTTTATTGACTAATTCCCGATATTTAGTACATAGAAGGTATGTGCGAAAACGCCTGTAAGTTATAATCAATAAAGCGTTAAAAGGATCTTTTCGCTTTTGTAGCTGCAATTTATTTCTAAACCTAATACATCTTAGGGCGCCCATAGTTATCCAGGGCTTTAAAGTTCGCTTGGAGCTGGACACTGAGACAATTTTAGTGTTTTGGAGGAGGGATGTCCTAATCAAGTCTATCATCGCGTCAGCTAGAATGTTTGGGTCTTTATGTGCACTAAGAAAAGATATATTTATATTTACAAGGTGCTTATACGTATTCTCCCAGTTTGTTATGGTTTTATATTTGGCACAAGTCTTATTTTGGTGTTTGTGGGATATATTTAATAATACCATTGCATGATCCGTAACAGACGTGTTTAGGACAGCCACAAAAGCCGAGTTATTTAATTTGTCTAGCTTAAGGAGCATATGATCAAGGCAGTTCTCTTCCCTAGTAGGTAAGCAGTGTCCTGGGAGGAAACCATGTACAGCCGTCATATTTAAATAGGTTAATCTGTTAGTTCTCATTTGTGCTGATTCTGACGGCTTTCCTATTAAGTTAATATTTATGTCTCCAGTAATAATGGTGTTTCTACGTGTGTGAATACTTTGAAGGTACTCATCAAATGAGTTAATAAAAGTTTCAGGGGATACATTTGACGGAGACCGATAGATACCAATAATGGTAAAATTTGGAATATTTATTTCCAAGGCGGATGCATGTGTTAAATTGATTTCAGTTACCTGGGGTAAGTGACAGTTTTTTATATAGGCTACTACTCCATCATTTTGGTTTAGTTGCCTAAATGTATTAAACGAAGTATAGTTGTTTAACACTGGCAGAGGTTTATTAGTGTTTAGTCGGCATTCTGTTAGGATTAGCACGTCTACCTCAACTCCGATTTGAGACAGAGTTATATGAAAATCGTCGAAGTTACTGTAAATACTCCTTATGTTTTGTGTCAAGACAGTCACGTTATTAAAATCTTGTTGTAGGTATGTATGTAAATTTGCAATGTTAAGAATAGCAGAATTAGCTATCTCAGCGGTATCCGATTCCTGTAAATTACATAAGTTACTATCTATTATTAATTAGTGACAAACGGTGATTCATGCAGTTTGAACAATAACTTTTCAGTAATCTGACGACTATTTCTGTATTTAATTATATGCGTGTAAATTGGTATATCAAAACATACTATTTTAGGCACGGTGAAGAATAAGTGTGGGTGTGGGTATATTGAGTGAATTTGTTTTTGTTATATGATACGGAGTGTTCGAATCAAAGTGTTTGTGTGTGTAACAGCGAGCTAAGCATACTTACAATGATAATTAAAATAGTTTAAAATATATTTGCATTGATTAGAGTTAAACAAAACATTATTTATAATAATAGAAAGAGGCACTAAGAATATTTTAATGATTGTAACAGTACATACTAGTCATGCTTCTTGCATCAGCTGTTGTACCTGGCCCTCAATTTTGATGGCAATGACTCGAAGGTTTTCATCTTTTTTTACTAAAATACGACCAAATGCTGTCCAACAAAATTTATATTTTTTAGTTTTAGCCAAATCTCGGGCTAAGAAAAATAGTCGGGCGCCCTTAGGAGTTAATTGCTCAGATATAAACACTGGTACATCGGTGTTTTTTGTTATCCCAAGATGTTTTGCTTGAAGTTTACTTGTGTTTTTTATATTTTACCTTTAAATTTTATATTTTATATAAAATTCCATCAAACCATCTCGAGAACTGCACCAAGGAGGGAACTTTTCTACTCCTACGAGAATATTGAGTAAAAGCCGTGAGATAGATTAGTGGTCGTATACAATCGTTTGTAGCTTCGTGGTATCAGCTTTGGATACCAGATGCACCAGTGACGGACAGTCAAAAGGTCCTGTGCAAGTCAGTTAAATCTCTTCCTAATATATTTTACTTAATAAATTATTTAGGACTGCACAGTGAGGAAAGTTAAAGCTGTAAACTTGAATCTATTGATTGCAATTAAAAAAAATATATTTAGGTAATACATACTATTAAGTTATTATATAATAAATTTTGTTAATTTCGGCTTTGCAGTTTTTACGCGATACGCAAACAGGTACATATAATATAGTGATAATGACGTTGATTCTTATTATAATAGGATAAATATATAAAATAAAATTAATAATAGTACCTAAATAAAACTGAATTTAGCTGCAACTTATATTATTTTGAATTTTAATAGTCAAACACTGTTAAGTGTTTTATAATATTATTATAAAATAAAAGTAAAAACATCATGGCTAGTAATAAGGCCTGAAGGATTATTGACTTTAATTTTTGATATTTTTCTCTGCGTTTGTCAACAAGATTTTCAAACTTGTAGTTGATTTCTGTGTTGTTCATTTAAAAAGTAAATATACGATCGTCCAAAAGTTGGTCTGATGCATTTTCGTTAATAGAAAACGCCAAGCACAATCAATTAGAACTACTTTTAACTACGATCTCATCGATGTGGAGTGTCAAAAAGATGTACCCTTGTAATAGCGTAACTGGGTTTTCAAAGAAAACTAAACTTTAATTTTCCAGAAGTATTTATTGTTGTAGTATTGTAGAAGTAACGTACCTAATAATCATACGTAATATTAACAGAAACATTTTTGTGTGAATGAATACAATGCAATAAAATTGCCTGAAAAAAAAAACATCTTCAATCTTTGAAATGAGAATGCCAGATTCTCTATAGAACTTTGCCCCGCTCAAAAGTGTGGTGTACACTAATGCCGTATGCAAAACTTTTTTTCTACTTCATTCCTTCACCCAAATAACATAGTTTGAAGTCTCTAAAACTTGCGATTTTTTTAACTGGACTTTAATAATTACATTTACGTTATTTTTTAGAACAGCATTAGTTGTAGTTCATTGTTATTACAGAATATAAATTGTCAGGCGCTAATGATATATATAAATAAAAATTTAAGGAGCATAATAATATAATGATCAGTAACATTGGAAAAAGTGTTCTCTTGTATAGGATCTCAAAGGTCCTTGCACAATATAAGACTAGCACCACATGTTTTTTTTTCATAAAATTTTAGTCCTAGACATGTAAACGAGTAACCAGAAAAAGTTGTTGTCAGAAAAAGCAGGAAAAAGTCCAACGGTAAAGAAAGCGGGTATCAGCACAAGCAAAAATGTGATATATTTCACAAGCACAAATTAGTCAATGTGTGAAAATATTCGACATTGACATACGTACTTACGATATTGACACAATGACGTGTGTGTATCATTTCACAAAATGCACGAAAATCAATTATTGTTATTCAGTAATTATTTAATGCAATTCATGATTATTATCGACTTTATAATAACTGAAAATAAAAATTGATAAGTAACATTTTTATATGACAAAGACTTATAAAATATTTTAATACAAAGAAACGCAGATGTTATTAGAAAAGATTGGAAATTTAAATATTCATCGTTGAATTCTTTTTTTTTAATAATGTTTTACCGCAAGTTGTACAAAATACCGATTTATCACAAAAAACTTAAAAATTTATAAGATTATTTTCATATTTTTACCTTTTTTGTACAAGGTGGGGCACGATCTGGCATTCTCCTTTCTGTTGATACTCGAAATGAAATCAATTATAGTAAATTACTGCCTGATGTGGCGGGTGGAAGGAAAAGGGGAGATCTCCCGCCGGGCAAGGTGTTCTGCCCGGGGAGCGGCCAACGCTCCGATTGGTAGTTCGGAACTATTCTATATATGCTGCTTTAACTTCGGAACTTTGTTAGCGCGATTTAGACTTCGACGTGTTTCGATTGTGGTGCAACGACAGCGCCGCCACATCGCCCCCTACTCAGACATGGTCATGGCTAGGTCGATAGTGCAGTCTAGATGTCGACGAATTTGCAAGTGCCAGGGAATTGCCTTGTAAGTCTGCGGTGAGTAGAGAAGAAGGCAAGTAATCTGCGAGAGTGCCGTGAAGCAGAGGCGAGCAGTAAGGCTTACAGCCGTGCTGAACACTGTAGCGCAGAGAGAAGCTTGAAGGAACAGGAAGCATTATCATTTTAGTGCTGCGATGAACCATTGTAAAGCTAGATGGCTTGCAGAATGTGAAGACTGTAGACAATATCAGCTCGGGAGCGAATGAATGGGGTACTTGAGGACGATGACGAAGGTTTTTGAAGTTACGTTTTCCGAAGGTTATCGGTTGCGTGTTCATATCACGTCGGGGTCACCACTGTGGCGGGTGGAAGAAAAAGGGAAGATCTCCCGCCGGGCAAGGTGTTCTGCCCGGTGAGCGGCCAACGCTCCGATTGGTAGTTCGGAGCTATTCTATATATGCTGCTTTAACTTCGGAACTTTGTTAGCGCGATTTAGACTTCGACATGTTTCGATTGTGGCGCGACTACAGCGCCGCCACACACACATATATGTATATATATATATATATATATATATATATATATATACACACACACATGTATGTTTATATAGCTATGTATATATAATTTGCTCAGCGAGCTATGGAGAGGGCTATACTCGGAGTTTCTTTGCGTGATAAACTTAGAAATGAGTATTTCCGCAGTAGAACCAGAGTAACCGACATAGCCCAACGGATTAGTTAGCTGAAGTGGCAGTGGGTCGGCCATATAGCTCGAATAAACGACAACCGATGGGGAAGAAAGGTTCTTGAGTGGCAGCCTCGTACCGGTAGGCGAAGTGAAGGGCGACCCCCCAGATGGAGTGACGACCTGGTGAGACATGCAGGACATGACTTTATTGCCCAAATATTCAAATGCTACTTAATTTTATATTTTTACGATGCCGTTACGTATCGTGCTATCTCTATATAGACCTCGACAATGCTTTTCTTTACATCACTATAAGTTATTTGACTAAAAATAAAAGCAAGATTGTCAGATTTGGGTAAAGCTAAAATTTGAGTTTTAGATTTGTGACATTATTTATGGCACAAGAAGAACAGAAATGCTTATTTACCTGGTTTAAGTCAATATTTTTGACTTTGACTCGCTTTCCCAACTACAATAGACTTAAGAAATTTCCGTACTCTGCCAGAATCACCTTCATCGAGTAGATTTATGAATATAGCGTCGCTGTTTATCTCTACACAACCTGTTGCAGTGATTCCGAATACTTTTATATTATCTCTATTGGTATCAGAGTTATCAAATTTATACCTAGCTTTAGCAAAATTTTTCTAACGCTGCAAATTTTTGATCTCCAGAGTAAGCCTGGGAGCAGGCAAATTCTTAATCCGGACAGGCCGAATTGGAGCTTCATGCTGTAGAGTTGTGTTAAAAGAGAATTAAAGCTATCGACCCTTTCGTCAATGTTAGCTCCAGTAATAACAATATTCCAGTCGATCATCGCAGCATCATCTCTCAGAGAATCTAAATACATACCATCAAAATTACGCAGTAGAAGGATTCTCGGTTTAGGTGGCCGCAATTGGTATGATAGGTAAATCAAGTCATGATATGAAAATGCATCAGCAGGACACTGAGCATGTTTATCAACGTGATTAATGTAAGAAATAAGAATAAGATACAGAAGAGATGGGGAACAACTTGAAAAAAATGAGTAGCAGAACGAGAGAGAATATTTAAGTTAGCTGCTTGCACTATAGAATCGAAAGGACCTCGAGGCACTTTTTACAAGGCACATGTTAAAATCACCCATGATGATAGTGTTGATACAGTGAAATATATTTGTCGAAAAGGCTTTCAAACGTAGAAAAGTAGTCAACTTCAAGGCTAGGATTGTAGGCTACACGCCAAGTAGTAGCTTGGAACAAGAAAAAAAATTCAATAATTAAAAAAGTGAGAAGTGCCCTGGTCAGTTGAAATACTTATATTTGTAAATGGTAAGTGTGAGCGAAGGTAGATAGCAACACCTTCACCAACCCGAGTAATACGATTACTCCTTATTAAGTTGAAAGCCTGGAAGAGCATATGATGTGGAGGACGAACAAGGCTTAAGCTAAGATTTGGTGATCCAAATAGAATGCATGTTTTCGTTATTAAATGAGGACAGCATATCTGGATAATGTGCTGGAATACTCTGGACATTAATGTGGATAATGTTGAAATTTTTCAGTAAATCTGAGAAGTGCGAATCCTAATGTTTGATTACTAGAAGGGAGACTGTAGAAACTATTACTATTATTCAATCCATCAGAGGATAAAGATGAAAAAAAACCGGCCAAGTGCGAGTCGGACTCGCGCACCGAGGGTTCCGAACAAATCCGTAGGTATATCAGTTTAAAATTATTAAAAATATTTTTATTATATGATGTAACTAAAAATTTATGCTTTTCGCAATTTTTCCTTTATCTGTGCTATAATACGTTGCTTCGTGCCAAATTTTAAGATTCTCAGTTCACGGGAAGTACCCTGTAGGTTTTGACTTTTGATTCCCTTGCGAATATCGAAAATTTGCGGCATAAACTTTCGACAAGGCTGTATCTTTTGATTGCGTTGGCTTAGAAGTTTGATTTTTTCACAGCCCCAAGGGACAGTAGACTTGAGTATTTGATATAAATTTCAGCTTGATACCTCTACGCATTCCTGAGAAAAAGGGTCTTGACAGACAGACAGACAGACAGACAGACAGACAGACAGACGGACAACAAAGTGATCCTATAAGGGTTCCGTTTTTTCCTTTTGAGGTACGGAACCCTAAAAAAGGAGTCGTTTAGACTTATATCTTGAAAAGACATATTGTATATAAAATACTAATACTAAATATAAAATACTTAAATAAATAACATGAGATATAATTAATAAAACAGGCAAGTCATAATACCCACCAGCAACAGGCCGTCGTAACCACTCATATCAAAATAATAGAAACAATTAGAAAAAGTTGTAACTTGAGTCCACATGAGACAGGGGAAGATGACGTTAAATTTTAATATTATTTTTAAAGCATACTACAAACAAGCACAAATAAAAAAATAAAAGTAACTTACAAAACATAATCACAAATAAAAAGAAAAAAGTACTTAGAAAGTATTATCAAAATACAGGAATCTGTAGCAAAAATGAGAGATTTAAAATAAAGGTTAGTCTATGGTTGACGATCAAAATGACATTGTCATTCAGGATTCTACAACTGTCATAAAAGTGATGCAATATGACATTACATTTCGTACCGAAAAATGTTACGTTATATTAGAGTGATGGATGTTGCAGAAACATCGATAATGACATCGATAGCTCAACATCGATATTCGATGTTTAGCCTACTCAAAACATCGATGTTGACCATTATCGATGTTTTTGGTATATGTGTATATACTTACATATTGTTTCAAAATTATGTGGGTTTACACAGCAAGGGAAAAAGTAACAGGTAACCTGAATATCAATTTACGTAGAATAGCTATTATGCGACAATCGACAACGACACTGCAAAATAAAGCGAAAGCAGTGACCACTGTGACATTACAGGTGACACTTGACAATTAAGTTTGACACACCATAGTTATAATTTTTTAGGTTAGCGATGCGTTCAGGAATTCTGAATTATTCAAAAATTTTAATTCTTCAGAGGAGATGCAAGATTCAGTTGATATTGATTTCGCGGCTTCGCATTGTTGCAAGTTCCCAATAATCGATTATGGGTTCATTGACATCGATGTTTTAATTTTTAACATCGATGATCATCGAACATACCTACGTTATACCATGAACCATGATTCCAAACATGACGCGAAATGACGCGCCACAGGATGGCTATTGTAATGAAATGCTCGCGTTGTAGAAGATATGCTTGCATTATGATGTGACAATCACCAAACGCAATGCCCTCGCTACTCGCTGCGCCGGAATGTACACTTGATTTTGTTATCATATTAATAAAATCGATTTTTTTTACACACTTTATCTCAATCTACTAAGCAATTCAATAAAAATGGCATTCCGGGCTTATGAATGGCAATAAACATAGATTGAAATATTGATTATTGACCAATACTATGAATATTGGCGTATTTAAAAATTGATTTTATTTAGTGATTGTTTTTTTATTTGTTTTACATTATGTTATTTTTTAATACCTAACGGCGGTTTTGTTTTTATTTACATGGTATTTTAATTACAACTAATAAATAATAATTGTAATAGTTTTTTTTGTTTTCAGACATTCAAGAGAGTGATAGAGATAGCACGATACGTAACGGCATCCTAAAAACATAAAATTAAGTAGCGTTTGAATATTTGGGCAATAAAGTCATAAAGTGCGAGTTTTTTTTATACGATAAGGGTGACAAACGAGCACACAGTCCACCTGATGGTGTGTGTGGCTGCTGTGGGCCATAGACATCCACATCTATCCTCGACTACGAACCAAAATGCTAATGCGTTGTCACCCGTGAGTACTAAGATGGAATGCCTCCTTTCCAGTAATAAGGGTCTCCGGTTCTTTACACTCACCATACGAAACAGCGTTAAGCTGCTATTTTACGCTATCATGATTTAAACATCACTAGGCGGTCCGCAGTGTCAATAAAACGTTAACCCTATTACATCAATGATAACGGTTCCAAAAGCCAGCCGACCGGCGCATGCTCCTTCTCACTTATACACACAGCAAAAATTAACGAGGTAATACGGACACCGAAAAAAGCGCTGTGCGTCATGTTTGAGTGTCATGTGTCATGTTTGATTTGGTCGAGTCATGTGTAATGCTACAGTACGCGGTCGGGTTATATGACGCGTAATTCTAAATTCTAACAATCACATTATGTACTTACACAAGTCTAATTAGTTTTTAGTTTTCAGCATGACATTTCATCATCATCATTACAGCCCTTCGCAAGTCCACTGCTGAACATAGGCCTCCCCCAAAGAATGCCACAAAGCACGGTCCTGAGCCACCTGCATCTATCGACTTCCTGCATATCTTACCAGGTCGTTACTCCATCTCGTGGGGGGACGCCCTACACTTGGCCTACCGGTACGAGGCTGCCACTCGAGAACCTTTCTTCCCCATCGGTTGTCGGTTCTTCGAGCTATATGGCCGGCCCACTGCCACTTCAGCTTACTAATCCGTTGGGCTACGTCGGTTACTCTGATTCTACTGCGGATATCCTCATTCCTAAGTTTATCACGCAGAGAAACTCCGAGCATAGCCCTCTCCATAGCTCGCTGAGCGACCTTGAGCTTCCTCATACGGCCAGCAGTGAAGGACCACGTCTCAGTTCCGTAAGTCATCACTGGCAACACGCACTGGTTGTACAATTTCGTTTTAAGGTTTTGAGGTATGTCTGACGAGAAGATGTGTCGTAGCTTCCCGAACGCTGCCCAGCCGAGTTGAATCCGTCGATTGACCTCTCGGTCGAAGTTGGACTTACCTAGTCGGACTATTTGTCCCAGGTAAACATACTCGTCAACAACTTCGAGCTTAGTGCTCCCAACAACTACCGGCATAGGTGTGACATGGACATTAAACATAATCTTTGTTTTGTCCATGTTCATCTTAAGACCTATCCGTTGGGAGACACTATTGAGGTCATTGAGCATAGTGCTTAGGTCCTCCAGCGATTCTGCCATAAGGACTATATCGTCGGCAAATCGAAGGTGAGTGATGTACTCGCCATTGATGTTAATACCGTATCCTTTCCAGTCCAGAAGCTTGAAAACGTCTTCCAATGCAGCGGTGAAGAGTTTCGGGGATATAACATCACCCTGTCTTACACCTCTCTGCAATTGGATAGGTTTCGTACTCTGGTTCTGTACTCGGATAGCCATCGTAGCTCTACTGTACAAACACTTCAGCACTTCGATATACCGACAGTCAACTTGGCACCGCTGAAGGGACTGCAGCACCGCCCAAATTTCGACGGAATCAAAGGCTTTCTCATAGTCCACATACGCCAGACATAGTGGCAAATTGTACTCTTCGGACTTCTGTACAATTTGCCGTAGGGTATGTATGTGGTCTACGGTGCTAAAGCCCTTTCGGAAACCAGCTTGTTCGGGAGGCTGGAAGTCGTCAAGTCTGCGCGCGAGACGATTCGTAATGACTCTCGAAAACAGCACGTAGACGCGGCTCAGAAGGGAAATCGGTCTGTAGTTCTTCAAGAGAGCGTTGTCACCTTTCTTGAAGAACAAGACCACCGCACTTCTGCTCCACGCCTCCGGTGTAATGCCACCATGGAGGACGGAATTAAAGAGCTTCTGAAGGACTTCAAGTACCGGTCTTCCACCCGCTTTCAGAAGCTCCGCTGTAATTCCATCCTCGCCTGGGGCCTTGCCGTTTTTAAGATGCTGGAGAGCCATTCTAATCTCGCTCAGACTGACGTCCGGGATATCTTCGGAATAGTGTCGGACAAGACTCGCTCTTGGATCGTTACTCACACTTGCGTGTGGCTCCAACGATGACGTGTACAGCTGCCCATAGAACCTCTCAATCTCACTCAAAATCTCAGGTGCCCCGGAAACGATGCTGCCACATTCGGTCTTCAGCTTTGACAGTTGGCTCTTTCTGGCAGACAGATCTCTGGCAAAGACTTTGGAGCCTTGGTTCCGCTCGATCGCTTCTTCAATACGAGCTGTATTGAAGTTGCGTAAGTCCCGCCGCATGCATTTGGAGATCTGTCTGTTCAGTTGCCTGTATGCTGTCAAATCTGTTGAAGAATGTAGCTTCATCTCCCGTCTAACAGCCATGAGATTAAGAGTGTGATCGGAGAGTTTTTGTGTTCTTCTGCGGCGGGTCTTGCAGAACTTAGCTCCGACCGCATGGACAGTTTCCACGAGCTTGTCATTCATATCGTCCACTTCATTGCAGTCTTCTAGGCACTGAAAACGGTTTTGTAACTCGAGCTGAAAGGTTTCGGGACTTTGGATTAGAGCACGAGGGGGACGGAGCGTTGACTTCATCAGACGAGACCTCTCCAACTTAACATTTAGGTTCAGTGTGCCTCTCACCATTCGGTGATCGCTGCCGGTTTTCACCCTGGCGATCACTGAGACATCACTGAACAGTTGTCGTCTGGTCGTCATAATGAAGTCAATCTCATTTTTTGTCGAACCGTCGGGGCTCGACCAGGTCCACTTCCTGTGGGGCCGCTTCTTGAAGAAAGAGTTCATCATAAAGAGTCCCTCTTTCTCCATGAAGTCGGCCAGCTGCTGGCCCCTTGGGTTCCGTTGCCCTATTCCAAATTTCCCTACTTTCAGCTCACCGTTCTCTCTTGTGCCTAGTTTTGCATTGAAGTCTCCCATTAACACCGTATATTGGGTTTTGGAGGAATGCATGGCTCTAGAGATATCCTCATACATTTCCTCCACCTCCTCATCGGGGTGTGCCGAGGTTGGTGCGTAAACCTGTATGACCTTCAGCGAATACCGTTTGGTGATTCTGAGTATAAGGTACGCAACCCTCGTCGACACACTCCCGATCTTTACAACGTTGTTAACGAGAGACTTGTGGACGATAAATACGACACCTCCTTGGGACAGATGGTCGCCCTCCCGGTAATAGAGCAAGTTGCCGGATTCGAGGATTACCGTGTCCTCCCCCTCTCTTCGGACTTCGGATAATCCCATAATATGCCAGCGCAACTTGCATCTCTTCTTCCAGCTCCAAGATCTTCTCGTCAGTCCTCAGGGTGCGTGCGTTGTACGTTGCCAGGTCGAGTCGTCTAAGGTGGCAACCGAACCTCCACCGGAGATTCTTAGCACCCTCTGCCCCGCCGTTACCATGGTCGCCACCGTAGCCAGGAATAGCGGGGCCGCCGGGGACTGGGGCCGTCTTTTCGTAACTCTCATCATGGGGGGTATATTGCCATAGTTGCCACGCTTGGCGAGCGGGTTGGCAACCGCAGTTTTTTTATTGTATTTTTGCCGTTAACCAGGAAGATGCTGCTGCCCATCTCCTGCCTGTTTCCCTTTGTCGCCTTTTACGACACCCACGGGAAGATATGGGGTAGTGGATATTCTTGACCGCCACTACATGGCAATTATTGACATTTATTGAACTATAATATAAAAACATGATAATGTTATAATGTAAAAAAATGCATGCTAGGAATATTCTAGCAAAGCAACGAGTGAAGCAAGGAATTATAATAGTGTTCTGTAATCTATTAGCAAAGTGTTATCACTACATAAATTATTATTTATTTATTAAATCGCTACGTGAATGAATTGTGAATAAAAATTGCTTGAACACAACGAACACTACATTTGAACAAAAAACTAAAATCGAATTTAAACATTCTTATTTCTTAGCCTTGAACGGGGAAGAGGTAATCCAGGCATAGGGCCTTTAGATGCCTGTACACAACTTTGAACCTGGAATTTTGCTGTAAATGTGCAAATTTGCCTCTGGGAATGCTCTCAAGTTCGCGCAAACATTCCACTTGGTGGTGGGTCCCATCCGAGCAGTAAGATGTATGTGTATGCATCGCGTGTCCAACAGTGATTCCAAACCGCTTCAGAGCTTCCAGAAATACCGAGACTTTGTCAAAAACTCAGACAAAGTAATGCCAGAGCCTTTGAATTTAGTTTTTGCAAACCACACTTTGTTACGGACTGCCACTTCAGCGAACTTCACAACAGGCCTAGGTCTGTTGTTAGCGGGACGGCTCAGGCGATAACTGGCCTTGATGCTGGAGCTAGCAAAATTTGACAGGTTCAAGTGGAAGTGACGCGCGCAGTAAGGTCTACCGTCTTAGCCTCTGGCATGCCATGCAAGAGTAGCATTTTATGCCTTCTACGCATTTCCTGGCGATCCATTTACAGCTTTAAAATACTCGAAGTCAACACCGATCGACGAGGTGGTAGCAGAGGTCTTGCCTGCTGAGTTTTTTTGTAATCTGCTGAAATTCGTCCATTTTGGTGTAAAATATCTCGGACATTGCAGAAAATGATTGCTTTAATGATTCCATACTATGACACTTATAAGTGGATAATGAAATAACAGAAATTATCACAAGGATTTCTTTTGCTGGTAGGTAGTGTCCCCCACATGTACATAATTTACAATAAAAACTTAAATACATCCAATAAATATCATAATATTAAATAAAAAGAAATAGAACGATATGTGTTGCTTCTTACGCCTATTCCCACGCAAAAAATTCAAACTCAAATCATTTTTGTACATAAAAAAATCTTATAATACTGTATTCACTATATCGGCTACAATATTATGGCGTTCGTTACGTTGCACAGCAGTATTGCACGTGTCGCTTCGTCTTTGCCTTTACTGTAAGCATTTTTTTATAGGATAGGATAAGCGAGCACACAGTCCACCTGATGGTAAGTGGTTGCTGTGGCCCATAGATATCTACATCGATCCTCGTTTGCGAATCAAAATGCAGATGCGTTGTCAGCCGTGAGGACTAAGATGGAATGCCTCTTTTCCAGTAAAGAGGGTCTCCGGTTCTTTGCACTCACCATACGTAGCACAGCAGCATTAAGCTGCTATTTTAAGCTGGTATTCTGTGAGAACGTGGCCCTTCCCCGGTCGAGCCGACCCATTCATGCTACAACTATACAATTAATATAGCTGTAGCATGGCTCTACAAAGTTAAAAAAGCATGTTTATTTAACGACATATTCTTAACTTGCCATTCAAAAAAATCCAGCGACCACTTATTACATACTAGCTGTTCTCCGCGACTTCGCCCGCGTGTAATTTAGGGTTTTAATTACGTTGCGCGGAACCCTAATTCTTTTTCTAAATTATAAGTAACTTAAGTTACTCGTTATAATATCAGCTATCTGCCAGTGAAAGTCCCGTCGAAATCAGTCCAGCCGTTTCGGAGATTAGCCGGAACAAACAGACAGACAGACAGACCGACAGACAGACAAAAATTTTAAAAATTGTGTTTTTGTTATAAGTACTGCATATATATTGTTTCAAATGCATTTAGTAAAAAGCTGGTATTTTGACATTACAAACAGAAACTTCAATTTTATTTATTTGTACAGATTAATTTGAGACATGCCACGAAGAAAGATTTGGGAAAAAAGTTTTCTTGTAAAAGACTGACCAGATATAATTTATTTCGAAAATACGATTCTTCACAAGTAAAAATACGAACGTTCCGGTAATAACTTCTTATATTTACGCGAATACTACACGTACATTAAACGAAACTAATATTACGGATTTTCACTTTTTAATTCCAGACGTTTCGGATGCTTTACAGCACTTATGGTCAAGGAGGTGTTTGACGTTCTGATGTCGAGGGGCGTTTAATGTATTCCTGGTATGGGTATGTTAGATAATAGATAAAGTAATGTTATATTTTTAAATATAGTCTCCCATGAGCTCAATACATTTACTCTTTCCTGAAAAAAGATTTTCTATTCTCTTGAAAAAAATATTCTTCATCTTGGCCTGAATAAATGCTCATTTACAGCGGACTTGAGCTCATTGTCGTCAACAAATCGCTTTCCCTGAAGGTATTTTTTATGTTTGAGAATAAAAAATAGTTACTAGGGGCTAGGTCTGGGCTGTATGGTCGGTGGTTAATTCCGCAACCCCGCAGTCTCGTACAGCAGGCTTGGAATGCCGCGCCGTGTGAACCGGTGCGTTGTCATGAAGAAGCAGCACTCCCTTGGTCAGGGACCAAACCATTCGCCATAGTTACTACGAAAGCGTGGCAACTATGGCAAATATTCCCCCTATGGGACAGGTCTATGTACAGCAGTGGACTTAAATAGGCTGTAATGGTAGATAATTATGAGAAACATTGAGCATAGAATTTATAAACTACGAGGATACATTTCCATAATGTTCTATTGAATAACATTAACTTTCAATATATAGTATATTCGCGTAAATCGAAGAAATCACACTTTTTTATAGGATAGGGTGACAAACGAGCACAAAGTGATGGTAAGTGGTTGCTGGGACCCATAGACGTCTATATTTACCCTCAATAAAGAATCAAAATGCAGAAGCGTCGTCACCCGTGAGGACTAAGATGGAATGCCTCTTTTCCAGTAAAATGGGTCTCCGGTTCTCTACACTCACCATTCGATACTAATAATAATAATTTAATTTCTGTACTACCAACATTTAGTAAAATTTTTGAAAAAATAATTTTAGATCAAATGTTAAGTTTCTTTAATATTAATAAATTGCTACATAGAAATCAATTCGGTTTTACAAGGGGTCGCTCAACAACTGACGCTGGAGTTGAGCTTATTAAACATATTTTTTGTGCATGGGAGAATTCAGAGGATGCTTTGGGTATATTTTGTGGCCTTTCCAAGGCCTTCGACTGCGTTCACCATGAGACATTAATCAGGAAGCTACAGTACTATGGTGTCAAGAACACAGCGCTTAAACTTATAATTTCATATTTAAGTAATAGAATGCAGAAAGTTATTATTAATGGTAAAAGTTCTTCCGGCTCACCTGTACTAATGGGTGTCCCTCAGGGCTCAATTCTCGGCCCATTCCTGTTTCTAGTGTATATTAATGACTTACCTTCTATTGTAGAGGATAATCATGATATAGTATTATTTGCTGATGATACTTCTTTGATTTTTAAACTTAAACGAAAATCATTTAAATGTGACGAAGTGAATAATGCTATATCAAAATTAGTGCATTGGTTTAACGTTAATAATTTACATTTAAACGGAAATAAAACTAAATGTATTAAATTTACAACAACGAATGTTAGAAATCTGAGTACCAATGTGTTTTTAAATGGGGAAGAACTGAGCCCTGTTGAATCCACTGTTTTTCTTGGCATCACTCTCGACGCAAAGCTTCAGTGGGGCCCCCATATATCCAAACTAGCAAGCAGACTAAGTTCTGCAGCCTATGCTGTAAAAAAGATTAGAGGTCTCACTAGTGTCGAGACAGCTAGATTAGTTTATTTCAGTTATTTCCATAGCATAATGTCTTATGGGATTTTGCTATGGGGACATGCGGCTGATTCAGAAACTATTTTTGTTTTACAGAAGAGGGCCATTAGAGCTATTTACAACCTAAAACTGAGAGAGTCTCTTAGAGATAAATTTAAAGAAATAAATATATTAACTTTGGCCTCTCAGTATATTTACGAAAATTTTATGTATGTTCACAAAAACAAAGGTAGTTTTAGTAAAAAAAGTGATGTGCATTCTGTAAACACTAGGAACAAACACAAGCTAGTGATACCAGTTTCTCGACTCCACAGAGTCAGTAATTCATTCTTGGGGCAATGTATACGCTATTACAACAAGGTCCCGGAAAGTGTACAGGCTCTCTCCATTAGCAAGTTTAAATGTTTTGTTAAGTTGAAACTGTATAAAAAGGGTTATTATAGTATAAATGAATACATGGTTGATAATAACCCCTGGGAATGAGGTGATCGCTTCCAAGCTGTTTCTAAAATAAATTTTGTACTTATATAGTTAGTACAACCATTATTGTAAAATTTGCTTTAAAAAAAAGTCCCGCTGGGTTTCTTGCTGGTTCTTCCCAGGACAGAGGTTTTTTTTTTCGAACCAGTGGTAAAGTAAAAAATGACTTTCAATAAGTATTACACATGTGATCTATATTGAATAAAAAAATATTCTATTCTATTCTATTCTATTCTAATGTCCTCCAGACCGAATTTCGGCCACAGCGGCAAGTCTCAACGGAGACTAGCCATCAGCGCAGGACAGGATTATAGTGCCCAAGTGTATGCGCAAGCACAGGTGCACTCTCTATTCCCTCACTCTCATAGCTCGATGGGACGGTAAACCGACACGACCGGAGAGAGATCAGGCGCAGGACCAACGGCTTTACGTGCTTTCCGAGGCACGGGGATGAAACACCGCCAACTTTCCGACTCCGAGCAGCTACTGAGAATTTCTTGATGGAAAAACTCAATAACTGATTTTTGGCCCGACTCGGGATTCGAACCCGGGACCTCATGATCAGTAGTCGCACTACTACAACCACTAGACCAACGAGGCAGTCACCATACGATACAATACACAGCAGTGTCAAGCTGCCATTTTACGCTGGTATTCTGTGAGATCTTGGTCCTTCCCCGGTCGAGCCGACCCATTCGTGCTACATCTATACTACTAATATAGCTACAGCATGGCTCTACCACTTTTATGCAGAACTAGCTATCCCCGCAACTTCGCCCGCGTTTATTAATTTATTACGATTGGATTTCATGGGTTGTAAGTTCTTTTACGCGAAACCTTAATTATTTTTCTAAAATAAAAGTAGCCTAAGTTACTCCTTCTAACATAGGCTATCTGGCAGTGAAAATATCGTCAAAATCGGTTCAGTCATTTCGGAGATTAGCCGGAACAAACAGACAGACAATTTTATTTATTTATATAGATTGGCCAATTTTGTGTTTGAAGAAATTAGTCATCATCATCATCACTGCAGCCCATCACAAGTCCACTGCTGAACACAGGCCCTCTCTTAAGGTGACACTAGTCGACATTATTTCCATAGTAATTTCGGAGGGGTTTTACTCCGCTGTTTGACAGTGTATATCCAAACTTAAAGATGATATCGTTTTGTCTCATTATTAAATTTGTTTGTACGGAAACAGAATAGGAAAATAAAATGTTATTAAAAAGTTACGAGCTACCAAAGATTCGTTTTTATTGCCAATTTTAACACAACTTTGGGCGTAAATTAGTAATAGAAGAAATGTAAAATTTCCAAAACAAAGTCGGTACCGACACAGCTCAATTATCGAAAAATTCAATAAATTTTATTTGTAATTGATTTATGCAGTGGTTTTTTTCATAAAACCCCTTCTTCCAAAGGCCTTTTCGTACTTTTTTACGCGCGCATGTTACTATGAATTATCGTGCATCTCACTGAATAATGTTTCCCCCGGTGCGGTGCGGTAGGACGACGCTTACACACACATGCACGGGCGGTGACGCGCGCCTAGTCGAGTTTTATTCGAAACGAAAAGTTTTGCTATTTTGTAATTTGGACGCCAAAGGCAAAAGACGGCATGGAAATTCAAAAAATTGAAAGAGGTGATGCGTTTTGGACGACAGACAAAATTTTAAAATTTTCGTCTGTAATATAATATAATTATAAAAGTAAAAAAAGTAGTCTATATACGATTACTATTATATAAAATTGCAACAATTTCATTGGTGCCGACGGGGATCGAATTTTTTCATTTTTTAAAATAACGTTACCCCCACACTAGGATTTTCTCCTGTATCGTGGAGGCAGTTTACAAACATCCAGACCCGGAACAGTTATTTGTAGGCCATACAAATACTTGTTCCGAGCGGAATTCGAACCCGCGGCTCCCAGTGCAACAATTCATTACTAAGCCACTGCGCCACGGAGCTGTCAAATAACCGTTATTCCGTTTATTAGATACCGTTTATTCAGGTATTTCGTTCCCGTGGGATAATTTTAGAGTTACACACGTTCGAAGCCGAACTCTTGAGTGATCACTGCATGACCACTCGGGGAAAACTAAACATAATAAAATAAGCAATCTATATTAGGTATATAGAGCCACCGCGCCTAATAATTTCGCGGTTTCACCCGCGTCATCACGTGTCCGAGATGCGTGGCATGACATGACACCTAGTTCAAGCATTTTATAATTGCAATCAAACATTTTCTTTGATAGTAATGTATGGAAAAATTGTCATAATTAATGGAGTGCTTTTATTTTATCTGTAGGCATATTATGCGCGGTTTTTTTTCAGTTTTAAAGAAAAACGTACACGATACATGAAAAGTGTGTAGGCAAGAAATGATTCTTGATAAATTTGCTATCAACCTCTTATACTTATTAATCAATTAAACTTTCAAAATACCATAGCAACGTGATATGAAAGAGTTTAGAAATAAAGATGTAACTAATCATTGTTACGCTCACCCGGGAGATAGATAAAAGTACTCAATGAATTTTGAATTTATTTTAGCTAGGTACTAGCTGTTCCCCACGACTTGGTCCGCGTTTAGTTTAGGGCGGTAATTTTGTTGCACGGACACCTAATAATTTTTCTAAAATTTAAGCAGTCTAAGTTACTTCTTATAACATGAGCTATCTACTAGTGTAAGTCCCGTCAAAATCAGACCAGCCGTTTTGGAAATTAACCGGAACAAACAGACTGACAGACATACAAAAATGTTAAAAATTGTGTTAATGTTATAAGTACCGTATATAATTTCATATGCAATTAGTAGAAAATTGTTATTTTGACATTACAAACAGACACTTCAATTTTATTTATTTGTGTAGATATAGATAATGATTCAACTAACGGCTAACCTAACCTCGCTCATAGAAGCTTTCAATACTGGCTTCTCAGTTCGCACCGGGCTAGGGGTTATGCGTTGTTTGCGCGTCAAGCCAGGTACCTTTTGAATTATTTTAATTTTACATTATCTCTTAAACTATGTACTATATTAACATGGTATAAAGATAGAAGTTTATCTTCATAAAATTGTCTTGATAATGAAGTAACTTTCGTTCGTAAGGATAAATATGCCATGCCTAATAATTAAATTTTCATTTTTTTTGTCACAAAATGCCTAATTGTGGCTTATGTATAAGAAATAGACATATGGTATCGCGGACTTTTTTTTAGACGGAGTAAAGATCTATATTTTTCTATATATATTTATCATTTTGGGAGCGCTTTTTCTTCTGACTTGCTTAACAAATATAGGCTAGCTGAGATTATAGCCTAATGCTATATAGCGTATACCATTCAATATAAATCTGGCTATAATATCCAAAAAGATTTTTCAAATCTGACTGGTAGTTCCAGAGATTAGCACGTTTAAACAAACAAAAACACTCTTCTGCTTTATTATATTGGTATAGATGTTGCATCTTGTTCGTGTAACTTCGTTTTTGTTTGAACGGTTCGAAACGCCGTACGAACAGGACGTGCGTGAATACTAGTGTCGATATGCTCATCACTGATACTATCTCTGTCGGGCACGATGCCAGGTGAGACAGCGTGCTTTTTGGCCGCGCCCACCAGCGAGTTCGAGCCCGCGACTTGTGCCACCTTAAGGGAAGGATCCTGAGATACCTGCATCAACTTTCTGCATCTTTACCAGGCATGTTGCCATATCTATTGTCCGTTGTTGTTGTCCCAATTGCCTCTTCAGCTTACTGATCCGTTGCGCCATGTCAGTCACCCTGGTTCTGCTGTAGATATCCTTATTACGAAGTCTAACACGCAGATAAACTACGGGCATATTCCGACGGGCTGTATTCTTCAAGAAAGGTGATAAAATCATATTGAAGAATCCATCCTGAGCCGCGTCTACGTGCTGCGTTCTAGTAATTACGAATCGTCTCAGACTTGACTTCCAGTCTCTGAACAAGCAGGTTTCCGAAAAGGCATTAGTATCAGAGACTGCATACACACCTAGTTACACACACACACACACACACACACACACACACACACACACGCACACGCACACGCACACGCACACGCACACGCACACGCACACGCACACGCACACGCACACGCACACGCACACGCACACGCACACACACACAGACCAATTATACAGAAATTTGAAGAGTTACATACAATCTGTCACTTTTTCTAGAGTATGTGGACTATGAGAAAACCTTTGATTCCGACAAAATCCGGTCAGATTTGCTGCAGTACTTTCCGATGATAGGACTTTTATTGGGTCATGTAATATGTTGTCACAATCTTTATATATAAAAATTACGTGTCACGTTGTTTTTCCGCGATGTACTTCTAAACTACTGAACTGATTTCAATTAAATTTTGCACACTGTGCAGTTTGGTCCAACTTGAGAGATAGGAAATTTTTTATCCTGATAAGTGACTCTCAATATTTTTTTATTACGAATTTAAGGATTTTTTGGGCAGAACTACGTCTGCCTGGCCAGCTAGTTACAAATATGAATCACATATATTTTAAAATCAAAAGAAATAAAAAGCTCGACTAGACAACTAAATTAATGTATTGCTTAAATATTAAACTTAAATTATATTTAACCTAAATTATATTATTAAATTAGTATAAACTTAGCATCGATATGCCAAGTTGACTGTCGGTATACCGATGTGCTGAAGTGTTTGTACAGTAGATGGCTATCCGAGTACAGAACCAGAGTACGAGGTGTAAGACAGGGTGACGTTATATTTATGAAAGTTCACTGCTGCATTAAAAAACGTTTTTAAGCTACTGGACTGGAACAGGATACGGTATCAAATATGAGAGTATGTTTTATGAGTATATACACCTTCAGTTCGGCGATGATGTAGTCACAATGGCAGAATTGCTGGAGGACCTCATTATCCTCAATGACCTTATAGGGTATCCCAACAGATAGGTCTTAAGATGAATGGACAAGACAAATGTAATGTGTAACGTCCATGTCACACCTATACCTAACAATGTACATCGGTACATTGACTAATTGTTGGGAGCATTACGCTCGTAGTTGTTGACGAGAATATTTACCTATGAAAAATTATCCAACTAGGTAAGTCCAACTTCGACCGGGTGGTTAATCGACAGATCCAACTTGGTTGGACAGGGTTCGAGAGATTATGGCACATCGTATCACATTATACCTCAAAACTTTAAAACATGTGGATTCAGTAGGTTTTATTAAACTGACATAAGTTATAGCCATGTGAATTTTCTGGAAGGACGACATTTAATAAAATTTGTGCGCTCTACTTCTCATCTCCTGGTAGTAGGTTTAATTTTCAGGCAGTTTATTTCTTAGTTTACATCTTTTAATACATTATAAATACAATTAGATATAATAAAACCAACTATTGTTTTAAATATAAATATATATTCGCTAATAAATATCCTACAACTTGACAACTATTATACCAATGCGGGACGCACACTATTTATACTAGATATTATTTATAATCATTTATAAAGGAGCCGAGTTTAAAAATAATATAAGCACAAAAATAATTGCAAATTTATGTAATGATATTTCAGTAACTTATAATTCTTGAGGATTAATTACAGTGTGCGTCACACTTAACATTTTCATTTCTTTTAATATAAAGGTGGGCACTTATTATTGCAATTTGTGCGCTTGTAATTGATAGTTTTATAATTGTCGCTAATGTTTATATATAAGTAATTATAGTTTGTACCTGGTTGTCACTATTTTCAAAAAAAATATATAAAAACAATCTATTACAACTTTTGATATGATTAATTTACTAAGAATAGCTAAATAATATATTTGTGATGATCAAGTGCAGAAGTACTTTGGTTATTTATGTCTTGTGAATCAATATACGTTTTTAGTTTTTTGTCACTATCACGCTATATATTATTAGTAATTAAATTAACACATCTAGTACAAACTAATACTAATTTATACAAAAACACCGACACAACATTTTCCATGTTGATTACTTCGTGAGTGCACGTAATTTAGCATTATCGTTCATTTTAACTGACATACCATCTTTCATAGTATTTTTACTCACAATGACGTGTCGGTCTTGCATTAGTGTAGTTTTACATGTACATTGTTATAGTGTGCGTTAGCTCCTCGAGTCCAAATTGTTATCGAGTACCGTTAAAAGGGCAACTAAACGGAGAAACATTGTTCGGAGTGATGTAAGAGTATTAAAGTGTACTTTGCTATGCAGCATAGTCAGGCTCGCCCACCTTCGTGAGATAAAACATCTATATATAATTAAATCAGCAAGAATAAATTTACAGATTGTGTTACTGTGTATAGTGTATATAACTGTATATAGATTGACAATGAGCATAATTACAAGTTACTTCTTTACCTTCTGCCACGCGAAGATACCGTAAGAAACCCCAGCTCCTAGAATGAACGTCAACAGGTACGGCAAGAAACTGAGTGACGGCATACTCCTTTTAGCCATTAATCTTGTAATCTTATTCATCTTGCTGTCATTGTACGGCGGATAGCGCATCCTGTAGTAAAATATTTTTTATTATTATTTCATTTCTTTATTATATTATTTCTTCTCCCTGTGATAGTGGAAATTTTCTTCAAATTTAAATGAGTCCACCTGTGCGTGTATAGCCTACTTAATAAAAAATTAATCATTAAAATTGGTTATCAATTTTCGAAGATATCGCGCGACATGCATACATAACAAATAATAGTCCAATTGTGAACATAAGTAATGAGGGCATCCACGACTTTTTCTGCCACCAGGGCGGCGCCACTTTAGAGTGAGGCAAAATATTTGACAAATTTCAAAGCGGGGACGATAATTTCTTAGCAAAATGTAATCTTTACGGTTTCTTTCTCTATTATTAGTTATATTTTATATTAATTACACTAGAAATGAATAAACCAAACTATAAATATAACTAAAAGACGACTTTAAAAAGAAAGAGTTATAATGTGCAATAAATTAAAAATCAATCCACTGACGCATTGTGTTGTGTATTATATATCTTACTTTAGATAGTGATAAACTATTATTTAAAACTAATTTCTCAATTAACTGACATTGTGTAACAAAAAACTTTACCTCAGTCACAACTAGCGACATCTGGTGAGTGGAAAATTATTAGCCCTCATTGGCATACATTAACAAACTATTGTTAGCTATGGACTATAAATGATGATTTAATAATATTAATGTTTGTATAAAATAATCGTGTAGTGGCGGTGTAAGAATATCCACTACCCCATGTGTCCCGTGAGTGTCATAACGAGGTCGTCTACTACCTAGGCGTAGTCCCAAACTCACGGAAGACATCTTTAGTGCACCCGATCCTTAAAAAAGGCGACCACTCAGACACGTCCAACCACAGGACTATCGTCATCACGTCCTTGGTCTCCAAAATTATGAGATCTATTATAAACTGCCAGTTCATGAGTTATCTTGAGGGACATCAGCTGATTAGTGATTGGCAATAACGTTTCCGGCAGGGTCGCGCATCTGGTGACCTTCTAGTTTACCTGAATCACATATGAGCGGAGGCGGGGGCAGGCCTGAGTTGATAGTTTGGAAATAGCAAAGACCTTAAATCGGGTTTGATACAAAGCAATTATTTCGAAGCTTTCTTCTATGGGCTTGCCAAGAAATTGTGTTGTATTGTAAAACAAAGTCTCGGATTAAAGTTACAGCACATATGCGTCCCACTGCTGGGCACAGGCCTCCCCTCATTTCTGAGAGGGTTTACGATGGGGAGTGCTCAGAGGAATTGTTCGGATTAATTCCAGCCGTCAAGTTTAACGAACACACATCGCGAACAAACTCACTAAACCATCCAAACCATCTAGATGATTGGCGGACCACTATTATGCGATTTAATGGGAGTTTTCTTCCTCGCGCGAGTTCTTTGTGGAATCGTTTATCACCGGCGATTTTTCCGCACCGATACTAGGTACTTTAGGGACCTTTAAGAAACGAGCTCACTACGTTTTAAAAGGCCGGCAATACACCCGCAATTCTCCCGATATTGCAGCTGTTTATGAGCGGCGGCCGACACTTAGCATCAAGTGAGCCGCATGCTTGTTTGCCTCCTCTTCTATAAAAAAGACAACACAGGAAAATAAATCAGGAGATAAGTCTATCTAATTTTTTTTATAGGATATGGTGACAAACGAGCGCACAGTCCATCTGATAGTAAGTGGTTGCTGTGACCCATGGACATCTACATCTATCCTCAATAAAGAATCTAAATGTAGATGCGTTCTCACCCGTGAGGACTAAGATGAAATGCCTCATTTCCAGTAAAAAGAGTTCCGATTCTCTACACTCACCATACGAAACAGAGCAGTGTTAAGCTGCTATTTTACGCTGGTATTCTGTGAGAGCGTGGTCCTTCCCCGATCGAGGTGACCCATTCGTGCTACAATTATACTACTAATATAGCTGCAGCATGGCCCTACCACGTTAGAAAACAAAAAAGAAACAAAAAAAATGCGTTTGTGAACACGCCTGCCAAGCGTGGTAACTATGGCAAATACAACCCTAAGGAGGCAATTTATTGGGACGCCTAGATTCGGCAGTGGACTTTTGATAGGTTGTAAACGATTGATTTCAAAAATCGATTAGATGATGAGTGTTTAAACATAATATTGAATGTAACTAATTTAAAATTAAAATGAGTTAATAAAACGCGATAAAATCCATAAAACTAGTTTCAGTTAGTGTAGTGTTCGGGTAAACGTTATTTGAAAGTAATACTTACGATCCAAGCTTCTCGCCTATGACGGCAAAGTTCTTAACCAAACAACTCTTCTTGTGCGTGAACGTATCAAAAGTGGCCTTGCCGTGATAAGCGCCCATTCCACTGTTGCCTACACCACCGAAGGGCAACGTATCAACTGTGAACAGACGTTGAATAAATTAAAGTATAACTTTATTAGGATAGCTTTAGCTTAAGTATCACACACATGGCATTCGAATTTAAAAATGATTACTATACTAGATGCACATTTATATAAATTGGTATTTAGTTACGTAAGACTCAATGTTTTTTTTATAAACTTATGCGTCACGTATTTCAGTACATTAAGTATACTTTTAATTAAACTCCGCGGTCGCGGTCGTGGATGCCAAACCATATACATATTGTAATTTAAAAGTATAAATAAATGTAGTTTAGCAAAAACGATCTACAATTTGGTTAACTTAAAAAATTGGTAAAAATTACCCCGATAAATTCAGCTACTAGTATAGCATGCGGCAGGCAGGTGGGATCGACATATTATATCGTATAGGTACGACATAATATGGCGTAGAGCGTCCACTAGAGGGTGATGACCAGGCGAGGAATGTAGTTCGATAGGCTTAGGATACATCTTTCTAGCAATCTTTTTTAAAAACCCTGTTCAGCAGGTCAAGCAGGGGATTTGTAATGTCTACGATGATTTGAGAACGACGTCATCAGCTTCAGCCGCAATGCGTACAACGTAAGAGCATAATTGTACTGTTCTTAGTAAAAGATCAACTTTAGATTAATGTGCAATTAAAAAAAATCGAATATCTATAAAAATATTATTTTCTAAGTGGTAGAGCTACGCTGCATCTATATTAGTTGTAGCACAAACGGGTCGGCTCGACCAGGGAAGGACCAAGCTCTCACAGAATAAAAAATCTCGTAAAATAGCAGCTTAAAGCTGCTGTGTTTCGTATGATGAGGGTAGAGAACCGGAGATCCTTTTTACTGGTTACGAGGATTTCCATCTTAGTGGTGACAACGCATCTGCATTATAATTCTTAATCGAGGATAAATGTAGATGTCTATCGGCCATAGCATCCATTTACTATTAGGTGGACTGTGCTCGTTTTTCACCCTTATTCTATAAAAAATATCACTAATCGAACTATCGGATTCCAGATGTGGAGGATTATACCCCTGCCCTGTTGGACCTTCTGCTGACCTCTCATCCGGACGGATATCAGGTTTCCGTCGACGCCCCTCTCAGCTCTTTGGACCATTGTCTGATCAGGAGTGTGGTGCCACTCACGCTCCCCTCGCGGTTGCGTTCTGCAGGTTGCCGCCGTGTTTGGCATTACAGGTCCGCGGATTGGGACGGAATGCGGTATTTCTTTGCATCCTACCCATGGGGGCGGGTTTGCTTCTCGCCGGATGATCCAAGCGCTGTTGCTGACTCTGTCACTGATGTGGTGCTACATGGAATGGAATTATTTATTCCATCATCTGTGGTACCTATCAGAGGCAGATCTCAGCCTTGGTTTGGTCGCTCCTGTAAGACTGCATTACGCAGTAAGCAGGAGTGTTATCAAGCCTGGGCTGCGGCTTCGGCGACTCGGGATGTAAACACCAGCACACTTAAAAAGAAGTATAACTTCGCCTCCAGGTCCTTCAAAAGTGTTATTGCCAAGGCAAAGTCAGAGCACATAGGCAGAATTTGCACGAAACTAGTTGGCCTTCCTTCGGGAACATTCATTGCTGTGCGGATGACAGCACTGGTGATGCTCTATACACCGGCCGTGCCAATATTTCTCGGGAAAACGTCGCCGAGTACCGGAACAAACTTGTGTCGGAAGTCGAGTCTTTGCTGAACAAATTCCCGGATTGGGGGCGACTAAATCTAGTCCAGTTTAATCCTCAGAAGACACAAGTTTGCGCGTTTACCGCTAAAAAGAACCCCTTTGTCGTATCTCCTCCTAGGGAGTCGACATATCGAGTGACGTGCAGTTTCGTGGTCACTTGGAAGAGAAGGCCAAATTGGCTTCTAAAAAGCTTGGCGTGCTCAGCAGAGCGGGACAGTATTTCATGCCGGCACACCGCCTGCAACTTTACAAGGCGCAGGTTCGGCCTCACATGGAATACTGTTCCCATATCTGGGCTAGGGCTCCCCAGTGCCAGCTCCTTCCACTTGACCGCATCCAGCGCAGAACAGCTCGAATCGTCGACGACCAAGTCCTTTCCGATCGGCTCAGTTCATTGGCACTGCGAAGAAATGTTGCATCCCTTTGCATTTGCTTTCGCATTTACCACGGGGAGTGCTCTGAAGAATTGTTCGGATTAATCCCAGCCGCCAAATTTCACGAACGCACATCGCGGCAAAACTCCCGATACCATCCACACCATCTGGATGATTGGCGGTCCACCACTGTGCGATTTAGAAGATGTTTTCTTCCTCGCACAACTTCCTTGTGGAATCGATTACCATCAGCGATTTTTCCGGACCGATACAACTTAGGGACCTTCAAGAAAAGAGCCTACTCCTTTTTAAAAGGCCGGTAACGCATCTGCAATTCCCCTGGTGTTGCAGTTGTTCATGGGCGGCGGTAGTCACTTACCATCAGGTGAGCCGCATGCTCGTTTGCCCCCTCTCATATAAAAAAAAATATTTGAAAACTGCACAGTTACTTCGCTTCAACAACGAGGTAGAGACACGCTGCAGCTATTTTATGATTGCATCACGAATTGTCAGCTCAACCGGAGAAGGAGGACGCTCTCCCAGAATACCAGCTTTAAATAGCAGCAGATGCTATTGTCTGCCGCATGGAGTTTAGAGAACCGGAGACCTATTATACTGGTAAAGAGACATTCTCTCTTAATCGAGGATAGATTCAGGTGTCTATGGGCCACAGCATTCACTTACATTGTAGCGACTGTGTTCTCGTTTTTCACCCTTATTCTATAAAAAATATCACTAATCGAACTATCGCTTTATTTATTTACAATAATTATTATTTGTTAATAGAAACATGACATTTTAAAATAAAGAACCTACCAATAATCTTAAAATCCTGATGGACCTGCTTGCAATAAATATAATGGCGGTTTTGCTCGTCGTTTCCGATACACATGCGAATCAAACAATATTTCTTTAGTTATAATTTTATAGAATAAGGGTGACAAACGAGAACACAGTCGCTACAATGTAAGTGAATGCTGTGGCCCATAGACACCTGAATCTATCCTCGATTAAGAGAGAATGTCTCTTTACCAGTATAATAGGTCTCCGGTTCTCTAAACTCCATGCGGCAGACAATAGCATCTGCTGCTATTTTAAGCTGGTATTCTGGGAGAGCGTCCTCCTTCTCCGGTTGAGCTGACAATTCGTGATGCAATCATAAAATAGCTGCAGCGTGTCTCTACCTCGTTGTTGAAGCGAAGTAACTGTGCAGTTTTCAAATATTTTTTTTTATATGAGAGGGGGCAAACGAGCATGCGGCTCACCTGATGGTAAGTGACTACCGCCGCCCATGAACAACTGCAACACCAGGGGAATTGCAGATGCGTTACCGGCCTTTTAAAAAGGAGTAGGCTCTTTTCTTGAAGGTCCCTAAGTTGTATCGGTCCGGAAAAATCGCTGATGGTAATCGATTCCACAAGGAAGTTGTGCGAGGAAGAAAACATCTTCTAAATCGCACAGTGGTGGACCGCCAATCATCCAGATGGTGTGGATGGTATCGGGAGTTTTGCCGCGATGTGCGTTCGTGAAATTTGGCGGCTGGGATTAATCCGAACAATTCTTCAGAGCACTCCCCGTGGTAAATGCGAAAGCAAATGCAAAGGGATGCAACATTTCTTCGCAGTGCCAATGAACTGAGCCGATCGGAAAGGACTTGGTCGTCGACGATTCGAGCTGTTCTGCGCTGGATGCGGTCAAGTGGAAGGAGCTGGCACTGGGGAGCCCTAGCCCAGATATGGGAACAGTATTCCATGTGAGGCCGAACCTGCGCCTTGTAAAGTTGCAGGCGGTGTGCCGGCATGAAATACTGTCCCGCTCTGCTGAGCACGCCAAGCTTTTTAGAAGCCAATTTGGCCTTCTCTTCCAAGTGACCACGAAACTGCACGTCACTCGATATGTCGACTCCCTAGGAGGAGATACGACAAAGGGGTTCTTTTTAGCGGTAAACGCGCAAACTTGTGTCTTCTGAGGATTAAACTGGACTAGATTTAGTCGCCCCCAATCCGGGAATTTGTTCAGCAAAGACTCGACTTCCGACACAAGTTTGTTCCGGTACTCGGCGACGTTTTCCCGAGAAATATTGGCACGGCCGGTGTATAGAGCATCACCAGTGCTGTCATCCGCACAGCAATGAATGTTCCCGAAGGAAGGCCAACTAGTTTCGTGCAAATTCTGCCTATGTGCTCTGACTTTGCCTTGGCAATAACACTTTTGAAGGACCTGGAGGCGAAGTTATACTTCTTTTTAAGTGTGCTGGTGTTTACATCCCGAGTCGCCGAAGCCGCAGCCCAGGCTTGATAACACTCCTGCTTACTGCGTAATGCAGTCTTACAGGAGCGACCAAACCAAGGCTGAGATCTGCCTCTGATAGGTACCACAGATGATGGAATAAATAATTCCATTCCATGTAGCACCACATCAGTGACAGAGTCAGCAACAGCGCTTGGATCATCCGGCGAGAAGCAAACCCGCCCCCATGGGTAGGATGCAAAGAAATACCGCATTCCGTCCCAATCCGCGGACCTGTAATGCCAAACACGGCGGCAACCTGCAGAACGCAACCGCGAGGGGAGCGTGAGTGGCACCACACTCCTGATCAGACAATGGTCCAAAGAGCTGAGAGGGGCGTCGACGGAAACCTGATATCCGTCCGGATGAGAGGTCAGCAGAAGGTCCAACAGGGCAGGGGTATAATCCTCCACATCTGGAATCCGCGTATGCGAAGTAACCAGTTGTGTCAGACCATATGCAAAGACAAGTGGCATACCCTTTTTAAAGAAGGCGGAGCGTCACTTGAAGACGACCCACGGCCAGGGAGGCCGATCGAGGTGACCACTTCGGAAATTATTCAAAATGTTGAAAAATTAATATTAGAAGATGCCCGCCTAAAGAAAAAACAGCTCGCAGAAATGCTTGGAGTATCAGATACAACCATTTTCAAAATTCTTCATGACCATCTTGGCATGACTAAAGTCAGCGCAAAATGGGTGCCTAGAATGTTCACGCCGCTTCAAAAGCAACAGCGCGTGGAGTGTTCTCGTGCATTTTTGGACCTCTGTATGGAAGATAAAGATGGAGTGTTGGCACGAATTTTTACTGGTGACGAAACTTAGGTTCATTATTATGAACTTGAGACCAAACAGGACTCTATGCAGTGGCACAAAAAAGGCACACCACCACCCAAGAAATTTAAGGTGGCACAATCGGCTGGGAAAATCATGGCGACAGTCTTTTGGGACTCAGAAGGAATTCTATTGATTAATTATAAAGATAAAGGTGTTTCCATAAAGGGAAATTACTACGCTTCAATCCTAGAACAATTGAAGGAAGCAATTGAATAAAGGAGAAAAGAAGGGGAAAATTGACCAAAGCAATCATTCTTCTGCACGACAACGCGCCTGTTTAGAAGTGCCATGTTGCGATGGCTGCCCTGCAGAAGGTGGGCTTCGAAATTTTGCCACACCTACCCTATAGTCCTGACCTGGCCCCCAGTGATTATTATCTATTTCCAAACTAAAAAAAAAGAACTTCGTGGGAAAAAGTTTTTAAGTGATGAAGAAGTGAAGGAAACAGTTTCGGCGTATTTTTTAGACAAAGACTTGGTTGATTTGTTTTTGAGGGTATACATTAAGTATTAGGGTAGCAGGTGAATATATTGACAAGGAAAAATAAATTTGGATTTTTATTTCCACTCCTTATCCCCCATTCCGGGAACTTAAAAACGCACCCTCGTATAAGCCTCCTGTTTAACAATTTCATTTTTATATTCCATTGTAGCTGTATTCCACACGCATGGATTTTGTTTAAAAATAAAATAAAACTTATTTTTAGTTATTACTTTGAATAAGTAAATTAGCGAGTAAGAGGCTCGGCTCGTGTTGGGTGATCGACGCGCGTTTATGTGTGGCGCACTGTCGAATTCCAAACAACGCTGGCGAGCCGCCAGCCTGGCTTGCTGGCTCACAAAACCGCGGTTTTACGATGGTTCACTAAGAGCCCGTTCCCACTTGTTCAGTGTAGAAAAGAAAACCGGCTGCTATAGTGGCAGAACATTTTATATGATGCTGTTCACACTTATCCGACACCGTTTCTTTGCGGGTGTCGACAATAAATGTTGGGTGTTTTGCCAGCCCTCCATAACCGTAAACATATCTCGTCATATCTCGTTCGCCTATAAGTATGGCGCTGTTCACATTATGTCGGATATCGGGCCCGGCAACCCTCTCCCCGCTTACCCTCATTCCGCCCGTCGCTAGCTGCTTTCTGGTCTCTCCCGCAGATCGCGCACACACATACCGCGGCGCGCACGCAGAGAAGTTGTGTTTTTATTATACCTAATATATTGTACGCATGTTTGGTGTTTAGTAATAATGAAAAAATATTAAATGAATCATCAATATGCAGTCGCCACGCGTAGACTGTACAAAAATGGCTCCAGCTTCGATTAGGTCCGAGAATCGACCTAGTGTGAACAGAGGCGGCGACACCCGATTAAAATACAGCGCGCGAGTCCCAACAAGTGGGAACGAGCTCTAACAATATACTGATTTCTGATGACGTTTTTGCTGTTAGCCTTTTGGCTTTACCGGAGACCCACCAAAACCACAATATTCGTCTATCGGTACGGGCCTTTATTGCTGGTTAATAATTGAGATCATTTTTGCTAAACAACATAGCTATACTAAGCATAATAACACATTAAAAGATTTTGCATAATGAAGAGGAGCATAACTACTCTTGTAGCATTAGAGAAGAGCCATCAGTTATAGTTAAATTGATTTCATTTTAGCTTTAAAGTCATGCAAATTTACTATACTATATTAGCACAGTGTTGCTTAATATTTTGTAAAGCAGAAAAATTATTTTAAATTATTGTTACAAAATCAAGAATACCTAAGCATGCGTTTCTATTTTACATATCTAAATAACTGAATATCGAACTAAAATAAGCAAAAACTGGCTGCAAGTTCCAATAAATACTTTAATATAATACAACAACAATACAATATATACTTTAATAATAATTTACCTTGCATATAACTATTATTCTGTGCTTATACTACTGTACTTAAAATTGTTTGCCATTTCATATAACTAATAAAATAAAATAAAATCAGCTTCAAACCTCCCATGTGCATTATCGTATCGTTAACGCACATCCCGCCGCAACTAGTGTTCTCGACAATATTCGACACAAGATCCTTGTCCTTGGAGAAAACGTAGAGCACCAGCGGCTTCTCTCTACAGGTTGAGCATACAAGACAAATAGAGTGAGACCACCACCGTTACTAGCGAAAATTAGTTCATCACATTATTTTTTAAATTTTAGAATTAGACAGAAATTAATTAAATAAAACTTTGCGGGGCCTGTTCATAAAATATTACACATATACATAAATATTAAATACATTATAATATGTACTTCAATACAAATAGAATATTTTTTTCGGAAACTTAATAGTTTTTTAAAATACAAAGATTTTATTTTTAACTGTCACTTAATGTCAATTTTCCAATATAGTTACCAATAGTTACTAATTTTATTGGACCAACTTAGTCAGAGCTATGGTCAGACAAGGACAATTTTTTTAAAGGTAAATGTAAAAATAACGCAGAGTCATTTTGCCAATTAATGTTACTATGTTTTATCTATTAAATTAATTTATTTATCAACAACTAAAATAATGAATTCTTTGTATGAAGGTCAAGTGAGCGCTCTAACTCTAGTCTAGAAACGACGATTGCAAGACGTTATCGATAAATAAAATGTTTTCAGAAATTATCAATTACCTTGTAGTGGCGGTGCATGAATATCCATATAATCTCGTGGATGCCGTAAGAGACTTGGAGAAATGGGTTATTTTTATACAACCGTGAACATCGTTCCGGTTACGAAAAAGTCACGGTAAAAAATCATCGTGACTTTGTCACGTTAGATAACTACTTGTAACATTAGAACGACTTATAAAGTGACTTTATACATGCATTTTAGATTTAGTTAAAAATTAAAGTTAAAGTTACAGCCTATATACGTCCCACTGCTGGGCACAAGCCTCCCCTTATTTTTAAGAGGGTTTTAGGCCAAGGAAATGTCCGCCACGCTACCCCGTTGGCGAACTTCACGTGTCTTCGTAATATTTTTTTTTTATTTCTCAGACATGCAGGATTCCTCAGGATGTTTTCATTCACCGCCGAGCACGTGGTAAATGAGCACCTAAAATTGCAATTAACAATTTAATTGGTGCCGGCGGGGATCGAACCCGGGTTGCTCGCGTACTGTGAAATTTACAGCGAGCGCTAACCATCTGCTACCACGGCTCAGTATTAAGTTTTATTTCAATAGCCGATTTTTTTTATTTCCTACCTTACTATTATTTTTGAAATACACGAATTTCATCTAACATAGGCGATTAGGATCGCGGTTTTTCTAAAAACGATTGATTCATATCCATTTTAATCGAAATCTGATTCTGAAATAAAGTGAGATACGTGTTTGGGTACACTCAGCTAATTGTAAATAATTTTAGGGTTCTTATCAAAACAGAAAAAATTGAATATCTATTTCTAGGGTCGATTTAAAAAGCGATCTTTTTTGAACAAGTAATCGATTAATCGATTTTAGATCGTCATGACTAGTCGGTGTACCGTTCTAGTAACACCGTACACGTACCTTGTTATATAGTGGCAGCTTTGGCAACATAGGCTGTAACGGTAAGTGTTTTTTGTAATAGTAATAAGATAAATGTAATAGTAGGAGAAATAAAGACAAAAAAAGCTTGTATATTTTATAATAAAGGAAATTTATAAATGGAAAAATGTTGTTATTTTGAACAATTATAACGAAATAGTACCTATATACAAGAAAAAGGTAGCTGGCAAATGAATGAGTATAGATTCAGATAAAAATAGTTATATATTCAGAGTATAATTATGTACTCTGTCTAAATATAAGTACCAAATAGTAAAAATATGTAGCTTAGGGCACAGTTGTGAAAGCATTTCTATTGCTTGCTAATAATGTATTCTAAATTAGAGATATTACGAACATGCCTCACTTGTGAACCACACAAAAAAAATTGATAAACATGTTCTGTAATTTAAATAAGTATTGTTTGATATTTCTAAATATATAAATTTCTTAAATATTGTTATTGATAAAAAAATACTGGAAAAATGTGGGAATTGTTCTTTTAGTCACTATGTACATTGTTGGAAATAGTCACTGTGATTATTTTGATACTAGACGATTTCGACAATTGGTCTATCTCTCTTACAAAGCAATAAGGACCGTGGCCGAGCTCACTTGACTACTCTAGCGCCATCTATTATCTATCTACGGAAGCGGTTGCGATGTATATCGATATGAAAATTTGACGCGCTAAATACATCGTTATTTATTTAATACATTTCCATAGATGTTGCTACATGGTACCGCTAAGTAAGATTGACGAAGTCATTGGGCTCTAGTTTGTCACAATGTCGTCCACGTCTGTCCCATGGTTGAAAAGCAAATTTCATGCCCATGCAATTTGTTGGATGGGTATAGATTATGTCCGGAATAAGTTTACAGATATCTTTTTTTCTATTTGCATTAAAGTACAGCGGAAAAGATAACTATAATAAACAACATTTTAAAATAAATCAAAATTCTGACGGTCAATAAATTTCATTAACTACAGATAAAAGAAAGCTTTACTTCTAAACGGAATGAAAAATTAAATAAAGAACCTTCACCGTTTTCCCGTCACCACATAAACTTCCAACTCGTGCAGAAAACAACAGACAGCGCAATGTTATAAGAGTTCAGTTATATTACACAGTTGATATGGATCTTATTTTTGAAATAAGTATTAACATATTTTTTTCTTACATTATGTATCTATAATTTGTTTTTCAGCTTTATTTTTCAGTTATTTTGGAGTCTCACAAGTTTTACCTTCGACTAACTTTTATAACATGTCGCTAATATTACAGTGCATTAATGTCAGCGATCGTTGAAAAACCTTTGACCCCTTCCTACACCAATTTTTGTACGATTTCTTGCAAAATTTTACATAATGTAGTTCAATGCTTAAATGTATCTATTTTTTCTATGGAAAATATATGTATTTAATTATTTTTTTTAATTTCAAATATTGTGCAAAAGACCGTACGGATGATGTTCTTTGCCTTACCGCCATAAAACATGATTGTGTCGTTCACACACAGACTGCCTGAACGAGTCTGTTCATTGAACAACGTATGAATGTTTCTTTGATTGCTGAACACGTATAGTACTAATGGGTGTTCCCTGAAATGGGTTATGAATAATTGGTTGATGTATGTGCTGTTTGTGAGGTCTTAAATTTAACTACATGGTGGAGATTAAATGAAAATCACAAAATTTGACACTTAACTTATATGGATTGGTATGGTTTCTATTTCGTTCACGAAGAAAAAAACGTTAGGTTATTTTATCTGACTTACATAAACATGAGAAGTGACATTAACCTTTACAGAAAATTAAAAATAAAATAATGAAATTTATTTTAACTTTTCTGAAAGCATTGAGTTATATGTACTACGTACAAAAATATATACGTAGTAAATATAACTCAATGTCTGAAAGGAATTTTTTTCCTTAAGAGGTGTTAATTAATATATCATTTCAAGTTTTAAAATTTTTTACTTAATTTAAAGTTCTGTATATTGTTTTATGAATAAAATATTAATGAAGTGCTTCCAAACGCATACAACTTTAGAAAATAAAAGTTGTTTTATTATCCTGAATGTTAATATGATATTGTAAATACGATATTTTTAACCCAATTGTTGCAGATGGTGCTTGGGTTTGTGTTTTTATTCCGCGTTATATAAGCGGCCATGGAAATAAAATAATGTTTCTGAAGTTGCCCAAAAGTTTCACCGTAATGTTCACATGAGTGTTGCAGTTAACCCTAATACAGATACCTCGACATGTAGATAAGTCACATTTGTGTGAATTTATACGAATTTAGGTATCTGTTTAGCGTTAAAGCTAAAGCTCGGCTATATATGTTCTTAAATCAATATGAAAAACTTTACTCAACAAATCAACACATAAAACCTTAAAAACACACACTAACGCAAAATCGTTATTATCCCTCCCAATTAGACCGCTAGTACAATATCATAAATGCATAAAAGTTACAGCCTGTATACGTCTCAAAGCTGGGCACAGGCCTCCCCTCAATTTTGAAAGGATTTTGAGAATGCGTATTGGCAGACTTTTCATGTATTCGAAATATATTTTTTTAAATCTTTTAGACATGCAGATTTTCTCACAATGTTTTCCTTCAATGCCGAGAATGTGGTATCGAACCCGGGTTGTAGTTACCAAGTCTCTATTCAAACGATAATAGTTTAATTTGTACATATTAACAAAACATTTTTAATAATAGAAAAATGTACAAACTAAACTGTCATATTTTCCTCATATTTCTATGAATCATATATCTACGATCGTATACATAATATGATAATGTAATAGCGGTCATAAGCAAGTTTATTAAACATAACAACATAATCTATAACAATCTTTTTGTGTCTGCAATACAATAAAACTAATCATTTTACCTTAGAATTAATTATGTATTTATTATAAAAATGATCTATTACCTTCGCTAAATAACTGTTTACAATCAAATCGGGGATTAACCCCAGGTTCATAAACCAGAAATTATTCAGCATTTGGACGCTATGACACCTATTTAGATAAAGTTGGAAACTAAAACATTATCGAAAAACAATATTTCATTTCATCTATTTCATTCTATTTTTAGTAGAAGGATGTCAAACGAGCACATAGGGGCCCGTAGACACTTAATTACATCTATTCTTGATTAAGAATCAAAATGCATGTGCGTTGTTACCTCTGAGGACTAAGGTGGAATGCCTCAGTTGCAGTGAAGACAGTCACCAGTTCAATACACTCACCATATGAAACACATCAGCATTAAGGTGTTATTTTACGGTGATCGTGCTACAACCATAATAAAGCTATAGCGTGGCTCTACCACGTAGCAATTATACAAGAATAGCTCACTTAAAGTATAGGATATTACTTTCAAAAGACACAAAAAATATGGTTATAAATTATGCTAATCAAATAAATAATGAACGGGCTATACAGGGTTATTTTTCAAAGAGTCGCCAAATTTTAAACTTAAGTTCAAATATATAAAAAACATATACCGTTATTGCAGTTTTTGATAATACTAGTAAATAAGGGTTCTACATTTATTTTAAATTGAATGGGATTTATGGGCAACAACGCTTTTGCCAACCGATTGACCCTTACGAATGTGTGCCTGCGCAGTAAAATCACTTAAAATAAGGCGTTAAACGCATTTGGAATTTAAAAGATAAAAAGGGCAGACAGGACATATGTTTTAATTAATTTTTCTTCACCATTTGCCTATATTACTTATTTTGACCCTTCTCTGCAAATTTGGCCGGTTATTGCAAAATGACCCTGTATATTATGATACCATATATTGTGGTCTCGCGTCTCCGTTTATAAAATATTTCACATAATAAATTAAGGTTTTCTTTCATTATGTTAAAATGTATAATGAAAGATTGTTAAACACACTTGAAAGTTATAAACTTACCTGGCATTAATAAATTTGATGGCCTCATAAGCGTTCTCAACGGGAACTATTGGCAGAATGGGACCGAATATTTCGTCCTCCATTATTTTCTCGCCCCCAGTCACATTAGCTACTATGGTGGGTTCAATAAACCTTTCTTTTGGTTCGCAACCACCGCCGATTGCGATTTTGCTTTTGCAAGAGTCAACTAAAGCTTGAAGGCGGCTGTAATAAAAAATCAAGGTCACCAGAGGCTGTATCTAAAAAGTGTTTCACCCATGACCTCACACTCTAGGAAAACACGTGAACCTATTCTGCGAATGATCTCTATCTAATCGTGTCTGTTTGCCGGCCCATCGGACTGTGAGAGAAGAAATAGGGATATGCAGCTGTGCTTGGGCATACACTCGTGCACTATAATTCTGTCCTACAGATGGCTAGTCTCCGTTGAGACTGGTGTGGTGGTTCTTCTCCTTATGGAGGTTAGCATGTGTCGAGGAGACCCTCTTTACATGGGCGGCATCTCAGGAGGACACGACCCCCCGGTACTGGGTGCTGCGTTGGCAGCTTACGGGTTGGTGTGGTGAGACTGGTGGCCGCAGTGATTGAAATTTGATGTTAGTTGTTTAACAACATAATAATAATTTTTATGTATTTAATCTATTAACAATTAATACAATGTAGTTTTGAGTTATAAATACTGCAGAAATTCTGTCTGCCGTCTTATTTAATAACTTGAATGTTATAGCGGCCAATCTATCTAAAACAGTGTGAGTAGTTATAAAAAACCAAAAATGCTTACACTATAATATTATGTTATTATAATAATCATGTTTAAAAGTATCTATGCTAAAATTTAATTGAAAACACCTAAGTTTTTAGTTTGTTCTTTTAAATGAAGAAAATAACCTACTATTTTTAAACGCCGGCCGGTAACGCATCTGCAATGAGGGCTAATAATTTTCTACTCACCAGATATCGCTAGTTAACACTGACGTAAAGTTTTTTTGTTAATAAAATGTTATTTAATTGAGAAGTTAGTTTTTAATAAAAGTTTATCAGTTTCTAGAGTATTATATTAAGGGGACTACAGGAGCTAAACGCAAGTTTTATATTGACTTAAAGTATATGATACAAAGCAGTAAACTAAATCAGAAAAATATATGATATTTTTTAGTATATATGCTAGTTAGATAGTGTGTTGAAAACATGATACTACTAATTTGATACGATAGAAGAAAATCATAAAGATACCTCTAAAAATTTCTTTTAACGAGTAAAAACCATACTAATATACATGTAATTATTTTGATTATTTCTCAGATTATTCTATAAGCAACACATTAACGTAATACTGTTTTAATTTTTTAATCAAACTAATAGATTTTATTTTAAATCGCATTTTCTTATTTCTGAAATAATACGTACGGATGTGTGCGTAAACGCCTGTGTACCGACACTGCTGGCCGAGGCCCGGTGCTATACAGACGTGTCGCTCTTTTTGCCGCATTATTTACGTAAAGATTGTTTAATGGTTTTGTATAATTTTATTTTTAAATTCGTTGTTTCATATTCATAGATATTATTCTTTCGTGTGAATATAAAAGATTTTAAGTTTAGATTAATTAAAATTAAGTTAATAATTTTAATTGGTAAATATGGGAAATAAAGTTAAACCCGTTACGAAGAACGATATTAAACAAAAGAAACATATGAACGACATTAAAAGTTAAGAACATTTTAATATTACTAAATATTTATTTTTATAACAATAAACTTAATGATTTGGAAGGGTAGTGTATACCTGAGTACCTGGGTTCGATTCCAGGAATATGAAGTCAAATTTTATTTTTTATTTGAAGTATTATGTATTTAGATAAATTTATTGAATATTTATTATAAATAATAACTAATAATATATATTTATTTTCATAACAATAAAGCTATGAATTTAGGAAACTTACTGTATTACAGTAGTGCATTTTGTAGAGTTATGGATTTGCAGCTTTTGCACTCGAGAGTACCCGGGTTCGATTCCAGGAATATAAAGTCATATTTTCATTTTTCTTTTTTATTTAAAGTGTTGTATATTTAGATAAATTTATTAAATGCTTTTATAAATAATAAATAAAAAAAATATTTATTTTATACTAATAAACCTATATTTGCAGTTTGCACTCGAGAGTGCCCGGGTTCGATTCCAGGAATATGAAGTCAATTTTTTTTTTTTTAAGTATTACATATACATATACATATTTATATAAATTTATTATTTACTTTTATAAATAATAACTAAAAAAACCGTATGAAATGTAATAATTGTTTACAGGAGAAAGAAAGTAGAAAATATCAACACGGAAGTTAGTATTTCCAATGTGTACCTAAAACTTTTCTAAGCTATGATAACATTAAAAAAAGAAACTAAAAATACTTAATGTTTTGTTAAAAGACCGCGGCTTATTCATAAATAAGAATAACAAATAGGCATGACGAAAAAATAGAATCATCTGAAAATTGCGATGCTACTTATCACATGTAAGAGTTTAGGTTTATTGATTTTGTTTATAATTAGGAATTATAATTATATATGAATGTTAGATATTTTACTTGTAGTTTAACAATTTAGAGAGGCAAATACAAAAAATAAACGAAATGCAAATTTTTATTACCTACCTTGTGAACCATAGTACCAGAATGTTTAGAATTGACATAATATCTAAATAATTTGAAATATTCATTTTTTCCATAGATTTCATTTCGTGAATCCGGATGAAACCCAAATCCGGACTCATAGGTGAACAGCACCAAAGACCATTGTTGTACAAGGAAATAGGTAAACGCCAAAAAGACAATTTTTGTTCTTTTCCACAAGTTCGCTTATCATTTACTAAAATATTCTCTTATTTCCTGGGTCTCTTTAAAATAAAATAAGCGAAAATGTCCAATATATGGGTTATCATTCTATAACTGCAAGAAGCATACCTTCAAAACAAATCTTATGACGAAACAGAAAAATACCTAAACTGATTGTTTAATAGCTTATTTGACTTACATACCCTCGCTCCCACAAACACACACGCGCGCACGCAAACGTACATACACACGCACACACTCACACACAGACACACATACATATACATATTTTTTTTTTTTTTTTATAGAATAGGGGGCAAACGAGCATGCGGCTCACCTGATGGTAAGTGACTACTGCCGCCCATGAACAACCGCAACACCAGGGGAATTGCAGATGCGTTGCCGACCTTTTAGAAAGGTGTAAGCTCTTTTCTTGAAGGTTCCTAAGTCGTATCGGTCCGGAAAATTCGCTGGTGGTAATTGATTCCACAAGGAAGTCGTGCGAGGGAGAAAACTTCTTCTAAATCGTACAGTGGTGGACCGCCAATCATCCAGATGGTATGGATGGTAACGCGAGTTTTGTCGCGATGTGCGATGGTGAAATTGAGCGGCTGGAATTAGTCCGAACAATTCCTCAGAGCACTCCCCGTGATAAATGCGATAAAATACGCAAAGAGATGCAACATCTCTACGCAGTGCCAGTGTATCGAGCCGATCAGAAAGAACTCGGTCGTCGACGATTCGAACCGCTCTGCGCTGGATGCGGTCAAGTGGAAGGAGCTGGCACTGGGGTGCCCCGGCCCAGAGATGAGAACAGTATTCCATGTGAGGCCGAACTTGCGCTTTGTAAAGTTGCAAGCGATGTGCCGGCATGAAATACTGTCTCGCTCTGCTGAGCACTCCAAGCTTTTTAGAGGCCAATTTGGCCTTCCCTTCCAAGTGACCACGAAACTGCACACTATTCGATATGTCGACGCCAAGGATTCCGATACTGGCTGAGGCAGTAAGGGGAGTGCCTTGAAACTGAGGAGATACGACAAAGGGGTTCTTTTTAGCGGTAAACGCGCAAACTTGTGTCTTCTGGGGATTGAACTGGACTAGATTTAGTCGGCCCCAATCCGAGACTTTGTTAAGCAAAGACTCGACTTCAGACACAAGTTTGTCCCGGTACTCGGCGACGTTTTCCCGAGAAATATTGGCACGGCCGGTATATAAGGCATCACCAGTGCTGTCGTCCGCATAGCAATGAATGCTACCAGTAAGCAACATATCATTGATATGCAGGAGAAACAGCGTTGGTGATAGCACGCAGCCTTGTGGAACACCAGCGTTGATAGGCTTGAAATCAGAGCATTCACCGTCTACTACGACCTTGATGCTCCGATCAGCAAGGAAACTGGTGATCCATTTGCACAATTTCTCGGGAAGCCCATAGGAAGGAAGCTTCGAAAGAAGCGCTTTGTGCCAGACCCGATCAAAGGCCTTCGCTACGTCCAAACTAACGGCTAATGCCTCCCCCTTGGACTCTACTGCCTCCGCCCATCTATGAGTTAAGTATATTTCTCAATTTTATATTTAATAATTTGAAAACTAGATTTTGTTGTCATTGTAGCACTTACAACTGTAAGTATGTATTTATTATATACCTAGTGGTATTACGGGCATTGAGACTGTTACTCCTTAACACAGGTTATTCTGTAACCTAGCTAGGAGAGCAGAGCTACATCCACTAGATTGAATATAATATTTTATAGATAGTACAAACCATGTAATGTCCTACATATGTACTACAATTACTTTTATGTAAATAAAGTTTATTACTATTACTATATAAATAAAAATGTTTTAAGTTTCATCGAATCAGTTTCATTTCAAAATCACCCACATCCCTAAATTATCAAGTCAAATTAAATTAAAATTAAAAATAATTTCGTTGTCCCATCTATTTTTTGGCAGATCTTTATCTTACTTGCGTTTCGTCTATTATAACATTCGGGCGTAACCTCGCTAATCCGTTAGTGTTAAACCTCACTGTCGTTAGATGGCGCTCACATTTTTCTGTAAATGTGTGCGTGCATCATTCGAGGTCATTTGGGTCTTGTAGTCCTCTTAATACACAAACAATGCGTCAGTGGTTTAACACGTTCACTGTCCGGTTTCCAGACACAATAGTAAGACAATAGCAATGACCTATATGTAGTGCACGGGATGCATTGACTGGAAGGCTTCAAGGGTTGTATTAGTTGCTTGAAGTGAGTAGTTGAGAACAGGAATCAAAATATATTTCCTACTAGCTGTTCACCGCGACTTAGCCCGCGTATTACGATTGGATGTAGGGTTTTAATTTTTTTTACGCGGAACCCTAATTATTTTTCTAAAATAAAAGTAACCTAAGTTACTCCTTATAACATCAGCTATCTGCGACTGAAAGTCCCGTCAAAATCAGTCCAGCCATTTTGGAGATTAGCCGGAACAACCAGACAGATTTATGTTGTAATTACCGTATATACTTTCATATGAATTTAGTAAAAAGCTGTTATTTCGACATTACAAACAGACACTTCAATTTTATTTATTTGTATAGATGTATAGATTACAAGGGCTTCCCTCAGTAATGTGTTAAAAGGATTTTACAGTCTGTCACCTTCCCTAAGTCCGTTTAAGAGGATTACACTTTCTGTAGATTCAGATTTTATCACATCACTGGTGTATAGTTTTACAAGGTACATATTATAAGATTATGAACACATGTCCACTTTCTAAAATTATACATTAGTTAAGTTTCCGATTGTAGGATTAGGAAAATATCGACATTGAAAAAAGATACAGACGATAATATGCATATAAACTACCCTTACCTGAAATGTCTGCTATTTATAATCCTGCACAGGTCCGGCGATTTTTGTGCGTCATCTCCGTACCACTCTTTGAGTATGTCCCTGGCGGCTTCTATAAACTTGTCTTGGACCTCCTTGGAGCATAAGACGTAATCCGGTGCGATGCAAGTCTGTCCAGCGTTGATAAATTTGCCCCACAGGACTCGCTTTGCCGTGACTCTGATATCTACAGTGCTGTCTATGTACACTGGGCTGTAAGCAAAATGACAAGATACAAAAACATATTCCTGGGACTTCGGATGTATATATTACGATTCGATATAGTTTTGATATATTTTTAAACGTGGTAGAGCCATGCTGCAGCTATATTAGTAGTATAGTTGTAGCACGAATGGGTCGGCTCAACCGGGGAAGGACCACGCTCTCACAGAATACCAGTGTAAATAGCAGCTTAACACTGTTGTGTTTCGTATGGTGAGTGTAAAGAACCGGAGACACTTTTTACTGGAAAAGAGGCATACCATCTTAGTCCTTACGGGTGACAACGCATCTGCATTTTGATTCTTTATTGAGGATAGATGTGAATATCTATGGGTCACAGCAACCACTTACCATCAGGTGGACAGTCCAGACAGTGCTCGTTTATCATCGATGATGTTTCAAATCTATTTAAAATCCTGTTTTAAAACTATAAAAAGCACCAAGTTTAAAAGACGACATTTATAACCACCATATTAAATCGTTTCTATCGTGATAACAAGTCCGGGTTACTGACCTTGTAAAGCATAATATTTGTTTTAATTTTTATTAAATTGGATTGATAAGGACTGTTGAGTTCATAATATACATTTTTTTTAACTATCAATACAAACAATAGGCTAATCTAAATTAAAGTTATTTTTTTATTCAATATAGGCCGTGATTTAGGCTTTTTTAAAGCTCGTATGAACGTCCATACCTACACCGGTTCGCAAAAGCAAAACTTTAGAGAAGAACCGGCCAGAAAATCTTGGTCCTTTTTTTAATGCCATGTTATAAATTAATTTCCACTGCTGAACATAGACCTCCCCCATAAATTGCCTTCCAGCACGGCTACCATGGGCTGCGGACAAAACAATTATCCCGCGATTATATCCAATGATAAGAGATAAAATTATCTTGTCCTTCTGCCAGAGCACGGCAACGGGGAACTCCATGCTACGGACGGGGGATATATCTATATCCCCGTTTGACATAATGGGTAGATATAGATATATCCCCCGTCCGTAGCATAGAGCCAAATGAAAGATAAAAAATTATGCTTTTTTGAGATTTGAAAGGGAGAATTTTATCCTAGTTCATTGGACGTGAGTTTAAGTTTATATTAATACAAAAAATCTATCTAAGTCTAAGGCTGAGATCTATAGACTTTACTTTGACATTGCTCAGACTTTACTTATGAAAAACTTAGCTGAGTACCTATATGCTTAGCATAATCTTTGATTCTGAATTTATAGTTGTATCGGGCTAAGATTAAGCTAAGCTTATGCTAAGGACCAGACAGTCAAAATATTAATGGATGCTTCATTCCACACATTATTTTCTTGATTTTACTGTATAAAATTTAAAAAAGATATACTTAAAAATCAAAAACAGTCCAAATTGTATTTCATAATTAAGTTATTATTACATGAAATAGAAATCGAACGTATGAGATCGGGAACGGACGAGAAGATTGCAAAATCAGAAAAAAGAAAAAAAAAGAAGATTTTAAGAAATTAGAAATAAGTTAGAAATTACATTAATAGACAGATTAATGCTATGTAACATTAGAAGACGGCCTAAAACTACCTATTTATTGTTATAAATAATTAGAGTAGGCAATATAAAAAAAACAGCAATTTAAAATTAACACGGTGGTTTTGGATAATATCCTGAGTTTTACGTAAGTCATCGATTTCGTTGACTTAGGCTTTGCTAAGCGCGCACTCAACACGACTTCGAAGTTAGCTCTATAAATACCGAAATTGTCTTAGCTCGAAAGTAAAGTCTGAGCAAAGTCAAAGTAAGGTCTATAGATCTCAGCTTAAGTCTATCTCCCATTTTATCTAGTGTGGATATTATAACCACCGATGTGGATAAAATTAAGCGAGGGGATAAACATTTTCCGCTTTCCACGGGGATAAAATCGTCTCCTACCCATGCTAGTCCTGCAGGGAAGATATTCGCCGTGGTTGCCTCGCTTGGCAAGCAGGACGGTAACCACAGATTTTATTTTTATTTTGATTTGTTATTCTGTCCTCTGTCCATCTCCCATTACGTTTTCGTCTATCGCCTCTTACGACACCCACGGGACGATATCGAGTAGTTATTTATTAAAATGTCAGTTTTAACAAAATATTATCAGTAGCCAGGGGACTTGCAAGTGCAGAGTAAGAGTTATTTCCACAGATCGTTGCCCTCAATATGTGCATCTATTTTACAACGTTTTTATTAAGTCACTTTCTTGTTTGTCTGTCGTTCCGGGTGGAATTTAGTAATTGATTTTAAACTAACTTTCCAGAGAGCTGCAAACTTGAAATTTTGAATATAGCTAACTTCGGATTATAATGCAAGATTGTGATAATAAATATGGTAAATATAAAAAAAAAAAATTAAATAAATATTTCACTTGTTTTTTTTTTTGTATAAAATAAACATAGCAAGCTAACAGCATAGCAAAGTGGCGAAGCAATCAGCTTTGTAGCGGTTTCTAACGAAAAAAAAAATTTAAAATAGGAGGTTCAGATGCCTGGGTGACCAGTAATCGATTGCTGAAAACAGAATTTGAAAATTCGAAACTGTTCTCGAGATAATCGTGGGACAGACGGACGGACAGACGGACAGACGGACAGACAGACGGACAGACAGACGGACAGACGGACAGACATCGTGAAATCAATAAACCTAGCAAGCTAACAGCATAGCAAAGTGGCGAAGCAATCAGCTTTGTAGCGGTTTCTAACGGAAAAAAATTTAAAATAGGAGGTTCAGATGCCTGGGTGATCAGTAATCGATTGCTGAAAACGGAATTTGAAAATTCGAAACCGTTCTCGAGATAATCGTGGGACAGACGGACAGACGGACAGACAGACGGACAGACATCGTGAAATCAATAAGTGACTTCGCAAGCTTCGCCACTTAATAAGGGTGACAAAGTAGCAAACAGTCCATATGTCTTTACTTAGGAATTAAAACGCAGATAGATGCGTAGTCACACTTGCGGATTAAGATGGAATGCCTCATTTCTGGTAATTAGGGTATTCGGTTCTCTACACTCACCATACGAAACGCAGCAGCATTAAGATTTGTGCTTCAACCATAATATTACTGCAGAGTGGCTCTACCACGATGATTTATTTTATAGGAGGCTTCTTTTTTAATGAAATTTCTCTAACAATTTTATTGTATTTAGATGTACATTTTTTTTTATAACTGACCTTTTCCCACCCAGTTCCAAAGTTACGGGCGTAAGATATTTGGTGGCGGCGGCGTAGACGATTTTTCCCACGTTGGTTCCGCCCGTATAGAAAATATAGTCGAATTTCTGTTTCAGGAGCTCGGTGGTTTCCTCAGGACCTCCCTCTACCACTATCACTGCGTCCTAGTAAATGTTATCCAAATGCAAATTGCTTAATTTAAAATCGATTATTTTACAAAAAGTAGTATATAATAAGTCTCAGGTTTAAGCTAGTCTTGTTTCAAAAAAGAAGTCACAACAGAAAAATTGAACTGATCAAATGGGGTTTTCTAACTAGGCAAGGCTAGCCGATGCAGTCATTTGAATGAGGTTGTCTTCCATTCCTAAATAGAAAGGTTCAATCTTTCTAATAAACTCATAACTGAAAAAATATTAATTAGTAATTTTTTTACAGGCGATTCAAATTCCAGATCTTAAATGGCCCACACCTTAGAAGAAAATTTGCTTTATCTATTATTTACTCTTAGATTAGAACTTCTTAAAGATGCCACTTACATTATCCAAGTATTTTGGAATCATTTCAGCAATGAACTGCGCGCAGGCCACGGCGAGTTCGCTCGGCTTCACAATGACCACGTTACCGGCGGCAATGGCGCCTGCCATCGGTAGCAGTAGCAGCTGAAGTGGATAGTTCCACGCACCGATGACCAAGGCCACGCCATAGGGGTCGTTGTAAATAACAACGTCGTCGAGCATGTTCACTAAGCCTTTTGGTGGCTGGAAAAGAAAAACATCGTATATTCTAGAAACGATACGTTTTATTACATAAGAGGTACAAGTAAGAACAGATGTTATTACAAACTATTCGTACGACAACTTATAAACTTTTAGCAGTGCGTAAGTTGTTGCACCAGACTAAAACAGATATCGCGATCAAAGTCTGTGGGGTACTGGGGGGCGTGTAGTTGGAGATATAAAGTACATTTTTATGGCACAGACTAAGTAAGTTTGAGCCAATAGGCTTTACCGTGTGTTGCAAATAGGGCATCGGAACTGGTTTTTCCCGGTTCCAAAAGAACCGGGAATTCCCGGGTTTCAGGGGTCACGAAAAGAACCGGTTCCGAAAATTTAAAACCCGGTTCTATCGGTTCCTTCGTTTCCTTTACAAAATTTCTTAAAAAGTATATCACTGCAATGTAGAGTTATAAAAAACGTGATTATAAATCATTTCTTCTATTTATGGCAAACAGTAGGATTTGTAATGACATTTAATTTCATTTGGTAATTTTTTTTATAGGTTAGGGTGACAAACGAGCACACAGTCCATCTGATGGTAAGTGGTTGCTGTGACCCATAGACATCTACATTTATCCTCAATAAAGAATCAAAATGCAGATGCGTCGTCATCCGTGAGGACTAAGATAGAATGCCTCTTTTCTAGTAAAATGGGTCTCCGGTTCTCTACACTCACCATAGGAAACATAAGCGTTATGCTGCTATTTTACGCTGGTATTCTGTAAGAGCGCGGTCCTTCCCCGGTTGAGCCGACCCATTCGTGCTATAACTATACTACTAATATTTTTTTTTTATTTTTTTTAAAAACGTTACCCCCACACTAGGATTTTCTCCTGTATCGTGGAGGCAGTTTACAAACACAAATTGCACAAGGACAAACATCCAGACCCGGAACAATTATTTGTAGGCCATACAAATACTTGTTTCGTGCGGGATTCGAACCCGCGCCCCCCAGCGCAAGCAACTCATTGCTAAGCCACTGCGCCACGGAGCCGTCCGCATATAGCTGCAACATGGCTCTACCACGTATAAATAATATATAATTTTCAAGGGTTCCCCTACTAAGTGACGAAATTCTTCAAAAGCATATCGTAGCTGATTTCGGACAAGAATATTGTTTGGTTTTAGATGCAAAGACACACTGGAGCAGCATAGCTGCGATGTTTTCTGAAGGTAGACACGATCAGAAAAGCATTAATTGATTTGAAATCTGATATTGTAGGTTTTTACTGAGGGAGACTGGACAAACATAGAAGTTCCTAGTTAGTGAGATGTTTGATTATATTTAAATAGAAAGAAACTATTGCAATTATTCCTTGAATAATTACTTTAACCCACGATTTGCAATAAACTGTTTTCTTTATGAATATTATTATCGTTATTCACATTGAACGAAATAGCCTCCATCCTAAAAGAAAGAAAAGAACCGAAAGAACCGGGTACCCCGTTCCGGCAAAGTTTAGAACCGAAAGAACCGGTTTCTGGAAAGGGACCGGTTCTCGATGCCCTAGTTGCAAACAACCAAGTTTCGGCACCTCTTCTAGTACTTAGCAGTACTTAAATGTTTAAAAAAAGGTTATTCATGCACTTTATGTAAAACAGCTCTTAAGCGAAAAAGAATCATTTAATAAATACATAAACCCGGCGTAAGTGTCTGGATCCTGGACCTCATGGTCAACTCCAAACAAACAAATATTTCACAAGTGGTAGAGCCACGCGACAGCTTTTGCTGTCGCACGGATGTGCCGGCTCGAACCGGGGTGGTACCACGACCTCACAGAATACCAGCGTGAAGTAGAGGTTTACCTCTGCGTTTCGCTTGGTGAGTGCAGGTGGCCGGAGGCCCTTTTTACTGGAAATGAGGCATTCCATCTTAGTCCTCACGGGTGACAACGCATCTGCATTTTGATTCGTAAACAAGGATAGATGTAGATGTCTATGGGCCGCAGCATCTACTTACCATCAGGTGGACTGTGTGCTCGTTTGTCACCCTTATCCTATAAAAAAAAAAATAACTTTTACTGCAGTAAAGTGACAAACAAAATAGCAGATCACTTAATGGGCTAATGCAGCTCATGGACACTTGCAACCAACCTTAAAACAAATGACGCAGGTGCATTGCCACTCTGAGCACTTACATAACTTAATTCTGTGAGAGCGTGGTCTTTCCACGGTCGAGCCGACCCATTCGTGCTACAATCATAAAAATTGTAATCAGTAATTGTGACGCCATGTAGAACCAGCTACATAAAAATGTCTAATGTCTATTGTATGTTAAAGTTAAACGTTAAGTAACTTTACACATCCTATACATGAGTTTTTTTCAGGGCAAGGAATGTCCGACCCATATTGTATGTTAATAAAAAGAAAAAGAAAACAATATACATATAAACGTTAATAACATCAATGATATTTATTATGTTGTTTCATGTCACGACAATAAGCTAAAATAGATACTAAGCAGAAAATTTATGTTTTTCCCCTAACACTCTAGGTAACTTTATTGCGTCGAGTATCACGTTATTTACGTTATATACGTAGGCGGGATGATAAGTAACTAGCCACTGCTATTTAAAAAGTTAAAATTAAAAAAAATATTTATGTCATTTTTAAATTCGTATCTCTGGCCACATGTGTTCTAAATTAAATTTAATTTGGTGGCGTGAAAATTGTATTGATTTTTTGTCATTTGAAAATATATTTCGTCAACTGTTTTCAAAATGGAGAAAATTGAACAAAGAGCGGTGATAAAGTTTCTTCATATGAAGGACATGAAGGGGAAAGATATCTATGACGAGTTAAAGAATGTTTTGGGTGAATATGCTCCTTTTTATGCCTCTAGGTAACTTTATTGCGTCGAGTATCACGTTATTTACGTTATATACGTAGGCGGGATGATAAGTAACTAGCAACCGCTACTTAAAAAGTTAAAATTAAAAAAATATTTATGTAATTTTTAAATTCGTATCTCTGGCCACCTGTGTTCTAAATTTGAATTTGGTGGCGTGAAAATTTTATTGATTTTTTGTCATTTGAAAATATATTTCGTCAACTGTTTTCAAAATGGAGAAAATTGAACAAAGAGCGGTGATAAAGTTTCTTCATATGAAGGGCACGAAGGGGAAAGATATCTATGACGAGTTAAAGAATGTTTTGGGTGAATATGCTCCTTTTTATGCCACAGTAATAAACTGGGTGGCTGAGTTTAAACGCGGTCGTACATGTGTGCAAGATGAAACCCGCCCCGGATGTCCAAAAAGCGTTACAACTTCGGAAATGGTCGTGAAAGTACATGATACGGTTTTAGCAGATCGACGATTGAAGTTGTCTGAAATAGCTGACACTACAGGTATCTCAAAAGAACGGGTACATCATATCCTTAGTGAAGAATTAAATATGAAAAAGTTATCGGTCCGTTGGGTGCCGCGATTGCTTACGCGCGATCAAAAAAGGATTCGGGTGCAAAATTCAAAAGAAAGTCTGGACCGTTCAGACTAATAAGGCCAATTTTTTTACGTCGATTTGTAAAAACAGATGAAACATGAGTTCATCATTACACGCCAGAATTAAAAATTCAATCAAAACAGTGGACTCAATCGGGATGCCCGGCTTCAAAAAGCCATGGCTGTAAAGTCGGCTGGAAAAGTGATGGCTTCCGTCTTTAAGGATTCAGATGGGATTTTAATGATAGATTACCTTGCTAAAGGTCAAACAATTAATAGAGAATACTACGCTAATCTTTTAGATAAGCTTCGTCAATGTATTCAGCAAAAACGGCCAGGTTTGGCGAAAAAAAAATCATCTTCCACCAAAACAACGCTAGGGTTCACACATGTGTTAAAGCTATGGCAAAAATCAACGAATTGAAGTATGATTTGCTCCCCACCCACCTTATTCGCCTGATCTAGCACCACCAGACTTCCATTTATTCCTTAAGCTCAAAACTTTTTGGGCGGACAGAAATTTGCCACAAATGATGAAGTCATAGCCGCTGTAGAGGAGTATTTTGCAGGCCGTGAAAGAAATCATTTCATGGAAGGCATTACTGCTTTAGAACGAAGATGGAATAAGTGCGTAGAGGTTCACGGAGACTATGTCGAAAAATAAAATTAATTTTATCACGGTAAGTTAAGTGTTTTCTTATTAGGCTAATTACTTATTATCCCGCCCACGTACGTTATTATATTATTACGTCGACTATTACCGACCACCTTGAAATTACAATGAAAATAAATAATGATACCGCGACTTCTCGGCAAAATTAGTTCTATACTCGAATTGTTGCGAAATAAACACCTGTTGTTTTGAAGTTATACCTATTTAACTTATATATATATTTATAGTACAAAGAATTACGTAAGGACTTGTAAATAATCACCACAACAGACACAGGTCACAGCGTGGTAAGGTAATCAAAATTTCAGACATTTTAGTTCTGTAATAATTTTAAAAGTATATAAATAAAGTTTAATTAGAAACCACGTAATAGGTCATAGGACTTTTTTCCTGCCTAGGAGTTAGTCTGGGTTGATAGTACCTACCATCTTCTTACCAATTTCTGCCGCCAAATAACAGTACTTGCACTGCTATGTTACGCTCTGTAGGGTAGGTATAATGAGCTAGTATATTAATAGGCGATGAGGCATCTTATCTGAGTTCTCAGAGGTGGCGATACATCTGTATCCTTCCTTGTTCGAAGATGGTTGCAGGTGTCCGTGGACTGCACTAGCCACTTATTTATTTATTTATTCTTTATTGTACACGAAAATACAGAAAACGAGTAGAGTTCAATCTAAAGTATATAATATGTACGATAGACGGTCTTATAACTTTGAAACTGATTACGTAGATGACTGATGCAAACAATAGTTATAATAGAGGGGAGTGTACAAAAACCAATTATGAAAATACATATAAATATAAAGTCGTGGTAGCTCAGATGGTTAGCGCTCGCTGTAAGTTTCACAGTATTTATTTATTTATTTATTTGTATGGATCTCCAACAGTTGTACATATTAAATTACTTCTAATACATGTCTTACATCTACAAATTACTATGTACTACCAATTATAGGAGAACACATCTTTCTAAAACAGTGTTTATAATTTGCCTATTTTAATGGTAGTTGTAACAAAAATAACAAAAGTAAGTTTAATGAACATAAGATAGATAATAATTTTTGTAACATAAATAAAAGTTAAGTTTAGCATAAAGTTAGTGACTAATTAATTTTCCAAACTATCATTACATTTTTTCATAAAAAGTGTGAGCCCGTCACAACCAATGTCTAGTGTTGCTATGTTTTTTACACATACATTGTATACACGTGATATACGTGTTATTGGAGAATTCTGTCCAAGTTTTGTTCTAGTGCCATCAGCCTTAAAGAAAGGACATCGGTTGCGAGGAGGTCTCCGAGGTACATTAATATTAAATCTACTCAACAGCTCACTGTCATCAATTTTACCATGGAAAAGTTTATGAAGAAATTTTAAATCAAGAAGAGATCTACGAACTGCCAGTGGTTTCATCCTAAAGTAATCGAGTTTCTCTTTGTAGCACTCACTATGACTTGACGCCTTAAAACGAAATATTAGGTGTTTGATGAGTCTTTTTTGAACACGTTCGATTCTTTCAATGTGGTTTTTGTAAGCGGGAGATCATACTTTACAACAATATTCAAGTTTGCTACGGACCAAGCTGTTGTACAGTTGAAGTATTGTTGTTACCTTTTTAAAATCTTTAGACTGTCTAAGAACAAAGCCGAGCAACCTGAAAGAAGCAGTCACTATAGAATTTATATGTTTATCGAATCTTAATTTGCTATCAAATATTACGCCCAAGTCTCTAATGGAATTAGTTTCCTTCAGCTTTTTACCCAAAATGTTGTAAGAACTCATTAATGGTTTTTTTTTCTTGTGAATTTTATAAAACTACATTTGTCTGGATTGAGCAGCATTCGATTTGTTTCACACCATTTTACAAGTCTATCAAGATTCGCTTGTAGGTCTATTACATCAGATTCTTGCTTTATAACTTTAGCTATTTTTAAATCGTCCGCGAACAAATAAACCTGACAATTTTTAAATACATTTACTATATCATTAATAAACAAAACAAAGAATAAAGGCCCTAAATTTGATCCCTGCGGAACACCAGAAATAGCATTGAAAGAATTCGAACACTCGCCATCAATTACTACTCTGGCATTTCGATTAGAGAGATAGGATTTGCACCAGCTTAAAAATGTATTAGAAATGCCAAAATATTCGAGTTTTTTAACAAGTATATTATGGTCCACCCTATCAAATGCCTTAGCGAAATCAGTATAAATTACATCTACTTGAAGGTTTTTGTCAACTGAATCAATAAGATTGGAAACATAATTTAGCAAATTAGTATTAGTAGACTTCTTAGGCATAAAACCATGCTGGTATGGAGATAGGTGGTTTTTAACATGATTGAATATAAATGGATGGACAAGTGATTCAAAAATCTTTGATACGGTAGAGAGGATTGATATAGGCCGATAATTAGATACAAGTTCCTTTTTTCCATCTTTATAAATAGGTACTATTCTTGCTTCCACTTATCGGGAAAACTCCCGGTCTTAAGTGAAGCGTTATAAATTAGTTGTAAGGGGCAGGATATTGAATTTGCACATTTAATTAAGAATATAGGGGGCACATTGTCAGGTCCGGCACTCTGTTTTATATCAAGTCTTTTTAATTTATTTATTATGTTTTTTTGGGATATGTATATATTGGACATTTCAGGAAGCTGTTGCTGCGAATCGTGCAAATATAGTGAGCTATTTGTTGGAGTGTTATAGATACTAGAAAAGTGCGCTGCAAATAAGTTACAGGATTCTTTTGGTTCATTTGATTGTTTGTCTCCTAAATACATTGATGGTGGGTATCTAGATGAGTTTTTACGTTTGTTAGATATGTGTGTCCAAAAATATTTAGAATTTCTACCTATTTCGTGTTCTAGAGTAGATATGTATTTGTCATAACATGTTTCTGTTAGTATTTCACAGTCGTGACGGAGATATTGAAATTCTAGTAGGTCTAAGGGATTGTTATAGATCTTGAATCTTCTATGAAACTTCTTTTTTTTGCTTCAATAGATATATCAAATAGGAGTTGTACCATACCGGATGCCTATTGCCACATTTTTTACTTTTAGGCACATAAAGATTTATTATTTTATTAAGTATTAGGTAGAATTTATTAATCATGTCGTTAATATTATCATATTTTAAAAGTTCATCTGCCCATAAGATTTCGTCCAGGGCTTCATAGTTATCTGTTCGTAATCGCCTTTAAAATAGTTATCTTTTTTTAATTTCACATGATTCGGATAATAAGTGGATGGTATTGTAATAGATACTTCTAATGGTGGATGGTAAGTGTCAACATTACGTATAGGATTGGAACATTCATTAATCTTTACTATTTCGGAGTTACATAAAATTAAGTCTAGAATGTTTTTATTACTATTTTTAATAGAATTGAATTGCTTGAAGTCATTCAATTCCAAGAAATCTAAGAGTAAATTATTTATGTTATTGTTGCTATTCAAAATCGGTAAAAGATACGTACCAGAGCTATGTAGTTCCCAGTTTACATTTGAAATATTAAAGTCACCTGCTATTAAAGTGTGTTTTGTGTTATACTCATCCATGATTTGATTTGTCTTGTTAATGAATGTTCTAAATAAGTTTTGATTTAGGGGTGGTGGTAGGTACACGGCACAGATTTTAAGAAATTCGCATTGCTTGCCAATAGAAATCTTAACCTTTACCCAAAGATCTTCACATTCAGTATCGTAATTGGATATTTTATTAGATGTTAAATTGTTAGATACAGCTATAAGAACCCCGCCACCGAGTTTATTATTTGCACGATCCCTTCTGTACACTGTATATCTGTTGTCAAAGATTTCAGAATTATAAACTGTGCAGTTCAACCACGTTTCTGTAAGAATTATAATGTCAAAAGTATTGTTTTGAATTTTTAATGAGACATCTCTAACGTTCGATCTTAGGCCTCGGACATTCTGGTAATAACATGATATATTATCGTATGCTGTGGTAGGATAACCCAACACATTTGTATGAATTATTGTAATTAATCTACTTTAATAAATTAGTTTAGTTAGCTTAGACTGTTGAGAGATTCAATACTTTTAATACATTTATGTTCAGATGATTCGGTTTTCCTTACATATATGCGTCCCGATTTAATCCATACATATTTATAGCCCCTTTCTTTATGGTGTTCCATTTGTGCAAGCCTGGCACTGAAGTCCGTGAATGAACTTTTTAGCTCTTTATTTTCATGTTCTAACTTTTTCAGTAATTCATTTTTATTTTGTATATCAGCACGAATTTCTTCATATTTTTCTTCGAAGAAATTAAGTGAGGTCGTCAATTGCTCTACTCGCTCTATGAGTTCATTGTTATTCGTCTCCATATTTTTTAACAAATTAGTTTCAAAATGCGAGAAAGCAATGCTAAGTTCATCTCTCACTATACCCCGTATTTCTTCCTTAGATAGGTTCTTCATGGTAGAAACATGTTTATCCTCTAATTGTGAGTCCCACAACGATGTATTCTGGCTGGAACTCCCGCTTATTTGGTTGAAAAAAAAATTCTTTAAATTCTGCCCAAAACATATTAGGATAAGCAACCTATGGGCCTATGAGCCTGTGTAGCAGCAGATCCTTACATAGCTTTACTAATAATAATTATCAATCGACTTCCCTGTATTTAGTACTCGGTAATACAGATATCTGCAGTTGTTAACCAAGCTTGAGCATCAGCATCTTCATTTCAAGGATGAAATTCTGGCGCGTAAAGTCCTTGATATTATCTTGTGGTTTATGATGTAAGGCCTCCAAGAGAAGTTGGATACAATTACTGTATGTATTACGCTTCGAATAAAGTACTACATCGGTCATTATCATCCCTCGAAGTTCACTAAATAAATTATGTGCTTGCAATGATCCCACTTCTGATGTCGAAGAAAAGTCGCATTCAATGAAGCCATTATATATATATATATATATATATATATCAATTCTAATGTTTTATCTTAATTTCATTAATATTAATTTAGCCATTATATTTCTTAAGTATTTAGGATTATTTATTGTTGTTGTATTTCTTTTAATTAACAAATCAAAAGCCAGAGGTTCATGGCTTGATTAATACGGTGATCACAACAACCAATTAGAGCGAGGTTCGCTGGTGAAACGCCTCGAGCGGAGTCGTGGTGCGAGTGGATGAAAACAAAAGACAAAAGAGGAGCGGATAGATTTGGCGTGGGGTACAGTTTTGTTTTTCTGTTTGGTGTGTGATGGTGTATGTCTGTGTTGCATTACGAACTCGCTGCTCTTTAATTAATTTTAATATTCTTTAATAAAATTAAATTAGTGTTATTTTCTGTAAAGTTTAATTTAAATTTAAATTAGAAAAAGTATAAACAAGTTTATTATTCGTGTTGTGTGTTGTGCTTGTATTTACCTAAAATGTCGCCCACAAGACCTGTTGATAATAATGGCTTCATTGAATGCGACTTTTCTTCGACATCAGAAGTGGGATCATTGCAAGCACATAATTTATTTAGTGAACTTCGAGGGATGATAATGACCGATGTAGTACTTTATTCGAAGCGTAATACATACAGTAATTGTATCCAACTTCTCTTGGAGGCCTTACATCATAAACCACAAGATAATATCAAGGACTTTACGCGCCAGAATTTCATCCTTGAAATGAAGATGCTGATGCTCAAGCTTGGTTAACAACTGCAGATATCTGTATTACCGAGTACTAAATACAGGGAAGTCGATTGATAATTATTATTAGTAAAGCTATGTAAGGATCTGCTGCTACACAGGCTCATAGGCCCATAGGTTGCTTATCCTAATATGTTTTGGGCAGAATTTAAAGAATTTTTTTTTCAACCAAATAAGCGGGAGTTCCAGCCAGAATACATCGTTGTGGGACTCACAATTAGAGGATAAACATGTTTCTACCATGAAGAACCTATCTAAGGAAGAAATACGGGGTATAGTGAGAGATGAACTTAGCATTGCTTTCTCGCATTTTGAAACTAATTTGTTAAAAAATATGGAGACGAATAACAATGAACTCATAGAGCGAGTAGAGCAATTGACGACCTCACTTAATTTCTTCGAAGAAAAATATGAAGAAATTCGTGCTGATATACAAAATAAAAATGAATTACTGAAAAAGTTAGAACATGAAAATAAAGAGCTAAAAAGTTCATTCACGGACTTCAGTGCCAGGCTTGCACAAATGGAACACCATAAAGAAAGGGGCTATAAATATGTATGGATTAAATCGGGACGCATATATGTAAGGAAAACCGAATCATCTGAACATAAATGTATTAAAAGTATTGAATCTCTCAACAGTCTAAGCTAACTAAACTAATTTATTAAAGTAGATTAATTACAATAATTCATACAAATGTGTTGGGTTATCCTACCACAGCATACGATAACGTCAACGTCAACCATATGTGTCAATAATTTGTAATGTGTTTATAATTTAATTTAAAAATATTTTGTATCGTATTTCCGAGTTAAATTTATTGTAAAACTGTGAATAGTGATCAAAAAAATCGGTTGTGATGTTATCAAAGACCTCAGTACAATAGTGTTAAAAAAAAAAAACAGTGTAAATAAATCAAGACTAAATTGTACACAAACTGGAACAATACCTTAAAAAAAGTGTTAATTGCAGTAATAATACATATAAACAAATAACCTACTCGCTAAACAATATCATTTAAGATCCTAATTCATCCAAGCGCGATCTGTATCAATAGAAACCAAAAAAATTCCGCTTCAAGCGGCCTTTTATTCAAATCTCATATGATTTGCATATCGTTGTTGGGACTGATCAGTGCTGCTGGAATTTTGTTTTGTGTACCAATTTGTACGCGTCGAATATTTGACAATAAGTGCTCTTGTCCTGAGCAACCTATTTGTCCTGACTGCGGCCTCAACTACTAATAATATTCGTTTGGAGACATTGTATTCGGCGTCAACTATTAGTTACCGATAAGAAGACGCTGCTGCCCATCTCCTGATTTAGTTCCGATGATGAAATGGAGTTATGGATATTCTTACGCCACTACACAGTTAAATATCTATGAAAAGTACAAGGTTGTAACACTACCAAGACGGGCCGCCCTACACTACGTCCGAGACTCACTGTCTACTCCATCGGTAGTCGGTTTTTCGAGGTCAACGCCGCCCGGCGAGCCTGCGCATTTCGGGCGGCGTCAACGCCTGACGTCTGGCGGTCATCACGCCGACTTAGAAATACTAAGATTATTAAGATAAGCTAAAATTTTGTTATGGCACTTTGTGCCCATAGTAGTGCGGTGAGCAATGCAGCTTCCCAAATTCTGACGGAGTCGCTGGGGGACATGATACAGTGCCCGGAGTGTCCCCAGGTTCGACTTTTTAAAGGCCGAAAAGGACTCAAAATTCATCGCACAAGATGCCACAAAAAATTTCAAATTCCTCTTTCGGCTCCGATTACAGGCTCCGAAACAGTAGCCAGTAGCAGTTCTACCAGCGCTGCTACTCCTTCCAAACCGTTTTGGGAGGTTTTAAGCTCTTTCAAAAATTCTTTTCCGGTTTTGAAACGCATTCCGCGCGGTGCTCGAATTTCGGTTGCCCGTTGTTTATCATCGGCTATTAAAAATGCTATTTCGAAAAATTCCAAACAAGCCTGGGAACATCTCCTTCTTTTTCCATACAATGTTCTTTACGTACATTTTGATCCCTTAAACCAAAAATCCCTTACAACTAGAGTAAAGGAAAACTGCGTAAAGTATAAAGCATTGGAGGAAAATCCTTTAGATCTTGCTAGCATTATTCCGCCCAAAAAGCGGAATAATCAAAATTCCAAAAAATCTGACGTTTCGGCCACTTTCAAAATAGTAGAGAACAAAATTAGCGATGGCGATATCAAAGGCGCCGCACGTGTCTTGTTTTCTAGCGACTCTATCGCCCCCTATACACCCGACACGGTTAAGTCACTTCATGACAAACATCCACCTGCAGCGGCGAATCTCCACCTACCTGATCCACCAAAGTTAGATGACGTTGCCATTGAAGTCACTGCCCAGGAGATTTCAGCGGCGGTTATGTCTTTCCAGAGTGGCTCAGCTGGAGGACTAGATGGCCTAACCCCTCAACATCTAAAAGATCTTCTATCTTTTAGCTCTGGTGAGGTGGGCGAGACCCTTTTGAAAGACATGACGGCACTGTTTAATCTCATGTTATCGGGGCGGGTCAATGGTGACGTCATTGAAATTTTGTACGGCGCCAATTTATGCGCACTTAAAAAAAAAGACGGTGGTATCAGACCTATTGCGGTTGGCACCACATATCGCCGCCTCGCAGCCAAAGCGGGCTGTAGGAAAAAGGTTGCTCTTTTAAGCAGCCTTTTTCAACCAATGCAGCTTGGTTTTGGTTCGCGGAGCGGGTGTGAGGCTGCTGTTCATTCACTTCGTACCTTTCTCGATCAAAATTGTGGAGAGGTGCTGCTAAAGGTGGATGTGAAAAACGCTTTCAATTCAGTCGATCGAGGTGCCCTGTTGACACAAGTCAAAGACAAAATTCCGGACCTTTTCAACTTTCTTTGGCAATGCTACGGCAGTCCCACCAAATTAACATACAAAAATAATGTTTTATTATCATCTGTCGGCTGTCAACAGGGTGATCCTTTTGGACCCGCGATTTTCTCCCTGGCCATTCATCCAATTATTCAACGTCTCCAGTCCAAGCTTAATGTTTGGTACTTGGATGACGGAACCTTAGGAGGCGACGTGAGCACTGTGCTCAATGATTTGAAAATTCTCATTGACGAATTCCGTCTGATTGGCTTAGAACTAAATTTTTCAAAATGCGAACTCTTTGTTTGCGATTCTTGTCCAGATAAAGATTCGGTTATCAAAAAATTTAATGATTTGGCTCCCAATATCAAATCAGTAGACAGGAGTTCCCTCCGTCTCCTGGGTTCACCGATATTAGAGGAATCTTTTTCACCTTTCGTTGAGGAAAAAATTCAAAAGTTCATGAATGCTTCCGAAAGATTGCTCAAAATTAACGCCCATATGGCTTTTACAATTATGAAATACTGTTTGTTCGTTCCCAAATTTACTTACACTTTACGATGTAGTCCACTGTGGAAACACGGTGAGCTCCTTTCGAGCCTAGACAATGTCGTTAAAAACGCGCTAGTATCGGTTTTGAATGTTGAGATGGATGACAGGACGTGGTCGCAAGCCTCCCTACCAGTGAGGTTGGGAGGCTTAGGGGTACGCAAAATTTCCAGTGTAGCGCTACCTGCATTCTTGTCCTCCATTCATGGTTCGTATAAATTAATAGAAAAAATCCTTGCACCCTCTTTAGGCCATTCCGATGTAATTGTAGCTCATTCAAGTGAGGCCAAGAATGCCTGGAGGCTGGCTTGTCCAAATACTGATTTTCCCAGGACCTTGTCTTCGCAGAGACTGTGGGATCGGCCGATCTGCGATCTAGCACGGAAATCACTTTTAGATACGTGTCCTAGTATCGCGGATCGTGCCCGTATTCTTGCAGTCTCTGTATGGGAATCTGGGCTTTGGTTACAAGCTATGCCTTCTTTTAACACAGGTAGCCTTTTGGACCCGACTGCATTTCGTCTCGCCGTCAGTTTACGTTTGGGTGCAAGGTGCTTTGAGGCCCATCGCTGCCAGTGTGGTACTGTAGTTGATCAGCTCGGTCACCACGGTCTCTCCTGCTCAAGAAGTGCTGGGCGAATGGGTCGGCACGCTAGCCTGAATGACATCATACGCCGGGCTTTTGCCACCGCCAATGTTGCAGCTATACTCGAACCGAGTGGCCTTGCACGTGACGATGGTAAAAGGCCTGACGGTATGACACTTGTGCCCTGGAAGATGGGACGGCCCCTTGTGTGGGACGCGACTTGCGTTGACACAATGGCACCGTCACATCTTTCAGAGACACGGAGTAAGGCTGGCGCGGCGGCTCATTCAGCGGAACAGCACAAGCGGCGCAAATATGCTAATCTCGGTAGTGGTTACATATTTGAGCCGTTTGGAGTTGAGACGTTGGGTCCTTGGGGACCGGGAGCTCATCTTCTTTTCCAAGACTTATCAGAGCGCCTGGTTGACGCGACGCGTGACCAAAATGCTGGCGTTTATTTGGCGCAACGCATAAGCATTGCCATTCAGCGTGGTAATGCCGCCAGCATGCTGGGTACGCTGCCAACTGGTAGTGGGCTTGAACATTTGGATTATCTTTAGACCTTTAATGGTCTCTAGGTAGTACAAATGTTCTTTTTGTGTAGCAGGCTAAGTAGTTTAGTTAGTTGTATTTTGTGCGTATTTTGTTTTATAAAGAATATTAATGTTATAGTAAAATACGATAATATATCATGTTATTACCAGAATGTCCGAGGCCTAAGATCGAACGTTAGAGATGTCTCATTAAAAATTCAAAACAATACTTTTGACATTATAATTCTTACAGAAACGTGGTTGAACTGCACAGTTTATAATTCTGAAATCTTTGACAACAGATATACAGTGTACAGAAGGGATCGTGCAAATAATAAACTCGGTGGCGGGGTTCTTATAGCTGTATCTAACAATTTAACATCTAATAAAATATCCAATTACGATACTGAATGTGAAGATCTTTGGGTAAAGGTTAAGATTTCTATTGGCAAGCAATGCGAATTTCTTAAAATCTGTGCCGTGTACCTACCACCACCCCTAAATCAAAACTTATTTAGAACATTCATTAACAAGACAAATCAAATCATGGATGAGTATAACACAAAACACACTTTAATAGCAGGTGACTTTAATATTTCAAATGTAAACTGGGAACTACATAGCTCTGGTACGTATCTTTTACCGATTTTGAATAGCAACAATAACATAAATAATTTACTCTTAGATTTCTTGGAATTGAATGACTTCAAGCAATTCAATTCTATTAAAAATAGTAATAAAAACATTCTAGACTTAATTTTATGTAACTCCGAAATAGTAAAGATTAATGAATGTTCCAATCCTATACGTAATGTTGACACTTACCATCCACCATTAGAAGTATCTATTACAATACCATCCACTTATTATCCGAATCATGTGAAATTAAAAAAAGATAACTATTTTAAAGGCGATTACGAACAGATAACTATGAAGCCCTGGACGAAATCTTATGGGCAGATGAACTTTTAAAATATGATAATATTAACGACATGATTAATAAATTCTACCTAATACTTAATAAAATAATAAATCTTTATGTGCCTAAAAGTAAAAAATGTGGCAATAGGCATCCGGTATGGTACAACTCCTATTTGATATATCTATTGAAGCAAAAAAAGAAGTTTCATAGAAGATTCAAGATCTATAACAATCCCTTAGACCTACTAGAATTTCAATATCTCCGTCACGACTGTGAAATACTAACAGAAACATGTTATGACAAATACATATCTACTCTAGAACACGAAATAGGTAGAAATTCTAAATATTTTTGGACACACATATCTAACAAACGTAAAAACTCATCTAGATACCCACCATCAATGTATTTAGGAGACAAACAATCAAATGAACCAAAAGAATCCTGTAACTTATTTGCAGCGCACTTTTCTAGTATCTATAACACTCCAACAAATAGCTCACTATATTTGCACGATTCGCAGCAACAGCTTCCTGAAATGTCCAATATATACATATCCCAAAAAAACATAATAAATAAATTAAAAAGACTTGATATAAAACAGAGTGCCGGACCTGACAATGTGCCCCCTATATTCTTAATTAAATGTGCAAATTCAATATCCTGCCCCTTACAACTAATTTATAACGCTTCACTTAAGACCGGGAGTTTTCCCGATAAGTGGAAGCAAGAATAGTACCTATTTATAAAGATGGAAAAAAGGAACTTGTATCTAATTATCGGCCTATATCAATCCTCTCTACCGTATCAAAGATTTTTGAATCACTTGTCCATCCATTTATATTCAATCATGTTAAAAACCACCTATCTCCATACCAGCATGGTTTTATGCCTAAGAAGTCTACTAATACTAATTTGCTAAATTATGTTTCCAATCTTATTGATTCAGTTGACAAAAACCTTCAAGTAGATGTAATTTATACTGATTTCGCTAAGGCATTTGATAGGGTGGACCATAATATACTTGTTAAAAAACTCGAATATTTTGGCATTTCTAATACATTTTTAAGCTGGTGCAAATCCTATCTCTCTAATCGAAATGCCAGAGTAGTAATTGATGGCGAGTGTTCGAATTCTTTCAATGCTATTTCTGGTGTTCCGCAGGGATCATCATAGAATTGATATATATATATATATATATATATATATATATATATATATATATATATATATATATATATATATATAAAAAACTATGAAATTTTAATAATGAATTAAATAGTTTAAATAATATCAATTCTAATGTTTTATCTTAATTTCATTAATATTAATTTAGCCATTATATTTCTTAAGTATTTAGGATTATTTATTGTTGTTGTATTTCTTTTAATGCTACGGATATGCTCATATAGTTTTCTTTTAAAAACATTTTTGGCAGGTATTGTTCGCAGGTCAACAGGCAATTTGTTCCAGCGTGTAATGGATGGAAGTAACTGAGAAAGAATTTGACATAGAGCCAGAATGGTGGAGAGGAGTGGACAGGAATAAAATTTGTGAAGAACGGAGATTGAGAGAATGAGTGTCACTAAGGAATTGAAATCTTTCTTTTAGATAAAGGGGTGAGGAAGGATCATTAAGAACTGAAAACAGAGTGATTATAGTGATATATTCATAAGCCATAACAATTTAAAACTCACCCGCTCAGGTTTAGCCCATTCGTCCAAATTATTCAGAGTGTTTTTAAGATCATTTATCAAGTAGTCGGTCTCGAGGAGGACTGCCTCCATCTTGCTTCGACGAAGGTCCTTTTGCAGTGCGGCTATCATAGCATTCTGGTTCTCTGTGTACAACCGCAAGAGATTCTGCAGCTGTTGCCGACGCCATTCTATTGGCCTAGTGACGCCACGGTTGAACGTGTCGCGGGCTTTTTCAACAACCTGTAGCATAAAGGGACAATTTAAGAAAATTTAATATATTTAAATAAATATCTAAATGAAAATAGTTTTAATGTTCTTCCAATACATTTCGAACACGTGTTTATTTAAAATTCGTCATCATCATTACCGCTTATCACAAGTCCACTGCTGAACATAGGCCATCTGCATCCATGGACTCGATTTCATCAGAAGAAAAGAGTAAGATCCTCCACTACCCCATATCGCCCTTCCAAGGGGAGACGTTATAGGACAGTTCCATGTCTAGTTGTAGACTATTATAAAGCTTATAAAGAGGAAAGAGGAATCTTAATTTGCACTTGTAAGTCCCCTAGCTAATGATATACTATTGTTTTTTTTTAATAGAATAAGTGTGACAAACAAGCACACAGTTCATCTGATGGTAAATGGATGCTGTGGCTCATAGACATCTACATCTATCCTCAATTACGAATGTAAATGCTGTAGCGTTGTCACCCTGAGTACTAGGATGGAATGCCTCGTATACAGTAAAAAGGGTCTCCGGTTTTTTACTCACCATACGAAAAACAGTAGTATTAAGCTGCTATTTTACGCTGATATTCGTGCGACATCTATAATATAGCTACTACTACTACTACGTGATTACATTTAAAAATATTAATATACACTTGACATTTAAAAAAGATCAAAGAAACCGATGTAAGGTTTGACCTTAATAAGAGCTTTTTCAAGCTTAAATTAAATAAATCGTTTGAATTTAATAAGAAAGTCCACTTAGGAGGTGGTGATATAGGGTACCGAGTATGCTATAATGAATAAGGAATATAAAAATACCAGAGTGAAATGAGCTTATCCCATGAGAAAGTACGTTTTTATGTGGTAGAGTAGAGGCCACGCTGCAAAGCATTTATGTAAGTGCTGTTAGCCTATGCAGCTCTTACTGCTTCATCGACTCAGGGCTTCAGCCAATTAAAAAAAGGTTGAGGCAATTGAGGATGAGGATGATGATGGTTTATGATTTGGTATTGTTACAAACCATCATGTCTCCTCTGTTGCGGTTTATTGAGCTATCTAACCGCTGTGCGAGTGGGGGTGTGAGTACTCCCGCCTCTGACTTAAATCGAAATCGCAAGTACATAATATATTCCTGAGATAGAGATTGATAATGACAAAACTTAATGTCAGGACGTCTGATTAGTAATGATTGCAAACAAAAGTGTTTTCAAAAAGAAAAAAAACAATAGGATGGCGCTTCCTATTGTTTATTTGCGACGATGAACAATAGACTCTATTTTTTTTGCGATCTTTTTTATGCATGTATGTGTCCGAACTGTTTTAAGCAAAAATAAACCTTATACTATACCACATGAGCACATGGTACCTACTTTCTAGGCCCATTCGGTCACATAATAACTGATAATAATAAGAAGGCAATTTAACCCATTTTAAAACAAAATAAACCATAAGGCAAACGCATTATGTTTTTTTAACAATAGACGTTCCAGAAACTTATTTACAACTTGAGTTCGTACCCGATCGCGATGAATGCTATTATTTGTTACTTATTAGAGATTATTTTTCCACAACATGATTTATGAAAACCAGTAAAAAAGAATGCGATCCACAAGTTAAAAAAGGTTCTCAACTGTTAAAAATTAGAAATACAAAAAATATCCAGCAACGAAGGCTGATAATTTTGTTCTGGATAAATCTTCCGAAAACGCAATTTAAGTGAGTTACAACTCATACGCCACACAGAAAAAAAAAAACGATCTGAAATGAATCGGTTAATAACAATAATAATGAATTATTTTGCCACCACAATATTACATAGTTATTGTACATAATAGTAAAGTATTAATTACCAATGAACTCTGTTCTTATTTATTTAAAGTTCAAGAGTTTTGATTTGAAGGCGGTCGAAGTTACCCACTTTCGCAGTGATATTTACTTTCGAATCTAAAATACATGTATACATAATATCAAGATATAATTTAATGTCGCCCGCTCACAAAACCGTCACTATTACTCTCTGCCACACAATGACAAAATTATGTTTGTGTGAAAATTATGTTTTATACATTGATATATTAAAAGGGGTAATGGTTTTATACGTGGTAGAACCACGCTGCACTTATATTACAGTTGTAGCACAAATAGATTAGCTCGACCAGGAATGGACCACACTCTCACAGAATACCAGAGTAAAATAGCAGTTTAGTGCTGTTGTGTTTCGTATGGTGAGTGCAGAGAATCGGAGACCCATTTTACTGGAAACGAGGCATTTCAGTGTGGTGGATTGGACTGTGTTTGTTTGTCACCCTTATTTTATAAAAGAAAAACCTGCGTCCGTATAAAAAATACGGGGCCTGTGATTTATAGTTGGTAGTATGCACAGTAAATTTACTTTGAAAGTGTAATTTAAACTAAAAGAGATTTCAAATATTTTTTTTTTCTTCATTTTTAATAATTTTACTTTGGATAGATTTGGATTGAGTATCATCACTACATCTCCAGTATGACTAAACTGAAATGATAAAACTAATCACTGACCGCGTAGTACAGAAACCTAAGATCAGCCAGAGTAGCATAGTATCAAAACATCGATTAATTGAATTACTGAATTGTTCTAAAAATAGCCTACAAAAATATATAAATTGTCTTTGGGCTAAGCCTTGTTTTAGTTTCTGTGAAAGGTGTGAGTAAAAATCGTTCTAAGCTGACATTTTGAAAGACCAGCGGACTATCTCAGACTATCCTCTACCACAGATTAACTAATATAATGAGCATGATGACATGATGATATGAGCATTCAAACGGAGACCTTTAATTTCACATTCCTCTTTTATACACGTGACTAATGCCTGCAGTTCTGCCTCTGATGGTGCAATAAGCACTGCATCATCAGCATACAGCAGACAATTTACTTTTATGTCACCCAATTTCACACCCAAACAGCTATCTTTCAGCTTCTGTAAACAGCTGTCGAGATACAGTATGACAGCCAGGAAGACATGACACAACCCTGTTTTACGCCCGTTTGGACGCTAAACATGGGTGACAGGTCATGCCCTACCCGCACACAGGCTTTACAGTCGCAGTAAAGTGACTGCACAGCCCTTAGCAATCGACCATCCACACCATACCCCGGCAACAGTTCCCACATTTTCTTCCTTACAACCTTATCAAATACTTTCTCAAGATCCACAAAAGCACAGAAAATCTTCTGGTTAGCAGCCAGAAGCTTTTCCATGATCATGCGGAGAGAAAAATTTGATCCGTGCATCCTCTTCCAGGTCTAAATCCGCATTGTGCCTCCCATAGAAATCTTTCCGATTTCTCTTGCATCCTACGTGTCAAAACCTTCGAGTAAACTTTACTTGCTAAACTGGTCAAGCTGATCGCCCGATAGCACCCGCAGTCAAAATGTGAACCTTTACCTTTATATAAAGGCACAATGACTGCGGATCGCCAATCGTCCGGGACATCCCCCGTCGGCCAGCACAAATTGCACAGCAGATGAAAGCTGTCCCAGACGCGAGGCCCACCATACTTGACCATTTCAGCAGTAACTCTGTCTAGTCCCGCAGCCTTATCACATTTCAAACCTCGAATCGCACGTTCAATCACTTTCATACTGATGAACTCAGTGTTATCGAGGTCCGGGTCTGGCGTACTAGTCACGGCGTCATCCCCGGATCCCTCACTAAGATCATCACACGCATACATTTCTCTATAAAATTCGCTCCATCGCTGCAGCGATGCAGCGATGCAGTGATTATTTTATTAGAAATAATATAATACATTAACTGAAGTTGAATGATGAATAACTGTAGAGGTCAGTGATTTGTTGATACGATACGCGCGCCACCTACTGTAAGTTAATTGTACTATGCCTATAACCTTCGCATAAGTGAACAAGTGCAAGGAATGAGTTGACAAAGTTTACCGCAATCTGATGAACGGTATGGCAGCGCATAAAATAAGAACAAATAAAAATTAATTTTTATATATTAGATTAATTATTAAAGATAATTAATTGTCACGAATTCAGGAATTAAAATCGCTAAGCTTAGATGAAAACATATTAATTATATTTTTAAACGATTTAGAACACAAACATAAACGGTTTATTTATATACTCTGTTTTGTTTCCGAACTATAATGTACAACATACTCTTAATATACCTACTTCTCTCAGTATACTCTCTAATGAATTAGGTAATCAACCGTTTGAGAACCGTAATGGTAAGATAACAATAATAACGGGTACGTAAACATGAACGGGAATCAAACCACAAACATTAAACAAACGTATAAAATAGTTATGGACTAAAATGTGTGGTTAGTAAATTAATTTAAGATACATTTAATGACACTCAATGAATACATTTAAAAATATAATGAAATATGAATACATTTAAAGTGCCCTTAACTTACAAACTTTTTTAACTTTAATTTTTTTTAAGTATTGACGGAACGCTTTAAATGTTTATTATACGTGGTAGAGCCATGCTGCAGCTATATTAGTAGTATAGTTGTAGCACGAATGGGTCGGCTCGACCGGGGAAGGAACACGCTCTCACAGAATACCAGCGTAAAATAGCAGCTTGACACTGCTGTGTTTCGTATGGTGAGTGTAGAGAACCGGAGACCCATTTTACTGGAAAAGAGGCATTCCATCTTAGTCCTCACGGGTGATGACACATCTGCATTTTGATTCTTTATTGAGGATAAATGTAGATGTCTATGGGCCGCAGCAACCACTTACCATCAGGTGGACTGTGTGCTCTTTTGTCACCCTATCATATAAAAAAAACGCCTCAGGACGGGATAAACTTTTATTGATCCATCCATTGCAACCTATAAAAGTCCACTGCTGAACATAGGGCTTACCCATAGAGTAGGATTTTGCCATAGTTGTCATTTGATTGGCTGCCGCAGTTGTTTATTATTTCGAGTTGTTATTAGGAAGACACTGCTGCCATCTGCTGTTCTAGTTTTCCTCTTACGACGCGCAGGGGGCGATATGGGGTAGTGGTTATTTTTATATCGCCTCTAAACGGTTAGGTTAAATATTGGACGCAGCTATCTAAACACCGGCTGAGAGAAGTCGCAACGGTATAAAAGTCATGCAGCGTATGACGTCCTGCGATGTTATGACGGCTCGATTGCTTGTGCGTGAACGGAGAAAGACGTAGGGTACACAAGGGATGACCCGAGATATCAATAAACTTGATGTGAAGTGGCCGCCAGAGTGTGATTAAATCTAGAAATAACTAAGTATTCTTGGACGTGTGCCGTCCGTTAGAGAGCACCGGGTCTACCTAACAGAATCTATTACTCAAAGGTTACGTCAGAAGCGACTTAAGGAGTAGAGGAAATCTTATAATGCAAGATAGATGGCGGTACAACTCCCGTATTTAAATGACACGATCAATCCGCCCCGGCTTCGAACGGGTGATTTCTATATCTCGACAACAGCGCCGTCTACCGGGTCCAGTTGTGAATCTTTTTTTTTATAGGATAGGGTGACAAACGACCACACAGTCCTCCTGATAGTAAGTGGTTGCTGTGGCCCATAGCCATAGACATCTATCCTCGTCTGCGAATCAAAATGCAGATGCGTTGTCACCCGTGAGGACTAAGATGGAATGCCTCTTTTCCAGTAAAAAGGGTCTCCGGTTCTCTACACTCACCATACGAAAGACAGCAGTGTTAAGTTGCTATTTTAGGCTGGTATTCTGTGAGAGCGTGGCCCTTCCCCGGTCGAGCCGACCCATTCGTGCTACAACTATACTACTAATATAGCTGCAGCATGGCTCTACCACGTATAATCTGTTTAAGAATCTAAACCATCCAAATCTGGACAAACTCAAACATACGAAAAATGTATCGAAATCAGTCCAGCCGTTTCGGAGGAGTTCAGTGACAAAAACACTTACAGCAGAATTGTATAAATAAGTCCATTATTTATATAACTGTTCTTCTTACTAATTATCACAAAAATATTAATTTGATGCTAGGTACTTACGTCAGCGAGATTAACCGGTTTCGGTTTCGAGGTGATGGTTCCTGCAACGAAACGGTTAAGTACTTTAGATAAATAAAACATTAATTAAGTGCCTATCTAAAAATTGTAAACGTTTGTCTACTTCATGCTATCAATGATTTCTAAGATTTTATATTAATGAATAATTAATTAAATAAGACAGCTATTACGCAAAAAAAAAATCTGACGACCTCATCCTTCTTTTGGTAAACACCAATGCAGGTTACTTTGGGAGTTTGATATTTCCTTAAACTAAGCTTGTTCAACCTTGTTCTTCTGCGGATATCCTCGTTACGGACTTTACGTACAGATATAACTCAGCGGTGTAAGCTGAAGTGACAGTGGGCCGGTCTTTAAACTCTAAGAACCAACAATCGATGGGAAAGAAAGGTCACTAGAGAGACCGCCTCGTCCTGGCAATCGCAGTGTTGGGCGACTCCCCCTAGATGGAGTGACGATCTGATGAAATATGCAGACAATCGATGGATGCGTGTGGCTCAGGACCGTACTTTGTGGCAATGGATGGGGAAGGACTATTTTCAGCAGATGACTTATGATGGGCTGAATTAGAAGTAGTACTAAGCTTATGGCCAAATCCCCAAATGCTCCTCAATCTTAAGATGTCGTAAGTGTCGTGGTGTCACACTCACCTTGACTTAAAGTGATAGAGACAGCACGAGGCTTAACGGCATCTTAACATTTGAGCAACGTTTAAGTATTTGGACATAAGTCTCCGAACAAATAACGGTGTTGTCGTAAGTGATTTAGCAAACATCATTATTTTAAAATACATTTTAAATTATACTGGTAATATTTTTTATCTTAATATTTCAAATTTGTATCGAAACAATAATTCGCGATTTTTTTAAAATTCGGGTAAACATTCTGGGACCTATAAAGTTGTAATATGTTTGGACAGTCAAAGACAATGAATTTATAATATAGATACTATTAAAGAATATCATGTCCTTAGACACAAACAAAAAAAGCCGGCCAAATTCTAGTCGTACCATCGTCAAACACGTTTCTGGATTTGTTTTCATTTTTATTATTTGTTGTTATAGCTTATAGCGGTAACCGAAATACATATTCTGTGAAAATTTCAACTGTCTGTCTACCTATTACGGATCATTAGATACAGCCCGCTGACAGACAGACGAACGGACAGCGGAGGCTTAGTAATAGGTAGGTCTCCTTTTTTGCCTAGAAGTCCGTCTGGGGTTTCACCCTCTCATTTATTTCTGCGGTACCCAAATAACAGTACCTGCACTGTCGTGGTTTAAAGGGTACCTATAGAAAGCCGGTATAATCACAGGATGTGAGACATTCCATATTGGGCTTTAGAGGTGACAGCGAATCTGAAGTCTTCTTTGTTTAATGTTGGCTGCAGGTAGCAGGATAATAACAGGCAATATTTACATAATAATAATGTCCCCCAGACCGAATTTCGGTCACGCCTGCCAGTCTCAACGGAGACTAGCCATCGGCGCAGGATATGATCATAGTGCCCAAGTGTATGCGCAAGCACAGGAGGACTCTCTATTCCCGCACTCTCATAGTCCGATGGGACGGTAAACCGACACGACCGGAGAGATCAGGCGCAGGACCAACGGCTTTACGTGCTTTCTGAAGCACGGGAGTGAGACACCGCGAACTTCCTGACTCCGGGCAGCTACTGAAAATTTCTTGATGATAAAGCTCAATAACTGATTTTTTGGCCCGACCCGGGATTCGAACCCGGGACCTCATGATCAGCAGTCGCACTACTACAACCACTAGACCAACGAGGCAGATAATTGTATTTTTATAGGATAAGTATGATAAACGATCACACAGTCCACCGGATGGTAAGTGTATGTTGTGGCCTGAGAACTAAGATGGAATGATCTTCGGTTCTCTGTACTAACCATACAAAACACAGCAGCATGAAGTTGTCATTTTACGCTGGTATTCTATGAGAGCGTGGTCCTTCCCTGGTCGAGTCAATCCATTCGTGCTACAATCATAAAATTGCCGCAGTGTGGCTCTACCACGTATAAATTTTCATTGCTTAAGACGGTTTAGGTACTCAAAAAATAAATTGCTTTACATGTGGTAAAATAAAAAAATTGTACAACCGACTTCAATATAAATAAAATGAGAACATCATCAATGTAGTCGAACTTAATTAAATACACATTATTAAGGATAACTCAAAAACTACTCGTCAAATCTTGATCAAATTATGGGATCAAATGAGAAACACCAGCTTTCAAATAAAAAAAGAATCATCAAAATCGGTTCACCTAGAAAAAAGTTCTGAACTAAAACAAAAAAAAAAGTCCAATTGAGATCATCCGCCATTTTTTGGAGTCGGTTGATAAACGGTACAGTTTACAAACGCACATCAATTGCATAATTTTTATAATACAAAATCAAATTATTTTTAATCAAATTTATTGGGACCACAGATCATAGATTGGGACTGTGTCTTATCGATGTATTAGCTGACGAAAATCGCGTTTGGCAACAGTGAATTAATATGAAAATACTGATATATTTTTATCGTTATCAAATATTAACTTTGCATCTTGTTAATAAAGTTCAAGGTTAAAAATTACCTCGTATCTATACACTGAGACTACACATTCATATGGACAAGAATAAAATTTTCCTTATCATAAAATACCTACAAAATTAAATTGTTTATGGAAGATTTTAACAGTATTCTGAGTGTCAGTCAATGTGGGTGTCTTCAAGGCAGGAGTGTAAAGTTTTCTTGTTAGTTCGCTTCATAATCTTTCGCTGCATCACCTCATACCACTAGATGGGATAGTATTCAAGCAGTTCTATAGTTAGTTTTGAAAGAAACATTTAACATATCAACGATGTTACGAACTACTTTGTTGGGTACATAATAATAACAAAATGACCTTTCTACTTGCAACTTGTTTATTATTCATTCATCCATAATTCATTTGTACAACTTTAAATACACTATATTGTAGAGCTACTAAGAGGGGAACTGGCTGGATAAACCGAATAATATCACTTTGTCTAGTATCCCTTGTTTATAGTTGCTGATAGGTTAAAAATTACATAGATACATCGATATAATATATTATGTAATATGTATTACGAACTAGGATTCCTCATGTGATTTTGTTCGCACCTAGCAAAATTACCTACATTGGTCACAGTATTTAATGCAATATATTATTATGGCCGGATTTTTTTCGTTTAGAGATTTTTGAACGACAGTCAAATGGTTGTCATTCACCTGCCAATAATTTGCGTTATCGCTTTTTGTATGAAAATTTCGATTGTATTTTTTATTTGTGTTACCTCATAACTTTTTTCTAGGTGAACCGATGATTCTTTTTTTATTTGAAAGCTGGTGCTTCTCATGTAGTCCCATATAAATTTGATCAAGGTCTGACCAGTAGTTTTTGAGTTATCCTTAATAATTTACATTGAAGTCAGTTATACAAAACTGTTCCCCTCTATAGCATTTTACGACACCCATGTGATGATATGGGGCAGTTAATATTCTTGAACAGCTATTATACTGTCGAAGACTTCTTCGAACTAGTAACAATGAAGAAAATGCTACCAACAAGCATGTTGTTATGAAGTGAACAAGTGAATAATTGCGAGCGAACCGTTGAATCATCTCACAAGTAACATGGAGAAAAATATTTGAAGGCACAGTAGGTTTTTAAGTTATCCTTAATAAATTTATATTTGAAGTCGGTAGTACAAAATTTTAAATTTTTATTTGTTGTTTTAAAAAAAATGCTGGTTCTTCCCGGGACAAAAGTATCTTTCGAAACAGTGATAAATTAAACATAAAGAATGACTATACTCCATTTTGAATCTATTTCCATTTCAGTTTCGATTTCGAATACTAAAAGAACTTACAAAAATAATCGAATGATTTGACTTTAGAAACGATAAAACCGATTTAGTTCGCTTCTAACCTATTCGTATATTAATTAACACATTATTATGGTATAGATTAATACATTACACAAACACTAGTTTGTAAGGACTGTACGATCGATATTTTAATTTGTTTTTTTTTTTGCAACTAATAAACTTAGTAGTACGTGACCAAAACAGTTAGGCGCATGACAGCTAAGACGTCATTAGAACTAGGGAACTAAGGAACACCGGAACGGTGATTTGTTACTGGGGGAACCGTGGGGATAGAGGCGTGGTGTTAGAGAAAACACTAGGGATGAAATTGAGGTAATTTTGACAACGCCAGCAACTTAAGAATTTTGTATGAAGCTATTGTTTCAGCAGTATTATTACAGCGCCACAGGCAGCACTTGATACTCCTTTGTCATGTTTATGTTTTGAATCTAAATCTTCACGTGCACCATGTAACGTTCCTGCGCTAAATCAGAAATAGTGCAACATCAGAAACACTAGGTCAACCATATCACACCTTAAACCAACAAATAGTAAAATAGTAAACACACAATTTTAATTTCGTTAATATTCACCCAGGTCAAATTTTAGTATTTATTAAAAAAAATAATAGTCTCCTTTCATTTTGTTCTTCATCAGCCCACAAACTAAGGTCCACAGATGGGCATGAGTCTTTTCCGTGGGACCCAGGATCTTTTTAGCATAATCGCAGGAAGGTTAGTTGCGATAACTAACCTTACTAGATCTCTTGCACCTTAAGAGGATTGTGAAGCTGTAAAGATTCATACAAAAAGCGATAACGTTTTAAATATTGCGTACGATATAAGTTAGATATTAGTATTTAAATATCTATATTTTTGACTTAAAAAACTTCCTTGAGCGTTTTTTTTAAAAATTAAACTAAATTGAATAACTAAAAACGGACAAACCTAGATTAAGGTATATACTGAATCTAATGAGACAAAAATTATCTCTTTGTAAAGGTTGACGGGGGGGGGGGGGGGGGGGGGTTTGAAAACGTTATCGCCCGGAACAATATTTCAAAAAGGAAATGTAGACAATTGCCTCTAAGACTTGAAACTCTCTCTATCGCACGATACTACGTAGTACTATTATTAAGTGGCGAAGCTTGCGAAGTCACTTATTGATTTCACGATGTCTGTCCGTCTGTCCCACGATTATCTCGAGAACCGTTTCGAATTTTCAAATTCTGTTTTCAGCAATCGATTACTGATCACCCAGGCATCAGAACCTCCTATTTTGAAACTGATTGCTCAACGGCAACCGTTAGAAACCGCTACAAAGCTGATTTCTTCGCCACTTTGCTATGCTGTTAGCTTGCTAGGTTTATTGATTTCACGATGTCTGTCCGTCTGTCCTACGATAATCTCGAGAACGGTTTCGAATTTTCAAATTCTATTTTCAGCAATCGATTACTGATCACCCAGGCATCTGAACCTCCTATTTTGAAACTGATTGCTCAACGGCAACCGTTAGAAACCGCTACAAAGCTGATTGCTTCGCAACTTTGCTATGCTGTTAGCTTGCTAGGTTTATTAATTCTATGACGATACGGCGAAACGGAGTGAGCTGTATGAAACAGCATTTTTGAAAATTTGCTAATTATCGGCACTTTACAATCATTTTAATTACGTAATTTACGTCTGATGTTAAAAGGAGGTTATAGGTACCGATATCTTATCAGAAGCCATGAGGTTTCTCGTATTTTACATAGTCCCCTCTTTTGAAACGAAAAGAAATGTCGTGATAGGGCCGCCATCACAAGGCATATTATTAATAAATAGGTATCTTAAATTAATACAATAATTACACTTGGTATTCAATAAGTAACATTGAATAACATTAAACATAAAACAACTGGATCAACAGCAAGCGTGCATGAAATAATAAATATCGATATATTATATGTTACTGTAAAAGCCCGCATTTGGGTAAATCTTAGATTTTTCTTTTAAATCTTAGGATGTACCAACATAAGTTGGTAAATGTAAGGTTTGGTATAAAATGAGACTTTTTTCGGTTTTTTACCATTAAAGTTTGGTACATATTAGATTTTACCAATGATACAATTTTTGTAAATGTTGATTTTGAAAATAAAAATATATAAAAAAAAACCGGCCAAGTGCGAGTCGAACTCGCGCACCGAGGGTTCCGAACAAATCCGTAGGTAAATAAGTTTAAAATTATTAAAAATATTTTTAATTTATGATGTAACTAAAAATGTATGCTTTTCGCAATTTTTTTCTTTATCTGTGCTATAAAACGTTGCTTAGTACCAAATTTCAAGATTCTGAGTTCACGGGAAGTACCTTGTAGGTTTTGATTCCCTTGCGAATGTCGAAAGTTTGCTGCTTAAACGGCTGTATCTTTTGATTGAGTTGGCTTAGAAGTTTGATTTTTTCACAGCTCCAAGGGACAGTAGACTTGAGTATTTGATATGAATTTCAGCTCGATACCTCCACGCGTTCCTGAGAAAAAGGGCCTTGACAGACAGACAGACAGACGGACAACATAGTGATCCTATAAGGGTTCCGTTTTTTCCTTTTGAGGTACGGAACCCTAAAAAGTAGAAAAAAATTATAAAACGTTAAATCATGTTATTTATTAAATTTTAAAACAAAGAACATCGGTCAAATACGACCTGACCAAAATATGAAACGACCACCAATGATTGATACGTAAAAAAATAGTGACATAGGTGTATGTTTAAAATACGGGATCCAACTTATTTTATTGGAGCCGGTAAAATAATTTAGCATTGTAATAAAAAACCTCATTTCCTTACTAATTTTTATAGGTTTTGAACGCATCTAAACCTTTTCCGTTTTTATCTGTGGTTCACGTTTCATCATAACACTAAAGTAACACTACCATTATGCGTTTACTTTTTTAAATACTAGATTTTATTGCAGATTTTTTATTTATTTTTGTAGTGTTTTATCAATAATATCATTTTTAGATAGGGATATGGAAAGTATTCCGAAATAAGTTGCAAATCATAGGTTGACAGTGAATATAGAATGCACTTACAACGGAACGTATTATCAGTGTCTCTCTGCAGTCTGTTGTATTATGACATGTGTTACACGAGAGCTGTCAAAGCGTGAGCAAATGTCACAGCGCCTGTGTCTTAGAAACTTAGCAGAGAAAAGATTAGAAAGGTTTTTGATTAATTTTTATGGTTTTAGCTATTGACTTATTTAGTTAAGTATATATATAATAATAATAATGATTTATTGACACACACATAAAGAATAGTTACACAAATCACAATTTTACAATTTGATTACTTTTGGTACAGAATACGAAATGTGCAAACAGTGATCTTTGACTCCTGTGCTAGGAAAGCCTGTGTTACAGGAGTCAATGCTCTTCATATCTCTTGTCTATGTTGTACATATTATATTACTTACAGTGTATAATATTGTGTGCTCCTATGGTGTGTGTGTGTGTGTGTATGCGTTTCACTTTAAACTTTCCATCATGTGTTCTGTATCTTTGTAATTTAATTTATTCATGAAGTCCTCTATATATTTCTTTAATTTATAGGTATTAAATTTTCGTAGTTGTTGAATATCACCTAATTTATTATACACTCGAGAGGTTATCGCGTAATATTGGCGCTTGGCAAACTCCGTACGAGTCTGTAGTGTGGGACATGTCTCTCTTCTTCGCTGAGACATTGGCAAAGACGGTACAACTTCCCTATGATACCTGAGAACTATAGATTTGTAGTATAACTGTCTCACAGTTAGAACCCTACAGTGTTGATACAATGCGTGTGAGGGATATTTAAAAGGGAGAAGACACAGAACTTTTAGAATGGCTCTTTGAGCCCTTTCCAGTCCCATCATGTGAGATTTCGCTGCTCCTCCCCATACTGCAATACTATATGTTATGACAGATTGGCAAAGAGCCTTGTACACATATAGAAGAAGGTCGCAATCTGCAATTTCTCTTAGGTTTTTAAAAATATAAATGAGCTTTCTTACTCTACTCGTGACATTTGAAATATGACGGTTCCAAGTTAGTTTATCGTCAATTATCACTCCTAGATATCGCACGTGTTTAACCATTTCTAGCTCTTTACAATCACACTTTCTGCCAGGAAGTAAGGGTATTGTATTGCATGGGAAAGTGTGCATCTTGACTTTAAAACTGCTAGAGGGATTAGTAGCCTCTGTTATCCTGAAACATAGATATTTCGTCTTTTCTACGTTTAACGATAGCAGACTATTTTCCAGAGCTTTCGAAACCTCACACAGTCCTCTTTCTGTAAGAGTTTGCACACCATCCCAAGTCTGATGATGAAAAAGCAGGACAGTATCATCTGCGTACATTAATAAATCAGCTCCTTCCAATTCTATGTTGCAAAGATCGTTAACGTACAGCAGGAAAAGTGTTGGTCCAAGAGTGCTTCCTTGTGGGACTCCGTAATCGCAGTTAGTTTCGTCACTAATGTGTGTACCAACTTTAATCTGCTGATTTCGATTACTTAAGTAATCTTTAAACCAATCATAGGGAATCCCATGTATACCCATTCGCTCCATTTGCTTCAGAAGTATTCTCGGTGACATAGTATCAAAAGCCTTTCGTAAGTCCAAAAAGACCCCAGCACAGTGATTATTATTATCTAAATAATTGGCCACTAGTGTAGTTAGTTTTAAAACAGCATCTTCTGTAGATTTGTTCTTCCTAAATCCATACTGATTGGACAAGATGAGATTTTTTTGGTCAAGAAATTTCGTAAGTCTAATGTTAACTATTTTTTCCAGAATTTTAGATAGTGTGCTTAAAAGTGCAATTGGTCTATAATTACTTGCTAATTGTTTTTCTCCACTTTTGAATATCGGGGTAATAATAGCTTTCTTGAAAAGAACTGGGAAAACCCCTGTTTCCAGGCTCAGGTTATATAAATAGCATAGTGGATCAACGAGAATATCTATTGATTGTTTTATTATCTTTGCACTAATCTTATCCCAACCCGGTGTTTTTGCATCCTTCATCTGTTGTACAATTTTCTTTATCTCTAATGGGTCAGTGGGTAAAAACATCATTGAGTCGACACAGCTTCTACTGTGCATACTCTTACTAGCTAGCCTCTCTTCCGTCTCACCAAGTAGCTTTAATGTTGTTTCAGCTAGTGTTTTGCCAATCGACGTAAAATATATATTCAGCTCATTAAGTGATTCTTTAGGTGACACATCACGAGAACAGATTAATTCAACGGGTGTATTGCTAACCTTTTTTAAGTTGTTTAAATTTTGAATAACGTCCCATGTACCTTTAAAGTCCCCACGTCTTTTTTCTAACAAATTTCTTAAATAATTTATTTTTTGAGTTTTTATAATATTATTGCATATGTTTCTATATTGCTTGTATTCGCTTAAAATACTCTCATCATGAGGAGATCGTTTAAGGTTTCTGTGCATTTTATCCCTTTTTCGCATACATTTTAATAATCCTACGGTTATCCATGGTTTAAGTGGTTGCTTTTTCTTAGGTACTGTCCTTATCAAAGTGTTTTAAATATATTACTGCATAGTTTTCATATCAATTTTTTTAGCTGAGGTTGTAGTCAATGCTGCAGTAATGGCTACATCAAAACTTCAAAAATGACGAAATACATAAGTGTAACATTCTATGATCCTCTGCTTTTATATAATATATTTTCAATTTAGGATTTAAAAGGTGCCCAGGTGGAACGGATTAATCCATACACTAGTCATGTTCGCGATATTTTATAGCCAGGTCACAGCATATATGGGCCGTGACCGATGTTCTTTATGATGAGTTTTTAGTCTAACAAACATAATACTTATATACGTTGGCTAAGCTAATTACTATCCGCTATTATTCCGCATTTAGCTTCAGCTCCAGTCATATTTATGTACGTGGTAGAGCCATGCTGCAGCTATTTATTTATTTATTTATTTACTCTTTATTGTACACCAGAAAACAAAACAAAAACGAATACAATTAAATCTAAATTAGAAAAATGTACAAAAAGGCGGTCTTATCACTCTGAAAGTGATTTCTTCCAGACAACCTTAGTGTAGAGAACTGATGTAAACAATAGTTAAAAATAGAGGGGGGCGTACAAAAAAAAATAAAAATAAAAAATATGAAAATACATACAAATAAAGGCAAGTGAAGATTATGTATGATATTATATAATAGATTAAATGAAAAGAGTACAAAAAAAGGAAAAGTGATTTATCTAATAGCGTTCTAAGTAATAAGATTTAACAAGACTTTTGAAAGAATGAAGAGATTGAGCACGACGAATGTGGAGAGGTAAAGAGTTCCACAAACGTACAGCAGTTACAGTAAAGGATTTCTTAAAAAAGGAGGAAGAGTGCGAAGGAGTAGAGAGAGAAAGATTGACAGAGGATCGAAGGAACCGATTATGGGTAAGGGAAAGATACTGGAAACGGTCTTTTAAATAATGAGGAGTGGAAGGATTAAACAGCACGCTATACAAAGTGGAGAGAATGTGAGTATTCCTGCGAAGGCGGATCGGGAGCCATTTGAGCTGATTGCGAAATTCAGAGTTATGATCATATTTGCGAAGCCCAAATATGAATCTAATACATAAATTTTGAATGCGCTCAAGCTTATTAGTAGTATAGTTGTAGCATGAATGGGTCGGCTCGACTGGGGAAGGACCACGCTCTCATAGAATACCAACGTAAAATAGCAGCTTAATGCTGTTGTGTTTCGTATGGTGAGTGTAGAGAACCGGAGACCCTTTTTACTGAAAAAGAGGCATTCCATCTTAGTCCTCAAGGCTGGCAACGCATCTGCATTTTGATTCGTAATCGAGGATAGATGTGGATGTCTATGGGCCACAGCAACCACTTACCATCAGGTGGACTGTGTGCTCGTTTGTCACCCTATCATATATAAAAAAATATTATCTGTAACAATCGCTGAAGTTGCGATGCTCATTGTCATTGGAAAATCAAACATTGCTTCGTATGAGGTTCTTTTGACTCCCTCATCATATGCTCTATTTTTCATTGCCTGGATGAATTTTAACTTTAACCATTTTAAAATTTTAACTCTAACCATTTTAACCTTTAATTTCTCTAAACACTGCGTATCAAGATAAAGTTAGCTCTATCAAGATAAAAGTTAATGTCTTTCTTACTTGTCACGAGTTCGTCTTGTATATTTTGTCTCATAGATACTTCTAGACAGTAGAGGGCGGAGGAGGTGATGCACACTGTCCGCGAGCACGATAATGCGTCGAATACTTCTAGACATGACTATTTTTCAACATTTTACGTGTCTTTGAGTTTAAACCTAAGATTTACTAAGTTAATGTTAGTAATTTACCACAGAATAGTGAACTTTTACCATAAAGACTTGGTAAATTTTAGGTTTTAGTCAGTAGCGTAGCTATGTGACCAAGGGCCCCGGGGCAAAAATGAAATTGGAGCCCTATTTGAACTAAACTAAATACTTTAAAGGTGCAAAACTACTTCATCATTAGCTCCTTATTACCCACTGGCATAAGCACTGGCGACATAACAAAGCGACAAACTAAATCGATCGAACAGTTTTTGACGTGACAACGTCTTATAAATCGATGAAGCTCGCTGCACGCACGAAAAAACATGACTCATGCGGCGTTACCTAGGCGTTCCATTTAAAGTACAAGCGAGAGCGCGGAACGAGCGACTGTGCGAGCGAATGTGGTGTCAATTGTTTATAGCAACGATAATTGCGGCGATAAAGGTAATGATTCTTTCGGTATTAAATATTTCTTATGACGTTGTCACGTTCAGCTATCGTCAGTAAACCGATTTTACAGACAACCGATTTTTTTTAAACATAAACGACACCACATGTAAATTGAACCCGTGTGAATCCGGGGCGGGTTGCTAGTAATATTATAAATGTGAAAGTTTGTTTGTTTGTTACGCTTTCACGTAAAAACTACTGTATGGATTTGGGTGAAATTTACCACACCGTTTTACCCGTCATCACCCACGATAATTTTCAATGGAAATGAAATGTATGTAATATGAAATGAAGGTGGTAAAAGTAAACAATGACAAAGGAGATTACAGTAAATCATTTTGGTACTTAGACATAAAAAGTAGTTTTTTTTAATATGAGAGGGGGAAACGATGCGTTGCCGGCCTTTTAAAAAGGAGTAAGCTCGTTTCTTGAAGGTCCCTAAGTCGTATCGGTAGTTTTATTTTAACAATGATGTTTATGTTTTGGAGGTGAGAGAAATTTTTTGTGATTTTACTTCGAGCCGTTCGAGGTCATTTGGCTAGTCAATATTATATGTATAATTTTTTCGAACATTGTTCACGGAGACTGAGGGCCCACTTGAGCTTGGGGGTCCCGAGGCACTGCCCCGCCTAGCCCCAAGGGCCACTGGTTTTACTGGAAAATCTTAGGATTTACCGTAGTTCGAGCTTTTACAGTAACATATAAATACACATCGATAATAAATAATAGTAAAGAAAATTTTGCTTTTACTTACGGCACAAAATAATGAGAGTACCATATTATGACATACTTTATTTTGTGCTTACAGGCTCATTTCTCTATCATGCGTAATCGTTATGCAACTCGCCAGTTACATTGGTCATTGACCTGGATATTATTTGTGTAAGGTACAAAGTACAAGTGATAGCGAGTAGTATCCCGAAATCAAACACTACTTTTGCTACCATCCAGTATATATTGCTCGTTCGGTGTAACTTTATAAAAGTATTAACAAATACCTAAATATTAGGTCCTTACATATGAAATTAGCGTTTTGTCGTACTGACCACTTTGATCTGAAATATCTCCTCTTTGGTTAAGAATTCCAAATTCAAATTTATAAATTCATTAAGCTGGTATATTTGAGTTTTGAAAACAATCATTCATATGTTTTTTCTTCATTATTTTTTTGGCTTCGCTTATTACCGCACAATGGAAAACATGAAATATACTGATATTATTGAAATATATTTACGAGTACGGGTTCTACCGTGGTACCTAGTGCTGCAGAAAAAGCTCGAAGGATTAATGATGTGTACGGCGCTGGTGTCGCAAAAGAAAGTACGGTACGTTTTTGGTTTCAACGTTTTCGTTCTGGAAATTTCGACCTTCAGAACCAACCCCGTGCACGGCCAGAGACCAAACTGGAAAATGAAGAATTAAAGGCTATTGTAGAAGCGGATCCATCACAAAGCACTTCAGAGATGGCTGCAGGCTTCGGGGTAAGTGATAAAACTGTATTAATCCACTTGAAGCAAATCGGGAAAGTAAAAAAACTTGAACGATGGGTTTATGAATTGAGTGAATCGAACTTGCAAACACGCGTCGACTGCTGTGTTACTTTGCTCAACCGACACAATAATGAAGGGATTTTAAATCGAATCATTACTTGTGATGAAAAGTGGATACTGTACAATAATCGGAAGCGCTCGTCGCAATGGCTGAACCCTGGAGAACCAGCCAAATCCTGCCCTAAACGAAAATTGACTCAGAAAAAGTTACTTGTGAGTGTTTAGTGGACTAGCCCCGCTGTCGTTCACTACAGCTTTCTAAAATCTGGCCAAACGAATACGGCAGATATCTATTGTCAGCAACTGCAAACCATGAAGGAAAAACTAGCTACTAAACAACCGAGATTGGTCAATCGCTCTAGGCCACTGCTGCTTCACGACAATGCAACACCACTGCACCACACACTGAACTACAAACAACCACTAAGTTAGATGAGCTACAATTGGAATGTCTGCGACATCCACCGTACTCCCCGGACCTTGCTCCAACAGATTACTATTTTTTCCGGAATATGGACAACTTCTCATACGAAAAAAAATTCAACTACGATACGGTAGTCCAAACTGCCTTCAAAGAGTTTATTGCTTCTCACCACCATGGTTTTTTAGTAAAGGGATCAATGAACTACCTATGAGATGGCAAAAGTGCATAGATAACAACGGTGCATACTTTGATTAATTAAATATATTTTACAAAAAAAATTGACTTTATATTCCTCCTGTACAAAACGCCAATTTCATATGTAAGGACTTAGGTCCTTACATATGAAATTGGCGTATATGGTAAAACATACCTTGAATGTAAAAGGCTTTTGCAAAAATGGTTAGAACTGCCTACCCCTCTGGGTAACAAGTATGAGTGTAGATGTTTAAATGTATGTTTAATTATTTAGTTCTCGCAATCCAACTTTTTTATCTAATTGATATAGAAAGTTATGTTTTTAGAAATGACAGGAACAATTGGCATTATCTAAAAAGATTATGAAGTTTAAAGAATTATCTAAGAAGTACCATGTATAAGTAAAACAAAAACTACATATCAACAATAAGAGTATAATTATCTATTTGATAAAATCGAGCATCTTCAATCTGATAATAATATAGTACAATTAACTTACAGTAGGTGACATACTACTAATCTTCTATTCTTCTATATAAATAAAATGATAGAGGTTTGCAGTTGTGCCTGCATAATGGAAAAACTACTGGATATATTTCAATTAGGTTTTCTACATTCTATGCCTTAGACACTTGGACCTTATCTAAAAAAAACTATTGCAATATCTTCATTTAATATAAAGTTATTAAAGTTTTAAGATACGATTTTTATGACCACTATGTGTTCAGTGATGCATGTTTTCTTGTTGCAGAGAAGTTTTTTGCACAACTCTGAGCATTCAAAAGAACACAAAAATGAAACCGTAGTATTCGCTAATACAGAAATTGGCAATAAACTGATATCTTTAACCGGAGGTGACGTTTTAAAGCGTTTTAATGTCAACTCAAACAAACGAAGATATTTAGTGCATCAAAATGATAGTAAAGATACACTAAAAAGATGTCGTATTACTTGTAAAAGTGATAAGGAAAATATTTCTGACACAAAAACCGTAAAGCAATCTACGATTAAATCAATAAGAACAGCAATAACGCGAACTTTACAATGTTTTTTGTGTAAGAAAAACTTTCCGTTTACTTCAAATTGCATAATACAATGCATGGTTTGTAAAAATAGATACTGCACTACTTGTACTGAAGGGAAAAATAGTTTTGATTACATTTGTAATAAATGCTTTGGTGATTAAGACCTCGTATTATTTGTAACAAGTCAGTCTATCTCTACGATTTCAGTAAAATAATTTTAAGACATGATTATTTAAAACAAAAACTTTATATTGCTGTTTTTTTTATAAAAACTCTAATTATTAACGTGGACACGATAACGATCTTAGTGCACATGAAGACTACAATGTAGGCATATACTTGTTTTTTTTTATTAATTTTTTTATTCTAGAAACTACTTTATTTCGTAGTATTTTTGACACAAAAAGCAGATATTTGAGGTGAACAAAACTTTTGCAATATAACGATTTTAGAAAAAAAATTAAAAAAAGAAGCAGTTTCCTATTATTTCATTAACGCCCTATAAAATCATCGGAATTGGATAATTTTTAGGGGCACAAAAACGTTTCTTATTTTGTACAGACATGTGTGTAGTAGACTCTCCTCGCAGACTTGTTTTACAATCTATGTGTAATTACAGATTCCCCGATCTTTGTGAGTGGAATTGTAGGAAGTATAAACGTAAAAAAAAATGAGTGCATTTTTTCTTCCTATATGTAAACTACTCTTTACAGTTCCACTCCGAAAGTTTACTATTCCTTTCGGTGACTGTCCTATTTTTGTTGATTACTTAATTTTACGCGTATTATTTTATTTACGTGGAGAGACATTTTATTTTGTTATTCTTAAGAAGACTATTATTTTTTGTTTATATTAAAATAATAATAATTGTATTTTTTCGAAAGACTTCGTAATTTTTTCTATAAAAATAGTGTGACAGCTGGTCAAATAGTAACGTAATGGAAATAAAGACTGACATAATTAAAGTCTGTTACTTTTTTTTATTATAATTTTGTACTATTTTATATAAATACAGTTCTTAAAACACATTAAAAACTGCTAACAAGTTCAAATTGTGTTTGATTTGGTAAAACCACCATGCTTATTTGGTAACGGAATGGAGCGTTATTCATTGTCTGGCTGGATAAATACTAATAAAATATTACTAAAAAGCAAATTATGAACTCAAAAATCTACATATCATTTAGTAAAATATATAATGGATCGATCCTTTGCAAAAATAATACTGGATTCCAATAAAAAATTAAATACTGTTATTTTTCATCACTGTCACATTTTTGTGAAACCGCCCATATGCGTTTCGGCCTAGTCTTGTCTTAGCAAGCGATGCAGGCAGCCAGCTTCACTTGTCAATTATGTTTAGATAGTGATAGGTAAATCTAAAAGCTAATACATTTTTATTGAAATGTAGAGGCTGTTACAAGCAGCAGATCAAGAATGTAGTAATGTAGATCCTTTGATTTAAGGTGGAAGCTCAAGGGTGGCCCACGAAATTCAAATTTTCTTGCGCTTTTTGTAATTTGCAGGTCAGGGTTAGGTTGTATATTTAACAAAATATGATTCGCGACCGTAGCGATTATGTAAGTTCCCTGTAAGTTCATATTAGCCCTTTGTATGGCTATTTCCAGAAAAACTCATTAAAAATAATAATATGTATAATTAAATTAATGAAATATATTTATAGATAACTTCAAAAAATAAGAAAGCACATATTAATATAAATTATTTAATAAGCGAAAGTGGGTTAAGGTTTGGGATCTTCAAGTTTATTCTCGTATTGGGAGAACTTTTATACTCTTCAAGAGGGAAGCAAATAATAGAATGACTATTATATGGTGGATCCCATACATACAATAGAGAATTCTTTAAATCATGACTTACTAAAAACGAGAAACTAGAAAATGTATTTGAATTTAAGATACTAAATAAATTTTAAATTTGAATTGAATTTAAATCATAAAAATTAATAATATAAATATCGGATGACTTAGATAAAAGTTATCCATCAAATAAAATAGGACCTGACTTAATATATAAAATAAACAATTGTATTTTTTTATTAATACAACTTTAAGTTTCAATTTATATTTTATCTGAATACCTTCTCTCGGACTATTAAAAAATCAACACTACACAATTTAAATAATCATCGGACTGCATACAAATTAGAAAGCTAAGTTTTGATATTTACTATTCAATACAAAACTATATTAAATTAAACATTTTTTGCAATGTGTTTTATTTGTTTTAAAAAATAGTTATTTATGAATACATTATGGGGATTGTGTAATTTGTTGTAATAACTACCTTAATGAAAAAATGACCTGAAAATAGAAGAATTAAAAAAAAGTTTTAATAACTTACCCAAAGTCATTCTCACAAAATCAATTATAACTTTGTCACTAAAACTTTAAAGGGCTTACAACGAAATTTTCAAAACGCTTTCGTTGTTTATTAACCCGTACAACGCAGAGACTCGACTAACTGTTCTAAAATTACGGTATATTCTTTGTTTGTTTTTAACACAACAATCACAATTGACAATGCAAGTGAAAGTGAATTGAAGTGAATCACAGACTAATATGATGCTTAAAACTTAATGAGAATGACAAGCAGGGTGACCATCTTTAAAATACAGATCCTGCCTTACTTTGGTTAAAAACCTGCCAAATCCTGCCAAAGTCTGTAGTATGTAGTGTAGAGTAAAAGGAGGACCATCTCCTTATATGAAAAGTGTCCCTAAAAACGCTGCTGTAGCATAGGATAAATGAAAAAAAAAACGCCAAAATTAATTACAATAAGATGGAGAAATAAACAAGGATCGACCAATCCGCTTGGTTTTGTACTACGTAAATAGTTGAGCTTTTGTATACCGGTATTTTACTAACTACTCTAGTCATGAATTTTTTCAAATATTTGAATTCAGCTGACTTTACTCCGTCTACAACAGCGACATTCATCTCGTAGTTTTTCAGACGCCAGCGCTATTGTGGTAGGTTTTAGAACCTCTATTTTCAGTAAATAGTAGGACACTTTTTCAAATTTCGCCCCTTATAAGATGGTTCTTCTTGTACTCTACACTCCATAGTCTGTAGTGAAAAATGCCTAAATACTGCAAACTTTATTTACCATTGTATTAAACAAAGAAAGTAAAAATAGACATATAATAGCTATATTTTTATTAAATCAAAATTAAACATATCTTTCGTTGGTTTTACTGCAATGCAATCGCCAACTGGTGAACTTGGTGAACAACCAATGCCTTGTTTAACGTACAAGATAGACAGTAAATGTTTGTTTGTAAATCTGTTTCGTGTTTTTGTATTAATTAAATTTATTTGAGAGAATATTCTTTCGCATGTTGAATCCACTCATATTTTTTTGATGTTTACTAGTATTGGCATGCTCCTTTAAAGCAGACATCCGTGGTGCCAATTTGCAGTTACACAGTCTAGATCATCTTTAGCTTTGTAGATCCATGATGAATGTAAAAGATGTTGCTCCCACTTCCTCTATACATATATATATATATTTCATATTTTCACTTCATCACCGCCACCTATAATTACTATCGTCCACGAAATATTATTAACAAGATATTATCACCATAAATCTCATGCAATACCAAACTAAAGTACGTCTATTTTATGCCTGATTGAAATATTAACCAACTCGTGTTAATTCGTATTAAAATTATGAACTTTATACACAAAAAAAATTGAATGTGATACAAACATAATACGAGAAATCGAGAAATACAGGGAAATCTCCAACACGCTAGCGAAGTATCTAGGGTTACCGTTTTCGTCATTTTAAGTTGCCATATGAGATCTATTTTTAATACCCCAATACTGTCAAATACTGCCAGGTTTTATAAAACGTTAACCGATCATGCCAGTGACTAAAATAAGAGGCTAATTCTGCCAAAATGGCAGGAACTTGTAACATATGGTCACACTGATGACAAGACAAATGACATTATGACATTTATATAATGGCTGAATATTAGCGGATAAACATTATATGTTTTATATATAACATAACGGTACCGTTGTTGTCCAACGGATAACGTTATCATAACTATGTTTCATAACTGTCTATTTTACATGTATAGTGCCACCAACTTTACTGTTTAATTGACAGAACCGCTAGTGGAGAGCTTATTTAAGAAGTTTACCGCGGTAATAGGTGACTACATATTCATAATATATTAGTATAGAACAACGAACATACATTTTTTTTATTTTTAAAAACGTTACCCCTACACTATGATTTCTTCCTGTGTCGTGGAGGCAGTTTACAAACATAAATTGCACGAGGACAAAAATCCAGACCCGGAAAAATTATTTGTAGGCCATGCAAATACTTATTCCGTGCGGAATTCGAACCCGCGGCCCCCAGCGCAACAACTCATTGCTAAATCATTGCGCCACGGAGCTGTCAAAATTACCTACCTTCATAATTGGTCGTCACACATAATTATTATACAGAATTTAACAGTTCATCATCATCATCATCTCAATCCATTGCCGGCTGACTACTGAGCACAAGAGGGTTTAGACCATAGTACACTACGTTGGCCAAGTGCAAACTCGCGATGTTTTCCTTTGTCATTTAATAGTTCAAAGTATTATAACTAAAAAATATAACAAATTTAGTGTTATCATTATATATTTTATTTATATTTAAAAGAGTAACTGTGTTAATGATCTCGGAGTTAAAGCGGCCGAACTGTAGGAATTTCTGTTGTGAAAGATGTACCCGCTAATATGTTTCATAAGTACATAATTTTGGTGATTTTAATGTTCCATATCTGGCAAAACTAACCTATAACCATAGACGCCCATTACACGGTACGTTTTGCTGTCAGTTTTACAACAATCACGGTTGTGATTGACGAATAACCTACCGTGTATAGTGCCACCAACTTTCTGTGAACTGACAGCTTGGCGCTTTTGCGCTGAAGTGTTGCCAGTTCGGGAATATTCCCATCTAAGGGTCTTATATTCCTACATAGAGTCCACATACTAGGGTGATAAATTAGTCACGGAATAAAAAGACTAGAACACATATTTAACAGATATATGTCCAAGAACCAGAAGTAACAAAAATATCATAATTGAACAATTTAAACTTTAATTAAATAATATGGCTTTATGCCTTTTTTACCGGGCGTTGTAATTTGCGATCCTGTGGTTTATGCGGTTTCCGGTTCTTTAACTATTTTGGAAATGAATCCTTGACTAACATCTGAAAAAGAAATGAATTGCATTAACCAATCCATTTATCGGAAATGCGAACGGAAGGAACAAAACATAGCAATACTGACCTGTAGCAGCTGATACTCTTTTATAGACCTGATTGAAAGGCATTATCGGTGCTTGCCCTCGAGCTTCTTGTTCACAAAAGCTTAATACTTTTAAAATAATGTTTCGGGCATCACTTTTAATGGTTTTCGGCATTTTTTATTTTTCTATAAACTCTCAAAACAATGACGTATCGAGTGACATTTTGATTAAACGGCGGCTGTAGTTCACAATTTTGCCGCAGCTGTCAGTTCACAGATAAGTTGGTGGGACTATAATGTGGTGATTGACGGTTGCATGAAATTGATTGACAAATATCTGGATATTTTGATTTTTACGTCATTCAACTATCAGTCACGAATTTTGATTGAACGTGTAATGGCATTTCGTCAATCACGCGTCAGTCAACGCTTAGACAGCGATGGAGGCGGACGCAGAATATATTGAAGAGGCGGCTTCCACGCGCTCGTGAAGCCCGTCGCCACTCCCGCCAAACGTGCTTCAGCCAGAAAAAGATTTTATTTTAAATTTTGAGGCTCTACCCGAGTTGTGGGACACGAAAAACCCCGGTTAGGGTGGATGCCTTTAATACCAGCCAGGCCCCTAATTCCAGCCTTTCCGCCTTTTTACTTCGTAAATAAGATTTCTAGTAGTCTTAACTACAAATATTGTCGGCTAATGAATTCTTCGTAACCTGGGGAAAGTATATTTCAAATATTACCTCACAGTTTTAAAACCTAACAGTGTTAATTTAAAAATCAAAACACGTACGCAACGAAAAACGCTCATTTTTCTAATTTTTTGACAAGTTATGGTCCCGATACAATTAAGCATATTTTACATTAGCTAATCTTTATGCTTTTTGATTTGTATGAATGTGACTATAGACATAGTAATGCAGCTATTTTTGTTTAAACCTATAAGCTTTTTATTTAATTTTAGTGGAAATTAATGGGACTGTAATTAGATATACGAAATGTATGGAGTGCTTAATGTCAGCTGCCCGGCTGTTTGACGTATTTGGTTACATTTGGTTTGACGTAAATAATAAGAAGTACCTAATTTCAGCCACGTAATATAAATCAGGGCTGTCATACACTGGAACAAATAAGTTATGTTCTAATTAATTGTAATTAGAACATAACTTATTTTATAGTTAAGGAAGTTATGATCAATTCGTCTATATTTTAAAATTGGTTTTTGATTTAAAAGTTAAGCAAATGATACGTACTTGCTTTTCAGACATTTGGTATATGTTAAGAACACCATAAAATATTAAATTATATTTTAAGAAAGAAAAAAAACAATCAATAAATGTAATTAACTACAACTTAGTAATACTAATTATACTATAACTTAAGAACATAAATGAAAAAGTCATAACAAGGAAAGTGGTTCTGGACCATGCTTTGCGGCATTCTATGGAGGATGATGTTCTGTATTGGACTTGTGACGGGCTGAAATGATGATGAAGATTCAAAAACTTGGATGATTAAATTATAAGAAATCGATGTACTATACACATACATAATTTTTATTATAATTTTGTTTTAATTAATTGTTTAGTGTTAAAAGAAAAATAGAACTGCTTAAAGCTAAACAACAGTAAAGTAAGTAGTAAAATATTAAAATAAAATAATTGTGTCGTCTACCTTAATACATATTCCATGCTTGTGACATGCATGGTTTATTAAATATTAGAAATTTTCCTATTTGTTTTTTTTCTTTTACTTTTCAAGATAAATGTTAAGATAAAGTTAAATGGTGAATCGAAAATGAACTTAGTTTATAGGTAGGTCCTTTCCATCATGACATCAGTCAGTATGAGCGTGTAATGTCGAAATTATTCTATCATTCAAATGTCAATCAATATTGATAGAACTGATTGACGCTTGTATAGGCGTGTAATACTACCTGACTCATAGATGGGTGGAGGCAGCAGAGTCCATGGGGAGGCATTGGCCGTTAATTTGGACATTGCGAAGGCCTTCGATCGGGTTTGGCACAAAGCGCTTCTTTCAAAGCTCCCTTCCTATGGGCTTCCCGAGAAATTGTGCAATTGGATCACCAGCTTTACTACTACAAGCCTATTAACGTTGGTGTTCCATAAGGCTGCGTGTTATCACCAACGCTGTTTCTTCTGCATATCAATGATATTATGTTGCCCACCGGTAACATTCATTGCTATGCGGATGACAGCACTGGTGATGTTCTATATACTGGCCGTACCAATATTTCTCGGGAAAACGTCGCCGAGTACCGGAACAAACTTGTGTCTGAAGTCGAGGCTTCGCTGAACAAAGTCTCGGATTGGGGGCGACTAAATTTAGTCCAGTTTAATCCTCAGAAGACACAAGTTTGCGCGTATACCGCTAAAATAACCCCTTTGTCGTATCTCCTTAGTTTCGAGACACTCCCTTTGTTGCCTCAGCCAGTATCGGAATCCTTGGCGTTGACATATCGAGTGACGTGCAGTTTCATGGTCACTTGGAAGAGAAGGCAAAATTGGCCTCCAATAAGCTTGGTGTGCTCAGCAGAGTGGGACAGTATTTCATGCCGGCACAACACATGCAACTTTACAAGGCGCAGGTTCGGCCTCACATGGAATACTGTTCCCATCTCTGGGCTAGGGCTCCCCAGTGACAGCTCCTTCCACTTGACCGCATCCAGCGCAGAGCGGCTCGAATCGTCGACGACCGAGTCCTTTCCGATCGGCTCGATTCATTGGCGCTGCGAAGAGATTGCATCCCTTTGCATTTTCTTTCGCATTAACCACGGGGAGTACTCTGAGGAATTCCGAACAATTGTTGGGATTAATCCCAGCCGCCAAATTTCACGAACGCACATCGCACCAGAACTCCCGATACCATCCACACCATCTGGATGATTGGCGGTACACCACTATGCGATTTAGAAGATGTTTAGTTCCTCGCACAACTTCCTTATGGAATCGATTAATACTTGCGATTTTTCCGGACCGATACGACTGAGGGACCTTCAAGAAAAGAGCCTACAACTTTTTAAAAGGCTGACAACGCATCTGCAATACCCCTGGTTCTCTTGATGTTGCAGTTGTTCATGGGCGGCGTTAGTCACTTACCATCAGGTAAGCCGCATACTCGTTTGCCTCCTCTTCTATAAAAATATGGATAATATTAATTAAAAGTTAATTTTAATTAATTTACTTAAAACCAATATGTTACATTTGTATTCTTGTTTATGTATTGTACCATATCATACTCATTTAGTATCCAATTATACTATCTGGCAGCCCTGTTTGTTTGTCATTCCATGAACGAAGAACGAATGATTGGACCATGATTGGACAAGATTACGGAATACCGTATAGAGAGAACTACGCGGAATACGAACTTGTGTGTACGTAATATTAATACATTACAACCGAAGGCGCTAAAATATTTTTTTTATCAAGAGGATTGGTGAATGCGGCGCTAGTACGTATTTTTAAAAATGCTATCTGTTTTTATCGCTTGCTCCGTATCTCCGTATCGTGCGATAGAGAGAGTTGGTTGCAAGTCTTGACTTCTTCGCCTTCGACCTACGGCGAAGGTGCCTGGCAAACATTTAAATAGTAGTAGTAATAGACCGGACATCAATAGCAAAATTGTCGTCTGTAACTTATGTCCTATAAGATATATTTCCGATTTTTGTCATTTAGTCTTAGTGACATCGTCAAAAAGTCAAGACGCATTCGTTTCATATATTTAAAAAAATTTTTTTTAAAAAATATGCCCGGTTGTGCATTAAGGTATTGTAAGTCACGATATGGAGCAGAAAATGAACGTGATTTCGGTTTATTATCGTAAATATAACATATATTTACCGAATAATCTTTAAATTTTATTATTTCTAGTAGATTGTTCTAGAATATTTGTTTTTATTGTAATAAGCGCCCACTGTTATCCAGTAAACGTCACTATTTAGTTACCAATTTTAAAGTTAGTGATTGAGGACGTTTATCGATTGGGATTATCGATAAAAAATATACAGCATGCTGATTTAATCCTTTACAATATTTAAGGAGGTAAAACAGTCAACGATACTGTACACGTGGTAGAGCCATGCTGCAGCTATATTAGTAGTATAGTTGTAGCATAAATGGGTTGGCTCGACCGGGGAAGGACCACGCTCTCGCAGAATAACAGCGTGAAATAGCAGCTTAACGTTAACACTGCTGTGTTTGGTATGGTGAGTGTAGAGAACCGGAGACCCTTTTTACTGGAAAAGAGGCATTCCATCTTAGTCCTCACAGGTGACAACGCATCTGCATCTTGATTCTTTATTGAGGATAGATGTGGATGTCTATGGGTCATAGCAACCAGTTACCATCAGGTGGACTGTGTGCTCGTTTGTCACCCTACCCTATAAAAATAAAACGAATAGCAACAAAAATGAGTAGCATATACCAACTTTGCTAAGTACCTTAATTTATGTGGAGCAAGAGTGGAAAATTTTTTTAGGCATGCTGATGAGATTTTCTGTGTTGCTCATGAGCATGCTGAGGATACTTGCTGTGTTGATGTTTAGCAATACAGCAAGTCTTCTCTTTTACATACCAGGCTTCATTGTCTGGTGATTTTACACCGGGCTTCATTGTCTGGAGGTTTTCAAGGACAAAGCCATTGTAGATCCTCGCTTACAGTGATAGGAGAGGGCAATAGATTTCTTATATTAACACCTGAGTTAGAACATAAAGTAAAAACTTAAAATAACAATTATTAATTGATGTGGGTAGTGTCTTTAAGTACTGCAGCTGATGAAACGTGAAAAATCGTGAAATGGGTTTTAAGTTCAGTGTTTTCCTAAAATATTTTAGATTTGAAGTGTATTTTTGTAATAGAAACAAATTTAAAAACATGGCGCTCTCTTATTGGATTTGGCGTTTCTTGATGTGTCTTTAACGTCGACCGATCAATCATATGCTATTATTATAGCAGCTAATGGACCGAGTGACGTCATGCCACCAAGGTGGCAACCAAAGTGACTGCTATTTGAATTGATTCTTAGTTATTGGAAATTAAATATTTTATTTCATGACACTAAAGGGGTGTAAAAAGTTAATTTGATTTTTTCATGTGATGGAAGTCATGATAAATAGATTTATACAAGAAAACATTCATGTATATTTCCTATTATTATATCGAACCATTTCAAACATAGTAATCTTCAACAACATTATCGATACTTTGATATCAAAACGGTAACATTCCTAAAACCAGGCTATATTTATTAGCGTTACCTATTGGGGAATAGTTTAAATGTTGTCTTATTAATGCTTAGCGTTGTTTTGCTATTTTTAGCTAGAAGGTGCAACACGCGCACTAGCTCAAAATTTTTGTATATGAATGTTCCTAATGTCCGCTCTATGGAATACCTATATATTTAAATATCTTTGGTGCCTGGCCATACTACGCGTTGTAAAGTATATCGACAGCTTGTCGCTCTAAGCACACGCTAAACACAAAACGGACGCCGCGGTCACTATATTATAATATACATATATGTATATACATCTAATAATATATTTTTTACGACGTTTTTGGCAACAAGGGACAGCTTTAGACGCCCGCATTATTTATTCAAATGTCTCATCAAATTGTTTATCTTCCCATTAAGTACTTCAAAAATTGTCACTGTCGAAAACGTCATAAATTCTAATTAATTCTACACGTTCGCTACGCACGTCTGTAGGCCGCCTCATAGATTACTGTATATATATCTAAATATATATATATATATATATATATATGGAGGCCGCCTAAAGCATAGATAAATAATTATGTGCCATTTCTTTCTTCAATTTTTTCCAAATCCGTAGATTGGTATAAAAAATTCCGTAGAATTCCGTTGATGCTATTGCATACCTTAAGCGAAAGCGCAAGGTATGTTCTACTATCGCCTAAAACTTAAGATTCCAACATTTTATCGAATAAAATCGTATCTAGGAATCATATTATACATATAAGTGATATAAAAAGCATATTGTTAGAAAGATAAATGATTGTTGAACTTATTAATAATTTTTTTAAATCGATTAATTGCTATTTTTAAATAAAAAAAGGGTTTTAGTGGCTTATGGTGTGGATTTATCATGTCCCTGTGGCTTGTAAACACAATAACTTTTGAAAATATCAATTGTTTAACTCAATCTATTTTTTAATCTCTTCATCTATCATGTGGGAAGCCACTGAATGTAAATGGCAGTGAAATTTTGTTTTGTTTAGCTATAATTAATTTTTTTCGGCTCCAAAATGACGAAATTTTCGTTGATTTGGTAGCCTCGTATATATAAATTATTTCTGTGAATGGGGAGCTACAGCCACAGAGTAGTAATGAGTAGTTTAGTTTGGCTCACAGAGTACATTATATATAGGGAATAATATAAAATAAATAAATTATACTAAAAATTTAATTACAAATTTGTTTTGTAACAAAATAGTAAGTTAGCAAGGTTCGATTGTATTTTAAACTATTCATTAATTTGTTTGATTTTTAATTGGCCTAGCATGGCTAAATTTAAAAAAGCGACATCTACTGCAACATGGACAAACTGTCATGACATAATAATACCTCTAAGAAAAATTATAGTATGGACTGTTATGCCACTGGTTTGGCTTTAGGCTTTTGGCCCCTTTAGGGGTATATAATATGTTCTGTGGTTTGGCTTCAGTCGCCTTCGTGAGTGGACCACAGAGTACTTTTTATATACTGACTGGACATTGTTTCGGTTGTTTGCAGCGGCTCAAAAAGATCGCTGTACAAATACACAATATTCGAATAACCAAATTTCTTAAATACTTAATTATAATAATAATAACAGATTTTTTTATTACAATATTTAAAAGCACAGAATAAATAATAGTAGTACGTACTAAAAGTAAGTAGTATAATTTTTTTTGTCATGGGTGACATTTTCATGGTTTTCGAGGGTGTTGAAACCGATAGGGTTGTCGAAATGTAAATCCAAGATGGCGGCCGCAATAGGTATCATTTATTTTATCATGGGTGTCATTATTATGGTTTTCGAGGGTGCTGAAGCCGATAGTGCTGTCGAAATATAAATCCAAGGTGGTGGCTGCAATAGGTATACATTCTTTCATCATGGGTGTCATTTTCATGGTTTTCGAGGGTGTTGAAGCTGATAGTGCTGTCGAAATGTAAATCCAAGATGGCGGCTGAATTAGGTACCAATTTTTTCATCATGGATGTCATTTTCATGGTTTTCGAGGGTGTTGAAGCCGATAGTGTCGTCGAAATGTAAATCCAAGATGGCGGCTGCAATAGGTATCAATTTTTTCATCATGGGTGTCATTTTCATGGTTTTCGAGGGTGTTGAAGCCGATAGTGCTGTCGAAATGTAAATCCAAGATGGCGGCTGCAATAGATATATAAATTTTTTCATCTTGGGTGTCATTTTCATGGTTTTCGAGAGAGTTGAAGCCGATAGTGCTGTCGAAATGTAAATCCAAGATGGCGGCTGCAATAGGTATCAATTTTTTCATCATCGGTGTCATTTTCATGGGTTTCGAGAGAATTGAAGTCGATAGGGTTGTCGAAATGTAAATCCAAGGTGGCGGCTGCAATGGGTATTAATTTTTTCATCATGGGTGTCATTTTCATGAGTTTCGAGGGTGTTGAAGCCGATAGTGCTGTCGAAATGTAAATCCAAGATGGCGGCTGAAGTAGGTACCAATTTTTTCATCTTGGGTGTCATTTTCATGGTTTTCGAGAGAGTTGAAGCCGATAGTGCTGTCGAAATGTAAATCCAAGATGGCGGCTGCAACAGATATCAATTTTTTCATCGTGGGTGTAATTTTCATGGTTTTCGAAAGTGTTAAAGCCGATAGTGCTGTTGAAATGTAAATCTAAGGTGGCGGCTGCAAGGGGTATCAATTTTTTCATCATGGGTATCATTTTCATGGGTTTCGAGAGTGTTGAAGCCGATAGTGCTGTCGAAATATAAATCCAAGATGGCGGCTGAAGTAGGTACCAATATTTTCATCATGGGTGTCATTTTTATGGTTTGCAAGGGTGTTGAAGCCGATAGTGTTATTGAAATGTAGATCCAAGATGGCGGCTGCAATATTCATCAAGTTTTTCATCATGGGTGTCATTTTCATGAGTTTCGAGGGTGTTGAAGCCGATAGTGCTGTCGAAATGTAAATCCAAGATGGCGGCTGAAGTAGGTACCAATTTTTTCATCTTGGGTGTCATTTTCATGGTTTTCGAGAGAGTTGAAGCCGATAGTGCTGTCGAAATGTAAATCCAAGATGGCGGCTGCAAAAGGTATAAATTTTTTCATCATGGGTGTCATTTTCATGGGTTTCGAGAGAGTTGAAGCCGATAGGGTTGTCGAAATGTAAATCCAAGATGGCGGCTGCAATAGGTATCAATTTTTTCATCATGGGTGTCATTTTCATGGTTTTCGAGGGTGTTGAAGCCGATAGTGCTGTCGAAATGTATTTAAACTACTTTGAAAATTCCGTATAATCATGTTATACGTAATTTTTTTAATGCGCTTAAGGTATGCCCAATTGGATTTACCAATATTGTCTTACTATTTATAAATATCCGTAGGTCTGTAGAATAGCTCCGCGATGTTAGCACCTCATGTGCGGAATTTTGATTGACCAATTATACTATCTGAAAGGTCAGAAATTGGTCATAAAAGGTCAGTCGGTCTTATTAATTGGTCAGCATTTGATTTTTTTTATTAAGGTTTAAAGTTTTTCAAGGTAGTTGAGAAATTTTAGCACCTTATTCACAAAAAAAATAAAAAAATTCACCTATGCACGATCGAGAAGCATTCGCTGATAATTGGTCAGCTTATATAAATATTTGGTCCGTTTAATTTAATATTAAAAAAAATTAAATAAGTTGAGCTCCGCGATGTTAGCACCTCATGTGCGGAATTTCGATTTACCAATTATACCATCTGAAAGGTCAGAAATTGGTTATAAAAGGTCAGTTGATCCTATTAATAGGTCAGCGTTAGAAACATTTTTATTAAAGGTTAAAGTTTTTCAAGGTCATTGAGAAATTTTAGCACCTCCTTCGCGAAAAAAATAAAAAATAAAAAATATACGCGATTAAGAAGCATTCGCTGATAATTGGTCAGCTAATATAAATATTTGGTCAGTTTAATTTAATATTAAAAAAAAATTAAATAAGTTGGCATTGTCGTACCGCGCATGCTTTGGGACGGTTAATTGTAACTCAATCTATTTTTAAAACTTTTCATCTATCATTTGGGAAGTCATGGAAAGTAAATGGCTATTAAATTTTGTTTTGTTTAGTTATGATAAATTTTTTCAATTATTAGATATTGCTATTTGTTTTAAGCAGCCTTGTACTAATATATTTTAGAGTACTAATATAGAGTTGAAAAACTTCAATTATAATAAATATATTTTAGAAATTAATTTTCATGGTAATTTTTTATGTAAATGAAATATTTCCAATTAAAAAAAAAACCTGATATGATATGATGATATTTTTATATTTTTAGAGAAACAAAACTTAGACATTTTCTACCATTAAATATATAATAATAGTGGAGAAAGAAATAGGATATTTTTTTAAACTACGTGAAGGTGAAAGTGCATCCATGGGATTTGGGGGATGATAGTTAACTAGCTTATTTTGTAATAATTTTATATAAACGTGATTTTTAGGGTTCCGTACCTCAAAAAGAAAAAACGGAACCCTTATAGGATCACTTTGTTGTCCCTCTGTCTGTCTGTCAAGACCCTTTTTCTCAGGAACACGTGGAGGTATCAAGAGTCCCTTCGAACTGTGAAAATATCAAACTTCTAAGCCAACACAATCAAAAGATACAGCCGTTTTCCGCAAATTTTCGACATTTGCAAGGGAATCAAAACCTACAGGGTACTTCCCGTGAATTCAGAATCTTGAAATTTGGTACAAAGCAACGTTTTATAGCACAGATAAAGGAAACATTGCGAACAGCCTACCTTTTTTAGTTACATCATGTAATAAAAATAATTTTAATAATTTTAAACTTATATGCCTACCTATTTGTTCGGAACCCTCGGTGCGCGAGTCCGACTCGCACTTTGCCGGTTTTTTTTAAAAATTGGAAATATTTCATTTACATAAAAAATTACCATGAAAATTAATTTCTAAAATACATTTATTATAATTTAAGTTTTTCAACTCTATATTAATAATAATAATAATAATTTTATTTCAGATAACCAAGTGATCCATAAAATTTGTTAGTAGATATGGAACTTATAACCTATGTTAGTACCTAAATCTAATTCTTAAATACAAGCGCCTTATTAACTAAACATAGGCGGTAATATTGCTTAAGGAGGAATGAGTCGTATCTTTCAGCAATTATTTTCATGATGGAGTTGGAGCTAGCCCGCACCCTGCCAAGCAACGAGGCTGTTTTCTTTCTTATAAGGGCGTAATAGTCATCTGTACGCGCCTTTGCAAACATGCCTGATGCACTGCAAAATCGGGGTAGCCCCAACAAGATCCTGAAGCCATTATTATACTGGACACGTAAGGTGTCGACAGTCCGCTGTGAATAATTCGACCACAGGCTGCACGTGTAGAAAACTTGACAGTACGCTTTAAATAGTGTTATCTTTACTTGTTCACTACACCGCGCAAACCTACGTGACAACATATTACACCAGACTGCCAGCGCCCTACGTTCCCTTTCAATGTCAACATTGTCACTTAGGTCTCACTCTAAAATATATTAGTACAAGGCTGCTTAAAATAAATAGCAATATATAATAATTGAAAAAATTAATCATAACTAAACAAAACAAAATTTAACAGCCATTTACTTTCCATGACTTCCCATGAAAAGTTTTAAAAATAGATTGAGTTACAATTAATCGTCCCAAAGCATGCGCGTTACGACAATGCCAACTTATTTAAAATTTTTTAAATATTAAATTAAACTGACCAAATATTTATAAGCTGACCAATTATCAGCGAATTCTTCTTAATCGCGCATATTTTTTATTTTTTTTTATTTTTCGCGAATGAGGTGCTAAAATTTCTCAATGACCTTGAAAAACTAACCCTTAATAAAAATGTTTCTAACACTGACCAATTAATAGGATCAACCGACCTTTTATGACCAATTTCTGACCTTTCAGATGGTATAATTGGTAAATCGAAATTCCGCACATGAGGTGCTAGCATCGCGGAGCTCTGGAGAATGCACTATGTAGGTCTGTAGAATTAATGTTGCAAATAACTTTAATAAGAATTATTATTTATAAAAATTTAAGCTAAAATAATTGTATTTTTCATTGGAAAGTGCTATGCTTGGACTGGCAGACTTGACCAAAGTATACAATAGTTCCGGATTGGACAAGATCTACAAGTTCCAAGGTCTATAATAAACATGGTTAAACACAACAGTCGGAATTTCTCCACCGCAGGGATAGACTATAGGACTTCAACCATGTTGGAGGTACCGAGTAGAATGCTCTACTCGGTACCTTATACATGGTTGAAGAGGGTCCTCAAGCTATACAAGGTTGACTGTACAGTAAAATAATTCAACATGCAGTGTATGGGACAGTGGAGCATGATCCTTTGTCATCTAGGCGAGCGGATGACGGATGCGGAGGGTGATTGTTTGAGTTCCATCTGGTTTTGCATCTTCCTTTACCCTCTTAGTATCTTACTAGAGGACTTTGGGAGGAGATTTGAAGCTCCAGAAAGGAGATACAAAAGTGAATCACCTTTTTATATGAATAATCTCAAATTATTCGCCTCTAATCGCTCCCTTCTTACAGAATTTCTATCTATCTACAGAAATTCTATTAGAATGAAGCTGGGAGCGGATAAATGTATGGCTAATAAGGTTAATAAGGGTAATATGGTTAATAAGTCTATACACTCATAGTTAGTAGGGTACTAACTATGAGTGTATATACTTATTTATGTCCATCAACATTAAGACCCTTTGCGAGGCTGAAACATACCGGCACCTATACGTATGTCTCAAAAAATAGGTATGAGGCGGACGCATGGATATGAGGCGGAAATGATACAATCAGTTTTTTGCACTCCAAGAAGTGCTTAACAGCTTCTTGTCAGGCGTGGAAAAGTGAGGCTAATATAGCGCGTTTGGGTCATGCCTGTTGTTATGTACACCTTTGGCATATTCAAGTTGACTCAACTTAACTACGCTACAACTACGCCCTGGTTAGAAAAGTCCGCACTGTTATGGCCTTCCACATAATGTATCACGCGTAATGGTCGTTAATGAGGCTCTACTTGTCGCGGAAACATGATAGGAGTGGCTTTTTAAACGCTCTCACCATGCATAACCGCGATGTTTGCAGCTTCCGTAATTACTTCCTGGCGAGATAAGGTGATCCATACTACACGGACGTTATTTCGTGTGATAAAGAGCTTACTCCTATAGCATAGCTAACAAGCAATGTCAGAACTCGGCAGTATCGAGTATTTCCAACCAGTAGACCGTATGGAAGGAGAATGAGCTCTATGGGAGGTTTTACAAGGCTTTACACGAGCTTTTCGTACATACCTTGGATGACCTCTTTGGAGAAATCGAAAGTTTTGTCTGTGCAATACAAGCGCAGGTTATTACGTAGAGCTTGTCGCTATCCCAGTGAATCACCAATCCCGGCGACGGACCACTCCTGGTTCAAATGCAGAAGCCGATGCTCCTCGATCCGTCCACCGGTTTCTTTCCCTTTCCCCATAACCCTCCGCCTTTTGGTCTCCCTTTGGGCTACCGTCTGGTTGGATTTTTAATTATTATTATATATCTATAACTAATATGAAGTTTGTATTTATTTCACTATACTTAATATATATATATATATATATATATATTAAATATACATATATATATTTAAAAATACCCTGTATATATATATATATATATATATATATATATATATATATATACAGGGTATTTTTGGAACGCTCCCGAAAACTAAGACAGGCGACAGCACCAAGTATACCTTTGATCATGGGTCGCAAATAAATATGATCCTGATGAAAAAAATTCCTATTTTTACAACGTTTTATTAGCGTTATTCACGCGCCATCATGTTAGTACAGCTAAATGAAACGATAATTTCATAAAAAAAATCATGAAAATACTGAAACATAAAACCAGCAGTGAAAACTGAATTGATATCACCTGACTAATGGAGGTTAATGTACGCGCGAACGGTGAAAAAAGAACGCTGGCCTTGAACTTGGGCACAGCGATTTATCACATATTGGTACGAAGGGGGCGCGACGGGGGAACAATCCGCCAGTATTACTGTGCCTGCATGCTATTGGTTCCCGCGCTTTGTTCGCTCCAAAAATACAGTCGCATACACAGCTTACTTTGCGACTCGCGACGATGTTTTAAAAAGGAAGGAAAGAAAAATTATTTATATCTATTGTTTTATGACTAAACTAGTGAACGAAAAGGTAAATATGATAGGAGAAGGTGAATGGGGAAAATTGTGCAGTAAATTTAAAAGTGTTGAGGAAGAATACCGAAAAAATTACCATGTGATCGACCTGATGACGGAAGCTCAAGCGAAGATGAAAGTGATGATGAAGTAGCATCCAGTAACACCAACACACCTTCAACATCTGGCTTCTATGTGACCCAAGACGACATAATGGACGGCGTGCCACCCTTACCTTAAGTTTTCTTGTTACAAACTACTTTATATTTTACGATATAAATAACAAATAATGCTCAAGTAAACATTATCCATTTTTAATTCCAAGTAAGGCACCTATTATGATTCTACAATAAAACAATTAATTACTTACTATAATATTATAAAACAATATCCCAATACCATGTAGTACTTTAGAACGCGACTGTAACCTCCCTCCACTCGACCTGCTAGCTCGGTGCGAAATAATGTAACCCGCCCGGCTCGTGTCGCATCACGCTGTGACGCAGTAGGTTTTAGTTTAATTGTAGTTTTTGAAACAGTTCCGTGTTGATTTTGTTACTTGTTGTTACGTTTTTTGTTTTAATAATGCTTAACGCGTACGTTTATAGTGATTGTGAATACGACAACATGTTATGTATCCGAACCTAGGTACACGAAGTATCGCTAAATAAATTGTTAAGACGTCGGGATGGAACAAGTGTGTCATACTGTGCACTGGGGTTTTTAATCGTGAGTGTGATAGTGCTGACGAAACTACTAAAAGATAGTGGATGTTTTCGACAAACTACGTACGGACTGTGTCGAAGATCACACGATGATGCCCCGTCTCCATGAGGAGACGCAACACCGAGCCCAAATCTGCCTTGAAATGAATGGAGCACAATTTGAGCCGCATCTCATAAGACCACGGAGGATTTAGAGCGGTAAGCTGTTTCATAACTATTTTTTTTAAATAACTTAGTACTGAACTAATCTGAATACATATATAACTGAATACATGAGAATAATAAACATACCTACACGATGAATAAAAACGCATGACTCTAACCTTGGTTACATTTCATTTATGTATTTTTTCATTAGCGGGAAATCGAACCAGTTATTTGGGTTATTTAACCTGTAAATTCGGATTAAAATGGCTACGTGGAGACAAGTACAGTGGCAAAATAGTAGGTTAAGTAGATAAGTTAGGTATTTAGACAAGTGTTGTAAATTATTAGGTATTGTGGTATGGCCCGCTAGTTGCGGACCGCGCGAATTTGCGTTCGCGCGTACATTGACCTTTAATCAGCTGATATGAATTCAGTTATTCCACTGCTGGTTTTAGGTTTCAGTATTTTCATGATTTTTTTATGAAATTATCGTTTCATTTAGCTGTACTAACATGATGGCGCGTGAATAAAGCTAATAAAACGTTGTAAAAATATGATTTTTTTTTCATCAACATCGAATTTATTTGTGACCCATGATCAAAGGTATACTTGGTGCTGTCGCCTGTCTTAGTTTTCGGGAGCGTTCCAAAAATACCCTGTATATATATATATATATATTTAATTTTCTTTTATATATTATCACCAGATTCTTTCCAAGAATAAATGGTTAGAATTAGGTCTTACACACCGTTATATTCTGCTGACCTTGTCAGTGCACAAATATTAATTTAGTTACTATCTACGTAATTACTTTACAAGGTTACCAGAGTTTATAAATTAGTGATTTCGAAGATTACTTAATACCAATGTAAGATATTATACAAACTACTGATGCTTTATCCAAGCATAGGACACCTTAAATATCAATATCAATGCAAATTAAAAATCAAATGTCAATGAAATAAAACTTACAAGTTAGTGTAGTATAAAATTTCGATCGCGGCGTTAAGAGTTTTATTTTTGATACTGTTTTATGTATTTTATCGCTCTATTTATCATAAGCAGCAACATTTTTGCATTTATTGGGATGGGAGTTTGCGGTTACCTATTTTTAGGGCTGATAATTTTTTGGCAACAAGTTGCGACGAGAGATTTAATTTAGCTTCAAAGCTGCAATCAAAACTGCAGGCGCTGATATAGCTCGATTGTTCCTGGGGATGGGGGGAGGGGTACCGAAATTCCGCTCATGACTAATACTGATCGTGGCAAGTGGAGCAATAAGACAAAGGTGACCCCTGCCACGCTATCCGTGAACTTCTGCAACATTAGGGTATTTCATTCGAATGTTAACAAAGTCCACTAGGTACCATTTGAAGATGGCGAAGCCGATCTTGCTCTTTCTAACCGAGACGCAGGTGTACCCTCCGGTCGATACTTCTATCCTATCCGGGGTACAAAATAGAACACCTTTGTGCCTCAGGCTGGAGTTTACGTATACGTCAGATAGGACAACTGTTCTCGGTGCCTCGGCAGTCTTGAAGGTCAGCGACTACCATCCTCGCGTCTACGGGTGCCTCTATAGGTAATGCGGACACAGACCTAATCATCGTCCACGTCCAAATCGCTACAGACTCTGTTCTACAACAGGCCCCATCTGCAGAGATCATGATCCTTGGTGATTTTAACGGCCACTATGCTGAATGGCTTGGTTCTTGTATCATGCGGGAAGATCTGTTTATGACTTTGCCTTGGCATATGGTCTGAAACAACTGGATACTTCGTCTACGTGGATTCTAGATGTGGAGGATCGTGCACCTTCCCTGTTGGACCTTATGCTGACCTCTCATCCGGACGGATATCACGTCTCCGTAGACGCCCCTCATGGCTCATTAGACCATTGTCTGATCCGGACTATGGTGCCACTCCCACTCCCATCACGGTTGCGTTCTACAAATCGCCGCCGTTATAGGTCGGCCGATTGGGTCAGGATGCGGTCTTTTTGCATTCTTCCCTTGAGGACAGAGGCGGGTATGCTTCTCGCCGACTGATCACATCGTGATTCTGTCGCTGATGTAGTACTTCAGGGAATGGAATTCTTAATTCTCTCATTTGTGGTGCCTGGTTTGATCGCTCCTGTAAAATTCAAAAAACTGTTAAAAAGAATTATAATTTCGCCTTACGGTTGGTATGGTACGGTTAATATAGCGCTCGGTGCGCATAGCACTACTCTCCCTAGACGTCAAGTCGAGTGGGCCTAATGGCTTTCTCCCATTGTTCTGAAGACGTGTGCTCCCTAGTTGGTACCGGTAACTCTTTCTCCCTAGGCGTAATCCCAAACTCAAAGAAGAGAGCTTTAGTGAACCAGATCCCTAAAAATAATCTAAAATCGACCGCTCAGACCTATCCAACTTGTTCTCCAAGATAATGAAAACCATTGTGAACTGCCAGCTCATGAGGTTGAGGATCATCAACTGAAAAGTGATCAGCAGTACGTATTTTCGTCGGGCTCCCTCAGCTGGTGATCTTCTGGCTTACCTGACTCATAACTCCGCCGCCATTCGACATCATAAATGGCCGTTAGTTTGGACATAGAAAAGACCTTCGATCGGGTTTGGCACAAAGCGCTTCTTCCGAAGCTCCCTTTGTATGGGCTTCCCGAGAATTTTTGCAACTGGATATGCAGTTTTCTTGCAGATTGGAGCAAGAAAGTCGTAGTAGAAGATGCATGTTCCATTTACAGGCCTATTTATGCTGGTGTTCGACAAGGCTACATAATATCTACTACCTACGCTGTTTCTTTTGCTTATCAATAATGTTTAAAGCCAGTAACGTGCACTTGTGATGCTTTATAAACTGGATGTGTCTATATTTCTCGGGGAAACGTCGCCGAGTACCAGTACAACTTGTGTCTGAAGTCGAGTCTTTGCCGCATACGGTCTCGGATTGAGGTCGACTAAATCTAAGTTCAATGCCCAGAAGACACAAGGTTGCGCATTTCCCACTAAAAAGAACCCCTTTGTCATGACTCCTCGATTTCAGGGCACTCCCCTTGTTACCTCAGCCAGTATCAGAAGCTTCAGCGTTGAAATATCGAATAACGTACAGTTTCGTGGTCACTTGGAAGGGTAGGCTGAATTGGCCTCTAAAAAGCTTGGCGTGTTCAGCAGAGCGGGCAGTATTTTATGCCGGGTTATTTTTATGTACTCGAACTTTCTTGCAGATCGGATCATCAAGGTCGTAGTAGATGGTGCATGCTCCGATTACAAGCCTATTAATGCTGGGGCTCCACAAGGCTGCGTACTATCACCAACGTAGTTTCTTCTGCATATCAATGACATGTTGTAAACCGGTAACATTCATTGCTATGCGGATAACAGCACTGGTGATGCTTTATACACCAGCCGTACCAATAGAAGCTAATGGCGTGCTCGGCAGAGCGGGACAATATTTCATGCCGGCACACTGCCTGCAACTTTACAAGGCGCAGGTTTGACCTCAAATGAAATACTGCTCCCATCTCTAGGCTGGGGCTCCCCAGTACCAGCTCTTTCCACTTGACCGTATCCAGCGCATAGCGGCGCGAATCGTCGACGACCGAGTCCTTTCCGATCGGCTTGATTCACTGGCGCTGCGAAGAGATGTTACCTAACTTTACATTTTATTTAGCATCTACCACGGGGAGTGCTCTGAGGAATTGTTCAGATTAATCCCAGCCGCCGAATTTCACGAACGCACATCGCGGCAATATTCCCGATACCATCCACACCATCTGGATGCTTGGCGGTTCACCACTATACGTTTTAGTAAGAGTTTTCTTCCTCGTACGACCTCTATGTGGAATAGTTTACCATCAGCGATTTTTCCAGACCGATATGACTTAGAGCCTTCAAGAAAAGAGCTTACTCTGTTCTCAAAGGCCGGCAACGCACCTGCAATGTCCCTGGTGTGTCACTGTCAGTTGTTCATGGGCGGCGGTAGATACTTACCATCAGGTGAGCCGTATGCTCGTTTGCCCTCACTCCTATAAAAAAATAACTGTATGCGGTAAAATGTACATGAAATGTACTAACTTAAAGGCAACAAACTCGTGTGATTTGCTGGGAACAATCGAGCTCAATCAGCGCCTGCAGTTTTGATTGCAACTTTGAAGCTAAATTAAATCTCTCGTCGCAACTTGTTGTCAAAAAATTATCAGCCCCAAAAATAGCTAACCGCAAACTCCCATCCCAAGAAATGCAAAAATTTTGCTGCTTATGATAAATAGAGCGATAAAATACACTGCTGAACATAGGCCTCCCCCAAAGAATGCCACAAAGCACGGTCCTGAGCCACCTGTATCCATCGACTTCCTGCATATCTTACCAGGTCGTCACTCCATCTAGTGGGGGGACGCCCTACACTTCGCCTGCCGGTACGAAGCTGCCACTCGAGAACCTTTCTTCCCCATCGGTTGTCGGTTCTTCGAGCTATATGGCCGGCCCATTGCCACTTCAGCTTACTAATCCGTTGGGCTATGTCGGTCACTCTGGTTCTACTGCGGATATCCTCATTTCTGAGTTTATCACGCAGAGAAACTCCGAGCATAGCCCTCTCCATAGCTCGCTGAGCGACCTTGAGCTTCCTCATACGGCCAGCAGTGAAGGACCACGTCTCAGTTCCGTAAGTCATCACTGGCAACACGCACTGGTTGTACAATTTCGTTTTAAGGTTTTGAGGTATGTCTGACGAGAAGATGTGTCGTAGCTTCCCGAACGCTGCCCAGCCGAGTTGAATCCGTCGATTGACCTCTCGGTCGAAGTTGGACTTACCTAGTCGGACTATTTGTCCCAGGTAAACATACTCGTCAACAACTTCGAGCTTAGTGTTCCCAACAACTACCGGCATAGGTGTGACATGGACATTAAACATGATCTTTGTTTTGTCCATGTTCATCTTAAGACCTATCCGTTGGGAAACACTATTGAGGTCATTGAGCATAGTGCTTAGGTCCTCCAGCGATTCTGCCATAAGGACTATATCGTCGGCAAATCGAAGGTGAGTGATGTACTCGCCATTGATGTTGATACCGTATCCTTTCCAGTCCAGAAGCTTGAAAACGTCTTCCAATGCAGCGGTGAAGAGTTTCGGGGATATGACGTCACCCTGTCTTACACCTCTCTGCAATTGGATAGGTTTCGTACTCTGGTTCTGTACTCGGATAGCCATCGTAGCCCTACTGTACAAGCACTTCAACACTTCGATATACCGACAGTCAACTTGGCACCGCTGAAGGGACTACAGCACCGCCCAAATTACGACGGAATCAAAGGCTTTCTCATAGTCCACATACGCCAGACATAGTGGCAAATTGTACTCCTCGGACTTCTGTACAATTTGTCGTAGGGTATGTATGTGGTCTATGGTGCTAAAGCCTTTTCGGAAACCGGCTTGTTCGGGAGGCTGGAAGTCGTCAAGTCTGCGCGCGAGACGATTCGTAATGACTCTCGAAAACAGCACGTAGACGCGGCTCAGAAGGGAAATCGGTCTGTAGTTCTTCAAGAGAGCGTTGTCGCCTTTCTTGAAGAACAAGACCACCGCACTTCTGCTCCACGCCTCCGGTGTAATGCCACCATGGAGGACGGAATTAAAGGTGTAAGACCTAATTCTAACCATTTATTCTTGGAAAGAATCTGGTGATAATATATAAAAGAAATTATATTTTTTATATATTTTATATATATTTTAATTATATTTATAATTTTCTTTTATATATTATCACCAGATTCTTTCCAAGAATAAATGGTTAGAATTAGGTCTTACACACCGTTATATTCTGCTGACCTTGTCAGTGCACAAATATTAATTTAGTTACTATCTACGTAATTACTTTACAAGGTTACCAGAGTTTATAAATTAGTGATTTCGAAGATTACTTAATACCAATGTAAGATATTAAATCATACTACTGATGCTTTATCCAAGCATGGGACACCTTAAATATCAATATCAATGCAAATTAAAAATCAAATGTCAATGAAATAAAACTTACAAGTTAGTTTAGTATAAAATTTCGATCGCGGCGTTAAGAGTTTTATTTTTGATACTGTTTTATGTATTTTATCGCTCTATTTATCATAAGCAGCAAAATTTTTGCATTTCTTGGGATGGGAGTTTGCGGTTAGCTATTTTTAGGGCTGATAATTTTTTGGCAACAAGTTGCGACGAGAGATTTAATTTAGCTTCAAAGCTGCAATCAAAACTGCAGGCGCTGATTGAGCTCGATTGTTCCCAGCAAATCACACGAGTTTGTTGCCTTTAAGTTAGTACATTTCATGTACATTTTACCGCATACAGTTATTGCATGCCGAGCGCAAAGCGCGTGGGTATGTTCTACTTACGCCTAAAAATCAAAATTCCAACGTTTTGTCGCATGAAATCGTATCCAGCAATCATACTATACATATAAATGATATAAAAAGCACATTGTTAGAAAGATAAATGATTGTTGAACTTATTAATTTTTTTTTTAAATCGATTAATTGCTATTTTTATATAAAAAAAGGGGTTTTAGTGGCTTATGGTGTGGATTTATCATGTCCCCAAGGCTTGTAAACACTATAACATTTGTAAATATCAATTGTTTAACTCAATCTATTTATTAATCTCTTCATCTATCATGTGGGAAGCCACTGAATGTAAATGGCAGTGTAATTTTGTTTTGTTTAGCTATAATTAATTTTTTTCGGCTCGAAAATGGCGAAATTTTCGTTGATTTGGTAGCCTCGTATAGAATTATTTCTGTAAATGGGGAGCTGCAGCCACAGAGTAGTTTACTCACTAACTCAGTTGGCCATCGCCATAGATTACTGTATATATCAGTTCGCCGCATTAGCTTGCTACATTTATATTTATCTATGGTTCGCCGTCAGTCGCCGTCGTGAGTGGACATTATTTCGGTTGTTTGCAGCGGCTTAAAAAGATCGCTGTACAAATACACAATATTCGAATAACCAAATTTCTTAAATACTTGATTAAAATAATAATAACAGATTTTTTTATTACAATATTTTAAAAGCACAGAATAAATAATAGTAGTACGTACTAAAAGTAAGTAGTATCAATTTTTTGTCATGGGTGAAATTTTCATGGTTTTCGAAGGTGTTGAAACCGATAGGGTTGTCGAAATGTAAATCCAAGATGGCAGCCGCAATATGTATAAATTTTTTTCAATATGGGTGTCATTTTCATGGTTTTCGAGACCAGATGGAAGTTAGCGTAGAACATTCTTTTTTTTAACTAAACTGTATGCCAATTAGTTGCTCCATAAATGCTCCAGCAGAATCCGAAATTGCTCCAGCTCTATTGTTATTAGTTAATTTATAATTAATTTAAAAAAAAATTAAGTATCAAAAATTTAATTTTGCAATAAAGTATAAAATATCTACTTTTTTAAATTAAACTGTATGCAAATTAATTGCTCCTTAAATGCTCCAGTAGAATCCGAAATTGCTCCACCTCTATTGCTATTAGTTAATTTATAATTAATTTTGAGATAGTGATCCCATTTGAGTAATAGCGCCATCATAAATAGAATGTAGTAACATTCTATGGTTAAAGTCATTTTATCGAACAAAAATTGATTGACTCTCAAGGTGGTACGTAGAATAGATACTAAATGGCATAAACCCAAAAATTAATATTAACCGGTGAGTTTTGAAATTATGGATTCTTATGAATGAATTGGACAAACATGTTAATAGTTTTTTTGTGTTTAGCCATCTAGCGTCTTTTTTGCGTACCATCTTATATAATTGCTCCCTATTAATTAATGAGAGCATCCACGACTTTTCTGCCACCAGGGCGGCGCCACTTTCGAGTGAGGTAAAATATTTGACAGATTTCATAGCGGGGACGATAATTTCTTAGGAAAATGTAATCTTTAAGGTTTCTTTCTGTATTATTAGTTATATTTTATATTAATTACATTAGAAATGAATAAACCAAACTATAAATATAACTAAAAGACGACTTTTTAAAAAAAAAAGAGTAATAATGTGAAAAAATTAAAAATCAAACCACTGACGCATTGTGTTGTGTATTAATATAATACTCTAGATAATGATAAACTATTATTTAAAACTAATTTCTCAATTAAACGACACTGTGTAACAAAAAACTTTACCTCAGTCGCTAGTAGCGACATCTGGTGAGTGGAAGATTATTAGCCCTCATTAATTTATAATTGTTATTTTTTTGTTTAAAGAATTGCTCTACTACTACTTTTATTACTACCTTTAAACGAGCAATTCTTGTATATATATTTGGGTACTATGAATTAACATATAACCTTCATTTTATCCCAGAAAATTAAATAAATCCCGCGGGAATTAAAAAACCTTAGTCCACGTGGACGAAGTCGCGGGCATCATTTAGTTAACAGATAAAATATTTTATGAATTTATTTTATCTAAGGATAGAAATTGTTTATGTACATTTTTATTTTAATACAAGTAAAAGGCCAGTTACGTGGGCTTAGCCCACTCAGGACATGTTATCTTTAAAATCACTGGTCAAAGACCTTTAGATTGATATAAAATAATAAGCAAAAAGTCCAAAGTCCAAAAGCCGCATCTCAGCTACTCAGCTGTCATTGTCAATTATGTTTAGACTAGGTAACAGAATCTACTCAATAATGTTCTTCTTTAGTTGAGTGCTTAAATTTTGATGCTTTTTCAATGAGTAATAAAAAAAATATCGATATCGATCCGCAATCACATTACAAATCAATTTTGGAAAAACCTAAAAGTTACACCTAAAAGCTACAGTGGTCGGGTGGATTATAATATTTAAATTTTCAGAAAAGTCACTTAAAAATGAATCTTTTGACATGTCAAGTATTAAAAGTTGAAAAGTAGGAGGACGTGCTCAGTGCAGCACGTGCATGTGCATTTATTTATGATTTATTTTTAAATAATAACTTGCTGGTTGAAGAGTACATCAACGAATAGAGGAAACACTAGTGATCACATTATTATACACAGCAAATAATAATTTGTGATCTCACTTTGAAATTAATGTGTCATTTTCATATATTAATATGTAAAAGTTCTTTCATTATTATTATTTGAATAAAAAGGAGGTATAAATGTTTTTGTTTATTTAATATAATTAACCGTTGACTAAATGTTCCCTTGTTTTATTTAAAATAGAGTATGTATTAGGTAAAGTTGATATTTTACGGCTTTCTTCTTATTTTAGATTGGACTACATATGAAATCCATGTGACCACTTCTTGTTTTTATAAGGCGCGACAACTACAGTGTTAAGAAATAGCCTTGTTCACTTACTTAGCTGTCATGTTGCCTATTCGTTTATTTGAATTTCCACCTTAGCTTTATATTTATATATTTTTATTAATTTTCTCAGTGTTAAATTTAAAAAAGTATAAATTATATTAATACTTATATATATTATGTAAGTTATTTATTTGTATAACTTATATAAATATATTACAAAAGCGTTACAAAAAACAGTGTGTGTCGTGAAGACACACGACAGAAGTGAAACTTTTGTATTACAGGGAAACATTTCAATTATTCATCAATGATTTTTGAATAACATGGATGGTGTGTATCATTCATTTATTTACATAAAATTATATACATATGTGTCACAGTGCATCATCTCCTTCGATCTTAAGAAGAGACATATCTGTTTTGTTTGTTAATTAGGTAATTACTATCTATTATATACGTAATTTTATTTGGTAGCACCATCTATTTCTTTCTTTCTATAAGTAGTCATTTTATCAAATCAAAATTGATTAACTCTCATGGTGGTACGTAGAATAGACGTTAGATGGCACAAACACAAAAAAAAATATTAAGATGGTTGTCTAATCCATTCATAAGAATCCATAATTTCAAAACTCACCCATCAATATTAATTTTTTGGCTTTATACCATTTAGCATCTATTATACGCACCACTTTTGAGAGTCAATCAATTTTTATTCGATGAAATGACTTTTACTATAGAATGTTACTACATTCTATTGATGATGGCACTATTACTCAAATGGGATCACTCTTTCTCAAAACTAATTACAAATTAACGAATAGCAATAGAGGTGGAGCAATTTTGGATTCTACTGGAGCATTTAAGGAGCAATTAATTGGCATTTAGTTTAATTTTAAAAAGCAGATATTTTATGTTTTATAGCATAATTAAATTTTCGATCCTTTGTTTTCTTAAATTAATTATAAATCAAGTAATAGCAAAAGAGATGGAGCAATTTCGGATTCAGCTGGAGCATTTAAGGAGCAATTAATTGCCATTTAGTTCAATTTCAAAAAGGAGATATTTTATGTTTTATAGCAAAATTAAATTTTCGACACTTAATTTTTTTTAAATTAATTATAAATCAACTAATAGCAATAGAGGTATAGCAATTCCGGATTCTGCTGGAGCATTTAAGGAGCAATTAATTGGCATACAGGTTAATTTAAAAAAGCAGATATTTTATACTTTAGTGCAAAATTAAATTTTCGATACTTAACTTTTTTAAATTAATTATAAATTAACTAATAGCAATGGACATATAGCAATTTCGGATTCAGCTGGAGCATTTAAAGGGCAAATAATTGGCGTACAGTTTAATTTTAATAAGTAGATATTTTTTGTTTTATAGCAAAATTAAATTTTCGATACTTATTTTTTCTTAAAAATTAATTTTAAATAAACTAATAACAATAGAGGTGGAGCAATTTCGGATTCTGCTGGAGCATTTAAGGAGCAATTAATTGGCATACAATTTAATTTAAAAAAATTATGTTCTACGCTAACTTCCCTCTGGTTAATTTTTAAAAAATTAATTATAAATTAACGAAAAGCAATAGAGGTATAGCAATTTCTGATTCAGCTGGAGCATTTAATGAGCAAATAATTGGCATACAGTTTAATTTTAAAAACTATATATTTTCTGTTTTATAGTAAAATTAAATTTTCAATACTTACATTTTAAAAAAAATATTTATAAATTAACTAATAGCAATAGAGGTGGAGCAAATTCGGATTCTGCTGGAGCATTTAAGGAGCAAATAACTGGCATACAGTTTAATTTTAAAACGTAGATATTTTATGTTTTTTAAAAACATTGAATTGCCGATACTTAAATTTTTTTTAAATTAATTATAAATTAACTAATAACAATAGAGCTGGAGCAATTTCTGATTCTGCTGGAGCATTTAAGGAGCAATTAATTGGCATACAGTTTAATTTAAAAAAGTAGATATTTTATACTTTATTGCAAAATTAAATTTTTGATACTTAATTTTTTTTTAAATTAATTATAAATTAACTAATAACAATAGAGCTGGAGCAATTTCGGATTCTGCTGGAGCATTTATGGAACAACTAATTGGCATACAGTTTAGTTAAAAAAAAGAATGTTCTACGCTAACTTCCATCTGGTGTTTTCGAGGGTGCTGAAGCCAATAGTATTGTCGAAATGTAAATCCAAGGTGGCGGCTGCAATAGGTATAATTTTTTTTATCATGGGTGTCTTTTTCATGGTTTTCGAGAATGTTGAAGCCGACAGTGCTGTCGAAATGTAAATCCAAGATGGCGGCTGAAGTAGGTACCAATTTTTTTATCATGGATGTCATTTTCATGGTTTTCGAGGGTGTCGAAGACGATAGTGCTGTCGAAATGTAAATCCAAGATGGCGGCTGCAACAGATATCAATTTTTTCATCTTGGGTGTAATTTTCATGGTTTTCGAGGGTGTTAAAGCCGATAGTGCTGTCGAAATGTAAATCTAAGGTGGCGGCTGCAAGGGGTATCAATTTTTTCATCATGGGTGTCATTTTCATGGTTTGCAAGGGTGTTGAAGCCGATAGTGCTGTTGAAATGTAAATCCAAGATGGCGGTTGCAATATATATAATTTTTTTCATCATGGGTGTCATTTTCATGGGCTTCGAGGGTGTTGAAGCCGATAGTGCTGTCGAAATGTAAATCTAAGATGGCGGCTGAAGTAGGTACCAAATTTTTTCATCATGGATATCATCTTCATGGTTTTCGAGGGTGTTGCAGCCGATAGTGCTGTCGGAATGTAAATCCAACAGGGCGGCTGCAATAGATATCAATTTTTTTATCATGGGTGTCATTTTCATGGTTTTCGAGGGTGCTGAAGCCGATAGTGCTGTCGAAATGTAAATCCAAGATGGCGGCTGCAACAGATATCAATTTTTTCATCTTGGGTGTAATTTTCATGGTTTTCGAAAGTGTTAAAGCCGATAGTGCTGTTGAAATGTAAATCTAAGGTGGCGGCTGCAAGGGGTATCAATTTTTTCATCATGGGTATCATTTTCATGGGTTTCGAGAGTGTTGAAGCCGATAGTGCTGTCGAAATATAAATCCAAGATGGCGGCTGAAGTAGGTACCAATATTTTCATCATGGGTGTCATTTTTATGGTTTGCAAGGGTGTTGAAGCCGATAGTGTTATTGAAATGTAGATCCAAGATGGCGGCTGCAATATTCATCAAGTTTTTCATCATGGGTGTCATTTTCATGGGCTTCGAGGGTGTTGAAGCCGATAGTGCTGTCGAAATGTAAATCCAAGATGGCGGCTGAAGTAGGTACCAAATTTTTTCATCATGGATATCATTTTCATGGTTTTCGAGGGTGTTGCAGCCGATAGTGCTGTCGAAATGTAAATCCAACATGGCGGCTGCAATAGATATCAATTTTTTCATCATGGGTGTCATTTTCATGGTTTTCGAGGGTGCTGAAGCCGATAGTGCTGTCGAAATGTAAAGCCAAGATGGCGGCTGCAATAGGTATAAATTTTTTCATCATGGGTGTCATTTTCATGGGTTTCGAGGGTGTTGAAGCCGATAGTGCTGTCGAAATGTAAAGCCAAGATGGCGGCTGCAATAGGTATAAATTTTTTCATCATGGGTGTCATTTTCATGGGTTTCGAGGGTGTTGAAGCCGATAATGCTGTCGAAATGTATTTAAACTACTTTAAAAAAAATCCGTTCATCATGCTATACGTTATTTTTAATGCGAAGGCATGCTCAATTGGATTTACCAATATATTTTACTTTTATTTCAATATAAGTTATTTTTTTATAGGAGTGAGGGCAAACGAGCATACGGCTCACCTGATGGTAAGTATCTACCGCCGCCCATGAACAACTGACAGTGACACACCAGGGACATTGCAGGTGCGTTGCCGGCCTTTGAGAACAGAGTAAGCTCTTTTCTTGAAGGCCCTAAGTCATATCGGTCTGGAAAAATCGCTGGTGGTAAACTATTCCACATAGAGGTCGTACGAGGAAGAAAACTCTTAGTAAAACGTATAGTGGTGAACCGCCAAGCATCCAGATGGTGTGGATGGTATCGGGAATATTGCCGCGATGTGCGTTCGTGAAATTCGGCGGCTGGGATTAATCTGAACAATTCCTCAGAGCACTCCCCGTGGTAGATGCTAAATAAAATGTAAAGTTAGGTAACATCTCTTCGCAGCGCCAGTGAATCAAGCCGATCGGAAAGGACTCGGTCGTCGACGATTCGCGCCGCTATGCGCTGGATACGGTCAAGTGGAAAGAGCTGGTACTGGGGCGCCCCAGCCTAGAGATGGGAGCAGTATTTCATTTGAGGCCAAACCTGCGCCTTGTAAAGTTGCAGGCAGTGTGCCGGCATGAAATACTGTCCCGCTCTGCCGAGCACGCCATTAGCTTCTATTGGTACGGCTGGTGTATAAAGCATCACCAGTGCTGTTATCCGCATAGCAATGAATGTTACCGGTTTACAACATGTCATTGATATGCAGAAGAAACTACGTTGGTGATAGTACGCAGCCTTGTGGAGCCCCAGCATTAATAGGCTTGTAATCGGAGCATGCACCATCTACTACAACCTTGATGATCCGATCTGCAAGAAAGTTCGAGTACATAAAAATAACCCGGCATAAAATACAGCCCGCTCTGCTGAACACGCCAAGCTTTTTAGAGGCCAATTCAGCCTACCCTTCCAAGTGACCACGAAACTGTACGTTATTCGATATTTCAACGCTGAAGCTTCTGATACTGGCTGAGGTAACAAGGGGAGTGCCCTGAAATCGAGGAGTCATGACAAAGGGGTTCTTTTTAGTGGGAAATGCGCAACCTTGTGTCTTCTGGGCATTGAACTTAGATTTAGTCGACCTCAATCCGAGACCGTATGCGGCAAAGACTCGACTTCAGACACAAGTTGTACTGGTACTCGGCGACGTTTCCCCGAGAAATATAGACACATCCAGTTTATAAAGCATCACAAGTGCACGTTACTGGCTTTAAACATTATTGATAAGCAAAAGAAACAGCGTAGGTAGTAGATATTATGTAGCCTTGTCGAACACCAGCATAAATAGGCCTGTAAATGGAACATGCATCTTCTACTACGACTTTCTTGCTCCAATCTGCAAGAAAACTGCATATCCAGTTGCAAAAATTCTCGGGAAGCCCATACAAAGGGAGCTTCGGAAGAAGCGCTTTGTGCCAAACCCGATCGAAGGTCTTTTCTATGTCCAAACTAACGGCCATTTATGATGTCGAATGGCGGCGGAGTTATGAGTCAGGTAAGCCAGAAGATCACCAGCTGAGGGAGCCCGACGAAAATACGTACTGCTGATCACTTTTCAGTTGATGATCCTCAACCTCATGAGCTGGCAGTTCACAATGGTTTTCATTATCTTGGAGAACAAGTTGGATAGGTCTGAGCGGTCGATTTTAGATTATTTTTAGGGATCTGGTTCACTAAAGCTCTCTTCTTTGAGTTTGGGATTACGCCTAGGGAGAAAGAGTTACCGGTGCCAACTAGGGAGCACACGTCTTCAGCACAATGGGAGAAAGCCATTAGGCCCACTCTACTTGACGTCTAGGGAGAGTAGTGCTATGCGCACCGAGCGCTATATTAACCGTACCATACCAACCGTAAGGCGAAATTATAATTCTTTTTAACAGCGATGGTGAAGCACTCCTATTATAACGCGATGCAATTTTACAGGAGCGAATCAGGCACCACAAATGAGAGAATTAAGAATTCCATTCCCTGAAGTACTACATCAGCGACAGAATCACGATGTGATCAGTCGGCGAGAAGCATACCCACCTCTGTCCTCAAGGGAAGAATGCAAAGAGACCGCATCCTGACCCAATCGGCCGACCTATAACGGCGGCGATTTGTAGAACGCAACCGTGATGGGAGTGGGAGTGGCACCATAGTCCGGATCAGACAATGGTCTAATGGGCCATGAGGGGCGTCTACGGAGACGTGATATCCGTCCGGATGAGAGGTCAGCATAAGGTCCAACAGGGAAGGTGCACGATCCTCCACATCTAGAATCCACGTAGACGAAGTATCCAGTTGTTTCAGACCATATGCCAAGGCAAAGTCATAAACAGATCTTCCCGCATGATACAAGAACCAAGCCATTCAGCATAGTGGCCGTTAAAATCACCAAGGATCATGATCTCTGCAGATGGGGCCTGTTGTAGAGCAGAGTCTGTAGCGATTTGGACGTGGACGATGATTAGGTCTGTGTCCGCATTACCTATAGAGGCACCCGTAGACGCGAGGATGGTAGTCGCTGACCTTCAAGACTGCCGAGGCACCGAGAACAGTTGTCCTATCTGACGTATACGTAAACTCCAGCCTGAGGCACAAAGGTGTTCTATTTTGTACCCCGGATAGGATAGAAGTATCGACCGGAGGGGACACCTGCGTCTCGGTTAGAAAGAGCAAGATCGGCTTCGCCATCTTCAAATGGTACCTAGTGGACTTTGTTAACATTCGAATGAAATACCCTAATGTTGCAGAAGTTCACGGATAGCGTGGCAGGGGTCACCTTTGTCTTATTGCTCCACTTGCCAAGATCAGTAATAGTCATGAGCGGAATTTCGGTACCCCTCCCCCATCCCCAGGATATGCGAGGCAGCCTGAGCACCCGCGCTAAGGAAGAGTAGTGTAACTTGGGCGTGGATGCTCAGCCAGGGATTCTCCAATACCAGGGGTGCTGGTACCCTTCTGGGATAGTTTCTTATTTAATTACTCTACCATGTTAAGGAGGAGAGGGTTTGGGCGTCCGATCACCTGCACTTACCAGGCGAAGTAAACTACTACTTCACGCTGGTTATCTGTAAGGTCGTAGTACCTCCTCGGTTCGAGCTGGTCCACCCATTCATTACATTCATTCATTACAGCTCTTCATTTCATGTCTTACCAGGTCGTCACTCCATCTAGTCCGGCCCACCCGTGCGACAGCAAAAGCTGTCGTGTGGCTCCTCCATTGTTATGTTGTCTGCCTATATTATTAACTGTAATCTACTTCGTCATTGTTTATGCGTTACACATAATACTTAGCAGTAAGTAGCTTTGCTTTATTATGCTCTGTAGTGGTCGACAAGGAGCTGATGATGAAGTAGTTTTGCACCTTTAAAGTATTTCGTTTAGTTTAAATAGCGCTCCAATTTCATTTTTGCCCCAGGGCCCTTGGTTACATAGCTACGCCACTGGTTATCCAGACAATGTTCATTTATATTCTGAACATGGAAACAGTATAAAGTTTTGCCAACACGACGACCTGTCTATGAAATAGGTCATTATGACTTATCAATTGAAATAGTCTCAAATGCATATTAAAGGCCATAATGACGGCATCTCGAATTTCTATAAAAAAAAATAAAAAAAAAGCATTTATCAGCTTGCTATATTTATAATATACAAAATTAATTCACTTTTAGCCGCTTGATTAACATTTGATTTTAATGTTTTTAACTTTGTGTGGAACATTGAGTTATACAAAACTAGAGAAGCAAACCACATTGCCGAGCGTCGAAAAAAGTGTAACCACTATCCAAACGCGACGACGTAGCTTTGAAATCATTAAAATTTTTAAGTAAACATATATCTGTCTCACTTACACAAGTCGCGGAAAACAATATCGTCCCTAAGATTAGATAAAGATAGACACACAAACATGCAGTGGCGGGTTGGTGTTGCATACTTTATGAAATTTTACCCAAAATGAGCAATATAAAGGAGGTTATTTTTAATATTGCAGTAAATTGTTTTTATTTTAAATTTGTATATTTTCTTATTAGATGAACAGAAGTAAGCATAACTAATGAAATAAAAGATATTTTTTATATATTATTTTTATTGTACTAATAAATCAAACAAAAAATAAAGCAAATAAAAAAAATAATTTAAGGTTTCTTAAGCGAGATCTGTGTTGAATATGCATAAGTTGTGAAATCATCAGCAAGTTTTTGTCTCTTACATTTAGTCTCATGACATTAGCTACAAAAACTTTGGTTATCAATAAATTTCGTTGATTTTCTTGTTTATAGAATTTCCATACTACTTAACAACTTTAAAAAGTTTTTATATATTTTTGCAACAATAGTGAGGATAGTTAATGGATTCAGGCGTGACTCTGCGGAAGTCTATTTGTAAGATAATATAAATGGTTTTAATCTGTAATACTAATCCGCTTAAATATTCATAATAGTCCATGCTCTCAAACTCCGCTATGAAGCATCAGTTTGTTATATAATTGTCTTTTGGATTCTTTTTTGTGTGTTTGAGTGTATAATTTACTTTCGTGGTACAATCTTATTTTTAAGTACTTATAAATAATGGCATTAATCAATAAAAGGGAATGATCAACTTGTATTGAAGATCTCCCGGGTGTATTGCAAATTCTTTTAATAATTTATTTCCTTGAAGCTCTTTTAATATTTTTGTAGCTAATGTCATAAGACCAAATTTAGTAGACAACGACTTAGTTTCGGAAAGTTTGCAATGCAAATTTATTAATATAAAATAAAGTAATAAAATATAATTAATAGACCATTCATGAATAAACTAAAATAAGAATAATTAATTGTTTTGTATAAAGGTTGAAACGTAGTTTTTATTTTTAAACAAACAATTTTACTTGTTTATTTTAAAACAGAATTAACTTATTCCATAAATTATATAGTCTCCCATTAATGTGGAAAAATCACAAAGGCGGAAAAGTGGCAACATTGAAGCTAAATTGCAATATTCGATAATTTATTTTATTTTTAATGTTTTAAACGTTAATATGAATATATAAATTAAAACTTACGTCTGGAAAGTGATTCCGCTTGATTTATTATGTTTTTGTGACCTAGAATCGCATTCTTTCACTACGCATTTACCCATTTTTTGTCGTGAATCGTTCGGCTTAACTCGGACGGCGTCACATTGAACACTGAACCGACGTTCGCTGGGCTAATGGCTGTGGCCATATGTGAAGTGGCAACGCTTTGGCGCGGCAGTTACTTATCTAGTGTAACATATAAATCAATGGTGTGGAAGGTCAATTACATTTATTTATTATGAAATTCAGGCGAGCAAGTTTACGCCAATGTCTTGACACAGATAATGAAAAGGACAAATCCATTTTACTTATTACTTTTAGATATGTAGTAAAAGCTTTTTTTATTGATGTAACCAGACGTAGTATAATGCTGGGGCCACAGTAACGAGAAACGTCAATGCCCATAAACGCAACAATTATTGCCTTAATTTTAACGCGATAAACTGAGTGGCCACACTTGGAACGGTCAACGTCATTTCAATTTCAATGCCGTTGAACGGCGTTAAAGTACACTGACCATTTATTTTTTTAACTCAAAACGGGACATGGGTTTATTTATACTCCCCAGTTAGCAGGTTAATAATAAAAAAAATATTATGTTATTTATTTAAAAACTGTAACATTATACAATTAGTGTTCACTATAATTATAATTATTTTTATTTTAACAAATTGTGAAAAATAAAAATTAATCACCAATTCACCAGCTTCATTAAAGCAAAGTTCCTCAGAAGTAATTATTAAATGCAACATATTTTTTTTAATAATAATAATTATATTTATATTTGTCAGTGGAACACATTTGGTTTAATAAAGTTGGTGATGATTTTAAATAAGAATAAAATTCTGGGCAAGTTTTCTTAAACTGATTTTTGTTATCAATATCGCCTTTAGAACTGGAACTTGTAAATATTTTTTTTCAGAGGTCCACAATTTATTCATAATAGAAAAATACTTTTTCTACTGGAGCATTTGTACCAGGTAGACATAAAATATATTCGATTAAAATGCAAAAGAATTTATGTTGAAGATTGTTGGTGAGAAATGGTTGAATAATTCCACCCAATGAATTTCTTTGAAATTATCCCATTCGGTTATTTTTTGGTCGCTTACGCTCTCGCACCGTTCGTGTCTGACAAACTTCATAGTTTTAAATTTTCGCGCGGTTTAGGACAACGGGACTATTTTGCTTCCCAGAGCTTTGTTTGGGGACAACGGGACAGGTGACCGAGAAAAGGGACAGTCTTGTTCCAAACGGGACGTATAGTCACTTTACGTTAATATTCCTTGAATTTCAAGAACATTGACGCTGCTACTCTATATTTGATGAGTGTAAATTTTTATTGTATGAATATATTTTATAATTGCCTAAGCATGGCTCTGTTTGCAGAATCTCAAGAAACGTAATAACTTTTTCATTATTCCACTCTATCGTAACCATACGTGGGACCCCGTTACGCTCACCGTGCACAATGAGACAAACGTAGTGTGTCCGCTTCACCGCGTTAATTCGTGCGTTAATCTCTTTGATGTACCACCACTCGAGTTATCACCCAACGGCAAACGGCATTGTTAATGCCGTTGTAGAATTATCGCATTAAGTGGTGGCCACACCTACATTCAACGCCCATCAACGCGATAATTAACGGTATTTTTCGTTAGTGTAGCCCGGGCATAAGATTGGAGTAACAAACTGCATGTGCAAAAGAGATAGACGTCCACGAGTGTAGAGGTGCACGAATCAAGTGATTTCGATGATACATTTCCTAGTCTAATTAAATCCCTTATAAGTAAACGTAACGTATAGTTTTCATAAAGTTGACATAATGCTAAGTAATATTTTTATGAAATATATCTTATATTATTGTAAAAGTGTAAGAAAAACACAGTATGTTTTAGAAAAGTTACGAGTAACCGTCTTGCATACTAAGTCCAACTATTGGGCATATTCTTCCCATTGTTTGAGTATTAGAGCAGAGACGAGAGAGCGCTATGTTGCCGTAATCTCTGTTTGTAGATAACCACATATCCTGGAAATATTTAAGGTTCTCAGACCAATGGCATAGCATGAGATTATGCATACTCATGACCACCAGAGCCGAAATTTACCACCCGCAAATATGATCCACAGAAATCGCCGATCATGTCTAATCATGAAATTTTCAATAGTACGGGAGAGGCTCAAACTTGGATTGCTTGAATTACAATGAAGGATGGGCTATCATAACCATATGTGTACTAAAAGTATTTATATGCCACAACTCCGTCTCAAAAATATACTCGTAATATCAATCCTAATATAAATCCAATAAAACCGAATATCCTCAGTTACTTTAACAAGTGCCCATCTACCACGACACGGGTTAACTTTTGGGCTAATCAGGATTTTTGAAAATTCTATGTTATCATCATCATTATTACATCCTTCACAAGTCCACTACAGAACATGGGCCTCCCGCAATGAATGCCACAAAGCACGGTCCTGAGCCACCAGCATCCATCGACTTCCTGCATGTCTTACCAGGCCGTCACTCCATCTAGTAGTGGGTCACCCTACACTTCACCTACCTGCACGAGGCTGCCACTCAATAACCTTTTTTCCCTATCGGTTGTCGGTTCTTCGAGCTATATGGCCGGCCCATTGCCACTTAAGCTCACTAATCCGTTGGGCTATGTCGTTACTCTAGGCTAGGTTGTTACTCTGGTTCTACTGCGAATATCCTCATTTCTAAGTTTATCACGCAGAGAAACCCCGAACATAGCCATTTCCATAGCTCGCTGAGTGTACAATTTCGACAACACGCACTGGCTGTACAATTTCGTTTTCAGGTTTGAGGTATGTCTAACGAGAAGATGTGTCGTAGTTTCCTGAACCCTGCCCAGCCGAGTTGAATCCGTCGATTGACCTCTCGGTCGAAGTTGGACTTACCTAGTCGGACTATTTGTCCTAGGTAAACATACTCGTCAACAACTTCGAGCTTAATGCTCCCAACAACTACCGGCATATGTGTGACATGGACGTTAAACATGATCTTTGTTTTGTCCATGTTCATCTTAAGACCTATCCGTTGGGAGACACTATTGAGGTCATTGAGCATAGTGCTTAGGTCCTCCAGCGATTCTGCCATAAGGACTATATCGTCGGCAAATTGACGGTGAGCGATGTACTCGCCATTGATGTTAATACCGTATCCTTTCCAGTCCAGTAGCTTAAAAACGTCTTCCAATGCAGCGGTGAAGAGTTTCGGGGATATAACGTCACCCTGTCTTACACCTCTCTGCAGTTGGATACGTTTTGTACTCTGATTCTGTACTCGGATAGCCATCGTAGCTCTACTGTACAAACACTTCAGTACTTCGATATACCGACAGTCAACATGGATCCGCTGAAAGGACTGCAGCACCGCCCAAATTTCGACGGAATCTAAGGCTTTCTCATAGTCCACATACGCAAGGCAAAGTGGCAGATTATACTCCTCTGTCTTCTGTACAATCTGCCGCAGGGTATGTATGTGGTCTATGGTACTAAAGCCTGTTCGGAAACCGGCTTGTTCGGGAGGCTGGAAGTCGTCAAGTCTGCGTGCGAGACGATTGGTAATGACTCTCAAAAACAGCTCGTAGACGCGGCTCAGAAGGGAAATCGGTCTGTAGGTCTTCAAAAGAGCGTTGTCGCCTTTCTTGAAGAACAAGACCAACGTACTTCTGCTCCACGCCTCCGGAGTAGTGCCACCATGGAGGACGGAATTAAAGAACTTCTGAAGGACTTCAAGTACCGGTTTTCCACCCGCCTTCAGAAGCTCCGCTATAATTCCATCCTCGCCCGGGGACTTACCATTTTAATGGTGCTGGAGAGCCATTGTAATCTCGCTCAGACTGACGTCCCGGATATCTTCGGAAAAGTGTCGGATAAGACTCGCTCTTGGATCGTTACTCACACTTGCGTGTGGCTCCAACGATGACGTGTACAGCTGCCCATAGAACCTCTCAATCTCACTCAAAATCTCAGGTGTCCCGGAAACGATGCTGCCACACTCGGTCTTCAGCTTTGACAGTTGGTTCTTTCTGGCAGAAAGATCTCTGGCAAAGACTTTAGGGCCTTGGTTCCACTCGATCGCTTCTTCAATACAAGCTGTATTGAAGTTGCGTAAGTCCCGTCGCATGCATTTGGAGATCTGTCTGTTTAGATGCCTGTATGCTGTCAAATCTGTTGAAGAATGTAGCTTCAGCTCTCGTCTAACAGCCATGAGGTTAAGAGTGTGATCGGAGAGTTTTGTGTTTTTCTGCGATGGGTCTTGCAGAACTAAGCTCCGACCGCATGGACAGTTTCCACGAGCTTGTCATTCATATCGTGCACTTCATTGCAATCTTCTAGGCACTGAAAACGGTTTTGTAACTCGAGCTGAAAGGTTTCGGGGCTTTGGATTAGAGCACGAGGGGGACGGAGCGTTGACTTCATCAGACGAGACCTCTTCAACATAACGTTTAGGTTCAGTGTGCCTAATCATTCGGTGATCGCTACCTTTTTTCACCCTCGCGATCACGGAGACATCACTGAACAGTTGTCGTCTGGTCGTCATAATGAAATCGGTCTCATTTTTTGTCGAACCGTCGGGGCTCGACCAGGTCCACTTCATGTGAGGCCGCTTCTGGAAGAAAGAGTTCATCATAAAGAGTCCCTCTTTCTCCATGAAGTCGGCCAGCTGCTGGCCCTTTGGGTTCCGTTGCCCTATTCCAAATTTTCCCACTTTCAGCTCACCGTTCTCTCTTGTGCCTAGTTTTGCGTTGAAATCTCCCATTAACACCGTAAAGTGGGATTTCCACATTTCCTCCACCTTCTCATCGATATGTGCCGAGGTTGGTGCGTAAACCTGTACGACCTTCAGCGAATACCGTTTGGTGTTTCTGAGTATAAGGTAAGCAACCCTCGTCGACACACTTTCAATCTTTACCTTTGTTAACGAGAGACTAACTTGTGGACGATAAATCCGACACTTCCTTGGGACAGATGATCGCCCTCCCGGTGATAGAGCAAGTTGCCGGATTCGAGGATTACCGTGTCCTCCCCCTCTCTTCGGACCTTCGATAATCCTAAATATATGCCAGCGTAACTTGTCTATCTCTTCTTCCAGCTCCACGATCTTCTCGTCAGTCCTCAGGGTGCGTGCGTTGTATGTTGTCAGGTCGAGTCGTCTTAGCTGGCAACTGAACCTCCACAGGAGATTCTTAGCACCCCCTGCCTCGCTGTTACTATGGTCGCCACCGTAGCCAGGAATAGCGGGCCGCCGGCGACTTTTACGATACCCACGGGAAGATATTATGGGATATCTATTATACGTACTACTTTGAGAGTCAATCAATTTTTATTCGATAAAATGACTTTAACTATATAATGTTACTACATTCTATTGATGATGGCGCTATTACTCAAATGAGACCACTCTTTCTTAAAACTAATTATAAATTAACTAATAGCAATAGAGGTGCAGCAATTTCGGATTCTACTAGAGCATTTAAGGAGCAATAAATTGGCATTTAGTTTAATTTTAAAAAGTAGATATTTTATGTTTTATAGTAAAATTAAATTTTCGATACTTATTTTTTTTAATTATTTATTAATTAACTAATAGCAATAGAGGTGAAACAATTTCGGATTCTGCTGGAGCATTTAAGGAGCAAATAATTGGCAAACAGTTTAATTTTGAAAATTAGATATTTTATAGCAAAATTAAATTTTCTATACTTAATTTTTTTAATTAATTATAAATTAACTAATAACAATAAAGGCATAGTATAAAGACACCAAGTAGGCTGTTTCCGGCCCAATCCGCGATATAATTGCCTACTGTCTCAGGGTTGTCATTGTCACCAAATCATTAGTTTAAAGCCCGGCCCTTGCCAAAAATAATACATCTCTGTATAACTAATTCAGTGATCTTTAGTCGATAAAGTTCAACAATGGTTTTCCTAACAAATACAGAAATGTATTAAGATTCAGAGCAGTATTATTTATAAAAAAAGGGATAAACTAAACCGGCGGGGCGGTGTGTGAGCTCGTGTTTAAATTATTTACTTAGTATATTCTAGTTACTTTTTATTTTTAATAGGCATAATATAGTATTTGCACACATAAAGGACCATATTAATTTTTATTTTTAATTAATACAAGCATATATATATTGAATCACACATTTATTACAAAATTACAAATTAGCTACAGAAAAATACTTTCTTCGGTTTCGACTATTACGAAACGACTTGTTATTAAACTTTAATGTGTAATATATCCGCATCCTTATAAATAACTTTTGCAAATATAATTAATTACGATTTTATAACCGTAAATAGGTACTTACTTACTATTCTTCCTCTGTCTGATAGACAACTAATACAACAAAAATAAGTAAGTAGGTATCTCATCGTCAAGTAAAAATTATATGCTATAATAAGTGACCTGTCCTTTTCAATAGGTAATCTGAACAGAGACAATTCTGGAATCGATGAATTATTAAGACACCCAAACACACAGCAATACGTTCTCCTGCGATTATCACACATTTTTCAATCATTAAGCGGTGCCAAAAGCCGTAACGCGCGAACCTCGTGCGGTGTTAGCCCAGACTGGCGTAGTGAGAAACATATCGAGATTGTGTTTAAGTGTGCGTGCGGCGCCTCATAGATACTATGGCGCACACATACAAGCCGCGCGCAGTGCGTTTGTATGAAGATAACGTACTTCCCGCTCTTTATACTATGATAAAGGTGGAGCAATTTCGGATTCTGCTGGAGCATTTAAGGAGCAATTAACTGGCATACAGTTTAATTTTAAAAAGTAGATATTTTATGTTTGATAGCAAAATTAAATTGTTGATACTTAATTTTCTACAAAATTAATTATAAATTAACTAAGAACAATAGAGGTGGAGCAATTTCGGATTCTGCTGGAGCATTTAAGCAGCAATTAATTGGCATACAGTTTAGTTAAAAAAATAATGTTCTACGCTAACTTTCATCTGGTCTGTCCGTAAATGGCTATGATTAAGAGAAATTACTTTTACACAACAAGTTGACTTTTATACTGTGAAGTACCACCACACCTATAATTCCACGGAGTGAATTGGACAGCTCATGACAGTGATATTTCCCGACTCTAATCGGAAGTGAGATCACTTGCTTAAGAACTAAAGCGGAAGTAAATAATTGGAAATGGTGTGATATCTTTATGGGTAAGTAATTCATAACTTGTGTTAAATTCCGTTATGTGGGTTTTTTAGTGGAATTTTTCTGATAATTTTCCCGATTAATAAATAAGAAACTAAGAAATTAAAATAAACTATTATTTAGATTGACAGAATGAATGCATTCTAACTATTTATTGGATACTGCATCTGACCATCATCAGACTGACGAACTGTAAAATTTGAAGGAATATATCGAATCAAGAGGCAAAAGGTGCTATATAATGAAAAATTTTGAACAGTCGACTTCAATATAAATCATTAACTATAACTCAAAAACTATTGGTCTGACCTTGATCAAATTCATATGGGACCACACGAGAAGTACCAGCTTTCAAATAAAAAAAGAATCATCGAAATCGGTTTACCCAGTAAAAAGTTATGAGGTAACACACATAAAAAAACATACAGTCGAATTGAGTACCGTCTTCCTTTTGAAGTCGGCAGAAAAGCTAAAAGATATGCCATCAAAACATAACTTGTAAAAAACCCAAGTCTCGCAACTCAGTTCTTCTACCGTAAAAAGTTGTGAGATCCATGTAATACCAAGTCGGTTAATTTATTCAGTCCCTACTTAAGGGACCTTCTGTCTTAAGTTATTATGTAATTAGCTAACTTAACAACATCTTATAGTGACCATATTAATATTAAAAATCTTTTATGTTTTAAATAAATAGATTGAGTTGGCCATCGCGTGAAAACACAACACAACAGGTTCTCTCAAGTAATACATATTATATTAAATTAGATTATTTAGTGCGATTGCCAAGTCAATTTATTTATTAAGTATAGTAATATTCATTGAACGGAAATGAATACAGTTTTTATATGTGGTTATGAATGAATCGGTATTACAATAAGAAAAATTGTGCAAAATTATAAGAAAAATATTTTTTGAGAGTTCTTATTAACTAACGTATACATAGTTTAAATTGATTCCGCTAGATGTCGTTACTAGGTTTTTAAAACGCGGTAACGAAATGTTTCCTGACATGTACTTAACTCCCGCCGTTGAGCCGTGCGTCAACTTATAGTGCATACGATACCTATACGCTTAAATTGTTTCTATTTCGTAGCTTATTCGACTACCTGTTTTCGATTTCAGTTATTTGTTATTTGCTTTGTGATTTGGTTAAGGTTGAATAGATTTATATTGGCTTTCATTTTCGGATTTGTGTATTTTCTTGGATCGGTTTTGTTGATTTGATTTGGTTGGTATTCCTTTATACATATTTAGACTCTGGCTTTGATTTTGGATTTTGTTTATTTAGAATCGTGAATTGGTTTTCGTTGTTTTAGGTTGTTTAACAATATTTCAAAGGAATATTAATAGTATAGATAGTGTATACGGTACCTATACACTTACTTCTTTATTTGTTGGTTATATTTATATTGACTACTGCTTTCGATTTCGGTTTTCTGCGATTTGTTTTGTGATTTGGTTTAAGTTGATTCGATTTTTTTGGCTATCGTCTTCGGATTCGTGTTGTGTCTTGAATTGGTTTTGTTGTTCTGATTTTAAAAATATTTAAAAGGAATATTTATTCCTTTTAGATATTTTGGATTTGCTTTAAAAAAAATATTTTAAAGGAAATTTAATTCCTTTTACGTATTTTCACAATTTTTTATAAATAGGTTTTTGTTACTTCATAATGCCTCGCAAACGTATGTCCAGCCTTTCAAGAGTATCTTTTTTTTTATATGATAAGGGTGACAAACGAGCACACAGTCCACCTGATGGTAAGTGGTTGCTGCGGCCCATAGACATCTACATCTATCCTCGTTTGCGAATCAAAATGCAGATGCGTTGTCACCCGTGAGGACCAAGATGGAATGCCTCATTTCCAGTAAAAAGGGCCTCCGGCCACCTGCACTCACCATGCGAAACGCAGAGGTAAACTTCTACTTCACGCTGGTATTCTGTGAGGTCGTGGTACCACCCCGGTTCGAGCCGGCTCATCCGTGCGACAGCAAAAGTTGCCGCATGGCATTCTCAAAGACAAGCGAAAAGATTAGCTCGATCGCTAGAATCTTTATAAGATGCTGAACTAAGAAGGCAAGAACAAGCAGAGCGTCAGGCTGCTTTTAGAGCATCTGAAACACCTTCTCAACGTCAGCAAAGGCGTCTTGAACAGACAGAGCGTCAGGCTGCTTTAAGAGCTTCCGAAACACCTTCTCAAAGTCAGGAAAGGCGTCTTGAACAGGCAGAGCGTCAAGCTACTTTAAGAGCTACTGAAACACCTGCTCAAAGTCAGCAAAGGCGTCTTGAACAGGCAAAGCGTCAAGCTACTTTAAGAGCTACTGAAACACCTAATCAAAGTCAGCAAAGGCGTCTTGAACAGGCAGAGCGTCAATCTACTTTAAGAGCTACTGAAACACCTGCTCAAAGTCAGCAAAGGCTATTCGAACAAGCGGAACGTCAGCCGCGGAAACACCTGATGAAACTCAACACAGACTCATTTAGCAAGCTGAACGTCAATATACTATAAGGGCATCTGAAACACCAGAACAGACACAGGCGCGAAGAGATGCAAATGCACAGCTCCAAGCTGAACGTCGATAAAATTTTCAAAGAAACAATTGGTCAGTTTTTAATGACGCAGCATTCAATTATGATCCGTTGATTGATTATAAAAATCACAGGTTAGTTGTTATCGGACTGATGGACAAGGAGTGTCGATTTTACAGCGCTTTAAAATGGAAAAATGAGACCGCAGTCATGTGCTGTTCCAATGGCAAAGTATCTCTTCCGTTACATGGGGAACCAGAAGAACCTTTGAAAACTCTCTTTTTATATGATGCTAATGAGTCACAGCGCTTTTTAAACAGGATCCGAAAATATAACTCATGCTTTCAAATGACGTCCTTCGGAGTTGACCGGGAAATAATGATGCCGGGATTTTCGCCTACATTTACGGTGCAAGGGCAAATTTATCATAGAATAGGTTCACTTTTTTCAGCTGAAAACGAACAGCATAAATTTTTACAAGTATATTTTATGGGTGACGAAGAAATTGAGGTAGACCGCCGCTGCCAATTTATCCAGGGAGTTGAGAGAGACACAGTGTTCAAAATTCAACGATTCTTGCATGAACGTAACATTTTAGTCAAAACATTTAAAACTGCTTTAGAAAATCTACCTGAAGAGGATTATAAAGACGTCATTCACGCAGATCGGACCTACCGAGGAGAGCATGAAAGGCGCTACAATGCACCTTTGATAAACGAAATAGCAGCCATAATTAGTGGTGATCAATTTTCTTCACGAGACATTGTCTTGCGAGCACGTAATGATACGTTGCAACGGGTAGCCGATACACACAAGTTTTATGACGCTCTGCAATACACATTGATTTATTGTAAAGGACAAGAGGGTTATCATTTTCAAATTCCACTCATTAACCCGGTCACATAGGAGCCTACTCCGAACAAAAAAGTATCATGTATGGATTTTTATGCGTATCATATGATGTTGCGAGAAAATGATTTGAACCTCTTAGCCCGGTGTAGACAATTATTTCATTAAGTTTTGGTAGACATGTATGTGAAGGTAGAAAGTGAACGTCTCCGTTATATATCTTTAAATAAAAAAAAGCTGCGCGTTGAGAATTTTATACATTTACAAGATGCAGTTTCTAGCGACGCCAATGTAAGCCCCAGAGATTTGATTGACAAAACGTTGTTATATTCTGAAGTCCCCCGCTATTATACTTGGAACACATCTAGGAAGGAGTGGAAACGCCGTATTCAAGGCGCGCCTGCTACAAATTGGCCCGGTGTAAAGTCATCAGATGCCCTTGGTCGTGTGTATACCGTCCATGTAACTAATTTTGAATGTTTCTGTTTACGATTGCTGCTGCACCATGTTCGGGGTCCTACAGGATATAAAGATCTTAAAACTGTCAACGGTCAGGAATGCGCAACTTATAGAGAAGCATGTGAATCTCAGCATCTTTTATAAAACGATAATCACTGGTATGAAACCATGGAGGAAGCTGTGCAGTGCCAGTCACCAGCCAAAATTAGGGATCTTTATGCAACTCTCATATCATCTTGCGGGCTATCTAATGCACATGAATTGTGGGACAAATATAAAGAGTACATGGCGGAAGATATTTTGCGAAGGTTACAGCAGACACACGCGAACATGACATACAATGAACACATTTATAATGAAGCACTTAGAAAAATTGAAGATAATGTAATGGCAATGGTAGGCAAAAAATTAAACGACTTTGGAATGATAAGCCCTCAGCGAACAACCGAAAATAAACTAAGTGATGAAATTATACGTAAAACAAACTATACACGATACGAAACGATATACCAGCTTTGCAGTAGCAAGTAGCCGAATCTGTACCCCGCTTGCTTCCCGAACAAAAACGAGTTTTTGACAAAGTATTAGGACAAATTGAATCTGGAAATGGTGCACTTTTCTTTTTAGATACCTACTCCTTCCTGGAGGAACTGGGAAGACATTTTTGTTAAATTTATTGTTAGCGCAAGTACGGAAAGATACTCGTAAAAACATTGCTGTGGCCGTAGCTTCCTCCGGTATAGACGCCACGCTGCTAAGCGGGGCCGCACTGCACATTCTGTTTTAAAACTCCCTCTAAATCTAGCCCAGGAAGAATCACCGATCTGCAACTTTAGCAAAAATAGTGCACGAGGTATAATGCTACGACAATGCAAACTTTTAGTGTGGGACGAAAGTACAATGTCGCATAAAAAAGCTGTAGAAGCACTAAATCGAACGCTCCAGAATTTGCGCAGCAATACCGATGTAATCGGAGAAATGGTGGTTTTACTGGCTGGTGACTTTCGCCAAACTTTACCTGTCATTCAAAAGGGCACACCTGCAGATGAAATTAAAGCATGCTTCAAGTCGTCTATTTTATGGAACAAGGTGATAAAATTCAGTTTAACTACGAATATGAGAGTGCATTTGTATAATGATATCAATGCTGGAAACTATGCTGACACACTATTAAAAATTGGCGATGGGCGGTTGGAAACGGATGCTGAAGGCTGTGTTAAATTGACGAGAGATTTTTGTAATTTAGTACAGAGTCATTCCGAATTAATTGCGAGCGTTTATTCAGATTTAACGAACAACATGCATGAAGACAAATGGTTATGTGAAAGGACGATTCTTGCACCAAAAAATGAGATCGTTAACAAAATAAATTCAGATATATTAAGCGAAGTAGCAGAAGAAATAACAGAGTATTTGTCAGTAGACACAGTTATGGACACAGAACAGAGCACTACATATCCCGTAGAGTTTCTAAATTCTCTAGAGTTGTCAGGTGTGCCCTCACATAAGCTTCAATTAAAATTAGGCGTCCCAGTCATGCTAATGCGAAATTTAGATGCTCCTCGGTTATGTAACGCGACAAGGCTGCGTGTGACACATCTTGGACGGAACATAATCGGTGCTACAATTTTGACAGGCGTAGGAAAAGGTGAAAATGTTATTATACCACGGATCCCTATAATTCCCACAGATCTTTTTCAATTCAAAAGGTTGCAGTTCCCTATTAAGCTCAGTTTTGCAATGACAATTAATAAAGCGCAAGGGCAAACGTTACAGATAGCGGGAATCAACTTAGAAAAACCGTGCTTCTCTCATGGTCAGCGGTATGTAGCATGTTCGCGTGTGTCCAATGCCCAGAATCTCCACATTCTTTCCCAGAATGGAAAAACATATAACATTGTGTACAGTAGCGTCTTAAAATAGTGTTCAGTTAGTTTTTTTTCCAAAATTCCCACAATCAATTAATCAGAATTCCCACAGATCTTCCCTTTCAATTCAAAATTTCCTATTTAGCTCATTTTCTTTTTAATTCCAAATGCTGCACCTCTGACGGACCTATTAAGCTCAGTTTCCTTTCAACTCAAAAGGCTGAATCTCTGACGGATCTTTTATTTGGCTCAGTTTCCTTTCAATTCAGAAAACTGCATTTTTGACGAATCAATTTAGCTCAGTTTCTTTTCAAAAGTCTGCATCTCTGACGGATAGTTATGCTCAGTTTCCTTTAATTAAAAAAATATCCCATTTCCATTTGGAATAAACAGGCTATTTTCATGCTTTCCTATAAGCTGCGTTTCAAAACATTTAAATAGGCTGACGGATCAATTTTGCTCAGTTTCCTTTTAATGGCATCTCTGACAAATCTATAAAACTCAGTTTTCTTTCAATTCAAAAAGCAATGGATAGTTCATTTCCCAGTGACCATGCGGACGGAGCCGCGGGTAACAGCTAGTATATTTATATAGGATTACAAAGTTATTGATGCGGTTGGTATATCTCGAAAACTGTACCGAAATTGCAAAATATTTTAATTTGTTCTTAATTTGTTTATTAAACAATAATAGTATTCCAAATTTGGTTGTAGCACGAATGGGTCGGCTCGACCGGGGAAGGACCACGCTCTCACAGAATACCAGCGTAAAATAGCAGCTTAACACTGCTGTGTTGCGTATTTTTTTATTTTTTTTATAGGATAAGGGTGACAAACGAGCACACAGTCCAACTGATGGTAAGTGGTTGCTGTGGCCCATAGACATCTACATCTATCCTCGCTTGCGAATTAAAATGCAGATGCGTTATCACCCGTGAGGACTAAGATGGAATGCCTCATTTCCAGTAAAAAGGGCCTCCGGCTACCTGCACTCACCAAGCGAAACGCAGAGGTAAACCTCTACTTCACGCTGGTATTCTCTGAGGTCGTGGTACCACCCCGGTTCGAGCCGGCCCATCCGTGCGACAGCAAAAGCTGCCGCGTGGTGAGTGTAGAGAACCCGAAGACCCTTTTTATTTTATTATAATCATCTATTTAGAATCTAAATAGATGATTATAATAAAAGACACGCAGAAACGCTATTGAGCATGAAAATGTTATTTAGTGTCCATAGATTCTAATAAGGGAATTCAGCACTTGGAAACAATCATTTAAATATAAATTTAAATATAACGATATCTAATATTTACACGAATACTCCATATTGAATAAAACTTACTGTACCTACAAGATTTTTTTGCATTTAATTCAACTTATTTTTACTTACTGTAATTATTGATGTTTTGGGTGTTTTAGAGCATCCACGTGGTTACGGGGGAGGACTGGGGTTTATGACGTCTTAATGTTATAGTTAACTAGGGTAACCTTCAGCTTTTTAATATTAAGTTTTGGTCCGGTGCTTGGTTTGGTTTTAAATTTATTCATTACACGTAGATGGTAATCTCCATCCATCTTCTCTATTAAAATTTGGATTTTCTCTATTAAAAAAAATAACCCAATAAAAAAGGAATTGATTGGTTATTGAAAAATATCAGTAACGACCTACGAACGCAATTTATTTTAAAAAACTGTATAATAACATTTTGAATTAGGGGACAAACGGCAAATAAGCAAAAACACAGTCAAAATAAATGACCACTAGGGCCCAGTTCAGATAAGAACGATATCACCCCTAACTATTAATGATATACCTACCTGTAACTGGTTCTCTGGATTTCGTATTATTCGATCACAAAGTTTCACTGCCATTATTAGTATGATATTCTGTAGAAGCGTGGAAATTTTTTCAAATAGTAAATCTATAATTAATCTATCTTTATACGTGGTAGCGCCATGCTGCAGCTGTGTTGGTAATATAGTTGCAGCACGAATGGGTCGGCTCGACCGGGCAATGACCACGCTCGCACAGAATATCAGTGTAAAAATAGCAGTTTAATGCTGCTGTGTTTCGTATGGAGAGCGTAGAGAACCGGTGACGGTCTTCATGGCTGACAACGCATCTGCATTTTGGTTCGCAAACGAGGATAGATGTAGATGTCTATAGGCCACAGCAACCACTTACCATCAGGTGGACAGTGTGCTTGTTTGTCACCCTTATGCTATAAAAAAAATCTAGTTGACTGATCATTTCTTAGAACATAATGTAATATGAACTAAGGATCGAATATGCAAATGACAAAAAATATTGTAATTGTAATATAAATAAAATTACAATCATGGACAGATTTTCGCAAACGTTTTTATAACCTTGCGCTAATTTTAACACCAAGATTTAACTATTATAATATATATTAATATACAATTCTAGCATTCTGTGTTATTCAAATTGAGTTTAGTGAATGAAAATGCAAAAGTAAAAATTATTAAAATATGTAAAAGTAAAAATGACTATCATGGTCAAATGTTTCTTTTGAAGATGAATTTATAATTGTACTGCTTTTAACAGTTGCTGGAGTTTTGATTGGACGGTTGGTGTTATTTTATGATAATGCACCTATTTATATTCTACGCGTTGTATTTAAGGCTCATGTAGTTAAACACAAATTGGTTTATTTCATGTCTTTCCCTTTCTCGTGACCCGGGATTGCATAGTCGTAAGGAAACGAATATTTTGGAAAAAGTGAGTTAAAAAAAGAGTTTATGTGCATACATTTGTAGTAGGTACGTACACACGATAGTTCTCGCTGTGTTGAAATTTCATTAGTAATCAAGAATCAGGATCATCATGTCGAAAATGAAAATTAAGTCACTATGTTCATCATTAATTGCCAGATATATAGAGATCTTACACCAATGCCTTTTATACTCGGTTCATCTGGAAGGCCAATACTTACCAGTAACTAATACCGACCAGTTTAGACAAAAAAAAATCGAAGTAGAAAGAGATGACTCCTATTATTAAATTGCTTTTTAATAATAGGAATCATGTATTGCTACATATTTATATGAGATTGCCATATACGTTACACGAAACAGGAGAACATTCAAAGTGGGGGAGGAGAGTAACGTGTTTTTAAAGCATAAATAAAATCAAATTGGGGCCTCAGTTACTGGCAACCACCGCATTCCATCTTTGTGTCAGCTGGAGTTTTGGCGGGAACTTGATCGGCGGCGGTTTGCTGCTCCTGTATTATAGTTTAAATACTAGTTTGAAGTGGATTTTGATATGTAAAAGTGGTGCGATTTTATGTATTAACTGTCTACGCATGTGAACTATTAGTGGAAACGGTGAAACAAGTGCTCTGATGGTGATGGATTCTCAAGATTAGCTGTTTGCATAGGCGCCTTTAGATACCATCGCCAACTGTCAGTTGCCTGCTGGCTCAAGTTGCCGTCAAAATCTCCCAAGGGCTGCACAATGTGACGCATCAACATATTGTGAAGCAGTGAACTATGAAGGATAATAATACATAAAGACAAGGCTTGGGGAAATTATAATAAACCGAATAAAATACTCAAGACTTGGCCTAAAGGTCTAGATACCAGGCCATAAACTCCAAAAAAAAAAATTGTGTCAGCTGTGACATAACAGGACAATTTTTTGTTACATTCCAAAAATTTAAGTATGTATTAGCAAGAAGTCAGATGTACAAACTCGTATTGAATTCTTGGCAAGGAAACAGCTATTGTTTATCGAAATAATATATAGAAATCACAATGATACGTATGTATTTTAAATTATGCGTATGTACAAGGCAAAGGAATATAAACAATAACTAATTATCTGAAAGCTGTATTGCACTAACCTAACGTATTCAAACATAAATATTATTTAAAACAAAATTAAAAACATTCCTAGGATAAAAATTGCATAATATTTACAAGTGGTCTCAATTTTCTAAACATAGAAATATGTATTAATTTTGAGAGTAGATAGATACTAGATAACATAATAATTAAGAATAATTAAGTTACGCGAAAATTCTAAAATAACGATTAGTAATCGTATAATAATGAAACTTAAAAGCCAACTTCGTCAAGTCACAGTAGACGAAGACCGCGATGTCTTCGTCGTAACATATTAAATACAAAAAAAAAAAACAATAACAAAAGATACAGTCTTTGAGTACCTCTCTTCTCAAAAAATCTTTTTGTCAAGTCAGTTAAAATAAATCTCATTAAAAATAACTAAATTTTAAGAGAATTAAAACTATAGAAGTGTGAATTGTTACAAATCAAATTATTAAATGATAAAAAAATATAGTCAAATGTTATAAATTATAGACATAAATTACCATCACACGTTTTTCCGCATTCAATGTCTATTACTGTGTTCAATTTGTCGGTTATTATGTCGTCATCACTTTTGTTAATCGACACTTCAACATTTCTATCGATATCAACGTTTATGTCAACAATGTGCACATCACTCGCTACGCCGGAATCCGAGTAAATGTTTTCAGCGTGCTGCAGCGCCGGAGGGCTCATTGTCACTGATCAAATAACTTGACTCTACGCTATTTCGACCGGATCTTAAGCCACAATATATTGTTAGTTGCTTTGCGAATTATAATTTAATCAAACTTATTAAATTTTTTACTGATATCTTCCATACGGATGTGCTTATAATGGGTCTAGCGCGAATTAAGGTTTTTACACTATAATAATTTTACTATTTTTAAAGATTTGCTCTTTCATCATTCATTAGTTCATTTTTTCATCATTCCTCATTCATTAGAGGCCGTCAAAATTCCACTGGTGAACACAAGATTGCTTCATAGTGGGTGTGGGTGGTATTAGCCATAGCAGTTTATACGCTTATCTGGCGGGTTGGCAACCGCAGTTTTCTTTAATTATTATTGTTGAGTTATTTTTTTATAAGATAAGGGTAACAAGCGAGCACACAGTCCACCTGATGGTAAGTGGTTGCTGTGGCCCATAGACATCTACATCTATCTTCGATTACGTATCAAAATGTAGATGGGTTGTCACCCGTTAGGACTAAGATGGAATGCCTCGTTTCCAGTAAAAGATTCTCCGGTTCTCTACACTCACCATACGAAACACAGCAGTGTTAAGCTGCTATTTTACGCTGGTATTATGTGAGAGCGTGGTCCTTCCCCGGTCGAGCCGACCCATTTGTGTAAACGCGGTTCCTAATCATGAGGTGTCTGGGTTCGAATTCCGGGTCGGGCCAAAATCAGTTAAGGGTTTTTCTGATTAGAAATTCTCAGTACCAGCCCGGAGTCAGGAAGTTGGCGGTGTTTCACCCCCGTGCCTCGGAAACTTCGTAAAACTGTTGGTCCTGCGCCTAATCTCTCTCCAGTCGTGTCTGATTGCCGTCCTATCGAACTATAAGAGTGAAGAATAGACACGCGCTTGTGCATGCACTTGGGTACTTTAGTCCTGTACTGCGCATATGGCTGAACTCCGTTGAGACTTGGCGCCGTGGCCGTAGTTCGGTATGAAGGATATTATCAGTCTATATACCAAGTTGCACGTCTCGCCGCCGCTCTCTACAAAGGCCATACCCATACCATAGATACGCTTTCATTTAAATTTTATTTAGCACCTCAAAACGTATAAATTTTAATTAACATAATACGAAAAAAATAGAGCGTTCACGACTGTTAGGCCAGTTTCTACCTATTAGCATGTAATTTAAATGTCCGATATCTTACATATTTTTTCCTTTATTTCTATCGACTACAAAGAGGAGGTACTCAATTCGACTGTATGCTTTTTTGTATGTTACCTCAAAACTTTTGTCTGGGTGAACCGATTTTGATCATTCTTTTTTATTTGAAAGTTGATGATTCTCATGCGGTCCTATATAAATTTGATCAAGGTTTGACCAATAGTTTTTGAGTTATTCTAATAATTTATATTGAAATCGGTTGTACAAAATTTTAATTTTTTTAATTATTAAGTATATATGCCGCAGGTTTATGACGAAACCTGTTTTTAGATCACAAACCTAGACTTTTGATCAAGAACCGGAAAAAGACAAAATTACTACATTATGTTATCATACACCTGAGAAAATCTAGATTTTTGATTAAAAATCTAGACTGATTTATACAGTTTTATAATAAAATCAATGTCGGTTGCTATTTCTTTAAATAAATAAATCGATTAGATAGCCTAACCTAACCTAACATAGCCTTTTTGTTTTTCGTGGGGAAATCCTCATGGATACCTCCGGCTGCGGGGGCAACCGGAAGGTTATGCCGGAATCCTACCGGCTAAAACCCCACGGTGCCTCCTCGCACGTGCGCACGGGGCCGCGGGAATCCAAATTCTTCCGCAGCCCCGCACTAGGGCTGGCCCGATCTGTCCGGGCCTCGTCTCCTGCACGGGGTAGCGAGGTGTTAAGCTACCCCCCTCCACAGCCTCTAACTCCACCTGCGTATCGGACCCCCCCCCCGAGTCCGATACGCGGAGGCCATGGGGCCAGTAAAATCGAGCGCTTTGTAGCGTCCGCTTTCCCAACCCCAGCGGCGGATCTGGTCTCGGGCTCCGCTGCCAACCAAATTTCGGCCGCGGAGGGTAGGGAGAGCGGCGCCTCGCAATACCGACACTCCTCTCCCCCCGCGGCCCCACCACCACCGCATCAACGGTGCGGCCCCGCCTGAGTCGCGGAGGATAGGGCGAGTGGCGCATCGCCATACCAGCACTCCTCTTTCTCCGCGACTCCACCCCGGCTGCAGCGATAGAGGGAGCGGACACCCCTCTAACCGCAGCCCACCAGCACACATCCGTAGTGGGCTCGTCAAGCCCACTCGGAGTGGCCACCTCGTGCCGGCCCTACACCTCGGGCCAGCCAAGGGGTTCCTCTTTGTTCATCGCGGTTGACCAAGCCATGGCTACTAAGCCCCCCCGCCTCGACAAAGCGGGAACCCGTTCGGGGGGGAACCTAACATAGCCTAACCTAAGCTTAAATTTATTTTAAACCTAAAAACTTCAGATTTTTGATAAAAAAACAGGATTTTTCAGGTTATTACATTAAGTAATAATTTTGTTTTCTTCCGGTTCTTGATAAAAAGACTATTTTATTGATCAAACATCTGATTTTACCATATACCTTCAACATATATAATGTTTCCAACATTACAATTATCGCATAAGGACTTGCATTGCTTCACAAATATAAAATAAAAAAAGGCAATCTATTGGGAGGCCTATATTCAGTAGTGGACTTTTAATAGACTGTAATGATAATGAGGATAATAATAATTAAAATAGTGGAATTTAGGTCAATCCCTTACGAGCGACGTTACTATACACCCACTACATGTAGCATATTATGACACGCCGCAGATAAAACCTACCGAAGCGAAGGTTGAAATGCGGTCGTGAATTCCCTTGCGCTGCCATTATACGGCAAAAAGATTTTAAACAAATGTATGGTGTACGAAAGTATGTTTAAACGTTTGTATATTTATTGCAAATCAAACTGTATATGAAATTTTATTTTTAATTGATAGACGCCAAACAAACATTATACCACGCGTATTTGTATTATAAACGCCAATTAATTTTCTTATTTCTTTTAATTGTTTTTAAGTGTACAGGACATCTTAACGTAATCGTTTTGCTTTTGTCAAGTGTAAAATAGAACTACGTAGAAGAGGTTATGTCGCAGAGGGATTGCCGATGATCCCACTTCCCCTGACTACGTCTCCCGTAAATGAGTTACATCTTATCATTAAGTTATGTGACACATGACTGACACGTTTCAGTCGATTTTATTCATTTTATACTGTTCTATCAGCGTTAATGTTGGTTCAAATTCAACTTGGGCAAGCTTTCAGTACCACTAGCAGCGTTTCGATACTATTTATTACACTCATACTTATACTATATAGGTTCTTGATTTAGCTAAAGCATTTGACACGGTCTCTATCCCCATACTATTAATTAAGCTAGAAGGTTTGGGTGTTAAAGATAAATAGTTGGACTTCTTCCAAAGTTACCTTCACAATAGATCCCAATGCAAAAAGATTAGCGGCCACACTAGTTCTACCCTTTTCTGAAACCCTTTTCTTGGCTTATATATATAAATGGCCTATGCAGCCTGAAACTAGATCATGGTAAAATTATCTGTTTCGCCGATGGTACATATCTCTTTTTCTCGGGCGACAACTGAAAGGAGAGTTTTGGGTATGCCAAAATAGGTCTTAATCTCGTCATACAGTGGCTATCTAAGTAAACTTATGATGATCAACACAGACAAAACAATGCACATTACTTTTGGTATTCTATAATTATCCCTTCCACCCAAAAACACCTTGATACTGATTGTTCACTGTTGTTGTTAAACACCTATCTGTTCATACACAGAATCAAGCATTACTAACTTTATTAAATATCTAGTTGTTACTAAAGATCAGCATCTATACTTTGGAAAACACATTACTCTCTTAAAAACTAGGGTACGTAAATTAATTTTATATATTTCGTAATTTGCGCCACATTGCTTAATTAATTTTAAACTTAATTGAAACTATATTACGCATTATGTGAATTATGTTAGTCCGTTTTGACTTATTCTTTATATGTCTAGTAAGGCTCTATGAAAATATTACTATTGTTATTGGAAAGAGCCCAAAGATTTATCTTAAAATCCTTTCGCAATTGCCTTTACTCTACTATAGAACTTTATAAGGAGTGGAAAGTACTATTTGTGCGACAGCTATTTGTTCAGTCTAATATTTAAAGAAAACATCGTTTAGTTCCTTTTGATCCAGAGCTAAAAACAAAAAGCGAAAACATGATTTGGTGTGCACGAGCAAGGTATTTAGAATTAATTTTTTTGGGTCTTTTGGCCCTTATTTATACGACTTATATAAGGATTAATGTATATCCCTTATCATTGTACGAATGCAGAAAATGGGTTCCCTCATGATTGCTGAACCTAAGCTATGATGATACTGAATTTATAAGACTATTTGCGTGATGTAACTTACATTATTTTAATCATAATTGACACGTGGTAGAGCGGATATATTATTATGGTTGTAGCACGAATGAATCGGCTCGTCCAGGGAAGGATCAGGCTCTCACAGAATACCTTCGTAAAATAGCAGCTTAATGCTGCTGTGTTTCGTATGGTGAGTGTAGAGAACCTGATACCCTTTTCACTGGAAACAAGGCATTCCATCTTAGTCCTCGGGAGTGGCAACGCATCTGCATTTTGATTCTTAATCGACGATAGATGTAAATGTCCATGGGCCACAGCATCCACTTACCATCAGGTGGACGGTGTGTTCGCTTGTCACCCTTATACAATGAAGGAGGTGATATTATAATACAAAATAAAAAAGTATAAACTAAAAATAAATTGTGGTGAATTATAAAGTATGTGTGTAATAATACCTCTGTTATTAACACAATAAAATACCTATTCATTTATATTTTACTATACTCTATTTAGAGGCACACTGAACCTAAACGTTAAGTTGAAGAGGTGTCGTCTCATGAAGTCACCACTCGTGCTCTAATGCAAAGTCCCGAAACCTTTCAGCTCGAGTTACAAAACCGTTTTCAGTGCCTAGAAGATTGCAATGCAGTGGACGATATGAATGACAAGCTTGCGGAAACTGTCCATGCGGTTGGAGCTAAGATTTGCAAGACCCGCTGCAGAAGAACACAAAAACTCTCCAAACACTCTTAATCTCATGGCTGTTAGAAGGGAAATAAAGCTGCAGTCTTCAGTAGATTTGACAGCATACAGGCAACTGAACAGACAGATCTCCAAATGCATGCGGCGGGACTTAAGCAACTTTAATACTACTCGTATTGAAGAAGCGTTTGAGTGAAACCATGGCTCCAAAGCCTTTGCTAGAGATCTGTCTGCCAGAAAAAAACCAACTGTTAAGCTGAAGACCGAATGTGGCAGCATTGTTTTCGGGACACCTGAGATTTTGAGTGAGATTGAGGAGTTCTTTAGGCAGCTGTTCACATCATCGTTGGAGCCACACGTAAGTGTGAGTAACGATTCAAGAGCAAGTCTTATCGGTCTTAGGTCTTAGTCTTATCATATAATAAAACCGTTACTGGAAGTCCTTCAGAAGCTCTTTAATTCCGTCCTCCATGGTGGGACTATCCCGGAGGCGAGCAGCAGAAGTACGGTGGTCTTGTTCTTCTAGTAGGGCGAAAACGTTCTCTTGAAAAACTTTAGACCGATTACTCTTCTGAGCCGCGTCTACCTGCTGTTTTCGAGAGCCATTACGAATCGTCTCGCACGCGGAATTGACGACTTCCAGCCTCCCAAACAAGCCAGTTTCCGAAAAGGCTTTAGCACCATGGACCACATGCATACCCTTCGGCAAATTGTACAGAAGACTGAAGAGTACAATCTGCTCCTATCTATCCATCATATGTGCACTATGAGAAAGCCTTTGATTCAGTCGAAATTTGGGCGGTGCTGCAGTCCCTTCAGAAGTGCCAAGTTGAGTGGCGGTATATCGAAGTGCTGAAGTATTTGTACAATAGCGCTACGATGGTTATCCGAGTACAGAACCAGAGTACGAAACCTATCCAACTGCAGAGAGATGTAAGACAGGGTGACGTTATATCCCCGAAACTCTTCACCGCTGCATTGGAAGACGTTTTCAAGCTACTAGACTGGAAAGGATACGGTATTAACATCAATGGCGAGTACATCGCTTACCGTCGATTTGCGACGGATGTAGTCCTTATGGCAGAATCGCTTTAGGACCTAAGCACTATGCTCAATGACCTCAATAGTGTCTCCCAACGGATAGGTCTTAAGGTGAACATGGACAAAAAACAAAGATCATGTTTAATGTCCATCACACCTATGCCAGTAATTGTTGGGACCACTAAGCTCGAAGTTGTTAACAAGTATGTTTACCTGGGACAAATAGTCCGAATAGGTAAGTCTTCTTTTTTTTATAGTATAAGGGTGACAAACGAGCACACAGTCCACCTGATGGTAAGTGGTTGCTGCGGCCCATAGACATCTACATCCATCCTCGTTTGCGAATCAAAATGCAGATGCGTTGTCACCCGTGAGGACTAAGATGGAATGATTCATTTCCAGTAAAAAGGGCCTCCGGCCACCTGCACTCACCAAGCGAAACGCAGAGGTAAACCTCTACTTCACGCTGGTATTCTGTGAGGTCGTGGTAGCACCCCGGTTCGAGCCGGCCCATCCGTGCTACAGCAAAAGCTGCCGCGTGGCTCTACCACTGTTTAAAAAAGAAGTCCGACTGCGACCGAGAAGTTAATGGACGGATTCAACTCGGCTGGGCAGCTTTTGGGAAACTATAACACATCTTTTCGTCAGGTGTACCTCAAAACTTGAAAACAAGATTGTACAACCAGTGCATGATGATTTATGAAATTGAGACGTGGTCCTTCACTGCTGGCCGTATGAGGAAGCTCAATGTTCTCTGCACTCAGCGAGCTATGGAGAGGACTATGCTTGGGGTTTCTCTGCGTGAAAAAGTTAGAAATGAGGATATACGCAGTAGAACTATAGTGACCGACTTAGCCCAACGGTTTAGTAAGCTGAAGTGGCATTGGTCCGACCATATAGCTAGAAGAACCGACAAACGACGGGGAAAAAAGGTTTTCGAGTGGCAGCCTCGTACAGGTAGGCGAAGTGTAAGGCGACCACCCACTAGATGGAGTGACAACCTAGTAAGACAGGCAGGAATTCGATGGATGCAGGTGGCTTAGGACCGTGTTTTGTGGCTTTCATTGCGGGTGGTCTATGTTCAGCAGTGGACTTGTGAAGGGCTGTAACGATGACGATGATGATACTCTATTCTTTTATATAACTCCACTTATTGTCAAACACTAATTGTCATTCTAAGTAAACGCTAATATTATATTAAATTGTAAAATTAGTATCTACCGTTGTAACTAATACTTAATTGTTGTCTCAATTTGCTATTTAATACGTCATTGTTTTCTTTCTTATTACTTTATTTTATTTTTAAACTAAAATATAAGTTTATCTGGTTTTATTGTTTAGTTACGAAGGAAATCCTTTATCCTAGCTACATCTATCTACTTTGTCCACGGTTTCAAGACTCTGCAAAAACTCCAACGAAAGGAGGCTACCCTAGAGAAGCGTTGAATTTGACTGTTGAATGTCTCATAGCTTGTTGTATTTTTGACATTTTACACATTCCACCTAGATTCCAGATTTTTTTTCAATCGTTTTCACTTAAGTTATCTCATTAGGCAAGATAAGATTACATGTGAAATTTTAAGCCCTTCTTAAGCGGTTGTTGAACGAGTACTTTGTTTAATAAAAAGTGTTTCAAGCAAGTTTTTACTCTACAATGGGAAGTATGAAATTGGGCCCACTCCAAAAAGGGGGTTGTACTCAAGACGGGTTCTTAATTAGAGTGTTTGTTTTTGTACATACTTCATAACTTCGTCAATTGGAAACCAATTTTAATTATTCCTTTTTATTAAATAGGTTACATTTAGACTGTTCTCGTATAAATTTGAAGATGAAGTTTTCAATTACATTGTTTAAAACACATTCTAATTGTTACGATTAAGAATCAAAATGTATGTAACGTAATTATGTGTAGAAATGCCAACCCTGAGAATAAGATGGAATGCTTCGTTAAAAGTAAAAAGGTTTTCAAACCTACATCGCGGGACTTAGGATTCAAGTTCTGGCAATGTTGTGATTATGGCGTTTCTGACAGCGAAACAATTTTTTTGATTTGATCGCATAACTTTGTTTTATGTAATGTTAGTACTATTAATCAGACCTTTAAAGCTTCATCGGAATAAGGGATGTGTTAAAGGGGGATCCGATGATAATGACTGATAGTGATTGATGATGACTAAAGAAGAAGAAGATGATGAATCAGTTCGTTATTAAACATTACCATATCGGAGTATGGTGTTTCCGTACACAATCAGTGTAGATGAGTTATATTATCGCCGTACGGATAGTGGTGTGTGAACTCTGGCCCTAAAGGTTTTCCCCGTATTCTTGGCAGCTTCATTAAACACCGGTAGGCTCAAAGTGAGCGCTACTTTATTACCGTCCACCCTTGCAGACTATATCTTCATGTGCGCTGTTAATAGTGTCAATTTATTCAAAAATTGTCACGTTATGTTGGGGAAAATAATAAGGTTTTTCCGTTTATTCACCCTGAAACAGCCAACCTAAAGTAAAATAACTTAAATAATATATTCTTTATTATAAGTACAATAAGGTAGTATACATCTCAGGGCGGATGTTTTAGGGTGGATAAACGGAATAACCCGAAAATCGCCTTAAACGATTCATTAATATTAAATAGTATTTTAAACAATAAACATAACGTTTTAATTTAATGTTATGATACTGTTATTACTGCTAACTCAGAGTAAATATCTAGTGACAGAATTTTATTTTTTTCCTCCAGAAATATTTGTCGAATTGTATCTGCAAAACATCGCTAAAATCGAAAATATAAATGTCATTTAGGAAACATGAAAATATATTTTACAAAAAGGAAATTGCTATAAATTATTCATTTTCAGCCCCTGCATTTCAATTTGGCTGTATCTAAATCAGTATAATGTAATAAGGCCGCCGGGAAAAAAATATTCTTTGAATAGTTGCATAAATATTGACGATCATAATTTTTATAGCATCATTTTACGTGTTGGCAACCGCAGTTTTTTTGTTATTTTAATTTGTGTTCAGGAAACTGTTGCTACCCACACATCTTCTGTGTCAGTTTCCCCTCTGTCGCCTCTTACGCATCCACAGGACACCGCTACGCGGTTAAATAACTTATTGCTATAAATAAATTGTCAGTTTAAACTGACAATATTTAGAGAACAATATTTGTTCAAGGAGAATGTGTTAAATCGTTAATATTAGATCAAAAAAATCTGTCAATACCAACATTCGTAGACATAATTAAAAAGTATACACTCATTACCTATTGTATGTGATATAGTTGAGTTGAATATCACGTTTTTGATAATCAATTTGATAGTCAATTTGCTATTAAAAATGCCAGATCACACTACCAAATTGGACAGATCATTCACAAAACAAGCTGTCCGATTATGGAATGACTTGCCGTTATCAGCAAGACGCGCTCAATCTCTACCGGTTTTTAAGAAACATATACATGATTACTTTTTTCAACTTTGATTCTATCTAATTCATTTGTATATAATTATTCTACCTTTACTTAGTTATAATATTTGCTTATATGTATGGCACATTTATGTTATACGAGTATGTAATAGTTTTAAAGTAGGTATATATTTGTACTTTTATATATTTATATTTATAAACATATATATTTATATGTATATTTATACATATATATTAATTACCCGTTAATACTTTGTAGAATTTAGTAAAACGCTTTTTTTAGTTAACGCGCAATTTTGACATTACAAACAGACACTTCAATTTTATTTATTTGTAAGATAACTGACTCTGCCTCTATTGTCCTTATTTCTGATCCACTAACAGTCTCTGTTGCTTCGATTGTTTCATGTGTAATGTTATTATTTTTAAGGTCTGGAATAAAGTTTATGTAATCTAAATCTCTAATAATGTCAAAGTCTTCCTCAAGTAAGTATGAGTCCTCATCAATCAAGTCTACAATATTAGAATCATCATGCAAGCTGACGCAATCGGATACGCTGGTAGATGAAGATCTTTTTCCATATTTTTCTTTGCAGGAAATTTCACATTCTTCATATTATCCTTCAAACTTACTTGACTTTTTTCCAGTGCCTTTACCCTTTTTAGAATTTATAATTGACATTTTATTATTTTTGTATATTGCCGTTTCAAATTTGTTTACTATAACTACATTTTGTTTTTATTATTTAAAACTATTAAAACATCGTAATGTTTTTCACCCCTGATATCGGCAAAGAGGAACATACTGGTTCTCTTACCCTGTAAGTACCGTTTCTCTTACCCCAACAATGTTTTTGGAGGTTAAGATTTTAAATTCGATGAAAATTATATTATATGTAGGGTTTAATCTAACATATGAAACAAAAAGTAAAGCCTATCCTTTTTTCTTACAGTTTTTTCATTGAAATAATCTCAACAGTAAAATTTTCACAATTTTAGCGCGAATAAAAGTTATGTAGCCAACTCGTGTTCTTAGACTTTATCAAATGTCAAATTGTTTTTCTTTTTTTTCGGCTTTGGAAAATCGCAGCGACATCTTCTATCAACCGTTTGTTTTTTTTTTACTTTACTTATTTATCTACTAATAAACCATTGAGTTAAACTCTATACTTTATGAGTTATGGTGTTGAGTTCCTCTTTCACCGGTGTTCCTCTTACTCTAATTGACCTTATATTTTTAGTTACCATTCTATATTTCTATTTTAGGGCTTTAATAATAATATTGTTATTATTGTCGCCAAACCACACACGTTTTTATTGTTTTCTTGCAATCCTGTCCATCCAAAGGTTGTCTGGAAGAGATCGCTCTTAGCGATAAGACCGCCCATTGTACCACATTTCTTTTTCTCATTTTTGTTAATATTTATGTTATTATTTGGCCTATAATAAAGTGTTATCTATCTGTCTATCTAATGGGTAATGTGTGCCTACTTAAGCACTTACGCTTATGAGTCTATTTAGAATTCGTAGCAAGAGCAAGTTCGTTTAGCGGGCGGGTTGGTAACCGCAGTTTTTATTTTATTTTGATTTGTTGTCGCGAATATGCTGCTGCCCGTCTTTCTGTTTCATTTTTCTTTATTGCTTTTTACGATAAAGTTATATTACAGCCTATATACGTCCACTGCTGAGCACAGGCCTCCTCTCATTTCTGAGGGTTTTAGGACAAGGAAATATCCGCCGCGCTGCTCCAATGCGTGTTGGCGAACTTCACATGTCTTCGAAATATTTTTTTACTTATTTCTCAGACAAGGAGGTTTTCTCACGATGTTTTCCTACACCGCCGAGCACGTGGTAAATCGGTACTTAAAATTGCAATTAACAATTTCATTGGTGTCGGCGGGTATCGAATCCGGATTGCTAGCGTACTTTGAAATTTACAGCGAGCGCTAACCATCTGAGCTACCATGGCTTTTCTCTTGTCTCTTTACGATACCTACTGGTTAATATGAGGCAGCACATTCTTTTATACCGTCATTACACGGCACTATTAGAATAAGCGAATAGTGGTCTAACGTTCTAAGTGAAACTATAAAACTGAATAACAGTCACGATACTGGTAAAATTACCACAAACAAACGATTTACTAGGCAGGTAGTTAGAATAGTCCAATATAATGTTAATAATGATGACTGATCACATTTCGAATAATCTAAAGCTGTAAACTGAACTGGAAATAATATTATAGTACAGTAAATGATGGGATCGACATGTCTTCTAAACAAACAACCCAAAAAATAAATAAGAAAAACTAGCATCACAATTTTTTAAACACACGAAGAAATACCCAACCCACGTAACCATACCCTGTGTGTACTTCTTTAATTAAAATCTTTATAGCACTTCAAAACGTTTAATTGGCGGACACACACATACATACGGAATTCCGATTCGGGATCCCAAACGCAGCAAGTTCATATAAAATCAATGACCCTTCAGTTAGACACACGTACAGTAGCTTTGCGTTCGAAATTTTGCGGGCAAAACGGAATTCCGAATGTATGTGGCCTACCCATTCGGAGTTCCGAAACGGAATTCCGCATGTATGTGGCCGACCTAAGTATAAGAACTTAAAGACTCTCTCTCTGGGTGACTGGGTGTTTTACAACACCCGCGGAACGATTTTTGTTTTTTATAGGATAAGGGTGACAAACGAGCACACAGTCCACCTGATGGTAAGGGGTTGCTGCGGCCCAAAGACATCTTCATCTATCCTCTATTACAAATCAAAATGTAGATGCGTTGTCACCCGTGAGGACTAAGATGGAATGCCTCATTACCAGTAAAAAGGGCCTCCGGCCACCTGCACTCACCAAACGAAACGCAGAGGTAAACCTCTACTTCAGGCTGGTATTCTGTGAGGTCGTGGTACCACCCCGGTTCGAGCCGGCCCATCCGTGCGACAGAAAAAGCTGCCGCGTGGCTCTACCACTGTTAGTATGGGTATGTACGATATGGGTTATTGAATTTCTCACACCGTTAATACACGGTTAACAGTCCTTGGTTATAAAAAGGTACTTGTGGTTAACACTCATAGTTATTAAACATAAATAACACCCACACACTCATAAGTAGTTTGCATAGATATTGTTCGGATTCATATTTAAACTTGGGACGGTTAAGTAATCTATACAAATAAATAAATTTGGAGTGTCTGTTTGTAATGTCAAAATAATAGCTTTTTTTACTAAATGCATATGAAAGTAGGTATATACGGTACTTATAACAAAAATACAATTTCTTAAATTTTTGTCTGTCTGTCTGTCCTTCTGCCTGTCTGTCTGTCTGTTTGTTCCGGGTAATCTCCGAAACGGCTGTACCAATTTTGACGGGACTTTCACTGGCAGATAGCTGCTGTTATGTATGATAGCGGATGTTATGAGGAGTAACTTTGACTACTTTTATTTTAGAAAAATAATTAGGGCTCCGCAAAAAAATTAAAAGCCTAGAAATCCATCGTAATAAATTCCACGCCGACGAATTTGCGGGGAACAGCTAGTATTATAATAAATCTTGGCAAGCAGACTAATTGTTCCATAACCTGAAAATGAGAGAAAGCCTATGCCTAGCAATAGATCATATACAGGCTGTTAGATTACGTTACAACATTCTCATTGCATATAAGTTAGGAAATGTTTGTGTCGCTGTTGTTGACATTTGATGTTTTGTGGCTTTAGGCAGTTGGTGACTTCCGATAATATTTAGTTAAGTATTTAGTATTCGGAATTTGTTACATCGGTCAAAATTCGTCAAGAAAACAAAGCTTGTAATGTGTAATGCAAGATTATCCAAACTAAATATTTTTTTCCAAAACCAAGACTATGATCGTTGAGTCGTTATGGTTTGTTTTAGTATCATAATTAGCGAACTTTGTCTTTGTCTGACATAAAAAATTGTAGTTCAAAAAGTAAAAAAAGACAATTTTTGGTTCTAAAGGTAAAATAAGATCTTTCTAATCTTTTTATCACTTTTGATGCATAGTTGTTGAAAATAAAAACTAAACACTTTCAAAACAGTAATACATTAGGACCGAAAATTTTTTTCTAAAATTTTTGGCAAAAAAATATTTTTTTTTACGAGGGGGCACATAAGATGCAGCTGATGATGAGTGAGATCGCCGGCAATGAACATCTGCAACACTAGAAGAATTGCAAGCGTGTTGCCGGTCTCTAAGGAAAGCGTTGGCTATTTTTTAAGGCTTCTAAGTTATAAAATTCTGGAAAATCGCTTTTGGAACAAATTCCAGAAAGAAGTGCGCGGCAAAGCTTCCGAGAAATGGCATTGTGGTGGATTACCATTATATAAACGGTGTGACTGGAATTGGAATTGTGAATTATATCGCAAACTACGATGGAGAATTCCAGGAATTTATTCCAACAATTCCTTGGAGCAATTCCCATAAGTATACCTAATACACATTTTACATGCATAAAATAGTATATATTATTTCTGTATGGATATTTGTTATATATCTACATATTAATAAAATTGAAGTGTCAGTTTGTCATGTCAAAATAGGTGGAATGTATTAAGCTCAGGGGGTTATTTGCGCGCTATTAAGACATAAATAAGCAGTTTTAAAATCTTTGTATATCTGTCTGAGCTCCAGACCAATCTTCAATGGCTGAATTATTTTTGTGATTGTGATGTTCTTTACAAACAGATAGAGAGTAAGTCCAGGAGGGATCTAGGCTATATTTATACCAACATAAGGCTTGAAGATTGAAAAGAAAGACGAAAAATTGATGTAAAAGATGGCCTTTGTTGATCTTAAATCTAAATAATGCCACATCATAGGATCCTACTCCGTTGAAGTCGGGGCGGGTCGATAGTTATTATTATTTTTTTACTCTTATTTTTAAAAACGTTACCGCACACTAGGATTTTCTCCTGTATCGTGGAGGCAGTTTACAAACACAAATTGCACAAGGATAAACATCCAGACCCGGAACAATTATTTGTAGGCCATACTAATACCTGTTCCGTGCGGAATTCGTAACCGCGCCCCCCAGCGCAGCAACTCATTGCTAAGCCACTGCGCCACGGAGCCGTCAAAAGAATTATAAAAGTAACAAAAGTATATTTCTATAATACGTTTGTTATTTTTATAAAAAAATCCACATCATGTTATTGTACATTTCTTTATTCCTTCCAATTGGTTTCACTTGTAGTAAGGTAAATTACCCTATTATTTACTCTTTTAATAGACTGAGGCACTGTAATAACGCGTTTGGGTTGTTACCGGAAATAACAAAATGTGTAATTAAAAACAAAATTATGGCTTATATAACACTGTAATTAATGTCTCTTTCTAGTTTTAGTTCATATACAATGGTCCACTAGTTTCATTACGTGTTATTACGACGGTAATGCCTTATGAGAAAAGTTGAGGTATAAAATTAATCGCATGTCCATTCCCGGTCAGACGAAGGCGACGACACAACCGAGGAAGGAAAGTGTCAGAGAAATGCTTTATGGAAAAGCGGTGATTCCATCAAAAGAGGCAATTAAAACGAAAATTTCATTTATATTGCACATAATGGCTATAACAGACTGAGTTTTACTTGAATGTGAAGCATAAAGTCAAATATTGCGTGCGTACTTGTGTGCTCTCTCACTCTCTCTCTCTCTCTCTATCAGAAACTGAAACATATGGAGTGTAGAGAGAAGGAGGACCATCTCTATATATGAAAAGTGTCCCTAAAAACGTGTCCAATAAGGGTGGCGCTGCAATAGCATAGGATAAATTAAAAAAAACGCCAAAAGTAATTAGAATAAGATGGAGAAATAAACAAGGACCGACCAATCCGCTTGGTTTTGTACTACGTAAATAGTTGAGATTTTGTATACTGGCATTTTACTAACTACTCTAATCATGAAATTTTTTAAATATTTGAATTCAGCTGACTTCACTCCGTTCACAACAGCTATCTTCATATCGTAGTTTTTCAGACGCCAGCGCTATTGCGGTAGGTTTTGGAACCTCTATTTTCAGTAAATAGTAGGACACTTTTTCAACTTTCGTCCTTATAAGATGGTTATCCTTGTACTCTACACTCCATACTGAAACAGAAACTTTTTTATTCAATATAGAATAAAAATAATACTTCTTAAAAGTCACTCTAAGTACTCTCAGTAGTAAAAAAGACTCAAGTCTTTGTTTAATTACCACTGGTTAGGAATAAAAACCTTCATCCTGGGAAGAAATAGTAAGAAACCTAGCGGGACATTTAAAAAAAAAGCTTACAATCAGGTATGTTACACAATTAACAACACAAAACAAATTGGAAATAGCTTGGTAGCTATCACCTCATTCACAGGGGTTATTATCATCCATAAATTCCTTAATATTATAATAACCCTTTTTTACAAACTTAGTTTAATAAAGTTTTTGAATATTGAGCAGGTTTTATATATTTTTGGGATTTTGTTGTAAAAGCCCCAAATCGCCCCAAAAATTAATTACTAACACTGTGGAGTCGAGTAACTGGTACTACTAGCTTGTGTTTAAAGAATAAATTTTCTTAGTTGTACTAGCTTTTAGTTACAGAATGAATATCACTTATTTTTGTAAAACTACTTTTATTTGTGTACGTACATTAAATTTTCATAAACGTATTGAGAGATCAAAGTTAATATATTAATTTCCTTAAATTTTTGTCTGAGCGACTCTAGGTTTTAAATCATAGATTGCTCTTATTATCCTCTTCTATAAAACAAATATAATTTCAGTATCAGTCGTGTGTTCTCATAGCAAAATACCATACGACGTTTAGACATGGAAATAGTTAAAGTAAAGTGTTTCAACGTTGGTAACATTTTTAATCTTTTTCTGTTTGCTAGTTGCAATATATTCGGGTCCGATCGAAGCATCGCGTCTTGCGTGATTCTAAGAAAAACGGTGGTATCGACAAGACTCAGCTTCTACATTGGTATTTTAGATGTTCGACATTTGGAGTTTAGTTTGGAGAGAATTTCATATATTTAGTTTTAGCGTCATTTAATTGAAAATTATTAAATTTAAACCAATTTAAATGAAACTAATTTTGCGTATTCTATCGCATTTAATTAAAATTTTTAATTCCCTACGTTTCGGGTGCTTTATAGCACGCATGGTCACAGAGGGGATTGAGGCGTTTGACGTGCTAATGTCATATTTACTTCTTACTGCCCCTGTAAATCCAAGATTCTACAAGCGGTACGTAGATGACACTTTCATAATTTTACCATCGGATAAAGTAACGGCATTTTAGACCATATCAACTCCATAAACTCTAAAACAGTTCTCTAAACTCTAGTACAAGTCACAATGGAGTTAGAAGCAAATAATTCTTTAGCTTTTCTAGATGTTTTAGTTATCCAAAATCCTGATAACACTATTGGTCACACCCGCGGGCCGTAGTTTCCCCATCCCTGGTGTATAGGAAAAAGATCCATACCAACCGATATTTAAATGGTGAATCTTACCACCATCCATCATAGTTAGCTACCGTAGGAAAATCTTTGTTTCTGAGAACACAAGGAATCTGTGACAGAAAACATCTGGCCGCCGAGTTTCAGTACGTCAAGGAAGTATTGCAAGACAACAAGTTTCGGATTCCGCGCCTACGTCACAGAGACCGAGTGAAGCCGGCCACGGTCGAGCGTGTGCATACTGTACTACCATACGTCAGAGGAGTCACAGACAAGATTGGCTACACCTTGAAGCGAGCTTCCATTAAAAACTACTACAAGCCGCCGAAAAAGATTATTCAATTTTTACTATCGGTCAAGTGTCATATCCCTCTACAAGATGCAGGAGTGTACAAGCTGGATTGTGAATGTGGTCTCTCTTACATAAGCTAGCCGCACACACGCAATAATATTGTCAATAAAGTACGTATTGTCAATAATATTGTGTGTGTGCGGCCTGTATTGCGATATTGTTCAATATTATTGTTGATATCCAGAAATTCTGATTTTGTCAGTCAATATTCGGTGGAGGCAAGGGTATTGTCAATAATATTATCGTTTGTGGTCGCTCGGCAATATTTTAGTTGAGGAAAAGATTTCAAGGCAGGCAGACGTTCGTTTTTGTTCAAAATGGAGGACGAAAACAGTGAAAATAGTGTTGATATTGTTGATGATAGTACTCTCATGGAAAAGCAATATTTGTTAAAACATGGGAAACTTATCCAGAATTATGCAATACATCCTGCGAATATCTCACGATAAAGTTAGGAAAAATAATGCGCTTGATAACTTGCTCGATATTTATAAAAAAAAAATCAAACCAAATAGCACGATAGAAAACGTATAGAAAAAAATTGAATGAAAAAAAAGATTAATCCATGGTTTCTTTCTTGATTGCCCTTTCTTAGTAGTAAAATTAATGCAATACTCAATGTAACGCCTTTTTTCTTTCTATCCATTATATTAAACATGCACACATGAATCTAGCTGCAGAGCGACTAATTCAGATTGTACCATGAAAAATTGCCAATAATATTGCGTAGTGTGCGGGACCATATATTGATGAAGATTTTTGACAATCTTGCATTGACAATATTATTGCGTGTGTGCGGCTAGCCATAGGATAAACAAAAAAATCTGTAAGCACCCGCGTAAAAGAACATATAGCTAACTTGAAGCAACGACATAGCGAAAAAGCGCTGAACTCGCGTGACCGTCACGCTTAGATACATATTATACTACGAGTAAGAGTTAAAAAGAGAGATGAAAAATAAGGGAGGGGTGGCCAGTGTTGTCACAAGACACAAATCGTCCGTAGCATGCAATTGACTGATTTACAAAAATAACAAGGTAGATATTTCTGATCATTCAAGCAATTTAATATATAGATAGAAAAACCAATTGCTGTCCGTTAGTCTCGCTAAAACTCAAAAACGGCTCCACAGATTTTGATGATATCTTTTGTGTGTGTTTGAAAGGATCCCTAAATACGTTACATTTGCGTGGCGCTGTTGTCCAGGTCCAGAAGTCGCCCGTGCGAAGCCGGGGCGGATTGCTAGTAAACATAAACAATCAATATTCTCTAGAATAATCACAGTGTTGCTATATGTCCAAGAACAATATTTGCTAACTCTTTATTATATCATGTAGTTTTGCCCTCTCTGGGTTTGTAAATTAGTTTTACTTATATGTAAAAACTTAGATACATAGCCAGGACTAAGGACTCATCTGTTACGCAGACAGAAAAGCTGCGATTTAATTATTAGTATTTAGGTTTCTAGTGTATATATACCTGCCATGGACCAAGTTATACGTGGTAGAGCCATGCTGCAGCTATATTAGTAGTATAGTTGTAGCACGAATGGGTCGGCTCGACCGGGGAAGGACCACGCTCTCGCAGAACACCAGCGTAAAATAGCAGCTCAACGCTGCTGTGTTTCGCTTGGTGAGTGCAGGTGGCCGGAGGCCCTTTTACTGGAAATGAGGCATTCCATCCAGTGGCGTAGCGTGCCTTCGAGGGGCCCTGTATCAAAATTTGTTGGGGGGCCCCAATGAAGAGTAAAGATTTCATAAAAGGAACAAAAACGCTTGCATTGAATTCAAATTATTATATATTGATTTTAAGTTATTCATCATCATCGTTACAGCCCTTCATAAGTCCAAGGAATGAAAAAACGAATAAAGGAATAAAAAACATATACATAAAAATGGTCTTCAGTTCTCTATGTACACATAAATTATCGTCAATTATCACGACAACGGCAAAAGTACTAATTCCACTAGTTCATCATCATCATCATCATCATAACAGCCCTTCATAAGTCCATTAAAGAGCATAGGCCTCACCCAAGGAATGCCACAAAGCACGGTCCTGAACCACCTGCATCCATCGACTTCCTGCATGTCTTACCAGGTCGTCACTCCATATAGTGGGGGGACGCCCTACACTTCATCCGCCGGTACGAGGCCGCCACTCGAGAACCTTTTTCCCTATCGGTTGCCGGTTCTTCGAGCTATATGTCCGGCCCATGGCCACTTCAGCTTACTAATTCGTTGGGCCATGTCGGTGACTCTGGTTCTACTGCGCATATCCTCATTTCTAAGTTTATCACGCAGAGAAACTCCGAGCATAGCCCTCTCCATAGCTCGCTGAGCAACCTTGAGCTTCCTCATCCGGCCAGCAGTGAAGGACCACGTCTCAGTTCCGTATGTCATCACTGGCAACACGCACTGGTTGCACAATTTCGTTTTCAAGTTTTGAGGTATACCTGACTAGAAGATGTGCCGTTATTTCCCGAACGCTACCCAGTCGAGTCGAATCCCTCGATTGACCTCTCGGTCGAAGTTGGACTTACTTAGTCGGACTATTTGTCCCAGGTAAACATAAACGTCAACAACTTCGAGCTTAGAGCTACCAACAACTACCGACATAGGTGTGACATGGACATTAAACATGATCTTTGTTTTGTCCATGTTCATCTTAAGACCTATCCGTTGGGAAAAACTATTGAGGTCATTAAGCATAGTGCTTAGGTCCTCCAGCGATTCTGCCATAAGGACTATATCGTCGGCAAATCGAAGGTGAGTGATGTACTCGCCATTGATGTTAACACCGTATCCTTACCAGTCCAGAAGCTTGAAAACGTCTTCCAATGCAGCGGTGAAGAGTATCGGGGATATAACGTCACCCTGTCTTGCACCTCTCTGCAATTGGATAGGTTTCGTACTCTGGTTCTGTACTCGGATAGCCATCGTAGCCCTACTGTACAAGCACTTCAGCACTTCGATATACCGACAGTCAACTTGGCATCGCTGAAGGGACTGCAGCACCGCCCGAATTTCGACGTAATTTTGATTGAAAGTCTTTGGGCTTTCTCATAGTCCACATACGCCAGAAATAGTGGTAAATTGTACTCCTCGGACTTCTGTACAATTTGCCGAAGGGTATGTATGTGGTATATGGTGCTAAAGCCTTTTTGGAAACCGGCTTGTTCGGGAGTAATGACTCTCGAAAACAGCATGTAGACGCGGCTCAAAAGGGAACTCGGTCTGTAGTTCTTCAAGAGAGCGTTGTCACCTTTCCGGAGTAGTGCCACCATGGAGGACGGAATTAAAGAGCTTCTGAAGGACATCAAGTATCGGTTTTCCACCCGCTTTCAGAAGCTCCACTGTAATTCCATCCAGCCTGGGATCTTGCCGTTTTTAAGATGCTGGAGAGCCATTCTAATCTCGCTCAGACTGACGTCCGAGATATCATCGGAATAGTGTCGGATAAGACTCGCTCTTGGATCGTTACTCACACTTACGTGTGGCTCCAACGATGATGTGTACAGCTGCCAATAGAACCTCTCAATCTCACTCAAAACCTCAGGTGTCCCGGAAACGACGCTGCCATACTCGGTCTTCAGCTTCGACAGTTGGCTCTTTCTGGCAGACAGATCTCTTGCAAAGACTTGGGAGCCCTGGTTCTGCTCGATCTTTTCTTTAATACGAGCAGAATTAAAGTTGCACAAGTCCCGCCGCATGCATTTGGAGATCTGTATGTTCAGTTGCCTGTACGCTGTCAAATCTACTGAAGACTGCAGCTATATACCCCGTCTAAAAGCCATTGAGATTAGAGTGTGATCGGAGACTTTTTGTTTCTTCTGCGGCGGGTCTTGCAAAACTTAGCTCAGACCGCATGGACAGTTTCCACGAGCTTGTCATTCATATCGTCCATTGTATTGCAATCTTCTAGGCACTGAAAACGGTTTCGTAGCTCGAGCTGAAAGGTTTCTGGACTTTGGATTAGAGCACGAGAAGGACGGAGCGTTGACTTCATTAGACGTGACTTCTCCAACTTAACGTTTAGGTTCAGTGTGCCTCTCACCATTCGGTGATCGCTGCCGGTTTTCACCCTCGCGATCACTGAGACATCACTGAATAGTTGTCGTCTGGTCGTCATAATAAAGTTAATCTCATTTTTTGTCGAACCGTCGTGGCTCGACCAGGTCCACTTCCTGTGGGGCCGCTTCTGGAAGAAAGAGTTCATCATAAAGAGTCCTTCTTTCTCCATGAAGTTCGCCAGCTGCTGGCCCTTTGGGTTCCGTTGCCCTATTCCGAATTTCCCTACTTTCAGCTCACCGTTCTCTCTTGTGCCTAGTTTTGCGTTGAAGTCTCCCATTAACACCGTATAGTGGGTTTTGGAGGAATGCATTGTTCTAGAGATATCCTCATACATTTCTTCCACCTCCTCATCGGCGTGTACCGAGGTTGATGCGTAAACCTGTATAACCTTCAGCGATTACCGTTCGGTGATTCTGAGTATAAGGTCCGCAACCCTCGTCGACACACTCCCAATCTTTACAACGTTGTTAACGAGAGACTTGTGGACGATAAATCCGACACCTCCTTGGGACAGATGGTCGCCCTCCTGGTGATAGAACAAATTGCCGGATTCGAGGATTACCGTGACCTCCCCCTCTCTTCAGACTTCGGATAATCCTATGACATTCCAGTGCAACTTGTCTATCTCTTCTTCTAGCTCCAGGACCTTCTCGTCAGTCCTCAGGGTGCGTGCGTTATAAGTTGCCATGTCGAGTCGTCGTAGGTGGCAACAGAACCTCCACCGGAGACTCTTAGCACCCCCTGCCTCGCTGTTACCATGGTCGCCACCTTAGCCAGGAATAGCGGGGCTGCCGGGGACTGGGGGCCATCTCTTCGTTACTTTCATGGGGGTATATTGCCATAGTTGCCACGCTTGGCGAGCGGGTTGGCAAGCGCAGTTTTTTTATTGTTGTTTTGCTGTTATCAGAAAGATGCTGCTGCCCATCCTCTGCCTCAGTTTCCGTCTGTCGCCTTTTACGACACCCACGGGAAGATATGGGGTTGTGAGTATTCTTACCCGCCACTACACGGGCTTATGAGTTATTACTTACAATAAATACTCCTAGGAACTAAGCTAGCCAAACAATTTAATTTTCGTGCCTTTTGTTCGGCGAACATAGCTGAAGACGATTTCAGTTTTACTAAATTCTTTACTTCTTTAGAGAATAGTGATAGCCTTTCCTGTCCCATTAGAAGTCCTTGGAGTTTTTGCTTACACACGTTGGGGGCCCCTGTAGCCCGGGGGCCCCGTATCATTGATACGGCTGATACGGCGGTAGCTACGCCCCTGATTCCATCCTAGTCCTCACGGGTGAAAACGTATCTGGATTTGGATTTTTAATAGAAGATATATGTAGATGTCTATGGGCCGCAGCAACCACTTACCATCAGGTGGACTGTGTGCTCGTTTTTCACCCTTATCATATATATATAAATAACAAAACGTGATTAATTGGGCGTTATTATTTATTATTATTTATATATTATTATTATTATTGAAATATTTAAATTGACCGGGTATTTAGGAATAAATCCCGTTACTTATTGGGCAGACTAATAAAAAGAGGAAAGTCTATTCATACGATAATCGAACGATTTTTTTTATTTGTACGATTAACTATGATTTATTTATTTTTATTCGTCCGATATCTTTGAAATAAAAAAAAGATAATAAGACACTTTGATAAAAAATTAAATAGTCCGATACTTACACGTATTAGGGTATTTTCGTTTAATAAAATGTTACACTAATCTTGCAATATCAGTGACAGTAGGTTAAGGTGCGGCTGGGGTGGCCCTTGGGCCACTCTAAAGCCGCGTGCATTATAATGATATAACCGTTAACTATAAATAAATTAAAATATGATATTGAAGAATTGCACTTTTTAATTGTAAAATTATCGGACATTTAAAGAATTTTTCTAATAAATCGACATCCCCCGCTATGAAATCTGATAAATATTTCATTTATATCCATTGAGTTATATGTATTACGTACTAGAGAAGCCATTCCAAACAAAAATTGTGTCCTACTCTATGTCTTCGCGCATGCGCGGTAGTAGTAGTCGCGCATGAGCGAAGACTTTAATTTGATATAAAATAAGATATTGATATAAAATAAATATAAGAATTTATTATAAAATATCTTCATTTAATCTAAACCAACATATTTCTAACTAAAATGTAATAATAATTATTTTATGGAATAAACAAATCGTCAATTTACACAATATTTAGTTTGTATGGACTGTCCCTGCACTACAGTTCAGTTGAACATAGTCAATGTTCGGAATGGCTTCTCTAGTACGTAGTACATATAACTCAATGTTTATATCTAATTGGCGCCAGCCTGGTAGCAGAAAAAGTAGTGGATTCCCTCATTGCCACATTCGGCCAGGTCAGAAGGTCATTTCTTATATTTTTAAAAGCTTATGCCAGGCTCTAAAAATAAAATTCTTGCAGACTCTTTGCAGTTTTTGTTGAACTACCTACTATGTTTAGTAGGCGAATTTGCGGCTTCATTGTCAGAAATTTCGTACTTTCAGAGTATATCTGATATATTCATTATTAAATTATAGCATTCATTACGAGCATGCCTATATGTCTTGAATCACGACAAATAAAAAATAAAAACAAGTAATACATTTTTAACGATCATTAGTAGTCTCGCGGTCGTGAGTAAAAAGGTGTATTTAGTTAAGTTATAAATTATTATGAATGACAATGCACTTTAGTATCACAATCGTGTCGACGAGTCCATGAAGTTTTGTTTAACGATGTAAGTTATTATGTTTTATTTTGTCTGCCCGTAAGTCGTATGTCTAATACTGGACATTAGCCTCTCCTATAGATTTACTATGGCGCCATACCACGCTTGGAAATTGTATTTTGCGACCGCAGCTTGACAGCAGGGGCGTAGCTACCGCCGTATCAGCCGTATCAATGATACGGGGCCCCCGGGCTACAGGGGCCCCCAACGTGTGTAAGCAAAAACTCCAAGGACTTCTAATGGGACAGGAAAGGCTATCACTATTCTCTAAAGAAGTAAAGAATTTAGTAAAACTGAAATCGTCTTCAGCTATGTTCGCCGAACAAAAGGCACGAAAATTAAATTGTTTGGCTAGCTTAGTTCCTAGGAGTATTTATTGTAAGTAATAACTCATAAGCCCGTGTAGTGGCGGGTAAGAATACTCACAACCCCATATCTTCCCGTGGGTGTCGTAAAAGGCGACAGACGGAAACTGAGGCAGAGGATGGGCAGCAGCATCTTTCTGATAACAGCAAAACAACAATAAAAAAACTGCGCTTGCCAACCCGCTCGCCAAGCGTGGCAACTATGGCAATATACCCCCATGAAAGTAACGAAGAGATGGCCCCCAGTCCCCGGCAGCCCCGCTATTCCTGGCTAAGGTGGCGACCATGGTAACAGCGAGGCAGGGGGTGCTAAGAGTCTCCGGTGGAGGTTCTGTTGCCACCTACGACGACTCGACATGGCAACTTATAACGCACGCACCCTGAGGACTGACGAGAAGGTCCTGGAGCTAGAAGAAGAGATAGACAAGTTGCACTGGAATGTCATAGGATTATCCGAAGTCTGAAGAGAGGGGGAGGTCACGGTAATCCTCGAATCCGGCAATTTGTTCTATCACCAGGAGGGCGACCATCTGTCCCAAGGAGGTGTCGGATTTATCGTCCACAAGTCTCTCGTTAACAACGTTGTAAAGATTGGGAGTGTGTCGACGAGGGTTGCGGACCTTATACTCAGAATCACCGAACGGTAATCGCTGAAGGTTATACAGGTTTACGCATCAACCTCGGTACACGCCGATGAGGAGGTGGAAGAAATGTATGAGGATATCTCTAGAACAATGCATTCCTCCAAAACCCACTATACGGTGTTAATGGGAGACTTCAACGCAAAACTAGGCACAAGAGAGAACGGTGAGCTGAAAGTAGGGAAATTCGGAATAGGGCAACGGAACCCAAAGGGCCAGCAGCTGGCGAACTTCATGGAGAAAGAAGGACTCTTTATGATGAACTCTTTCTTCCAGAAGCGGCCCCACAGGAAGTGGACCTGGTCGAGCCACGACGGTTCGACAAAAAATGAGATTAACTTTATTATGACGACCAGACGACAACTATTCAGTGATGTCTCAGTGATCGCGAGGGTGAAAACCGGCAGCGATCACCGAATGGTGAGAGGCACACTGAACCTAAACGTTAAGTTGGAGAAGTCACGTCTAATGAAGTCAACGCTCCGTCCTTCTCGTGCTCTAATCCAAAGTCCAGAAACCTTTCAGCTCGAGCTACGAAACCGTTTTCAGTGCCTAGAAGATTGCAATACAATGGACGATATGAATGACAAGCTCGTGGAAACTGTCCATGCGGTCTGAGCTAAGTTTTGCAAGACCCGCCGCAGAAGAAACAAAAAGTCTCCGATCACACTCTAATCTCAATGGCTTTTAGACGGGGTATATAGCTGCAGTCTTCAGTAGATTTGACAGCGTACAGGCAACTGAACATACAGATCTCCAAATGCATGCGGCGGGACTTGTGCAACTTTAATTCTGCTCGTATTAAAGAAAAGATCGAGCAGAACCAGGGCTCCCAAGTCTTTGCAAGAGATCTGTCTGCCAGAAAGAGCCAACTGTCGAAGCTGAAGACCGAGTATGGCAGCGTCGTTTCCGGGACACCTGAGGTTTTGAGTGAGATTGAGAGGTTCTATTGGCAGCTGTACACATCATCGTTGGAGCCACACGTAAGTGTGAGTAACGATCCAAGAGCGAGTCTTATCCGACACTATTCCGATGATATCTCGGACGTCAGTCTGAGCGAGATTAGAATGGCTCTCCAGCATCTTAAAAACGGCAAGATCCCAGGCTGGATGGAATTACAGTGGAGCTTCTGAAAGCGGGTGGAAAACCGATACTTGATGTCCTTCAGAAGCTCTTTAATTCCGTCCTCCATGGTGGCACTACTCCGGAAAGGTGACAACGCTCTCTTGAAGAACTACAGACCGAGTTCCCTTTTGAGCCGCGTCTACATGCTGTTTTCGAGAGTCATTACTCCCGAACAAGCCGGTTTCCAAAAAGGCTTTAGCACCATATACCACATACATACCCTTCGGCAAATTGTACAGAAGTCCGAGGAGTACAATTTACCACTATTTCTGGCGTATGTGGACTATGAGAAAGCCCAAAGACTTTCAATCAAAATTACGTCGAAATTCGGGCGGTGCTGCAGTCCCTTCAGCGATGCCAAGTTGACTGTCGGTATATCGAAGTGCTGAAGTGCTTGTACAGTAGGGCTACGATGGCTATCCGAGTACAGAACCAGAGTACGAAACCTATCCAATTGCAGAGAGGTGCAAGACAGGGTGACGTTATATCCCCGATACTCTTCACCGCTGCATTGGAAGACGTTTTCAAGCTTCTGGACTGGTAAGGATACGGTGTTAACATCAATGGCGAGTACATCACTCACCTTCGATTTGCCGACGATATAGTCCTTATGGCAGAATCGCTGGAGGACCTAAGCACTATGCTTAATGACCTCAATAGTTTTTCCCAACGGATAGGTCTTAAGATGAACATGGACAAAACAAAGATCATGTTTAATGTCCATGTCACACCTATGTCGGTAGTTGTTGGTAGCTCTAAGCTCGAAGTTGTTGACGTTTATGTTTACCTGGGACAAATAGTCCGACTAAGTAAGTCCAACTTCGACCGAGAGGTCAATCGAGGGATTCGACTCGACTGGGTAGCGTTCGGGAAATAACGGCACATCTTCTAGTCAGGTATACCTCAAAACTTGAAAACGAAATTGTGCAACCAGTGCGTGTTGCCAGTGATGACATACGGAACTGAGACGTGGTCCTTCACTGCTGGCCGGATGAGGAAGCTCAAGGTTGCTCAGCGAGCTATGGAGAGGGCTATGCTCGGAGTTTCTCTGCGTGATAAACTTAGAAATGAGGATATGCGCAGTAGAACCAGAGTCACCGACATGGCCCAACGAATTAGTAAGCTGAAGTGGCCATGGGCCGGACATATAGCTCGAAGAACCGGCAACCGATAGGGAAAAAGGTTCTCGAGTGGCGGCCTCGTACCGGCGGATGAAGTGTAGGGCGTCCCCCCACTATATGGAGTGACGACCTGGTAAGACATGCAGGAAGTCGATGGATGCAGGTGGTTCAGGACCGTGCTTTGTGGCATTCCTTGGGTGAGGCCTATGCTCTTTAATGGACTTATGAAGGGCTGTTATGATGATGATGATGATGATGAACTAGTGGAATTAGTACTTTTGCCGTTGTCGTGATAATTGACGATAATTTATGTGTACATAGAGAACTGAAGACCATTTTTATGTATATGTTTTTTATTCCTTTATTCGTTTTTTCATTCCTTGGACTTATGAAGGGCTGTAACGATGATGATGAATAACTTAAAATCAATATATAATAATTTGAATTCAATGCAAGCGTTTTTGTTCCTTTTATGAAATCTTTACTCTTCATTGGGGCCCCCCAACAAATTTTGATACAGGGCCCCTCGAAGGCACGCTACGCCACTGCTTGACAGCCTGGATATTTAACTTTAAAATAAAAAATACATTACTTTGTTCTCGAATCTTCTAAATCTCTGCATTCATAATCTTTTGTTAGCTCTGTTATTATCTATATTGAGTAAAGGACCGAGAATGTGCATATAAACAAATCCGCATAATAGCAATTAACATTTTGTTACTTGGATTAAAAAACAACATTTTTATTAAGCTTGTCGTCATGCTTCTATATAATAATTATTAAATGTTATTATGTGTCCTCCAACATCTTATAACTTTGTGGTGTTTGCAGGTGAAAAAGTTTTGTAATTCCGTCTTATTACGCATGTGCATTAAGAAGAGTAAATTAAAACAATCCATCTTTGTAAGACTGGTTCTCATTATCATCACACACCATTACACTGCACAAGTCTACTGCTAAACACAGTCCAAAAATGCCACAAAATACGGTCCTTAGCTGCCTGCATCCATCGACTTCCTGCATGTCTTACTAGGTTGTCACTACATCTACTTGGGACTGCCCAACGAATGTTGCCTACAAATCGTGATAATTCCGTAGGGATTTAAAGTAGTTTCCTATTTAGGGTTCCGTACACAAAGCGTGACCAACGGGACCCTATTACTAGGCCTCCGCTCTCCGTCCGTCCGTCCGTCCGTCCGTCCATCCCTCTGTCTGTCAGCGGGCTATATCTCATGATCCGTAATAGGTAGACAGTTGAAATTTTCACAGATTGTGTATTTCTGTTGCCACTATAACAACAAATAATAAAAATAAATTATAAATTAAAAGGGGCTCTACTAGAAAGAAACGTGTAATACGATGGCATGGAACCCTTCATGCGCGAGTCCAACTCGCACTTGGCCGGTTATTAGTATTTAGTTACGGTATTATTAATATAATATAAATGCAGCGTTGGTAAAACATATTGGCATACAACATTACTGGTTTGGAACCTTCATAAGCTACAAATTTAAAAAATATTTCCTAGACGCTTAAATATAAAGCAAAAATAATTTGCAATAATAAATAAACTTACCATTCCCGTTCATATTTTGTTCTCCAGACACCTTCTCAATTTGAATTTCTAATCCGTGAATCTCCTCAGTCGGACTTCCTGCTGGATCAACTATATTCTCGATATCGATAACATGCACTTCACTATCGCGCGTGTCACTAGCGTCTTGCGAGTTCGACGTTGGCATTGTAACTACGACTGTGCGCGTCCTTTAATAAACAAACTATTCAATGTCAAGTTCGTGTTCTGAAGTTCGTATGGTATAATACATCTAATGTTTTTTGCAACCGTTCGTTCAGACAACAAGTTATTAAAGTTACGAATGACGTTAGTTACCTGTTCTTTATTTTAAACATTTATCCAAGGATTTTAATACTCGTTGTTTACAATAAATTTTAGGTTTAATTATTATTTATGATTACACAATTTTCCTTTATACTAAAATGTTATTTGTAAGTGTATTTATAAGTTTTAAGTTTAATAATTTATGATTACACAATTTTCTTTTATACTAAAATGTTGTTTGTATAAGTGTATTTATAAGTTTGTTTATATGAGGAAACCTCTGGAACTTCTGAATATCTTATGCAAAATTATTTCTCCAATATAATAATTACAGATATCTCATGTCATTCTATTCCCGAGTGATAAAGACTGTGCTTTATCGTAATAAATAGAGTAATGAAATTAGCATATTTATAAAGTCGAAGAATCGGTTGGCGGGCTGCTTCCATTGAGGTAATATGTTACTACGAGTAACATATTACCTCAATGGCTGCTTCATCGACTTCCGGTGACCGAACAGTTTGATATAATTGTTTTTATACGTGGTAGAGCCATGCTGCAGCTATATTGGTAGTATAATTGTAGCACGAATGGGTCGCTTGGACCGGGGATGGACCACGCTATCACAGAATACCAACATAAAATGGCAGCTTAACACTGCTGTGTTTCATATGGTGAGTGTAGAGAACCGGAGACCTTTTTTACTGGAAAAGAGGCGTTCCATCTTAGTCCTCAGGGCTGACAATGCATCTGTATTGTGATTCGCAAACGAGGACAGATGTAGATGTCTATGGGCGACAGCAACCACTTACAATCCAGGTGGACTCGTTTGTCACCCTATCCTATAAAAAAAATATAAATGAAGATAATATTGTTTGTAAGCCAACAGTTTATTTACTTATGTGCCAACAGTCCGACTGTTACTGACTTACGGACTTAAATTTACTATCAAGAGAAAACCTTTGCTACTTGAACGTCACGCAAGGCAATCGCGTGAATCGGCTAGTGATATTTAATTATCTAGATATTAGTATAATGTTGTTTACGCACTTCATAAGTATTTTCTGTTCCATACATCAGGTGATGATATAGATAATTTGCAACACATTCATAAATTACATGCAGCGATGGTAATTTTGTTTTTTTAACCGTCTTCAAAGAAGAGGAGGTACTCAATTCGACTGTATGTTGTTTTGTGTGTTACCTCATAACATTTTTCTGGGTGAACCAATTTCAATGATTTTTGTTTGAAAGCTGGTGCTTCTCATGTGGTGCCATATGAATTTGATCAAGGTCTGACCAGTAGTTTTTGAGTTATTCTTAATAATTATTGAAGTCCGTTGCACAAAATTTTTAATTTTACCACTTGTACGTATTATAAGCCAGTGCTTGACCACAATCCCACTTGTGATGATAAATGTAGATGTCTATGGGCCACATTACCCACTCCATCAGGTGGACTCTTATTCAATAAAAAAAATCCAATCTAAGCAGGCAAAGAGTGTTTAGAATATAAAATTTAATATGGCCAGACCATAATTAAATTAACCAAATTTAAAGAAAATTAAGTTAAGAACGGGAATACACATATCAAAATAATTTAAAATTAAAAATTTTGTACAGCCGACTTCAATATAAGCGACTTCAATACAGGTTATTTAAGAATAACTCAATAACCATTGGTCTGACCTTGATCAAATTCATATGGGACCACACGAGAACTATCAGCTTTCATATAAAAAAAGAATCATCGAAATCGGTTTGCCCAGTACAAAGTTATGAGGTAACACACATAAAAAAAAAGCAAAAAAAAAAAAACATACACTCGAATTGAGTACCGTCTCCTTTTTGGAAGTCGGCAGATAATAACATGCCGCCCCGCAGTAGGTACTCGCAAGCGCAAATAAAGTACATAGCCTAGGTCTTAACAGGTGATGAATCTCTAGAGCACAGTATAAGTATATAGCTAGAGTCTAGATGGTAAATCGCACTGTCTTAGCGTAAAAAGCCTAAAAAAACACTCTTGCCTTGAAAGCGCCCAGATTATATTGTATTGTTATATTATATTGTATTGTATTAAATGAAAAATAATCATTAAATACTGTTTACAATTGCTGAAGATATCGCGCAACAACATACTTGCAAGGTTTGAAGTAAATAGAACTGAGAATTTTTCTGCCGACTTTCAAAAAGGAGACGGTACTCAATTCGAGTATATGTTTTTTTTTATGTGTGTTACCTCATAACTTTGTACTGGGTGAACCGATCTCGATGATTCTTTCTTTATATGAAAGCTGATAGTTCTCGTGTGGTCCCGTATGAATTTGATCAAGGTCAGACCAATGGTTATTGAGTTATTCTTAAATAACTTATATTGAAGTCGCTTATATTGAGGTCGGATGTACAAAATTTTTAATTTTAAATTATAGTCGGTGTAATTCCGTCTTAACCCGCCAGTGCCCTCGCGAGTCGATTCGGCGTATTTCCTTATGCAAAAAAGATAATTTCTCGTATAATTAATAGAATCACGCGTTTTTTGCGGTAATCCATTAAATTAAAGTTGGTAAAAATTTCTTTGGCTTTATTCACACAATGAAATATAATTTAAAATTAAAAATTTTGTACAGTTCAATATAAGTTATTTAAGAATAACTCAAAAACTATTAGTCTGACCTTGATCAAATTCATACGGGACCACACGAGAACTGTCAGCTTTCATATGAAAAAAAAAATCATCGAAATCGGTTCACCCAGTACAAAGTTATGACGTAACCCACATAAAAAAAACATACAGTCGAATTGTGTACCGTCTCCTTTTTGGAAGTCGTCAGAAAATGACGTGTCTTACTTGTTAGAAGAGCACCTCCCGCCCACCCTCAACTGCGTGCATCCCAGCTTCACTAGTCTTAGCGGTCAGCCACCGCAGAGTCTACTACACCTGAGGATGCCTCGTGTAGAGGCGAAACACGTGTCGTATTATTCATCGTATCATTCGTCGGTGGTGTGTCTTTCCTAGTGTAATGGTGGTGGGAGTCTGTGGTACTGGGATTAGTGGTTGCGGGTAAAGTGCACGTAATTGAGGGAGGACGGGAGGTGCTCGTCAATTTAGGTAAGGCAAACGATTTTATTTTATTGAGTGAATACTGGAAAAGTAACTTTAAGTTTTCTTTTTAAAATAAAACAATTTAAAACCAAATTATCAAAGAATTAGGATAAAAGGAAACAGATAAGCATTTGTTAATAAATGCGCTCACTTATTGGTCTCTTTATTATGCAAGTTGCCATGATTTGGTCACATACGGACCCATGAAAAACCGGTACGAGGTGGCCAAAATTTAATTTATAATAATAATAATAATATCATTTATTCGCTAAACATGGTACATTAAGGATGACAAATAGTTTAATTTTTTTTTATTGTGGTTTATAAACATTTTCATCTGGTTGAGCTGCATAAATATACAAAAGAAAATAATAAATATACATTAAATATAGTAAAAGCGTATAAATAAAAAATACATAAATAAATAAAAACCCAACCAGATGGAAGCACTCGGCTGGGGTGTCCAAACGGCCAAGGTTAGGGCGAAAGGGAAAGAAACCGGCGGACGTTGCGGGCGGTTTCGAGGAGCGATTAATATATAGTAGAGAAGCATTCCGCCTTAGTCCTCGGTGAGTTTTGCAATCAAACGTGACGAGTTTTGCAATAAAAATAATAATTATGCTTATATATATATATTTTATATATATTTTATGATATTAGAATTAAAGGCGACCCGACAACTACAGAGTGATACATTGATAAAGAACACCCTTCTTTTGGGCAATAAGATGGCGCTAAAATTACAATCGATAACAACCCATAGGGGCAGCGACAGAGCTTTGAGTGAATTGATAACAGAAAAAGTTGAAAAGAAAGTGTAGTTTATAGTTTAATTATGTTATATTGTTATAATAGTTTATAGTTTAATTATGTTATATAGTCATGTAACTGCTGCAATGTGTTGCCTTGGCCGGGTAAGGACCACGCTCGCACAGGAGTCACGTTGCAGCTATATTATGGTTGTAGCACGAATTGGTCAGCTCGACCTGTGAAGGACCACGCTCGTACAGATTACTAGCGTTAAATAACATCTTAATACTGCAGTGTTTCGTATGGTGAGTGTAGTTGAGTGTAGAGAACCGGAGACCCTTTTTACTGGTAACGAGGCATTCCATCTTAGTCCTCAGGGGTGATAACGGATCTACATTGTGATTCTTAACAGAGGATAAATGTAGATGTCTATGGCCACAGCATCAACTTACCATCAGGTGGACTGTGTGCTCGTTTGTCAGCCTTATCGTATAAAAAATAACACTAGCACGAAATAGCAGTCTAATGTTCTGCTTCGTGAATATCGCTGCGTTTTGTACGGTGAGAAATGAAAACCGGAAACCTTTAACTGTAACCAGGCATTTAATCTTAGTTCTCAGGATCTACGCATCTGCATTTTAATTCTTAACGATTATAGACGCAGATAGTTTTGGGCTACAGTGTCCACTTATATTTGTCCCCCTTACTTATTCATTCATTTATTCATTACAACCTTTCAAATGTTCACTTCTTAACAAAGGACTTTTCCATAGACAGCTTTATATATATCTGTCATATTTGCAACACTTGACAAGCGGGTCGGCAACAGATTGTATATTATAAAAAAAATATTACTAACGGAAATTATAACCGGAAAATTATTCTATTTAGTCTAGGAACTTATTTAATTCGGAATAATTACATAAACCAGCGGAGTAGTTACACAATTAAACGTCGGTAGTAATCTACATTACGAGTACGTGTACTAGACTATTATAAGTTAACCATTATATAACTAATCTGTCCAGTTATAAGCTTATGATGCTACCTCTTTAATATAATAAGGATGATAAACGCGCACACAATCCACCTGATCTATCCTCGATAGGAATCAAAATGCAGACGCGTTATGTAACCCCTGAGAATCAAGATTGAATATCTTGTTTCCAGTTAATATGGTCTCTGGTTTTTTACTCTCATCGTATGATATGCAGCGGCATGACCCTGCTATTTCGCATTGATATCCTGTAAGAGCGTGGTTCTTTTCCGGTCGAGTTGATCCATTCGTGCTACAACGATAATATGTCTGCAGCATGGCCCCTCCACGTATACTTGCATTGCATCTATTTAATTAAATAGGCTTGTTATATTTAATACATTGTGTATCCTACTGAGTGGCGATTGAGAAATGAGAAACAGCCTGCCCAATCAATCAGTGGCGTAGGATGCGTTTCTGTCACCTAGAGTTATTAGAACCGTGAAACGTCCCTACCATAAGTATCGTTAAAAATATACATATAACATAATAAAAATCTGCTACTTAAAGGCGGCTCTTACAGTTTGATAAAGAAAGAAGAAAATATAGCGAAGAGTACTCTTACGAGCTTGGGGTTCGAGACAATTAAAAACTGCGGCGTGAATTACCCAAATTGACACTTGAATTACAGCACACTAATTACTACTTAAAAACACTAATAACAAAACACAATTGTACCACTGATCACTTTAGTTCGCAGTTGGATCGCTTCGAAGTATTCGCTTGTATCGCCAACTCAACACTGACCCCAGTTGCGGTCTATACCGGGCTTATATAGGGCCTCACATGGTTCCAGAACCTTATACTGTAGAAATTTAGATCTAGAATGTTCGAGTACGTACCGGTCCCTATTTACTAGGTGTCGATAGTTCAAGAAAGTTCTTCCATGGAAATTTCTAGAAGGATCTTGACTCTCCTAGTTCTGCTACTTCATACTAGAAGGCACTAGTGGTAACTAGTGTCGGCATGTACCAGGCATTAATGGTGGCGCGCAACACTGCCCCCTCTGAAGACATGCTCGTCCCGAGCATTATCGGCTCCATAATAACGCGCCAGCAAATCCACATGGATGATCTTAGGAGTACCTCTTGCACCATTTTGTATCCGGTAGGTTACGTCATTGCTCCTTGTCACAATCCGGTACTGTCCGTCCCATTTAGCTTGAAGCTTAACAGATTTCCCTTTGGTGCGAACTGGATTGTCCAACTACACTAGTGAACCTTCGTCGAACCATTTGTTATTAATTTTGCAGTCATACCGGGTTTTCTTCTTTTCAGAAATTTGCTGGCCCGATTGTCTGAAGTGCTCATAAATGTCATTAATTTTGTTTTGTAAGTCATTTGCATAATCGGTTATACTACGTGGGGCATCAGGTGGTATTCCGGTGACCAGGTCTGCAGGAAGCCGTAATTCTATTCCAAAGTTTGCAAAAGCTGGAGTCACTGATGTACTTTCATGAACAGCGCTTTAATATGACAACAAAAAACGGTTATATGGGCTTGTCCCAGTCTCGTTGTCGATTTTCCACAACTTTTGCTAGGTACCTCTCCAATGTTTGATTAAATCTATCATTAAATATACAATTCTACCATTCCATCACATTGTGAGTGGTAGGAAGTTGTTCTTGTTTTATGAGTACCCATAACTCTGCAAGTTTCCTGGAATATTTGTGATTCAAAATTCCTTCCTTGATCGCTGTGGATCGCTGAAGGTACTCCAAAACGACAGAAGATTCCATGAACTAATTTATCTGCAACTGTTGAAGCTTCTTGATTTGGAATGGCGAAGACTTCTGGCCACTTAGTGAAGTAATCCATCACAACCATGAAATACTTGTTACCACTTTCACTTTCCGAAAACGGCCCCGCAACGTCAATGGCTATCCTCTCCCATGGTGCACCAACATTGTACAATTTCGATTCGTCTCTACTACTAGCCTGAGGTTCATTTACAGCCACACAACTTGTACATTTGCGACACTAGTCCTCGACATCGTCACGAAAGTCGACCCAGTAAAACCGTTCTCGAATCTTCGGTAGAGTTCGTTTAATTCTCAGATGGCCTCCAGAACAACCATTATGGTACCGCTGTAGAAAATCCGGTACTTTAGCTTTAGGGACAACCATATGCAAATGACAGCTCTCTTCCCGACCATTTTCCCATTTACGGCACAGGACTTCATCCTGAATCAGCAAATTGTCCAATTGGGCTCAATAGCTTTTCGTGGTCGAACTCATCGCTGAGACGTCGCTCCCTTTGAGTTTAGGAGCACTGGCCTTCATCTATTTTAGAATCGGCTTGATGTCCGAATCTTCCTACTGTGCATGTTATAGGCTGTCCTTCCACTCATTGCTGAGCTGGTCTGTCCTGAGCATTCTGACAGATACCACTTCCTTACCCTCTTGCATAGTACAATGCTTGACTTTTCAGGACAAGGTCTTCTTGATAATGCATCTGCGTTGCCATGAGATTTCTTGCTGCGATGTTCGATCACAAAGTCATATTCTTGCAGTAGTTCAATCCATCTCGCAACTTGTCCTTCTGGATTTTTGAATTGCAGTAGCCATTTCAGTGCAGCATGGTCAGTTTACCTAACATTACCACATCACGCATCCCGTCTTGTGACACAATAGTTCCTTTCCGGCTTTGACAACGATTTGCTGAAGTACGCTATCACAACCTCTTGATCACGATTCCGTTGGGACAACACACCACCAAGTCCTATATCACTTGCGTCTGTATCAACTATAAATTCTTTGCCCGCATCAAGGTACCCCAAAATAGGTATTTTGCACAGACAGTCCTTGAGCTCCTGGAATGCGATGTCGCAACTTTCATCCCAGCAGGAATGTCGCTTCTCCTCGGTTAGCTTGTGCAGAGGTTTGGCTATATCTGCAAAGTTCTTTACAAATCGCCGATGAAAGGAGCACAATCCCAAAAATGCTCTAACCTGCGTCTTGTATTTTGGAACCGGCCAATCCTTGACAGCGGCAATTTTTTCTGAATCCATGTGGATACATTCTTCCGAGACTACATACCCCAAAAAGCTAACTTGCCGTTTGAATAGTGAACATTTATTCGGACTCAACTTGAGGTTGGCACTCTGGATCTTCATGAGCATGCGTTCCAGGTTTGAAGGTGTTACTCAAACGTACGGCCTACAATGATGATGTCATCCAAGTAGACCAGACAGGCATCTTCAATTAGCCCGGTAAGTACAAGCTCCATCAACCTTTCAACCATTGCTAGAGAATTGCACAATCCAAACGGCATAACTTTAAATTGCCACAGACCCTTTCCTGTCGAGAATGCAATGTTCTCCTTAGGGTTAATTTCAACCTGTCAGTAGCTACTTTTCAGGTCCAGTGTGCTAACCCACTTTACTCGTGTAACCATGTCCAGCGTGTCATCAATTCTTGGCAAGGGATAGCTGTCCTTCTTCGTAACGTCATTCAGACGGCGGTAGTCTACACAAAACCGCATGCTGCCGTCCTTCTTCTTTACCAGAATCACAGGTGAACACTATGGACTAGATGAAGTTTCAATAACACTATCCTTCACCATTCCCTCAGTCATGGTTTCCACTTCCTTTTCACGTGCTACCGGCAATCTTCTTGGCCGCTGACGGATAGGCAATTCTCCTCCTGTGTTTATTTTATGTTGAACTAAGCCAGTCTTTCCTATGTCAGCATCGTTTGACGAGAAAGCATCGGTGTACTTGAATAACAATTTCTTCGCCTTGACCATTTTATTGGGGGAGAGAACGCTGCAACAGTCTTCTAAAAGTGTGGTTACTCTCGTTTGTGCATCCTTGCTAGGGGTCCCAGTCGATAGATATTGGCACCGACGCAACCAATCCACTTCCTCACAAGTACCAACTAGTGTGCCTTTTTCTATAATCTGTTCCTGACTACAGAGTTTCAGGACACGTATTCCTGATATATCGGTGGTTCTAACCAAGTTTCGAACTACTTTCCATGGAAGGTCATTGTCTACCCTTTCCATGAGTACACAACGATGAGCTTGCTCGGGATTCAGAAGAAGACTAACCGGCACAATCGTTTCCGATCTCGGCGTCAGAACAATCTTCTTAAGGCTGTATACATTCCCTAGTAACGCCCCTTCCACGAATAGTTTCTCTTGTCCACATTTCAAAACACCTTGCTAAACGTCAATCTTACAACAATTCTTCCTCATAAAGTATATCAGCCATGATGACATTATGCAGGTAATTTACGTTACCTAGCTTCAACTCCATCTCCTCTCCACGGACAGTAGAGCGGTGGTGGCGGACCGGTGGCTGTCACCAAATTAATGCGATCTCGGTTGTATGAGGAGTCCCCAAGGAACTGACTTATAAGTTGGGAACTGACAACTGTGCGAGAGGCTCTAGTGTCTATAGTCAGTTTACACGGCGTTTCGTTGATCTCGCCCTTGATGATTAGGCTGTTCCCATCATTGTTTTGTGAGATCGAAATTCTTGGAGCTCCACAGTTCTGGCCTTTACTCGTTTCCCTGCTGCTGCTAGGAACCCTCTCAAGATCGATCACCTTCCCTTTCTACAGGTTTGCTTAGGGCAGCTGGATCGAAAATGACACCTTTCCCCACTGCCGTAGCACCTAGATCCGCACTAAAGGGCACAGCCCTGGGGCTCTACCCTTAATTGCGGTCGTGAACTGTAGCTGCTGCCACCTCCCTGACGCGATGGGAACGTTGATCCTGCCGCACGGTTTCCACCTCCAGTGCATGAACCAAGGCGTTCTTAAGCGTCTCGTGGTGCCCGAGCCTCACAGCTGCTCTGACTTCAAGGTTGCGGATGCCGTCGATGAATGTCTGCACCAGGTTTCCTTTAATGAGCGCAGGTACAGACGGGTATGCTTTTCGAACCAGCTTCTCCACCTCAAAGGCCCACTGCTGCAGGTTTTCGTTACTGTGTTGCACGCGATCTTTGAGCTGCGCTTGAAAAACGTATTCTAGGTGACCGTCGCTATATCTCGCCTCCAATGCCTCAAAGAGCTGCTCGTAAGTCACTTCCTTACCGCGAGCTTCCAGAACAGTTAAGGCCTGGTCGCGCAGGCCTAGGGTGAGAGCAGTCATGGTCTGACTTTATTTCTAGCCACTCGCCTTCACGTTAGTCTCAAATTGGATGTTGTAGGCCGACCAGGAAGAATTCCGGTCGAACGGCGGCACTTTGAATCCATGTAGCGAAGGTGTTGTAGCTACCACGGGAGCTGTAATTCCATTCCCAAGTTTGAGGTCATCCAGCGTTTTCTTCACGTCAGCCATCACGTTGTCAACTAGTTTGTTCACTTTGTTGATTCGGGTTTCAGCTTCCGACAGGCGGTTGTCATGTTGAGCAACCCTATCCTTCACGAAGGGCCGTCAGGAGGAGCATCTGCTCTTCCTTATCGCGTTTGAGCTGCTCTTCCGACCGACAGGCTTGGTCCTCCGGTCGGCGGGCATGTTCCTCCTGTCAGCGGGCGAGCCTGCTCCTGCAGAATCATCATTAGAGCACCTATGTCAGGTGTTGTAGAATCTGCAGTCAGCAGCTCCTGCATCTCCAATGCAGATGCAGGAGCTGCTGACGAGCCCTTCTCCGCGGTCGGCAGCTGACCCCGCGACGGCTGCGGCATTGCACCATTAAATCGTCTCTGGTGCGTCTCCTGCTGGCGTTGACTTCGGGTATGGATACCCTCCGTATCGTCCTTAGGTAAAATCGGCATGGTTTGATCCCACTTCTGACACCAATTATTACGAGCTTGGGGTTCGAGACAATTAAAAACTGCCAAGTGAATTATCAAAATTGACACTTTTATTACAGAACACTAATTGCAACTTAAAACCACACTAATAACAAAATACAATTGTACTACTGATCACTTTAGTTCGCAGTTTGAGTCGCTGCAAAGTATTCGCTTGTATCGCCAACTCAATACTGACCCCGGTAGCGGTCTATACTGGTCTTATATAGGGTCTCAGATAGTTCCAGAACCTTCTACTGTAGAAACATCTAGAATGCTCGAGTACATACCGGTCCCGATTGACTAGGTATCGATAGTTCTTCCATGGAGATTTCTAGGAGGATCTTGACGTTGATTTTATCGCCATGTACCAGGCATTAATGGTGGCGCGCAACAGTATTTATGCGAGGAAATGATATTTATTAAATTACTTTTTATTAACGATTTATAATATTGACGTGAACATAGGTGCTGTAAAACATCCGAAGTAAAAAGTTAAATTAAACACGATAAAATCCGTAAAATTAGTTACTTTTTCATTATTAAAGAAGTAAATCCGCCGGTGTTGATGTTGTGCAGGGACGGTGGTAGTCACTAACTATAAGATAAGCTGCATTTATTTTATATCTTAACATAGTATGTACCGGACATGCGATGTTAAGTTTAGAACAATAATACAAAAATAAGGCTAAACAATAACGCTACTAATTCGGCTTCTATATTCAACTTTTATATGATCTGCCCAAATCAGGTATTTTAAGATTTAGAACGGGTATCTGAAAAACTATTATAATCGCAACCATACCCTTAGCCGAACCGAACAGGGGAAATTTTTTTCATCATCATAATCATCATCATTTCAGCCAGTCCTAAGCCACCTGCATCGCCAGTTTGTTCATAAAATTGATAAATAAAAAAAAAATAGTTATTTATTACGTTAATATTTAATTTAATTGGCTTAATTAAAGTATCCATGAAAAACTACGGAATTTACGGTGAATGGATATTTGCGGAGCAGAAATGATCGCAAGCGATATTAAAATGTTATATTTAAATTACTATTTACTACACAAAAAAAGAAGATATATTACTAACTACTACTATAATTCTAACCACAAGGTTAACATAGCCATATTATTTCCGTATAGCGCAAGCAAGTATGTTTTACAATTTACAAGGTCTTAGTGAATAGGTAGTAATAGCAAATTTTCGTTTGGTTATTTCGCTTTTTGGTTTATCTGATCTAACACACTGTACACGCATACGCACTAGATATAAGCGCCGAAAGCCAATTCCACGGCGGCGGCGTGGCCTCAAAATTTCCTCGGTGGCGGCGGCATCGCGACGGCGTGGCCTTAGATATTTTTTTAAAAGGAAAAAATTTCTTAAAAAAAACTTATAGGAAATCATTTTGTTGTTACCAAACACAGCTTTATATTTTTTAATAAAGCTCTGGGGAGCCCCAGCCCATAGATGGGAACAGTATACCATGTGAGGCCGAACCTGCGCCTTGTAAAGTGGCAGGCGGAGTGCCGGCATGAAATACTGTCCCGCTCTGCTGAACGCGCCAAGCTTTTTAGATTCCAATTTGGCCTTCTCTTCCAAGTGGACACGAAATTGCACATCACTCGATATGTAGACGCCGAGGATTCCGATACTGGCTGAGGCAACAAGGGGAGTGCTTTGAAACTGAGGAAATGCTTCGATCTGCAAGAAATCTGGTGATCCAATTGTACAATTTCTTGGGAAGCCCATAAGAAGGGAGCTTCGAAAGAAGCGCTTTGTGCCAAACCCGATCAAAGGCCTTCGCAATATCTAAACTAACGGCCAATGCCTCTCCCTTTGACTCTACTGAGTCTTTCTACTGAGAGGCATTAGGCACAGGTAGTAACCTCCGTCCATCTATAAGTCAAGTAAACCACAAGATCACCAATTGATCGATTCCAACGAAAACCGTATTGGCGGTCATTAATCGGCTGGTGATCCTCAAGGTACCCGCATGATCTGGCAGTTAATAATGGATTCCATTATTATGGAGAACAAGGAGTTGATGGCGATAGGCTTGTACTTAGACGGGTCTGAGCGGTCGCCTTTTTAAGGGATCGGGTGGACGAAAGTCGTCTTCCGTGAAATCGAGACTACGCTAGGGAGTAGGAGTACCGGAAAGGACGCGTTAGAACCGGTGCCAACTCCGGATCACACGTCATTAGCTCAATTGGAGGGATTTTCAGGCCCCTCCTCCAACTTGTGAATGTCCAGAGAGAGGAGTGCTTTTTGAACCGAGGGGTGTGTGAACTGCACATCCGATATGGAGCACTCACACCACGGGATGGTCGGCGGTGTGTTTCCCCGTCATTGTGAGTCGAGTTGGCCGCAAAGAAGAAAGAGCCTAGCAGATCGGCTTTCTCCTTTGCAGCATGGGCTAGTGAGTCGTCTTCCCTGTGCAGAGAAATGAAGAGATGGCTGACAGAAGTTTCCTTGGACAGCCTTGACGAGAGACCAGAATGCACGGGTTCTCGAAGGAAGGCGAACTAGTTTCTCGACAATTCTGTTGTGTGTTCTGACTTTGCCTTGGCAATGGCTCTTTTGAAGGACCTGGAGGCGGAATTATAATACTTTTTAAGGGCCCTAGTGGTTACATCTCGAGACGTTGAATCGTCAGCCCAGGCCCGGTAGCACTCCTGCTTATAGCGTGATCCTATTTTACAGGAGCGACAAAATCATGCCTGAGATCTGCCTTCGATGGGCACCACAGAGGAAGGAATAAAAAATTCTATAGCCTGAACACATCACATCAGCGACGGAGTTAGCAACAACGTTGGGATCGTCTGGCAAGAAGAAAACCCGCCCACAAAGGTAAGATGCGAAGAAGGACCGCATCCTATACAAATCGGAGACCTATAGTGCCAAACACGGTGACAGCCTGCAGAATGCAACTGCGATGTTAGTGTGAATGGCACCACACTCCAGACTATACAATGGTCCAAGGAGCCAAGAGGGGCGTCGGCAGAGACCTGATATCTATCCGGATAAGAGGTCAGCAGAAGGTCCAACAAGGAAGGCGCATGATCATCCACATCTGGAATCCACGTAAGCAAAGTAACCAGTTGTGTCAGACCATATGCCAAGGCAAAAACATAAACGGATCTTCCCGCATGATTGGTTAAACGTTAACCAAGCCATTTGGCGTGGTGGGCGTTACCATCACCAAGGATCACGATCTCTATGGATAGGATCTGCTGTTGCAAGGAATCTATAGCCATTTAGACGTGGTCAATGAGTTGGTCTGTTTCGGCATTACCGCTATGGGACCTATGGAGGCAATCGTGGACGCGTGATGGTCGACGCCTTCTACGCGTAGCCAAAGGCTGGACAGGTCCGAACCTTCAAGATTGCCGAGGCGTCGAGAACAGATGTCATCTCTGATGTATACGCAAACTCCAGCCCTAGGCACAAAGGGGTGTTCCAATTTGTACCCCGGATAGGAGAGATACGAAGTATCAGCTGGAGAGGATGCCTGTGTTTCGGTCAGTAAGAGCAAGGCCGGCTTCTCCATCTCGAGATGGTAGTGGACAGCATTTTGGTTCGAGGGAAGTACCCTGATGTTGCAGAAATTCACGGATAGCGTGGCTGGGGTCGCCTTGGCTTTGTTGCTCAGCTTGCCCCAAGCAGTTTTTGTCTTGAGCGGAATTTTGACAGATGAAATGCAGAAGCAGAACTTCCAATTCATGCCGGTATTCTGTGAGGTCCATTGTTAACACCATACAACAATACACGTTCACTAGGTGAAATATTCGACTCGACTGAATGAGCGACAAGCGTGGTGAGGCGACAAGGCAAACTAATGCGGTCGGGCCGCGCATGTGAGCGGGAAAGGAAGTTGCGACTCGTTGCGACTCGTCGCGACGGCGCGCCGACATGAACTCACGGCGACGGCGGCGCGCCGGTGCGGCGCTCATATCTAATACGCATACGTCTACGCACACGCCCACGCTCACAACCACGCACTCGCCCGCACATACGCACACGCACATGCGTACGTACACACACGCACACGCATACGCACATTCACTCTCACAAGCCTACACACACACGCAAGCACACACGCACTAGCACATCCACGCACGCATGTCCGCGCATATTCTCTCTCTCTCTCTCTCTCTCTCTCTCTCTCACGCACACACACACACACGCCACATACGATTCACTCGCATAAGCTAAAAAATGTCACTACAAATTAATTAAGCTGACCTTGTTTGAGCTCCTGTCTCCTTTCAAATGTATGTACTTTTTTGTGTACTTTAAATAATGTTTGTAAAACAGATAAGTTATGCAATCAATTAAGGTTATTTCATGTCATTTTATTTTAGTTATTAATTTGTTTTCCAAGGCACGCACGCACGTACACTCAAAAATTAGATTTACAAACTCCGGTACGTCGGTTTCATATCCAAGAAAATTGCTTTTCACTCGTAAATTACATTTTAAAAACTATGCGTTTATTGTATTGTGTCGAATTACTAAATAGAGCAAGACATCTGTTAGGCGGGTCACATACATACAGAATTCCGTTTTGGGAATCTGTTTCGGAAATCCGAATGGGTCGTCCACACACGGGATTCCCAACGCAGCAAGTCCATATAAAATCAAGGACCAGCCACACACTCACGGTAATTTTCCGTATGGAATTTTCTCCGATTCGAGATTCCGTATGACCGCCTGTGCGTTCGGAAAGCCACTCCGAATCCGAACATAAGTCTTCCATAGATTTTGCGTGAGTCGCAACTCGCAACACACATTCGTAAATTCCAATACGGAAAGCGCTCAGTGTCAGTCATAAATAATATACTATATAGGGTAGTGTCAGTGTTCGTCGCACGACCGAAGCAAGTAGGTGTGTTTATGTACGTTTTTACATTTAATTTTATATGTTTATAGGTTTTCGTTACCTTTCATTTTATTTTATTTAATAATTCGTCGATAGGGTTTACAGACATCAATATTTAAAAAAAATCTCTGGATAGACAGAATTTTTTACAGAATATTCACTATATATCAAGCTTAGGGTGATAAGGCGATGCACCCAGCAACAGTGATACAGCAACAATGGAATCGCAATCAGAAAATCGTCGTCACTATTCGCTGGTAGAATATATAGACTCAATGGCTAACGTCTCTTAACTGACCCTTGTTATTCCGAACAGATATAAATGTATGTGTGTGATGTATTCACGGAATCCCAAATCGGGATTACGAAACGGATTCATGAAACGGAATTCCGTATGTATGTGGCCGGCCTTAAAAAGGAATGACTTGTTCAAGCATTAGTATGAAGTACGTACTAAGCATCACCCAGGTAGTTAGAAGTCACTTACCGTCAGGTGAAATTTACTTTTTATTTTTTCAAATTTGGAATACTCTTAACAAACAATCAATATAATATAATTTTAAATTTGACGGGGTCCTAATAAACGATCTTGTTTGCTTTATGTTTGTAGTCTAGGCTGCATTGATTATTATGTATTGTTAGGTGAATTTCAAGTTCATTTGTTATTCGCATGTTATTACAGATGTGTAATTAAGATAGACAAAATATGTATCGTTGCAAACTAGCTATGGTTTTATCCTATTCATTACTAAAACTGGTTTCTTAAAGGAACATCGCAGGTTTTTTTTAAATATATTTGAGAGAATAAAATAAGTGTTTTAGCGAGTGTTAAAGCCGGATCTGCGTCTATATTTTGTTTTTTCTGCCAACTAATTAACTAGTTTGTTTGTATTAATTCAAAGTGAAATAGGCATTGATATATATATATATATATATATATATATATATATATAACGATATATATATATATATATATATATATATATATATATATATATCTATCTATATAACGATATATATATATATATATATATATATATCGTTTCAGTGTTCAATGTCTTGTCTTGTATAACTCAATGGAAAAAGGCCACTTATATCATTATGATAAATTTAAATGTAGTCTTTCGACAAATTACTTTCAGTTACTTTCATCTGCTAAAAGTAAAATATTTTACTTTTAGCAGATGGGATCTCTTTCCTACCTAAAAAGAGAGGGCTTGCTATAATGGCTGGCAGCCTTTTTATCTTTGACATATTTTGCCGTGGCTGATATGAATAATGAATATTTTACATCTAATACTTATATCGATAGTATAATCATTCAGTTAATTGAATGGATGTTTATCCGCCATATTAATAGAAACTATATAGTTTTTATTACTGTACTTTATAGTTTTAAAGGTACACGAGCTCTAAGATGTACGATCTAGTACGTCACGAGCTGTAAGATTATTATCATATTATTAGGATTATTATTATATTATTAGGACATATGTCTGAATGTTAAAACAGGGAATTTGTAAACAAGCCCTATTTCATTCCCAACCATGGCGTTTTGCGGGAGAGTAGCATGACTTTAAAATTAAGAGTCGTGTTTAACGCTAGTGAGCCGACTTCATCAGATGTTACATTGAACAATATCCAGAGACCTTCTGTCTATACTTCTCCGATTTCGGCAATACAAATTTATTTTAACTGCCGATGTTGAGAAAATGTATAGACAGATCGTCGTACACCCCATGGACAGACACCTGGAGCTCATACTTTGGCGTCACGACTCATCTGAACCGAAGAACACCCAAAAAGAGGCCTAAGTAACTAAGTGCTGACGATGAAGATGAAGGAGAATCAATTCCGATTTACGAACGCAGATGCATTATCAGTAGTAAATGATTTAAGGCGCTATGTATCTTATTTCGGGAAAAGTGAAGACGCACTGCAAAAGTTAAATTATATTCAAAGCCTTGTCATTAATAATGCATCAAAATCTTTTTGTCAAACCAAAATAAGTGATTATTTTAAGTAATGCCATTATAAATAATAACTAACGTATTTAAATACATATACATATGCACAACATTATACCTTTCTAACAAATTTATAAATACGTATACCTTTAATTCAATACCTACACAATATTTGTAAATGATGTCTAATTTTTCCTATCCCGCATAATACGCTTTCCCGCTTAAGTCGCGATTTTGTTTATAATTATTTTTTGTTGCATTATTTAATTGGCGAAAAAGAATTTTAAAATGTTGCCTACAAATAATTACTGCCAGAATGATAGAAAGCGCAGGAAAGAACTGTGACTTTTGTGTGATATCAAAAATTCCTTTTTCAATAGCCTATGGAGTGTTCTTTTTTTATAGGATAAAGGTGATAACGAGCACACAGGGCACCTGATGGTAAGTGGTTACTGCGACCCATAGACGTCTACATCAAATAAAATGCAGATACATGGACACCCGTGAGGACTAAGATGGAATGCCTCATTTCCAGTAAAAAGGGTGTCCAGTTCTCTACGCTCCCAATACGAAACAAGCAGAATCAAGTTGCCATTTTACGCTGGTATTCTGTGAGAGCGTGGTCCTTCCCCGACCATTTGTGCTACAACTATACTACTAATGTAGCTGCAGCGTGGCTCTACCACGTAAAAATTTTAATGCCATCAAAAACATAACTTGTAAAAAAAAACAAGTTCTTATACCGTAAAAGTTGTGAGATCCATGTAATACCAAGTCGGTTAATTTATTCAGTCCCTACTTATGGATCCTTCTGTCTTAAGTTATTACGTAATTAGCTAACCTAACAACATCTTATAGTGACCACATCAATACTAAAAATCTTTTATATTTTAAATAAATAGATTGACTTTGCCATCGCATGAAAACACAATGTATCTCTCAAGTAATACATATTATATTAGATTGTTTAGTGCAAAATATTTAGTATAATCATTCAGTTAATTGAATGGATGTTTATCCGCCATATTAATAGAAACTATATAGTTTTTATTACTGTACTTTATAGTTTTAAAGGTACACGAGCTCTAAGATGAACGATCTAGTACGTCACGAGCTGTAAGATTATTATCATATTATTAGGATTATTATTATATTATTAGGACATATGTCTGAATGTTAAGACAGGGAATTTGTAAACAAGCCCTATTTCATTCCCAACCATGTCATTTTGCGCGAGAGTAGCATGACCACAGAACACAATTACTCTCTAGCATGACTATAAAATTAAGAGTCGTGTTAAACGCCAGTGAGCCGACTTCATCAGATGTTACATTGAACAATATCCAGAGACCTTCTGTCTATACTTCTCCGATTTCGGCAATACAAATTTATTTTAACTGCCGATGCTGAGAAAATGTATAGACAGATCGTCGTACACCCCATGGACAGACACCTGCAGCTCATACTTTGGCGTCACGACTCATCTGAACCGAAGAAAATCTATCAGTTGAATGTTGTCATATGGAACAACTAGTGCGCCTTTTCTTGCTACTCGATGTATAAGGCAAATAGGTCTCGAGTGTCAAGACACAATTATATAAGAGATTATTTTGCATGATTTCTATGTCGACGACTTATTAACAGGAGGCAATGAACGAGAAGAAGTAAAAAAGGGTAACATTCGAACTTGCTTCCGCGTGTATGTCACTCAGGAAGTGGAGATCAAATTGCAAAGAGTTGATTTCCGAACGATCTCAAACATCGTTGGATTTAAACATCGGAAGTAGTCAACCGAGTAAGCTTTTAGGTCTTAACTGGCGTTCAGATTCGGATGAACTCTTTTTTCCGATAGGTTCTCTAGTTGGTAATATCAAAATAAAGCGCGATATACTTTCTGCAATAGCGCAAATATTTGACCCCTAAGGCTGGTAGCTCCGTGCGTTATAAGAATGAAAATATTGCTACAAAAATTATGATTGCAAAGGCTAACGTGGGATGAGTAATTAACACCCATGACAAGTAAATAATGTGTAGAAATAATTAAGGATTTACCTGCGCTCAATAATCTTAGTATTCCTCGTATTGTAATTTGAGCTCATATAAGTTAATCGAACTACACATTTTCTGTGATGCGTCTGAACAGACTTACGGCGCTTGTATGTATGTTCGCAGCATAAACGATAATTAAAAATTAAAAATTTTGTACAGTCGACTTCGATATAAGTTATTAAGAATAACTCAAAAACTATTGGTCTGACCTTGATATGGGACCGCGCGAGAAGTACCAGCTTTCAAATAAAAAAAGAATCATCGAAATCAGTTCACCCAGTGAAAAGTTATGAGGTAACACACATAAAAAAAACATACAGTCGAATTGAGTAGCGTCTTCTTTTTGGAAATCGGCAGATAAGGGAGATATTACTGTGCATTTGTTATAATAATAGTTAAAGGTCGTGTTGCTCCCTTAATGGGAGATTGAGATGACATACGACAATTATGAGATTGGAGCTTTGTAGCGCTCTCACAAGTGCGCGACTATATGAAAAATTTATTACCTCACTTCGGGTGCAAATTAGTTGTACTATATTCTGGACCGACTCCACGATAGTATTAGAATGGTTAAAAATGCTATCTGCTAAGCTTCAGCCATTTGTGCGCAACCGTGTAGCGGAGATATTAGAAAAATCAGGAAATTGTATTTGGAGGCATGTACCGACTGCATGTGACAACCCCGTAGGTCTTCTGTCTCGTGAAGTTGACAGTGAAACATTGCAGCATCGTCATTTGTGGTGGTGTGGTACAAGGTCTTTTAAACAAAATATATCACAATGGCCTTCACAGTCAAAAAATGTCACCTTACTAACTTAAAACTAAATTAAAAAAATTATTATAATTAAATTAAACTAAATGGTTAATAACCGAGTGTGAACAACAAGACGCTTTGAATGTCATAATTAGGAACGTACAAAGGGAGTCATTTTTAGAGTGTAGCATGCTCCTTAAGGGATTATCTTTGCCCAAAAAACTCCATTACATAGGTTCACTGTATTTTTAGACCAAAACAATATCATGCGAGTAGGAGGTCGCTTAAGTAACTCAAACTTTTCTTATGATAAGAAACGCCCTATCTTATTACAGTCCACACACCGTTTTACCTGTGGTTTTACTCGATTGTTATTTGACTATTTTAACTACCAACATAAGAATTGAATGCACGCGGGACCCCAATTACTATAAGCTACAATAAGGGAATCATATTGGCCTATTGGTGGTCGAAACCTAGCGAGGAGCTGCTACCATCAATGCGTCCTTTGTATTCGCATGAAAGGTAAAGTCGTAGTGCCATTGATGGGTAATCTACCACAGCAGCGTATTCAATTTGGAGGTTTATCCCTTTGAAAATGCAGGAGTAGACTATGTCACCGTCAAGGTCGCGGATGTTGTTTGGTAAAGGTGTGCCGTGTTTGTGTGTTTTTCTACCAAGGCACTTAGAATTGGTTGGCGATTTAACAAGCCACAGTTATTATACTGGCCTTACGAAAGTTTATATCACGAAGGGGTAAACCAAACAGTTTTACTTTGACAACGGTACCTCGTTTGTTGGCGCGTGCAATGAACTTCCTACGTTTTTGTAAAACCAATTGCGATTTACTTTCCGAAAAAATGGGTAATATTGGAATTAATTTCCGTTTTATTCCTGCCTATTCTCCACACTTCGGTGGACTCTGGGAGGTGAGTGTTAAGTCAACCAAATTTCATTTACAAAGAGTGCTGGGTAACTGTAATCTCACGTACAAGGAGTTTAATAGGACGCTGGTGCAAATTGAAGCGATAATGAATTCTCACGCCATTGTCATCGGACCCAGAAGACTTAATACCTCTAACACCACGGCATTATTTGATCGGGCGACCGCTCACGTCTTTACCAGACAGAGATTACATAAGTCATCAAACTTACTCTTTAACCAGTAACGAATCTAGCTCCGCTAGCATTTCTGGACTAGATGGTCTAAGGAGTATGTTTCTGAACTCCAGCAACGAGCGAAATGGCGTGTCAGTAATGATGACTTGAAATTGAATTCTCTCGTTGTCGTAAAAGAAGACAATCTGCCTCCATTGAAATGGAAGTTAGGCCGAGTCGTTGCTGTATATTATGGACCTGACAGCATCAGTCGTATGGCAGATATCAAAACGTATGCGGGACTAATTCAACGATCGTTCAGCAAGATTTGTCCGCTCCCTGTGCCTTCTGGTTAAAAGACGGGCTTTCAACATAGGCATGTTGACGCCTGACACATTTTACTAGCAACCATGCGCCTTAGATGGTAATAGTTTTTATTTTTTAATTATAGAATTTTGTAATGTACTCTTCAGTGTCATATTTTTCTCACTACCTGATCGTTCATTGTATCATTCGCTCTCGCATTATATAGACTTTTACCAATTCAGTCGCTGTTATTATTTCAAAATTTGGTATAATCCCGCACACGGAAAATAGGGAAAGTATTACGTATATTATAATACATGCATGTTTGACAGCAAGCTTTGCAGCGATGCGTTTATTAAGTGGCGAAGCTTGCGAAGTCACTTATTGATTTCACGATGTCTGTCCGTCTGTCCGTCTGTGCGTCCGTCTGTCCGTCTGTCCCACAATTATCTCGAGAACGGTTTCGAATTTTCAAATTCTGTTTTCAGCAATCGATTACTGATCACCCAGGCATCTGAACCTCCTATTTTGAATTTTTTTTTCGTTAGAAACCGCTACAAAGCTGATTGCTTCGCCACTTTGCTATGCTGTTAGCTTGCTAGGTTTATTTCTTTTGAAACTGGCTTGTCGTAATGCTTTTTTGCAGGACTTGGCGGCTTGGTTAAAGGCTCTCTTCTTAAAGCTAAGATCCGGAACTTTGCGGTCTCGAGCATCGACTCAGTATATGCTTCAGTGGCGGATTCACAAATTTGCCGCCAGTAGGCTATTCTAATTTTGCCGCCCCTACCAATCTTCTACAATTCGATGCCATAGTTCACAATGGTGTCCCTGTGGTAGCAGCGTCGACAAGTTTGGGCTCCACGGACTTTCATGTAAGAAAAGCGCTGGTAGATTTTCACGACACAGTTCTTTGAACGATGTCATCCGAAGGGCTCTTGTCTCTATAAATGTTCCCTCGGTTTTAGAGCCTTGTGGAATATTTAGAGACGATGGCAAGAGACCCGACGGTATGACATTGGTTCCTTGGGAGAGAGGTTAATCCCTAGTGTGGGATGCTACTTGCGTAGACACTCTGGCGGTCTCTCATCTCAGGGGTACCTCGTTTAGAGCCGGGGCGGCATCAGAGGCAGCTGAACTGAGTAAGTGGCGCAAATATGAGTCTCTGATTTCAGCCGCGGATGGAGTTCCTAAAGGAACTCCATCCGCGGCTGGTCGTTGCTGCTGGTGATAAGAGGGCTGGTTCTTTCCTCGCTCAAAGGCTAAGTATAGCCATTCAGCGGGGAAACGCAGCCAGCGTTCTTGGCACGATACCGCGGGGAGTAGGACTATATGATATTTAAGTTTCTAGTTTTAGTTTTTTTTTGTATTGTAGATAAAAATAAGTTCACAATCATATTAATTAAAATTTTTTGTAAATGAAATTGTAACTTCATGATTGAGCATTATCGTTATAATTACACCAACCTTTTCTCGTCATTAATATAATTATTGTGAACTAGTAAATCGAACTAGTAAATGTGTTAGTTCCCAGATTATCTTTACAACTCAACGATTTAGTTAAAATTGCACAAGAAATAGCTTTTGGCTATATTTCTGAACTAATAAAAGCTCAATCATGTACTTCTAATAAGGCGGGGTAAGGTATGCCTTAATACTACTTAAACGATATTAAATAATTTTTATTGCGGTTACTTACAGTTTAAAAATAATATATTCAAATACAAGTAGAAAGTTTTACAATACCTTTTTGCGTAATTTTCTATTCGCAAAATAATCATCAATCGTCGGATGAAATCTTGTTCATTAATTTTGATTTCTGACTCTATGCACAAAATAGCTAATGATGTTTAGCTTTTCTTGACTTTAGGTAGTTTAGTTTACAACAGACTGTTTTCTGCAACTCCACGTCTAAGCGCGTATTTTGCGTGTAGATAGGAATAATGTAATTATTCGATCTATGAAAACTCCCCGAAGAAGTTCAACAGTCCTTTGATGTTCTTGAACTTCGGGGAGTGATCCCGGCGTGCCGAAATGTTGCCTTTAGGTAGATATTAGATAATTTTTTAGCCATTTTAAGTAAGAAAATCGAGAAGCTTTTCTTACATAAAATTAAACACCCGAAAAATTTGTCACTGGTGTACATAAATCCACGTGGACTGCTATATCCTTGCTATATGTCTAGAATCTAGATAAACATTTTGAAAATTCTGGTTCCGCAGCAACGAAGATAAAATTTTCAATGATCCAGAATCTGGTTTCACGAAAATTCTTTCAGAAGAAAGGCGGCATTTAAAATGTATGAATTCTTGAACTAAGTCAGTCTCTAAATCATTAGGATACAACATCATTAGGACAAAAAGAACTGAAGAAGCGACAAGTTTCTGTGCAACATTCAGCAGCCGCAGTTGGCACTAAATTTTAATAGAGCACAGAGCAAGGAACGAAAAAAGCAAACGGTGCTTGGCTTTGAATTTTAGCCATTGTACACACACCAGACATGTTTGCGGCATTATCATACTACGGCAAGAACCCTCTTCAAAACGTTTTTCCGATAAGTAATTTTCCAAAAAATTGTGCCATAGAAATATTAGTACGTATTAGAAATCGCACCAGGATTAGCTTTTCTTTTGGTCTTGAAGTAAATACATGTATCTGTGTGATCGGTAGACACAGTAATAAATAATTTTATTTATTCCTGTGTCTATCAATATCCAGATCATCGAGAAAGTGGAGTCTTCAAGGTGACGGAGACGCTTACAGCAGATGTCGCTGCGGACGTAAACACAGACTCCGGCGTGCTGATGAAAATTATGCTCCAATGTGTACCCAGGGTAGCCAAGGTCCGCCGCATCTAGAGGGCATCTGATCTGCGTCTCAGTTAAGAAGAGTAAGTGCGGCTTGTCATTCTCAAGTTGGTAGTGGACTGCATTGAGATTACAGTGCAGATCTCGGATGTTTGTGGCCTTTGACGGAGAGCGAGTGCAACCGCTGTACAAACTTACTCTTCTTTTTCCTTTTTTTCATTATAACAATAACAGTAATGAACAAAAAACAAATATTGAATGTAGGTATACAATTTAAAGCTAATTGCACATGGAAATCACTTTATTGTTATTCGTAATACTGGCATAGTTATTGCAACCAATGTCTGGCTTAAAACTTCATTAAATTATTATTTATATTATTGAATTTTATCAATCACGAATATCACAATACTTTACAACTGCAAATACTAACGGTTCTTATAATATTTTTTTTTTATAATATAAGGGTGGCAAACGAGCAGACAGTCCACCTGATGGTAAGTGGTTGCTGCGGCCCATAGACATCTACATCTATCCTCAACTACGAATCAAAATACAGATGCGTTGTCACCCGTGAGAACTAAGATGGAATGCCTCTTTTCCAGTAAAAAGGGTCTCCGGTTCTCCACACTCACCATACGGAACACAGCAGCATTGGGATGCTATTTTATGGTGGATTCTGTAAGAGCGTGGTCTTTCCATGGTCGGTCCGAGCCTTTCGTGCTACAACCATACTAATAATATAGCTGCAGCATGACTCTACAACGTATAAATAATTTAACAATAAATATTGTTAAAAATTTAACAATAAATATAAACCTAGTCTTGTGAACGATTTCTAACAATTCATTTTGAAGGTTATTTTATCAAAGGTAAAGCTAATAAAATAAACTTTGAGAATTAGCTTTAAAATATTACTTTGACATCATTTTGAAGCATTAGACTGAGACGTACGAACGTTCATCTAATTTTCAACACTAATACAATTATTATTTCAATTTTCAACACAAATATTTAAATTTATGGTGAAAAAACGCATCGTACTAAGTTTTTATTTAAAAGATTTATTGATTTTATGTTTTCATATATTGTATGCACAAAATTGTACTATCTTTATAAAATATTAAAGTATTAGACTTGGTCTATCTTTGAACTTAATACAAATTAATATAAATATAATAAATATACATTTTCATTTGCTTAGATATTGACATTTTTATTTATTTATTAGTGATTCGCCCCGGTTTCTCACGGGTGATTTCTAGATCTCAACAACAACGAGACCTACCAGGTCCAAATGTGAATATAAACCATTATAGGGACAAGGGACAAACACACACCGAAAATTCATCAAAATCTTATCCGTTTTTAAATATTTTGCGAGACTAACGGACAGAAATAGATTTTTTATACACAATATATACATAGTTTAATTTCCAAAATCTGGTTTTAAGTGGACTAAATTTTAATCGAGATAAGTGATCCGGATTTAAATATAACATTAGACTGTTTTTTTTGTAATACGGCAGTTTGTTTGGTTTCTTTGATGTATTAGTTTATCACGTAAGTCGTCAATAATATACCGATCCTATTTTTATATATCCTATTAATTCTTTAAAAAAATATTATTTTTAAATCTTACTTGTATTGATCAATACCAACTGTCGGACGGAATATGTAACTTCCGAACGCCTCGCAACGTTACTGTGTATGATGGTACGATTCACATGGGAATTATGTAATTAAATTTAATAACAGTTATAGCCGTAAGCACTTTTCAGGATTTTAGAGATCCGTATTGGAAAAGGTTTTCGTGTTTGACCTACTACTTTATAATAACAGTTGAACAACCGAGTGGCACATAATTGCAATCCTTATCGGCAGTTTTATTTTCATATTTTGCTTGTTTTGTGTCCATGTGACACTGTAACCTACCCAGGAAGATTTGCCAGAATCGCCACGCAACCACGCGTGGCGATTAGTGAATCGGCGATTGCAATTTCAAACATGTCGATCTATCGAAAATACTGGCACGAGTTAGCAATAAACTCACGGTCAACCGCCAGTCAAACCACACGGCAACAAAATTAATTCCTTATTCTGCCGACTTCCAAAAAGGAGACGGTACTCAATTCGAGTGTATGTTTATTTTTTATTTTTTTTATTTTATGTGTGTTACCTCATAACTTTGTACTGGGCAAACCAATTTCGATGATTCTTTTTTTATATGAAAGCTGATAGTTCTCGTGTGGTCCCATATGAATTTGATCAAGGTCAGACCAATGGTTATTGAGTTATTCTTAAATAACCTATATTGAAGTCGGCTGGACAAAATTTTTAATTTTAAATTATCTGCTATTTACTTACAGTATTTCCTAGGCACTCTGATAGTTTCTTTATCACCGATTGTCTAATTCTTTAAGCTAATGGCTTCTAAAATTATGTTTAGCTGCCGAATTTTATTATTTATTGTATTCGATACAGACGGATTTTTTTTAATATAAAATAAGAATGACCAACGAGCACACAACCCACCTGATTGTAAGTGAATGTAATGGCCCATAGACATATCTACATCTATCCTCGATTAAGAATCAAAATGCAGATATGTTGTCACTACTCAGGACTAAGATGGATTACCTCGATTCTGTTTATACCTGCCAAATGCCTCGGACTACTCCTAGTTTGCATACGACTTTAAAGCAATAAGTGTTACTCGGGGCCTGGGTGGGTAAGAAAGAAAGAGTTCCCAAATCAATTTAAATTAAAATAGGTTTATTATTATAAAAAACTGGCAAGTACGTGTCGGGTCACGCACAATGTAGAGGTAGGGTTCCGTTATTGCCTGTTACAATATGTGAATTACGAAGGGGCCTTCTTGATAATATGAGCATATTGAGTTCATGGGACATTACAACACATCTTCTCATCAGGCATATCTCAAAACTTCAAAACAAGATTTTTTTTTAACTTATTATAAGCCAGTGCTTGACCACAATGGTGGTCCACCTGGTGGTAAGTGCTGATGCAGCCTTAGATGGTAAATCGCATTGTCTTAGCGTAACAAAAGTCTATTCACTCTTGCCTTGAAGACGCCCAGATTGTATGCGGACGGAAAGATAGACGCAGGCAAATTATTCTACTTCTTTGCTGTACGCATTACAAAAGACGAAGCAAACCGTTTGGTTCTAATGCGTGGAATATCGACAACAAAGGGGTGAAGATCCGCCGACAGCCTGGTTATCCGATGGTGGAAAGGAGAGTGAGAAATTAAAGCGTATGATTCCTGCGCACACTTACCGAAATGCATCCTATAGATACCGAGAGACTGGCTACTCTGCGCCTGTTCCCGACTGACAAGATTGGTTTCAAACAAATCAAGGTCACCAATGAACGTCTTAGCACGTTTCGCCACTGAGTCCAACGCTGCCAGGTGGCATTTTGCAGCACCACTTTCTCTACGATCTGGGTATTGATAGACACTGGAATGGATAAAATTATTTATTCTTGTGTCTACCGATCGCACAGCGGTGACCAGGAGACAACTAGGCTGTTTGAACACCTCAGTGAGGCCTCTGATGTGGCTCTAAATCGGTACCCTAATGCACAGTTGGTTTTTCTGGGGGACTTTAATGCCTGTCATCAGGACTGGCTGTTCCCATACCAGAAGACCGACCACGCTGGGAGAGAGGCGTGGAATTTTGCCTTGTCGCTGGGGCTCTCCCAACTGGTGCAACAAGCGACTAGGGTACCTGATGTGGATGGGCACACAGCCAACTGCCTCGACCTTCTGCTGACGACCGATCCAGACAGGTACGATGTTCAGGTTACCGCACCCTTGGGAACTTCTGACCACTGTCTGGTGAAATCTGTGTCGTTATATTCCCCACCTAACTACGATTTCCACGGAGTGCGACGAATGTGGCGATACAAGTCAGCAGATTGGGATGAGATGCGGCATTTCTTTGCATCTTATCCTTGGCGGCAGGTCTGCTTCTCTTCTGAGGACCCATCGAGCTGCGCGGATGCCATAACCAATGTGATACGTCAAGCGATCGAGTATTTCATCCCCTTTGCTGACGTGCCCATTGGTGGTAAAGCTCGCCCTTGGTTTAACTCCGAGTGCGCTCGTGCTGAAAAGCACAAGCATATGGCGTACTTATCCTGGGTCGATGCTTGAGACCGTAAAGCTACGGATGTTAGCCTTAAGAAGAGAGCCTTTAACCAAGCCGCCAAGTCGTGCAAAAAGGCATTACGCCAAGCCAGTTTCGACCGCATTAAACGCATCGGCACAAAGCTCTCTGTCAAACCATCTGGCAGTAGAGCTTTTTGGTCTCTCGCCAAAGCGGTCGAGACAAACTTCTGTCGGTCTACACTGCCTCCTCTGGTAAAACCAGATGGCTCACTAGCGCATGCGCCTAAGGAGAAAGCGGACTTATTTGCTTCTCTTTTTGCTTGCAATTCGCGTCTGGACAGTAGCAACAGCGTGCCATCTCAATTACCTCACTGCGATACCTCTATGACTGAGGTCCGTATCACCAACAAGGAGGTTCTTAAAACCTTGCGAAGTCTAGACGTGAACAAAGCTAGTGGACCTGATGGTATACCAGCTATAGTTCTAAAGGTCTGTGCACCTGAGTTGTCTCCTGTGTTGACACGCTTGTTCCGCCTCTCATTCAGGACTGGAATAGTGCCTAAATCTTGGAAGCTGGCCAATGTGCAGCCTGTGCCTAAAAAAGGTAGCCGTACCGACCCTGCCAACTATCGGCCAATTTCAATTACCTCCATACTCTGCAAGATTATGGAGCGTATATTGAACGCCCACCTTATGGCATACCTAGAGCAAAATGATCTCCTCAGTGATCGCCAGTACGGGTTTCGCCGAAATCGATCAACTGGGGACCTTCTAGCGTATGCCACTCACATATGGGGCGAAGCCCTCGAGAACCGTGGTGAAGCACTTGCTGTTTCTCTCGATGTTTCGAAGGCTTTTGACAGGGTTTGGCACGCTAGTCTATTGCGCAAGCTTTCAGCGTACGGCTTATCCCCTGGCCTAATTGTCTGGGTGAAGGACTTTCTGAGTGAACGGTCTCTCCGGGTCGTCGTAGATGGCTGCTCATCCAATACTGTGGCGACTAACGCCGGTGTTCCTCAGGGGTCCGTTCTCTCCGCAACTCTCTTCCTGCTGCATATAAATGATCTGCTCATTCCCGGTGTCTATGGGTATGAAGATGACAGCACAGTTGTGGAGAGATACCAACCAAGCACCCGGGCTAGTCGGGATCAAATCCAGTCAGAAAGAGAGGCTATGGTTGAGCGTGTGAGTCTCACACTACAGGCAGTCTCCGAATGGGGCGATGCCAATCTCGTGAGATTTAACGCCTCCAAAACACAAGCGTGTCTTTTTACCGCTAAAAGGAGCCCGCTCACCTTGGCTCCTACTTTCCGGAATGTATCCTTGGAGTACACTGACCGCCTTCAGTTGTTAGGGATTGAATTTTCTCCGAACCTAAACTATGGGCGGTTCATTGAGTCCAGAGCCAAAGCAGCTGCAAGGAAACTTGGTGTCCTTGCAAGGGTGCGGCGGTACTTCACGCCGGGGCAGCTTCTTACCTTATATAAAGCGCAAGTCCGGTCGTGCATGGAGTACTGCTGTCACATATGGGCTGGTGCTGCAAAATGCCACCTGGCAGCATTGGACTCAGTGGAGAGACGTGCTAAGAGGCTCATTGGTGACCTTGATTTGGTTGAAACCAATCTTGTCAGCCTTGAGCACAGGCGCAGAGTAGCCAGTCTCTCGGTATTCTATAGGATCCATTTCGGTGAGTGTGCGCAGGAATTACACGCCTTAATTCCTCCCTCTCCTTTCCACCATCGGACAACCAGACGGTCGGCGGGTCTGCATCCCTTTGTTGTCAATATCCCACGCATTAGAACCAAACGGTTTGCTTCGTCTTTTGTAATGCGTACAGCAAAGGAGTGGAATAATTTGCCGGCGTCTATCTTTCCGTCCGAATACAATCTAGGCGTCTTCAAGGCAAGAGTGAATAGGCTTTTGTTACGATAAGACAGTGCGATTTACCATCTAAGGCTGCATCACCACTTACCACCAGGTGGGATTGTGGTCAAGCACTGGCTTATAATAAGTAAAAAAAAACCAGTCTATATGTTATAGCAGTACTTCATGTACGATCGGACTTGCGCTTTATAAGACTTTATAAGGTAAGAAGCTGCTGCGGCGTGAAGTACCGCCGCACCCTGGCAAGGACACCAAGTTTCCTTGCGGCTGCTTTGGCCATAGACGATGACTATGTGGATAACAAGCGAAATGAACCGGAGCCTAAATCATGCTACTATCGAAGTTTCCGAAGTACTCCAGTATTAATAAAACAGCTCCGTACTACCACACAGAGCGATGGCTGCTCCCCGGGCTGAACAGCTTGCCATGCGGGAGAACTTCTCTTTTCTTTCCACGGCCAACCTTGACCTACCGACGTCCTATGATCACGCAAATCTTGTTATAATCTTCGGAAACCTCAATTGGGTTTTGGTGCAAATTAGTCGGCCGTTTAGTAAGCAATCTATTTTTAGTCGATATAAAAAAGTAGGAGCTTTTGTTTGATTTTGATTGTATGACTGGATATATAAATCCAGTCACACATACAAAATATTGAATGTTATGCAATACCTTCGTTAATTGTGAACCGATTAATAGTATATAGATACTTCTGGGTAGTCTCTTAAAACTTAGAGAAAAATTCCACTCCTAAGAATGGCAAAATAAGGTATGAAGACTTTTATGTTACATTTATTTTAAACTAGCTGTTCCCCGCGACTTCGCCCGCATGTAATTTAGGGTTATAATTATGTTGCGCGGAACCCTAATTCTTTTTCTAAAATATAAGTAGCCTTTTTTTTGCGGATGGAAAATCATCTAATGACGCCTTTCGCTCTGGATGGAGCGGAAGGGAGTGTCAGACTTTTACTGACTAAAAACCATCCGTGTTCCTTCAGTGCCCTTAAGTTCCGGAGCCGCGGTATCTCTTTCGAACAGCCCGCAGCCCCGGCAGGCGTCGGCCCTTCACGCTGCTGACAGCTCTTTGAGGCGCGCGTGGAACAAAACGCGCCGTCGACACGGCCTGTCGTCGTTAGACGGACGGACGGCGAGCTACCCATTGCTCGCCGTCCACAGGCCCGCGCCTACGGTGGCCGGGGGCCACGACGTAGCCCCCGACGCCCGGAGCTTCTCCCGCGGCGGTCGGGAAGGAAAGCTGCTGCTCTCTCCTTCTCCCGCTCCGCCACCTCCTTCGCTAGCATCACTTCTTCGCAGAAGGTGGTGACGGCATCCCATTCCGTCTCGCTCCGGACCATGGCTTCGACCAGGGCCGGACGCGAGAGGTCGCCGCCGCCTATCGCCGCTACGAGGACACGGCGGTGCTCCGCCCAAGCAGGGCACACCTCCACGGTGTGCTCCACCGTGTCCTCCGGTCGATCCTCGCAGTGGGAGCACCCGGGCGTTTCCTCCCGCCCGATTCGGTGCAGGAACCTCCCGAACACACCGTGTCCGGTAAGGACCTGAGTCAGGCGGAAGGTGAGGACGCCGTGGCGTCTCTCAAGCCACTCCTCAAAGAGGGGTCTTATCGCCGCTATAGTGGCGTGCCCAGCACGGGGTTGCGACAGTCGCTCTCTCCATGTCGCCATGAGATCATGCCGGAAGTCTGTCCGCTGCGCGACAACTTGCCGCGGCAGCGGGGTTTCCCCCCGGCATAGTGCCTCCGCGCGCCATTCGTGCAGGCGCGCGAGGACTATCGCCTCCAGATCCCATGGCGGCAATCCGGCAAGGAGGCTCGCCGCTTCGCGGGAGATCGTGCGGTAGCCGCGAACCATTTTTACGGCAAAATATAAGTAGCCTAAATTATTCCTTATAATATCAGCTATCTTTCAGTGAAAGTCCCGTCGAAATCGGTCCAGCTGTTTCAGCTATTAGCCGGAACAAACAGACAGATATACAGACATTTTTAAAGTTGAGTTTTTGTTATAAGTACCGTATATACTTTCAACACTCGGTTGGAACGAAGTATCTTTCGTAGTACATTATTATTGAAAAACGTGTTGTATTATTATGGATTAACAAATACAAATAAACTAGCGTCCAAGGCCGTCTACACTACGTCAGAAGGGGTCCAAGGCGGAAAAATCTTACACTTTTTCTCGCCTAGCCCCAATCCGCCAAATTCGTACCGGCCGATAAGGAACTTCGTTCCAAAAAACTGCGGTTGGCCAACCCGGCAAGCGTGGCAACTATGGGAAATATCTCCCCTATGAGGCAATTTATAGGCGTATGTTCAGCAGTGGACTTTAATAGGCTGTAACGCTAACGGTAATAGTCTAAATACTTACATATCCGAGTGCATGAGAGCTATTGTAACGTAGGTAAATATTGAAAGAATATGTTCCCACCTACACTTGGGGTATTAAACATCTAATGTGCCACTGGTAGCTCCTTGAAGTCTTTGTGGTCAAAAATATGGTCTGAAGGACTTCAATATTACAAGCAGAAAAAATAAATGTCAAACCACGGAACCGTAGTCAGTATTCGCACCGCTAGGGCGCTAATTGCATTTGAATACGGCAGTGTTACATAATTTAAAATAGCAAGTATAACTTATAAAACACATGTTCAATCACAGCTATGATGTAAAAAAGATTTTTTTTATAGGAGAGGGGGCAAACTAGCACACGGCTCACCTGATGGTAAGTGATTACCGCCGCCCGTGAACAACTGCAACACCAGGGGAATTGCAGATGCGTTGCCGGCCTTTTAAAAAGGAGTACGCTCTTTTCTTGAAGGTCCCTAAGTTGTATCGTTCCGGAAAAATCTCTGGTGGTAGTTGATTCCACAACGAAGTTGTGCGAGGAAGAAAACTTCTTTTAAATCCATGTGACCGCCAATCATCCAGATGGTATGGATGGTATCGCGAGTTTTGTCGCAATTTGCGATGGTGAAATTGTGCGGCTGGAATTAGTCCGCACACTTCCTCAGAGCACTCCCCGTGGTAAATGCGATAAAATACGCAAAGAGATGCAACATCTCTTCGCAGTGCCAAGCCGATCGGAAAGAGTTCGATCGACGACGATTCGAACAACTCATCGCTGGATGCGATCAAATGAAAGGAGCTGGCACTGGGGAGCCCCAGCCCAGAGACGGGAACAGTATTCCACGTGTGGCCGAACCTGCGCCTTGTAAAGTTGCAGGCGGTGTTCCGCGCGTAAAGCACACATGTTTTTTTTTTAAATAATTTTGTCTTGTTATCAAGAAGGTGCTGTTGCCAACCTTCTGTCGCCTCTTACGACACCCCCTGGGATGATATGGTGTAGTGGATTCTCTTAGCCCACCATTATCTACACGACACAGTAATATTTTTTTAGTGTTACTATTAAAGTGTTGCAATTAAAATACACAACAAATGCACGCGTGCGAAGTTGCGTGCGTAAGTTAGTATTACAATAAAGAGGAGTTGCTGTTGACATTGCTGATGTTATTTGTAAGCTCGCCCCAGTTGTACCAACTGGTTTGACCTGTTTGAGAACTCAAAGTAACAATGCTGAGAAACAATTCAACAAATAATTAAGTTTTCCTCCACGTTCATTTTAATTATTATTTATTGTAGGTCATATAATAGGTTTTTTATTCAACGGCGAAGAACTTCTAAATCAAAACTGTATTTAATAAATTACTACTTTTAGATTATTTATTTAATGATTTCATAGATTAACGCGAATACTACATTACGTACTACATTTTATATGAAATTAATATTACGGATTTTGTCGCGTTTATATTTGATATAATATCTAATAATAATAACATTATTTATAATATTAAAAAAAATAACATTCAACTCGATGGTACCAGAGTATGTGTTTTAATCATTGTTGAAACACTCTATATCTCGATGATATACAACGAATACTCTAACTACAGATAAATGCATGTTTTGTTTTCCAGATCGAATCTCGGTCAAGGTGGCACTGAATAAATAGAACTACGTAACGGCGGTCACTACGTAAACTAGCGATCTGCAGGATTATAGTTCCCGGGTGTATGCGCATACAAAGGTGCGCACTCTATTCCGCTACTCTCATAGCCCGATGGGATTTATCCGTCACGATTACAAATAATAATAAGAATTTCTTGACAGAAAAAACCCAATAACTGAGATTTTGGGCCCACCCGAGATTTGAATCTGGGACCTCATGAGCAGCCATGATTGGCGACAAACTGGCTTGCAGTTTGACAAAATTTAAAATGTAAATAATGTAACACTCTTTCTAAGAATAAATTAAAAAAAGTTGATATATTCAAAAGCTATCGTGTTTACAGCGCCATGCGAACTTGATATATCCACACCATAAGCCACTTAAAGTCCTTTTTTTTATGTAAAAATAGCAATTAATCGATTTAAAAAAATATTAATAAGTTTAACAATTATTTATCTTTCTAATAATGTGCTTTTTATATCATTTATATGCATAATATGATTGCTAGATACGATTTCATGCGACAAAACGTTGGAATCTTAATTTTTAGGCGTTAGTAGAACATACCTACGCGCTTTGCTTTGCTTTGACCAATGAGGCTGTCAGATGCATGTTGTAGCAGCCTTCAAATATAGGTACTGATGGGCACAGGCTGCCACACATTTCTGTGAGACTTTAGGGCAAGGAAAAGTTTCCTTCCGATGATAACATTTACTGTCGAGCAAGAAATAGGAGTATGTCTTTCTGCTGCCGAGCACGCGATGAATGCATACTTAAAATTACAGTTAACAATTTCAGTGGTGCCGGTTTTTTTTAAATATTATGGTACGTCCAATACGGACTGGACATGGTGTATAATACTAATATGTACTATGTACTTACCTAATACGTTTTTTGTATTTTATTTGACTTTATTCGATTTGATTAGAGTTGTAACCTAAACGTTTATTCTCCGTGCACCAGGCGTGGTGGTGTTTACCTTTTAAAGATATTATCTTATCTTTTTATCTTTAAAACTATATGTACTATATACTATATGTACTATACCATGTATTAACATGGTAGAGCCATGCTGCAGCTATATTACTAGTATAGTTGTAGCACGAATGAGTTGGCTCGACCGGGGAAGTCCTACGCTCTCATAGAATACCAGCGTAAAATAGAAGATTAACACTGCTGTGTTTCGTATGGTGAGTGTAGAGGACCGGTGACCCTTTTTATTGGAAAAGAGGCATTCCATCTTAGTCCACACGGGCGACAACACATTTGCATTTTGATTCTTTATTGAGGATAGATGTAGATGTCTATCGGTCACAACAATGTATGTATGTATTTTGTTGTTGTATGACTTCGATTAGTAACAATTTCTATTTTATTTTAACAAATATTAGATTATAAAAGTTAAAGTTGCTGCACTGCTGGGCATAGGCTTCCCCTCATTTCTGAGATTGTTTTAGGGCAAGGAAATGTCCGCCGCGCTGCCCCAATGCGTGTTGGGGAACTTCACATGTCTTCGAAATATTTTTTTCTTATTTATCAGACATGCAGGTTTCCTCACGATGTTCTACTTATCCGCCGCGCACTTGGTAAATCAGTACTTACAATTGCAATTCACAGTTTCATTAATGTTGGCGGGGAACCCGGGTTGTTCGCATACCGTGAAATTAACAGCGAGCGCTAACCATTTGAGCTGCCACGGCTCTTAGGTTATAAAGTTGTATTTGAATCAATTTTTTTGCAAAATACATCGAAAATGAACGGTCTACTTGTATATGTAGAGGTCAGTGGTACGGTCGTAATATCAGATTGAAGTCAAGGTTATATATACATACGTAAAGTGGTTCTGCTAATTATACATGGTATTTGACCTTACCGTAATAGTAATTACGTCTATAATAGTAGCAGTAACTTTTTATGTTATAAGAGATAAGCTAACAGCCCATTTGAGAGTACGTGGTTTACTGCCAGCCAATGAATAACTACCTGCAACCAATTTCAAATAAAAAAGCCACGGATACGTTGGCGGTTGGTCTAAGAATAAATATGTCTCATAGCCTGTAATTAAAAAAAAAAAATTAAAACACCCCTAAGAGAACTCTACCGCAACTAATGATCTAGAAATGGCAGAACCGAATTTGATAAAACAACTCTAGGAACCACTGCTAGAAAACTTGCTTTTATATAAAAAAAAACCGCACCCGAATCGGTTCAAGCGTTTAAGAGCTACTAGAGCTTTAAATCGTTGTAAATAAATACATTCAATTAACTAAACAATTACTTAAAAATGTAAAGCTTAGTCACTTAATTAATTGTTAACACTAAAATACTGTTGTCACAACACTGGGAGAGGCCACTGATCCCTAAGATACAGACTTGTCTAGTTTGGGGATCAGAGTCTTCACTCTATTATTGTACTTTTATTTGAATAAATGATTATTATTATTATTATTATTACACATAGCGGTGAAACTTATAACGCCCCTCTTTTTGCGTCGGGGGTTAAAAATATAGTTTAATAAGTAAGTAATACGTTAGTATGTTTATGTAAATATGAAAATAAAAAATTAAGAATACTTTTTTTTTTGTTTTTTTTTGTATGAGGATGCCGATGTTCATGGATTTTCGCTATCAGTACCGACTGATAGCAGTCTAGTTCATGACATACTCGTAGCAGGGTGCATGATTTTTCGCGTCCAGATGAGATTAGCGCATTAAGAAAAAGGTTATATTTTCATCCTTAATTATATTAAATTTTTTAATTTTTTTTTATTATTATGAATAGTAGAAAATAGTAGCTTCATTTAAATACCTTACGCTTTAAATTTCAGACTTTTTTTATTGAAGTACGTGTGACAAACGAGCACGCAGTCCACCTGATGCTTTGCTCTCAGCGACGACAAAGCGGATGCCGTGGCCCATTGACAGCTATATCTATCCTCGGCAAGGAATCAAAATGCAGATGCGTTGTCACCCCTGAGGACAAACATAAAATGTCTCGTTTAGAGTAATAAGGGTCTTCAGTTCTCTACTCTCCCCATACGAAACATTGCAACATGAAGCTGATATTTTACGTAGGAACTCAATGAAAGCGTGGTCACGGACTAAATAATAGTACTAGGTCTACGTGGTCCTTCCTCGGTCAAGCCTACTCATTCACGTTACAACTATTATACAAGGTGGCCCATAAGTCGTTAGAAATGTAAATTTCGAATAAAATACAAAAGGCGCGCATGAGTGGCGCGCACGGTGCGGGGGGAGTACCGACGGTTTCTGGGAATTCAGTCGCCATGGAGCGTTTCACCGGTGCGGACCGTGCATTTTGTGTGCGCGAGTTTTGATTCGGCTACCATTGCGCGGCGTAAATTTCGAGAATATCAGAATTTACGCAACTTTAAAGACATTCCAAGTGTTCAAACGATTAAGAATTGGGTTATTAAGTTCGAAGAGAGTGGTTCGACGTTGGATAAACAACGGTCAGGTCGACCAAGGACAACACGGACGGAATAAAACATCGATGTAGTGAAACACTCAATTCGTGAAAATCCTACCCAGTCTACTCGTAAGCGTTCCAGTGCATTAAACTTACCCAGAACATCGTTACAGCGAATTTTAAAGAAAGATTTACATCTTCACCCGTACAAGATTCAGTTAGTACAGGAATTAAAAGATACTGACACTATCCACAGACTAAATTTCGCAAATGAAATGTTGAACCGCTTTACTTCGTTTAATAACGTGTTATTCTCTGATGAGGCTCACTTTCACATCAACGGCCATGTCAATAAGCAATTGTCGCTACTGGAGTTGCGAAAATCCAAATCGCAAACATCAAAAGCCCTTACCTCCCTAAAGTGACAGTTTGGGCGGCTATGTCAGCGCATGGCATTATAGGCCCTTACTTTTTTGAGGACGGCAGAGGCCGCGCGCTTACTGTTACTTCACAACGGTATGTAGCTATGATCCAGGACTTTTTTACACCAGAGTTGCAGAATTTTCCAGGCTTCAATACGCGGACCTGGTTTCAACAAGATGGAGCAACTGCCCATACCTCTAACGTCGCTATGCCGGTCGTCCGTCAACTTTTCCCTAATAAAGTGATCTCTCGAAGAGGAGATATTCCTTGGCCACCACGTAGTCCAGATCTGACCCCAATGGACTTTTTCTTATGGGGTTATCTTAAGACTAAAGTGTACGAAACCAACCCGCGGACAATTGACGTCCTGAAAGAAAATATCCAAAGAGAAATGGCAAACATTACAGAGCTTACTTGCCGCGCAGTGATGGATAATTTTAAACGTCGCTTACAGGAGTGCCGCGATCGTAACGGATTACATTTAGATGATGTAATTTTCAAAACATAATTCCCATTTTATAAGGATTATGACAAAATAAAAACCTTTTTCATAATGTCATTAGTTTTTTTTAATTATTTTTTTACATTTCAAGGGACTTATGGGCCAACCTGTATATATGCAACATGGATCTACCACGTGTAAATAACATAGCTGCAGCAGGGCTCTGCCACGTATGAACTTAGTCCACATGATGGCCCAGAGATACCTAATTTTATCGATTTAGAATCAAAATAAAGATGCGCATATCCCATACTAGCGATCTGCCCTGACTTCTTGTTTTTTTATAGGATAAGGGTGAAAAACGAGCACACAGTCCACCTGATGGTAAGTGGTTGCTGTGGCCCATAGACATCTACATCTATCCTCTGTTACAGATCAAAATGCAGATGCGTTTTCACCCGTGAGGACTAGGATGGAATGCCTCATTTCCAGTAAAAAGGGCCTCCGGCCACCTGCACTCACCAAGCGAAACGCAGAGGTAAACCTCTACTTCACGCTGGTATTCTGTGAAGTCGTGGTACCACCCCGGTTCGAGCCGGCCCATTCATGCGACAGCAAAAGCTGCCGCCTGGCTCTACCACTGTTTAACTTCGCACGGTTGATTTCTGGATCTCGACAACAAGGACACCTACCTGGTCCAATTGTGATTCTAAGCCGTTCTCTAATCAACTGCAAAATTTCATCAAAATCGGTCCAGCCGTTTAGAAGGAGTTCAGTCACATACCACACGGACAGAAGAATTATATGATATGCATGTATTATACATTTAAAACTTCCTCTTGAGTCATTCTGTGTACTGATGAAAACTATTTCAAAATCCGTTGTGTAGTTTAAAATATCTAAGCGTACAGACGTCGGAAAGCGACTTAGTTTTATACTACGAGTATGCAGAGATAGAGAACAATCAAACAAGGATATTTCGTTACCAGTAAATTGGGTTATCAATACTCACCATACGCAATGCAGTCGCATTATTATAGATAATATTACACGCAAGTTTTTTTTATAGAATAAGGGTGACAAACGAGCACACAGTCCACCTGATGGTAAGTGGTTGCTGTGACCCATTGACATCTACATTTATCCTCAATAAAGAATCAAAATGCAGATGCGTCGTCACCCGTGAGGACTAAGATGGTATGCCTCTTTTCCAGTAAAATGGGTCTCCGGTTCTCTACACTCACCATACGAAACACAGCAGTGTCAAGCTGCCATTTTACGCTGGTATTCTGTGAGAGCGTGGTCCTTCCCAGGTCGAGCCGATCCATTCGTGCTACAACTATACTACTACATGGCTGCATGGCTCTACGACGTACAAAAGTATTTTGAATGAGTTCCTTAAGTAAAAAACATATATAACTAATACATGTATTAAACATTTTAAACAGTGGTAGAGCCACGCGGCAGCTTTTGCTGCCGCACGGATGGGCCGGCTCGAACCGGGGTGGTACCACGACCTCACAGAAAACCAGCGTGAAGTAGAGGTTTAACTCTGCGTTTCGCTTGGTGAGTGCAGGTGGCCGGAGGCCCTTTTTACTGGAAATGAGGCATTCCATCTTAGTCCTCACGGGTGACAACGCATCTACATTTTGATTTGTAATAGAGGATAGATGTAGATGTCTATGGGCCGCAGCAACCACTTACCATCAGGTGGACTGTGTGCTCGTTTGTCACCCTTATACTATAAAAAAAAAATTATATGTTTTTTACTTAGAGACCACGTTATAATAGCATTTTCGTTTAATTAAAATCGTATTCAAACAGATTTCGTATACTTTAAGTGTTTTGAGTAGATGTTGGTGTTTCGTTTTATGAAACTTTACTGTCGAATTTTATTGCAAACAATAGAAATGGACGATTTAAGACGACAAACGTGTTACAGAATTTAAGGAGATAATGAGGGGATTTGACAACTTCTTCTCTAAATGCCAACCCCACATGAAAATGGTGCAAGTGGTATTCAAAAAACAATTTTCATTAAGAAAATCTTGAGTATAGTAGAAGCCGTGCTAGGTAGCTCAGGAACTACGCATTCGACGTAATCTCACAGTACGCGAGTAACTCAGAGATCCCCGTCGATCCCGTGATCGTCGTCGGCGCTATGCAATTTTAGTGCTTACTTACCACGTGCTATGCGGTGAAGAAAAACATCGTGAGGAAACCTGCTTGCTTGGAAAATAAAAAATATTTTGAAAAATTGAAGTCCATCAGCTTGCCCTGGAGCAGCGTGCTTAACTAACTATTTAATCCACAGATTCAGTGATTCATCCATGGGGCAATGTTTATATATGCAATTACAAAGTATTAACGACGAAAGTATTACAAAAAGATTATTGCAGATACATCTTAATTAGTTAATTAAAATTAATTTGTATACTTACATAATACCATAGATTAATGATAGGTCATCGCGCGCTCTGACTAGATACCACGCTACTTGAAAGAAACAGCTCCGAGAATACGGCAACTTCTAGTCTGTATAAGACAATTGCAAGAAGGCTACTGTGCGTGAAAAATTGTATATGCCAGCAGCTTAACTATTACCCGATTAACGGGAAAAATATTTTATGCTATGGCTTAGTAGTTAAGTTCATAGTTATGAATATAGACCAAAAATACTTAAAAATGAATAATTAATTAATAGCGAATGTATCAATATATTTGTGTATATTATGTATAGGTTTTTCTTCTGAATAAATGGCATATAAATGATAAGGCCTAATTTTTATCAATTTAATTTTTATATTTAAATGTCTGACTAATATTCACAAATTATTTAAAAAAATGGTTATATATTATATGGTGTAACCAAAATTTTATTTTATTATATGTTGTTATAGCCATAATAGCCAATACACATTCTGTGAAAATTTCAAGTATCAACATAATATTACGGTTCATAAAATACAGCCTGCTGATAGACAAACGGAACGATAGTGGAAACTTAAGTCCCGTTGACACTCTTTGGGCACGGAACCCTAATAAACGGAAATAATGTTTTAATAATAAAAATTAAAATTAATAAAATAACATATAAATATTAGGTCATTTGAGCAATACTACAAAAATAAACACTTTATAATATAGAATTAGGTTATATTATAATAAGTTAAATATATTATATTATAAAATATAGTAACAATAAATTCACATATAAAAATCTCAGCCACGGGGAACTTATTTTTGCATTCGCGGCAACACTGAATAGCGTCATTGATTTTTTGTGACTTATTTATGGCTCGTATTATTTTATGTAAAAATTTCTAAATTGTATGATACTTAATGATAGTATGTGATTCCAGTGTCTTTCTTATTTCTTGTAGTAATATTTTTACATAATTTCAATACGTAAACTAGTATTTTAATTCGGATTATGATCAAAATTTAATAAAACATTCGGTACGTTGACCTCACACGTTGCCTGCAACCTCTTATCTATGCCTGCAACGCGACTGGCTCGGGTACGCCGATTTCGGCGTAATATTTTGTTGCGCATTTTACATGAGCGCCGGCGGTATCTAGTCAGAGCGCGCGATGACTTATCATTAATCTATGCATAATACTCATGCGTTTTCAAGAAAAGTTTGTACTTTGTACCACCATAGTGCTAGATATTTTGTTGTTGAGTTATAGTGTTCTAACACTGTACGCATGTACAATATACATTCATTGTAAATTCGTAGGTACTTAAGTATATGGGACTTAACTAACGTCACACAGTGAAACGCATTGCAGTACCACTCATGACTTTGCGATTCCAAATTCATTTCAGGAAATAATCATCGGCTGAGATAATGCACTCAAAAGTCAACAAAATCCATACTCATAAATTAATCTAACATCTAAGTTAGATCTAATAGTTTAATCTAACTTAGGTATTTAGATTAATAGTATTTTAAAGAATATAAAGAACATAAAATATTTAAAAATCGATCTAACTTTGATAAATTCATGTGACTGCAGAATTTAGAGACTGCAAAATTCCTTCCACTTAAAAACGACTTACCGATTTCCTTAAGAATTGAGAAATCACTAAAAAATATACATTTACATACCTGACGGCTGTAACACAGTTTACACTAGTATGGCCGTCAACGCTAACTTCTTTGAAATGTTAATACTATAATACTAAGTAAAATCTCGGAAAACTTTGTTGGTCGTCATGTCGTTCATGTCGACCATGACGTAATGAAATAATTTGAATTCTGCACTTACAAGTACAGTTTCCCAAGAAGTATCCAAATGATTGGAAGCTACGAATAGAACCCGTGGGTGTTGCAGGAGGAGACTATAAGATATGCCAGACAGATTTTGTGTCTTCAGATAGATGGCGCTGTAACCATATCGACGTAAGGTACTCAGACCGGCTACTGGCAGCAGCGTCATGGCTGCGAGACGGTACTGCGATGGCCAATCCACCTACTAAGACTGACGACCAGTGGCGTAGCGTGCCTTCGAGGGGCCCTGTATCAAAATTTGTTGGGGGGCCCCAATGAAGAGTAAAGATTTCATAAAAGGAACAAAAACGCTTGCATTGAATTCAAATTATTATATATTGATTTTAAGTTATTCATCATCATCGTTACAGCCCTTCATAAGTCCAAGGAATGAAAAAACGAATAAAGGAATAAAAAACATATACATAAAAATGGTCTTCAGTTCTCTATGTACACATAAATTATCGTCAATTATCACGACAACGGCAAAAGAGTACTTTTGCCGAACTAGTGGAATTAGTAAATTCCACTAGTTCATCATCATCATCATCATCATAACAGCCCTTCATAAGTCCATTAAAGAGCATAGGCCTCACCCAAGGAATGCCACAAAGCACGGTCCTGAACCACCTGCATCCATCGACTTCCTGCATGTCTTACCAGGTCGTCACTCCATATAGTGGGGGGACGCCCTACACTTCATCCGCCGGTACGAGGCCGCCACTCGAGAACCTTTTTCCCTATCGGTTGCCGGTTCTTCGAGCTATATGTCCGGCCCATGGCCACTTCAGCTTACTAATTCGTTGGGCCATGTCGGTGACTCTGGTTCTACTGCGCATATCCTCATTTCTAAGTTTATCACGCAGAGAAACTCCGAGCATAGCCCTCTCCATAGCTCGCTGAGCAACCTTGAGCTTCCTCATCCGGCCAGCAGTGAAGGACCACGTCTCAGTTCCGTATGTCATCACTGGCAACACGCACTGGTTGCACAATTTCGTTTTCAAGTTTTGAGGTATACCTGACTAGAAGATGTGCCGTTATTTCCCGAACGCTACCCAGTCGAGTCGAATCCCTCGATTGACCTCTCGGTCGAAGTTGGACTTACTTAGTCGGACTATTTGTCCCAGGTAAACATAAACGTCAACAACTTCGAGCTTAGAGCTACCAACAACTACCGACATAGGTGTGACATGGACATTAAACATGATCTTTGTTTTGTCCATGTTCATCTTAAGACCTATCCGTTGGGAAAAACTATTGAGGTCATTAAGCATAGTGCTTAGGTCCTCCAGCGATTCTGCCATAAGGACTATATCGTCGGCAAATCGAAGGTGAGTGATGTACTCGCCATTGATGTTAACACCGTATCCTTACCAGTCCAGAAGCTTGAAAACGTCTTCCAATGCAGCGGTGAAGAGTATCGGGGATATAACGTCACCCTGTCTTGCACCTCTCTGCAATTGGATAGGTTTCGTACTCTGGTTCTGTACTCGGATAGCCATCGTAGCCCTACTGTACAAGCACTTCAGCACTTCGATATACCGACAGTCAACTTGGCATCGCTGAAGGGACTGCAGCACCGCCCGAATTTCGACGTAATTTTGATTGAAAGTCTTTGGGCTTTCTCATAGTCCACATACGCCAGAAATAGTGGTAAATTGTACTCCTCGGACTTCTGTACAATTTGCCGAAGGGTATGTATGTGGTATATGGTGCTAAAGCCTTTTTGGAAACCGGCTTGTTCGGGAGTAATGACTCTCGAAAACAGCATGTAGACGCGGCTCAAAAGGGAACTCGGTCTGTAGTTCTTCAAGAGAGCGTTGTCACCTTTCCGGAGTAGTGCCACCATGGAGGACGGAATTAAAGAGCTTCTGAAGGACATCAAGTATCGGTTTTCCACCCGCTTTCAGAAGCTCCACTGTAATTCCATCCAGCCTGGGATCTTGCCGTTTTTAAGATGCTGGAGAGCCATTCTAATCTCGCTCAGACTGACGTCCGAGATATCATCGGAATAGTGTCGGATAAGACTCGCTCTTGGATCGTTACTCACACTTACGTGTGGCTCCAACGATGATGTGTACAGCTGCCAATAGAACCTCTCAATCTCACTCAAAACCTCAGGTGTCCCGGAAACGACGCTGCCATACTCGGTCTTCAGCTTCGACAGTTGGCTCTTTCTGGCAGACAGATCTCTTGCAAAGACTTGGGAGCCCTGGTTCTGCTCGATCTTTTCTTTAATACGAGCAGAATTAAAGTTGCACAAGTCCCGCCGCATGCATTTGGAGATCTGTATGTTCAGTTGCCTGTACGCTGTCAAATCTACTGAAGACTGCAGCTATATACCCCGTCTAAAAGCCATTGAGATTAGAGTGTGATCGGAGACTTTTTGTTTCTTCTGCGGCGGGTCTTGCAAAACTTAGCTCAGACCGCATGGACAGTTTCCACGAGCTTGTCATTCATATCGTCCATTGTATTGCAATCTTCTAGGCACTGAAAACGGTTTCGTAGCTCGAGCTGAAAGGTTTCTGGACTTTGGATTAGAGCACGAGAAGGACGGAGCGTTGACTTCATTAGACGTGACTTCTCCAACTTAACGTTTAGGTTCAGTGTGCCTCTCACCATTCGGTGATCGCTGCCGGTTTTCACCCTCGCGATCACTGAGACATCACTGAATAGTTGTCGTCTGGTCGTCATAATAAAGTTAATCTCATTTTTTGTCGAACCGTCGTGGCTCGACCAGGTCCACTTCCTGTGGGGCCGCTTCTGGAAGAAAGAGTTCATCATAAAGAGTCCTTCTTTCTCCATGAAGTTCGCCAGCTGCTGGCCCTTTGGGTTCCGTTGCCCTATTCCGAATTTCCCTACTTTCAGCTCACCGTTCTCTCTTGTGCCTAGTTTTGCGTTGAAGTCTCCCATTAACACCGTATAGTGGGTTTTGGAGGAATGCATTGTTCTAGAGATATCCTCATACATTTCTTCCACCTCCTCATCGGCGTGTACCGAGGTTGATGCGTAAACCTGTATAACCTTCAGCGATTACCGTTCGGTGATTCTGAGTATAAGGTCCGCAACCCTCGTCGACACACTCCCAATCTTTACAACGTTGTTAACGAGAGACTTGTGGACGATAAATCCGACACCTCCTTGGGACAGATGGTCGCCCTCCTGGTGATAGAACAAATTGCCGGATTCGAGGATTACCGTGACCTCCCCCTCTCTTCAGACTTCGGATAATCCTATGACATTCCAGTGCAACTTGTCTATCTCTTCTTCTAGCTCCAGGACCTTCTCGTCAGTCCTCAGGGTGCGTGCGTTATAAGTTGCCATGTCGAGTCGTCGTAGGTGGCAACAGAACCTCCACCGGAGACTCTTAGCACCCCCTGCCTCGCTGTTACCATGGTCGCCACCTTAGCCAGGAATAGCGGGGCTGCCGGGGACTGGGGGCCATCTCTTCGTTACTTTCATGGGGGTATATTGCCATAGTTGCCACGCTTGGCGAGCGGGTTGGCAAGCGCAGTTTTTTTATTGTTGTTTTGCTGTTATCAGAAAGATGCTGCTGCCCATCCTCTGCCTCAGTTTCCGTCTGTCGCCTTTTACGACACCCACGGGAAGATATGGGGTTGTGAGTATTCTTACCCGCCACTACACGGGCTTATGAGTTATTACTTACAATAAATACTCCTAGGAACTAAGCTAGCCAAACAATTTAATTTTCGTGCCTTTTGTTCGGCGAACATAGCTGAAGACGATTTCAGTTTTACTAAATTCTTTACTTCTTTAGAGAATAGTGATAGCCTTTCCTGTCCCATTAGAAGTCCTTGGAGTTTTTGCTTACACACGTTGGGGGCCCCTGTAGCCCGGGGGCCCCGTATCATTGATACGGCTGATACGGCGGTAGCTACGCCCCTGCTGACGACCTATAAGAGGGAGAACCAATTCCGGCAGTAGACTGATGATGAAGAAGCAGTACTGTTACAATTTATCCACTGCTGAACATAGCTCATATTCGCCATAGCTGCCACGCTTGGCTTAGGCGGTTGGCAACTATAGGTTTTTAACCGACTTCAAAAAGGGGGAGGTACTCAATTCAACTCTATGTCTTTTATGTGTGTGTTACCTGATAACTTTTTTCAGGTGAACCAATTTTGATTATTCTCTTTTTATTTGAAAGCTGGTGCTACTCATGTGGCCTCATTTTGATCAAGATCCGACCAGTAGTTTTTGAGTTATCCTTAACAATTTATATTGAAGTCAGTTATACAAAAGTTTTCATTTTACATTTTGTTTAGTTATTATTTGAAAGACGCTGCTGTCCTTTTACTTAGTTTTATTCCCTCTATAGCATTTTACGACACCCACATGATGATATGGGGCAGTTGATATTCTTTAACAGCTTTTACACGGTCGAAGAAGTAGTAACTATGAAGAAAATTTTACCTACAAGAATGTTGTTATAAAGTGAATATGCAAGCGAACCGTTGTATCATCTGGCAAATAACATCGAGAAAAATACGAGTATTTGAAGGCTAACTTGAATACCTTGTTTAACCTTGCATTATTCGAGTACATGGCACTTTAAACTTTAAAGTCATACTCGTACAAGCGATTTTTAGAACTATTAAATAAATCACATAAAAGATTAAATCATTATTATTTTTTATTTATATATAGACACCTTATTATGTTGCCGTGTAGTGGAGGTTAAAAATATCCACTACCCCATATCTTCCCGTGGGTGTCGTAAAAGGCGACAAAGGGAAACAGGCAGGAGATGGGCAGCAACATCTTCCTGATAACACCAAAAAAACAATAAAAAAAACTGCGGTTGCCAACCCGCCCCCAATGATTAGAGCAACGAAGAGACGGCCCCCAGTCCCCGGCGGCCCCGCTATTCCTGGCTACGGTGGCGACCATGGTAACTGCGGGGCAGGGGGTGCTAAGAATCTCCGGCGGAGGTTCGGTTGCCACCTAAGACGACTCGACCTGGCAACGTACAACGCACGCACCCTGAGGACTGACCAGAAGATCGTGGAGGTAGAAGAAGAGATAGACAAGTTACACTGGCATATTATAGGATTATCCGAGGTCCGAAGAGAGGGGGAAGACACGGTAATGTCCGGCCCCACAGGAAGTGGACCTGGTTGAGCCCTGACGGTTCGACAAAAATGAGATTGACTTCATTATGACGACCAGACGACAACTGTTCAGTGATGTCTCCGTGATCGCGAGGGTGAAAACTGGTAGCGATCACCGAATGCTTAGAGGCACACTGAACCTAAACGTTATGTTGGAGAGGTCTCGTCTAATGAAGTCAACGCTCCGTCCCCCTCGTGCTCTGTTTCAAAGTCCCGAAACTTTTCAGCTCAAGTTACAAAACCGTTTTCAGTGCCTAGAAGACTGCAATGAAGTGGACGATATGAATAACAAGCTCGTGGAAACCGTCCATGCGGTCGGAGCTAAGTTCTGCAAGACCCGCCGCAGAATAACACAAAAACTCTCCGATCACACTCTTAATCTCATGGCTGTTAGACGGGAGATGTAGCTACATTCTTCAACAGATTTGACAGCATACAGGCAACTGAACAGACAGATCTCCAAATGCATGTGGCGGAACTTGCGCGACTTCAATACAGCTTGTATTGAAGAAGCGGTCGAGCGGAACCAAGGCTCCAAAGTCTTTGCCAGAGATCTGTCTGTCAGAAAGAGCCAACTGTCAAAGCTGAAGACCAAGTGTGGCAGCATCGTTTCCGGGACACCTGAGATTTTGAGTGAGATTGAGAGGTTCTATGGGCAGCTGTACACATCATCGTTCGAACCACACGCAAGTGTGAGTAACGATCAAACACTATTCCGATGATATCCCGGACGTCAGTCTGAGCGAGATTAGAATGGCTCTCCAGCATCTTAAAAACGGTAAGTCCCCGGGCGAGGATGGAATTACAGCGGAGCTTCTGAAAGCGGGTGGAAGACCGGTACTTGAAGTCCTTCAGAAGCTCTTTGATTCCGTCCTCCATGGCGGCACTATTCCGGAGGCATGGAGTAGTAAGTACGGTGGTCTTGTTCTTCAAGAAAGGCGACAACGCTCTCTTGAAGAACTACAGACCGATTTCCCTTCTGAGTCACGTCTACGTGCTGTTTTCGAGAGTCATTACGAATCGTCTCGCGCGCAGACTTGACGACTTCCAGCTTCCCGAACAAACCGGTTTTCGAAAAGTCTTTAGTACCTGTTTAGGCCAAATATTGGCATTTGAAATTTGCATTCAACACGCGCGTCTTGACGTGTCCTTCCGATGGAATTTAATGGTCACCGTCGGCCCCCTCTCCCGTGCGGGTCTCTCGGCCGAGGGCGCGAGCGCCGGACGCGTGGGTGAGGCAGTTGGTTGGGCGCGGCTGGTGTTGTTAATTGTGCGCACACGCCGAGTCGATAAGACGGCCTGGAATTTTACGCTCGCATTCCATTCGAGGGCGCGGTTGCCGATATGGAAAGGAATTGTCGCGTGACGGCCGATTCATTGTTTTTGGAAGTTAATATTGAATTGTAACGTCGCGTTAATTGCCTCTCATTGCGTTGCCTATTTTTGTTCGTTTTACGTGTCAACGAGGCTGAATTTTGAGTTTTGAGTGTTTAATTTAACTTCGTTTGCCATTAACTTGCGTCAACAAGTTGCTTGTGTGGTATTTTAATATTGTACGAAGGAATTTTTGCTTGTCATGTGGAACGCTAAACTTTGGGACTCGAGAGAAGGTTGCGTTCGTTTTCGAGAAATAATTTTGTGCTAAGTGAACATGGGACATTGAACTTTGACCGACCGTTCTTAAGTTATGCAGTGTGTCAATTGTTTTGATTTCAATCAACGTTGATTTGGTTGAATTTGAAGTTAATTAAATGTACAATAAAGTTGATAAACTAAAATAGTGAAATAAAAGCAGAAGGTTTCAATTGGTGAACGCCCACTGGAGGGATCGCACATTTTGGAGAAAAGCAGCGCCTGTGGATCTGCTATCTAATTACTTATAAAAGCAGACGAAGGTTATATGACCTTTACCATGAAAGATCATATAATCCTCCTGATGCTTTTAAAGAATATGTCAAAAATTATTCTTTATTCTTTATTCTTTATTATAGGCCCTTTTTACTGGAAATGAGGCATTCCATCTTAGTCCTCACGGGTGACAACGCATCTGCATTTTGATTCGCAAACGAGGATAGATGTAGATGTCTATGGGCCGCAGCAACCACTTACCAACAGGTGGACTGTGTGCTCGTTTGTCACCCTTATCCTATAAAAAAAATTCTAAAATGTTTAAAAAAGTTTGCTCCACAGCCAAATCGTTACATATTAGCAACAAAATTAAGACGGCTAAGAATAAAATTAAAATGACGTGGAGTATAATTAACAGCGAAACCGGTAAAGAAAAACCTCGTAACTCAAACTATCAATTAAAAATTAACAATGAATTGACTAAATCAAATCAAGAAGTCGCAGCGGTGTTTGAGAAATATTTCACTGATATTCCTATTTTGACAACAGAGTCTTTGAATACTTCTCCAACTGTCGCCGAGTCATTACTCAAACAGAATATTAATATCTGTTTAAAAGAATTTAGATTTGAAAAAGTATTACCGCAAGATATTGTAAAATACTTCAAAACCATTGATGTAAAAAAAAACCGCAGATTTGTGAGGGATTTCCGTGACAGTTATTGCGTCCATAATAGATTTAATTGCACCTCATCTTGCTATTATTTTTAATACTTTTATCGATTCTGGTGTGTTTCCTGATTTAATGAAGTATAGTAAAGTAATACCTTTATTTAAATCTGGTAGTACATTGGACCCCGCTAATTTTAGACCTATTTCTGTACTACCAACTCTTAGTAAAATTTTTGAAAAAATTATTTTGGATCAATTGTTAATTTTTTTTAATACAAATAAATTACTTCATAAAAAACAATTTGGATTTACAAGGGGTCGCTCGACGTCTGACGCCGGTGTTGAGCTTATGAAATATATTTTTAATGCCTGGGAGAATTCACAGGATGCCTTAGGTGTTTTCTGTGATCTTTCCAAGGCTTTCGATTGTGTTCATCATGAAACATTAATCAGGAAACTACAACATTACGGTGTAAAAAATTTAGCGCTTAGACTTATTACTTCATATTTAAGTAACAGAACTCAAAAAGTCGTGATAAATGGTAAAGGTTCCTCCGGATCGATAGTATCAATGGGCGTTCCTCAGGGCTCGATTCTTGGCCCATTCCTGTTTTTAATCTATATTAATGACTTACTTTATCTTGTAGGGGACAATCACGATATAGTATTATTTGCTGACGATACCTCTTTAATTTTCAAACTCAAACGGCAGTTAATTAATTATGACGATGTAAATAATGCTCTATCGAAATTAGTACATTGGTTTAACGCCAACAATATGCTCTTAAACGTTAATAAGACAAAGTGTATTAAATTTACAATACTTAATGTAAAACATTCGAATACCAATGTGCTGTTAAATGGGGAGGAGTTGAGTCTTGTGGATACCACTGTTTTTCTCGGTATTACTATTGACGCGAAACTTCAATGGGGCCCCCATATATCTAAATTAGCAAGCAGACTTAGTTCTGCAGCATATGCTGTAAGAAAGATTAGAAGTCTCACAGATGTTGAGACAGCTAGATTAGTGTATTTTAGTTACTTTCATAGCGTAATGTCTTATGGAATTTTGCTATGGGGTAATGCGACTGATATTGAAGCTATATTTGTTTTGCAAAAGAGAGCCGTTCGGGCGATTTATAACCTAAATTGTAAAGAGTCCCTCAGACAAAAATTTAAAGAAATAAACATATTAACTTTGGCATCGCAATATATTTATGAAAATCTAATTTATGTACATAAAAACATATATAGCTTTAATAAGAATAAGGATGTGCATTCTTTAAACACTAGGAACAAACATAAGCTTGTAATACCAGTTACTAGACTCCACAGAATCAGTAATTCATTTATGGGGCAATGTATACGCTTTTACAACAAAATCCCAGAACATATTCAAAGTTTATCAATAAACAAGTTTAAAAGTGTTATTAAAGAAAAACTGTACAAAAAGGGTTTTTTTTTTATAGGATAAGGGTGACAAACGAGCACACAGTCCACCTGATGGTAAGTGGTTGCTGTGGCCCATAGACATCTACATCTATCCTCTAAAATGTAGATGCGTTGTCACCCGTGAGGACTAAGATGGAATGCCTTATTTCCAGTAAAAAGGGCCTCCGGCCACTATGCACTCACCAAGCGAAACGCAGAGGTAAACCTCTACTTCACGCTGGTATTCTGTGAGGTCGTGGTACCACCCCGGTTCGAGCCGGCCCATCCGTGCGACAGCAAAAGCTGCCGCGTGGCTCTACCACTGTTAAATTTTATAATATCAAGGAATACATGAATGAAAATAACCCCTGGGAATAAGGTGATCGCCACCATGCTGGTTCTATTAAAAATCATTTAAAAATTGTATAAATGAAATTATTGTTAAGTGAAATATGTTTGAAAAAAAAATGTCCCGCTGGGTTTCTTGCTGGTTCTTCCCAGGACAGAGGTATTTTCCGAACCAGTGGTAAATAAAAAATGACTTTCAATAAGAATTATGTAATATTGTAATATTGAATGTAATATTGAACAAATAATAAAAAAAAAAAACATCGTGGAAGTCAGGTTACATTTATATACACTTTCGCACACTACTTACATATACTTTACTTACCACCTGACTGATACCCTGTGGTCAACCCTAACTCCGGAATTCGGTAAGTTTGTGTTGCTTATCAGCCCTTATATATAATAAGTATCCATAGGCCATTTGGGCCCCGCCCTCTGTTGCTCGTCGAGGGGGCTACTATAGGCCCTAGCCCAGTCGACTTTTGTCGGGGCAACTAGGGGCGTGAACAGTACCATAGACCACATACATAACCTGCGGCAGATTGTACAGAAGACAAAGGAGTATAATCTGCCACTTTGCCTTGCGTATGTGGACTATGAGAAAGTCTTTGATTCCGTCGAAATTTGGGCGGTGCTGCAGTCCCTTCAGCGGTGCCAAGTTGACTGTTAGTATATCCAAGTGCTGAAGTGTTTGTACAGTAGAGCTACGATGGCTATCCGTGTACAGATTCAGAGTACGAAACCTATCCAACTGCAGAGAGGTGTAAGACAGGGTGACGTCATATCCCCGAAACTCTTCACTGCTGCATTGGAAGACGTTTTCAAGCTACTGGACTGGAAAGGATGCGGTATTAATATCAATGGCGAGTACATCACTCACCTTCGATTTGCCGACGATATAGTCCTTATGGCAGAATCGCTGGAGGACCAAAGCACTATGCTCAATGACCTCAATAGTGTCTCCCAACGGATAGGTCTTAAGATGAACATGGACAAAACAAAAATCATGTTTAACGTCCATGTCACAACTATGCCAGTAGTTGTTGGGAGCACTAAGATCGAAGTTGTTGATGAGTATGTTTACCTGGGACAAATAGTCCGACTAGGTAAGTCCAACTTCGACCAAGAGGTCAATTAACGGATTCAACTCGTCTGGGCAACGTTCGGGAAACTACAACACATCTTCTCGTTAGACATACCTCAAAACCTGAAAACGAAATTGTACAACCAGTGCGTGTTGCCAGTGATGACTTACGGATCTGAGACGTGGTCCTTCACTGCTGGCCGTATGAGGAAGCTCAAGATCGCTTAGCGAGCTATGGAGAGGGCTATGCTCGGGGTTTTTCTGCGTGATAAACTTAGAAATGAGGACATCTGCAGTAGAACCAGAGTAACTGACATAGCCCCAACGGATTAGTAAGCTGAAGTGGCAGTGGGCCGGCCATATAGCTCAAAGAACCGACAATCGATGGGTAAGAAAAGTTTTCTAGTGGCAGCCTTGTACCGGTAGGTGAAGTGTAGGGCGACCCCCCACTAGATGGAGAGACGACCTGGTGAGACATGCAGGAAGTCAATTGATGCAGGTGGCTCAGGACCGTGCTCTGTGGCATTCCTTGGGGGACGCCTATGTTCAGCAGTGAACTTGTGAAGGGCTGTAATGATGATGATGATATTGTGTTAATCTATATTAACAGTATTAAAAATGGCGAACCCCTTTTAGCTTCAGGCATTCTCTCCCAGTCAATTCTGTACGTAGTTAGGTGCATTATAAGTAAAATAAAAATATTTATCTTATAAGTTAACTGCGATAGAACAAAGTGGACAGATTTTTCCCAATTTTCTATTGCTCAGTACGATATAATGAATTTGAATAAATTTAATAATGGTTGTCCAAGTAGTTCTACTTTACCCACATTACAGCCTATCAAAATTCCACTGCTTGTGCTGTATTTGCCATAGTTACCACGCTTGGCAAGCGGGTTGGCAACCGCAGTATTTTTATTCAGCTATTATCAGTCTGCTGCTGTCTATTTCCTACTTCAGTTTTCCTCTATTGCCTCTTACTTTGGTGCCCACATGATGATATGGGTAGTGGATATTTTGACACCACCACTATACACTCCTTAACTCCTTATATGATAAAGTAGATATAATAAAACAAAATAACGTTTATTAGCAACCTGCTAAAAACATAATAAGGCACGTGAGGGTAATATTCACCTTAAGCTTTGCCGCCTTATAAAACCAAAACTAGGAGGAGGACAGAGACAAATACACAATGTCGTATACTATAACTAATATAGAAAAAAATAACAAACAAGCCTTGGCTATAATTAGCAACACTTCGAAAAATCAACTTAAAAAAAACTAACTATAGTACGTGAGGGTAATATGGTCATCCGGTTAATATGGTCACTTTCTTATAACTCAAAAATACAGCGTCGTTTGCATAGAACGCTCTGTGATACGATAGCTCTTGTTCAGTCTATCAAATAATAAAGGGTCAAAAAGACGCTGCTTTATCGACGCTATTTTGACAGTTGATATTATTGTAAATATTTTAGTCGATTTTTGTATTGTGTATGTAGTGCAGTTAGTTTTTTTAAGTAGATTTTTCAAAATGTTCCTAATTATGTTCAAAGCTTGTTTGCTATTTTGTTCTTAATATATTTGTTATAGTATACGACTTTGTGTTTTTGTCTCTGTTCTCCTCCTAATTTTGGTTTTATAGGGCGATAAAGCTTCAGGTGACCATATTACCCTCACGTACTTACTATAATATCAACTGTCAAAATGGAGTCGATAACGCGGCGGTCTTTTGACCCTTTATTATGTGAATGACTGATGAGGAAGAGCTATCGTATCACAAAGCCATATATATGCAAATTAGGCTGTATTTTTTGAGTTATAAGAAAGTGACCATATTAACCGGATGACCATATTACCCTCACGTACTCAAGTGCTTTGTTTCCAACGAAGCTTTCGCCTAATCAATTAGCTCTCAGGGACGACAACACATTACCTAAGTCATTCTGAGCGTTAGATCTTATTTGAAAAAAAAATTGTCCATTTTGTTCTATCGTTGAACTAATAGAGCAAAATAGAATAAATTAATTTTTCTATCGGCTTCAAAAAGAAGGAGGCACTGAATTCGACTGTATGTTCTTTTTTTAATTTGTGTTACCTCATAACTTTTTTCTAGGTGAATCGAATTCGATTATTAAGTGGCGAAGCTTGCGAAGTCACTTATTGATTTCACGATGTCTGTCCGTCTGTCCGTCTGTCCGTCTGTCCGTCTGTCCGTCTGTCCGTCTGTCCGTCTGTCCGTCCGTCTGTCCGTCTGTCCCACGATTATCTCGAGAACGGTTTCGAATTTTCAAATTCTGTTTTCAGCAATCGATTACTGATCACCCAGACATCTGAACCTCCTATTTTAAAACTGATTGCTCAACGACAACCGTTAAAAACCGCTACAAAGCTGATTGCTTCGCCACTTTGCTATGCTGTTAGCTTGCTAGGTTTATTCTTTTTATTTGAAAGCTGGCGCTTCTCATGTGTTCCCATATAAATGTGATCAAGGTGTGACCGATGGTTTTTGAGTTATCCTTAATAATTTATATTGACGTCGGTTCTACAAAAATGATTATTTAAAATTATTATTCAATAAAGATTACAAGAATAGTTATTTACGCTTTACCTTAATATTAGAACTCACTTTAATTCGCCAACACGGAGAATATAGTAAATTTAGTTCTCTGGGTGGTCTCTAGGAACAGACTAGGAAGCACTTTTCTAATGGAAAAGCCGTTTCCGATGCTGTTGAAATCTCTCGTCTTTACTTTGTGGTATGGTGTCGAAAAATCCTTACGGTTCTTCCAAAAAATACATGTCACAAATCACATCACAAGTTGCATCCAAATCGTTATAAACGCCTTGCCGATGTAGTTTCACGTAATAGACGCGACAATACTCTATTGTGTCATCAATCCGCTAAGACAGCACTAATGCGCAAAAGTATCTACTGCATAGCTCCGATCATACAAATGCTCCGATCATACATGTATATGATAAAATACCTAAAAGTTGGATAGAATTGCCGCTATCAATATTTAAAAAAAGGCTTCGAAGCTTTTTGACAGTCAAAGCATACTATAGCGTAACGGAATTCCTGACTGAAAAAAAAATCGTTTCAGATTAAGACTGCGTAATTAATAAAGAATTATGTTTAGTTTTGTGCTATTTATTAAGTGGCGAAGCTTGCGAACACACTTATTAATTTCACGATATCTGTCTGTCTGTCCGTCTGTCCGTCTGTCCGTCTGTCCCACGATTATCTCGAGAACGGTTTCGAATTTTCAAATTCTGTTTTCAGCAATCGATTACTGATCACCCAGGCATCTGAACCTCCTATTTTGAAACTGATTGCTCAACGGCAACCGTTAGAAACCGCTACAAAGCTGATTGCTTCGCCACTTTGCTATGCTGTTAGCTTGCTAGGTTTATTAGTATAGCGGATTAGTTTAATTCTGTATTTTGTAATTGTGTATTTTTTGCATGCTTTATGGTAAAATATGGCTGAACTGACTACCTATATCACCATGTACTATACCCATAAATATGGGTACAGTATATACCCATAAATATGGGTACAGTACATGGTGATATAGGTAGTCAGTTGCAAATGCAAAATAAAATATCTTTATCTTTATCTTTTATCTTATCATATAGATCAACCGATTTACCGATTGACGGCTCTGTGGAGCAGTGGATTAGCAATGAGTTGTTGCGCTGGGGACCGCGGGTTCGAATCCCGCACGGAACAAGTATTTGTATGGCCTACAAATATTTGTGCAGGGTCCGGATGTTTGTCCTCGTGTGATTTATGTTTGTAAACTGCCTCCACGACACAGAAGAAAATCCTAGTGTGGGGGTAACGTTTTAAAAAAAAGTCCACTGTTAGACATAAATCAAACCAGGAATGCATCAAATGTATCAATTGGCAGACGATTTGGTGAGCGTCGAGCCGATACTACTCGCACTGGTAAAGTTTTTCCCAATGAATAGTCTATGAAATTCGGACTCAGCGTATTTGGCTGAATTTTCAGTTTCCTTCTACAAAATTGGACCGATTGAATTTTGTTCCAAGAACGAAATTGGAAATATTATGGCTGAATGTCTATATGTTTTTCTTTAATTTTTAGAATTGTTTGCTAGATGTATGATAACCTGACTGGGAAGTTTTAGTAAACTAGTAGGTTACTAGATCTTAAAATAATGAATTTACGGAAAGACAAAAATAGGAACATGTGGCATTGGTAGCGAGTAAACGAATAAAAATAATTTCACATGGTAAGCCAAGACATTTAGAAGCGCAAAGTGCGAGTGCAATTTTACATAACATAGATACATAAAAACTCACGCCTGTCACACAGAAGGGTATACAGAGACTATGGACTTCTATTTGGCACGATCCTGACACACCTCTTTCGCCTCCTCCACATCCTACCTACGCATACACGATCGTCGGTTAAGGGTACTCTTAATTTGGCCCATTTTCAATATATTACCAATTTGGTCGATAAACTTTCGCCTAGGACGTCCCTTCCCGACTCTGCCGTTCCCTGCAATTGCAATTGTATGTTTGCGTTTGATTTTTTTATTGTTTACTACCGTTGTAGTTGAGGTACCCTAATTGTTTGTTTAAAATTGCAAGTTTCTAGGGTGCAGATGGTGTCAGCAAGTTTCACTACAACCCATCATAAGTCACCCATCACAGAACACAGTTTCCTCTCATAAATGTCTACAAAGTATGATCTTGATTTCCTGTTTTATCAAGTCTTCCTCCACATAGTAGGGGGTCACCAAACATTGCGCCGGCTAGTAAGAGGGGGGAGTCACCCGAATCTCAGGCCGTGCGGAAACCATTATTGGTTTTTTTCATAGAAAAGGCCGGCAACGCATCTGCAACTCCTTCCCTGGTGTTGCAGTTGTTCATGGGCGGCGGTAGTCACTTACCATCAGGTGAACCGGATGCTCGTTTGCCCCTCTCCTATAAAAAAATGCTATAATACATTATAGTATTCTAAGGCTTTTTCTGTTAAGAAATTCTCACAAGTAGATCTGAGTCAAGTAGTTGGTCGTTTTTCACCTCCGTGTCTCGGTACGCACGTAAAGCCTAAAATTCGTTAATCTTAGTACTTAGGAGTGACAATGCATGTATTGTGGGACCTACATGCATGGTCACACCTGACTATATTATAGGAGCATAGGATTGGCGTGTAGTGGCGGCGTTAGAAAATCCACTACCCCATATCATCCCGTGGGTGTCGTAAGTGCTGACAAAAGTAAACTGAAATGAAAAATGGGCAAAAGCATCGTCCTCATCACAACTCAACAACAATAAAAAAAATAATTTGAAAAACCCAAAAGTGCACGCCGCATGAGCGTTTCATTTAATTTTGACGAAAAAAATAAAAAGTGTCGATAATTTTTACAAGAAAAAAAAACGGAGAATCTGATCGACTTTCATTAATAACTTTTAAACGGTGTTGAGTTCAATAACAAAAATCTTAAAATATAATGATGGAATCTTATTTAATACTATATATCTCAATTTATTGCACACATTTCTATTAAACGCACATAAACAATTTTGTCAATTACATTTTTTTGTTATATAATTTGAAGTGAATAAATTAGAAAATAAACTAATCTTATTATTCAATGTCTGTAGTTATTGTGACATTAATAATAATGTCTAGCTAAAAGTATAATAACGATTTTATGTAGCGAAGTTGAGGTATGGCCACACATAAAGAACTCCCACACGTTGTGAGGCGTGCAAAAAACTGAGTTTGCCAAGCCTCACTAAGCGTAGTAAATATGGCAATCTACGGGGGAGGCCTCAGTTAAGAAGTGATATTTTGATGAGCTGTAATGAATTAAATGTGATAGGCTGCAGTAGCTACTATTTTGAGGTAGACGACTATTGACTCGTTAGAGTGTAATATAACATTGGTGTAACGGTTACACTAATGTTAATATTAAACTTAGCGCCTGTACATAAAATAATAGCAATTACTTTAATGCGCGTTTAATTTGGTGCCCTTGAAATGAATGTATTTTTAATAATTCTTCTAAAGTGGGGGCTATTATTCTTCGATATATTATGTCTTTATCATATGGACATTATTTAATTTCTTTTAGTTTTTAAAGTCGGTTTTTACTTTAAAATAAAAGTTTAATTATTTTGCCTTTTTGAGTGGTTTATGGATTATAGAATATCACAAGTTCAATGCAACAAACAAGGAGATTGTAAAAAACCTCCTTGGCAACAAATGACAACAAATATGTCGTCTATTAAATAAGTTTCATTAAAATCATCATACTCTATGGCATTTTTTTTGTTTTAATTTTGAATGGCACCGTCCTCAAGTATAAAAATATTTAATAAAAGATAGAATTATTTAAACGGTTAGCCTTTTTCAAGAATCTCTGAATATACATAAAAACAGCGTCACACCTTCTCTTTTTTTGCAACTCGGTTAAAAATAAATCTGTTTACTGTTTATATGGACTAGATTGCATTACATGGACTTTACAATTTGGGACATTGTAGATAAATATTGAACTAACTTATAAATATAAATTCACTTCATCCATCCTCTAATTATACTTATTCATAATTCAGTCATTAGCCAACAAAAAATGACAAATTATTTCCGATGTTAACAGAAAATAGAAAGCAGATGATTTTGTAAATGATAGATTCTTTAATAACTGTCTAATTAGGGTAAAAATAATCCCCATTTAATATCGATATATTGTGTAGATATTGAATACAATTTATAAAATAAACACAAACTCCATATTAAAAATTGCATTGAAGATAAATATTCGTCACATTATCTAAATATAATGGCGTTACTCTAGTAAAATTACATTTGATTTAGTCATTTTGGTTTTGTTTAGCAGAATTAATGTAAAATTAAATAAGTAAAAGAGTATAAAATTTTGTTTTAATTGTATATTTATTTATATTGTCAAGTTTTTTTGTAATCATAATTCATCATGATTCTTGTCACTGACTACACCGTCCTTTGCTAAAGCTGAATACTTAATAATAAAGTTCTCCCAAAACTCAGCTCGTTCACCTAAAGGGTTTACCCGCATTTGAAGTTTCTTTGTGATGTGAAGATAGTTAATATTGTCATTATTTTTCCTAACTGGCTGCCAAATGAAATTCTTTAATATTTCATCATTGTTGACAGGCGTTGGATTCCTTAAAATATTAAAAAATAATTAATAAATTGTAATGTTATAAAATATTAAAAAAAACATTGAGTCCTATATTAGTGCAACCAGTGCAGTGGAATGAACAGATTTGTCCGTTAATTTTTGACTAATAATCAAAGGTTATTTCACAGATATTCAAGTATAATCATAAACTTTTATTTATAAGCACGTATATTAGAGACACGTACATGTATTATGTGTCATGTCCTTAAAGTTTCACTATTATTTAAAGTAGCGTTAAAACTAAAATCCGTTAGTTTCATCGTTAGATATATACAGTACATTTCATAAGCTTACTATTAAAAAAATTATAATGAATGTACATATATACCATCTTAATTTATATGACACTAGCATTATGTACATATTCGTAATTCGTATACTATAATAACTTATCAAAATACATACCTATACTTTGCAAAATTTGTCCATAAGCGTACCATCTTCTTCAAAACTTTAATTTCTGGCTGTTCACTAAGCAGATTAAGTAGTTGTTTGTAATTTTTTCGAATCCGGGAGCATAGATGCAAATAACATAATTCATCGGTTATTGTTGCCCCCCAATGTTCCATTGAACTTCTGGCATACCGGGACATATACTCACTGTTTTCATTTAATAGTCCTCTAAAATCAAAGATGTAGTAATATATATCAGACTTAAGCTCCTTACCTAACTTCCTTGCCGCGTGATTTAAAGCATGATTCTGCAGTACATCTCCAATATATACTGCGTATTCAAGAATATTAGCGTAGTATAGGTAACCCTCTTCTAAATAGAAATTCTGTATATCTCTCACCACGTTCTCGTACACTGAGCTGTTTTTGTCAAAGCGAAAACCCGATCTTCTAGGAATATGCACAAAGAAGTCTTGTGCTAAATCTGTTAATAACCGTGGTTCAAAAATAAAATGTGATATTAAATCTAGGCCTTCTCTAGAATTCATTCCTATTATAATAGGAACATCACTAACAACCATTTCATTATCCGGTAAGAATTTTAAGACGGCATCGGGGTTATTTCTTTCAACCACCGGACCAAATGGGTACACGGCCATTTGAGTTAATTCAAAATTATTAGTATCCATAACTTCGCCCTCTTTTGTTATCAAAGTTTTTGCATCGATTTTTTGAAGTTCCTCTAGTAAAGTATTACTGTTAGTAGTATTTATACCAACTAGTTCGCCTAATCTGAAAGCTGCTTCTCGAGGCTCTTTATAAAATAAAGTTGGTTCCATTGAAGATCCGCTTTGCAAAATAACTGCACTAAATAGATTTTTTGCTTTATGTGAATATAGAAGTATGTCGGCTAATATAGCTCCACCTCGATTACCCATTAAAGTTACGCGATTTGGGTCGCCACCGAAGTGTTTGATATTATCCTTGATCCATTGTAATCCTAAAATAAAATCGCGTAAGCCGTTATTGCCTGGGATATTCTCGTCTTCCGTAGTTAAGTACCCGAATAATCCAAGACGATGATTGATCGTTACAACAATGACGTCTTCTTCCATGAAAAAATCTGGAGAATATGTTCTCGTTCCATTAAAACCAGATCTGAAGCCATCATTATAATCAAAGACTATAACTGGCAATGAACGTTTGACGTCAGGTGTAAATACGCTGAGGTAAAGGCAATCTTCCGATCCCGATATGCCAAAAGATTCACCGTTACGTGTTCGAGGACTATATTGAAAACACGTAGGTTTATTAACAAAGGCTTCATATGTCTCACTCCATCCTTGATGCTTCACAGGCGGCTGAAATTTCATATAAAAGTTTATAATCTATAAAAATAAATAAAATTGAAGTGTATGTTTGTAATGTCAACACAACAGCTTCTTACTGCATATGAAATTATATAAGTATTTTTTTTATATGATAGGGTGACAAACGAGCACACAGTCCACCTGATGGTAAGTGGTTACTGTGGCCCATAGACATCTACATCTATCCTCGTTTGCGAATCAAAATGCAGATGCGTTGTCACCCGTGAAAACTATGATGGAACGCCTTTTTCCATTAAAAAGGGTCTCCGGCACTCTACACTCACCATACGAAACACAGCAGCATTAAGCTGCTATTTTACGCTGGTATTCTGTGAGAGCGTGGTCCTTCCCCGGTCGAGCCGACCCATTCGTGCTACAACTATACTACTAATATAGCTGCAGCATGGCTCTACCACGTATAATTATTTATGGTATTATATACGGTACTCATAACAATAACACAATTTTTAAATTTAAATTTAAATTTTTGTCTGTCTGTCTGTTTGTTACGGCTAATCTCCGAAACGTCTGGACCGATTTTGACGGGACATTCACTGGTAGATAACTGATGTTATAAGGAGTAACTTAGGGTACTTTGCTTCTAGAAAAAGAATTAGGGTTCCGCGCAAAAGAATTAAAACCCATGAAATCCAATCGTAATAAATTACACGCGGGCGAAGTCGCGAGGAACAGCTAGTTAGTAATAAGTACATATTATGTTATTAAAGTTTTAATTGTAATGAAATTTATTTTAAAAGTTACCTTAAACCTTAATTCACCAATAGGCGTAACAGCAAATGGTATTCCTTTGAAGGAATAGTAAATTTGATTTCTTAAAATTGTTTTCTCCACTTTTCCATTTACCTCTCCTTGTTCAATTGTAACACTTATAATGTCATCACTACTAATTGATTGATCTAAAACAGCTATAAACGTGAAACATAAAAACCACTTCATTTTTGTATAACGTATATTTATAAAGTAATCATGTTATCAAGTGAGCATGTCGTATTGATTGGTGTGTTACCAGAAGATTACTATTAGCAGTAGTGATAAAGTAGGAGTTAACTCCATACTTAGATTATCTATTGCATACTGATAATTTGCCTCAACAATTTTGTTATTTGAACACGTTTTACATTATTATCTACAACTAGCTGGCCCTCGCGTCTTCGATCGCGTGGAATTTACTACGATTTGAAGGGTTTTAACTTTTTCTAAAATAAAAGTATCCTAAGTTACTCCGTATAAGATCAGCTATCTGCCAGTGAAAGTCTCGTCAAAATCGGTCAAGCCATTTCGGAGATAAGCTAGAACAAACAGATAGACAGACAGACAGACGAAAATGTTAAAAATTGTTTTTTTGTCATTAGTACTGTATATACTTTCATATGCATTTAGTAAAAAGCTGTCATTTTAAGGCCTAGTCAGTTTGAATAGCCCATCATGTAGAGAATGTCATGAGGGTCATGGTTGAATAGGGGCAAAAAGTTCTCGTTACACTCCTAGGGGGACAAAATGGCAAACACTAAAAAATAAAAAATAAAAATTTTAATTTTGTTATTTAGAGGCCAATTTTGGCTTACAAATTTCAACAAAAAGATTAGTATAATATAAGACAGTTATATAAATAAGTATTATATCTGATATCAAAAATAATAATTTTTTGATTTCAGATATAATACTCATTTATGGTGGTAGCTCAGATGTTAGCGCTCGCTGTAAGTTTCATAGTACGCGAGCGACCCGGATTCGTGCCCCGGCGGCACCAATGAAATTGTTAATTGCAATTTTAAGTGCTGATTTACCACGTGCTCGGCGGTGAAGGAAAACATCGTGATGTAACCTGCATGTCTGAGAAATAAGAAAAAAATATTTCGAAGACATGTGACGTTCGCCAACACGCATTGGGGCAGCGCGGCTGATATTTCCTTGCCCTAAAACCCTCTCAAAAATGAGAGGAGGCCTGTGCTCAGCAGTGGGACGTAAATAGGCTGCAACTTTACTTTACTTTACTCTTTTATAAAGGAAAATCCTTCTGCTGCGTCGTTGTCAGCTGTCAAAGCACAACGACTACATACAATTTTTATCAATATGGAATAAATCCAGGGAAGTACTGTGATAATATTCCATTTATAGAGCAAAATTATTAATAATTAGAACTTTTATTTAGGCCGTGGTTAGTGTTCGTTGTAAGTTTCACAGTACGCGAACAACCCGGGTTCGATCCCCGCCGGTACCAATAAAATTGTTAATTGCAATTTTAAAAGCTGGTTTACCACGTGTCACGTGACCTGCATGTCTGAGAAACATGAAAAAATATTTGGAAGACATATGAAGTTCGCCAACACGCATTGGGGCAGCGCCGCGGACATTTCCTTGCCCTAAAACCCTCTCAGAAATGAGAGGGGGCCTGTGCCCAGCAGTGGGACGTATATAGGCTGTAACTCTAACTTTTTTTAAACTTTTTTAGGCGGTAAATGATTGTGTTTCAGTAAAAGATGCGGGGTACAGCGCATTTCAAGTCAATATGAAGCTATGTAATATAAAGACTTGAGTGCTGCAGACATCTGTTTAGATATTTTAATGAATATCTCCGCTCCGCTACATTTACAGCAGGATTTCCTAGTGTAAAAATTATACCGACGGTAGGCTGTTTAACGGTAAAAGGGGATTAAATATACATATTTAACGATGCCATTGTAAAAGTATTTCGGCCACACAGCCTATAATAGAAATTCATAAATCTAATAGTAATTCCTCTAATGACACTAATTTTTCCCTTTTTTCAAAGCTTCAAAATTTTCATTACGCAATTAATAATCATTTATGTCGATCTCGTCCCAAATTTGATTTAAAAAAAAGTAGTTGAGTCCAAAGTAATGGATGGCGACTTAAAAAATGCATTCTGTATTTTATTATCAGACGACATTCTGGCTCCTCGTAATGTCAAAACCCTTGAAGGTCTTTGTCAGAAGCATCCTTCTGTCCATCCTTCTCAAAGTTTACCGCTGCCTTCCAAGACTTCTATGCAACCATTATAAATTTTTGAAAAATACAGTTTAGAAGCAATTATGTAATTTTCGAATGGCTCTGCTGGTGGCATTGCCAGTGACGGAATTATGCTTCAACATCTTAAGGATAACGGGATCCGTCCTATTGCCGTTGGTTCCACATTTCGACGCTTGACTTTCGAATTCGACTTTCGAACTTTTAAAAATATTGGTCTTGAACCAAATAGCAATAAATGTAAAATATTGTTTCCAATAACCTATATAGTTCCAACAGAGACATTTTAATTCATAATTTCAATTATATTTCTCCAGGAATAGAAACTGTCATTACGGGTTTGCTATAACTGCCAGGTGCATTGGTTTTCGTTAGTATTAAACATGTTTTAAAAACAAAATTTGGTCAGTTTTTAAACCCCGTTGATAAATTATATAACTTAAACCCCCATATTGCTCTTACTATATTTAAAATATTTTCTCCTTGTACCTAGATTTACATACTTACTCCGCTCGAGTCCAGTCTGGAAATGTTCGGATATTTTAAAAGATATTGATAATAATCTTAAAATGGCGATAGAAAAAATTCTAAATTTAACTTTGAATACAACAGGCTGGACTCAAGCTACTTTACCTATAAAATTTGGTGGTATTGGTGTGAGAAATCTTTCTAGCGTTGCATTGCCTGCTTTCCTTGTTTCCTTGCATAATGTTAGTGACTTATGTAACATAATTTTAAATAATAAAGTAGACCTGTACTTTACTACGGAGGCAGGGCAGACATGGCGAACGCTCTGTCCCGACGAGAATGTTCCACTGGAAGTTTACCAAAAAAGAGTGGGATATACCGTTGGTATGGAGCGTGCAGAAAGATTTGTTTCATAATTTCCAAAGTAACAAAGATCTCTTTCCAAAAGATCCTTCTAGCTGTTTCGACTAAGTAATCTAGTCACTGGTTATATGCTTTACCATCAAGTAATCTCGACACATTACTAGATTGGGAAAGCTTGCGCATCGTCGCAGGAATCCGACTAAGAGCGGCGATTTGTCAACCCCGTCAGTGCTCCTGTGGTAGCAGTGTTGACAACTTTGGACTCCAGGGACTTTCATGTAAGAAAAGCACTGGTAGGTTTTCACAGCACGGTTCTTTGAACGATGTCATCCGAAGGGCTCTTGTCTCTATAAATGTTTCCTCGGTTTTAGAGCCTTGTGGAATATTTAAAGACGATGGCAGGAGACTCGACGGTATGACATTGGTCCTTTGGAAGACAGGGCTGGTTCATTTCTCGCTCAAAGGCTAGGTATAGCCATTCAACGAGGAAACGCAGCCAGCGTTCTTGGCACGATACCATTGGGAGTGGGACTGTATGATAATTAAGTAATTACTTTTTTAATTTTTCTTTTTTAAATGGTCATAATTTTGGGTTAGTAAGAATTATTAAAAATATAAGTCTTTTTACCTGACTGATGCGCTAATACAGATACTGACACAGAACATGATTTTAAAATGGAATTCATCAAATTTTCTTTTTCGCTGGCGAAGTTTTATTACTTAATAGAAATTTTAAATATTTCATGATCAAAAATTGTGCGTATCAGTTTCGACGTGTGACTTGAGTTTACTGCTGAAAAACGATTGTCTTAAAATATATACCACTCTATATACGAGTATATATAAATATCAACAGATCTCCATAAATTGACGTTTAATATTGTAAATGTATACTAAATACTATAGTCAAATTTTAAAAACAGTGGTCACGTTGTTATGCGCAAGTAAGTTGCACAGAGGGAAACCATAACGTGTTCACTTTATGTTAACGCTTGATTTTACAACCCGTCTATTTTTCATACCGCGTGTTATATGAAACGATTATTAAGAAGTGAAGTCCAAAAAGCTACAAATCAAGTTGAAATTGACGTTTAGCACTGAGATTTTCGTAATTTGTAGTCCTAAAAGTAAAACAAATATTCCGCAATTTTCTTTTGCAAGGTTATTTATAACAACATTATGCTTACTTTCATCATGTAATCATCATAACATGGTGGCTGGGCTTCAAAAGAGACGATTCGCATGCTAAAGCTAATTATGCTAATAATAAACCTAGCAAGCTAACAGCATAGCAAAGTGGCGAAGCAATCAGCTTTGTAGCGGTTTCTAACGGGAAAAAAAATTCAAAATAGTAGGTTCAGATGCCTGGGTGATCAGTAATCGATTGCTGAAAACAGAATTTGAAAATTCGAAACCGTTCTCGAGATAATCGTGGGACAGACGGACAGATGGACAGACGGACGGACAGACGGACAGACGGACAGACATAGTGAAATCAATAAACCTAGCAAGCTAACAGCGTAGCAAAGTGACGAAGCAATCAGCTTTGTAGCGGTTTCTAACGGAAAAAAAAATCAAAATAGGAGGTTCAGATGCCTGGGTGGTCAGTAATCGATTGCTGAAAACAGAATTTGAAAATTCGAAACCGTTCTCGAGATAATCGTGGGACAGACGGACAGACGGACAGACGGACAGACATCGTGAAATCAATAAGTGACTTCGCAAGCTTCGCCACTTAATAATTAAAGCTACTTATATAAATATTGTTAGTATAATAATGTATGTGAATCACATATTAAAAATACGAATTGAAAGATGCCACTTATGTAGAGTAACAAATAATCCCCTCAGCTCAATAAAATACAGTTATATCGATATTACAAACACTTTTATTATATATATATATATATATATATATATATATATATATATATATATATATATATATATATATATATATATATCTTCTTTATATATAAAAAGTACGTGTCACGTTGTTTGTCCGCGATGGACTCCTAAACTACTGAACTGATTTCAATGAAATTTTCGGTCAATGTGCAGTTGGGTCCAACTTAAAAGATAGAATAGCTTACATCTCAATTTATAGTCGCAATACAATATTATTTTATTGCAAATTATTTGTCTATTATTTGACAGTCACAATTATCTCTTGGCTCCAAACGATTCTGTCAGATGACGATATCTGTTGACTGGATTGAGTAAATATTTAATAGATGGCGCTATGTTAAAAATACAAACGTTTAATATAAGCTACAATTTAGTAGTATAACTACCACGTATTGCTGTAAGTATTCAACAGATGGAACCAATTTTTTATTGCTAATTTCAGGAGTTTTTTTGGGAAAGCAAATGGTCGTTCGGAAAGGGCAGAACAACGTCTGCCTGGTCAGCTAGTATAAATATATATAAACAGGTTTGTATCTTGAAATGAAAACTTATTATGATGGCTATAAACATTTATTTAATATTTATAAAACATTTAAAACTCATCCCTTATAATATCTTGTATGATTCCATTGATAGCTTTCTCGCTGTACGATGAAATAAATTCATCCCAGAACTTGACGACGTCTTCATGAATATTATCCCGCATTTTAAGTTCATCACTGATCACAAGACATTCTCTTTTATGTTTTGTCGCTGGTTTCCAGGTAAATTCCTCTCCAGTAGGGGTAGGGTTCCTAGAATAAAATCGATTATATTAACTTAGGTAACGATACGAGTATTTAAATCTTAACATATTTTCGGTACTTCCTTATCCGACTTTACAAGAGTTACTGAAATAACAACATGCCCCTTGTTGAAAGACTTTTGAAATATATTCTTAGAGTAGTACAAATTAATAGTTTTAGTAATAAATATATATTTAGAACTAGTAGTACTCAATTATTTAAAAGTTATACTAAATTGTTAAAAATATATAATATCTAGTTATTCAATAAACTAAGCATCTAATGAGTATTAAATACTTATATTTTAGACGGGTTCTAAATGTATAATTATGACAGTTAGATTGTGTTACTTTTCACTCACCCAGTTTTAGCAAAGTTAGCCCACAATCCGACCATGTTCTTTAAAACTTTAATTTCCTCTGAATCTTCTTCTTCCAATAATTTTTTGTATATTTTTCGGGGATTACATACGAATAAGTAGCATAATTCATCTGCGACAGAAGCACCCCATGTACCATCTATATTAATTGCATCTTGAAGAGACGCTTTTTTTCTCATGTTTAATTCGCCGCTATAATCGAAAACGTAATAGTAAACTGGGAAACTAGACATGTTGGTATATTTCCTTACTGCGTAATCCGTGTTGTAAAATGCAGTTATATCAGTTATATAAGATACATACTCTCCCGGTTTGCTAATTTTTACATAACCTTCATCGAAATAAAATTCCTTAATCTTTTCGATAGCCTCGAAGTAAACTTTATCGTTGATTTTGAAATGGTACTTTACACGAATTGGAAACATTAAAAGGAAATCTCTGTCTGCAAATGTGAGATATTGCGGCTTGTTTAGAAAACGTTCGGAAAATTCTATGCCTTCCCTTGAGTTGTAACCAATCATAATAGGTACGTTTATATTAAAGTTGTTATCCTCAGGATAAGATGTTATAATAGCATCGGGGTGTTTCGGTTCTATGCTTGGTCCAAAGGCAACAATACCTCTTTGTATTGCTCGAGCATCATCAGCGTGAACAGCTAAATGTTCCGATTCTGTTATAAGTTGTGCTGACCAATCTGCGAAACGTTTAATGAGATAGGAACTTGTGGTTAATGTCTCATCTAATGCTTCACCTAGAGCTTTAGCCTTTTTACGTGGATTATCATCAATGTACTCTGGGTTCCATGAAGTCCCACTTTGTAATATTACACCATGAAATAAGCCCTCTGATTTCTTTGTTTGGAGTAGTAAATCGGCTAAAGCACCACCACCTTGGCTGCCCATTAACGTTACTCTTGACGGATCTCCACCAAAGAATTTAATGTTTTCTTGTATCCATTTAAGAGCAAGAATAACATCTCGTAGACCATTATTACCTGGGAGTACTTCATCTTCAAATGATATAAAACCTAGCGCACCTAATCTGTGGTGAACGGTTATTAAAATTACTCCCTCTTTCATAAAAAAATCAGGACCGTAGTCCTTTGAACCATTAAATGATAATCGAAACTGTTCATTATATAGAAATACTATCGAAGGAAACCCTAATTTTGTTACCGAAACTTTTGGCGTATGCACACTAAGATATAAGCAATCCTCATCACCGGTATAACCAATTTTTTTAGTATTTCGTACCGGTAAAAAATATTGTGAACAAGGCTTTCTTTCCTTTTTGGCTTCTAAAATATCGCTCCAACCTTCAGGCGGCTGTGGCGGCTGTAAAATAAAAACGATGTATAGCAATATTAAATCAAACCATTGTATCAGTAATGAGGAAATACACAGAGGCATCAGAGTAGCCGGTATAGCACATCGGATGAGTAAGCGTTAACCGATGGGAAAGAAAAGTTTCCGAATGCCTCGTACCAATAAACAAAGTAAAGGGCATCCCAAATAATGTGATGCGGGAAGTGCATTATCAGCTGTTGGTATTCCTTGGGGGAGTTCTATGTGTTCTATCTGTTCTATGTGTTCATTCACTTTGTGATGGGCTGTAATTCTGATGATGATGAAGAATTATAAGTAATATTAAACTATGTCTAAATAGTACAAAACAGTACGAATATAGTAATAATAATAGATTATTTAAGTTACTTGTTTGATTACTGAATGAAAATGTTACCTGCAATCGTAATGCTCCAATAGGTGGTTTAGCATAAGGTATTCCCAAAAATGAGAAATACTTCTCATTAGGAATAATTGAATCCACTTCTTTGCCAGCCACCTTTCCAAGCTTGGTATCTACTACAATATTAGCATTGATGGTAGTAAGGCAACAAAGTATTAGAAAACACATTAACAAATTCATATTGACTGTCGCCTGTCTATTAAATAAAACTATTAAATTTATCTGTTTACGTTCATCATTATGTTGTAGCTAAACGACTGACGTGTCCTTATGATAAACATTAATAATCTAAGTGGGTTTCGCTTATATTTTTATCTGTTAGAATAAGATAATTTATAACTCTTACTGTTTTATACACATATCGCGATAACCAATTATTAAGAATGGGGATTACTAATAAAGACAATAATACATTTATTTTATCAACTATATATTATACCGATATCTAATTAATTAATTTTATTATAAGTCGTCTTTGTAATTTGTATCATAAGTTGACACTTCATTTACCAATTTTTGCCATTTATTTAAAAATTCGTCCCAAAACTGGAATCTCTCTTCAAACAGATTACTTTTAATTTCCATGTTTTTGCTAATATGCAAGTATTGTTTAGTAACTATATTGTAGCTTGGCCATTTTATATCCAATGGATTATTTCTTTCAGGGGTTGGATTCCTGTAATACAAAATTGCTATTAATCATTTATCCTTTTAATTTAGCCGGGTTCTTTAACAGCAGTATTTCTAAGGAACTAACACAATTTTGGGGAATGATAGGAATACAACAATTGGTTGTTCCTAGATTTGAGAGTTTTCAAACTTCTTTGTAAACATTAAGCAAAATTTTATTCTTAAGGGAAATTTTAGTAAAATTTCCCTTATTCTTAAGGGAAATTTTGCTTAAGTCGCCACACACAGTAAAACAGTTAGGTGATTGCTCCTCCAAAAGTATGGATATTTTTGCCGCTGGGCTGAGTATTACATTTTTCAGAGGACGATTGCCTGGCTGAGTGATCGAATACTTAACAGCCGCATGGATGTCACCGGTTAAGTAAAATTTTAGCCGATGCAAATATTTACATGATGTGTCATAATGCAGGTTTTAAAAGCTCTTAATTTATTCGGAAAGTTATTGTCATCATTGAAATTAATTAGGAAAATATCATCATCCTCATTTTACAATTTTATTTACAATCTTAATATTTCACTGATTTAATTATAAGGAAACCCAATGGGGTAGATCAACTTTTTGTTACTATTACTACAAGGCGAAATAACTTTCTAAACTACTCTCCTAAACTTTCAGTAAAATATGGACTCTCTGAAACATTGATTTATATGAAATCATATTTTATATAATTTAAATACAATATAATTAGATTATTTTCTCATATTTATGCAAATAATAGACACTGAATAAAGTTAGAACATATTTTTTCAGTCGCCAGTACACTTCCACGTGTTTTATCTTGCAAATTTACAAGCGAGGCGTTTGCGTTCGATAAAACAAAACTTTTATAAACTGATGAATATATGAGTAATATTATTAACTTGAATGTCAACCAACAAGTAACTCAACGTGTTAAGTACATATAAGGAAATCTTTCAATTAATGTATTATAATGTCCTCCAGACCGAATTTCGGCCACGGCGGCCAGTCTCAACGGAGACGAGCTATCTGCGCAGGACAGGATTACAGTGCCCAAGTGTATGCGCAAGCACAGGTGCACTCTCTGTTCCCTCACTCTCATAGCCCGATGGGACGGTAAACCGACACGACCGGAGAGAGATCAGGCGCAGGACCAACGGCTTTACGTGCTTTCCGAGGCACGGGGGTGAAACACCGCCAACTTCCTGACTCCGGGCAGCTACAGAGAATTTCTTGATGGAAAAGCTGAACAACTGATTTTTTGGCCCGACCCGGGATTCGAACCCGGGACCTCATGATCAGCAGTCGCACTAGTACAACCACTAGACCGACAAGGCAGTCAAGTTTTTTTTTCTTTAATGTATTAATGCAGGGGATAAAGAAGATCTTTTTTACGTGGTAGAGCCAAGCTGCAGCTATGTTGTAGAACGAATGGGACGGCTCGACCGGGGAAGGACCACGCTCTCACAGAATACCAGCGTAAAATAGCAGCTTAACGCTGCTGTGCTTCATATGGTGAGTGTAGAGAACCGGAGACGCTTTTTACTGGAAACGAGGCATTCCATCTTAGTCCTCACGGGTTACAACGCATCTGCATTTTGATTCGTAACCGAAGATAAATGTAGATGTCTATGGGCCACAGCAACCGCTTACCATCAGGTAGACTGTGTGCTCGTTTGTCACCCTAATCCTATAAAAAAAATCTGATGCAAAGTACATAGGTATATGCGTTTACACATGTTGTATATTTAACGATACGTACTTTAATATAATATAGAAGTAATCTATATTACAAAAACCGTGTAAGTCTTTTTTATTGGCGTAGTTGTAAGAAAACTAACCCATATTTAGCAAAATTTGTCCATAGTTTCACCAATTTCCTTTGTAATGTTATTTCTTCAGACATGGATTTATTTAATTTTTTATAGTTATTTATTAGCCCTGGACATTTAAATAAGTAACATAATTCATCTCCGCTTGCGGCTCCCCAAGTGCCATCTCCCACAGTAGAAAACTTCAAAATATTTTCTTTATTAGCATTTAATTCACTGTAGTAATCGAAATGATAATAGAACACTGAGCTTGAAGATTTGTTTGAATACATTCTCACCATAGCATCAACAGGATATGATGTAAGAACGTCACCTATGTACGTAATATAATCAGAAATACTGCTAGTTCTAATTTTACCCTTCTTGAAATAAAACTTCTTAATATCTTCTATAGCGGCATAAAAATTTTCTCTCAATGGGTCAAATTTTAAATCAGATCGTACAGGTATTAAAAAATGAAAATCTTTTTCAAGATACACAAGATATCTAGGATCAAAAAGATATTGTAGTGATGGCTCTAAGCCCTCTCGAGAGTTTGATCCAATCATAAGAGGAATTGTTACAGTATTAAATATCTTTTCTGGATAGCCAGTCACTAGTCCATTTTGGTTAATTTCAACAATTGGTCCAAAAGTTAAAAGAGGTTTTTGATTTTCTTTGTAATAATCGTCCGGAAGAGCATTCAATTCTTTTTCGAATATCTTTTCTGCTGGAATTTCGTTTAAATATTTTAATAGTTGATTACTATTAGAAGTACTTCTCTCTAATAACTCACTCAATTTGAAGGCCCTTTCTCTTATATTATTTTGCAAATATTGAGGACTCAGGGAAGTTCCACTTTGTAATATAGCTGCGTTAAATAAATTTTTTGCTTTTGTATGAATAAGTAAATCTATTGCTGCAGCACCTCCTTGAGATCCCATTAACGTTATTCTATTGGGGTCACCTCCAAAACGTTCAATATTATTTTTAATCCAGTGTAATCCTGCTACAATATCTTTTAATCCTGCATTTCCGGGTAGAATATCGTCTTCAAATGACAAAAAGCCAAAAGTAGATAATCGATGGCTTATCGTGGCTAACACCACATCTTCTTCAATAAAAAAATCTGGACTATAATCTTTTGTTTTGTTATACGAGTATCTAAAGTTTTCATTATATAAGAAAACTACTACAGCTCTTTTACTTTCATCTACTGCTGGGGTAAAGATATCGAGATAGAGGCAATCTTCAACTCCATATTGACCTATTTGATTTTTTTTAACATTATTGTTAAACTGAATGCATGGGGGTTTCTCTTTAACTGCAGATAATACATTAGCCCAGGGGTTAATCGTTTGAGGTGGCTGCAAATAATTTAATATTGTACATTTAAAAGTCTCGTGAAACCAAATAAATATTGAAAACATATGTTATAGCTAAGTATATGTGAAAAAATTATGTTATGCATATATACTAACACATGTAGATCTAGATAAGCAGAAGAAAAGTCGAATGATGATATTTTATATTTAGGGAATATAATTTAATTGCAATATATATTATAGTTACCAAAAATCTCAACTCATTTAAAGGCGGTGCTGCGAATGGAATACCCATATATCCATGGTATTCCGTGTTTTTTAGAAATGTTTTCAGTGGTTTTCCGGATACTAATCCGTGTGTTGTAAGTACAGTATTTTGTTTTGCATGCACGATCACCAAGAAAGACAAATTCACCATAAAAATCCAACAGATCCAAAAAAATATTTTAAAACACATTGTACTCCGCACCAAAGTTTGTTTTAAATGCTGTCATTAAAATGGTTTTAACTTACGATAATATCTCTTGAAGATAACCAAATATCGCATTAATCTTTAGGCTGCAATAAAATTTAAAACATATCGACGTCCCCGATTAGAAAGTTGGTATGCGTAAAAGTTTAATTTTACAGGAAAAATCATTTACAGTTATTGTAGTATAACTCAGAATCGCATTGTAATATTACAGTAATTGTTTTTTTTATAGGGACTAACGAGCATGCGGCTCACCTGATGGTAAGCGACTACCGCCGCCCATGAACAACAGCAACACCAGGGGCAATGCAGATGCGTTACCTTTTAAAAAAGAGAAGGCTCCTTTCTTGAAGGTCCCCAAGTCGTATCGTTATAGATATTTCATTTATTTTTCATTACAGCCCTTCACAAGTTCACTGCTCAACATAGGCCTCCCCCAAGAAATGCCACAAAGCACGGTCCTAAGCCACCTGCAGCCATCGACTTCCTGCATGTCTTAACAGGTCATCATTCCATGTAGTGGGGGCTCGCCCTAAGCTTCAACTACTGGCACGAGGCTGCCACTCGAAAACCTTTTCCCCATCGCTTGTCGGTTCTTCGAGCTATATTGCCCATTGCCACTTTAGCTTACTAATCCGTTGGGCTATGTCGGTCATTCTGGTTCTACTGCGGATATCCTCATTTCTAACTTTATCACGCAGAGAAACCCCGAGTATAGCACTCTACATATCTCGCTGAGCCACCTTGAGCGTTCTCATATGGCGAGCAGGGAAGGACCACGTATAAGATCCATAAGTCATCGTTCGTTCGTCATTTTCAAGTTTTGAGGTATACCACTTGACCAGAAGATGTAATTATAAGATGTAATTTCGCTGTCCAGCCGAGTTGAATCCGTCGATTGACCACTCGGTCTAAGTTGGACTTATCTGGACAGACTATTTGTCCCAGGTCAACAACTTCGAGCTTAGTATTCCCAACAACTACTGACATAAGTGTGACAAGGACGTTATACATAATCTTTGTTTTGTCCATGTTCATCTTAAGACCTATCCGTTAGGAGACATTATTGAGGTCACTGAGCATAGTGCTTAGGTACTTCAGCGATTTTGGCACAAGGACTACTCATATATCGTCGGCAAATCGAAGGTGAGTGATGTACTCGCCATTGATGTTTAAACTGTATCTTTTCCAGTCCAGTAGCTTAAACACGTCTTCCAATACAGCGGTGATGAGTTTTGGAGTAACGTCACCCAGTCTTACACCTCTTTGCAGTTGGATAGGTTTCGTACTCTGGTTCTGTACTCGGATAGCCATCGTAGCCCTACTATACAAACACTACACAAGCACTTCAATATACCGACAGTCAACTTGGCACCGCTGAAGGGTCTGCAGCACCGCCCAAATTTCGATGGAATCAAAGGCTTTCTCATAGTCCACATATGCCAGACATAGTGGCAAATTGTACTCCTCGAACTTGTGTACCATTTGTGGAACGGTTTGTACGTGGTCTATGGTGCTAAAGCCTTTTCGGAAACCGGCTTGTTTGGGAGGCTGGAAGTCGTCAAGTCTGCATGCGAGACGATTCGTAATGACTCTCGAAAACATCACATAGACGTAAGAGGGAAATCGGTCTGTAATTCTTCAAGAGAGCATTGTAATTTTTCTTGAAGAACAAGAACACCGCACTTCTGCTCCACGCCTCCGGAGTAATGCCACCAGGAAGGACGGAATTATAGAGCTTCTCTGTAATTTCATCCTCGCCCGGGGATTTGCCGTTTTTAAGGTGCTGAAGATTCATTTTAATCTCGCTCAGACTGACGTCTAGAATATCATCGGAATAGTGTCGGAAATGTATTGCTCTTGGATCGTTACTCACACTTGCGTGTGGCTCCAACTATGACTGGTTTGTCCAAGGTTAAGAGGTGCCCATAGAACCTCTCAACCTCACTGAAGATCTCAGGTGTCCCAGAAAGGATGCTGCCACATTCAGTCTTCAGATTTGACAGTTGGCTCTTTCTGGCAGACCTCTGGCAAAAGCTTTGGAGCCCAAGTTCCGCTCGATCGCTTCTTCAATACGAGCCGTTTTAAAGTTGCGCAAGTCCCTTCACATGCATTTGGAGATCTGTCTGTTCAGTTGCCTGTATGCTTCCAAATTTGTTGAAGACTGCTGCTTCATTTCCCGTCTAACAGCCATGAGATTAAGTGTGAGTGTGAGTATGATCGGAGAGTTTTTGTGTTTTTCTGCGGCGCGTCTTGCAGAACTTAGCTCCAATCGTATGGACAGTTTCCACAAGCTTGTCATTCATATCGTCTACGTCATTGCAGTCTTCTGGCATAGAAAACGATTTCGTAACTCGAGCTGAAAGTTTTCGGGACTTTGGATTAGAGCAAGAGGGGTCCGGAACGTTGACTTCATTAGACGAGACCTCTCCAACTTAACGTGTATTTCAATTAACGTTAACGTACTTAACGGTAAGTGTGCCTCTAACCATTCGGTGATCGCTACCAGTTTTCACCCTCGCAATCACTGAGACATCACTGAACAGTTGTCGTCTATTCGTCATAATGAAGTCAATCTCATTTTTTGTTTAACAGTCGAAGCTTGACCAGTTCCCATTCGTGTTATTGATATATGAAATAAAATTAATTTTTATAGAAGCTGGTTTTCATATTAGCATTGAATAAAATATTTTTGAAAGCGAGTAATATGGGAAAATACAAATTGCTAAAACTGCGCTAAAATAGAATTAACAAAACTGTTTTTTCAGTAAAAAATCAAAATTATAATTTCTGAGTAATAGTTTAAATATGCGTAAAGTTTTGAAAGTTATTAAAGTGTAATAATGTCTCCATGGTGGCATTACACCGGAGGCGTGGAGCAGAAGTGCGGTGGTCTTGTTCTTCAAGAAAGGTGACAACGCTCTCTTGAAGAACTACAGACCGATTTCCCTTCTGAGCCGCGTCTACGTGCTGTTTTCGAGAGTCATTATGAATCGTCTCGCGCGCAGACTTGACGACTTCCAGCCTCCCGAACAAGCCGGTTTCCGAAAGGACTTTAGCACCATAGACCACATACATACCCTACGGCAAATTGTACAGAAGTCCGAAGAGTACAATTTGCCACTATGTCTGGCGTATGTGGACTATGAGAAAGCCTTTGATTCCGTCGAAATTTGGGCGGTGCTGCAGTCCCTTCAGCGGTGCCAAGTTGACTGTCGGTATATCGAAGTGCTGAAGTGTTTGTACAGTAGAGCTACGATGGCTATCCGAGTACAGAACCAGAGTACGAAACCTATCCAATTGCAGAGAGGTGTAAGACAGGGTGACGTTATATCCCCGAAACTCTTCACCGCTGCATTGGAAGACGTTTTCAAGCTTCTGGACTGGAAAGGATACGGAATTAACATCAATGGCGAGTACATCACTCACCTTCGATTTGCCGACGATATAGTCCTCATGGCAGAATCGCTGGAGGAGCTAAGCACTATGCTCAATGACCTCAATAGTGTCTCCCAACGGATAGGTCTTAAGATGAACATGGACAAAACAAAGATTATGTTTAATGTCCATGTCACACCTATGCCGGTAGTTGTTGGGAGCACTAAGCTCGAAGTTGTTGACGAGTATGTTTACCTGGGACAAATAGTCCGACTAGGTAAGTTCAACTTCGACCGAGAGGTCAATCGACGGATTCAACTCGGCTGGGCAGCGTTCGGGAAGCTACGACACATCTTCTCGTCAGAAATACCTCAAAACCTTAAAACAAAATTGTACAACCAGTGCGTGTTGCCAGTGATGACTTACGGAACTGAGACATGGTCCTTCACTGCTGGCCGTATGAGGAAGCTCAAGGTCGCTCAGCGAGCTATGGAGAGGGCTATGCTCGGAGTTTCTCTGCGTGATAAACTTAGGAATAAGGATATCCGCAGTAGAACCAGAGTAACCGACATAGCCCAACGGATTAGTAAGCTGAAGTGGCAGTGGGCCGGCCATATAGCTCGAAGAACCGACAACCGATGGGGAAGAAAGGTTCTCGAGTGGCAGCCTCGTACCGGTAGGCGAAGTGTAGGGCGTCCCCCCACAAGATGGAGTGACGACCTGGTAAGACATGCAGGAAGTCGATGGATGCAGGTGGCTCGGGACCGTGCTTTGTGGCATTCCTTGGGGGAGGCCTATGTTCAGCAGTGGACTTGTGAAGGGCTGTAATGATGAATGATGAATGTCTATGAAAAATGTGTTTGTAAAAAAATGATATGTAAATCATAGTAATATGTTTTCTATTTTTAAAATCATAGCATTCGCAGCGGTGTTTGAGAAATATTTCACTGATATTCCTATTTTGACAACAGAGTCTTTGAATACTTCTCCAACTGTCGCCGAGTCATTACTCAAACAGAATGTTAATATCTGTTTAAAAGAATTTAGATTCGAAAAAGTATTACCGCAAGATATTGTAAAATACTTTAAAACCACTGATGTAAAGAAAACCGCAGATTTGTGGGGGATTTCCGTGACAGTTATTGCGTCCATAATAGATTTAATTGCACCTCATCTTGCTATTATTTTTAATACTTGTATCGATTCTGGTGTGTTTCCTGATTTAATGAAGTATAGTAAAGTAATACCTTTATTTAAATCTGGTAGTACATTGGACCCCGCTAATTTTAGACCTATTTCTGTACTACCAACTCTTAGTAAAATTTTTGAAAAAATAATTTTGAATCAATTGTTAATTTTTTTTAATACAAATAAATTACTTCATAAAAACCAATTTGGATTTACAAGGGGTCGCTCGACGTCTGACGCCGGTGTTGAGCTTATGAAATATATTTTTAATGCCTGGGAGAATTCACAGGATGCCTTAGGTGTTTTCTGTGATCTTTCCAAGGCTTTTGATTGTGTTCATCATGAAACATTAATCAGGAAACTACAACATTACGGTGTAAAAAATTTGGCGCTTAGACTTATTACTTCATATTTAAGTAACAGAACTCAAAAAGTCTTGATAAATGGTAAAGGTTCCTCCGGATCGGTAGTATCAATGGGCGTTCCTCAGGGCTCGATTCTTGGCCCATTCCTGTTTTTAATCTATATTAATGACTTACCTTATCTTGTAGGGGACAATCACGATATAGTATTATTTGCTGACGATACCTCTTTAATTTTCAAACTCAAACGGCAGTTAATTAATTATGACGATGTAAATAATGCTCTATCGAAATTAGTACATTGGTTTAACGCCAACAATATGCTCTTAAACGGCAATAAGACTAAGTGTATTAAATTCACAATACCTAATGTAAAACATTCGAATACCAATGTGCTATTAAATGGGGAGGAGTTGAGTCTTGTGGATACCACTGTTTTTCTCGGTATTACTATTGACGCGAAACTTCAATGGGGCCCCCATATATCTAAATTAGCAAGCAGACTTAGTTCTGCAGCATATGCTGTAAGAAAGATTAGAAGTCTCACAGATGTTGAGACAGCTAGATTAGTGTATTTTAGTTACTTTCATAGCGTAATGTCTTATGGAATTTTGCTATGGGGTAATGCGACTGATATTGAAGCTATATTTGTTTTGCAAAAGAGAGCCGTTCGGGCGATTTATAACCTAAATTGTAAAGAGTCCCTCAGACAAAAATTTAAAGAAATAAACATATTAACTTTGGCATCGCAATATATTTATGAAAATCTAATGTATGTACATAAAAACATAAATAGCTTTAATAAGAATAAGGATGTGCATTCTTTAAACACTAGGAACAAACATAAGCTTGTAATACCAGTTACTAGACTCCACAGAATCAGTAATTCATTTATGGGGCAATGTATACGCTTTTACAACAAAATCCCAGAACATATTCAAAGTTTATCAATAAACAAGTTTAAAAGTTTTATTAAAGAAAAACTGTACAAAAAGGGTTATTATAATATCAAGGAATACATGAATGAAAATAACCCCTGGGAATAAGGTGATCGCCACCATGCTGGTTCTATTAAAAATCATTTAAAAATTGTATAAATGAAATTATTGTTAAATGAAATATGTTTGAAAAAAAAAAGTCCCGCTGGGTTTCTTGCTGGTTCTTCCCAGGACAGAGGTATTTTCCGAACCAGTGGTAAATAAAAAATGACTTTCAATAAGAATTATGTAATAATCGATATTGAATAAAAAATTATTCTATTCTAAATTATTCTATTCTATTCTATTCTATACAAACTCACCACTGCAAGCGTAAAAAATATTTAAATTTTAACAAAATTCTAAAATTGATATGAATCAATCAATGATATCAAAAAGGGGAGTATTAAACATATTTAGTGGTTTATAGTCAACATTTAGTTTGAAATCGATTTGAATCATTATGAAAATAAAAAATATACATATTAAACGATGTCATAGTAAGAGTACTTCGGCTTCACAGCCAACGTTTTTAATGGAAAAGAGGCATTCCATCTTAGTCCTCACGACTGATAACGCATCTGCATTTTGATTCGCAAACGAGGATAGATGTAAATGTCTATGGGCCACAGCAACCACTTACCATCAGGTGTACTGTGTGCTTGCTTGTCACCCTTATCATATAAAAAAAATTATAACCCTATTAGTTATATCTTGAATGACATAAACTATTCACTTTTTAGGAACAAATTTATAACTATCATCGTAATGTACCAGTGGTTCAAAAAAATTGTAAGGATACAACTTGCTAAAACATGCATATACACTATTCAATTCTAATAAATATAATAAAATAATAATGTCCTCCAGACCGAATTTCGGCCACGGCGGCCAGGCTCAACGGAGACTAGCCATCGGCGCAGGACAGGATTACAGTGCCCAAGTGTATGCGCAAGCACAGGTGCACTATCTATTCCCTCACTCTCATAGTCCGATGGGACGGTAAATCGACACGACCGGAGAGAGATCAGGCGCAGGACCAACGGCTTTACGTGCTCTCCGAGGCACGGGAGTGAGACACCGCCAACTTCCTGACTCCGGGCAGCTACGGAGAATGTCTTGATGGAAACACTCAATATCTGATTTTTTGGCCCGACCCGGGATTCGAACCCGGGACCTCATGATCAGCAGTCGCACTACTACAACCACTAGACCAACGAGGCAGTCAATAAATTAAAAAAATGTGTAATAAGTAAATATAATTCAACATTATACACTATTCAAAATTTCATTAATTGTGAAAAGAGTTGGCAAAAATTATTTACCTTTGCGTATTCCCATTTTCATTTTAAACAATAAATAAATCAATTACGTCGGTGTGAGAAATGTACTAAAGGTTTGATCCAGAATAAATGATTTATTATTATTATATATTATTATATTATATATTATATTATTACAAATTTATGAAAAAGACACTAGAAACACTTTTGTCATTTTCGAATGTTTATGTTGTCAGCCTTGACGTAAGCGTGTTTGCCGGTGACGCCGGTAAAGTACTTCTTAATGACATTACAAAATTATGTAATTTAATGCTTTCCGGTAACGTTAATCCCAATTTAATTTCCTACATATATGGGAAAAATTGTGTGGTCTCAAAAAAAAGGATAACGGTATCAGTCCTTATTGTTTCCACATCTCGACGCTTAAATTCAAAATTATCCTGCATGCATATAATCTCTAACCTTAGGACAAAATTTCAGCCTATTCAACTAGGGTTTGGCACTAAAGTAGGCTGTGAGGCGGCGGTACATTTAGTGCATAGATTTTTAACAAATTCTGAGGCAGATTTTCTTTGAAGTTTCACCTAAGGAATACTTTTAACTCTATCGATGGGGTAACCCTGCTGAAAGAAGTGGCTTACATTACCCACGGAATTTATCATTACATTTGGCAACGTTGCAGTCAAAATTCGAACTTGTTTTACGATAACCATATTATTGATTCTGCTGTCGGTGTTCAGCAGGGTGACCCACTGCGTCCAGCTATTTTCAGATTGGAAATTCAAGCACACTGTTTCAAATTTCTTGTACCTAGAGACTACCCTGGGAGGTAGAGCAGATGACATCCTCGGGGATCTCTCTCGTATTTTTCAAAATTTTAATATCGGGCTTGAACCAAATAGTAATAAATGTGAAATATTTATTTGCAGCAATTTATCTTGTTGTAACAGAGACATTTAAATTCAAAATTTCATTACATTTAATTTTGGTGGTGGTATTGGTGTAAGAAATATTTCTAGTTCTTTTCTCGCTCAAATGCTAAGTATAGCAATTCAAACGCTGCCAGCGTTCTTGGCACAATCGCACGAGGAGTAGGATTGTATGACAATTAAAATTTTTAGTTTTAGCGTTTCTTTATTATAATTTTTTTTATATTGTGTGTATCCTTTTAGTTGAACAAATATTATATTATGTTTTAACAATGTCAATAATTTAAATTCATAAAACTCCTTCAACCGCATTATTATTAGTCGTTCTCAATGTCTTCACTATCGCAATAAAAAGGATAGTAATAGCGTGGGCTCACTCCACGATTACAAATTTGCTGATTCAAATGGAGTGGAGGTATGTTATGGCAATAGAATATCCTCCGAATGCAAAGGTCTCTTCTTTCGTCATCTTCGTCTAGTATTCATTGACAATGAAGCTTTTTATTTATTCCTGAATATCTTCAAAATATATCTTAAAAAAACTGTATTTTATTGTAAACGTGAAACACTGACCTCCATAAAATCAGCCCGTTTCGTCAATTATCAAGATATACTAGCATGTTTATGTCATAATTCACAATTTTATTCTTGTCACATCATTCATCATTTCTCACAGTCTATCGATTGTCTGAATATTTATATAAATAGGGATATTTGCCTCGAATGTCAGATGTAATATTTTTTATTATTTTGTTATCAGGAAGATGCTGCTGCCCTGTTTCATTTCCATCTATCGCCTCTTACGGCTACTACGAGATAATAACATCATCAGATATAAACAAATGAAAATTTGTTAATACCTGTTTCATTTTCAGTTTTAAAAAAGTTCACACTATTTTCACTGCTGTCTCTTTTTGCAATTTTTGTGCCATATATAGCAACAGCCTATTTTGTGTACTGCGTCAAAAATAGTATAATTATATACTGGATACTTTCGTTTATAGTAGAAAGTACCCACATTAATATGTGTATATTCAAAACTCCTTGGAAATCAAAATTTGCAATTGTATCATCTATGTCAATATTGTATCAATTTCTGCCTTTTCAGTCAAATCTTTTACTAGCTTTCTGAATGGAACCAATAATGATCAATATTATTCATGCTCTATGCACGGAAACATTGATCTTTTTGCATTAAAAATAGAATAATATCCTTGTAAAAAAAAGTTTTCCCAATGACGTTTTGCGGTCATGGGAAAATCATCGTAATCTTGTACCAAATACACAATAATATACCTATATACAATTTATAAACGATACATTTTAGAGCTATAAAGACCTTCTAAACAGTGTTTTTGATTGGAAGTCTTTCTTTAATATCCTTACGAACCTGTTGAACTGCAAAATATATATGTTAAATACATAGTAGAAACTTGTACGAATATTATACAAATTATATGTAATTACGTGTTAATTATATGTTATATGTAATAAACATATAATAAAATGTATGTAATGTAATAAAATTTAGTTAGATTCCATTATTGATTGAGTTTACTTACAATGAAGTGCCTTTAATAAGTACTTTATTTTAGTTGTTTACGCCAATACTGCGGTAATAATAATTTTTCAAATCAAACACAAAAAAAATGTTTTTGTTTTGATGTGTAACAGTACTTTTCTGGTCATTAAAACAAGCTTGTGAATTTACATACAATACAACTGTTATTTATTATATCTTATTAAGTAAAGCTAGAAAAAACTCTAAAAATATAGTAATGTGTATTCAAATTCAATAGATTACGAATCTGACATAAAGTAATGGCATTAAGGCATCAAATGGTAAAAAATCTAATTATAACAAAAAACACAAAACAACACTAATTACAACAAACACACAACACAAAATGTAAAAGATTTATCAATCTATATCGCTATAACATACGTTTGTAATATTGGAAGTTTGGAAAATGATAGATTTTTTATACTTTTTATGGAGTGGTTTTGAAGATTGCAAATATTTATAATGCCAGCGGTAACTCTAAATCGGCTTACTTTTGGCGAAGGAATCTGTATATTTAGGTACATTCCTGACAAATATTATTAACTAATTATGGAGGGGGCTATGCTCAGGGTTTTTCTATGTGATAGACTAAAAATGAGGATAACCGCAGTACAACCAGAGTAACCGACATAGCCTAATGGATTAGTAAGCTGAAGAGGCAATGGGCCGGTCATTTAGCTGAAAGAACCGACCACCGATGGGGAAGAATAGTTCTTTAGTGACCACCTCGTACCCGTAGGAGAAGTATCTACTGGATAGAATACCTGGTAAGACATGCAGGAAGTTGACTCAGGACCATGCTTCGTAGCATACCTTGGGGGAGGCCTATATTCAGTAGTGGACATGTGAAGTCCTGTAATGTTGTGTTGATGATGATGATGATGATAAGTGAGGGACAGTCATCTCATTTTTAAAGAATAAAAGTAAACAATAAAATTAAGTAATTAAACTAACTGTCTTTTAATGGTGAAATTTAAAATAAATAATACTCGTTAAAGTTGACACTATTGATAAATTTTTGATACAAGCCTTCAGAATTTCAAGATTACTTACTAAGATTCTGTTCTTCGTTATATTAATGATTGATATTGGTTCCTTTTTTCAACGTATATGTCGGTAAAGTAAAAAAGTTTTTAAATTTCATTTTTTTCCTAAGAGTGGTAAATATTTACTTAATACAGTCTAAAAATTGTCACACTAAAACTCATTGATTTAATAAGTGCCATAATAAAATAATAAATTATAAAAACGTAGATTGTGTTATACTGTTTTGTTTTTAAAGAAATAATGATGTTGTAACATTTTACGTAGATATTATTAGTTGTTACAAAGCATTTTCACAACATAATATCGTATCCATTTCGTTTCAGTTCCATCCATTCCACAGAGTACTTTCTTAATCCATTAGTTTAAGAGACTGGATCTTTGGTCACGACATTTGTTCACTATGGGAGTTGTGATGTTTTGGCTGCAATATGATGATATTATATGTGATATCGATCTTAGTTAGGTATTTAGGATGCTGAATAAGAATGTAAAATCAAAAATTTATTTAAAAATTTTAACGTTACATTTATATTATACCCTAATAAAATTGATCTTATCTAAACGTATAAAATTGTATAAAGAAAACAATGAAATGTTTTGAAAACATGGCATGGTTATTAGTAAAGTTTATGATGACGCGCCTGAAAAAGTTAACGCGTATTAAAATATAAAATCGATTATATGATATTGTACTTGAGGAAAAAATGAGACTTGATATGTTTTTTGTAGAAACTTTGGCGCACATATTATACTTTGCATTCCTAAGTTTATATAATGTTAGAGGCGTGTATATTGGACAAGTGAAGTTAGAAACAAATAAAAGTATTACAATAATCGGTAGAAAGTTACTCACAGTTTATGAAAATAAACCATATGCAATATTCAGCGATATTCCTTATGCAAAAGTTCCTGTACAAGAACGAAGATTTAAGGTGATCCTTGTTTTATTAGGTACTAGTGTCGTAAGTATTTCTTATTCTACCAATCACTACCGTATATTGGCGACGTAAAAATTTACACTACCCCACATCGTCCCGTGTTGTAAGAGACGACAAAAGAAAACAACCAAAAGAAAGCAGCATGTACATGCAGAATGCACCAAGCGTGGCAACTATGAAAAATCTTCCATCAAAAAATCCCTTATCAGACAATCTACAATGAGCCCTAAGATCATCAGTGATAGAGTGTAAAGAAGTTGTTGTTGTTCTTGATGATAATGAAGGTGTTATAAATATAAAGCAAACTTTATAACTCAAAAGTTACTTTTAAAAATATATCTTTTAAACGTCGTAGTATCTAAAATCCTTTTTATTTTTCCAATAGCCACCAGAAGGACCGAAAAATTTGATGCCGTTGGTTACTTATGATTTTAGTAATGAATTGTTGCACACATCTGACTATGGGTCTTCAGAAAATTGCTTAAATCTAGCTGTTTACATGCCACTTTCAATTAATGAACGAGCTAGCTTTCCAGTTGTGGTATGGATTTACGAAAATTTCAAAGACCATGAACCGGATTTCTTAATTGAAGAAGAGATTTTAGTTGTCGCTGTTTCTTTTAGAATGTCTATATTAGGATTTTTAAATACCGAAGACGAATTTGCAAAAGGAAATATGGGGGCTAAAGATGTCCTCATGGCACTGAGATGGATAAGAAATAATATAGATTTGTTTAAAGGGAACTTCAACAAGGTTACAGTGATTGGATCGGGAGTAGGCGCTGATATTGTGGCTTCATTTTTAGTATCTAATGCCGCTGACGATTTATTTAATCGAGTGGTTATTCAGAGTGGAAGTGCTATCTCACCGAAAGTCTATAGAAAGTATAATTTTGAAATTATTAATAAATTATACTGGAAACTTAAAGGAAACTTTGAGAAACTTAATCGAGAAATGCTTTACGAAATTTTAAGTATTGCACCTGTTAACGATTTAGTGTTATTATCTCGCAATCTTGTCGATAGTACTGAAATCCGAGATAACCAGAGACAAATAAATGCATTCGGTTGTACTACTGAAACTACTAAAAGAGACAGTTTCATGTTTAAACACCCTATTGAAATATATAAAAGAAAGTTAGCAAACTATAATGTAGATGTTATGTTTGGATTTTCAAATTTCGAATCTTTATTTAAATTAAAAGATTTTATAAGGAACAGAAATCTTTTAAGATATTTAAATTACAATTTTCAATATCTTTTGCCTTTTCATGGAAGATCTGACGAGTTTAACTCAAAGCGTTACAAAAGGATTCAAAGAAACATAATGAAATTTTATTTTATAAATGGCACAATATCAGAACGTAGCTTGAAACGCTATGTTAAGTATCATTCGGACCAAATTATTTATCCATTACTTCAACAGGCAAGATTACATAGTGAAGGATCCTCTGGAAATGTCTATTTATATAGATTTTCATATAATGGATGTTTTAATGTTAAATGGAAATATCTTATTTCAAAAATAAGTTGGTCAGGGGCGACATCTGGTGATGAAATTTGTTATCAATTCAAATGTAAATCTTTTAGAGATATGTATAACAGTAAACACGCTTTAAAAGAAAAACTTTTTATTAAAAAAGTGGTGAAGTTATTGGTTAATTTTGTTAAATACGGGTGAGTTCACACAAAAACATTTTTTTTACAAATGACATAATATGTATTTTATTGTTTTGTAATGTATTGTATTTTATGTTCCTTGTGTTGTTTCTCAATACCCTGACCTCTTTTAGTAAAATGTCTTGTAATGCTTGGCATGTGACAGGGTTATCAAGTCCTACGACCCCTTCATAAAATTTATAATATTTGAAATTATCACGTATAACGCAAACACAAGGGCACTCACTCGTTTTAACCTCTATTATAGCATAGAAATCATGAAGTTGGTAATTTTTAAGTGATTTGAGAAATACCTACTGCATACACGTTTCGGGTGTGCTTGGCGGAATATGTCGGACTACCACCGCCAAAGATCAAACTGTCACCATGTTTGCGTTTCCTACATCGGTCAGGCTACGTGTACATTAGAAGATTTTACTTGGTACAGGCATAATCCTCCCCATATTTCTTATAATAAGGCGTCCCGAAACACAAGGTGTGCCTTTCTACATTGATTCCATCTCCATGTGCAGAAACAAACGACAAAGTCTGCCACGCAGAGATCTTGTGGGTTTAAAAAGGAATATTCGACAGCATCAGCATCTTTATGGCTTCACCGCCAATCACATTTCTATCGCAGAGGGTAGGGAAAGTTGCGCATCATAATATCAACACTCCGTTCTCTATAGGACTCAATCAAGACTAGCTATCAGGACGGAACAAGACTATAGTGCACGAGAGTACGCGCAAGCACAAGCGCACTCTCTATTCTTTCACTCTCACAGTCAGAAGGGACGGTTATCCTACACCACCGGAGAGAGAAGAGCTTGAGCTTTACGTGCTTTACGAATATGGCCTGACCCGGGATTCGAACCCAAGACCTCATGATCAGCAACTGCGTTTGCGACTACTAGACCAACGAGTCAGACTAGTAAAACTAGTATAAGAAGTGTATCTATATTGTTCATATTATTTATTATTCATTGCATCCGTCCATTTTATTACAAAAATTTAGTTAAGTGTTTTTATATTTATAGAAATCCGACTCCAAAAAATACGGACAGCCTTTTGGGAAATTTGAAGTGGGAGCTTTTCAATGAAACCTTAAAAGTATTGAATTTTGGCAGGACTATAAAACTGATTACATTGCCTGAAGAAAAAAGAATGCAGTTTTGGGACAAATTAAAATGTGATTTTTTTGATAATGATCTTTGATAATAGCTCGATATGTACCCTGCGAATAAAATAAAATTCTTCAATAAAGGTGTTTTAGTGTTTCCTTACCAAATCAGTTGAATGGCATCCATCTGGTTACGCATACTTAGTTCATTTTAGGTTTCAGTGCATAGCCGAGGAATTTAAGAATGGCCACTAAACAGTTTTGACCCATTTGAAAAAGTCTAGCTATACAAAAAGACTCAATACTTGGGTATCACACGAGCTCACTGAAAGAAACCAAATGAATCATGTTCTCATTTGAGATTCCCTATTTAAACGTAATGAAATCGTACCATTTTTGAAAAGATTGATCATTGGTGATGAAAAGTGGATCACTTACGACAAGAATGTGCTAAAAAGATCATGGCCTAACGGTAGTCAAGCTTCAAACTGTAGCGAAACCCGGATTAACACGCAATAAGGTGATGCTGTGTGTAAAACAAAACCGTTTTGAATGCCTAGAAGATTGCAATGCAGTGGATGATATGAATGACAAGCTCGTGGAAACTGTCCATGCAGTCGGAGCTAAGTTTTCCAAGACCCTCCGCAGAAGAACACAAAAACTCTCCGATCACACTCTTAATCTCATGGCTGTTAGACGGGATATGAAGCTGCAGTCTTCAGCAGATTTGACAGAGTACAGGCAACTGAATAGACAAATCTAAATGCATGCGGAGGAACTTAAGCAACTTTAATACTACTCGTATTGAAGAAGCGATCGAGCAGAACCAGGGCTCCAAAGCCTGCCAGAGATCTGTCTGCCAGAAAGAGCTAAGTGTCGAAGTTGAAGAAAGAGTGTGGAAGCGTAGTTTCCGGGACACCTGAGATTTTGAGCGAGATTGAGAGGTTCTATCGGTAGCTGTACGCATTATCGTTGGAGCCACACGTAAGTGTGACAAACGATCCTAAAGCAAGTCTTATCCGGCAATATTCTGATGATATTCCTCTGAATGGATCTCCAGCACCTTAAAAACAGCAAGGCCCTTGGCGAGGATGGAATAACAGCGGAGCTTCTGAAAGTGGGTCGAAAACCGATACTTGAAGTCCTTCAAAAGCTCTTTATTTCCGTCCTCCATAGTGACACTACACCTGAGGCGTGGAGCAGAAGTGCGGTGGACTTGTTCTTCAAGAAAGGCGACAACGCTCTCTTGAAAAACTACAGATCATGCGCCAGTGTGTCAACCGGTTTTACGAGGCACTAAAAAACTTTAGTGTCGGATGGTTTGGCAGAGAGTTTTGCGCCAATATGTTTAATGCAATCGAGACCAGCTTTCCGTAATGCATTTTATAGGACTTGGCGGCCTGGTTGAAAGTTCTCTTCTTGCAGCTGATATCCGGAGCTTTGCGGTTTTGAGCTTCAACCCAGGATAGGTACGCTAAATGCTTGCACTTTTTAGCTTGAGCGCATTGAGCGTTAAACCAAACCATGGGCGAGCTTTGCTACCGGTGGGAGCATCAGAAAAGGGGACTACTTATACTCAATAACTTGACGCAATACAACGGTTATCACATCCGCGCAATTCGACAGATCCGCAGAAGAGAAACAGACCTCCGGCCAAAGATAGGATGCAAAAAAGTGACGCATCTCATTTCAATCAGCTGACTTATTGTGACATCATATTCGTCGAACAACTTGAGACTCGTAACCAGGTGGAGAATATGACGATACCGATTTCATCAGACAGTGGTCAGATACCAGATACTCAAAGATCAAAGAGGTCAGATACTCAAAGGGGAGGTAACCTGTACTTCATATCTATCCGTCCGTCTAACCGTCAAGAAAAGTAGTTGCGACTTCTCAGTCTCAAGATGGTGATGGTGTTAGTAAAAATACTAGCTATAGATAATATTGTTTTATTAATTTCTGAATAATATAAATAAATAGACTATAGAATACTTCATCATCCACCGCTTTATTTTATCCCGTGGATGTCATAAGAGAAGACAATAAGAAAAATAGGTGATGTACAGCAGCGTCTACCAGATAATAAGTTAAAATAACAAAAACTGTGGTCGCTGACTCGCCTGCCAAAGTCAAAGTCAAGTCAAGTCAAAGTCAAAGTCAAAATCTTCAAACGTGGCAACTGGTAAATTCCCACCTGTGAGGCAATCTATGAGGTAGGCCTATGTTCAGTTGGGATGTTTGATTAGTTGTAATCTGTAATGAATTAATGATGAAAGGTAGAGGACTAATTTCTTTTACCCCTTCAAAAATGAGTACGTTGGGCGTGAAAGGTGGAATTTTTGTGTTTAGCAGCCCCGGGCGGCAGTAACCCATGCTACACCACTGTTTAGCAATAAGGAGAAAATGTGCTATTAATAGTTGAAAATTTCTTTTCAATAGATTAATTTAAGTAATGGTAACATTTCCACTCCCTGCCTGTAAAAAACGTGAGCTCTGTAATTGTTAAAGAAATGATAAAACAAAATACTGTATCAATAAAATTTATCGACTGCTTGCTGTCTTGTGTTAAGTCCTCGTAAGTTGCTGAACAAATAGTTTGAATCATAAAACTGATCGTAATGGTGAACGAAGAATTTCTCGAATACATGCATGGGGCATAAATCGTTAGCGAGATATTAATGACCAACTTTTGTTATAGCGGAGATAAAACGGACTTTATGGATTTGCGATTGTTCTGGTAAAAGCGTGAATATTCTTTCATATTTTTTTCCTATCAAACCATTTTTACATCAGGCTCGTTTTGACTGCCTCGATGGTTTCAAATATGCCAAATCAGTTACCAGGTAGCAATCCAATATCAGGAAGTTGGCGGTGTTTTCCTCCCGTGTCGCAAAAATAACGTACAGTCTTGCGCCTGGTTTCTCTCCGGTCATGTCAGATTGCCGTCCCATCAAACTATAAGAATGAGTGTTCAGAGTGCACCTGTGAATACTCACGCACTTATGCACTATAATGCATTCATGTGCAGAAGTCTAGTGTCATCATGGAGAATATTATTTTTATTATAACAATTTATTGATTGATAATGATGGTACAATATGTAATGAAAGTAAGTATGAACATGTTTATTACTACTAAAATTTAAAGTAAAAAATTGCAATCCATCTGTCGAGGTTATGAGGTGTTTCTGGTATTTGCCATAGTCATTTCAGTAAGTCTTAGGATACTCGAGACAAAATTGAATTCTCTAAAGCCGCGACGATACGGAAATTCAAATTTCACTTTTTTAAGAGATTCTTTATTGCTTTCCATTAACTGTTTAAATTATGATGAATTCTTGAGATGTGTGAGCCATTTTTGTTTCCAAGGACTTATTTTAATTCAACTTTTACGACATAATAGAACGTAATTGTTTGAGAGAGTTTTTCTATCAAAACCGCCTCCTAATTATCATCATCATCATCATCATTACAGCCCTTCACAAGTCCACTGCTGAACAAAGGCCTCCCCCAAGGAATGCCACAAAGCACGGTCCTGTGCCACCTTCATCCATCGAATTCCTGCATGTCTCACCAGGTCGTCACTCCATCTAGTGGGGGTCGCCCTACACTTCGCCTACCGGTACGAGGCTGCCACTCGAGAACCTTTCTTCCCCATCGGTTGTCGGTTCTTCGAGCTATATGGCCGGCCCACTGCCACTTCAGCTAACTAATCCGTTGGGCTAAGTCAGTTACTCTGGTTCTACTGCGGATATCCTCATTTCTAAGTTTATCATGCAGAGCCACCCCGAGCATAGCCCTCTCCATAGCTCGCTGAGCAACCTTGAGCTTCCTCATACGGCCAGCAGTGAAGGACCACGTCTCAGATCCGTAAGTCATCACTGACAACACGCACTGGTCGAATAATTTAGTTTTCAGGTTTTGAGGTATGCCTAACGAGAATATGTGTCGTAGTTTCCCGAACGCTGCCCAGCCGAGTTGATTCCGTCGATTGACCTCTCGGTCGAAGTTGGACTTACCTAGTCGGACTATTTGTCCCAGGTAAATATACTCAAGAACTTCGAGCTTAGTGCTCCCAACAACTACCGGCATAGGTGTGACATGGATGTTAATTATGATTTTTGTTTCGTCCATGTTCATCTTAAGACCTATTCGTTAGGAGACACTATTGAGGTCATTGAGCATAGTGCTTAGGTCCTCCAGCGGTTCTGCCATAAGGACTATATCGTCGGCAAATCGAAGGTGAGTGATGTACTCGCCATTCATGTTAATACCGTATTCTTTCCAGTCCAGAAGCTTCAAAACGTTTTCCAATGCAGCGGTGAAGAGTTTCGGGGATATAACGTCACCCTGTCTTACACCTCTCTGCAGTTGGATATGTTTCGTACTCTGATTCTGTACTCAGATAACAATCGTAGCTCTATTGTACAAACACTTCAGCACTTGGATATATCGATAGTCAACTTGGCACCGTTGAAGGAACTGCAGCACCGCCCAAATTTCGACGGAATCAAAGGATTTCTCATAGTCCACATACGCAAAGCAAAGTGACAGATTATACTCCTCTGTCTTCTGTAAAATCTGCCGCAGGGTATGCATGTGGTCTATGGTACTAAAGCCTTTTCGAAAACCGGCTTGTTCGGGAGGCTGGAAGTCGTCAAGTCTGCGTGCGAGACAATTCGTAATGACTCTCGAAAACAGCACGTAGACGCGGCTTAGAAGGGAAATCGGTCTGTACTTCTTCAAGAAAGCATTGTCGCCTTTCTTGAAAAAGAGACCACCGCACTTTTGTTCTACACCTCCGGAGTAGTGCCACCATGGAGGACGGAATTAAAGAGCTTCTGAAGGACTTCAAGTACCGGTTTTCCACCCGCTTTCAAAAGCTTCGCTGTAATTCCATCCTCGCCCGAGAACTTGCCGTTTTTGAGGTGCTGGAGAGCCATTCTAATCTCGCTCAGACTGACGTCCGGGATATCTTCAGAATAGTGTCAGATAAGACTCGCTCATGGATCGTTACTCACAATTGCGTGTGGCTCCAATGATGACGTGTACAGCTGCCCATAGAACTTCTCAATCTCACTCAAAATCTCAGGTGTCCCGGAAACGATGCTGCTACACTCGGTCTTCAGCTTTGACAGTTGGCTCTTTCTGGCAGACAGATCTCTGGCAAAGACTTTGGAGCCTTGGTTCCGCTCGATTGCTTCTTTAATACAAGTTGTATTGAAGTTGTGTAAGTCCCGCATGCATTTGGAGATCTGTTTGTTCAGTAGCCTGAATGCTGTCAAATCTGTTGAAGAGTGTAGCTTCATCTCCCGTCTTACAGCCATGAGATTAAGAGTGTGATCAGAGAGTAATTGTGTTCTTCTGCGGCGGGTCTTGCAGAACTTAGCTCCGACCGCATGGACAGTTTCCACGAGCTTGTCATTCATATCGTCCACTTCATTGCAGTCTTCTTGGCTCTAAAAACGGTTTTGTACCTCGAGCTGAAAGGTTTCGGGACTTTGAAACAGAGCACGAGGGGTACGGAGCGCTGAATTCATTAGACGAGACCTCTCCAACTTAACGTTTAGGTTTAGTGTGCCTCTAACCATTCGGTGATCGCTACCAGTTTTCACCCTCGTGATCACGGAGACATCACTGAACAGTTGTCGTCTGGTCGTCGTAAAGTTGCAGCCTATTTACGTCCCACTGCTGGGCTCAGGCCTCCTCTTATTTCTGAGAGGGTTTTAGGGCAAGGAAATGTCCGCCGCGCTGCCCCAATGCGTGTTGGCGAACTTCACATGTCTTCGAAATATATTTTTTTCTTATTCCTCAGACATGCAGGTTTCCTCACGATGTTTTCCTTCACCGCCGAGCACGTGGTAAATCAGCACTTAAAATTGCAATTAACAATTTCATTGGTGCCGGTGGGGATCGAACCCGGGTTGCTCGAGTACTGTGAAGCTTACAGCGAGTGCTAACCATCTGAGCTACCACGGCTCGTCTGGTCTGGTCGTCATAATGAAGTCAATCTCATTTTTTGTCGAACCGTCGGGGCTCGACCAGGTCCACTTCCTGTGGGGCCGCTTCTGGAAGAAAGAGTTCATCATAAAGAGTCCCTTTTTCTCCATGAATTCGGCCAGCTGCTGGCCCCTTGTGTTCCGTTGCCCTATTCCAAATTTCCCTAATTTCAGCTCACCATTCACTCTTGTGCCTAGTTTTTCATTGAAGTCTCCCATTAACACTGAATAATGGGTTTTGGAGGAATGCATGGCTCTTGATATATCCTCATACATTTCCTCCACCTCCTGATCGGACTGTGCCGAGGTTGGTGCATAAACCTGTATGACCTTCAGCGAATACCGTCTGGTGATTCTGAGTATAAGGTACGCAACCCTCGTCGACGCCCCTTTAATCTTTACAACGTTGTTAACGAGAGACTTGTGGATGATAAATCCGACAGCTCATTGGGACAGATGGTCGCCCTCCCGTGTGGAGTTGCCAGAGCTCCCATCGGGCGCGTCCCCAGGTGGCGGATAGGGAACGCCACTCAGATATGGGTGGTAGCGGGAAACCGTCGTGGACCAAAACTGGCAGAGTGAGGGCTTGTTTGGACAATGGAGGGCCTTCTAGTTGCTTCCTGTATCCTCTCCGTTGAGAGGAACAGAGAATGTGACATGCGCGGTGAGGTGCCAGGTGCACTCGGCTTTTGCCGACGCCGGGCAATCCGTAATCGTGGGATTTTAGGGACCACACCCTGTAAAAAAAGGAAACTGAATGGGCTCAGTGTTCCCTCACCCGGTCTCTGGGCAGGCATGGGAAGAACCCGTATCGACTCTGCCACCATTCGAACCTCGGAATCCCTCTGGCGTGTCGTGGATCACGTCTCGCGGTGCCTAAGGGGCCGAGGGCTCTTGGCTTAACCGCCTGGAATCGCGAGGATGATAACCTCTTTAAAAAAATCACCCGAAGCTCAAGCGTGGCACGCCGTGAAGAGCTGCATGGCTGATGGGTAAATGTTCAGCCCTTAGTGTTGCCCCCGTCGGGGTACCGGCCGACACCCTTGACGGGTTACGCATAGGCTTATCCGGGCACAGGAGCCGCTGCTCGGATGGACTGCTATTTCTTCCACACTCGTGGGATAAGACATGGAAAAATATAAATACATTAAAAACGTAGAGGTTGAAAAGGAAGCAGGATCAGATACTGGAAGCGGTGGAAATCGGTCGCGTGGGACGTTTTCCGCTAGGAAACGTCCAGTGTGCTAGTCTTCAGAAGAGGAAGGCCTGCCGGCTCCCAAGTTGCCGACTTCGGGGAGGGGTCGGCAGGCATCGAGAGGGGCGAGTGCTTCGCAGCCGCGGAGGGATAAGCACGGACGGTTCGTGTGCTCCAATACCTCGGCGGCTAGTGAAGCAGAGAGCGACATGGGGTTCACTACGGAGGACCCTGGGGATGGCGGTGGAAGCTGTGCCTCGCTGGCGAGCTCCAAGGCGGAGCTCAACGCCGCCAAGAGGGAGCAGCGCAAAGCCGTCGCGGCCGACGAAGTGTCGGAAATGGCCCGACGTGTTCGCAAGCGACGATCTTCTCTTGCGGCGGGAGAGCCATCTGCGGTGGCCTTAAGCCAGCTGGCTCTGGATGGGGTGGACTTAGTCCTGAAGGTTGTCACCAAGTCCGGCAGCCTGAAGGGCACGTTCACCCGTGATTTGAAGGAGGCTGCCGCGTATATTAGGGAGGCGGTTGGCATCCTCCTCAACAGAATGGCCTCTGACGAGGTCGCAAAGTTACAGGAGGAAAACAGCCGCCTCAGAAATGACTTAGAGGACCTCCGGCGGCAAGTCAGCAAGAAGAGCAGCAGCGACGCACGTCCACCGATGCCGCGCCTGTAGTGGCCCCGACTCCCGCACCGCAACCGGCAAGCCCTCGTACCGACGAAGAGGTCGAGCGCATTGTCCGGATCTGCATGCTCCAGTGCGGGAGCATGGTCAACGCTCGGCTGGAGGCGATTTAACGGCGTCTCCCGGCAGAAATCCTCCGTCCGCCTTTGGCGGCGGACACATGGAGAACTGAGGAGCCGCCGAGACTTGCGCCTCAAAAGCGGAAGCCCGCGGAGGGTAACAAAAAGCCAGCGGAGGGAGCTCCTTCGAGCGAGCAGCCCACGACTGCCAGGTCTAAGGGTGAGCCTGGGCAAAAGTCGTGGGCCGCAAAAAGGCCCGCATAGCCATCAAGAAGGCCGCAGCTGCATGGCACCACAGGTGGAACCGTAAAGACGGCTCCTCAACCTGCGCGGCGGACTGCCAAAGGCGGTCGCAAGAGACCGGCTGTGCATGTTCCGCGGTACAATGCCGTGATGCTTACGTTGCAGCCTGGAGCTGTGGAGCGTGGCGTGACGTACCAGTCGGTCATCGCCGAGGTCAAGGCCAAGATCAAATTATCAGATCTTGGCCTTCAGTCTGCCACCCTCAGGCAGGCTGCCACGGGTGCGCGGCTGTTCGAGGTGGCTGGTACTGTGAGCGGCAGTGCCGAAAAGGCGGACGCACTGGCCACCAAGATGAGGGAGGTCCTCAACCCTGAGGACGTCCGGGTCTCCAGACCAATGAAAACCGCAGAGGTGCGGATTGCTGGCCTGGACGACTCCGTGACCTCTGAGGAGGTGGTGGCGGCCGTTGCCAGAAGCGCAGAGTGTCCACCGGACAAGGTGCGGGCTGGCGATATACGCACCGACGCCACCGGACTCGGCGCGGTCTGGGTTCGGTCCCCTGTGGCATCGGCGTAGAAGATCGCTGATAGCAGCAGATTGCTGGTAGGCTGGGTGGCGGCAAGGACCAAGCTTCTACAGCCCCGGGCTTTGCAGTGCTTCCGGTGCCTGGAAAACGGGCACGTCCGGGCGAAATGCACCGCCGAGGTTGACGTAGTGACCTCTGTTATCGCTGCGGCCAGCCTGGCCACAAGGCGGCCCTGTGCACCGTGGCGTTCAACTGCAGCCTTTGTTCTGCTGCGGGAAAGCCAGCGGAGCACAGAGTAGGAGGGGCCTGTGAGGCGCCTGCCAGCAAGAAAAAGGAAAACAAGACGAGCACTAAGCCTGCCGGGTTAACCTGGCTACCCCCGCAGGCTAGCAGCTCCGTGGTCGACTCCCGGCCCAGGACCGTTGCCGAGGGAATGGAATGTCAGTAACAGCACAATTCCATTTTCTCCAGGGCAACATCAACCACTGTGCCAGAGCTCAGGATCTCCTACTCCAGAGCATGGCAGAGTGGTCGATTCACGTGGCTGTGGTCGCCGAACCGTACTTCATTCCCGCCCGTGACAACTGGTTGGGATGCGCTGACGGTTTGGTGGCCATTATTGGCGAGACTCTGATCGACCCGTCTCGGGGCTGCGGCTGGGTTGCTGCGGTCTCGGGCGGCTATCGCTATTGTAGGGGCGTATTTCTCCCCCAATAAGAGTCTCGCCGACTTTGAGGGTTTCCTTGTCGAGTTGGGCGCCGTCGTAGGCCGCTATCACCCTCGTCCCGTTCTGGTGTTCGGGGATCTCAACGCCAAGTAATCGGCGTGGGGATCTCCGGTCACTGACCCTCGGGGCGAGGTGTTAGAAGAGTGGACGGTGACGACTGGTCTGGTCGTCCTAAATCGGGGTTCGGAATACACGTGCGTGCGGCAGCGGGGTGAGTCGATAATGGACGTCTCGTTTGCTAGCCCATCTGTCGCCAGCCGAGTCCGCGACTGGCGAGTCGCCGCAGAGGTGGAGACGCTGTCGGACCATCGGTATATCCGGTTCAACGTCTCTGCACAGACTGCGAGCGGCCGCCATCCAACAACCCCGATTAACGACGGCCCGCGTTGGGCGCTTAAGCGCATCGACAGGGAACTACTCGAGGAAGCTGCCTTAGTCCAGTCCTGGATCTGGGAGTCGACGACGGACGGCCCCGTCGACGTCGAAGCGCTGGCGCTATGGTTTCGCGGGGCGATGACGCAGATCTGCGACGCGTCCATGCCCCGTGTCCGCCAATGTTCCGCAAAGCGCCAGGTGTACTGGTGGACCGCCGAGATCGCGCAATTGCGCATAGCGTGCATTGCGGCTCGTCGCCGGTACACCCGATACCGGAGGCGGCGTCGACGGGATTCTGCCAAGGAAGACGCGCTGTATGAGGTGTACCGCGCGTCTAAGGAGACTCTGTGGCTGGCCATCGGCGACTCAAAGTCGCATGCCAGGGAGGAGCTGCTTAAGTCCCTAGATCGGGATCCGTGAGGGCACCCCTACCGTTGGGTACGGGACAAGTTGCGTCCCTGGGCGCCTCCACTTACAAAAAGCATGCAACCCCAGTTGCTAGAGGCGGTGGTATCGGCTCTCTTCCCTAAGCGAGTGGGACACGTTCCCCCGGCGATGGCTTCGCCCTCAGCCACAGACTCTCCAGAAGAGGAGAGCACCGAAGTCCCCGAGGTAACGCAAGCAGAGACGACAGCGGCCGTGTCGCGACTCTGGGCTAAGAACACAGCGCCCGGACCCGACGGAGTTCCTGGTCGAGATCTCGTCCTGGCTCTGAAGGAGCTAGAGTCCCAGCTGAGAGTGCTCTTCACGGCATGTCTCGAGCAGGGTCAGTTTCATAGTGTGTGGAAGGAGGGGAGGCTGGTCCTGCTCAGGAAGGAGGGGCGCCCCGCGGACTCACCGTCCGCGTACCGGCCCATAGTGCTGCTCGACAAGGCGGGCAAACTTTTTGAGCGTATCATCGCAGATCGCCTCGTCAGCCACTTGTGCAGAAAGGGGCCGGACCTGGACGAGAACCAGTTTGGTTTTCATCGCGGGCGCTCCACCATAGACGCTATTACGCGCGTTAGGGCCCTGGCGGAGGAGACAGTGTCCCGGGGTGGGGTGGTGCTGGCGGTGTCTTTAGACATCTCCAACGCCTTCAATACCCTACACTGGAGTTGTATCCGGGAGGCGCTGAAATACCATCGCGTGCCTCCCTACCTCCGCTGCACAATAGGGGCTTACCTTGAGGAGAGATGCATTACGTATCGTTACGTATCGAGATGCGCAGGTCGGCGCGTCATGTCGTGCGGTGTTCCGCAGGGATCGGTCTTGGGACCACTCCTGTGGAACATCTGCTACGACTGGGTGCTGAGAGGTGAACTCCCATCGGGCGCCGACTTGACGTGTTATGCGGACGACACGCTCGTCACTGCCCGGGGGAGCTCGCACAGGTAAGCAGCGCTTGTTGCCACGGCTGCGGTGTCACAAGTGGTGAACCGCATCCGGCGCCTGGGCCTGAAGGTGGCCCTAAACAAGTCGGAGGCCATGGTGTTCCATAGCCCTCGACGCGCGCCGCCGCCGGAATCACACATCGTGGTCAGCGGGGCCCGGATAGCTATCAAGTCCACCATGAAGTATCTGGGATTGGTGCTCGACAGTCGATGGGAATTCGGACCCCACTTCCCGCGGCTGGCGCCCAAGCTGATGGCTGCAGCGGGCGCGTTAACGTTTTTAACGTTGCTTCCCAACTTGGGGGGCCCGAGCGCCGCCTGTAGGCGGTTGTATGTGGGAATCGTGCGGTACATGGCCCTGTATGGGGCCCTTGTGTGGGCGATGGACATGACGACCAGCACTATCGCCATTCTGCGCAAACCGCAGAGGGCGATGGCCGTCAGAGTCGTCCGCGGGTATCGCACGATTTCCTACGAGGTGGCTTGCGTGCTGGCCGGATCCCCGCCCTGGGACCTAGAGGCGAAAGTACTCGCGTCATTATATCGATGGCGCGAGGAAGATCGGGCACGGGGCTCGAGGCCGTTGCAGCGGCAGTTCGCGCTGCGCCGAGAGAAGCTCCGTCAGGTCTTGGTGGCGGAATGGCGGCAAAGGCTTCTGCGCCCTACCGTCGGCCTCGCTACCGTCGAGGCGATCCGGCCAGTACTCGACGACTGGCTCGGGAGAAGGCACGGCTCCCTGTCGTTTAGGTTGACGCAAGTGCTGTCGGGGCATGGCTGCTTCAGCAAGTACCTGTGCCGCATAGACAGGGAGCCGGACGCTCGGTGCCACCACTGCGTCCATTGCGGGGAGGACACGGCGCAACACACGCTCGCTGAGTGTGTAGCTTGGGAGGAACAGCGCCGTGTCCTCACAAATAAAGTAGGAGGCGATCTGTCGCTGCCGGCCTTAGTGCGGAAAATGGTCGGTAGCGCAGAGTCGTGGGACGCGGTGGTGTCCTTCTGCGAGGACGTGATGTCGCAGAAGGAAACTGCGGAACGGGAAAGGGAGATCTTGATTCCCTTCCCCGGCCGCAGAAGGCGCACCGGACGCAGAAGAAGGGCGGACAACGCCTTTTTCCGGCCCCCATGAATGGGTCCAGGGGCGAGGTACTTGGGGAAGCCCCCGCCACCCCTATTCGATGGACCCGAGGCGGAGGCGCGCGTGGGTGTCGGCGCGCGCCCCTGAGGCGATACACGGGGTAGTTGAACACCTCACTACCCCGTGTAGGAGACGAGGCCCGGACAGACCGGGCCAGCACTAGTGTGGTGCTGCGGAAGAATTTGGATTCCCGCGGCCCCACGCGCACGTGCGACGAGACACCGGGGTGGTTTTAGCCGGTAAGAGTCCGGCACGCCCCTCCGCCTTTCTCCAGGCGGACGTAGTCCATGAGGATTTCCCCCCGTAAAAATAAAGATGATCGCCCTCTCGGTGATAGAACAAGTTGCCGGATTCGAGGATTACCGGGTCCTCCCCCTCTCTTTAGACCTCGGATAATCCTATAATATGCCAGCGTAACTTGTCTATCTCTTCTTCCAGCTCCACGATCTTCTCGTCAGTCCTCAGGGTGCGTGCGTTCTATGTTGCCAGGTCGAGTCGTTTTAGGTGGCAACCGAACCTCCTCCGGAGATTCTCAGCACCCCCTGCCCCGCCGTTACCATGGTCGCCACCGTAGCCAGGAATAGCGTGGCTGCCGGAGACTGGGGGCCGTCTCTTTGTTGCTCTCATATCATTGGGGGGTATTTGCCATAGTTGCCACGCCTGGCGAGCGGGTTGGCAACCGCAGTTTTTTTATTGTACTTTTCCTGTTATCAGGAAGATGCTGCTGCCCATCTCCTGCCTGTTTCCCTTTGTCGCCTTTTACTAATTATGCAAACATTAATTTAGCAAAACTGAGAACTTTTGTTGTATTTCTATCTAAATATGGCAAACTATTTGAATGGGAAAGCCGATAACTCAATTGCTGCCCCTCTACACTTCCGGTGAACTCAAGCGTTGCACAAAGTTAATTAAAATACGGACGTGTTTTAAATTCATCATCTGAATTTTATTAAAATCATAGCTAAAATACATTTTCATCTGGTGCGATACACTAGATTCTTTCTGCCAGATCGTAATAAGTTAACTGATGGCCATAGGTCTCTTCTATACTAGAAAAATTTGCCATAATATTTACGTTAGCTGATTTGTGAGAGGAAGAAGTGCAAACGGTCAGGCATTTACGTTAGCTGATTTGTGAGAGGAAGAAGTGCAAACGGTCAGGCATTTGTACTTCTTCCTCTCACTGGCCTCGGAGGAAGTTATTTTACATTTTTGGAATAAATTATCATATGATCCAACGAAAATCTTGAGACAGGAAGGCTTATCACGTAAGTCAATGAAATTTCTGTCAACTGCTACAACTAAATTAAAGTGCTGATTTTTTAATGCATAAGTAAATAATAAAAAAAAACATTGAAATCTGATATTATAACTGTTTCAGTCTAGAAATACATTAAAATAAAAAATGTTGCATTAGATGACATAATTAATCATGTTATTTAAAAATTACGTGCTTTTAAATATTTTTTAATAATCTTTTTTTTAAACTGATATTATTATTGTTTAAATAATGGTTTGAAGTGGACTTTGATATATAAAAGTGGTGCGATTTTGTGTATTAAGTGTCTACGCATGTGAACTATTAGTGGAAACTGTGAAACAAGTGCTCTGATGGTGATGGATTCTCAAGATAGCTGTTTGTTTGCGTAGGCGCCTTTAGATACTCGTACCATCGCCAACTGTCAGCTGCCTGCTGGTTCAAGTTGCCGTCAAAATCTCCCAAGGGCTGCACAATGTGACGCATCAACATATTGGGAAGCAGTGAACTATGAAGAAATTATAATAAACCGAATAAAAATACTCAAGACTTGGCCTAAAGTTCTAGGTACCAGGCCATAAACTCCAAAAAAAAAGTTTACGCCTTTGAATGATTGATGGCAACTTGTTCGTGTGTGAGACAAACATAATTGAAAATTGCATATACTCAACGTCAGTGACACAAACCTTTTTTGATGACGAATTATTACTATTATTTTTTAACTGCCTATTGGCTATATCTGCCATTGTATTGGTTGGTGAAGCATATGTGTGTCGATTACATGCGGGTGGTAACAGGAGCGAGGATCTGAGGAGGCTCTCAAGGCTGCGATCGAAAGCCGCGCAACGTGGGACCCCATTCTCTTGAGGTGAGCGGTAGACTCATGACACGCTTTGCGGCTAGTTAGCCGTGCTGATCATGCAATTGGTGGTGATGGCCCACATTTACATTATGTCTGCAGGAACGACGTTCTGCCAGGTGGTGGCACTCACGTAGGGTTTTATGGTCAGTGTTCCTATTATTGACTAATCCGTGTGACGTACATTCACTGTGGCTGAATTTGATCGCATTGTGTATGGCGTTTACACGCATTGACATGCGTGACTTAGGCTGATAGGGGATGCACACGGTGGCTGCACCCCAGAATACGCAGCGCTGCCTGAGCACCCACGCTTAGAAATGGAATAACATGGACGTGGATGTTCAGCGAGGGATTCTCTAGGGGTGCTGGTACCCTCCTGGGGTAGTCTTTGATGTAATTCTGCTACCATGTTGATGGGGGGGGGGGGGAAATTGGGCCTCCGGCCATCTGCACTCACCAAACGAAACGCAGAAACAGAGCTTCTACTTCACGCCGGTATCCTGTGAGATCGTGGTACCAACCCGCCTCGAGCCGGCTCATTCGTGCAACAGCAAAAACTGCCGCGTGGCTCTACCACCGTTAAATTTTTTTTTAAATGTGGGAGAGCAGAGTCCTTGCATCTGGTATTTGATATAATTGTGAGCATTTTACAAGCGGTAAAGGATTAATTAATAAGAAATTGACTGATGTGAACCTCAGACAAATCGAATATAGGGTTGATTTAATGTTCTTAACCTTTTGGAGCCCTGTCTGCGTGAACAGGGTTATTTAGCTTATAAGGCACTACCAACAGGTAGACCAGAAGAACACCAGCTGATCGACTCCGACGAAATCCGTATTGGCGGTCACTAATCAGGTGGTGATCCTCAAGGTACCGTATGAGCTGACAGTTGTTAATGGATTCCATTATTTTGGAGAACAAGGAGTTGATGGCGATAGGCCTGTAGTTAAACGAGTCTGAGCGGTCGCGCTTTTTAGGGATCAGTTAGACGAAAGCCGTCTTCCATGATTTCGGGACTACGCCTAGAAAGAAGGAGTACCGGAAAAGACGACTTAGAATCGGTGCCAATTCTGGAGCACATGTCCGCAGCACAATTCGGGGGGATTCCGTCAGGCCCACTCGACTTGTGGATGTTGTCGTGAAGCGACAATTAAAAGAGAAAGAACCTAACCTAAGAACAGCAAAACAACAAAATAGACCAAGAAAATAATATATTATAATTTTTTAAAAGGTATTTACAATCTTATAAAAAAAATGAAATATGAAGGTGATGGATGAAATGAGATTACAATTAGGTTTAAAAAAAATAAAGGTTGGAGAATAGGACAATATAGTTTTATAGTGGAGCCTGGAGCCTCGCTGCTTTTGTAGAAGTAGGCACACGCAGAGTTTGAGGTTTCTCAGCGGCGACGGCACGCAGCGCCTGGACTGGGCACACGCAGCGTCCGGAGCCGGCGCACGTAGCGCCTGGGGTAGGTGCGCTCAGTTCTTGGAGAAGTAGTCGCCGCGCCCAGAGGTAGCGCTGGCAGTAGGGACGCAGCGCCTGGAGCCAGCAGTCGAAGCGCGCCTGAAGGTAGCGCGGGCAGTAGGCTGCACTCAGCGCCTGGATCAAGCAGTCGTAGCGCGCGGAGTAGTGTGGCCCCGCACTTGAATTAGAATTCACCGACGACTTCACGTGTAGATGGAGGCTTGCAGGATCCCGGGGCAAAGCGGCCCCGGGATAAGGCCTTTAGTAGATGTTTCTCGTTTGAGAACCGAAGCGAGACTGTCCTGTATTCTCCAATTGTTTGGCTTTTATACCTTTTTAGAGAGAACGAGAAATTATTTAAATTAAAACAAAATTTATTGTAAATGACCTACAGCCAAAAAGTATTTATGTAGAAAGAACATCATACCAGAGACGAATTTAAATAAAAGTTACCATAACAACCACAAAAACAATGGTTGTCAAATTGAGGAACTTTTAGTTTTAGGACTGTTATTAAGAAACTATTACATTTAAGTAAGAAACGAGATAAAAATCACATAGGAAAAACTAATGCACGACAACGTACACTAAGCCTGAAATTGTAGAGTTACAGAGAATTCAATAAAAGACCAAAAAAAAGGTAAGACTTCGTTGACAGCTAGTTTAAAAGTACTAAATAGTGTGAAAATACGCAGTAAAATGATATGTTATTGTGTAAAAACGTTACAGGATCCTATATAAATAAAGGTGATGCAAAATATAAATGCAGAGAATCAAAAACAGAATGAAAAAAATAGTATAAAGTGATGCAAAACATGAATGCAGAATATCAAAGCAGAATGGAGAATTAGTGTACAATGAAATGTAAGTTGCATAACACTACAATGTCCAGGGAGAGGAGTGATTTGCGAACCGAGCGCTGTGTGAACTGGACATCCAGCATGAAACACTCACACCGCGAGATAGTCGACGTTATGTTCCCCCCGTGATCGAGAGTCGAGAAGGACGCAAAGAAAGAGCCTAATAGATCGGCTTTCTCCTTGGCCATTGAGTCGTTCTCCTTGTGCAGAGATGGAAGAGATGACTGACAAAAGTTCCCTTGGACAGCCTTGGCGAGAGACCAACATGCATGGATTCCCGAAGGAAGGCAAATTAGTATCTCGCCAATTCTGTCTATGTGCTCTGATTTTGCCTTGGCAAGGACTATTTTGAAGGACCTGGAGACGGAATTATACTTATTTTTGAGAGTACTGGTGTTTACATTCCGGGACCCACACCTACAAGCTCAGGCCCGGTAGCACTCCTGCTTATAGCGTGATCCTATTTTACACGAGCGACTAAACCAAAGCTGAGATCTGCCTTCGATGGTCACCACAGAGGAAGGAATAAAAGTTACATACCCTGAATTACCACATCAGCGACAGAATTAGCTATAACGTTGCGACCGTCTGGCGAGAAGCAAACCCGCCCCCAAGGTTAAGATGCAAACAAAGACCGCATTCTATCCCAATCAGCTGACCTATAGTGCCAAACACGGCGGCAGCCTGCAGAATGCAACCGCGATTCAGCGTGAGTGGAACCGCACTCCAGACTAGACAATGATCCGAAGAGCCAAGAGGGGCGTTAACAGAGATTTGATATCTGTCCGGATGAGAGGTCAGCAGAAGATTATTTTTATAGAATAAGGATGACAAATGAACACACAGTCCACCTCATGGTAAATGGTTGCTGTGGTCCATTGACATCTACATCTATCTTCGTTTACGAATTAAAATGCAGATGCGTTGTCAGCCGTGAGGACTAAGATGGAATGCCTCATTTCCAGTAAAAAGGGTCTCCGTTTCTCTACACTCACCATACGAAATACAACAGCATTAAGGCGCTATTTAACGCTGGTATTCTGTGAGAGAGTGGTCCTAACCCTGGTCAAGCTGACCCATTCGTGCTACAAGTATACTATTAATATAGCTGCAGCATGGCTCTATCACGTATAATCAACGCAGAAGACCCAACAGTGAAGGTGCATGATCCTCCACATCTGGAATCCGTAGGCGAAGTGAAGTAACCAGTTGTGTCAGACCATATGCCAAGGAAAAAACATGAACAGATCTCCCCGCACGATCGGTTAAACGTGATCTGAGCCATTCGGGCTTTAAAATCGCCGAGGATTACGATCTCTGCGGATGAGATCTACTGTAGCAAGGAATCGGTAGCCATCGTTGGACGTGGTCTGTTTCGGTATTACCGCTATGGGACCTATAGAGGCACCCGTAAACGCGCGGATAGTCATCACTGTCTACGCGTAGCCGTAGCAGACAGGTATGAACCTTCAAGACTGCCGAGACGTTGAGAACAGATGCCCTCTCTGACGTATACGCAAACTCTAGCCCGAGGCACAAAGGAGTATTCCCATTTGTACCCCGGGTAGGAGAGATAAAAAGTATCAGCCAGAGAGAACACCTGCGTCTCGTGAGAGGAGCAGCCTGAGAACCCACGGCCAGGAGTGGAGTGGAGCTTGGTGGTGGGGATGCTCAGCGAGTGGTTCTCCAGGGGTGCTGGTGTCCTCCTGGGGTAGTCTTCCATTTAATTCCGATATTGTTGGGTAGGGGGGAGGGGGCATCACACTCACCAGACAAAATGCAGCAGAAGAGCTTCCATTTCACGTCAGTATTCTGTGAAATCGTGGTACCACCCGGGCTCGAGCCGGCCCATACGTGCAACAGCAAACACTGCCACGTGGCTCTACCACTGTTTACACCTTTACACCTTTTTGTCCGATCAGTTGCTTGTCTTCTAGCTATATGGCCAGTTCATAATTATATAGCCGTAATATGAGATTATTATTCAGCCATCAGTTGGAGTATGAAATTCGAGGCCTTTACTTAATAAGTCTATTCTTGCAAGCCAATTCACACGCAATTCAAGAACAAGCAACAACAAGCAATTTTTGCAAGCTTTAAGCTAGTGATTATAGACTCTTTGCGCTCATCGTAAATATTATAATACGCGAGCAACCCGGATTCGATAAAACTGTTAATTGCCATAGTATGCACTGAGGAATTAAATATGCCGGGTATATGTAAAACTTACCACAGCGCTGTGGACTGGCTGCTTCATATGCTCCACAACCCTCTTAGAAATAACAAGAGATCTAAGACCAGCGGTGAGATGTAAACCGGCTGCAACTTTAAGCTTTATTTTATCATCTAGTTTTTACTCGAGCAAAACTCATGGAGCGGGATGTGGTGGTGAATTTTTGTAGCAAAACAAGAGTATTGAACAAGTTAAAATCTGTCATTGGGTTTTTCTTTATGTATTATAGTAATCTATGGGTTTTTTTTTGTCGCGGTATTTTACTTCCGTGCCTCGGAAAGAACGCGAAGTTCTGAACCTGATCTCTCTACAGGTGTCACTATGAGTATCAGAAAGTTCACCTGTTTCACCTGTACTCAACACATAAGTGCTTTATATTTCTCTACTGCGCAGTTTGCTAGTTTCCGTTTACAGAAATTAGGTCTGGAGGGTATGGTTATACACCAGTGAGACTGTCTTACATGCCGTACTCTCCGCCCTTATCATGATTACAGCCCTTCACAAGTCCACTGCTGAACATAGGCCTCCCCCAAGGAATGCCACAAAGTACGGTCCTGAGCCACCTGCCCTTATACATGCTCAATTCAATTCAATAAATTTTTTTTATTCACAATTCACTGGCTTGTTTACAATAATAATAAAGTAAGGACCTAGCGCAACAGCCCTTAAAAAAGGTCAATTTACGATATCAGATCATCTTAATCACTACTTAACATCTGCGTCTCTGTAATTATTAAGTAATTAAGTGGTAGAGCCACGCGGCAGCTTTTGCTGTCGCACGGATGGGCCGGCTCGAACCGGGGTTGTACCACGACCTCACAGAAAACCAGCGTGAAGTAGAGGTTTACCTCTGCGTTTCGCTTGGTGAGTGTAGGTGGCCGGAGGCCCTTTCTGCTGGAAATGAGGCATTCTATCTTAGTCCTCACGGGTGACAACGCATCTACATTTTGATTTGTAATAGAGGATAGATGTAGATGTCTATGGGCCGCAGCAACCACTTACCATCAGGTGGACTGTGTGCTCGTTTGTAACCCTTATCCTATAAAAAAAATTATGCGTATTGAATCAGTGGTATAAATAGCTCGTTAGAGAAATAAATCATTGTCACTATCCGCCATGTTATCGACAGTATCACTCGGCCGTAATTACCTTAAACCTTAAAATCTTACACAACACTTTTTTACTGTGTTTATTAATTAAATGCTGTTAGGTCCCACAAATTTTTCTTTCATTTTCACGATCAAGTTTATACGAAACCATTTGAACCAACTCATAGCAATTAGTAGTTAGTACATTTTAATGAAATTAAAATTAGTTTGTGAAAGACAGAGAAAGCAAGCCGAAAAGAGACGGAAGATTTCCATTAAAGTGAGAAATAATTATATTAATTCCATTTGACTCAAAATGGGTCTTAAGCCCCTTTAGCTACAAATCTTTACTTTTTTTGATTTTATTTTTTTGTGTTATCTTGAGTAGTGCTAGTGTAACCTGTTGTTGTTAATTCTTAGTTAACTGCTCCAACTTAGAAGAAAATGTCACGTTTACCCGAACCAAGAATGAAAAATTAATACTTAGATTTACTTTACTGACCGTACTGAAAAGACTATGTCAGTTTAGCAAGTAACCTTAAAACTTGACGCATTTAATACGGATTCTAAAATGGTATAGCACTTGCTACATTATTTTTTAGAATACAGGGGAAAAAAATTTCTTCATGAATCCCAGTTTAAAAAAATCTTTTTATCTACTAAAAATGATTTTAGTGTAACCAAAGCTTGCCATGAGCGTAACTAAGATTCCAGTTTTAGCGAGATTTAGTATCATTCCATGAAGTGTGAGTGAGACAGATAATGACGCTTTCGATTCAAATACTAATGGGTGAGTGAGACAGATAGTGACGCTTTCGATTCAGATGCTAATGGGTGAGTAAGACAGATAGTGACGTTTTCGATTTAGATGCTAATGGGTGAGTGAGATAGATAGTGACGCTAATGTGTCAAATACCAAGAAAGTCATATTATGAGGTGCGAGCGAGACAGATAGTGACGAGTGAGTGAGATACTTATTTAGTGTTGGCACACGCAATCTAGATCAGTACGTTACGCTCACAGAGTACTTTTTTATATATAAGAATATGGTTACGCTCCTTCGTTAACTACGCATCTTTCCGTATTAGTTCGTGTGATTTCGTACTTACCGACTTTTTGCTTCGCTTATTGGACTTGTTTGCTTGTGATTTGGATTTGGAAAGTTTCGATCTGTTAACGGCAACCTTGGCTTTCTCCTGGATTATAATGTGATTGTGTAGTGCCAACAAGTCTGTGTACACCATACAGGAATATGCAAACATGCACTACATTTATGGGGAATGCAGAGGCAATGCTAGTGCTGCAGTTAGACTGTATCACGAGAGATACCAAAATGCTGATCGCTATCCAGATCATCGAGTTTTTACAAATGTGCACCGTCCACTCTTTACTGAGGGCAGATTTCCAAATCAAGTACATAGTGAAGGAAGAAGTTCGTTACCTTACGAGGACATAGTACTTCAAGCAGTTGAAGAAGATCCAAGTACTTCGGTACGATAATTCAGGCAAGCATAAGAATGCCCAAAAGTACAGCTCACCGAATTTTACAAAAAAATGAGTTACACCCGTACCATGTACAGAGATTACAAACCCTGCTACCTCAAGATTATCAACGTTGGATTGCGTTTTGCCAAACGATGCTACAAAGACACCGCGAAGGCCCTAGATTTTTAGAATTTTTTTTGTGGACGGATGAATCGACATTTAAAAAAGACAGTTACATGAACCTACATAATTTACACGAGTGGCACGTAGAGAATCCAAATTTAATGAGACAAGTTAGATCTCAAAATCGTTTTAAAATCAACATAGGGACTGGAATTTTAAACGGAAGAGTCATAGGACCTTTTGAGTTGCCTTTGCTTTTGAGGTCTTGAGTGCTGAAATTTATTTAGATTTTTTACAAAACCATTTACCTAATTTACTTGAAGACGTGCCACTAAGTATTTACAAAGAGATGTGGTATCAGCAAGGTGGCTGTCCAGCTCACTATGCCCGCTCCGTGACACAATATCTCAATGAATAATATCCGGGCAGATGGATAGGGCGGTCTGGTACGATCTCGTGGCCAGCCCGTTCCAAAGATCTAAATCCGTTAATTTTTTTTTACTGGGGAGCAGTTAAATAGAAAGTTTATTTAAAGCCAATTGAAAATTTAGCCGCGCTTCTGAAAAGAATTACAGAAGCAGCTGTATTTGTCAACAACGGAAGATTCGCCCATCTGACAACCCGGTCTTTTTTAAGAAGATGTCGAGCTTGCATTGCAGCTGAAGGAAAGCAGTTTGAACACCGTTTGTAAAAAAATCTCAGCATCCAAATAATTGTTGTTTAATTTAAAACTTAAGGAAAATTTATCCTAAACTTAAGAAAAAGTATGACTCGATTGCGTTACCATCTATCTCACTCATACTTCATGGATTGATTCTTCCTCTCACTCAAACTAGAATCTTAGTTACTCTCATTGCAAGCCTTGGTTACACTAAAATCCTTTTTAGTAGTTAAAAAGAATTTTATTAAAACTGGGATTCTTGAAGAAAAAAATTTTTTCCTGTCTACTTTGTCTAGTTACTTGATAAACTGGCGTATTATATATTTTTTTCAGTACAGTCAGTTAAAGTTGGGCGAACTATTAATTCTTCATTTTCGGTTCGGCTAAATGTGACATTTTCTTCTAAGTTAGAGCAGTTAGCTAAGAATAAAAAAAAAGGTTACACAAGCACTATTCAAGACTACACAAAAAAGAATCGAAAAAAAGTAAAGATTTGTAGCTAAAAGACCTAAAAAACCATCACAGTATGTATATTATAAAAAAAAGAAATTACTGAAAAATACATGACTAAGATTTTTTTTATATTTTCTGGTAACTATTATGATTTGTCCTATTACCCGATTCCGGCTTGACGTCGACTTTTGGACAACCTGCATAAAGTTTTTTTTATATAATAAAAATACATACAAGAGTATGTATTTTAATGTTTCATTATGTTTACAATAAGCCGCCATTTTAGTTTTTGTGTGACTTCATGCAGCTTAAAACTCGAGTACTACTTGAGTAGTTTAGAAGACCCAAGGGAACAGATGAATATATTATATACATAGTACATAGCATTCTAAAAATATTCGCTTAAATCGTCTGCGTCAAATCAGAAGACACGAATATACGGCAATCTGTATCGATAATAATAGTTGCGGCAGGCATTGGATGGTGCCGAATTATTTGTCACCCACACCTGCATATATATTGCACGCACACTGATGTGTTCTGATTTTGGTCTCGCCCTAATCACTCCATCGCCAATCTACGAGTATACTATTCTATATCTATGCCGCCGTTGGTTGCTGTTCTTGCGTGAATGTATGCTCTCCAGTGTATTATCGTACCTTTATCGTGCCCAGAATTACTTGAGCACCCAGAAATACAGTTGTAATAGGAGACAACCCCATTCCCCTTCCCCTCTCCCCTTCTGCCGGAGACGATAAATGTTATCATTTTAAGGTTAGGTCTATGGGATATTCTTTTTGTTTTTTCTCAAGAACGGTGTATTACCTTTTGATGGGAGTGCTGTCGTGAGTTAGGGGACACTCCCACCTTCGCATGTCCAGGTAGTTAAAAAAAATCTAAAAGACATGCGTGGTTGCTTGCGCAAGGGAAGGGGATTTGGTTAAAATAACTGAAGAATGAAGCGACGAAATATAATTTAAATTATATCTTAAAAAAGAATTTCTGAACCAGTGGTAAAAGTATTAAATTATTTTGTACAAATATAATTTCATACTCAATTTTAATAAAATCTCTTTTCTATTCAGCATTTATTTAAAGTATAATATGTCAGTACGCAGAACTGAGTAAAATTTTGAGTTATATTTTCAAGGCAGACTGATACGTTTTCATAAATTCTTGGGCCCAGAATGTAAAGAAATGAAAGTGGTGTCAATTAATAGCTTATGTATTATCAAAACATCACTGAAAATTCTGCGGTCTTTGGTAATCTGAGAGCAGAATTATAATAGATTTAGTAAAAGCGAGGTTATGCAACAAGTTGTCAAAAACCTATACTAAACAGCTGATTTTTGAATAGCGTTTGCTATTTTGGAAGGTTCGTGGGTCTAGTGTATTACAGCGACTAGTTGCTGTGCAACAATTCACACAGCGATCCATTGAGTCACTGTCTAATAAATAAAATACAGGCCGTAAAATCCACAATAACGAGCCAAAGTCAAACGAGTAAACAAGATTATCGGTGCTCGGTATGTGAGCAAGCGTCGTACAAATTAAGTAAGATCAGAAGTCCGTAGAAAGAAAGCAGTGGTTCAGCAATATAAATCAATAAAACAACGGGAAACACTTAAATCACACACGTACTAAACGATACGAGACGAGTGATCATAGATTAAGTTGAGTCAGGCAGGAGCTGTCACTATCAGCACAGATTAAAAATGAAGTTGTCAAAAACAAGTAATAAATCGAACTGTAAACGTGAATCCATTTTAAGATTTATTTTTATTATGTTGATATTTTATTTTTTGAACTGTTGACACTATGTTAATATAATGTAATGTATTTATCTACTTTGATTGAATCAATCATCTGATGTAAGTTGTTTTTATGTTTATTTGTTAAAACTCATTCACATTAATCGAATAAAGTAATCGATTTTCAATTTTATTCGTGACATACATTTATTTTCAAGATTTCTCATCTTCCAGATTGTGAAATAGGCAAATATTTTTATATTTTGAAATAGAAAAATATAAAGCTTTTTTTAAACCATATTTCATCTTATTACAATTGGGCCCTAAAATCCCAGTCTCCTTTAATTGAACAAATCTATTGTGAAAAGAACAATTTCTTATTTATTGGGAAAAAAATCGAATATATTTTCCAACATCGCATACAAAAATAATATCTGGAAAACACTCTGCGGTAGTGCTATTTATTGCAAATCGATGTAAAGAGAGACAATATAATAAGAGGCTGTAAGGCATTCCATCTTAGTTGTAGTTGGCTGCAGGCGTCCATGGACTACAGTAGCTACTCATCAGGTGGACTATAAGTCCTTTGGTCACATCAGTTTTATAACAAAAATGTTTTTCACAACTCTGACAGGATCAACTAGATACCAGAGTAACAGAGTATTTGGATTGGGCTACTCCAAAGCGTCCGCGGCTATCTGCACATTATGATTCTACCCTGGTTTAGTTTCCTAACTCCTTAATTACGCAATGAGGTACAAAGTATAATAAACTATCGACTATACTTTCAAGATATTATATATTTCATTTTTAGCAGTCTTAAAAAAGACGGAGTTGTCAATAGTTTACAATGCGACTGTTTTAATTTTTTTTTGTCTTCGTCAATTGTGAACAGTTTTTGATAATCCTTTTTTATTAAATAGATGCCAAATAAGAAATTAGGTTTTTAATGTAACTCTTTAGACGACATTGAGGTTGTTATATTCTTTAGGTATTAATTATTATATACAGCTCTAAGATATGCAGTATGTCATAGCAGCGACTTCAGAATACGAAATTATTTAACGAATTTTAGTTCTTTGAAGTCGACTTTTACTTTTCATTAAAAGTCATTTTCTTTTTCTCTCATAAGTACATTGCGCTTCAGCACGGGCGCATACTTGCACAGAATACAGGGTCATTTACATTTTCAATATATGCCCAAAACAGATAATATTCGGAATGAGTAATATCAGCGAATGGTGTAGAAAAATTAGTTGAAAAAGATTATGTCCTTTTTATTACGCATGCACATATTTGTAAGGGTCGCTAGGTCGGCAAAAACTTTGTTGTTGTTTTTTTGCCCATAAATGACATTCAATTTAGAATAATTTCAAACAAAATTACAAGCCTCAATTACTCGTATTTTCAAAATCTGCAATAATGAAATATCATTATATATATATTGAACTTAAATATAAAATTAAGGTACTCTTTGAAAAATAACCCTTTGTATTCAATAAATGCTTTTAATCATAAACGTCTATAAAGTATAAGAAAAAATCCCAAACCAAGATTCAGAATAAATCATTAAGCGTAGTAAAATCTGGATGAATCACTGGCGTAACTTTTAAAGTATTCAAAAATCTTCATAAAAAAATCCGGAGGGGGTGTAGCATTCGCCGGTAAATTGCGAACTTTTTGTAGAAAATTGTTATAGCGAGCATTTTCTTCTTCTTTAAACAGTTGCCGCAAGTTTACTTCTTCATACAGTTGTATAACTCGCTTAATTTTTTCTGGATTTGAGTTTCCATAACATTCGTTAAAAATATTTCTTTGCTCGCTATTGAAGTGCTGTAATGCGACCACAGCCGTCCATGTAAATTTATTATTTTCAATGTCGTTAGTGGATTTTCCACTCATTGACTCGCCGACGTCAAAACAATCCGTAAAGTCATTCTAAAAAGATAAAATACAATATATAAATGTTACAGCTTATAAATGTCTCACTGCTGGGCACAGGCCTCCCCTTGTTACTAAAAGAGTAATGGAGTAGTAGTCCACCACATTTGTTTTGTTTCTCAGACATACAGATTTTCTTACAATGTTTTCTTTCACAGTCGAGCGGCAATTTACACGGTGTAAATCTTTACTTAAAATTCCACTTTATAATTTCATTGGTATTAGTTTCAAACACAGTCATTTTAAGTATTATGTAAGTAACGCCAAACGATACTCTTAGCTACCTTCTACTTGACTAACCGTGCAGTGGTGGTGCAAGAACATCCAACATCTCATCAACTTTATTAGGCTTTACAATTTGTTTTATATATTTTTATTTTAAGTTGTATTTAATTATATTATTTAGGTAATTTATTACATATACTTTATTTAATAATTTTGTAATGTCAGGCGATGAATCATTTTATTCTGCTCAAGAATCAGAAACTTCGTTTACCTCTTGTTGTGATACGTCTGATGATAATTTGCCATCTCTTCGTGATGATTTAAATAATATTTTTTTGCCTTGTGGTAAATTCCTTAACGTCTGCCACATAAACGCCCAGAGCATTCCGGGTCATTTTTCTGAATTTGAACAATCATTCTCACTTGATTTAATTCATGCTATATTAGTATCGGAAAGCTGGCTAAAGCCATCCTTATTGTCTAGCCTGTATCCACTCAGAGATTTCGTGCTTATTCGTAACGACAGGATAGGAAGGGGAGGTGGAGGTGTTGCAATATATCTACGAGCAACAATACCTTATAAGATTGTTCTATGTTCTCCATTCCCCTATTCTGCCTCTGCAGAGTTCTTATTTCTTGAAATTGACATCAGGGGCATTAAGGCGATACTAGGGGTAGTGTACTGTCCGCCGGCTGTAGATTATTTCCTTGATCTCGAAACTGCTCTTGACAAGATTGGGTCCGAATATACACACCACATAATAATGGGTGACTTCAACACCAATTTATTATTAAATAACTCTCGCGTCCAAAAACTTCGGTCAATCTTGGAATCAGTCAATTTCTGCATTCTTCCGTTAAAGGAAACCCACCACAACATCGACAGTGATGATTCATGGATTGACCTTATTATTACCTCTTCTCCCGACCGCGTGGTTAAGCATGGACAACTTTCTGCTCCGTGTTTTTCACGTCATGACTTAATTTACTTTTCTTATAGATTGAAACCTCCAAAACATAAACCCTCTATTTTGCATTTACGCAACTTTTCCAAATTGAACATTGATCAACTTAAGAGCGACGCTTCCCGTGTTGATTTAGTACCTCTTGGCTTAGCATGTACAATAGATGATAAAATCTCAATCCTTAATAGTATTGTTCTCAATTTATATAATGTTCATGCTCCTGTACACCAAATAAGAGTAAAGCGTCCTCCTGCACCTTGGATGACCAGAGGCGTAAGGCTGGCAATAGCGAGACGAAACCGAGCTTTTCAGAAGTTTAAGAAGCAACGCACTATGGAAAATTGGACTAGTTTTAAGGCTTGCAGAAACAGATGTAATCAGATGGTGCGAAACGCTAAACGCCGCTACATTCACGATAATATCCTTAATAATTCGACCGCAGGTATGTGGAAATTCCTTGGATCCCTAGGTATTACCAAGCCTCCGTTAGCAGAGCTAGGTCCTTCGCTTAATTTAGATGACATTAATCGTCATTTTTCTGTCATTGTTCCTATTGATCCTAGTATTAAATCCCAAACGATACATTCTATCGCTTCTATGGAATCACTCTCCATTCCCTTTTTTGAATTCTCTCCTGTGACCCAAGATGATGTTGCTAAGGCGTTATCAGCTATTAATTCCAAGGCTCTGGGTTGTGATGACATAAGCAAGACTATGGTGAATATGTTACTTGAGTTTCTTCTCCCAGCAATAACACATATTGTAAATTACTCCTTGGACTCAGGTCAATACCCGACTTTGTGGAAACAAGCTTATGTTCGACCTCTTCCCAAAATTCCTAATCCTACACTACCCTCTCACTATCGACCAATTTCTGTTCTCCCATTCCTGTCCAAAGTTCTTGAAGCCTGTGTGTATAAGCAAATCTCTTGTTTCATAAAAGAACATAACCTATTCAATGTTTTTCAATCAGGGTTTCGGTCTGGTCACAGTACCATCACTGCACTAATTAAGGTCACTGATGACATAAGAAGAGGTATGGATGAACAGAAAGTGACAGTGCTGGTGCTTGTTGACTTTTCAAATGCTTTCAACACAGTTGATCACGACATCCTCCTCTCTATTCTGACTCATCTTAGATTTTCATCCTCAGCCTTGGAGTGGATCTCATCCTATCTTCGCGGCCGCCAACAGTCCGTCCGCCTTGGAGAACAGTTCTCTGGCTGGGCTGACATCGAATCTGGTGTGCCGCAAGGCGGCATACTTTCTCCTATAATGTTTTCTTTATTCATTAATTCCATATCTTCTGTTATCAAGTGTTCGCACCATTTGTATGCAGATGATCTTCAACTATACGTACAATCTAGTATCGACGACATCAATAACGTCATAAGACTGATGAACGATGATCTTGATGCTATCCGAGTTTGGTCGTACAGGCATGGTATATCGGTAAATCCGTTGAAATGCAAAGCAATGATTGTAGGCAGTTCAAGGATGCTGGCTAGGATTGACTATAGAAACCTTGAACCTGTGGTTTACAATGGTATATCGATCCCTTTCAATGAATCAATAGTTAATCTTGGCTTGCATATAGATCAAACTATGAACTGGAGTTTGCAAATCTCTGAAATAAGCCGTAAAGTTGTTGTTGCCTTGCGTTCCCTGTATCGTCTGAAAAATTTCTTGCCCTTCAAAACTAAGCTTATGTTGGTAAATTCCCTCATTCTTCCCATTATTGATTATGCTGATGTGTGCTATCCGGATCTATCGCAAAATCTTCTCAACAAGTTGGAGCGCCTTCTCAATAATTGTATAAGATTTATTTTTAATTTACGTAAATACGACCATATCTCTGCCTATCGTTCTAAGCTTAAATGGCTCACTATACGTCAAAGGCGTTGCTCCAGAATTTTACTGACACTTTTTTCCATCTTAAATGATGCTAATTCTCCGCCATATCTTAAAGAAAACTTCAATTTTCTCTACTCTATTTCCGGCCGTGAACCTCGTCCTTCTAACGCACTTAAAGTTAGTATTCCAGAACATAGAACAAAATTTTTTAATTCTTCCTTCACAGTTCAGGCTATTCTCCTCTGGAACGCTTTACCCGCTGATGTCAAGAAAGTTACGAATAAGCTTTTGTTTAAAAGATTGGTGCGACAACATTATTTAGAGGTAAACAACAATTAATTGCCTTCCCCGTTTTATATATATAATATATTATATATATTAATATATTATATGTGTATTTATAATTTATATATTTATATTTATTTATGTATATATGTGTGTGTTGTGTGTATGTGTATATATATTTACATATGTGTGTTGGTTATGTATACTGTATTTATATAATGCAATTAGGTAGTTTTTGTATTGTGTAATCTATTTATTATAGCTGAACTGTCTTTTATAACTTATGTTTTATTATTGTCCTTAACTTGCACCTGCCAACATCTTTATTTATTCCATTTTTCGTCGGGTTGACTGGTAGAGAATGCCATAGGGCATTAAGTCCGCCCTTTGTAACCCCTAGTTGGTGTGTTGCAATAAAGGATAAATAAATAAATAAATAAAAAAACATCATCCAGCAGGCCATAAAATGCGACAGGGGAAACTGAAAGCGACTGGAATCGATAGCAGCGTTTTCCTGATAACAGCAGAGTAAAATGAAAAACTGCGTTAGCCAACCCGCCCATCAAGCGTGGCAACTATGGCAAATATCCTTCCTATGGAGTAATCTACGAAGAAGGACGTAATGGTAATGGTAAAAAAACATAGCTCAAATTTTACCAAAAGCAGTGCCTATTTTTCATACTATATCCGAATGAATATCCATCATCTAATGGTGTCCCATAGGTGTTATAATAGGTGACTGCGACTCCGATGAATTACCAGCTGGTATATTACTAGACGGGTAACCAGAAACAGCGCCAAAGTGGAGAAACATGGTATTGCAATCCATCTATCTTGGCAGTTTCATCAAATCCTCTGCAATAGAAGAGGGCCATTAAAAATGGACTTTTATGAATTTATTAAGAATCATAAAGAAGACTCATAAACTAAATAAAAGGGAATAATGCATAGATTAGTAAATTGTAAAATATGCGGAGGATATAATGTCCACTAAAATTCGCCATCTTGTTCATGCACTTACTAAATCGCATCAACTCACTATTTTTTTCTATTTAATCCAGTATATATCTGTAAACAAGACCGTGTTATGACAGCGTAAGGGAATCCACCAGTCCACCACACACCATTCCGTGAGTGTCGTAAGCGGCGACACAGAGAAACTGAAACAGGTGATGGGCAGCTGCATCAAAATATATACAATATAAAACATCTGTGGTTGTCTGCCCATTCGCCAAACGTGGCAACTGTGGAAAATATCTCCCTTTAAGGGAATTTATGGGAGAAGCCTATGTTCAGCAATGTATAATGCGATACAAATAAAAATAAGATTGACTTGGCGCCATATATTGACATCATAGCTGTCAATTCAAACCCATTTAGTAAGGTGAGCAAAACATATATTTTGAAATAATATTTCTTTACAAAGAGCCATGAACGAAAAAGTATTAATGTAAATCTAGCATTTCAATTTAGCTCATCTTTGCATCAATGTCTGAGTAGACATCATTGTCGTAATTATCATCACTGCCCCTTATAAAAATAGAACATGGGTTTATGTAGGTATTTAAAATATTCCACCGACTAGTATCATTATTTTAAATTAATTTATAAAAATAATTATGAGTTCAATAGATTTGGTAATACTAGGACTCGGTTAAATAAAGCAGAAAATAAAGTTACTAATATGCAAATTAATTTTCTTTGCAGGGCGTACTTTTCAAGTGACAGTAGACAGATCGGGGTCATTCGAGTTCCTGTTCGTACGTTCGTATTCTTATTTGAATCGTATTGTACCCTGATAGGCTACCAATGATGAATGACGATGAATAACTAATAAGATCGATATTTGAAAACTATTTGATACTGCTTACATGAATCTGAATGAAAACGCCAAGGTCATTGCACAAATCAAGCACCAGCTTATAAGATTCTTCGTTCGCCTTATTACACAAAATTAACGCTAGTAAAGTCGGTGAGTTCATGGAATAATATGAAGCTTTCATGTAACTCATCTTATTATAAGTTTCCATCGTGAAGTCATCATAGTTTTTCGTTTGGGCTAAATATAAATCTAAAACTTGCCCCATATCCAAAACGAGGTACATCTGTAAATAAATATTGATTATTTAAATTATCAGGCTTTCTTCTTTAACTTAACCTTATAATTATCAGTCCGCAACACTCTCCTGATGAATATTGCTCTTTCGGAATGCAGGTATAATTCGTCTTGATTGCCACACTATCATCTCACAACACGAATTAGCAATCTCAGAACAAAATATTAGCTGCTTCCCGTCGTCAGTCTGGTTTTACACGTCTATAAATATTTTTTTTAAAGGAGAGGGGGCAAACGAGCATGCGGCTCACCAGATGGTAAGTGACTACCGCCGCCCATGAACAACTGCAACACCAGGGAGGGAATCGCAGATGCCTTGCCGGCCTTTTAAAAAGGAGTACGCTCTTTTCTTGAAAGTCCCTAAGTCGTATCGGCCCGGAAAAATCGCTGATGCTAATCGATTCCACAAGGAAGTCGTGCGAGGAAGAAAACATCTTCTAAACCGCACAGTGGTGGACCGCCAATCATCCAGATGGTGTGGATGGTATCGGGAGTTCTGCCGCGATGTGCTTTCATAAAATTTGGTGGTTGGGATTAATACGAACAATTCCTCAGAGCACTCCCCGTGGTAGATGCGAAAGAAAATGCAAAGGGATGCAACATATCTTCGCAGTGCCAATGAATCGAGCCGATCGGAAAGGATCCAATCGTTGACGATTCGAGCCGCTCTGCGCTGGATGCGGTCAAGTGGAAGGAGCTGGCACTGGGGAGCCCCTGCCCAGAGATGGGAACAGTATTCCATGTGAGGCTGAACCTGCGCCTTGTAAAGTTGCAGGCGGTGTGCCGGCATGAAATACTGCCCCCTCTGCTGAGCACGCCAAGCTTTTTAGAGGCCAATTCGGCCTTCTCTTCCAAGTGACCAGGAAACTGCACGTCACTCTATATGTCGACTCCGAGGATTCCGATACTGGCTGAGGCAAGAAGGGGAGTGCCTTGAAACTGAGGAGACACGACAAAGGGGTTCTTTTTAGCGGTAAACGCACAAAATTGTGTCTTCTGAGGATTAAACGGGACTAGATTTAGTCGCCCGCAACCCGAGACTTTGTTCAGCAAAGACTCGACTTCAGACACAAGTTTGTTCCGGTACTCGGCGACGTTTTCGCGAGAAATATTGGCACGCCCGTTATATAGAGCATCACCAGTGCTGGCATTCGCATAGTAATGAATGCTATCAGTTAGCAACATATCATTGATATGCAGAAGAAACACCGTTGGTGATAGCACACAGCCTTGTGGAACACCAGCGTTGATAGGCTTGTAGTTGGAGCATGCACCGCACCGTCTACAACAACCTTGATGCTCTGATCTGCAAGGAAGCTGGTGATCCAATTGCACAATTTCTCGGGAAGCCCATAGAAAGGGAGCTTCGAAAGAAGCGCTTTGTGCAAACCCGATCAAAGGCCTTCGCAATGTCCAAACTAACGGCCAACGCCTCCCCCTTGGACTCTACTGCCCATCTATGGGTCAGGTAGACCAGAAGATCACCAGCTGATCGACCCCGACGAAAACCGTATTGGCAGTCACTAATCAGCTGGTCATCGTCAAGGTACCGCATGAGCTGGCAGTTAATAATGGATTCCATTATTTTGGAGAACAAGGAGGTGATCGCGATAGGCCTACAGTTTGACGGGTCTGAGCGGTCGCCTTTTTTAGGGATCGGGTGAACAAAAGCTGTCTTCCATGAATTCGGGACTACGCCTTGGGAGTAGGAGTACCGGAAAAGGCGCGTTAGGACCGGTGCCAACTCCGGAGCACACGTCCTCACCACAATTGGGGGGATTACGTCAGGCCCACTCGACTTCTGGATGTCCAAGCAGAGGAGTGCTTTGCGAACCGAGCGCTGTGAGAACAGCACATCCGGCATGGAGCACTCACACCGCGGGATGGTCGGCGGTGTTTTCACCCCGTCATCAAGAGTCGAGTTGGACGCAAAAAGGTAGCCTAAAAGGTCGGCTTTGTCTTTTGCGGCTTGGACCAGTGAGTCGTCCTCCCTGTGCAGAGATGGTAGTGATGGCTGAAATTCCCTTGGATAGCCTTGGCGAGAGACCAGATTGCACGGGTTCCCAAAGGAAGGCGAACTAGTTTCTCGCCAATTGTGCCTATGTGCTCTGACTTTGCCTTGGCAATAACTCTTTTGAAGGACCTGGAGGCGATATAAATAAAATTTTAAGTGTCTGTCTGTAATATCGAAATAACAGCCTCTTATTGAACTGAGATAATAATCTAATATAATTAATAACAACATTTGCATGCCATTAATTATTATTATTATTATAGGGGTATCTATATAGTTTTCTCATCTGGTTGGGCTGTATAAATATATAATTGTAAATGAAAATGATAAACATACATAAATATCAACAAAATAAAATAAATACATAAAAAATACATAAATAAATAAAAGCCCAACCAGATGGAAGCCCTCGGCAGGGGAGACCAAACGGCCGAGGGTTAGGGGGAAAGGGAAAGAAACCGGCGGACTATGCGGGCGGTATCGAGGAGCACCGCCTTCTGCATTTGAGCTTGGAGCGGTCCGTCACGGAGTCCCAGTCGCCTCAGATGACCCGAGAGGCTGACTGGGATTAACCCGTTCGCAGAAACGACCACAGGAATAATTTCGGCCGGCAATCCACCCCACATGTCGGTCACCTCGTGAGCCAGGTCCAGATATTTAGTAAGCTTATCTGTTTCGGCTTTCACGAGGTTCTCGTCATAAGGAATGGTAATGTCGACCAAAAATATCCTTGACTGTGCCCGGTCCATCAGCACAATATCAGGCTTATTCGCAAGAATAGTCCTGTCTGTGATGATGGCCCGGTCCCAGTAGAGCCTGGCGCGGTCATTTTCGAGCACGGCTTCCGGCAAGTACTTATAATACGGCAGTTTCCGATCCACGAGACCGTATTTCAGAGCGAGTCCTGGTGTAGAATCCTGGCTACTAAGTTGTGCCTGTGCAAATACTCAGAGTTAGAAAGCGCCGAACAACCGGAGATGACATGCCTAAGTGATTCACCGGGATGGCGACAAGCTCGACAGATGTCAACGGTGCCATCCTTTAGGATGTATCTCCGATAATTGTTGGTCTTAATAACCTGATCTTGTATCGCACAGACAAAACCCTCGGTTTCCCCAAAGAGGTCACCGAAACGTAGCCAGTGGAGGGAGGCGACTGTGTCCACGAAAGGCTCATGTAGAGCCTTGTAGAACCTCCCGTGGAGCTCCTTCTCCTTCCATACGGTCTCCCGGTCGGAAATGCTCTGTACTGCCGGGTCTTGCCATTGCTCGTTGGCTAAGGATAGAGGGGTAAGTCCTTTATCACAAGAAATAACGTCCCTATAGTATGGATCATCCGCTCTCGTCAGAAAGTAATTGCGGAGGCTGCACACTTCGCGATTATGCATGGTAAGCGCGCTTAAAAAGCCGCGCCCACCACGCTTCCGCGGCAAGTACAGCCTCATTACTGACGATCTCGGATGATGCATCCTGTGGGACGTCATTATAGTGCGGACTTTTCTGTCCAGAGCGTTCAGTTCGGTCTGAGTCCACCTGAGCATGCCAAAGGTATACATGAGAACAGGCATGATCCAACCGTTATATGCGTGCGTCTTATTCACACCGGACAAAAGGCTGTTAAGCACTTTGGTCAAGCGTGCATAAAACACATCGCAAACTGACTGTTTCATACCCGCCTCATCTACACCGATGTTCTGTGACATACCCAGGTATCGGTATGTTTCAGCCTCGGAAAGGGTCCTTATGCTGATGGGCATAGACAAGTCCATGCCCTCAGAGTTAGCAACCCTTCCCCTTTCGACATGGAGGACCGCACACTTATCCGTCCCCAGCTCCATTCTAATAGAATTACTAAAATCACAAGTGATGTTTAGCAATTCCATAAGATGAGAGCGACTGGAGGCGAATAACTTGAGATCATCCATATAGAAAAGGTGGGTCACTTTTGTACCTCCTTTCCGAAGCTGAAATCCCCTCCCGGAACTCTCCAGTAAGGTACTGAGAGGGTTCAGAGAGAGGCAGAACCAGATTGGACTCAAACAATCGCCCTGGAAGATACCCCTTCTTATCCTTATGTGGCTCTCCGCAGCCGTCATTCGCTCGCCTAGATGACAAAGGATCGTACTCCACTGCCCCATACATTGCTCGAGGAAGTCTCGAACTGTACAGTCGACCTTGCACAGCTCAAGGACCCTCTTAAGCCATGTATGAGGCACCGAGTCGAATGCCTTTTTGTAGTCTATCCAGGCGGCGGAGAGGTTCCGACGGTTGCGTTTAACCACCTTGCCAATGACCGCGTCAATGAGGAGTGGTTCCTTGGTTCCACGACCACCGCCCCGACATCCATTTTGAGCGCGCGACATCACCTGATTTGAGTTCAGGTGACGAGTGATTCTCGCGCTCAAAATGGATGTAAGTGTCTTGTATATGGTAGGTAGACACGTTATGGGGCGGTATTTGCTCGGGTCTGTGGAATCCCGGTCTTTTGGAACCAAATGAGTGATCCCAGTAGTGAAGAGGCTCGGGAGCGACTTTTCGTCGAGAGCCTCTTGAAACTGTCGGGCGAGCACAGCGTGACACACCACGAACCCCTTCAGCCAGTAGTGATGCAGTCCGTCGAGTCCCGGACTTTTCCAGTTCGGGGCCCTACGGACCGCCTCAGCTACGTCATCCGGCGTTATGATGACGGGGTTCATGGGCGTAACATTCGCACACTGACTCGCCACAACTTCCATCCAAGGGCCCTCGCTGTGGTTTACGGGCTCTGACCACAGGCCGCGCCAGAATGCGATAGTGTCGGCCTGATTCGGTGCTGGGCCCGTTCCACGTACCATTGGTCGCTCCAATGATTCATAGAGCCTCTTCTGATCACTCTGGAAGAGACGATTCTGGTTGAACCGTGTCGACCTCTCGGTATATCGCCGAATCCGCTTCCCCCAAGCAGCGATTCTCTGCTTCAGGTCGTCTATGCGCTCCGTCAGTTTTTGCGTTATGTCCGGCTGGGACAGACTGATATTTGTCCCAGCAAACGCCAACCTGACGGTGCGCACAATTCTCGGCCTATTATTGCCCGACCTGAAGCTTATCAGTCTGCCGATGAGGGCTCTTGCCTTTGCGATACGGTCCTCAATTCTTCTTCTCCAGGCTGGGATGGCGCTACTTTGTCTAGTAGCGCGTCCAGTCGTGGGAAGTTTGGCGCCAATAATACGGCAAACTGCCAGTGCGGCGCCAAAAAGAATTGAGTCCGTCTCGCAAAGGTCCCGGCTGGCTTCCAAATAGGTCACCAGCATTGGGTTGAGAGCCCTCACGACAGCCCGATTCCGCTTGCTTAGGGGAATGCGCGGGAGTCGCGGTCGATTTTCGAGAGGCGAACTGCGCGTTTCCATAATCGCCTCCTCCAATTTGCTCCTCATCTGCTCTAATTCTTGGGTGACCATTCCATCATCGCCTGAATCAACTAGAGCAGGAAGATCCATGGCGGCCTCTAAATGTGGCTGCTTGTCTGTGGCCTGAGGAGCCGCATCCCCAGCTATAGCCGGTTCATTCGATGAGGGAATAGCCTCACGTCGTAATCGTTCGAGTTCGGCATCATCAAATATTTTCGAGCGCATGATGTACCGAACTCGGTCTGCCAGGTTTTGCTCTGTGACGGGAACAGACGGCTCCAGCTCAGCAAAAAAGCGATGCATTCGAGCCCGATACGCTATCCCTCCAGTTTCTTCCCCCTTCGCCCTATAGTACGCCCGCAATGCGTTTGTGTTCATATTTTTATTCCAACGCATGCGGCGTACTCCACCAGCGGCGGGTGCCGCTTGCCGGGTCCGAGAGGACCCTGCCGACACCAAGCCATCTGGTGGGGATGATGGATGCGAGGGGCTGCTAGGTGGTCGTGCAGCACCTCGCGCTCGGCTGGCGGTCCGCATGCTGCCGCGTCCAGCGCCAGCTCCAGACGCGCCCCGGCGACCCCCAGGCAGCGGCCCTATGCGCGTTTCTCTTTGTGCCATCATCCATTTTATGGGCGTCAGTTAACGGGAGACGCCCAAACCCGGCGCCGTTTCATGATGGAGCCATATGCACAAACGGGCCTTTGCACCCTCAATTTTGCCGAGGCACGGCGCTAACACCTCTTGGCAAGGTGCTGACTGACTGCGCCGACGTAGCGGTTTTGCCACTTAACTGTTACATCAGCGGGCGATGGGGTCGTCACTTCCCTACGCCTTATTACTATTATTATTATTATTATTATTATTATTGTGTTGACCATAATAGCTCTAACTGCTCATGCCCATATATAAACAAGGTATCCAGCACAAAATATCTTGGAATAATATTGGATCAGCGTTTATCCTGGCATCTACATATCGAACTTTTAACGACAAGAATTAGAAAATTCATATTGTTTTTCAAAATTTTAAGACATCTCACCACAACTCAGATATTAAAACAAGTGTATCTTTCTTTAGTTCAATCAGTTCTGGCATACTGTATTAGTATATGGGGAGGTGCTACGAAAACAAAGTTTTTTGAAATTTATGAACATTACTGAAAGTTATGAATTTTAAGCCTTACAGATTCCTAGCTCAAGATTTATACGCCCTGTGTGATTTTCTAACAGTTTGCAAGTTATACATATTAAATTTAGTTCTTAAGCTACACAAGTCCCTTGCATATAATCTTGAACTCAAAAATAAAAGGAGAAAAACTAACGTAGCTCCAAGTGCTCCGGTTAAAACAGCATTTGCTAGACGGCAACAGGAGAAAAAGTCGTCTTATTTGTACAATTACTTAAACAAAGAATTGAACATTTATTCAAAAACTAGTAAAGAATGTAATAAACTTCTTATTGAATGGCTCAAGTGGAAAGATTATCACGAAATCGAAAATTTGTTAATATAACACGGCCTACAAAGCACGCGCGTACACGTGCACTCACGCAAACACACACAACAACGCACGCATACACGCACACACACACACACACACACACAAACGCACGCATACACACACACACACACACACACACATTTTTTTAATTAAGTTATCAAAAGGAAAGGAATGTTATGTTATTCTTGTAACTACAAGTATAGTATATTAATTATGGAAGAGCGAGTTTTCCTGTCACAAGTATTGAAAAATACTTAAAAGGAGAACTCTGTGTACTGCTGATGATGTAAATTTATTGTTACAGAATAAACATTAGTGATTTTTTTTGATTAAGATATGAATACGCACTTTTATGATTTTTGTCTGTTTGTCTACCTGTCAGTCAACGCTAATCTTCGAAATGGCTAAACCGATAGTAATGAAACTTCTCTAATAAATAGAGTCATAGATAGAGGCGATACCAGGAGTGAACTAGGGTATATTTGTCTGAAGAAAAAAATTTGGATACTCTGGCGACACCAGGGCGGGTTGTTAGTTCTTTGTAAAACTGAAGTGTCAAACAAACTCACAGTTCACATAATGGTAAGTGGTCACTGCAGTCCAGGGACACCTGCAACTAAGTTCTAACAAAGAAGGCTACAGATGCCTTGTCACCTCGGGTTCATACCTACCCAGACCGGCTCCCAGGCTGAAAGGCAGTCCTACTCCGAATTTAAACACAAACATTTGCCACATAGGAAAGATTATGAATATATCGCTTTTTTCGGAGGCCATAACGTCCTGTCTTTTCGATATTCAATTCCGAAAAACTCAAACATGCAAATAATAATCAAACATAAAATTTGATAGAGTAGACGGTATATAGCACTCGCAACAATTTTCATTTCCTTTAAAATCGGATCTTTCTTTAATAATAAAATTTCAAACCTCATTAAAAACGTCTATAACTTTCGTATAAAACGTTTCCTTAATATTTTGTCTCAGGATTTCACTGACGAAACCTCGCAAAATGCAAGTATCGTTCATTGCCAATGCGCTAGCATCAGGCTGCAAATGCCAGCTGGATACTCCTGAGCGCATTTTACTGTTATCATACACATCATCCTGTATCAAATAATACGACTGAAACTAAAACAAAAATGGCGATTTATATATATTTTTAATAGGATAAGAGTGATAAACGAGCAGACAGTCCACCTGATGTGAAGTGGTTGCTGTGGCTCATAGATATCTATATCTTTTCTCGATTACAATCAAAATGTTGTCACTCGTGAGGACTACGATGTAATGCCTCGTTTCCAGTAAAAAGGGTCTCTACATTCACCATACGAAACACAGCAGCATTAAGCTGATAATTTACGTTGGTATTATGTGAGAGCGTGGTCCTTCCCCGGTCGAGCCGACCCATTCGTTCTACAACCATAACATAGCTGCAGCTTGGCTCTACCACGTAAAAAAGATCTTCTTTATCCCCTGCATTAATACATTAATTGAAAGATTTCCAACTATACGTACTACTAATATAGCTGCAGTATGGCTCTACCACGTAAAGCTGCAGCATGGCTCTACCACGTAAATATTATATTATATATTATATTTATGATTTATTATACAATTAAGAAAGAAAATAAAAAGAAAATAAGGTAATTTAGTACACCTTTATAGCAATTTGTTTACAATATATTTTGAATTTGGTAAATGGTTACAAAAAAGTTAGTCAACTCAGCATAATTACTGACAGAGTCCTTCGACACTGATCTGCCGTGGGTACCAATGAATATTTAACAAAAAAAAAACTAACGTAACAGTATTCAGTATTATACAATGTAAAATGCATTCAAATATTTTCACCATTACACATATAACTATCACATACATTAACATAAATAAAATAAATAAATAAAATAGCCTTTATTTCTATTACAATGCAAACTTGACATATGATTAATCTAGGTTATAGTAGTATAGTATAATTAATATGTATTTTTGTTATATGTATAATTATGTATGTATATATATGACTTAATTAATATTAGTAGTAGTCGCCTCTGCGGCGTAGGCCTCTCCTAAACCTTTCCACATATCTCTTTCCCGAGCCACTCGCATCCATAGGGGTCCACATCTCTCATTAAAAATGTCTCTCCACCTTTTACTTAGTCTCCCTTTTTTTTCTTCCTGTCTCTTGGTACGAGTCCATTCTGTTAGACGTTTGGTCCATCTGTTATTTTTCATTCTACAAATGTGTCCTGCCCAGTACCACTTGAGTAGTCTTGTTCTTTTTCTTACATCTATTATTTTTGTTTTTTTTCCTGATGTTGACGTTGTTAACCTTATCTGATAGTTTTAGACCAAGCATGCTTCTTTCCATTTTGCGTTGACAGATAGCAATTCTTTCTTCGTCTTCTTTTCTCAATGACCACGTCTGGCAACCATATGTCAGGCATGGCAATATCGCTATTTCATAGAGTTTTTCTTTATATTTATATTGATATCCTTAATTAATATATTAATATAATATAGAATAATTAGCATTAATACATTAATTGAAAGATTTCCAACTATACGTACTACTAATATAGCTGCAGTATGGCTCTACCACGTAAAGCTGCAGCATGCCTCTACCACGTAAATATTATATTATATATTATATTTATGATTTATTATACAATTAAGAAAGAAAATAAAAAGAAAATAAGGTAATTTAGTACACCTTTATAGCAATTTGTTTACAATATATTTTGAATTTGGTAAATGGTTACAAAAAAGTTAGTCAACTCAGCATAATTACTGACAGAGTCCTTCGACACTGATCTGCCGTGGGTACCAATGAATATTTAACAAAAAAAAAACTAACGTAACAGTATTCAGTATTATACAATGTAAAATGCATTCAAATATTTTCACCATTACACATATAACTATCACATACATTAACATAAATAAAATAAATAAATAAAATAGCCTTTATTTCTATTACAATGCAAACTTGACATATGATTAATCTAGGTTATAGTAGTATAGTATAATTAATATGTATTTTTGTTATATGTATAATTATGTATGTATATATATGACTTAATTAATATTAGTAGTAGTCGCCTCTGCGGCGTAGGCCTCTCCTAAACCTTTCCACATATCTCTTTCCCGAGCCACTCGCATCCATAGGGGTCCACATCTCTCATTAAAAATGTCTCTCCACCTTTTACTTAGTCTCCCTTTTTTTTCTTCCTGTCTCTTGGTACGAGTCCATTCTGTTAGACGTTTGGTCCATCTGTTATTTTTCATTCTACAAATGTGTCCTGCCCAGTACCACTTGAGTAGTCTTGTTCTTTTTCTTACATCTATTATTTTTGTTTTTTTTCCTGATGTTGACGTTGTTAACCTTATCTGATAGTTTTAGACCAAGCATGCTTCTTTCCATTTTGCGTTGACAGATAGCAATTCTTTCTTCGTCTTCTTTTCTCAATGACCACGTCTGGCAACCATATGTCAGGCATGGCAATATCGCTATTTCATAGAGTTTTTCTTTATATTTATATTGATATCCTTAATTAATATATTAATATAATATAGAATAATTAGCATTAATACATTAATTGAAAGATTTCCAACTATACGTACTACTAATATAGCTGCAGTATGGCTCTACCACGTAAAGCTGCAGCATGCCTCTACCACGTAAATATTATATTATATATTATATTTATGATTTATTATACAATTAAGAAAGAAAATAAAAAGAAAATAAGGTAATTTAGTACACCTTTATAGCAATTTGTTTACAATATATTTTGAATTTGGTAAATGGTTACAAAAAAGTTAGTCAACTCAGCATAATTACTGACAGAGTCCTTCGACACTGATCTGCCGTGGGTACCAATGAATATTTAACAAAAAAAAAACTAACGAAACAGTATTCAGTATTATACAATGTAAAATGCATTCAAATATTTTCACCATTACATATATACACTATCACATACATTAACATACGTATGATAAATAAATAAAATAAAGAAGCAAGTACTTAAATAAAATTAAAAAAGGAATTCAGATTATAGAACGAGCATTTAGTACACCTGATGGTAAGTGAATACTATCTCTATAGACTCCTAGTTCTATTCTCAATTAAGAATTAAAACACACATTTTTCGTATACAATAAGGGTGACAAACGAGCACTCAGTCCACATGTGGTATCCTCGATCAATAATCAAAATGAAGATACGTTATCGCCCCTGAAGACTAAGATGAATTGTCTTGTTACATTACAAAATATTGCAACATGCTGCTATTTTACGCTGGTATTTTGTAAAAGCGTGGTTCTATCCCAACCAAGCCATAATATAGTTGCATCGGGGCTGAACTTTTCTTTTACTATTCTTTATTATACTATTGTTATATTTTTTATTTACATATATTTTTTATTCATATATATTTTGCGCTTGCAATATAATTTTTTAAGATATATATAATGTAAACAAATAATACGTTTATTTTTTATTTTTATTCAACATTACTGTTTACAACTTAAAATGATTTCAGCATTAATTCCGACCTTTATAATTTTTTGGTATGGGAAATTAAAAAAAGAGTAAATAAATAAATAAATTCTTTTAGCATATTGAAATTGAATAGAATCATTTTTATTAAATATAGATTACATGTGATTCTTATTGAGAGTCATTTTTTTTACTTTTACCATTGATTCGAAAAAACCTCTGTCCCGGGAAGAACCAGTAAGAAACCTAGCGGGACTATTTTTTAAAGCATAATTTACAATAAAATATTTACACAACTGTTATGAAAACATTTAGAAACAGCATGGTAGTGATCATTCCATCTCGATTCGATCTTTAGGTGTTGATGTATTTTCAGGTGTTATTATCAATCATGCACTCTTTAGTAGGATAATAAATAACCCTTACTAGACACTTTTTTTCTTAATAAATATTTCAAAACTTTTAGATATATAAGGTCTGCATATTTTCTGGGAGTTTGTGGTAAAAGCTTATACATAGCCCATGGACCTAGAAAAAAGGCCTTTACTTTAATAAACTTTTAATTAACTTTAATATTGCGATATATTGCAAAATCTGCTGAAATTTTTTCTGTTATTTGCCCTGAGGAAGAAAATAAGTAGTAACAATTTTTAAGCTGTCACCACATGTCAAACCACCACACAAACAGTATGATGATTTAAGTTCTTTTTTATATAACTGAAGTGACAAACTAGTCCACGCGATGGTAAATGGCTGCCCAAATGGATACCTACAACCATCATCTAAAAAGAAGTCTACAGATGCGTTGTCACCTTTGAAGACTAAGATGGAATACCTCACAACCTGCAATTATACTGGCTCTCCATACAATCCCAGCCGGGACTTAGCAATGCCTGAATACCGCTTTAGAGTTTCTCCTATATCGTGGAGACAAGTGCACATAGATTAACACCCATACTCAGAACAAATATTTGTATGCCTGGTAGAGCTTTAATATTATAACTACAAAACGAGTAGATCCGCCCGCCAGAAAGTGCTAAGCTATACCAAACTAGCGCAACATGCATAACACTGCTATGTTTTCCATTGTAAGTGACCAGATCCTGATATCCATTTTTTTGGTAAGAAGGCATTTTATCTTAGTCTAAGGGATGACAACGCAACAGACGTAGACGTGTATGAACCGCTGCACTTATTGTAAGGTGCACTGTCTGCGCGTATCTCAAGCAAAGGCGTCAAACTTTTGTAAAATTATAAAACACCTTTCTCGCTTTTCCACAGTACAAGTTAAGCACGTCGTTACAGAGGAATTAATTTAACATTAAAATAACTTTCAATTACAAATTTCACTCGTAATATTAAAAAAAGTTACACCCTACATACGTACCACAACTGGGAAAAAGCTTCAGAAAGGGTTGTGGAACAATTAGGCCGTCGTACTGCTCCAGTGCGTATTCACTCAGATATGCAGGTTTCCAGGTTATAAAGGCAGGTTGTGCAAAATGCAGGTTATGCAGTTTATAATTTCATCAGTGCTGGCCGGGATCAGATCGAGTTGTTCGCGTACGGTGTTTACACTTAGGTCCTGAGCTACATTGTGAATATATTAATGTAAACAGAATGTACCGTTTCTGAGACACAAGCTAAGCAATAAGCCTGCTGCAACATCTCTTCTGTTATATTTTCAGGTTTTTCTAATGATTCGTAAGCATATATTAAAAACTCTCCTTGTAATGGAAATTTGAAGAGTACAAAATGTTCACACATCTGAAATTATAATTCTTATTTGCATTGTCTCTTCCTTCTAGTAGAAATAGTTATATATAAATCATTAAATTATAAAAGAAATATGTAAAGGTAACAAAATGTAACCTTTTTGATTCTGTCTTTTGTAAGTGGGTGATCAATATATTTGTTCTTTTCTATTGCATTGTCTATCATTTTTGTGTAACATTCATTAAATGTCTTGATGAATTTCGTTGACAGTGTTGCTGGTCTGTGAGTTTTAGCTACCCTAAAAAATAACTCAATATTTTATTACATCGTATACAAGAAAATAAAAGTAAAATAAATAAGAAAACATTCAGCTATTTTACTTTTAATTTTAAGAAGTAAGAAGACAAGTGTACGGAATACTACAATACTGTAAAAGTTCACTATTGAAAGGAAGTCTCTTATTATTTATACAGAGCCGCATTTAACTGAATGATTAATATATTGCATTGTATTTTATAACCCTATAATATAATTGCAAGACTTTCAGATACTGTCTGTCTTATTAATTGTACAAAAAATACTAAGTGAATATAATTATTCTCAGGCTCAACCCAAAATATATTTCACCAAGAAGCCACGCGGCAATATACTAAATTAAATGTAAAGTATGGAGTTTGACTAGCGAATGACAAATTTTGCGAAGAGTGTGCCGGCGCCGTTGCTATGTTACTTCTTTCTTGAGAAGGATAATTTGAAGTGTTTGCTTAAACCTGATTATATCAATAAACCATCCTTTGTAATAAGGCAGCGTAAGTGTATTCGTACCAAAAATAAATAATAAAAACAGACTATTAGCTCGGGTCCCCGTATTAACAGTGACATCAGCACGATAAACACTTCGGTCTACCAAGTGTCCAGAGGTTCTGCAAAACAACTCCTCTAATGTGTACATTTTGAACATAAGAAATTATAGTGTAATTCTAGAAACAACCGGTCATGCTTAATTTTTTGAAATATCATCGTTTTTTGAAAATACCCAAGGAATGAAGATTTTAATATTTTAATTCAAGTCAAAGATTTTAGTGTAATGTATAAAAATATAGACCGATCCACTATTTTAGTTTCATCAAGGCACATGACCTCCGCGGATTCGTTCGGCAGTTATATAAATCGAAATATCTAGAAAACAATGAAATTCATGCATGCAAATTGAATTGTGTGGCAAATTATAAAGGCCAGATATACAATTATTTTTCCAATATGTCTAGCCCCCTTTTGACGTAATGTTGCATTCAAAACACGGTCCGAGCCACCTGCATCCATCTACTTCGTGCACGTCTTATCAGGTCGTCATTATCTAGTGGGGGACCACATTAACGTGTTACTGTTACCGTTAACGTTACAGCCTATCAAAAGTCCACTGCTGAACATTAACTCTCCCATAGATTGCCTTATGGTAGGAATATTTTCCACGCTTTGTAGAAGGGTTGGCAACTGCGGTTTTTTATTCTTTATTTGTTATTTTAGAAGTCGTTGCTACACATTGCCTGGATTATTATGTAGTCTTGTACGAATTCTACGGAACCATGAATGGTAGTTAATATTCTAACACTAAATAAAAAAGTAACTAAAAGAAGGAAATTTAACAGTAACTATGTTATTAAACAATATAAATCGTCTATAGGTATCATCAGATCTGGTTGAAATTTATACGGAAGCACTATGAAAGCAAACTTTTGAACTGATTTTGAAAATATCGCGTTACATATTATATTATAAAGATTAATTAAAGAAATGAAGCAATAAGAATTTCAAATCTCAACTTTATAAAATTACAAGAGTTTTATTTACTATCTTCTTGGAAAAAATAACATTGTTTAGTACATCGTCTAGTATGTTTGAAAAAATTGTATGTGTTTAGTTATATATTTATTTAAATATTCTATATTTATATTTATTTATTATATGTATTTACAAAAATGTAAAACTTACCAACTGGCACAATTTCTATATAATGTGACTATGTATTTATTTTTCATCATTTTGAGTCAAATGGACTTCCATATATGTACTGTCATATAGCAATAATTCAACACTTCTGTTTGATCATAATTATTTCTCAAATTAACCTTAAAGCGGATCCCCCACTTTAATGGAAATCTTCCGTCTCTTTTCGGCTTGTTTTCTCTGTCTTTCACAAATTAATTTTAATTTCATTAAAATATAAACTACTAATTTCTATGAGCTGGCAAAAGCCTAGAAAAATGTATTATACTATTTAATCACGCGGTTTCGTAAAAACTTGATCGTGAAAATGAAAGAAAAATTTGTGGGACCTAACAGCATTATATAAACAAAGATAGTAAAAAAAGTGTTCTGTAACGTTTAATTACGGCCAAGCGATACTGTCGATAACATGGCGGATAGTGGAAATGAGTTATTGCTCTAACGAGCTTATTATACCACTGATTCAATACGCATAATTATTGAGACGCAGATGTTCTGTAATTTTGGCTCGCAACACAGTTCGAACATTTAATTAAGGCAGTCTCATTTTTTGCTCCATTATTTGTATTAAAACATATTTATTTATGCGCAATTTGTAGTGATTAAGATGATCTGATATTGAGTTGAAATTGTTTGGATGTGTAAAAGTACTTAAATATGTAACATTCCTTGAGGCAAGTCAGCGTTGACGCGAGTACGGTGTGTAAGACAAACTCACTGGTGTATAATCATGCCCTCCAGACTTAATTTCGATAAATGGAAACTAGCGAACTGCGCAGGAGAGAAATATAAAGCACTTATGTATATCTACTCAAACACAGGTGTACTTTCTAATACTCATAGTCACAACTGTAGAGAGATCAGGCACAGGATTTCGCGTTTTTGCCGAGGCATGGAAGTGAAATACTGCGATAGAAAAACTCATAGAATTTTATAATACATACATGAAGAAAAATCCAATGACAGATTTTAACTTGATCAATACTCTTGTCATTTATCCTACGAAAATTCACCACCTCGTCCCGCTCCATGAGTTTTACTAGAGTAAAAACTAAATAATAAAATAAAGCTTAAAGTAACAGCCGATCTACGCCCCACCGCTGGTCATAGATCTCTTGTTATTTCTAAGAGGGTTATGGAGCACATGAAGCAGCCAGTCCTCCGCGCTGCGGCAAGCTTTTTTTGTATAGGATAGAAGCTTTACATATACCCGGCATATTTAATTCCTCAGTGCATAGTTTAGCAATTAACAGTTTTATTAAATCCAGGTTGCTCGCGTATTATAATATTTTTACGATAAGCGCTTAACGTTTAAGCGAAAGAGTATATAATCACGTGCTTAAAGCTTGCAAGAATAGCTTGTTGTTGCTTGTTCCGGAATTGCGTGTGAATTGGCTTGCAACAATAGACTTATTAAGAAAAGGCCTCGAATTCCATACTCCAACTGACGGCTGAATAATAATCTCATGTTACGGTTATATAATTATGAACTGGCCATATAGCTAGAAGACGGACAACCGATCGGACAAAAAGGTGTAAACAGTGGTAGAGCCACGTGGCAGGTTTTGCTGTTGCACGTATGGGCCGGCGTGAGCCGGGGTGGTACCACAACTTCACAGAATCCCGGCGTGAAGTGGAATTTTTGCTGTTGCATTTTGTCTGGTGGGTGCAGGTGGCCAGAGTCCCAATCCCCCCCCCCCCCATCAACGTTGTTGCGGAATTAAATAAAAGACTACTCCAGGAGGATACCAGCCCCCGCGGAGAATCGCTCGCTAAGCATCCACGACCAAGCTGCTCCACTCCTGGGCGTGGGTGCTCAGGCTGCTCCGCGTATTCTCAGGGAGGGGGGGGGGGGGTCAAAATTCCGACAAAAGTAAGACAACAACTGCTCGGGGCAAGCTGAGTACCTAAACACCATTCACTACCATCTCACAAGACGCAGGTGTTCTCTCTGGCTGATACTTTGTATCTCTCCTACCAGAGGTACAAAGTGGAACACTCCTTTGTGCCTTGGACTGGAGTTTGCATATACGTCTGAGAGGACATCTGTTCTCAACGCCTCGGCAGTCATGGATGTTCGGTACCTGTTCATTCTTAGGCTACGCGTACGACATCTGTGACGACCGTCCGCGCGTCTACGGGTGCCTCTATGGGTCCCACAGCGATAATACCGAAACAGACCACTCATCGACCACGTCTAAATGACTACCGATTCCTTGCTACAGCAGACCCCATCCGCAGAGATCGTGATCCTCGACGATTTTAACTCCCACCACGCCGAATGGCTCGGATTACGTTTAACTGATCATGCGGGGAGATCTGTTCATAATTTTGCCTTGGGATATGGTCTGACACAACTGGTTACTTCACCTAAGCGGATGTGGAGGATCGTGCACTTTCACTGTTGGATCTTCTGCTGACCTCTCATCCGGACAAATATTAAATCTCCGTCAACGCCCCTCTCGGCTCCTCGGACATTGTCTAGTCAGGAGTGTGATGCCACTCACGCTGAAATCGCGGTTACATTCTTCAGGCTGCCACCGCGTTTTACACTATAGGTTAGGTAATTTTTTTTATAGGATAACGGTGATAAACGAGCACACAGTCCACCTGATGGTAAGTGGTTGCTGCAGCCCATAGACATCTACATCTATCCTCTATTACTAATCAAAATGTAGATGCGTTGTCACCCGTGAGGACTAAGATGGAATGCCTCATTTCCAGTAAAAAGGGCCTCCGGCCACCTGCACTCACCAAGCGAAACGCAGAGGTAAACCTCTACTTCACGCTGGTATTCTGTGAGGTCGTGGTACCACCCCGGTGCGAGCCGGCCCATCCGTGCAGAACAGCAAAAGCTGCCGCGTGGCCTTACCACTGTTCAAAATTGGGATAGGATGCGGTATTTCTTTGTATCCTACCCTTGGGGGTGGGTATACTTCTCACCAGACGAACTAACGTTGTAGCTAATTCTGTTGCTGATGTGGTACTTCAGGGTATGAAACTTTTTCTTCCTTCCTCTGTGGTGCCCAGTGAAGGCAGATCTCAGCTATGGTTTAGTCACTCTTGTAAAATAGCATCACGCTATAAGCAGGAGTGCTACCGGCCCTAGGCTTACGCATCACGCTATAAGCAGGAGTGCTACCAGCCCTGGGCTTACGCTCCAACATACCGGGATGTTAACACCAGCGTCCTTAAAAGGAAGTATAATTCCGCCTCCAGGTCCTTCAAAAGATTCCTTGCCTAGGTAAAGTCAGAGCACATAGATAGAATTGGCGAAATACTAGTTTGCCTTCCTTCGAGAATCCGTGCATTTTGGTATCTCGCCAAGGCTATCCAAGGGAACTTCTCTCAGCCATCTCTTCCATCTCTGCACAGGGAGGACGACTCACTAGCCCATGTCGCAAAGAAGAAAACCGATCTGCTAGGTTCTTTCTTTGCGTCCAACTCGACTCTCGATGACGGGGGAACATACCGCCGACCATCCCGCGATGTGAGTGCTTCATGCCGGATGTGCGGTTCACACAGCGCTCGGTACGCAAAGCACTCCTCTCCCTGGATAGACCAAATTGACAGAATTGGCGAGAAACTAGTTCGCCTTCCTTCGGGAACCCGTGCATTCTGGTCTCCCGCCAAGGCTGTCCAAGGGAACTTCTGGCAGCCAACTCCACACAGAGAGGACGACTCACTGGCCCATGCCGCAAAGGAGTAAGCCTATTTGCTAGGCTCTTTCTTTGCGTCCAACCTGATTCTCGATGACGGGGGAGCACACCGCCAATCATCCCGTGGTGTGAGTGCTCTATACCGGATGTGCAAGTCACACAGCGCTCGGTTCACAAAGCACTCCTCTCCCTGGATATCCACAACTACGAGTGGACCTGAAGGAATCCCCCCCATTTGTTCTGCGGACGTGTGCTCCAAAATTGGCACCGATTCTAACTCGTCTTTTCCGGTACTCCTACTCTCTAGGAATAGTCCGGAAATTATGGAAGACGGATTTCGTCTACCTGATCACGCGTGTGTGTGGGAGACGCACTTTAGCATTTCAAAGGAGCATTAAGTTCTTAAGTGTGATCATCGACCGGAAGCTCCTTTTCGCTGACCATGGTAAGTACGTTATCGTAAAGGCGATGCGAATTTTCAGCAAACTATGCATTTACACCCGATCAACCTGAAAAGCACATCTTGATAACGTACAAACTATCTATCGATAGGTTATTGAGCCTACAATTAAATACGCGGCAGGCATTTGAGGTCAAGCAGTGAAAAACGATATGCAAGGAAGCTTTTGGAGTCAGCACAAAAGGGATTTGTGATAAAGGCAATCAGGGCTTCTAGGACTGTATCAACTGTGGCGGCAGTCGCTCTCGCTCAATTCGTGCCCTTGGACCTGAGAGTCTTGTAGGTACATGAAATTGAGACAGTTCGACTGCAGGGTGTCACCAACTTATTACCAAGGGATATATAATATGAAAGGCGCCACTCCTGTGCCTGAGCTATTACATCCTTCAAAGAGGGTAAACATTAATTGTGCAAACCATAAATCAGGTGATCAATAACAAGAGACATCTCTTAGTCGAATATAGATATATGAAAGCAAGCTTGAGGATTGCAGTGTAGGAGCGGCTTTCGTCTGCTTCGAAGACTCAAAAGAAATACACAAAAAGAGGCTGAAACTATACACAAGCTGCTCTGTATATGTAGCACTCAGCTGCGAGTGGACTTTAGACCCGAGATTGAATCAAGGAGATGGCGGACTATTGTGTACTGTTGAAAGCAACTAAAGTATCATTTCAATTAATGCAGGTTTCGTTAACGAGTCACTGCTACTACAAGAAATATCTGCATAGGTTCAAAATCGCTGCTGATTCCTTCTGCCCTTGTGACAATACCACTCCTCAAACAATTTCTCATTTGTTGAGGGACTGCCCTAGATTTGAGTATAATATACTAAGACATGAGATACTCAGTAGCAATTAACGTATACCACCATACTGTCTGACGAAACTTTTGGATAAACAAAGTACAATTAAATCCTTTGTTATATTTCAAAATCTATTATAGATAAGCTTAAAAGATTCAATAAATTGTAACTATATAAATTGTAACTATATAAGACAATGTGTATAAATTTTCCAAGTAGTTTCATATTTTAAGCTAAAATATTTAATTATTACTCCTCCTTTCTAATTTTATCTTTATTTTTAGGATACAATATCCAGATTAAGCATTTAGGCTAGTTATTTTAAGTTCATTACAAATTGTATATAGCTATGCATAACTTTATTATTATTCTCTTTTACAAGCTAATCACATTTGTATAATTTTATGATTTACACATTATTGTTGACTATAAGACACTTATTTTAATGATTGTTAATAAATCTAAAGACTAAATTATAAGCAATATATACAAGAATACCCTGTGTTTTACTTATATTAATTTTGTATTTCTACAGGCAATCCCTTTCATTTAACCACAAGTTAATGAGAATACTTGTACGAACTTTATTTGTTATTAGTAATTTTATTTGGTGTAAAATAAATGTGTAATAGTTAATATGAAGAAAATTGATACCTCATCAATGAATCAAATCACATTGATGTAGCATTATATTTTCTTAGAGATTGACAATATATATATATATATATATATATATATATATATTTATATATATAATATAATTTAAGCCATTTTATGTACCCTACTGTATACAACTGTCAATAAATTCCCAACAAGGACGGTATACTCTTTGGTGGAAAATAAAACGGCTGCTGTAAGCAAACGATACAGTAATCCACTCACGACGGCGGCCAAGCCCGAAGTGAAAGTGCGAGTGAGCTGTGAAGCAAAGTTTATTAAGTAAAATAAATGATTACAAGGCTGCTCAAAAAACCTAAAATTTCGGGATTTCTCAGCCGAAAAAAATTAATTATGACTAACCGAAACGAAATTAAACTGCCATTTACATTCCATGGTGTCGCACATGATAGATGAACAGATTCAAAATAGATTTGAGTTAAAAAATTGATATTTTCAAAAGTTATAGTGTTTACCCCTTCATGCAAACTTGATAAATCTACACCATAAGCCACTAAAACTACTTTTTATCATGTAAATATAGTTTTATGTAAAAATAACAATTAATCAATTAAAAAAAATTAATAAGTTCAACAATCATTTATCATTCTGACAATGTGCTTTTTATAAAGGGTTATTTTGCAATAAACGGCCCTATTTGCAGAGGTGGTTCTGAATAGGTAATATCAGCAAATGGTGAAAAAATATTTACAAGAAAAAAACTGAAACATTTACTCCTTTTGATCCTGTATATTTTAACTTTTTAACAACTATTTTATACGCACGCACACATTCGTAAGGGAGTATTGAGTTCGGAAGCGTTCGGCGCTCTTGCTCGGTTCAGATTTAGGTATCTTATAGCTGTTGTTTTGACTCAGTAAAACAAACGCGTCTCTCCGGCCCCCCGCTCTTTCCCTTCCGCACCGCTGAGTACGTTAACCTAGCCAACCGACAGTGTTGACTCGACCGTGACCTCATTATGTACCGCGTGTCCTATTTCTAAATGTTCGTAGGTATTATAAGATTATAGGAAAGTGAGTCTTTACCCGCTTTTCATAGACAAGGAAATAACGCGCAAGCACCACCCAATCGGAGTGTTTACCAAACCAAATACTGTTAGACTTTAGACAGTTCCCCACTCCGTCGCATAAGGTGCTTGAGGTGGTCTATCAGTAACAAGCCCGGCTGTCGAAAACACAGTGATCGAGTTTAGGTTTTCGAGCGATACACAAATAAACCTAAAGAGATTCTCTATTAGAGCTGATAGCTACAAACAATCCGCAAGCAATGGTGAATGGTATTAACCATTATTTTGGAAAATGTAGGCAGAAAATTAGCTGAAAACCTGTGAAAAATAAGCCCCCAATTCAAATCCTTGCTTTAAAGTCATGCTGTCATTCTTTTACTCTTTTACCTACGGAAAAGTAAGAGGTAAGGAATCTTATAACAGGTCTAAAGAGCAATTTCTCCTTTGGCCTGGATTTACTTTCTAGTGAAATTCTAAAAGCTAACAGGGATGTTCTAGTATCTCTCATAACGTACATTTGCAATTTATCACTTTCAACTGGAGTGTTCCCGTGGATATACAAGAAATCGAAGAAGTTAAAATATAATTTTAAGCTTAAAATCAAACAGCGCTCCAGGTTGGGACAATATATTGGACTTCTTGAAATTGGCAGTCAATGACTTGGCTTCTAGTATTTCCCACTCAATTAATCTATGTTTCGATACAGGAATATTCCCTGCACCATTACAGCAGTCTATTATGACGCCTGTGCACAAGGGCGGAGACAGAAATGACATAAGTAATTACAGACCAATTTCTGTTCTACCAGCAATAACTAAAATTCTGGAAAAGTTACTTAATATTAGATTACTCAACTACTTAAATAAATTTGATATATTAACATACACAGTTTGGATTCAGGCAAGGAAGATCGACAGAAGATGCAATTCTTGAATTAAGCACATTTGTCTCGACTCAACTCGACTACAGTAAAAATATTTGTCAGTTTTACTTGATCTGAAGAAAGCATTCGATACCATCTCTTTTTTATATGCTACTAAGCCAGCGCTTATCTACGATCCCACCTGATGGTAAGTAAGTGATCTCCCTATGCTTATGCACAAGCTTGAAACAGTTGGAATAAGAGGGACCCCGCTTCCTCTTTTCTTAAGCTACCTGTCAGAGAGAAAAAAAAGGTAAAGCTTCCTGGGTTCACTAGTGGGGATGCGGGGTGTCATCGTATGGCGTGCCACAGGGTAGCGTTCTGGGGCCAGCCTTATTTCTGATTTATATCAACGATCTGTGCAGTATGACCATACCAAATGCTAAAACCTGTCGTACGCCGATGATACGGCTGTGGTTTTTGCTGGTGAATCTTGGGAGGTTGTCAAGACTAGTGCTGAAAGTGGTCTAGCTCGAGTCGCTCTGTGGTTGCAACAAAATCTTCTCACTCTAAATACATCTAAGACAAATTTTATTTGCTTTAGCATTACTAACAACTCGCAACCAGATACTGACTTTTGCCTTAAAACTCATACATGTAATGAGGATGCTAAAAACAAAGCTTGTGACTGCCCATCAATTGAAAAAGCCTCTCACACTAAATATCTCGGCGTCGTTGTAGATCAGAAGCTATCGTGGTACTCACACCTGGAGCATGTCATCAGTAGGACTCGAAAATTGATTTGGATATTCAAAACCCTAAGACACGTAATGCTAGATAATACTAAACAGTCGGACTCTTCCAGATATCTTCTAAACCGAATATACATATTCCTTGCACAATCTATCATAACGTATTGCATTCCGGTGTGGGGTGGAGCTGCAAAGACCCAATTTCTCAACTTGAAAAAAGTCCAATGAACCCTTCTTAAGGTCATGTATTTTAAAAAAAGACGTTTTTCTGCTGAAAAACTGTATCAAATAAGAGTTCTACTCTCAGTCAGACAATTATAGGTCACTATGACAACGCTCAAAGCACAAAAATCCCTGCTTTTTGACCTATGCATCTTGGAAAAGCGGCGAAAAGATGTTGTGGCTGTGTCTTCTTGTTCCAAAACAGTGTTTGCTAGTAGGCAATTTAACTCACGTTCTGCATTCCTATATAATACAATAAATAGAGAATTAAACATATACGACAAAACGTACAAGGAGTGTAAAAAGCTTATATTAAAATGGGCACCCATTTTCGAAAGCATATGATGAAACTGAATTTATGATGGTACGCATTTCATAATTCACTGTTCTTTACAATATATAGTAACATAATAATACTTTGTCTACACACAGACACACACGCACGCACGCACGCACGCACGTACGCACGCACGTACGCACGCACGCACGCACGCACGCACGGACGCACGCACGAACGCACGCACGCACGCACGCACGAACGAACGCATGCACGCACGCACGCACGCACGCACGTACGCATGCACGCCAGCATCTACGCACGAACGCACGCACGCACGCATGCACGCACGCACGCACGCACGCACGAACGCACGCACGTACGCACGCACGCACGCACGTACGCACGAACGAACGCACGCACGCACGCACGCACGCACGCACGCACGCACGCACACATGCAAGCACGCACGCACGCACGCACACACGCATTGTAAATAAAAGATTCGTAAAATACTTGTAAAATAAAAATCTCTTGTCACATAAACAATTTGGCTTTAGAGCATATAGATCTACCTCAGATGCGGTTTTTGAACTAACAAATTACATAGTTAATGATTTTGACAATAAAAAAACAATAGGTATATTTTTGGATTTGGCAAAGGCATTTGACACAGTCTCTTCCCCAATTTTTAGTTAAAAGACTTGAATACCTTGCTACTAGAGATCTCCAGTTGAAACTTATACAAGATTTTTTAACAGACAGAATGCAATGTGTATAAATGGATACCATAATTAATTCCTCAGGGAAGCATTCTGGGTCCAACTCTCCTTGTTTACATCAATGATCTTTGTCAAATGGAATTTCCTAATACAAAAATAATTGCCTTCGCAGACGACACGGCCCTCCTTTTCAGTGGTAACTCATGGCATGAAGTTTTCTCAAATGCTCAGAGAGGAATGAATACTGTTACTAGTTGGTAATACAAGAACATTCTAATTCTCAATATTGCAAAGACTGTCACATCACCTTTTCCATTAAGACCACTGATAAACCAGACCCTGCATATTGAATTGTTTCCCACTGGTGTGGTAATCCCAATGTCTATGCCCGAAACTTATTAAATTCTACATTTATAAAATTAAATTGATGACAATAACAAAAATAATAAAAGTCAATAAAATCATTCAAGTACTCATCAATTTTATAATAACATTTGTCTATTAATTACTTATTTAGCTCCATTTTAAATTTATTTAAGGTCATATTTTTTATTGGATCAGGTAGTTTATTATAAATTCGTAGGACAATACCAAAGAAGCTTTTTTTCATTAGTGATGTTTTACATTTTATGTAATATAACTTATTTACGTAGTGGGGGCGTATTGGATTCTTTCTAATATCAGATAATTTTTGAAAAAGAAATGGATGCTTATTTACAAAAATAGCTGTTTCCAGTATATACAATAATAATGGCACAATAACAATACAATGATGGCAGTGTTAGGATTTTTAAGGATTTAAAATGAGAAAAAGATTTATCAGACATTATTCTGAGACCACACATTGGCCCTACACATCGTTTTTGCATCCTAAATAAAAGCTCCCTATCAGAAGACTACCCCCAGAAAATAATGCCATACCGCAAAACGGAAGCAACTAATCTATGGTATGCTATCAAAAGAGCCTGGCTGTTAACCTTTTTCTGTTAACCTTTTTGAAAAGTTGAGAAAGCGTATATGCGGATTTGCTGAATCATTTGCATAGATGATGAGGCTTCCAAGTGAGTTGGTTATCAATCACTATACCTAAGAACTTAACCATATTTGCTTGCTTAATGTTAAAGCCTTGATAGGAAATATTAATGTTTGGGTTTTCACGTCGTTGATGGAAGTGCATAACTTTTGTTTTATTTAATTTTATTATTAAATTATTATTACTAAGCCATTCTATAATTTCGCGCAAACAGGTATTGATATCACTATTGATATCTCTACTCCATTTATTATAGTTGTACTCTCATCTGCAAAGAGAACCATTTTATGTGACGTTATTTTTGGGAGCTCGTTTATATATATTAAAAAGAGTAATAGCCCTAGTACCTTGTGGCACCCCGGGGTGCCAGTATTTAATCTGCCTTGTTTTTGATAAATATGTAGTTTCTAATTTAGTCTTTGGACAATTCTAGAAATTTCTGTGCATTGGATTCTATTACTTAGCAAACATTCTCCAGCTATTACGACTCTAAGAGCTAGAGCATATTCCCTCTTATACCATAACCATCTCATTTGTTTAACAAGATCTTATGGTCCACAAAATCAAAAGCGCACAATACATAAATGGCACAAACTGGATTTCTCTTCTAAATAAAACTAGTTTTACGGATTTTACCGCGTATATTAACTTATTTTATAATCATTAGGGAGGGGAACTGAGGTGTTTGATGTCAAATACCTCAGTCCCCCCCGTGATTATGCTGTGAAAGTATATAGTGTGAGCTGTGAAGTAATCGAAACGTCGGGAATATAAAATAAGTTAATTTATACGCGACAAAATCCGTAAAACTAGTTTAATTTAAATGTGTAGTGTTCGCGTAAATATAACAAATCATTATGGTTTTCTCTTATCTACAGGTGTCATAATATTAGCTAGTAAATCGTACAGTGTTACATTAATATCATTAATTTTACGAAACCCCTTTTGGTCTTTACAAAAATAATTTATACTTTTGGAAATAGGTGTATAAAGAGTTATACATGACTTTTTCAAAAACTTTTGAGAATATAGAAATTTTTGCAGAACCTATGCAATTTGTAATTTTTTTAATATAGATACAGGTTGCATAAATAGTGAATTCAATGAAAATTTTTTAAAATTAATACTATTCAATGTGATGTCATCTTTTAAATTATTTCCAATTTCATCAATAAAATAATTGTTAAATGCATTTGCAATGGCCATGGGGTCCGATAAAGACAAATTTTATTTTTTTACAATGGCTCCCGTGGGAAACACAATGTTGATTTGTTTTTGGGTTAGCTTGATAATTTTTTCTGTAGAGCTTAGTGCAGTTTTAAAAACTATTTTATTCCTTGCGTCAGGATTTAATCTATATGCCCAGAGTTAATGCCTTTGTTTTTTGTTCTATGTTGTTTGTTCGTGAAAAATCATTAATAAAATTGTCAAAAGCTTCGTTTGCATCCTTGGCATTGTATACGAGTGTAAAAAATAAGAGGCTTAGATGAGTTTTAAAATTAATTAAATTTTCCATGGATATGTCCTGCTTTTTAGTTCTCCAAATTTTTAATTTATCAGTTTTATTAATAGGCACTATGAGTATTTGAGACTTCTGCTTTGCATTCCTTTCAGTAATTGTGTGCAAAATTGTCGATACATGTGTGACTACGTAATCTAGTGGATGTATAAAGTGCTAATTTTAAGTTGTATTGCAAGAGAAAGTATTCGAACTCCAATGCAGTTTTGTTCTGTTTTAATATATCAATATTGAAATCTCCACACAAAACGATTTTTTTTTTATTTGAAGATACAGATAAAAATAATTTTGTAACCCATTGTTTCTATCACACAGCATTGGAAAACACCCGATACTGATTGTTTTGCTACATTTGATAATTTTCTATACTGTATCCGATTTACTCATTAACCCTGTAAATATTTTGATGAAATATGTTAATTAAAGAAAAAATTAAGCTAATTAAAGATAAAAATGAGAATTTATTTGTTGTGAGTCAGTAAGCAATATGTTTTGGTTTTGAAGGAAGCAGTCATATTGCTTGCAGTTGATTAGGTCAAGAATTAAGTTTTGCAAATCAGATATAACAGTTTTTAAACCATAGTTATTTCAAGTTTCATAACGTTTGCTATACATGTTATAGTCATAAGGTAGATTAAGATTTGAGTATAAGATATATGTATAATTATATGAACCAATGTCCATATAAAGCAGGTTATTAAAGGTTATGCGGATGTTAAACATTATGTTAGTATTTTTCATATATTTAAAAGTTGGTAAGCATATTATGAATTTTGTGTGATTTAAAGATAATAATTTTAATGTAATTATACGTTCTCCAAAAATCTTCTTCACCAATATAAATAACACAATAGTCACAGAACGTAAAGTTTTGTACTTTGCCTTCAATTTTATCAAAGTTTTCTTCAATCAACATTTAGGTTTACGATAGTGAAAAATTTCATAATTACGTAGATTAATTCTCTCAGCAATAGTGCATATTCTGTTAGAAGTTTCACCGCTTGTTAAACAAATTTTGTGTTTTGTGGACGGATGGTCTATTGTTGTGTTGGTCGAGCCTGTATTGCTGCTATTGCTTTTAGTTTTACAGTCAGCCGTAGATCAGGAGCAATCATCTCCGATGATCTCAATTGTTGGCGTTTGTTTTTTTTTGTGTTATGGCGACGTTTGAGTCGTCGGAATCTAGTGAAATTGGAGGTTGGATTAGAATGTTACGGGGCCTCCTGAGTCTTTCCGTAACGTTCGGAGTCGGAGCGTAGGTACGGTAGGCTGCGTTTACCACTAGCGGGTGGCGATGTGTCTCGGCCCTCTCAAAATATCGTCGATATATTTCCTTGAAATATTCAGAGATCGTTGGAAGTTGACAGTCTCTGTGCAAGTCGGAGTTCCGCTGTTACCATTGAGCTCCGGTGGATATGCGAATTAATCTAATTTGGATAACATGGAGGTGGTACAAATTTCGATGAGCCACGTGCGCGAAAGTTTTACTTGCGTTAGACATGATAGGTCTTAATCAAGCTTTGTAAAAGTGGAGCTTGTGTCTTAGGGACAGTTTGCTCTTGCTATTAACTAGTGGGTGGCGTTATTATGTTGAAGGAAAGAACAATTAATATACAAAAGTACTACTACTACTACTGCTACTGGGCACAGGCCTCTTGTCATTCTTAGGAGGGTTTTAGAGCAAGACATAATTTGATTTTTCTATGGATAATTTTATTTATAAGAAATAAGGGTGAGATACAAATTTCAATACCAATTGTTGGTATGTGAATGCTGTGGTCCCTAGACACTCCTACGTATATCCTCGATTAAGAAATAAAATGTAGATGCATTGTCACCCCTGAGAACAAGGATGGAATAACTCGTTACCAGTACAAAGGATCTCCGGTTCCTGTTACTCGCATTGCAAAACACAGCAGCATTAAACAGATATTTTACACTTGCTTTCCATGCTTTGTCGTTCATAAAACGTTTTTAAAAGAATATAAGGGTAAAAACCGAGCACATAGTCCATCTGATGGTAAGTAGACGCTGTGGCACATATACATTGACGTATATCCTCAAATAAGAATTAGAATACAGATGAACACTAAGATGGAACGCCTGGTTCTCAGTAAAAAGTGCCACCCGTTCTGTACACTTACCAAAAACTACGTTGTAGCATTAACCTGCTATTTGATGCTGGTATTCTGCGAGATCGTTGTCCTTCCCTGATCGAGTCGAGCAATTCGCGCTGCAACCATAATATATAATATACACATACATAGGACCCGTAAGCTCATGTATGTATCGCCTGTCAAGCTTAACGGTAGCGAAATTGTAAGGCTGCCTTCTTTCAAGTATCTTGGTCACGTGGTTACCGAGGACTTGAAGGATGACAAGGAAAGAAGAGCAATGGCAGTCCGCTGCAACATATTGGCTAGTAGATTTGCACGTAGCAGTCCGGATTTATACGTGCAATCTATGGGTCAACTACACGCGGAGGGCTATCAACGCTCTCCGAGTACAATATAATAACGGTCTCAGGATGATGCTTACAAGTTACTGCAGTGCATCAGGGATGTTCGCACTGGCGCACACTGATGGGTTTCACACCGTAATGCGCAAGCGAATCGCATCCCTCCTGCGCACGGTGCGGGGGAGCGCCAACACAATTCTCAGAGTTATAAGTGAAAAGCCTGACTGGCTGGTACTGCGGCACTGGATGTAGGCTCACACACATGTTGCAGGGGTGTCGCGCAGTACAGGCAGATATTTAAATTAGAATAAATATTTTCCCAGAAATGTTACTAACCTAGTTTTTAAGATCTCTTTTTTTATGCTACTAACAATATTATGGACAAAAGTCTGAAATAAATCAATATTATTTTTATTTATAGCTGCAGCGTGACTCTACCACGTATACGTACAGCAAAGGAGTAGAATAAATTGCTAGCACCTGTCTTTCTATCTCATTAGAATGTAGGTCGCTGCAAGGCAAGGGTGAAAAGACCTTTATTAAACTAAATCAGTGCATTTTAACATCTTCGGCTTCATCGCCGCTAACTATAATTTGGGATAGGAGTTAAGTACTGGCTTATCATAGTAAAAAAACAAATATTGTTAAAATAGCTCGAAGATCTTGCTCAAGTTACAAACGAACTTACAGTCGATCTGATGGAAAACTACTACAGCAGCCTATTCACACCTGCAACCAACTTCAAATAAAGCAGGCTACAGATGCTCTGTCATTACTGAGAGTCAAGATAGATTGTCTCACAGTCTGTAATTAATACGTGTATCACTGTATTCCGGCCTGAAGGCTCTCAATATCCTTTAAATCTGAATACAGTAGTGCACACACTGCTATTTGGCGGCAAAATTGGTAAAAGGATTGTTCGGTTCTATCCCAGACAGATTAGTAGGCCGAACGGGAGTCCTACCACTACTTAAATTAATATGTTGTTATTTTTTTTTAGTTACTTCTTAGTGCAGGATGATGTGTACGATATGAGTGAAACACGCGCCGGAAAACCTTGTTGGCATTTGATGCCTGATGCGAGTGTTTTTGCTATGAACGACACAATGATACTATGAAGTTTTATAAACAAAATATTGAGACAAAATATTGACGAATCAATGTTTCCTCAAATCATAGATATTTTTAATGAGGTTTGTTTAACATTTTAATTATTATAAAAGTTGAGGATGACGTGGGATGGAGGCGTAAGAGAATCCATCGCTCCATTTCGTTTTGTGAGTGTCGCTAGTGGTAACTATATGATATCTTAGCAATGTCTTCTGGCTTCCGGTAGCTGGCAGCATTAACGTCTGGTTTACACTAGACGTAAAATATAAGAACCGGCGACGGCACATAAGTAAAGAAATCGTACCGTATGTACGAACGTACGCTTCGCTACATACGTACTGTTATACGGGGCTTCACGAAATGTCTTTTAAAAAACTATTTAGATTTATTATAGAATGACACAATTTTGGAATTGAAATTGAGAGGCGAGTATTTCGGATGAGAGTGAATGACGGACTGAGCGGTATTCCTAGTATTGAAATAAGAAAGTACCGAAGCTACTAAGAGAGTGCTGACTGTGTGCTTTGTGTCAGCGGATCCCTAGTAAAAGGGAAGCTATAACAACCCCCCCGTTGAGAGGAAACTCACCTTTGAGTGAGTTTACGGCTACTCTATGCGTAGCTGTGGTTGATCGGCGTGATGATGATCTTCTGTATTTTCCTTGTTGAAATTAAAATACTCTCTGAAATACTTTCCTCTCTTACAAATTATATAGGTTATAATAGATATGCAAAATGTTACAGGTATAAGACTTATTATAGAGAAACTAACATTATACAAATTTGGACCTTTTAGAGTGTCTAGTCGTTTGATAATCTGATCGGAATCAGTGTTGTAAGATTTTAAATTTTCTAAATTCAAAGTTTTTACATTTATAGAAGACGTAAGGTTAACTGAAAATGTGTTAGGGTTACTTAACTTACAACAACTATCATTAATTATATTAAAATCCGAATATATTCCGGGAACATGTATACTAGGGTAGAGCTTAGTTTCTAATTTCAGATTCTTATGGAAAGCCACGCAATCAGGTGGAATTGTGAGTATGCCTGTCCCGGATAGAGTGTATTCGGTTGAATCGTTACTACACTCCACCGATAACTTAGTGAGTTTGGTTTGAACAAAAATCCATTTATTGTTGTATAGTTTATGCCAAATATCCAGATCACCGGAAATTAGTCTAAATGGACAGTTATCTGGGATTTATATCAAGGCCTTCGTCATAATTTCTATTTCACAGGGTACATTATTGGATACTGTAGCTACATCTACAACATCACAAAGGTAGGTATTTGTTGGGATATTTTCACAATTATTTATGTCTTGTAGATAAACATAACTTGTTTTATCTTTGCTTAGCGCTACAAACTTTTCAGAAGGGATGATCATGGCAAAAGAGTTTGCTCTATCTTGAGCATGTGGAGTTGGCAAAGGTAAGTTCTTATATATATTATATTCTAATAAACTAACTAAAGGTAATTTTATGTAAAAAATAAGCTTATTGTCTAAATAATAACATACTAAATCGGCAATGTTAATTAAAAGTATGAATGTTGCTTAATTCTAGAGATATTGGAAAATCTTTGTATTTTGGCATAATTCTTAGGTTACTAATTATATCATTATACATTTGAGTTGGGCTTAATATAGATGGATGTAAGGTGTTAGTTTTTACAAATAAAATTGAGTTTAACAAATCTTCGACTTTGAAGGACATTGTAAGTAAATTAGGTAGCAAGGTATTTAAAACATTGGATAGTTTCGTTTGAAAACTGAGTATATTTAGCATTTCAGATGCATTTTTAACAGTAGAAGATAAGAGTTCAATGACGCTATTTAACTTTATTTGGTTGTCATTTAATTCCTCCAGGGATTTATTAACATTAGAAATAGCGGATTTGGAAACTAAGATATGTTTTTTGATAGACTCTGCTAGTTTGTTTTCGTTATTAAATAGAGCATGAATAGCTTTGTTGTAGTTTTCAGCGTCATCTTCATCCAGTGTGCCGAAAATGTGTTTAAATACCGTGCCAATACCTGAGAACCAGGCAGATCTCTTGGACATACCGTTTAGGATAATGTGGGAAATCGCATTAAAATCTTTTAATATGTCGTTGTAAAGTGCTTCTAGGGGTTGTTATATATTTTCACACTGAGTATAATCTATGTAGGCACTCTCACGACACTGAAATCGGATTATTTTAAATACTTCATGAATGTTTTCCAAATGGTGTTGGATTGGATGTACGTTTACCGGAATAACGATGTGAAACTGATCATTAATTATCCTCAATGTACCAACTGGGTCGAAGAATATACCAGGGCTCTTGTCGATGCGTTCAATATATTGACCGTTGCCGGTTGCAAGAATAATAGCACAAAATACGGTGGTGGTTCTGTAAATAATAATTAAGAGCTTAATAAGTCTAGATTGTATAATAACGTGTATATAATGTAAAAGAAAAGTGTATAAATAAATTGTAAGTTTTAAAATATATGTCTTAAAACGAATGTAATTTTGATATTTAAGAACTTATGTCATGAGCGTGTTTAACTTCATCGAAGTGGTGTTTAACATGGCGTCTGTTAATGAGGAGAGTAAGGGTATTATTACTGTGGACCTTGACAACTTTGTAAGGCCCCTTCCAAATGGGGGAGAGGGCTTTGCGAAGACGAAGATGATTTTTGATGTAGACGTATCCTATCTCCTATTTTATATTTGACCGTGCGAGAGTTTCTGTCGTAGTATGTTTTAGACCTTTCTTTTGAAATTTGTATATTTTGTTGGGATTTCTCTCGAGAAATCTTTAATCGATGCTGAAGCATTTTAATGTAATCAGGATAGGTAACGTTACCTTTTGATTCGAAAATAGCATCGGGAATATACGGCTTATGACCAAAAAGAAGTTCGTAAGGGGTAAACTGAGTTGGTGTATGGACGTTACTGTTGTAGGCTAACATCGCTGTATAGACGTATTTGTGCCAATCGGTTTGGTTTTCGTTCACGAAGGACTTAAGATACTCTTTCAAGGTGGCATGGCTCCTTTCGAGAGCACCTTGAGTCTGGGGATGATACGGAGAGGACCATATCTGTCTTATTTTTAAAAATTCACATGTACGTTTGAAAAGGTCAGTCGTGAAATTTGTTCCTTGATCGGTAATAATGGATTTAGGGATCCCAAATTGCGAAATGAAATGAACTAGAGCTTCACATGTTTCTTCTGCGGTGACGTTGGAAATTGGATAGGCCGTAGAAAATTTGGTTAGATCATCTTGGAGAGTGAGTATAAATCGGAGTTTGTGAAAACCCGCTTCGGGTAAGGGGCCTACTATGTCCAGGCTTATTTTCTCAAATGGGCGAGTAGAAGTGGTTGTGATTTGCATAGGAGACCGGTTAATCTTGCGTAACGGCTTACTTGTTTGGCAAAGTTTGCAATTTTGTATATACCTCTCTATATCTGCGCGCATGTTTTTCCAATAATAACGTTCTTTAATTCTATTATACATTTTATTTGATCCTAAGTGACCGGCTATTGGTATATCGTGATTTTCTTTTAGAATTTTCGATATCTCTGTTGGTACAGGGTATATTATGGAGTTATGATGTATATTTATTGTTATATTTGTATTGTTATATAAATACATAAGCATGCCGTATATTTTGACAAACGAATGTTGTTCGAACAGGTTCTTAAAATCAGAAATTGCGATTTCACTAATATCACCTGAAAGTATAATGTCGTCCCTGGCGGCTTTTAAGGTTTTAAAGATTTTGGGATAGGAGCAGTCATCAAAATAATATACTTTTGTGAAGAGAAGATAATAAATTTTGCCCTTTGACTCTATCTTTTTAAATGAGTGAAGTTCTCGTTCTTCGTTTAAGACCTTTGTGTCACTTAAACCGGAAAGAATATCCTCAAGGTGGGGATTTGATTCGTCAAAATCGATAGATACGGGAACTAGGATTGTTTTAAGCAACTACTTTTTAAAAGGCTCTCATTATATTCTTTTATGTAAGTATTAAATGTCTCATCCTTTTTAGAAAATGTTTTAAGGAATGTAGAGTAATCGTCGTTGCAATGGGGCAGGTTGTTTTCGGAGTCTTTATTTGATTCATTACAGGAATTTTGTGGGGAATTTGCGTCTAATGGAATTGAATCAGTGTGTTCGGGATTCAACAGTTCTGATGGACTGAGATTCAAGTCACCCAGTTCAATGAGTTCTTCGAGAATGTCTGAAGGAAGTTCAGGATCTTGAGAAGTTTGAGGTTCTTCGTGGGAGGTGAAAAGTTGCGGATCTGAGATAGTATCATTTTGTACAACCGGATTAACAGGGAAACGGGATAATGCGTCTCCGTTACTGTTAATTTTGCTCTTTTTGTATTCGACCTCATAGTCGAACTCTTCTAATTTTAGCCTCCACCTTACTTGTTTTGACCCCGGGTCTTTGCAGTTAAATAACCACTTAAGTGGGCGGTGGTCGGTAATAATTTTAAAACGACGGCCATATAGGTATGGCCTAAATACTTTAGTACCGAAAATAATTGCTAAGTATTCCTTTTCTGTTATACTGTAGTTACACTCGGCTTTATTTAAAGTTCTTGAAGCATAAGCGACAGGTCTATCATTCCCTATGGGACCTTGTGATAATATGGCCAAAATAGCAAAATTTGACGCATTACAAGTCAACACGAAAGGCTTTGTGAAGTCTGGGTAGGCTAATATTGGAGCAGTAGTCAAACAATTGCTTAGTGTTTCGAAGGATAGTTGTTGCTCAATTTGCCAATCGAAAGGAACATTTTTCTTCAGAATGTTTGTAAGAGGTTTTGCAATTTTGGATAGATTTGGTATAAATCTTCGATAGTATGACACTAATCCCATGAAAGATTTGATATCTTTTGGACATCGAGGTTGGGGAAATTGTTGAACAGCTTTGGTTTTCTCTGGATTTGGATTTACCCCCTCGTTGGTAATGATATGACCAAGATATGATACTTCCTTTTGGAGAAATTCGCACTTATCTGGTTGGAGCTTAAGATTGAAGTGTCGGAGTCTGTCAAAGACGTTGGAGAGATTATTTATGTGTGTTTGAAGGTCATATGAGTAAATAACGATATCATCTAGGTAGACGAAGCACTGGAGTCCTTGTAGGCCAGATAGGGCAGTGTTCATCAACCTTTGGAATGTTGAAGGGGCGTTCTTTAGGCCAAAAGGCATCCTTGTAAATTCGAAGTGTCCTTGCGGGACAGAGAAGGCAGTTTTAGGAGCGTCCTTTTCAGACATTCTTATCTGGTGAAAACCGGAAGCAAGATCTAAAGTGCTAAAGTATTTACATTTTCCTAATTGATCAAGAATTTCTGTTATGTTGGGTATCGGATAGGAATCTCCTATAGTGATGTCGTTTAGGCGGCGGTAATCTATGACTACGCGCCATTTACGTTGCCCGGACGTATCGATTTTTTTTGGAACTATCCAAATTGGTGATGACCAGGGTGATGTCGAGGGTTTTATTTATTTGGCGTTCTACTTCTGGTTTATGAATGTCAGGGAAGCGGTAAGACTTAGTGTTGATTGGTATGGAAGACGAAGTAGGAATTTCGTGTTGCAAGACGTTTGTGTTAGTTAATTTGTCGCCAGGCAAATGAAAGATATCGGAGTAAGTACAGCAAAGATCGCATAACGCTTCTTTCTCTTATTTGTTTAGGTGTGACAATCTTAAGAGATTTAAAGTTTGATCGGTGCGAGTAAGGACGTTATTTCGTGAACCGTCTGAAGAAGTATAAAAGATTTGATGATTATATTTATTTTCCAAAGGTTGTAGCGTTAGTTTTAGATCGGAATCGACGATTAATTCGCTTTCGGAAGTATTTACAACGGAGATATTAATTCTTGAGTTTGATTTCACTGTTACGATGCAGTTAGCTATTAGAAGAGATTCTACGGGGTTCTGATCGAAAACAATTCCTTTTTTAATGTCCGGATTTCTTACAGAACACTCATGATAGTTTCACATCGAGGTGCAATAGTATAGACTGGCTTAGTGAAACAAAGCTCTATTTCATCTTTATTTACTTTTAAGGTGTTGTTATCATAATTAATTTTGCAATTTAATTTGATAAGGAAGTCGCTACCGATGATTCAATCATACGGCAAATCAAACGCTGGAAGTACGTAGAAGTTATGTTGGTAGGAACAAAATTCAATTGGGATGTGATCAAGGGATGTAACAGAGTCATTTCCTATACCAGTAATTTCTATAGTATTGTTGTTTATTTCAGGCATCTTTTCTACAGCAGAATCTTTAATAATGCTGATAGCTGCGCCGGTATCGACGAGCAAGGATAAGGATTTCGACGAGACAGAAGTTTGAACTTTTATAAAAGGTAAGTATTTTTTTGATGGATTTGTAGAGATGTTATATATTTTAATATTGTTTTCTTTCTTTTCAGATGTAGGAGACGCAGTACTCTTCGATATGACGCCGTTGATAGGCTGTTTGGTAATTGAAGTAGAATTATTAACTTTCAATCTGTCGGTTTGGGGCTGGATACCCTGTCGGTTAGATTGAGTTGGAACGGGAATATATGCAGGAGACGAAATACTCTTCGATATGACGCCGTTGATAGGCTGTTTGATAATTGAAGTAGCATTATTGACTTTCAATCTGTCAGTTTGGGGCTGGATACCCTGTCGGTTAGATTGAGTTGGAATGGGAATAGATGCAGGAGACGAAATACTCTTCGATATGACGCCGTTGATAGGCTGTTTGATAATTGAAGTAGCATTATTAGCTTTCAATCTGTCGGTTTGGGGCTGGATACCCTGTCGGTTAGATTGAGTTAGAACGGGAATAGAAAATGAGTTAAACGCTGTGTTATGATTGGCAATGGTGTGAGTATCGGCTTTGCTATTTAGTCTTCCCGTGCGATACTGGACGGGAAATCCTCCGCGTTTAAATAATGGTTGGTATTATCGATATTTTGATCGTCTGCAATAGCAGCATTGATATACTGGTTACGATTCGGGAAAATGTGAGGCGGTGGACCATTATTATTGTAGTTATTGCGATTAACATTATTATTACTAAAATTGTTTTGAACATTACCAAATCGTCGTCGATTATTAGCCTCGCGTTTGCGGCATGTTTCTAATGTATGACCGGGTATTTTACAGTATCGGCACACTGGGTAATCAGTTCTGAACCTAGAGGAAGGCCCAGCTGAATTATTAAAAGGCCTCTCTCGCGTGGTTGTTTGGTTTTGTTGGAAATTACGACTAGTAAAGCGTCTTTGGTTTGAATCCTGGGTATTTGTTTGACTAAGGTGGCGTCGACTCACCTGGAATATTTTTTCTTCAGACACGGCAAAATTAATAGCATCATTGAGCGTATCGGGATCGCGGCATCGAACTAATGTTGATAGACGAGGATTTAAGCCAACCACGAAAGTGTGTAACGCTAAGTCCTGCATTGCCGCGAGACGGCCTGCCAGTTCACCCTTTTTTCTTGTAGGTATTGATATATTTATTTCCGTGAACAATTTAGACAAACACGTCTCTATTCGCAGGGCGTACTGGTTGACCGTTTCGTTATTGGATTGACGACATTCTTGTAGGTCTGAGAGCAGTGCAGCGTAATGTTTTCTGTCACCGAATTGGGATTTAAGAAAGTCTTCTAACTGTGACCAAGATTCAAATATTTTAATCGAGCAAGCACTTTCAGCGCGTCCTTCTAATTGACTAAGTATGTATTTTAATAGGATACCTCGTTGTTGATCTGACGCGAGGTTCATAGCATTACTACAGTTATTAATAAATGGCATTAATTTTTCTCGGTTGCTGTCAAACTTACTTATAAATTTACAAAGAATATTGAGATCGATGCTTGGTGTCGAAATAACCGGTGTAAGTTCGTCTTTAGGCATTGTGACGGACGAGAATTAGTCAAAACAAAGATAAGGTACTCGGCGTTTCGCGTGGGCGTAGTAGCGATAAGGCGTTGCACTTGTCTCGATTACAAGCAATGGCACACAATTAAAATATAATGTTTAAAAGACACTTGACATACAATTGATTATGTTAAAATGAATGAATGAGAGTATAACTGAAATATGAATTAATTTGTATTAATATATTTTTTTGATTGTTTAAATAAATTAGGTTATATATTTTGTAAAGTTTTTAAAACATTCAGTATTATTCACAACATTTAAGACTGTATCATTATAATATTCCTACAAAACTGGAGCGGACTTACGGGAACATGTCGGGTTTATGTACTTGTATTTTTGATCAGGATTCAGGAACACGGCGACAGCGTAGAAAACAGCGGAAGTGCGCAGCACTGTTGACTTCGTAGACTCGGTTTGCGGATGATGAGCAGATGCTGGGTGGTATTCATCTTCTACTCTCTTTTCTTCTTTTTTCTTTCAGTTGTATGACTTCTAGCATAAATTTTTCGTGTGGCCAGGCGGGTATCGTTTTCGGAAGTTCAGCGAAGAAACGAGTTTTAAGCGGTAAGTATTTATAGAGATCACAACACAGAACGTTCTAGTAATTGCACAATTGAGTCCTCAGAGGCACCAGGATCTTTTATAGATCCCTTCACCGTTGCCACCAATGTTATACGGGGCTTCACGAAATGTCTTTTAAAAAACTATTTAGGAATTACAACTGGATTTATTATAGATGACACAATTTTGGAATTAAAATTGAGAGGCGAGTATTTCGGATGAGAGTGAATGACGGACTGAGCGGTATTCCTAGTGTTGAAATAAGAAAGTACCGAAGCTACTAAGAGAGTGCTGACTGTGTGCTTTGTGTCAGCGGATCCCTAGTAAAAGGGAATCTATAACAGTACGTAGCAAAGCTTCATACAACCGCGCTGTAACAGGTACACTACTACAAGCTTGTGGCGAGTGTTTGCGTGAGCACTGGCAACTCGTCGCGTACAGAGATAAACTGCTTTAAACAGGCTCGGTCAGTGCTCGCACTCAGGGTTGTGTAAACAATAATAAGTGCCAAGTTTTGTTTTTTGAAAAATAATTCGTATCAAATTAAATATAAAAAAACTGGCCAAGCGCGTGTCGGGCCACGCAAATGTAGAGGTAGGGTTCTATAAAATCTTTAATATAACTTTATAAAGAATTAAAATCAGAAGAAATAAAATTTATTTATATTTAAGAGATCTTTCAATCAGAATCGTCTCGAAATTTTCTTTGGAAAAGACAGATAGGCGGGAAGTAACTGCCAGGAACCGCGACATGTCGTCTAGTTAGTATTGATTTCAATAAGATGTTTATAACCAATATCTAAGAGAAATCTCAAAATACTAATTGTGAATAAGATTTCGATATGTTACTTATGAAACCAGACAAATGCAGACCAGTATTTTAATACACCATCATCGCAACCTGACAATATTACTGCCCCTATGTTAACAGTAGGAACAAAAAATAATATATTTGATTTACTAGAAAAAAAATGCTTGAGGCTATTTGTCGGGAAATTTGTGTAAAAAATATTGTCTCGAAAATCACATGCAATCAAAAACATAACTTGTAAAAAAGCCAAGTCTCGCAATTCAGTTCTTCTACCGTAAAAAGTTGTGAGATCCATGTAATACCAAGTCGGTTAATTTATTCAGTCCATAGATTGATGCGCCTAAAAATTAAGATTCCAACATTTTATCGAATGAAATCGTATCTAGTAATCATATTATACATATAAATGATATAAAAAGCACATAACTAGAAAGATAAATTATTGTTGAACTTATTAATAACTTTTTTGAATCGATTAATTGCTATTTTTAAATAAAAAAAAGGGTTTGCTTATGGTGTGGATTTATCATGTTCCTGTGGGCTTGTAAACACGATAACTTTTGAAAATATTAATTGTTTAACTCAATCTATTTTTAGTCTCTTCATCTATCATGTGGGAAGCCACTGAATGTAAATGGCAGTGTAATTTTGTTTTGTTTAGCTATAATTAATTTTTTTCGGCTCCAAAATGGCGAAATTTTCGTTGATTTGGTAGCCTCGTATATAAATTATTTCTGTAAATGGGGAGCTACAGCCATAGAGTAGTTTAGTTCGGCTCACAGAGTACTTTTTATATAGTTCGGCTTCAGTCGCCGTCATAGATAAGCTAATATAATCGGGAGGTCGCCGTCGTGAGTGGACATTGTTTCGGTTGTTTGCAGCGGCTTAAAAAGATCGCTGTACAAATACACAATATTCGAATAACCAAATTTCTTAAATACTTGATTATAATTAATAATAAGAGATTTTTAATTACAATATTTAAAAAAAGCACAGAATAAATATAGTATAGTAGTACATACTAAAAGTAAGTAGTATAATTTTTTTGTCATGGGTGACCTTTTCATGGTTTTCGAGGGTGTTGAAACCGATAGGGTTGTCGAAATGTAAATCCAAGATGGCGGCCGCAACAGGTATCAATTTTTTCATCATGGGTGTCATTTTCATGGTTTTCGAGGGTGCTGAAACCGATAGTGCTGTCGAAATGTAAATCCAAGGTGGCGGCTGCAATAGGTATAAATTTTTTCATCATGGGTGTCATTTTCATGGTTTTCGAGGGTGTTGAAGCCGATAGTGCTATCAAAATGTAAATCCAAGATGGCGGCTGCAATAGATATAAATTTTTTCATCATTGGTGTCATTTTCATGGTTTTCGAGGGTGTTGAAGCCGCTAGTGCTGTCGAAATGTAAATCCAAGATGGCGGCTGCAAAATATATCAATTTTTTCATCATGGGTGTCATTTTCTGGTTTTCGAGAGAGTTGAAGCCGATAGGGTTGTCGCAATGTAAATCAAAGGTGGCGGCTGCAATGGGTATCAATTTTTTCATCATGGGTGTCATTTTCATGGGTTTCGAGGGTGTTGAAGCCGATAGTGCTGTCGAAATGTAAATCCAAGGTGGCGGTTGCAATAGATATCAAGTTTTTCATCTTGGGTGTCATTTTCATGGTTTTCGAGGGTGTTGAATCCGATAGTGCTGTCGAAATGTAAATCCAAGATGGCAGCTGAAGTAGGTACCAATTTTTTCATCTTGGGTGTCATTTTCACGGGTTTCGAGAGTGTTGAAGCCGATAGTGCTGTCGAAATGTAAATTCAAGATGGCGGCTGCAATAGGTATCAATTTTTTCATCATGGGTGTCATTTTCATAGTTTTCGAGGGTGTTGAAGCCTGTGTCGAAGTTGCTGTCGAAATGTATTTAAAATACTTTAAAAATTCCGTATAATCATGTTATACGTAATGTTTTTAATGCGCTTAAGGTATGCCCAATTGGATTTACCAATATATTTAGTTTTATACTCCTATGCCAAACCTACCAAAATAGGTAAAAATTTTGACAGTTCCTTAGAAGATTTGCCTCTGTACAGTTTCTTTACTCATGTGGCGACGGAGAGCAGTCTGGAATTGAATCTCGAAATGTCTGACATAGCGAATGTCAAACTGCCTGCCAAGTATGATGGGACAAATTCTCTATACGGCAAAGAAATGCACTTCACAAGAAAAAAATTGACAACCTGAGTAATATTGTCATAGAGATAATATAGATAGAGTGGAGAAGCCATATGCTTTTCTACAAGTGGAACTGACGCGCTGTTAGAAAGAGAAAGAAGATGAGAATTGCTGTCTGTCCTTCTCTAACAACAACAGAGCGACTAACGAAAAATATTTTGTCATGTTAGGTTGCCTTGACAACATGCGTCGTTAGAGAGAGACAGATAGCAATCTTGATCTTCTCTCTCTTTCTAACGAGAAGTCACATTTGCGGCTGGCTTCCCTACTCTATCTATATTATCTCTATGAATATTGTACCTATTAAATCTATACAAATAAATAAAATTAAAGTGTCTGTTTGTAATGTCAAACTTATATCTTTTTATTAAATGCATATGAAAGTATACACGCTACTTATAGAAAACTACAATTTTTAAAATGTTTGTCTGTCTGTATGTTTGTTCCGACTAATCTCCGAAACGGCTAGACCGATTTTGACGGGACTCTCACTGGTTCTGCAGTAAGTATTTAAACCCTAAATAACAAGCGAGCAAAGTCGCGGGGAACAGCTAGTTAGGAATATTTTTAAGTTCAGATTCGAGCAATTCTCCTGCAGTCTTACAAAAAGTTTGAATCTACAATATAGGCAAAGAAAATATTGCATTGCATATTATTTAACTAAAGCTTATAATATAAACGTGGCCTTCAAAACAAGGGAATCATTATTTAAATAGTATCCACCGCTCACTCGTTTGCTTATTCAACCCATGTATATCTAGATCAATATTGTATTGTTGTTGAATGCAAAATCAGTCAGGAGCAGACGTAAGTTTAAAAAAATAGTTTAGATAGTAAAAAGAGACAGGTATAGAAATAGTTACGAAGATAATTAGTACTTATTTTAAGTGAGCGATAGGCAACGATTATAAGTAAAACCGTAAAGCAGTACATGAGCTAATAGTCCACCTGTCCACATGGTAAGTGGCTACATCAGCACAGATACATCTACAATCATTATTAAATAATTGTTTGGTGAGTTGTCACCCCTGAGAATTAAGATGGGATACCTCAGTCAGTAATTATCTTGGTTCTCCATAGGTTTCAAACCGGAACACACCGATTAATTCACTGTTGCGTGGTGAAACAAATTGGTAAAAGCATTTAAAAATAATTAAGGGAGCAAAGGAGTACACAGCTCACCTGTTGTTTCGTTTAAGTTTTTTTTAATGTCCTTAATTTGCACCTACCAACATCTTTATTTCTTTCATCTCCCTTAGGGTTGACTGTTAAAGAATGCCATAAGGCATTAAGCCCGCCCTTTGTAACCACTAGGTGAAGGCGTGTTGCAATGAAGGATAAATAAATAAACAAGTGGATATTATAGCCCAAAGTCACCTACATACAAGTATCCGCAGTAAATAATCAAAATGCAGAGGCGTTATTACTCTTAGCACTACGTAGGGATGCGTTTATAGCAGGTACAAGGGTCTTCAGTTTGCGTCACTACCATACAAAAACACAGTAGCATCATGGTGTATTTCACGCTGGTGCTCTGTTTCCTTTCCCACTCGTTAGGTAATAGAATTCGTCATCTTATTTAGTACCACTGTTAAGTAAATTGAATAAAGACTCTAGTCTCTCTGTCGCATTGAATAAAAATTTCATAATCAAAGTTTAATTTAATAATCTAATTATAGTACAATTAAATTATTACACTAACAACTTCATGCCCAATTTATAGGTGAAATTGTTGGGTGTAAAACCCAACAATTTCACCTATAAATTGAAATTTTTTCATAAAATTTGTTCAGGACCACTCTTGAAGATTTTATAATGGAAGAATAATTAAAATTAAAAGATAGGATAGGAAGGTAGACAAAAATAAACATAAGCATAGGATACAGAATCCTCTTGATGGATAATATTAATTGCCCCAGCCTGGAGGAGGCGAACTATGGATTGTGTGATGCGATGAGAATATCTTATTTCGCGATGCTGCTAATATGCTTAAATTCCGGCTACAGGAATGGCATGAAGGAAGACATGTGCACTCATCTGAACTTCCGCTGTGCTGCCTCGTGTCACCTTGAGCTGTGTTGCACGTTTGATGAAGGCTGTCTTCCCAAATAACCATTCCAATCTACGTTTTCGATCCACGAGACCGTATTTCAAATGGAGCTCCTGGTGTAGAATCCTGATTAATAATTGTGTCTGCACATGTACTCAGAGTTAGAAAGCGCCGAACAACCGGAGATGACATGCCTAAGTGCTTCCGCGGAAAGTACAGCCTCATTACCGGCGATCTGGGATTATGCACTCTAAGGGACGTCATAGTTCTGTGGACTTTTCTATTCAGGCCGTAAAGTTTAGTTTTAGTCTACCTAAGGACAGGCATGACCCAACCGTTATATCGTGTGTCTTATTTACGCCCGATAAAAGGCTGTTATGCACTTTGGACAAGGATGCATAAAATATATCGCAAACTGACTGTTTCATACCCGCCTCATCGATACCTATGTTCTGTGACAATACCCACGTATCGGTATGTTTCAGCATCGGAAAGGGTCTTTATGTTGATGTACAGATAAATTTATGCTCTTGGAATAAGCAACCCTATCTCTTTTAATATGGAGGACCGCACATTTATCCGTCCCCAGCTCCAGTTTTATAGAATTGCTAAAATCAAAAGTGAGGTTTAGCAATTCCATAAGAGACTAGAGGAGAATAACTTGAGATCATCCATATTGAAAACGTGGGTTACTTTTGTCCTTCTTTTCCCAAGCCCCTGTCGAAGCCCTTCTATAAGGTACTGAGAGGGTTTAGAGAAGTAAGAACCAGATTGGACTCAAACAATCGCCCTGAAAAATACCCCTTCTTCTTATTCGATTTTTCGCATCCGTCATCCACTTGCCTAATTGATAATTATAATAAAAAAAGCATCTATCAAGGTGATTCTTTGAGCCCTTTGTGGTTTTGTCTTGTTCTTAACCCTCTGTCTCATATTCTAAACATTCAGGGCACAGGATATCACCTTAAACATGGTAACACCGATACTTCAATAACTCACTTAATATACATGGACGACATTAAACTATATACAAAAACCTACAAAGAAATGGACAAACTTATAAATGTTACTGCTGAGTTTAGCCAAGATATCAATATGAAATTTGGATTAGACAAATGTAGGACCCTCCATATAATAAAGGGTAAGATACGTACAGGAGATTACGCAATAGACGACAATGAAAATCAGATAATAACAGCCATGGAACCGAATGACGTTTATAAGTATCTGGGATTTCACCAGCTCAAAGGCTTAGGTCACGGAACAATAAAAGAAAACCTCATTAATGAATATAAAAGAAGATTAATTAACATCTGCAAAACTAAACTGTCTGGAAAACATCTAATAAAAGCTGTGAATACTTACGCCATACCAGTACTTACCTACTCATTCGGTATAGTAAAATGGAGCAAAACCAATATTTATTCTATAGAGAAAGCCACACGATCAATATTAACAAAACACAACTACCACCACCCGAAATCGGCTATAGAAAGGTTAACAATAAAGAGATATAACGGAGGTAGAGGACTCATAAATATACAAACCTGTGGCAAAAACATGTACACGGATTGAAAAATTTCTTTTATCAAAAATCTGACATACACAAAGCAATTAAATGTAATGACCTCAATTACACACCACTTAACATCAAATTACATCAAACTACTTCGCAAAGACCCCATAATTTAGTTACAGACCCAGAAAAAATTTTAAAAGAAGCATGGAAACAAAAAGTACTGCACGGCCGACACTATCATGATCTGGAACAACTCTTGATTGATAAATCAGCGTCAAATCAATGGTTAAAAATGGGTTCTTTATTCCCTGAAACCGAAGGTTTTATTGTCGTAATTCAAGACCAAGTTATAAACAATCGAAATTACAGGAAATATATCATTAAAGACCCCACTGTATTAGATGATAAGTGTCGAAATTGCAACATACATTCTGAAACAATTCAGCATATAACTGGAGCATGCCCACATCTCGCCCAAACCGATTACACTCATAGACATAACCAGGTAGCTAATATCATACATCAAACTCTTGCTATACAACATAACCTCATACAGGACACTATTACACCTTAATATAAATACATCCCAAATACAGTTCTAGAAAATACAACACATAAGTTGTACTACGACCGCGCCAAATCTGATTCCTAACTGACAAAACAATACATTATAATAGACCAGACATTACACTACAAGATAAACTTAATAAAATCACCTACCTCATTGATATAGCTATACCTAACACACATAATATTACAAAGACAATTACAGAAAAAATCCACAAATATGCAGTACTCCAAGAAGAAGTTAGCAGAATTTGGAAACAAGAAAAAGTATACATAGTACCAATTGTGTTATCAACTACAGGAGTAATCCCAAAACATCTTCACCACAGCCTGAAACTATTAAATATAAAAGAGAATAAATACATACAATTACAGAAAGCCGCCATATTAAATAAGTGCCGTATCGTGAGAAAATTTTTACAAATAGATGAAAACGAAGTTACGCCCAATATCCCGGAACACACTACATAATAAAATGCCCATATGATTTTTACTTGGTGAACACCCGTAATTAGCAATAATAACGGCCACAAGGCTTAAAAAAATAAAGATATCAAAATAAAAATAAAAAATAATAATAAAATGGCGTAGGGAAGTGCCGACCCCACCGCCCGCTGACGTAACTGTTAAGTGACAAAACTGCTACGTCAGCGCAGTCAGTCAGCGCCTTGCCAAGAGGTGTGTGCGCCGTGCCTCGGCAGAATCTAGGGTGCAAAGGTCCGTCTGTGCTTATGGCTCACCATGAAACGGTGCGAGGCCTGGGCGTCTCCCGTTAATTGACGCCCATACAATGCATGATGGACAATAAAAGAGTTTTTATTGTCCATCATGCATTGGCGATCCAGCGAATTTTCCGGACCGATACGACTTAGGAACCTTCAAGAAAAGAACTTACACCTTTCTAAAAGGTCGGCAACGCATCTGCAATTCCCCTGGTGTTGCGGTTGTTCATGGGCGGCGGTAGTCACTTACCATCAGGTGAGCCGCATGCTCGTTTGCCCCCTATTCTATAAAAAAAAAAAAGAGTGCGCAAAGGGCCGCTGCCTGGAGGTCGCCAGGGCGCGTCTGGAGCTGGTGCTGGACGCGACAGCATGCGGGTAGCCAGCCAAGCGCGGAGTCTGCAAAACCACCTAGTAGCCGCCCGCATCCATCATCCCCACCAGAGGGCTTGGTGTCGGCTGGGTCTTCTCGGATTCAGCAAGCGGCACCCACCGCTGGTGGAACACGTTGCATCCGTTGGACAAAAATGATGAACGCAAACGCATTGCGAGCGTATTTTGGGGCAAACGGGGAAGAAACTGGAATGTTGGCGTATCGGGCTCGGATGCATCGCTTTTTCGCGGAGCTGGAGCCATCTGTTCATGTATCAGAGCAAAAATTGGCAGACCGAGTTCGGTACATGCTGCGCTCCAACATATTTGGTGACGCCGAACTCGAACGACTGACGTGAGGCTGTTCCCTCATCGAATGAAAATGCTACAGCTGGTAATGCGACGCCACAAATTGCAGAACAATCTGCACACGTCGATGCCGCAGCGGCTTTCCAGTTGCAGTTGATTCAGACGATGATGGAATGGTCACCCAAGAACTAGAGCAAATGAGGAATAAATTGGAGGAGGCGATTGTGGAAATGCGCAGTACGCTTCTCGAAAATCGATCGCGACTCCCGCGCATACACCTAAGCAACTCAACTCGGCTCTCAACCTAATGCTGGTGACCTATTTGGAAGCCAGCCGGGACCTTTGCGAGAAGGATTCAATTCCTTTTGGCGCCGCACTGGCAGTTTGCCGTATTATTGGCGCCAAAGTTCCCACGGCTGGACGCGCTACTATATAAAGTAGTGTCATCCCAGTCTGGAGAGGAAGGATTGAGAACCGTATCGCAAAAGCAAGGCTCCTCATCGGCAGATTGATAAGCTTTAGGTCGGGCAATAATAGGCCGAGAATTGTGCGCACCGTCAGGATGGCGTTTGCTGAGACAAATGTCAGTTTGTCCCAGCCGGATATAACGCAAAAACTATAGACGCATAGACGACTTGAAGCAGAGAGTCGCTGCTTGGGGGAAGCGGATTCGGCGATATACCGAGAGGTCGACACGGTTCAACCAGAATCGTCTCTTCCAGAGTGATCAGAAGAGGCTCTATGAATCATTGGAGCGACCAATGGTACGTGGAACGGGCCCAGCACCGAAATAGGCCGACACTATCGCATTCTGAATGATAATGATATGATATGAATTGCTAAACATCATTTAAATAAAACTAATTTTACGGATTTTATCGCGTATATTAAGTTATTTTACATTCCCGACGTTTCAAGCACTTTACAGCACCCATGGTCACGCGGGGCACTGAGGTGTATGACGTCCCAATGTCATAGTTAACCACGGCTACCTCCAGATTAAAAATTATTAATTTTTGTTCCGATCTACGCAGTATGAACTTACAGTATCATGAAGTCTTGCAGTTGTATGTTTGGGTTGGGATATAATTTTATTAATTATGGGATCCCAAGCAGATGGTAGCACCCAGCCATCTTCTCTATTGAAATTAGGATGTTTCTTGATTTCAATAGCCTCGCGAATCATCCTTGGAAGGAATCGGTGTTCTTTAGCGAGGATTTGAGGTCTATCAAATATAATGTAGTGACGGGGGCGATTCTGTACGTGTTCACAGACTGCAGACTTCCCGGAGCGTCTATTCTTCACATCAGCTATGTGTTCTTTAACACGGGTTTTTATAGATCTTTTAGTTTGTCGTATATAAGAGAGACCACGTTCACAATCAAGCTTGTACACTCCTGCATCTTGCAGAGGAATATTACACTTGACTGATGGTAAACACTGACTAATCTTTTTCGGCGGCTTGAAATATGTTTTAATGGAAGCACGCTTCAAGATGTAGCTAATCTTGTCAGTAACACCTCTGACATATGGGAGTACAGCAGGCACTCGTTCGACTGTGGCCGGCTTCACTTGTTCACTGTGACGTAGGCGCGGGACCCGAAGCTTATTGTCGTGCAAAACTTGCTTGACGTGTTGGAGTACGGCGGACAGGTGTTTACTGTCACAGATCCCTCGTGCTCTCTGAAACAAAGATTTACCCACGGTAGTTAACTGTGAAGGATGGTGGTGAGAATCACCGTTTAAATATCTATCTGTATGGTTCTTTTTCCTATACACAGTGTGGCTCAAGGTGTTATCAGGATTCCGAATTACTAACACATCTAGAAAAGCTAAAGAAATGTTTGCCTCTAACTCCATTGTGAACTAAATTTTAGAATTTAAGGAGTTAAGATGGACTAGAAATGCAGTTACTTTATCTAAAGGGAGAATTGTGAAAGTGTCGTCTACGTAAGCGGTACGCTTGTAGAATCTTGGGTTTAGGGGAGAAGTACGCAGGGCTTTCTCCTCAAAGTCCTCCATGAATATATCGGCAACAATGGGAGATACAGGTGAGCCCATCGCCACTCCATCTACTTGCTTGTAGAACTCCTCCTTTCACAATAGGTAGCCAGATGTAAGGCAGTGTCTAAGTAATACTGCATATTCTACGGGCATGTTGTTTTGCTCTAGCCTTCTAGTAACAATCGAGATGCAGTCTTCAACAGGTAAGCAACCACAGAGAACACATAGCTGATGTGAAGAATAGATGCTCCGGGAAGTCTGCAGTCTGTGAACACGTACAGGATCGCCCCCGTCACTACATTAGATTTGATAGACCACAAAACCTCGCTAAAGAACACCGATTCCTTCCAAGGATGATTCGCGAGGCTATTGAAATCAAGAAACATCCTAATTTCAATAGAGAAGATGGCTGGGTGCTACCATCTGCTTGGGATCCCATAATTAATAAAATTAAATCCCAACCCAAACATACAACTGCAAGACTTCATGATACTGTAAGTTCATACTGAGTAGATCGGAACAAAATTAATAATTTTTAATCTGGAGGTAGCCGTGGTTAACTATGACATTGGGACGTCATACACCTCACGGGGGGGTGACCATGGGTGCTGTAAAGTGCTTGAAACGTCGGAAATGTAAAATAAGTTAATATACGCGATAAAATCCGTAAAATTAGTTTTATTTAAATGTGTAGTGTTCGCGTAAATATCAGAAATCATTATGCTAAACATCACTTGTGATTTTAGCAATTCTATTGGAATGGAGCTGGGGACGGATAAGCGTGCGATCTTCCATGTCGAAAGGGGAAGGGTTGCTAACTCTGAGGGCATGGACTTATCTATGCCCATCAGCATAAGGACTCTTTCCGAGGCTGAAACATACCGATACCTAGGTATGTCACAGAACATCGGTGTCGATGAGGAGGGTATGAAGCAGTCAGTTTGCGATGTGTTTTATGCACTCTTGACAAAAATGCTTAACAGTCTTTTTTTCATTCATTCATTACAGCCCTTCACAAGTCCACTGCTGAACATAGGCCTGCCCCAAAGAATGCCACAAAGCACGGTCCTGAGCCACTTGCATCCATCGACTTCCTACATGTCTTACCAGGTCGTCACTCCATCTCGTGGGGGATCGCCCCACACTTCGCCTACCGTTTCGAGGCTGCCACTCAAGAACCTTTTTTCCCCATCGATTGTCGGTTCTTCGAGCTATATGGCCGGCCTACTGCCACTTCAGCTTACTAATCCGTTGGGCTATGTCGGTTACTCTGGTTATACTGCGGATAACCTCATTCCTAAGTTTATCACGCAGAGAAACTCCGAGCATAGACCTCTCCATAGCTCGCTGAGCGACCTTGAGCTTCCTCATACGGCCAGCAGTGAAGGACCACGTCTCAGTTCCGTAAGTCATCACTGGCAACACGCACTGGTTGTACAATTTCGTTTTAAGGTTTTGAGGTATGTCTGACGAGAAGATGTGTCGTAGCTTCCCGAACGCTGCCCAGCCGAGTTGAATCCGTCGATTAACCTCTCGGTCGAAGTTGGACTTACCTAGTCGGACTATTTGTCCCAGGTAAACATACTCGTCAACAACTTCGAACTTAGTGCTCCCAATAACTACCGGCATAGGTGTGACATGGACATTAAACATAATCTTTGTTTTGTCCATGTTCATCTTAAGACCTATCCGTTGGGAGACACTATTGAGGTCATTGAGCATAGTGCTTAGGTCCTCCAGCGATTCTGCCATAAGGACTAAATCGTCGGCAAATCGAAGGTGAGTGATGTACTCGCCATTGATGTTAATACCGTATCCTTTCCAGTCCAGAAGCTTGAAAACGTCTTCCAATGCAGCGGTGAAGAGTTTCGGGGATTTAACATCACCCTGTCTTACACCTCTCTGCAATTGGATAGGTTTCGTTCTCTGGTTCTGTACTCGGATAGCCATCGTAGCTCTACTGTACAAACACTTCAGCACTTCGATATACCGACAGTCAACTTGGCACCGCTGAAGGGACTGCAGCACCGCCCAAATTTCGACGGAATCAAAGGCTTTCTCATAGTCCACATATGCCAGACATAGTGGCAAATTGTACTCCTCGGACTTCTGTACAATTTGCCGTAGGGTATGTTTGTGATCTATGGTGCTAAAGCCCTTTCGGAAACCGGCTTGTTCGGGAGGCTGGAAGTCATCAAGTCTGCGCGCGAGACGATTCGTAATGACTCTCGAAAACAGCACGTAGACGCGGCTCAGAAGAGAAATCGGTCTGTAGTTCTTCAAGAGAGCGTTGTCGCCTTTCTTGAAGAACAAGACCACCGCACTTCTACTCCACGCCTCCGGTGTAATGCTACCATGCAGGACGGAATTAAAGAGCTTCTGAAGGACTTCAAGTACCGGTCTTCCACCCGCTTTCAGAAGCTCCGCTGTCATTCCATCCTCGCCTGGGGCCTTGCCGTTTTTAAGGTGCTGGAGAGCCATTCTAATCTCGCTCAGACTGTCGTCTTGGACATCTTCGGAATAGTGTCTTCATCTCCCGTCTAACAGCCATGAGATTAAGAGTGTGATCGGAGAGTTTTTGTGTTCTTCTGCGGCGGGTCTTGCAGAACTTAGCTCCGACCGCATGGACAGTTTCCACGAGCTTGTCATTCAAATCGTCCACTTCATTGCAGTCTTCTAGGCACTGAAAACGGTTTTGTAACTCGAGCTGAAAGGTTTCGGGACTTTGGATTAGAGCACGAGGGGGACGGAGCGTTGACTTCATTAGACGAGACCTCTCCAACTTAACGTTTAGGTTCAGTGTGCCTCTAACCATTCGGTGATCGCTGCCGGTTTTCACCCTCGCGATCACTGAGACATCACTGAACAGTTGTCGTTTGGTCGTCATAATGAAGTCAATCTCATTTTTTGTCGAACCGTCGGGGCTCGACCAGGTCCACTTCCTGTGGGGCCGCTTCTGGAAGAAAGAGTTCATCATAAAGAGTCCCTCTTTCTCCATGAAGTCGGCCAGCTGCTGGCCCCTTGGGTTCCGTTGCCCTATTCCAAATTTCCCCACTTTCAGCTCACCGTTCTCTCTTGTGCCTAGTTTTGCATTGAAGTCTCCCATTAACACCGTATATTGGGTTTTGGAGGAATGCATGGCTCTAGAGATATCCTCATACATTTCCTCCACCTCCTCATCGGGGTGTGCCGAGGTTGGTGCGTAAACCTGTATGACCTTCAGCGAATACCGTTTGGTGATTCTGAGTATAAGGTACGCAACCCTCCTCGACACACTCTCAATCTTTACAACGTTGTTAACGAGAGACTTGTGGACGATAAATCCGACACCTCCTTGGGACAGATGGTCGCCCTCCCGGTAATAGAGCAAGTTGCCGGATTCGAGGATTACCGTGTCCTCCCCCTCTCTTCGGACTTCGGATAATCCTATAATATGCCAGCGTAACTTGTCTATCTCTTCTTCCAGCTCCACAATCTTCTCGTCAGTCCTCAGGGTCCGTGCGTTGTATGTTGCCAGGTCAAGTCGTTGTAGGTGGCAACCGAACCTCCACCGGAGATTCTTAGCACCCCCTGCCCCGCCGTTACCATGGTCGCCACCGTAGCCAGGAATAGCGGGGCCGCCGGGGACTGGGGGCCGTCTCTTTGTAACTTTCATTATGGGGGGTATATTGCCATAGTTGCCACGCTTGGCAAGCGGGTTGGAAACCGCAGTTTTTTATTGTATTTTGCCGTTACCAGGAAGATGCTGCTGCCCATCTCCTGCCTGTGTCCCTTTGTCGCCTTTTACGACACCCACGGAAAGATATGGGGTAGTGGATATTCTTAACCGCCACTACACGGCAATATAATAATATATATATATATATATATATATATATATATATATATATATATATAGTAAGAGATAAGATCTGTTACTATAAGGGTTCATATTACTGCATGAAATGTCCAATTTTGTTCGCTTTAATCTTGGCTAATAAAGCAAATGAAGAAACGTTCCAGTTAGTGTGTAATCTGGGTAATCATCTTGGTGTATTAATCCAAATTCATATAAGTTTTTGTAATTAGTTATAATTTGAGACGTAAAATATTATATACTTACAAAATTTCATCCAAATCCTTAGTGTTGTTCCAGACAAACCAATTCAATATACATAAATATACATAATATATATAAAGTACATATTATGATTATACGATTCTTTTTAGAATGACTTTACAGAATATTTAATCAGTGAATATTCAAACATAAAGAAACAATACGCTACTGGTTGATAAGTCGGACACCGATATAGAAATTAGTAAATGTACATGGTCGGCGGTGGTTGCCTTACTGTATTTTAATGCGGAACAAAGGAATGTTTTTAATGAATGCTATGGTAGCTCGGATACAGGTAAAGTTAAACGTGTTGTACAACTTTATGATGAGATTAATTTACTACAATCGTATAAACAAGAAAAAAATACTCGCTACGTCAATTTTACGCAAAAAGTTCGCAATCTGCCTGCGAACACTACCCCATCTCCCGAATTCTTTAAAAATATTTTAAAATACACCCAAAGCTATTCTAGCAATAAATCCAGATACTATTATCTTTAATATTTACTTTTGAAAATGAAACAAACACGTTTTAATTATAATAATATCATCATCATCATCATTATTACAGCCTTTAATAAGTCCACTGCAGAACATAGGCCTCCCCCAAGGAATGCCACAAGGCACGGTCCTGAGTCACTTGCATCCATCGATTTCCTGCATGTCTTACCAGGTCGTCACTCCATCTCGTGGGGCGTCGCCCTACACTTCGCCTACCGGTACGGGGCTGCCACTCAAGAACCTTTCTTCCGCATCGGTTGTCGGTTCTTCGAGCTATATGGCCGGCCCACTGCCACTTCAGCTTACTAATACATTGGGCTATGTCAATTACTCTGGTTCTACTGCGGATAACCTCATTTCTAAGTTTATCACTCAGAGAAACCCCGAGCATAGCCCTCTCCATAGCTCGCTGAGCCACCTTGAGCTTCTTCATACGGCCAGCAGTGAAGGACCACGTCTCAGATATGTAAGTCGTCACTGGCAACACGCACTGGTTGTACAATTTCGTTTTAAGGTTTTGAGGTATGTCTGACGAGAAGATGTGTCGTAGTTTCCCGAACACTGCCCAGCCGAGTTGAATCCGTCGATAGACCTCTCGGTCGAAGTTAGACTTACCTAGTCGGACTATTTGTCCCAGGTAAACATACTCGTAATTAATTTCGAACTTAGTGCTCCTAACAACTACCGGCATAGGTGTGACATGGACATTAAACATAATCTTTGTTTTGTCCATGTTCATCCTAAGACCTATTCGTTGGAAGACACTATTGAGGTCATTGAGCATGGTGCTTAGGTCCTCCAGCGATTCCGCCATAAGGACTATGTCGTCGGCAAATCGAAGGTAAGTGAATTACTCGCCATTGATGTTGATACCGTATCCTTTCCAGTCCAGAAGCTTGAAAACGTCTTCCTATGCAGTGGTGACGAGTTTCGGGGATATAACATCACCCTGTCTTATACCTCTCTGCAATTGGATAGGTTTCGTATTCTGGTTTTGTAGTCGGATAGTCATCGTAGCTCTACTGTATAAGCACTTCAGCACTTTGATATACCGACAATCAACTTGGCACCGCTGAAGAGACTGCAGCACCGCCCAAATTTCGACGGAATGAAAGGCTTTCTCATAGTCCACATACGACAGACATAGTGGCAAATTGTACTCCTCGGACTTCTGTACAATTTACCGAAGGGTATGTATGTGGTCCATGGTGCTAAAGCTCTTTAGGAAACCGGCTTGTTCAGGAGGCTGGAAGTCATCAAGTCTGCGCGCGAGACGATTCGTAATGACTCTCGAAAACAGCACGTAGACGAGGCTCAGAAGGAAAATCGGTCTGTAGTTCTTCAAGAGAGCGTTGTCGCCTTTCTTGAAGAACAAGGCCATCGCACTTCTGCTCCACGCCTCCGGTGTAATGCCACCATGGAGGACGGAATTAAAGAGCCTATGAAGAACTTCCAGTACCGGTTTTCCACTCGCTTTCAGAAGCTCCGCTGTAATTTCATCCTCGCCTGGGGCCTTGCCGTTTCTAAGGTACTGGAGAGCCATTCTAATCTGGCTCAGACTGACGTCCGGGATATTTTCAGAATAGTGTCGGATAAGACTCGCTCTTGGATCGTTACTCACACTTGCGTGTGGCCCCAACGATGACGTGTACAGCTGCCCATAGAACCTCTCAATCTCACTTAAAATCTCAGGTGCCCGGAAACGATGCTCTCACACTTGGTCTTCAGCTTTGACAGTTGGCTCTTTCCGGCAGACAGATCTCTGGCAAAGACTTTGGAGCCTTGGTTCCGCTTGATCGCTTCTTCAATACAAGCTGTATTGAAGTTGTGCAAGTCCCGCCGCATGTATTTAGATATCTGTCTTTTCAGTTGCCTGTATACTGTTGAACCTGTGGAATAATGTAGCTACATCTCCTGTCTAACAGCCATGAGATTGAGAGTGTAATCGGAGACTTTTTGTGTTCTTCTGCGGCGGGTCTTGCAGAATTTAGCTCCGACCGCATGGACAGTTTTCACGAGCTTGTCATTCATATAGTCCACTGTATTGCAGTCTTCTAGGCACTGAAAACGGTTTTGTAACTCGAGCTGAAAGGTTTCGGGACTTTGGAACAGAGCACGAGGGAGATTGAGCGTTGACTCCATTAGACGAGAGACCTTTCCAACTTAACGTTGAGCTTCAGTGTGCCTCTAACCATTCGGTGATCGCTACCAGTTTTCACCCTCGCGATCACGGAGATATCACTGAACAGTTGTCGTCTGGTCGTCATAATGAAGTCAATCTAATTTTTTGTAGAATCGTTGGGGCTCGACCAGGTCTACTTCCTGTGAGGCCGCTTCTGGAAGAAAGAGTTCATCATAAATAGTTCCTCTTTCTCCATGAAGTCGGCCAGATGCTGGCCCCTCGTGTTCCGTTGCCCTATTCCAAATTTCCCTACTTTCAGCTCACCGTTCTCTCTGGTGCCTAGTTTTGTATTGAAGTCTCCCATTAACATCGCATATTGGGTTTTTGAGGAATGCAGATATCCTCATACATTTCCTCCACCTCCACGTCGGGGTGTGCCGAGGTTTGTGCGTAAACCTGTATGACCTTCAGCGAATACCGTTTGGTGATTCTGAGTATAAGGTACGCAACCCCTTGTCGACACACTCTCAATCTTTACATCGTTGTTAACGAGAGACTTGGGACAGATGGTCGCCCTCCCGGTGATAGAGCAAGTTGCCGGATTCGAGGATTACCGTGTCCTCCCCCTCTCTTCGGACTTCGGATAATCCTATAATATGCTAGCGTAACTTGTCTATTTCTTCTTCCAGCTCCACGATCTTCTCGTCAGTCCTCAGGGTGCGTGCGTTGTATGTTGCCAGGTCGAGTCGTCTTAGGTGGCAACCGAACCTCCACCGGAGATTCTTAGCACCCCCTGCTCCGCCGTTACCATGGTCGCCACCGTAGCCAGGAATAGCCGAGCCGCCGGGGACTGGGGGCCGTTTGTTTGTTACTCTCATCATAGGGGGGTATTTGCTATAGTTGCCACGCTTAGCGAGCGGGTTGGTAACCGCAGTTTTTTTATTGTAAGTTTGTTGTTATTAGGAAGATGCTGCTGCCCATCTCCTCCCTTTTTCCCTTTGTTGCCTTTTACGACACCCACGGGAAGATATGGGGTAGTGAATATTCTTAACCACCACTACACGGCGTATAATAATATATATTTGTGTAAAGCAATGACAGATTGGATAAAATCTTCAAAAATTAAGATGCATACGCATCAGATTTTAGCTGGCAGTGTGTTTATGTAATAACCATAGTAATGACCGAACTAAACAGTTAATTGTACAGCTAGTTATTTGAGCCTAAAAGTCAAACGTTATAAAAATCATTATTTAGGAAGCCACACAGACTTTATCTTCGTAAAATTTTAAAATGGTCCATCTATTACTTTCATCTGACTTTATACAAATTTTAATAATATATTTGTCTTAAGGCCTTTTTCATAATCGTTGATTATCGCTTATTTAAATTGTAATCTCTATATCTGTATAGCATCCATTTCTATCGTCATTTATTGAAAAGAGGGAAAGAGCAGATAAATAAACTTTTTAATTCAATATAGATTATAAATAATACTTCTTGAAAGACACTCTATCGTTTAATTTACCACTGGTTCGGAAAAAAACCTTTGTCCTGGAAAGAACCTCAAAAACCTCCCAGGAAAGAACCCAGCGAGACGAAATTACAAGAAACTTTAAGCAATACTTAAACTTTCGTCGAATTTATGAGTAATTAACTAACGTCAAAACTATTCAATACAAATATATAGTACATGTCAATCAATGTTTGCAATTGAATATATTTGACGAGCACAGATTATTTTGGCATATAATATTATGTTGCTGGTTTTGTATTTATTGAGATAATAAAACATAAATTAATTTAAAAAAAATAAAGTGCATTTTAATTAATAAATGCTAACCATTCATAACATCGTCAGTTGAGTTTTTGCAGTTCAAGTAAATCAATATACCTATCAAGATAGCAAATGAATATAATTTAATTTAATTGAATTACAAGTATTCTAAAAGTGACTAATGATATAAAAGTGATGATGATGATGATGTGATGATGTTATGATTGCCTCATTAGTCTAGTAGCCGTAAGCGATGATCATGTGGTCCCGGATTCAAATAGGTAATGGATCAGAGCAAAATCAGTAATAAGGTTTTTCTGAGAAGGAATTCCCATTAGCAGCCCGGAGTCAGGAAATTGTTGGTGTTTCACCACCATGGCTTCGTTAATACGTTAAACCATAGATATTTCATTTCATAGATTGCCGTTTCATAGATAGTGAGGGTATTTAGAGTGTCAATAAAAACTGTTGTTCTACATATGTCTTTCATTATACTTTATTAAACTTATTCAACCTAAGTAGCAGGAATTTTGTCAGCTTTAATGACGATATTATGGATGTCCTATGGCATCCAATCCAATGTAATTTTGAACATTTTGATGACGTCATTGTTCTGATGAAGAAACGTTTGCAGTTCTTGAACAATGCTTCGCTCACTGTTGGATTATGAGCATAACGCCTATCAACTTACGCATCTTTTTTCTCTGCGGCAACCCCGGTAACAAGTAGTTAAATAATTTGCTGCCAAATAATTTTGTAAAGATAAATATTGTAATTAATAATTTCCACCTGAAATTTAAGTTTTAGTTGTTAATTACGAACAAATTGTATTGTGTAATTAATTAAAGTGGTAAATATCTAAATACGAGTAAATACATTTTTAGTATCTCAACTTAAAGTGACAGCAAGTAACGAACTTCTTTTGAAAGTTACTGTAATTCTCGTTATCCATTTTAATATTTACAATACATCTCTTAGTATTTTTGTTGTTTTCAGATTTCATTTTGATAATAAAATTGATTCAATTTGTCTTTTTGATAATTTATTGTAATTAGGGTCTTATATATTTGCTTATTCTGCTGTTTTGATTTTACATCTTTGCTTCCTTTACCATTTATTATTTTAATTATAATAAAATGAAAACTCGTAACGCCAAGACACGACAGATGGAGAACCAACTTCATCTTGCGCTCCAAGAACTCAAGGAATCCAGGGAGCAGAGTGAGCTGTTACGTAAAGAAAGGGATGAAAGAAAGAAAGAAAGAAAAATTATTTATTATATCAAACACCAACACACATGTTACAAAAGATATTATGCACTAAAACTTATAACTACAGATCAAAACAAAATTAAAACATAAATAAAATCATTACCATCAAAATTTTACTATGTGTGTGGGTTTGGTATAAAAGGGCTACACTCAGCATTATTTCGTGGTATTATCCACGAAGCTGGTTTTCAGTGCGCCCTTTAGTAAGTAACGTACGGTTGAATATGCAACAACCAGTACCACTAATACGACGCTACACTTGTTGCACCTACCACACATAAACACATAGTGAATAAAAAAGAAAAATGAAAAAGTGAAAAAGTGAGATGCAAATATTGCTGATTTTATAATAACTAACATCGCAAATTATTTATTACCTACAATATAATAATTATAAAATCTACTACTATTATTACTTCTATTACATACTACAAAAAATTTACTAGAACCTACATGTGACGTTTGTTAATTATGAGTATATTATGTCTGTTTGGTGGCAGCTGTAAATAATATTTATATACGTTTTTGTATATTGAGAATATGAATTTTGTATTTTTTTTCTAAAAACTAATAATGATGTCAAACTACGCAGTGGGGGTGGTAAATCGTTCCAGCATTTTGAGGCTGCGTATCTAAAGCTACCCCGAAATAACTGAATACGACAGCTTGGAACTTTTAAAGACCACTTAGACCGCCTTGTTTGATATTTTTGCGTCTCACAGGAGTTGTCAAGTTTATTTGCGAGATAGGGTGGAGTACGATATTTTAATAAATTAAATAATAAACAAGCCATATGCAGATTGCGTCTACCTTTCATTTTTATCATATTAGCTTTATTAAGAAAAGGTGTGACATGAGTACGGGGTGGTATACTGAAGATAAACCGAGCACATGCGTTTTGAACCCTCTGAATAGTGTTTTCTGTTCGAGCGAGTAAACGAGGACCATAAACAACATCCATATAGTCAAATTTTGACAGCACCAGAGAATTAGCCAGCTGAATCCTAATACTGACATGGATGACAATGAAAAGGAAATATTAAGTAAAATTTCGAAAAATACAAAGTTGAAAAGTGATATAGTAAAGTAACATAGAGAATATAGAGATATTTTAAAGGAAAGGGATCAGCTCCAGGGGACAGTCAATGAGTTTTTCCGATGTAGTAAAGAATATGAGGAAGCCCTCAGATTGATTGCTGCATTGAAATTACAGTTAACTGAAGTTAAGGAGCTACATCTTGCTGACAATGAAACTATGGTCAGTTTTGATGTTCAGTCACTATTTACATGCTTACCTATTGAAGACTGCATCTCAATTGTAACCAGGAAGCTTGAAGAATACAACATGCCTACAGAATATGCAGTATTACACAAACACTGCCTTACATCTGGCTATCTATTGTGGAAGGAGGAGTTTTACAAGCAAGTAGATGGAGTGGCGATGGGCTCACCTGTATCTCCCATAGTCGCCGACATATTCATGGAGGACTTTGAGGAGAAAGCCCTTCTTACTGCTCCTGTAAATCCAAGATTCTACAAGCGGTATGTAGACGACACTTTCACAATTTTACCATCTGACAAAGTAACTGCATTTTTAGACCACCTTAATTCCATAAACTCTAAAATACAATTCACAATGGAGTTAGAGGCAAACAATTCTTTAGCTTTCCTAGATGTTTTAGTCATCCGAAATCCTGATAACACTATTGGTCATACTGTGTATAGAAAAAAGACCCATACTAACCGATATTTAAATGGTGAATCGCACCATCATCCATCACAGTTAGCTACCGTGGGAAAATCTTTGTTTCAGAGAGCACGAGGGATCTGTGACAGAAAACATCTGGCCGCCGAGCTTCAGTACGTTGAGCAAGTATTGCAAGACAACAAGCTTCGGGTCCCGCGCCTACGTCACAGTGACCCAGTGAAGCCGACCACAGTCGAGCGTGTGCCTGCTGTACTACCCTATGTCAGAGGAGTCACAGACAAGGTTGGCTACATCTTGAAGCGAGCTTCTATTAAAACATACTTCAAGCCGCCGAAGAAGATTAGCCAAATTTTTACCATCCGTCAAGTGTAATATCCCTTTAAAAGATGCAGGAGTGTACAAGCTTGATTGCGAATGTGGTCTCTCTTACATAGGACAAACAAAAAGATCCATTAAAACCCGCGTGAAAGAACATATAGCTGACGTGAAGCACCGACGCTCTGGGAAGTCTGCAGTCTGTGAACATGTTCAAGATCGTCCCCGCCATTACATCAGATTTGATAGACCACAAATCCTTGCAAAAGAACACCGATTCCTACCAAGGATGATACGCGAGGCTATTGAAATTAAAAAACATCCTAATTTCAATAGAGAAGATGGATGGGTGCTGCCATCTGCTTGGGATCCTATAATTAACAAAATTAAATCCAAACCCAAGCATAACACTGCAAGACTTCAGGATACTGTAAGTTCATTCTGCGTAAATCGAACCAAAAATTAATATTAAAAAACTGAAGGTTGCCGGGCTAACTGTGACATCGGGACGTCAAACATCTCAGTCCCTGTCTGTCTGAAAAGCACTCGAAACGTCGGGAATAAAAATAATAAAATAAACGCGATAAAATCCGTAAAAAACAATTTTATTCAATGTGTAGTGTTCGCGTAAATATAAGAAATCATTAAGAATTCCTTTTTTATGGAAAAAAGGCCCACCAGAAATTGTGGCGTAACTTAATGAGATAAATGTCGATTTATTTCTTATAATCTATAAATTACAATCTAACAAGTATCTAACGGGAATACCAAGAAACCAACAATTAAAGTATGAATATCATAATAACCTAAAAACATGTAAAAGCGACTGTCTAGTAGTTTTCACCGGTATTGTAAGGTAAAATAGTGCACTGGTCAATAACTAATAGTATAACACGAAGTTTTAGATACATTCAGCATTTATAGGTACCTTAAGATTTATGGAAAATAATTTTAGTAGTATGTTCTTCGTTACCTGCATTTTTTTCATATTACATTAGCCAGACCACGAATATCAAGGCAGATTTTTTTTTCAGATTTCATGGTTCCGGTTAGATTTTCGTAAAATTTTTAGGCCGTTTAGTATAATAAATTGGTATCTTTTTTAAGCGTAATAAAATTAAGTTACGTTGAAATTTCTAGTGCGCCCAAAAACGATTGTTTCCTTTTACGATAAAAGTTTTTTGTTTTATTTTGCAGTACATCTCAAAATATTGTAAAAATTAGAGATTGTGGCCAAAATAAGAGAGGTGGAACCAAAACCATAGTATAAAGACACCAAGTAGGCTGTCTCCGGCCCAATCCGCGATCTAATTGCCTACTGTCTCAGGGTTGTCATTGTCACCAAATCATTAGTTTAAAGCCCGGCCCTTGCCAAAAATAATACATCTCTGTATAACTAATTCAGTGATCATTAGTCGATAAAGTTCAACAATGGTTTTCCTAACAAATACAGAAATGTATTAAGATTCAGAGCAGTACTATTTATAAAAAAAGGGATAAAATAAACCGGCGGGGCGGTGTGTGAGCTCGTGTTTAAATTATTTACTTAGTATATACTAGTTACTTTTTATTTTTAATAGGCATAATATAGTATTTGCACACATAAACGACCATATTAATTTTTATTTTTAATTAATACTTTTCAATCCACCCTCGTATATTGAATCACACATTTATTACAAAATAACAAATTAGCTACAGAAAAATACTTTTTTCGGTTTCGACTATTAAGAAACGACTTGTTATTAAACTTTAATGTGTAATATATCCGCATCCTTATAAATAACTTTTGCAAATATAATTAATTACGATTTTATAACCGTAAGTAGGTACTTAGTTACTATTCTTCCTCGGTCTGATAGACAACTAATACAACAAAAATTAGGTATCTCATCGTCAAGTAAAAATTATATGCTATAATAAGTGACTTGCTTACCTGTCCTGTTCAATAGGAAATCTGAACAGAGACAATTCCTGAATCGATGAATTATTAAGACACCCAAACACACAGCAATACGTTCTCCTGCGATTATCACACATTTTTCATTCATTTAGCGGTGCCAAAAGCCGTGATGCGCGAACGTCGTGCGGTGTTAGTCCCAATTGGCGCAATGAGAAACATTTCGAGATTGTGTTTAAGTGTGCGTGCGGCGCCTCATAGATACTATGGCGCACACATACAAGCCGCACGCAGTGCGTTTGTATCAAGATAACGTACTTCCTTGTCTTTATACTATGCCAAAACTAACAACAAAACAGGTTTTCAAGTTAATCAAATTAGTCCATTCGCTTATTATACAATTTTTATTTTTATCAATGAACGGGTATTATTTTTCTCTATGAACAACACAGAGGTAACTCGTGTTTACCTTGATATTGCTAGTTGAGTCCATACTTGCACCCTTTTTTTTACATGGGGAAATGCCTACGCATACGCGCCTCGCGGGGGCAAGGACGAGTTATGTCGGACTCGCACCGACTAAAACCACATGGTGTTCCACCTTCACCGCATATTGGCAGGGCCACGGGAATGCTTTCGCACACATCCGCTGCCCCACCAGCGCCGGCCACCCCATAGCAGCCCCTTCTCGGGGAAGACTTCTCCTCCACATTCCTCGTCTCAGGCAAGGCGCACCAGGAACACAAGGCACGCCCCCCTCCACGACCTCTAACTCCACATGCGTATCGGACCCCCCCCCCCCCCGAGATACGCGGAGGCCATGGGGCCAGGAAAATCGAGCGCTTAGTAGCATCCGTTTACCCGAACCCGGCGGCGGATCTGGTCTCTGGCTCCGCAGCCAACCAAGTTTCCGCCGCGGAGGGTAGGGAGAGCGGCGCCTCGCAATATCGACACCCCTCTCCTCCCGTGGCCTCACCACCACCGCATCAACGGTGCGGCCCCGTCAGAGTCGCGGAGGATAGGGTGAGTGGCGCATCGCCATGCCAATACTCCTCTTCCTCAGCGACTCCACCTCGGCTGCAGCGGTAGGGGGAGAAGACAGCCCTCTCACCACAGCCCACCAACACACACCCGAAGTGGGCTCGCCAAGCCCATTCGGAGTAGCCACATCAGGCCGGCCCTACACCACGGGCCAGCCAAGGGGTTCCTCTTTGTTCACCGCGGGTGACCAAGCCACGGCTACTAAGCCCCCCCCCCCCCCCCCCCGCCACGACAAGGCGGGAACCCGTTCGGGGGGAGGGGGTCCATCCTTGCACCTATGAAAGCCGTGCCTAAGTGAGATAGCAAGTAAGCTCGGAACTTGGTTAGGAGTGAGTAAAAGAGACAGATAATCCAGTCATTAAAATTTCAAAAATCTTTGTTGTTTCCTATTTCTTATAATATTCTAATGCTCACTGTTGTTTCACGTTGCATGTGCTACATGTTTTCTCGGATCTCACGCTCTGAGCTTTACAATTAGAAATATATATATACTATGTATTGACCATACTACCTACCATCTGATACCTTCATCTAGTGTTTACGTACCTATCTTTTAAAGGAAGTCTTATTAGATATTTTTATAATCTCTTCGGGAAAAGAGTTCCGGAGCAGTACAGCCTGCACGGTGAATGATTTATTAACAAAATTTGTGAAATGTAGTAAGATACTTAATTTATTATTAGACGAGAAACGCCGAATTCTATCATGCGTTGATGAAATATACTAAAATTTGTCTTTGAGATAAGAAGGAGTGGATGAATAATTAAAGATAAAAAACAAGACTCTCTTTAATGCATGTCTGTAATGAATGTCATGCCTCTATTTAATATGTAACATTTAAATTATCGCTCTCAATTTGTGTGAGAAATATGATTATGTTTACGAAGACTGAAAATGTATTCGATACAATGTTGAGAAAGCTACTCGTAGCTTGTTAAAAATATTTTGGTTTAAAACCAGGTAACACACGTCTGCATCATAATCAATTATCGGTTGTATAAGTAACTTTACAAGCATAAATGCATGCCTTAAGTGCGCGTATTGCATGCCTTAAGCGTGCGTGGGTATTTTCTGCTGGCGCCTAAAAATTAAGATTCCAACGTTTTGTTGCATTAAATCGTATCTAATAATCATATTGTACACATAAATGATATAAAAAGGACATTGCCAGAAAAAGAAATGATTGTTGAACTCATAATTATTTTTTTTCTAATCTATCAAATGCTATTTTTATATAAAAAGTGGTTTTAGTGGCTTATCATAAGCCGCTTATGGTGTGGATTTATCGAGTCCGTATGGAGGTAACGACACGATAACTTTTGAAAATATAATTTTTTCAACTCAACCTATTTTTTAATCCTTTTATCTATCATGTGGAGAGCCATGGCAATTTAATTTTGTTGTTTTTTTATTATAATTAATTTTTTTCGGCTAAGAAATCCCGAAATTTTAGGTGGTTTGCACAGCCTTGTAATAATTTATTTTACTAAATACACTTTGCCTCACTCCGTCATCCGTCATTCCGGCCTCGGCCGCCGTCGTGAGTGGATACTGCATCGCACTGTGATACTGTTTGCAGCGAAAAGGATCGCTGCAGAAATACAAAATATTCGAAAAACCAAATCTCTCTTACAAAGCAATAAGGACCGTGGCCGAGCTCACTTGACTACTCTAGCGCTATCTATTATCTATCTACGGAAGCGGTTGCGTTGTATATCGATATGAAAATTTGACGCGCTAAATACATCGTTCTTTATTTAATACATTTCCATAGATGTCGCTACATGGTACCGCTAAGTAAGATTGACGAAGTCATTGGGCTCTAGTTTGATACATACTTGACAAGGTAAAATATTATTATTTTTATAGTCACAGATTTTTATTACAATATTTTGTTTCGCTAAAAGTAAGTAGGATTTATATATAAATATACTTAAATACGTCTTTGACTTTGTGGAGTGACTACTGGAACTCCTCGAAGAATAGAAATAGGTGTGCTTAGTTTGGGCTCGTTTAGATAGTTATCTTGACACCTTTCCTCCGGACTTGATAACTGAACGAAAGTGTACTTCGGTGAATGCTACTGGAACTCCTCGATGAGTAGAACTACTCGTAGGTGCGCTGAGTTTGAGCTGGTTTTGTTAGTTATGATGTGAGACCTTACCTCCGGACTTGATGGAATCACCGGAAGGTGTAAATCAGTGACTGCTACTGGAACTCGTCGACGAGTTGAAATAGATGTGCTGAGTTTGAGCTCGTTTTGATAGTTATCTCGACACCTTTTCTCCAAATTTTAGAAGAGGTTGAAGGTGTACTTCGATAAATGCTACTGCAACGGCTCCGTGGAGCAGTGTCTTAGCAATGAGTTGTTGTGCTGGGGCCGCGGGTTCGAATTCCGCACGGAACAAGGTATTTGTATGGCCTACAAATAATTGTTCCGGGTCTGGATGTTTGTCCTTATACAATTTATGTTTGTAAACTGCCTCCACGATACAGGAGAAAATCGTAGTGTGAGGGTACCGTTTTTAAAAAAAAAAAGAAAAACTCCTCGACGAATAGGACTAGGTATGCCAAAGGAGATGAAATTGATTCCATACAAGCTTGAGCCCGGCATAACCAAACTTAGAATATGCCTTAGTTTAAAGATTAAAACATTGGCTACTTATATCAAAAAATCATATTTTTGCAGGCCCTGGGGTTTTGTATTTATTTTATGTTTTATTATTTGTAGGTTATGTAGTAAAATCACTCGTTCTTGTAATAAGTTGTTTAAATAAATTGAAAAAAAAAATACAAAAGAATGCAATTTTGTAGTTACTAAATAATAAAATAAAAGAAAACTCAGCCTTTTTTTAATTGTTTAACTATTTTCTGTAATTATCAATAAAATCTCATCTAAAAAAACAGCCGGAGGCTCTACATTGTCTGTTCTATTCCTCTCAAAACTTAAGTACCAAATTATTTTCATTATGTGGGTGCAACAAACTACTGTCCTGTGATGCGAGAAAAAATACAAGGGTCAAGTTAAATAAATCCACGAAAGTAAAACACGAAATCTATCCACAAAAACAGCTACAAGCTGAAACTCAAAATTACCAAGTTAAGTCTCCTTCGGAATAGGCATCAATGACCACACAGTCTATTCAGTCGTGTGGGATAATATTCAAATGTTTTTTTTTCTAGTTTAATGACATAACGTATTCGAATCTTCATTCATTGCGCTATTTTTCAAGATAATGTGCATCAAGGATGTAGTACTTTTTTTAACACCTTAGTGTCTTTAACTTGGATAAAAAATCTTGAGTTAATATTTTATTCTAAAGAAACTGTTCATGTTGTGGGAAAATTTAGTTATTTCAGTAGAATGGCATAAATTATAATAGGTATTAAGGTGATACATTTTCGATAAAATCATGAAAATCAAAAAATCTTGAAAATTGTAACAGTTCATTAAAACTGATATGGTTGTTCTCATAGGGCACTACGGTCTCATCTCTACCCACATTTCGTTTCGACTACTGTTAACAAGACATCTTGTATATTACCTATCAATAATACACGACACGTGAAAAGATACTTGACTGGTAGAGAATGCCTCAAGGTATTAAGCCCGCCCATTGTATTCTTTTGATTTACGGAATGCAATAAACAATAAATAAAATACCTGTCCATGCGCTAACGTGATGTTGTAATTAACATTTATATTCTCAGATTAAGGAGTTAGGCTCTCCCACAGATGAAGATTCTATAACCGTTACATTCTTTAGATGGATTAATAATTGTCATGCTAATTTCGTCATTCTCATTACAGCCTTTCATAAGTCCACTGCTGAACATAGGCCTCCCCCAAGGAATGCAACAAAGCACGGTCCTGAGTCACCTGCATCCATCGAGTTCCTGCATGTCTTACCAGGTCGTCACTCCATCTCGTGGGGGGTCGCCCTACACTTCGCCTACCGGTATGAGGCTGCCACTCGAGAACCTTTCTTCCCCATCGGTTGTCGGTTCTTCGAGCTATATGGCCGGCCCACTGCCACTTCAGCTTACTAATCCGTTGGGCTATGTCGGTTACTCTGGTTCTACTGCGGATATACTGATTTCTATGTTTATCACGTAGAGAAACTCCGAGCATAGCCCTCTCCATAGCTCGCTGAGCGACCTTGAGCTTCCTCATACGGCCAGCAGTGAAGGATTACGTCTCAGATTCGTAAGTCTTAGGTGGCAACCGAACCTCCACCGGAGATTCTTAGCACCCCCTGCCCCGCCGTTATCATGGTCGCCACCGTAGCCAGGAATAGCGGGGCCGCCGGAGACTGGGGGCCGTTTATTATTGTCATTGCTCATGGGAGGTATATTGCCATAGTTGCCACGCTTGGCGAGCGGGTTGGCAACCGCAGTTCTTTTATTCTAATTTTTGCTGTTATCAGGAAGATGCTGCTGCCCGTCTCCTGACTGTTAGCTACTGTCGCCTTTTACGACACCCACGGGAAGATATGGGGTAGTGGATATTTTTTACCGCCACTACACGGCGTACATGCTAATATGCTGCTATTTATATATAAAATGCTGTTAGGTCCCACAAATTTTTCTTTCATTTTCACGATCAAGTTTTTACGAAACCGCGTGATTAAATAGTATAATACATTTTTCTAGGCTTTTGCCAGCTCATATCAATTAGTAGTTGGTACATTTTAATGAAATCGAAGTTTGTGAAAGACGGAGAAAGCAAACCGAAAAGAGACGGAAGATTTCCATTTAAGTGGGGGATTCGCTTTAAGGTTAAATTGAGAATTGATTATGATCAAACAGAAGTGTTCGATTATTGCTATAGGATAGGACTACTTCTATTTGACTCAAAATGATGAAAAATAAATACATAGTCACAATATATAGAAATTGTGCCAGTTGGTAAGTTTTATATATTTATAAATACATATAATATATAAATATAAATATTTAATATTTAAACAAATACGTAACTAAACACATACAATTTTTTTTTAATATTCTTGACGATGTAATACAATGTTTTTTTTTTCAAGAATATAGTAAATAAAACTCTTGTAATTTTATTAAGTTGAGGTTTGAAATTCTTATTGCTTCATTTATTTAATTAATCTTCATAATATAATATGTAACGCGATATTTCCAAAATCAGTTCATTAATTTGCTTTCATAGTGCTTCCGTATAAATTTCAACCAGATCCGATGATACCTGTAGACGCTTTATATTTTTTAATAAGTTACTTTTTTTTAAATACTAGTAATGCTATTAGACATTACTAATATTCCCTTTAACTACTTCTGGTAAGCTTAAAATGCTTGTGTTAGAAGTGGTTCACGACTGTAGTCGAATGGCGGATTCGAACCCACGACCTTTCGAGTTCGCGATCCGCGCCCTGCCTTTAGGATACTGACGCTTCTTTTATACTATTACTTTACCGTGTAGTGCGGTGTTAGAATATTTACTACCATTAATGGTTCCGTGGGATTCGTAACAGGCTACATAGGGATATAAACCAGGAAATGTGCAGCAATGTCTTCTAAAATAACAAATAAAGAATAAAAAACTGCAGTTGCCAACCCTTCTACAAAGCGTGGAAAATATCCCCACCATCAATCTATGGGAGAGTTAATGTTCAGCAGTGGACTTTTGATAGGCTGTAACGTTAACGGTAACAGTAACACTGCTACTAGCAGTTAGCGAAGTTAATGTGGTCCCCCACTAGATAGTGACGACCTGATAAGACGTGCACGAAATAGATGGATGCAGGTGGCTTGGACCGTGTTTTGAGTGCAACATTACGTCAAAAGGGGGCTAGACATATTGGAAAAATAATTGTATATCTGGCCTTTATAATTTGCCACACAATTTCATTTGCATGCATGCATTTCATTGTTTTCTATATATTTCGATTTATATAACTGCCGAACAAATCCGTGGAGGTCATTTGCCTTGATGAAATTAAAATAGTGGATCAGTCTATATTTTTATACATTACACTAAAACCTTTGACTTGAATTAAAATATTAAAAACTTCATGCCTTGGGTATTTTCATAAAACGATGATGTTTCCTAAAATTAAGTATGACCGGTTGTTTCTAGAATTACACAATAATTTCTTATGTTCAAAATGTACACATTAGATGAGTGTTTTGCAGAACGTGTGGACACTTGGTGGACCGAAGTGTTCATCGTGCTGATGTCACTGTTAATACGGGGACTGTTTTTATTATTTATTTTTGGCCTGAATACACTTACGCTGACTTATTGCAAAGGATGGTTTCTTGATATAAACTAACTTGAAAACTTGATATAAACCTGATTGGTTTAAGCAAAGGCTTCAAATAATCCTTCTCAAGAAAGAAGTAGTTTTGTGGTAGAGCCATGCTGCAGCTATATTAGTGGTACAGTTGTAGCACGTATGGGCCGGCTCGACCGGGGAAGGACCACGCTCTCACAGAATACCAACGTAAAATAGCAGCTTAACGCTGCTGTGTTTCGTATGGTGAGTGTCTCTACACTGAAATGGGTCCGAACCGAAAATGGTAAAAAGGGTCTCCGGTTAGAGAACCGGAGACCCTTTTCACTGGAAACGAGGCATTACATCTTAGTCCTCACAGGTGACGACGCATCTGCATTTTGATTCTTTATTGAGCATAAATGTAGATGTCTATGGGTCACAGCAACCACTTACCATTAGGTGGATTGTGTGCTCGTTTGTCACCTTATCCTATAAAAAAAAATAACATAGCAACGGCGCCGGCACACTCTTCGCAAAATTTGTCATTCGCTAGTCAAATTTCATACTTTACATTTAATTTAGTATATTGCCGCGTGGCTTCTTGGTGAAATATATTTTGGGTTGAGCCTGAGAATAATTATATTCACTTAGTATTTTTTGTACAATTAATAAGACGGACAGTATCTGAAGGTCTTGCAATTGTATTATAGGGTTATAAAATACAATGCAATATATTAATAATTCAGTTAAATGCGGCTCTGTATAAATAATAAGAGACTTCTTTTCAATAGTGAACTTTTACAGTATTATAGTATTCCGTACACTTGTCTTCTTACTTCTTAAAATTAATAGTAAAATAGATGAATGTTTTCTTAGTTATTTTACTTTTATTTTCTTGTATACGATGTAATAAAATATTGAGTTATTTTTTAGGGTAGCTAAAACTCACAGACCAGCAACACTGTCAACGAAATTCATCAAGACATTTAATGAATGTTACACAAAAATGATAGACAATGCAATAGAAAAGAACAAATATATTGATCACCCACTTACAAAAGACAGAATCAAAAAGGTTACATTTTGTTACCTTTACATATTTCTTTTATAATTTAATGAATAATAAATATATATTTCTACTAGAAGGAAGAGACATTGCAAATAAGAATTATAATTTCAGATGTGTGAACATTTTGTACTCTTCAAATTTCCATTACAAGGAGAGTTTTTAATCTATGCTTACGAATCATTAGAAAAACCTGAAAATATAACAGATGAAATGTTGCAGCAGGCTTATTACTTAGCTTGCGTCTCAGAAACGGTACGTTCTGTTTTCATTAATATATTCACAATGTAGCTCAAGAGCTAAGTGCTCATTGTAAACACCGTACGCGAACAACTCGGATCTGATCCCAGCCGGCACTGATGAAATTATTAATTAAATAACCTGCATTTTGCACAACCTGCTTTAACAACCTGGAAACCTGCGTATTTGAGTGAATACGCATTGGAGTAGTGCGACGGCCTACTGGCTCCACAACCTTTTCTGAAGCTTGTTTCCTGTTGTGGTACGTATGTAGGCTGTAACTTTTCTTTTTTATTACGAATGAAATTCGTGGTTTAAAGTTATTTCAATTTTAAATTAACTCCTCTGTAACGACTTGCTTACTTTTGACTGTGGAAAAGCGGTAAGCGTGTTTTTTTAGAAAAGTTTGACGCCTTTGCTTGAGATACGCGCAGACAGTGGCCCTTATAATAAGTGCAGCGCTTCATATACGTCTACGTCTGTTGCGTTGTCATGCCTTAGACTAAGATAAAATGCCTTCTTACCAATAAAATGGGTGTCAGGATCTGGTCACTTACAATGGGAAACATAGCAGTGTTATGCATGTTGCGCTGGTTTGGTATAGCTTAGCACTTTTCGGCGGGCGGATCTATTCGTTTTGTAGTTATAATATAGCTCTATAGATATAAAATAGCTCTACAAGGCATACAAATATTTGTTCTGAGTATGGGTGTTAATCTATGTGTACTTGTCTCCACGATATAGGAGAAACTCTAAAGCGGCATTCAGGCATTGCTAAGTCCCGGCTTGGATTGTATGGAGAGCCAGTATAATTGCAGGTTGTGAGGTATTCCATCTTAGTCCTCAAAGGTGACAACGAATCTGCAGACTTCTTTTTGAATGATGGTTGCAGGTATCCATTTGGGCAGACACTTACCATCGCGTGGACTAGTTTGTCACTTCAGTTACATAAAAAAAAAACTTAATCATCATACAGTTTATGTGGTAGTTCGACATGTGGTGATAGCTTAAAAATCGTTACAACTTATTTTCTTACTCAGGCAAATGACAGAAAAAATTCCAGCAGATTAGCGAGAGCAATCAGACATAAATTAGTTGTGTAAAAATGAGGTACACACGTTTGAGTTGCGAGAAATTTTGCACTGCGTTCGCAATATATCGCAATATTATAGTTATACCAGTTACTTTACTCGAAAGAGTCGGTAATGCCTTCATAGAACTATGTATACGCTTTTACAGCAAAGTATCAGAAAGAGTGCAGACCTTATCTATCTAAAGGTTTAAAATATTTTTATTAAGCAAAAACATCTAGTAAGGGTTATTATCGTAATAAAGAGTACATGATTGATAATAACACCTGGGAATGAGATGAAGATCGAATCGAGAGATAATCGTCGCTATCATGCTGTTTCTAAATGTTTTCATAACAATTGTGTAAATATAATATTGTAAATTATGTTTTAAAAAATAATCCCGCTGGATTTCTTGTTGGTTCTTCCCGGGACAGAGTTTTTTTCAAATCAGTGGTAAAAGTAAAAAATGACTCTTTCAATAAGAATAACGTGTAATCTAAATTTAATAAAAATTATTCTTTTCTATTCTATTATGCTAAAAGAATTTATTTATTTATTGACTCTTTTTCTTAAGTACCCATACCAAAAAAATATAAAGGGCGGAATTAATGCTAAAATCATTTTAAGTTGTAAACGGTAATGTTGAATAAAAATAAAAAAAAATGTAATTACAAAAAGTTATGTTGAAATCGCAAGAAATATATGAATGAAATATATAATTAAGTAAATAAAAAATAGAAAAATAGTATAATAAAGAATAGTAAAAGAAAAGTTGAGCCCCGATACAGCTATATTATGGCTCGGTTAGGATAGAACCACGCTTTTACAAAATACCAGCGTAAAATAGCAGCATGTTGCAATATTTTGTATGGCGAATGTTACGAGACAATTCATCTTAGTCTTCAGGGGCGATGATAACGTATCGTCATTTTGATTCTTGATCGAGGATACCACATGTGGACTGTGTGCTCGTTTGTCACCCTTCTTCTATACAAAAAATATGTGTTTTATAGATATAGTATTCACTTACCATCAGGTGTACTATGTGCTCTTTCTATAATCAGAATTCGTTTTTTTTTAATTTTATTTGAGTCGTTGCTTTTTTATTTTATTTGTTTATTATACGTATATGTATGTGATAGTGCATATGTGTAATGGTGAAAATATTTGTATGCATTTTATTTAGTATAATACCTAATATTGTTACCTTATTTTTTTTAAATATTCATTGGCACCCACGGAAGATCAGTATCGTAGGACTCTGTCAGTAACTATGCTGAATTGGGTATAATTTTTGTGACCATTTACCAAATTCGAAGTATGTTGTAAGCAAATTGCTATTACGTGTTACTAAATTATCTTATTTTCTTATTATTTTCTTTCTTAATTGTATAATAAATTATAAATATAAATCGCCCATTTTTGTTTCAGTTTCAGACGTATTATTTGATACAGGATGATGTGTATGATAACAGTAAAATGCGCTCAGGAGTATCCAGCTGGCATTTGCAGCCTGATGCTAGCGCATTGGCAATGAACGATACTTGCATTTTGCGAGGTTTCGTCAGTGAAATCCTGAGACAAAATATTAAGGAAACGTTTTATACGAAAGTTATAGACGTTTTTAATGAGGTTTGAAATTGTATTATTAAAAAAAGATCTGATTTTAAAGGAAATGAAAATGGGTGCGAGTGCTATATAAAGTCTACTCTATCAAATTTAATATTTGATTATTATTTGCATGTTTGAGTTTTTCAGAATTGAATATCGAAAAGACAGAACCTTATGGCGTCCGAAAGAAGCGATATATTCATAATCTTTCCTATGTGGCAAATGTTTGTGTTTAAATTCGGAGTAGGACTGCCTTTGAGCCTGGGAGCCGGTCTGGGTAGGTATGAACCCGAGGTGACAAGGCATCTGTAGCCTTCTTTGTTTGAACTTAGTTGCAGGTGTCGCTGGACTGCAGTGGCCACTTACCATTATGTGAACTGTGAGTTTGTTTGACACTTCAGTTTTACAAAGAACCAGCAACCCGCTCTGGTGTCGTCTAGGTGTCCGAAATTTTTTTTCAGATAAACTATACCCTAGTTTACTCCTGGCATCGCCTCTAGCTATGACTCTATCTATTCAAGAAGTTTCATTACTGTCGGTTTAGCCATTTCGAAGATTAGCGTAGACTGACAGATAGACAGACCGACAAAAATCATAAAAGGGCCTATACATGTCTTAATGGCATGCAAATGTTGTTATTAATTATATTAGATTATTATCTCAGTTCAATAAGAGGATGTTATTTCGATATTACAGATAGACATTTAAAATTTTATTTATATTTATAGATGTGTAAAACCAGATTGACGATGGGAAGCAGCGAATATTTTGTTCTGAGATTGTTAATTCGCCTACCAAGTGTGGCAATTAAGACGAACTATAACTGCATCCCGAAAGAGAAATATCCAGCAGGGAAGTTATTGTAGTGATGAAATAATCGCGAAGATCGTGAGCCAATATAAGTAGTATAAGAGATCGTTTAAAGATATGTGTATACATGTATAACTAGGTACGTTACTATACCATCGTGAAGTACGGCAACTGTCAGCGTTGTTAAGTTTGCAATTTGTCCGCCATTGTAAGATAAATGTTCATACGTAAATCACCTAATAACCTGTGTTTATAAGTAGGGTGGGTGTACCAGTCCCAAACCAGTTAAGGACACATTTTCACTTCGAAATGCTCTGAACTGGTATCATTTAATTTTAACATAGAAATGTATATACAAAGTTGTTTATTGATCACTAATGTTGCAATATAGATAAATTATTTGATTCCATATATTTAAGTTTTTTATAGATTTCATTAATTATACGAAAAACGGGAATGTGTCTAAGATTGACCAGAGCGCTCCAATAAATGACCACTTTTGCGCCAATAGTTGACCACTGAAAAACTTATCAAGAAAAGGCAGCTAATTGAAAAATTAACTATTTAGTTACACAAATTGACTTTCATATGATGTCTGAAAGTTTATCTAGACTTCAACCAACTTTAATGGCAAAGTCGAAGGTAACTAATTAGAAGACAAACATCAAAATTAGAACATTAACGTTAACAACGCTTATTAGCAAACTACAATAGAAAAATAGCTTCGCACATAAATTATCAGTATCACCTATCACAGACTTTGAATTAAATAAATCAATCTCATCATATTGAGGTAGGCGATTTTGACAAAATCTTATCTAGAAACCGTAAAATTAGCAAAGAACTAGAAAGCTTTATCCTATACTAGCAGTTCCCCGCGATTACGCCCGCGTGGAATTTTTTGCGCGGAACCCTAAAATAAAAGTAGCCTAAGTTACTCCTTGTAACATTAGCTAACTGCCAGTGAAAGCCCTATCCAAATCGGTTTACAGGTTTTTGCCTGATGCGTGTTCATGCCAAAATTGCTCGCAGATGACAGATTTTCTTCAGACACATTTATTGTTAGATTTTGCTCAATTTACACAATATTTTTATGAATTATAGCTTATGTGTTATTCTAATGTATGAGCTATATTATTGTAATGTTTCATTAAATGCATTCAGTACTTTTTGCATGAAAGAGTAACAAACATCCATACATCCTCACAAACTTTCACATTTATAATAGTAGTAGCATTCATTGCAAAAATTTGGCCATGTCTTCAACCTTGTAGGAACCTCTGGTATTTATAGAAACAGGTGCTTTTATAACTTCAATGATGCTGTCACGGTCATACGATATAATCTTCTTTTTCAAGCCATTTGAAAATGATCGCAGATGGTAACATCATAGTACTGACTTCAGCGTTACCTCCATCAATGTTTTTGATTTTCCCAGGGAAATGTTGTTTAGGTGCTTGGCTACCTTTGGCTTTTGGTGATGTCGCTTCAAGATTTTTTACGTGGAGCCATGTTACAGCTGTTTTAGTAGTATAGTTGTAGCACGAATGGGTCAGTTGGACCGAAGCAGGACCACACTCTCACAGAATACCAGCGTAAAATTGCTGCTTAATGCTGCTGTGTTTCGTATGGTGAGTGTAGAGAACCGGAGACCCATTTTACTGGAAACGTGACATTCCATCTTAGTCCTCACGGTTGACAACGCATCTGCATTTTGATTCGTAATCGAGGATAGATGTAGATGTCTATGGGCCACAGCTACCACTTGCTATCAGGTGGACAGTGTGCTCGATTGTCACCCTTATCCTATTAAAAAATCCTGTGGGAGTAGGGTAACTTCCTTTTCTTCTGGCTGTTGGATTGATAGTCCAGGTCCAAAAAAGATGTGCTCTCTTATTATTTGGCTAACTGTGTCCAATAAACAATAATTTTTAGCGTTAGCGTTAATCCATTTTCCGTTGAGAATGTCTCATTTTCAGTTTGTTTATAACAGTAACAACAATATTTTCGACATATTCACCTTATTTTAGCGCCTTTGTGAATTTCATCGAGATACTTAAGCAAATTTAGCTCTGTATATTTAAAAAATGTCTTTTTGGGTCTATCTTCAATCTAAAATAACGAAAAAAGTTAAAAGTCTAATCTGGTGGTCATCCATAGGAACACGTTTTTTACTACTGTGTACCAATAGCAAACCAGTGGTCAACAACTGGGGCACATCGCATAAAACGATTTTAATAATTGGCTTTAAGTTCTAAATTGTCAAACAAAAGCATCACTATGAAAAAAAAGAACAAAAATAGAAACACCATAAGCAACCAGTTGCAAACCAGTTGGTCAACAATAGTAACTCCGTACAAGGTGTGTTCCAGTAGTTAACCACCTTTAAAAATACTTGATATTTTCATTATTTAATAAAAATAACAACGCATAGCACTTAAAAAAACACAAAACTTTTAAAATAATACAAACTTGATGACAGTAATTAGGAAATAATAGGTAATATTAAAATATTTAACTTATCATGTCGACGTGCAAGTCTAACTGTAATGGCGGCCGAAAGGTAGTAAACGAGACACTGGTCTGAGAAAAAGAGCTAGGTATCAATATTTTTCGTTTACCCTTGCAAAAAATGATGTTCGTAAGATTGGTTATAGTCTAGGCTACATAAAAAAACTATTGAATTATTAAAAAATGCCCGCCATTTCTTAATTTATTCAATTGAACATATGAGTGGTCAACCACTGGTACCTGGTTTGGGACTGGTACACCCGCCCTAATAAAGTTTTTCATAGTTCTAACAATATTTGGTTTCAATTCACTGACCCAATAGAAGTGTTGTGGACTGATAATTATGTGGTTAAGTTAAAGAAGAAAGCTTGACAATTTAAACAATCAGTATTTGTTTCTTGCAGATGTACCTCGTAATGGAGATGGGGCAAGTTTTAGATTTATATTTGTCCCAAACTAAAAACTATGATGATTTCACGATGGAAACTTATGATAAGATGAGTTACATGAAAGGTTCATATTATTCAATGAACTCACCGACTTTACTAGCGTTAATTTTGTGTAATAAGGCGAACGAAGAATCTTATAAGCTGGTGCTTGATTTGTGCAATGACCTTGGCGTTTTCATTCAGATTCATGTAAGCTGTATCAAATAGTTTTAAAATATCGATCTTATTAGTTATTCATCGTCATTCATCATTGGTAGCCTATCAGGCTACAATACGGTTCATATAAGAATAGGAACGTCAATGACCTCGAATGACCGTGATCTGTCTACTGTCACTTGAAAAGTACGGCTTGCAAAGAAAATTAATTTGCATATTAATAACTTTATTTTCCGCTTTATTTAACCGAGTCCTAGTATTACCAAATCTATTAAACTCATAATTATTTTTATAAATTAATTTAAAATAATTATACTAGTGGAATATTTTATATACCTACATAAATCACGTTCTATTTTATAAGAGAAAGCAGCAGTGGTGATAATTACGACAATGATGACTATTCAGACATTAATGCAAAGATGAGCGAAATTGAAATGCTAGATTTATGTTAATACTTTTTCATTCATGATTCTTTTGTAAAGAAATATTATTTAAAATATATCTGTTTTGCTCACCTTACTAAATGGGTTTGAATTGACAGCTATGATGGTAAAATATGGCGCCAGGTCAATCCTATTTTAATTTGTATCTCATTATACATTGCTGAACATAAGCTTTTCCCATAAATTCCCTTAAAGGGAGATATTTGCCACATTTGCCACAGTTGCCACTTTTGGCGGATGGGCAGACAACCACAGATGTTTTATGTTGTATATATTTTGAATTATAATTAGGAGATGCAGCTGCACATCACCTCTTTCAATTTCTGTCTGTCGCCGCTTACGACACTCACGGAATGGTGTGTGGTGGACTGGTGGATTCCCTTACGCTGTCACTACACGGTCTAATTTACAAATATATACTGGCTTACAATAAAAAAAATCTTAGTGAGTTGATGCGATTTAGTAAGTGCATGAGCAAGATGGCAAATTTTAGTGGACATTATATCCTCCGCATACTTTACAATTTACTAATCAATGCATTATTCCCTTTTGTTTAGTTTATGAGTGGTCTTTCTGATTCTTAATAAATTCATAAAAGTCCATTTTTAATGGCTTTCTTCTATTGCAGAGGATTTGATGTAATTGCCAAGATAGATGATTTGCAACACCATCTTTCTCCACTTTGGCGCTGCTTCTGGTTACCAGTCTAGTAATATACCAGCTGGTAATTTATCGGAGTCGCAGTCACCTATTATAACACCTATAGGACACAATTAGATGATGGGTTCTCATTCGGATATAGTTTGACAAATAGTCACTGCTTTTGGTAACATTTGAGCTATATTTTTTTTACCATTACCATTACATTCTCCTTCATAGATTACTCCATAAGAAGGATATTTCTATAGTTGCCACGCTTGATGAGTGGGTTGGCTAACGCAGTTTTTCATTTTACTCAGCTGTTATCAGGAAAACGCTGCTGTCGATTTCAGTCGACCAGTTTCCGATTTTTCAGTTTCCGACCCGCTGGATGATGTTGGATGTTCTTGCACCACCACTGCACTGTTAGTCAAGTAGAAGGTAGCTAAGAGTACCGTTTGGCGTTACTTACATAATACTTAAAATGTCTGTATTTGAAACTAATATTAATGAAATTATAAAGTGGAATTTCAAGTAAAGATTTACACCGTGTAAATTGCCGCTCGACTAAGAAAGAAAACATTTTAAGAAAATCTGTATGTCTGAGAAACAAAACAAATGTGGTGGACTACTACTCCATTACTATTTTAGTTACAAGGGGGGCCTGTGCCCAGCAGTGAAACATTTCTAAGCTGTAACATTTATATATTATATTTTATCTTTTTAGAATGACTTCACGGAATGTTTTGACGTCGGCGAGTCAATGAGTAGAAAATCCACTAACGACATTGAAAATAATAAATTAACATGGACGGCTGTGGTTGCATTACAGCACTTCAATAGCGAGCAAAGAAATATTTTTAACGAATGTTATGGAAACACAAATCCAGAAAAAATTAAGCGAGTTATACAACTGTACGAAGAAGTAAATTTGCGGCAACTGTTTAAAGAAGAAGAAAATGCTCGCTATAACAATTTTCTACGAAAAGTTCGCAATTTACCGGCGAATGCTACACCCCCTCCGGATTTTTTTATGAAGATTTTTGAATACTTTAAAAGTTACGCCAGTGATTCATCCAGGTTTTACTACGCTTAATGATTTATTCTGAATATGGTTTTAGGCTTTGGGATTTGTTTACTTTATAGACGCGTATGAATAAAAGCATTTATTGAATATAAAGGGTTATTTTTCATAGAGTATCTTAATTTTATAATAAATATATATATATATTGCTATATCATTGTTGCAGATACGAGTAATTAAGGCTTCTAATTTTGTTTGAAATTATCTTAAATCGAATGTGATTTATGGGATACAAGGCTTGTTGCCTTGTTGCCCATAAATCACATTACACACAGCAACAACAAAGTTTTTGCCGACTGAGCGACCCTTACAAACGTGTGCATGCGTAAAAAATGGACAGAATATTTTTTTAAGTAATTTTTCTACACCATTCGCCGATATTACTTATTCGGAACGTTATCTGTTTTGGGCGTATATTGCAAAATGACCCTGTATACTAAGCGAGTATGCGCCCATGCTGTAGCGCAATGTACTTATAAGAGCAAAAGAAAATAACTTTAATGAAAAGTAAAAGACGACTTCAAAGAACTAAAATTAATTAAATAATTTCATATTCAGAAGTTGGTACTATGGCTTACTGTATATAATAATTTATGCTAGAATATAACAACCTCAATGTCGTCTAGAGAGTTATATTGAAAACTTCATTTCTTATTTGGCACCTATTCAATAAAAAAGGATTATCAAAAACGGTTCACCAATTCTGAATCGTTTTTGATAATCGAATGAAGACAAAAAAAAAAACTAAAATAGTCGCATTGTAAATTATTGACAACTCCGTCTTTTTTAAGACGGCTAAAAATGAAATATAAAATATCTTGAAAGTATCCTCGATAGTTTATTATACTTTCTACCTCAACTAAACCAGGATAGAATCATAATGTGCAACTTTGGAGTAGCCCAATCCAAATACTCTGGCATCTAGTTGATCGTGTCGGAGTTATGAAAAACAATTTTTGTTATAAAACTGATGTGACCAAAGGACTTATAGTCCACCTGATGAGTAGCTACTGTAGTCCATGGACGCCTGCAGCCAACTACAACTAAGATGGAATGCCTTACAGCCTCTTATTATATTGGCTCTCTTTACATCGATTTGCAATAAATAGCATTAACGCAGAATGATTTCCAGGCATTATTTTTGCATGCGATGTTCTAAAATAAATTCGATTTTTATCCCAATAAATAGCAAATTATTCTTTTCACAAAAGATTTGTCCAATTGAATTTGTAAAATATAACTCAAAATTTTACTCAGTTCTGCGTACTGACATAATGTTGAATAGAAAAGAGTTTTTATTCAACATTGAGTATGAAATTATATTTGTACAAAATAATTTAATACCTTTGCCCCTTTGTTCAGAAGTTCTTTTATATATATAAGATATAATTTAAATTATATTTCGTCGCTTCATTCTTCAGATATTTTAACGAAATCCCCTTTCCTTGCGCAAGCAGCCACGCATGTCGTTTAGATTTTTTTTAACTATCCGGACATGTGGAGGTGGGAGTGTCCCCTAACTCACGACAGTACTCCCATCAAAATACACCGTTCTTGAGAATTAAATCAAAAAGAAAATCTCATAGACCTAACCCCAAAATGATAACATTTATGGTCTCCGGCAAGAGGGGAGAGAGGAGGGGAGATAGGGTTGTCTCCTACCACAACTGTATTTCTGGGTGCTTAAGTAATACTGAGCACGATAAACAGTACAATAATACACTGGAGAGCACACAATCCCGCAAGAAGAGCAATCAACGGCGGAATAGATATAGTATAGTATAGATTGGCGCTGGAGGGATAAGGGCGACACCAAAATCAAAATACACCAGTGTGCGTGTAATGTGCAGGTGTGCGTTACAAATAGTCACAGTATAAATATGAACAGTATGGAAACTAAGCCTAGTTGAGGATATAATTACCTACGCTCCATTGAAGCAATAGGGTTGTAACTTTTAATGTTTTGATATTGCTTTTTTTATCAATCAATCGAATTTAAATAACTAGCTTACAATCTAAATAGATAATCTCAGCAAAAAACGATAGTTTAAATACGGAAAACAATTTAATATTAACACACAACAACTTGTAGAACTATAGATCTTTAACTTTGTCATTACGGCGTAACCTTTTTAAAGTTTCGGCGGGAACGCACTGGACGAAAACGTACCTTTATTCTTCACTAGTTGTTCCCTGCGACTTCGCTCGCGTGTTAGGGTTTTTATTTTTTAACGCGGAACCCTAATTCATTGTCTAAAATAAAAGTAGCCTAAGTTACTCCTTATGACATCAGCTATCTGCCAGTGAAAAAGCCGTCAAAATCGATCCAGCCGTTTCGGAGATTAGCCGGAACAAACAGACGGACAGACAGACAAAAATTTTAAAGGTTGTTATTTAGTTATAAGTATCGTATTTACTTTCATATGCATTTAGTAAAAAGCTGTTATTTTAACATTACAAACAGACACTTCAATTTTATTTATTTGTATAGATTATTACAAATTATTTACAGAAAAATATTTTCGTCTGCTACGACAAGTTCGGAATTCTAATTGTGTAAAAAATATCATTCCAATGAACATGATTTTTTTTAATAAACTGTTGGGAAACAAGGACAGGGTACTATGAAACCGATTTTGTTTATTTTTTTGTAAATTAGATCAGCTACTTTGCAGTTTATGTGTTCTTTTTTAAAGCAACAACGAAAAATCGGTTGCAACACCCTCAAAAACCATGAAAATAACACCCATGACGAAAAAATTAATACCTGTTGCAGCCGTCATCTTGGATTTACATTTCAACAGCACTATCGGCTCAACATACTCAAAAACTATGAAAATGACACCCATGACGAAAAATTGATACCTATTGCAGCCGCCATCTTGGATTTACATTTCAACAGCACTATCAGCTTCAACATACTCTAAAACTATGAAAATGACACCCATGACCAAAAAATTGATACCTATTGCAGCCGCCATCTTGGATTTACATTTCAACAGCACTATCGGCTTCAACATACTCAAAAACTATGAAAATGACACCCATGATGAAAAAATTGATACCTATTGCAGCCGCCATCTTGGATTTATATTTCGACAGCACTATCGGCTTCAAAACCCTCGAAAACCATGAAAATGATACCCATGTTTTTTAATTAGTGATGGATGCACCCCATGACGAAAAAATTGATACCTATTGCAGCCACCATCATGGATTTACATTTTAACAGCATTATTGGCTTCAACATACTCAAAAACTATGAAAATGACACCCATGACGAAAAAATTAATACCTATTGCAGCCGCCATCTTGGATTTATATTTCAACAGCACTATCAGCTTCAACATACTCAAAAACTATGAAAATGACACCCATGACGAAAAAATTGATACCTATTGCAGCCGCCATCTTGGATTTATATTTCGACAGCACTATCGCCTTCAACACCCTCGAAACCCATGAAAATGGCACCCATGACGAAAAAAATGATACCTATTGCAGCCGCCATCTTGGATTTACTTTTTGTTACCACTATTGCACTATCAGCTTTTTAATAGCCTCAAAACCGCCGCATTCTGGATGAAGGTACAAATAAGTTCACGAATTCATTATGATCAATCACACGGACTTATAAATTCGATAACGATTATAACAATGACAATAAAAATCATTCTTACCTTTCAAAATCAGCAAGAAGCTTAAAATAAGATAGCTCCGGTTTTGATGAAGCCGAGTTCAAACAGCCGTATACTACGCAATACGTTAGTGGCATTTTTAAAGTCTTGAGGCGACACTCGCTACTGAGAACACCGCGACGAACGCTTAGAAGTCTCATCGTTGCGCATGTTTGTGTGAGTGTGTCGTTTCGAGCGTTTGTTCGAAGTTTCCATACTGATCCTACTATATATTTACTGTGAAATAGTTCTGCACCATGCATTGCCTGCCGCAACTATAATTATCGATACAGATTGCAGTATATTCGTGTCTTCTGATTTGACGCAGATGATTTTTAGAATGATATGTACTATTTATATATTATGTTTCTGTTCCCTTGGATCTTCTAAACTACTCAAAAGTATTGACAAATTAGATATATTTAAAAGCATCGTGCCCTTTCGCGGGTTTTAAGTTGCATGAAGTCAGTGAACATAATGAAACATTAAAATCATAATATTTTATGTATTTTTTTAATATTAAAAAAAAACTATATATAAGAAAAATAAACTGAAAACTGAAATTATTATATTATAGTCCTACTCTCTGAGGTATCGTACCAAGAACGCTAGCTGCGTTTCCTCGCTGAGTGGCTAAACTAATTAAATAAATATTGAAGTATCGTGTTCGAGATCCAATAAAAGGTGAAATTCAGAATATACTCTATGTTGCGAAAATAAATGTTATAAGAAATGTTAGTTTTATTGGCATTTATTAGTTTAAGAATTTTTTTTATGAAACTTAAGTATCCAACGAACTTACAGTCCACATGTAAGTGGCTACTACAGCGCATGAAAATTTGCAGCTAACATGAAACTAAGAAGGTCGTTGTCACCTCTACAGACTGAGATGGAATACCTTACAGCCGGTATTTATACCGGTACTAGATAAGAGGGTAATACCTACCCAGGTGGCTCCCCAGACAGCAATGGGATTCTACCTCTTAGTTCATACATAAACTTCGAAAATTATTAATATAAATTTGCTTAAAGAAACGCTGTACTTAAAAAGTGATATCCGTGTTACGACGTGTATATAAATTAAAAGTTGGTAACTAAAACCAAACTCCGAAAGGCAATGTATACTAAAAAGGTATTAAACAAGACCACGATATCAGTTTTTTAGAATATTGCGAAACATGTTCAGATACCTATTGAAACAGAAACAGAAACTTTTTTTATTCAATATAGATTATATTATGTAATACTTATTCAAAGTCACTCATTTGTCTGCCGACTTCTAAAAAGGAGACGGTACTCAATTCGACTGTATGTTTTTTTAAGTGTTACCTGATAACTTTTTACTGGGTGAACCGATTTCGACGATTCTTTTTTTATTTGAAAGCCGATACTTCTCGTGTGGTCTCATATAAATTTAATCAAGGTCTGACAAGGTCTTTTTGAGTTATTCTTAATAACCTGGATTGAAGTCGGCTGTACAAAATTTTTAATCATAAATTATTTAATTACCACTGGTCAAGAAAAACCTCTGTCCTGGGGAAAACCAGCAAGAAACACAGCGAGACTTTTTTAAAAAAAAAAAGCTTACAATCATGTATGTGACACAATTAACAACACAACTAATTAGAAATACCTTGGTAGTGTGACGCCTCATAATTATTATTAATAAATAATAATTAAATTCATTATAAAGACATTTAAAAATGTCATAGAAATTATAATTTAAATAATTAAAATTGCAAATAATAAGTATAAAGTTCAAATATGTTCATTTAGAATATTGAATATTATAGTACAGTTAACGCATCAATTGTCTCTAAAATTCTCTAAATTTATTAAAATTCTGCTTAAAATATTCAAAATGTATTAAATCATATAAATACAAGTCCATTATATTGCAATAATAAATATAAATAACATTTGTAATATAATAGAAAAAATGGATCAAATTTTTTTAAGTTAATGAAAGTGTTCTTGTAATAATCGGAAAATTCTAAGTTGATGAAGGTGTTCTTGTAATGTTCCCTTATATTGGGGCGTTGCCGGAGACACATACCCAAGGTTGTACACATATATGAGGTGGTCGGCTGATCGACTGCTAGTAGTGAGTTTGCACAATGACTAGTCCTTTATCAGGGACTTATGAAAGTAAGGTCTAACGAACCAAAGTATTAATATAGAAGGTCTCTATGTTGCATAAGCATTATGATAGCAGAGTTATTACTTGAAGTCCCATATGAATAAGACATACAATACTATGGTCTATGAAATAAAGCAAATATGTGCAAGGTCTGAAATATGTAAAAGCATTATATTGAAAGAAATGGGACTTGAAAAGGATTATTATAGTGGCATGTAGGTTGCTTCACAGCCTCCGAGACCGAGGTAAACTTGGACTCGCTAACCGATGTGTCCTAGACATATAATCTTAGTGTCGGTGGTAAGCTGGTTTGTTGTAGCAATACGACTAGCCCGTGGACATCGCACGCCCCTACCGTTTGTGGGCGGCGTCTTAGCGCATAGCGTTATGATACGTCGGCTATCTGTCGGATTAGGGTGAGTGTGTTTGGTAGTACTTTTAAGTGCAGCAAGCATACTCAACTCCATGTCTTAGTGCAAAAGCGCTTAGATACGTGGAGTTTTGGCTAATGACGCCTTAGTACCGTGCTACTATGATACGTTGGTGGTTAATCGATGTGTCCTAGACATATTATCTTAGTGTCGGTGGTAAGCGGGTTTGTTGTAGCAATACGACTTGCCCGTGGACATCGCACACCCCTACCGTTTGTGGGCGGCGTGTTGGCGCATAGCGTTATGATACGTCGGCTATCTTTCGAATTGGGGTGAGTGTGTTTGGTAGTACTTTTAAGTGCAGCAAGCATACTTAACTCCATGTCTTAGTGCAATAGCGCTATGATACGTGGACTTTTGGCTACTGACGTCTTAGTGGCGTGTTACTGTGACACGTTAGTTGTATTTAGCGGGTGGTGTTGTCTGCTGGGACTGTATGGAGGACCTTGGGATGGTGTAAGCCCGATGATAGTCGTATTGATGCTTGTTGCGTTCTTCAGCATTGCGTCTCTGCGATGGTTGTTTGGCGGGTTGCTATTCTCAATGGCGCTCCCTGCGTCTTGGTTTGACTCACAACCAAAGTAGCTTTGCCCAAGTCGGGTCCCTTCATTGCGGGGCTGCAGACTGTCTGCCCTCCATGATGTTTTATATAGCAAAATAATAATATATCTCTATAAAGTTCCCACCTTTGCAAGATTGAAGGCAACTTTTTGGTGGGTGAGACAAACATGATCGAAAAATGCATATACTCAACGACAGTGACACAAACCCTTTCTGATGGCGAACTATTACTAATATCTTATAACTACCTATTGGCTATACCTGCCATTGTATTGGTTGGTAGAGCATATGTGTCAAACTCATGCGGGTGGTAGCTGGAGGGAGAATCTGAGGAGGCTCTCAAGGCTGCGGCCGAAAGCCGCGCTACGTGGGACCCCATTCCCTTGAGGTGAGCGGTAGACTCATGACACGCTCTGCGGCCAATTGGCCGTGCTGACCATGCAATTGGTGATGATGCCTTACACTTACATCACGTCTGCAGGAACGGCGGTCTGGCAGGTGGTGGCGCTCACGGAGGGCTTTTTATGGCCAGTGTGCGTATTGTTGCCTAACCTGCGTGACGTACATTCACTGTGGCTGGATTTGATCGTATTCTGTATGGCGTTTACACGCGTTGACATGCGCGACTTCGGTCGATGTTTGTGCTTACGCACTATCAAGGGGCCAAGTCCTCTTTTACTGGACGCCAGTTATTTTGCTGTGGACTACGGTCCAATTCCCAACTTAGCGTACCCTTCGGGGGGAGCGTATTAAAATGGTTGGCGCTCACCGTGCACGGCGTGTGCGGAGACGTGTACCTCCTCCACATTTTTTTTAAATGTGGGAGAGCGAAGCCCTTGTATCTGTTATTTGATATAAATATTGTGAGCCTTTTCCAAGCGGGAAGGGATTAATTAATAAGGAATTGACTGTTGTGAACCTGATACAAGTGGAATAGGGACAATTTTTGTTCTTAACTTTTTTGAGCTCTGTCTTCGTGAACGGGGTTCTTTAGCTTATAAGACGCTACTAACAGCTCTCGATTGCTCTTGTGATAATCCATTCTTTCAAGATTCACCTAAAAGAACTAAGTTACTATATAAACACAACGTAAATAAGGGTTCTAACTAAGACGATCACGCCAAAAATTTGTTAAACGGCCTATATTTAAACCTTTAGAAAGATGAAAATATACTGGTCACTTAAATATTTATAAATCTTATAGATATAGATTCTAAAGAAATACACGTATAAGTATATAGAGATGGAAGAGAAGAGGGCGGGGTGGTCGTTACAGTAGCGATCACCTCATTGCCAGGGGTTATTATCATCCATGTATTCCTTAAAATTATAATAACCCTTTTTATAAAAACTGAGTTAAATAAAGTGTTTGAACTTTGAGCAGGTCAAATTTTGTATATTTTCTGGAATTTTGTTGTAAAAGCGTATACATCGCCTCAAGAATGAAATACTGACTCGGTGGAGTCAAATAAGTGGTACTACTAGCTTGTATCTGTTCCTATTGTTTACAGAATGAATGTCACTTATTTTTGTAAAACTTATCTTTTTTGTGTATTATGTAACATTTTCATAAATGTGTAGCCGGTGAAAGAAAAAGAATAAATCTCATACTGGGTAAGGTGTTCTACCCGGGGAGCGGCCAACGCTCCAAGTGGTAGTTCGGAGCTATTCTATATATACCTTGCCTACTTTTTTGCCTGGATTACCTTGTAGTCTGTGGTGAGTCGAAAAGAAGGCAAGTAATCTGCGAGAGTACCGTGAAGCAGAGGCAAGCAGTAAGGCTCAGAGCCGTGCCGAACACTGTAGCGCAGAGAGTAGCTTGAAGGAGCAGGAAGCATTATTATTCCAGTGCTGCGATTAACCTGTGTAAAGCTAGATGGCTTGCAGAATGTGGCGACTGCAGAAAATATCTGCTCGGGAGCGAATGAATGGGGCACTTGAAGACGATGACGAAGGTTTTGAAGTTGTAGTTTCCGAAGGTTATTGGTTGCCTGTTCATATCACGTCGGTGTCACCATTGTAGCCGGTGAAAGGTAAAGGGGAGATCTCCCGCCGAGCAAGGTGTTCTGCACGGGGAGCGGCTAACGCTTCAAGTGGTAGTTCGGAGCTATTCTATATATACTGATTTAACTTCGGAACTTTGTTAGCGCGATTTAGGCTTCAATGTGTTTTGCTTGTGGCGCGACGACAGCGCCGCCACAAATGTATTGAGATACCAAAGTTAATATATTAATTTCCTTAAATTTTTGTCGCAGCGACTCTTTAGGCTATAAATTATAAATTGCTCTTATGGCCCTTTTCTTTCAAAAAAAAAATTTTTTCATTGTCATCTGCTTGCCTCCATAGCAAAATACCATACGAGATTATGCTATGGAAATAGCTCAAGTAAACTAGTCTAGCTGTTTCAAAACTGGTAAGATTTCTAATATTTTTTATAGCATATGCTGCAGAAATGAGAATGCTTGCTTGTTTTGATATGTATTCTATATATCTAGTTGCGCCCATGTGGGCGCTCCAATGAAGCTTTGCGTGTAGTGTAATTCCAAGAAAAATGGTGGTGTCGACAAGACTCAGTTCCTCCCCATTTAAAATTACATTAGTATTTAATTGTTTGACATTTGGAGTCATGAATTTCATACATTTCGTTTTAGTAAATGGTACTAAAACGAAATGTATGAAATTCATGACTGACATGATATGCAAGTTATTAACATTGAACTTATTTACTAATTTACATATAGCATTATATACTTCATCATCTATTGGGAATTGTCGTCTTAATTTGAAAATCAAAGAAGTGTCATCAGCAAATAATACTATATCATAGTTATCCTCTACTATGTAAGGTAAGTCATTAATGTATACAAGAAACAGAAAGGTGCCGAGAATTAAGCATTGATGCACGCCCACTTGTACTATCGACCCAGAAGAGCTTATTCTGCTAGTGACAACTTTTTGTGTTCTGTTACTTAAATATGAAATAATTAATTTAAGAGCATTACTTCTTACGCCGTAGTGTAGAAGTTTCCTGATTAATGATTCACGGTGAACACAATCGAAGGCCTTGGATAGGTATACAGAATATACCCAAAGCATCCTGTAAACTCTCTCATGCATTAAAGATTTAATCAGCTCAACACCGGCATCAGTTGTCGAGCGACTTCTTGTGAACCCAAATTGATTTTAATGAAGTAAATTATTAATATTAAAGAAATTTAACATTTGATTAAGAATATTTTTTTCAAAAATCTTACAAGTGGTGGTAGTATAGAAATAGGTCTAAAATTGGCAGGGCCTAATGTACTACCAATTTACATAAAGGTATTACTTTGATATGGTTCATTAAATCAGGAAACACACCAGATTCGACACTAATTTTACACGTGGTAGAGCCATGCTACAGCTATATTAATAGTATAGTTGTATCACGAATGGGTCGGCTCGACCACGGAAGGATCACCCTCTCACAGAATACCAGCGTAAAATAGCAGCTTAATGCTGCTGTGTTTCCTATGGTGAGTGTAGAGAACTGGAGACCCTTGTTACTGGAAAAGAAGCATTCGATCTTAGTCCTCACGGCTGACAACGCATCTGCATTTTAATTCTCAAACGAAGATAGATATAGATGTCTATGGACAACTGGTTTCATTACCTTATATGCACAAAAAACAGGTAATTGAGAAAAGTGTGTTTGTTCCTATTTATACAAAACGCCTGGAGAGATTTAGAAGTAATATGATAAAAAACCTTCCATCACTTTCTTATAAGAACAATGCAGACTATTTATATGGACAATTATTTACCCTTATAAGCAATGAATTTAAAAAAAACATTTACTTCTAAAACATTCTCCAGAAACAGTCGCAAGGCATTTAATGAGTGGGCGACAGTAGGAATTCATAAAAGCAGACGAAGGTTATATGACCTTTACTATAAAAGATCATATAATCTTTCCGATGCTTTTAAATAATATGTTAAAAATTATTCTAAAATGTTTAAAAGAGTTTGCTCCACAGCCAAACCGTTACATATTAGCAACAAAATTAAGACGGATAAGAATAAAATTAAAATGACGTGGAGTATAATTAATAATGAAACCGGTAAAGATTAACCTAGTAACTCAAACTATCAATTAAAAATTAACAATGAATTGACTAAATCAAATCAAGAAGTCGCAGCGGTGTTTGAGAAATATTTCACTGATATTCCTATCTTGACAACCGAGTCATTGAATACTTCTCCAACTGTCGCCGAGTCATTACTCAAACAGAATGTTAACACCTGTTTAAAAGAATTTAGATTTGAAAAAGTACTATCGCAAGATGTTGTAAAATACTTCAAAACCATTGATGTAAAGGAGGCCGCAGATTTGTGGGGGATTTCCGTTACAGTTATTGCGTCCATAATAGATTTAATTGCACCTCATCTTGCTATTATTTTTAATACTTGTATCGATTCTGGTGTGTTTCCTGATTTAATGAAGTATAGTAAAGTAATACCTTTATTTAAATCTGGTAGTACATTGGACCCCGCTAATTTTAGACCTATTTCTGTACTAACAACTCTCAGTAAAATTTTTGAAAAAATAATTTTGGATCAATTGTTAACTTTTTTTAATACAAATAAATTACTTCATAAAAACCAATTTGGTTTTACAAGGAGTCGCTCGATATCTGACACCGGTGTTGAGCTTATGAAATATATTTTTAATGCCTGGGAGAATTCACAAGATGCCTTAGGTATTTTCTGTGATCATTCCAAGGCTTTCGATTGTGTTCATCATGAGACATTAATCAGGAAACTTAAGACTTAACTTAGGCTTATTACTTCATATTTAAGTAACAGAATTTAAAAAGTAGTGATTAATGGTAAAGGTTCCTCCGGATCGGTAGTATCAATGGGCGTTCGTCAGGGCTCGATTCTTGGCCCATTCCTGTTTTTAATCTATATTAATGACTTACCTTATCTTGTAGGGGACAATCACGATATAGTATTATTTGCTGACGATACCTCTTTGATTTTCAAACTGAAACGACAGTTAATTAGTTATGACGATGTAAATAATGCTCTATCGAAATTGGTACATTGGTTTAACGCCAACAATATGATCTTAAACGGCAATAAGACAAAATGTATTAAATTTACAATACCTAATGTAAAACATTCGAATACCAATGTGCTGTTAGATGGGGAGGAATTGAGTCTTGTGGATACCAATGTTTTTCTTGTTATTACTATTGACGCGAAACTTCAATGGGGCCCCCATTTATGTAAATTAGCAAGCAGACTTAGTTCTGCAGCATATGCTGTAAGAAAGATTAGAAGTTTCACAGATGCTGAGACAGCTAGATTAGTATATTTTAGTTACTTTCATAGCGTAATGTCTTATGGAATTTTGCTATGGGGTAATGCGACTGATATTGAAGCTATATTTGTTTTGCAAAAGAGAGCCGTACGGGCGATTTATAACCTAAATTGTAAAGAGTCCCTCAAAGAAAAATTTAAAGAAATAAACATATTAACTTTTGCATCGCAATATATTTATGGCAATGTAATGTATGTGCATAAAAACATAAATAGCTTTAATAAGAATAAGGATGTGCATACTTTAAATACTAGGAACAAACATAAGCATGTAATGCCAGGTACTAGACTCCACAGAATCAGTAATTCATTTATGGGGCAATGTATACGCTTTTAAAACAAAATCCCAGAACATATTCAAAGTTTGTCAATAAACAAGTTTAAAAGTTTTATTAAAGAAAAACTGTACAAGATGGGTTATTATAATATCAAGGAATACATGAATGAAAATAACCCCTGGGAATAGGGTGATCGCCACCATGCTGGTTCTATGAAAATATCATTTAAAAATTGTATAAACAAAATTATTGTTAAGTGAAATTATGTTTAAAAAAAAAGTCCCGCTGGGTTTCTTGCTGGTTCTTCCCAGGACTGAGGTATTTTCTGAACCAGTGGTAAATAAAAAATGACTTTCAAAAAGTATTATGTAATAATCAATATTTAATAAAAAATTATTCTATTCTATTCTATTCTATTCTATGCTATGAGCCACAGCAACCATTTATCAGCAGGTGGACTGTGCGCTCGTTTGTCACTCTTATTCTATGAAAAAAAAACTAATATACTGATAGTAAAATAATACTAGATGTGGCGCGATTGGATCTACTATAGACGCAATAACTTTAATGGATATCCTTCACAGATCTGCAATTTCTTAATATCAATAGATTTAAAATATTTTACAATATCTTTTGATGATACTTTATCCCATATTAACCCCGAGATTTGCAAATCAGACTGTGCATCTTTAAAATAATAGAGTTGATTTGGGAGGTGTAGTTAAAAAAAAGAAACCTAAAGGACATGCGTGGTTGCTTGCGCAAGGGAAGGTTCTTCGAATGAAACGACTCATAATAATGATCGAACTTCGCTTTGAAGTCTCTACTTAGTCATTAATATTGTAATAACCTCTTTTATAATTTGTTTAACAAAAAATAAATTAACTTTGGCAATAAACATACCTTGTATGCTATATGAGACTTAGTTCTAAAAGCTTATGAAATACGTTGCTCCAATAATGAATCAGTATCACTGTGGAGTCGAGTATGTAAGTATGACATGTTAAATATTATATTGTTATGGACAACCCTTTTATGTTTTAGTAAATAAAATATAATTTTGTTACTTTTTATGAGCCAGTGCTTGACCACAGTCCCACCTGGTGGTAAGTGGTGATGCATCCCTAGATGATAAATCGCACTGCCTTAGAGTAATAAAAGCCTACACACTCTTGCCTTGACGACGCCCAATTTTTTTATTATACGAGTAACATATATCCTTTAGTCGTGATTTGCGTCAGATTGGAAATGAAAGATTACAAAAACTTATTTTACGTACATTACATTGCATGTTTACATACTATAACGAGGTATTGATGACATAAAAAGTGGCTTTATCTTTGGTTGAGTTATAGCATGATCGACATGATTACGATAATTATCACGCTATTAATTTTTTTTTGTTTCTTTAATGGATAAAATATTTACAAAGCAAGGCAACACAAGTAATCGTTTTTAGTTTTATTCATTAATTCATCATTTCCGATTTAGTGGCGTTATCAAAAGTCCACAGCGGTGCATAATCTTTAGCAGGCGGGTTGGCAACTGCTGTTTTTATTATTCTGAATTATTATCCATGCTACTGACCAATTTGTTTCTTTCTATTGTCATTAATGACACCCATGGGATGATATAGTGAAAGGGTCCAACTGACAGGGGTTAATCAGTCATTGACGTTCTACCCCCCGAAACTCAAATCACACCCCGCTTGGTTCGGAAACAACGAGGTGGGCGTGACCCCCGTGAAGGAGTGTCACGCAAGGACATCTGTTGCTCCCTATTAAAAGAAAGGTTAGATGATTAAGATTATGGTTTCCTTTGGAGTGGTCCGGTCTTCAGTGGACTGTATTTTCCTCTTATTAGAAGGTGCAGTAGGAAATTAAACAGCAATGTTATCTTCGTAATTTCCCCATATAAGTGCAACGTCGAAACTTTCACTACTTTTCCTATAACTTGCTATCACTATGAAGGCTCCGTAGCGCAGTGGTTTAGCAATCAGTTGTTGCGCTGGGGGCCGCGGGTTCGAATCCCGCACGGAACAAGTATTTGTATGGCCTACAAATAATTGTTCCGGGTCTGGATGTTTGTCCTTGTGCAATTTATATTTGTAAACTGCCTCCACGACACAAAAGAAAAACCTAGTGTGGGGGTAACGTTTTTTTTTAAAAAAGAAATAAAAACAAAAACAAAAAAAAACTTCCCTATTGCCTTCTCTTATGCTTTAAACTGTAAAACTGGTAGCTGGTCTGAATGCTTCGTTAAATACGTTTTCATAAAAGGAAAAATGAAAAAATAGGCTAGCAACATTTTTGTCTCGTTCTCATCACAAACTATCATAATCGGAAACTGTTTCAGCGAAATCACTTTGTCTACAGTATCCCCACTTTACCTTATAGTTAACTTGCAACCTCAAAACTTTAGTTTGGTGTTAACGCTTGAGATAAATTATTTACATATCTCCGAACTCTATCGCTTCGAGACATGTTCATTATAATAGACAAGTAATTTTGTTTCAAAGAAGGGATGGTTTAATGGTTGGAATGAAAAGTATATTAAAAAAGATTATACGTCGTAGAGCCATGCTGCAGCTATATTAGTAGTATAGTTGTAGTACGAATGGGTCGGCTCGACCGAGAAAGGACCACGCTCTCACAGAATACCAGCGTAAAATGGCAGTTTGACACTGCTGTGTTGCTGAGGATGGAATTACAGCGGAGCTTCTGAAAGCGGGTGGAAAACAGGTACTTGAAGTCCTTCAGAAGCTCTTTAATTCCGTCCTCCATGGCGGCATTACACCGGAAGCGTGGAGCAGAAGTGTGGTGGTCTTGTTCTTCAATAAAGGTTACAACACTCTCTTGAAGAACTACAGACTGATTTCCCTTCTGAGCCGCGTCTACGTGCTGTTTTCGAGAGTCATTACGAATCGTCTCGCGCGCAGACTTGACGACTTCCAGCCTCCGGAACAAGCCGGTTTCCGAAAGGGCTTTAGCACCATAGACCACATACATACCCTACGGAAAATTGTACAGAAGTCCGAAGAGTACAATTTGCCACTATGTCTGGCGTATGTGGACTATGAGAAAGCCTTTGATTCTGTTGAAATTTGGGCGGTGCTGCAGTCCCTACAGCGGTGCCAAGTTGACTGTCGGTATATCGAAGTGCTGAAGTGCTTGTACAGTAGGACTATGATGGCTATCCGAGTACAGAACCAGAGTACGAAACCTATCCAATTGCAGAGAGGTGTAAGACAAGGTGGCGTCATATCCCCGAAACTCTTCACCGCTGCATTGGAAGACGTTTTGAGGCTTCTGGACTGGAAAGGATACGGTATTAACATCAATGGCGACTACATCACTCACCTTCGATTTGCCGATGATACAGTCCTTATGGCAGAATCGCTGGAGGACCTAAGCACCATGCTCAATGACCTCAATAGTGTCTCCCAACGGATAGGTCTTAAGATGAACATGGACAAAACAAAGATCATGTTTAATGTCCATGTCACAACTATGCCGGTAGTTGTTGGGAGCACTAAGCTCGAAGTTGTTGACGAGTATGTTTACCTAGGACAAATAGTCCGACTAGGTAAGTCCAACTTCGACCAAGAGGTCAATCGACGGATTCAACTCGGCTGGGCAGCGTTCGGGAAACTACGACACATCTTCGCGTCAGACATACCTCAAAGCCTTAAAACGACATTGTACAACAAGTTCGTGTTGCCAGTGATGACTTATGGATCTGAGACATAGTCCTTCACTGCTGGCCATATGAGGAAGCTCAAGGTCGCTCAGTGAGCTATGGAGAGGGCTATGCTCGGGGTTTCTCTGCGTGATAAACTTAGAAATGAGGATATCCGCAGTAGAACCAGAGTAACCGACGTAGCCCAACGGATTAGTAAGCTAAAGTGGCAGTGGGCCGGCCATATAGCTCAAAGAACCGACAACCGATGCGGAAGAAAGGTTCTCGAGAGGTAGCCTCGTACCGGTAGGCGAAGTGTAGGGTGACCCCCCACGAGATGGACTGACGGCCTGGTAAGACATGCAGGAAGTCGATGGATGCAGGTGGCTCAGGACCGTGCTTTGTGGCATTCCTTGGGGGAGGCCTATGTTCAGCAGTGGACTTGTGAGGGGCTGTAATGATGATGATGATGATGATATATAATGATAATATATATATGGCAATAAATAAATAAATAAAATGGTGTTGTTTACATGAGTGCCTGATGACAGTCATACCGCAAATTGTTCTCACATTTTTAACAAGGAAAGCATAGAAGGAATCCATAAATCTTATCTTAAAATGGCGGCAACATGATAGGCCAATTCCGAAGTTTTTATAATCTAAAACAAGATTGTCATTGTGTCTAGAATGAGCCTAAAAAGGGCTGTGTAGGTTTCAATTATGATGATGATGAATTATAAAAAAAGTCTTGCGTACTTAATACTTAAACACTTGATAACTCGTGATGCGTACCAGATAAAGTTACAGCACCACACCGTGCAATGTAATTGAAGATGCTTAACCGCGACACAAACTATCAGTGATGCGCAAGCATAATAGGCATCATATCACTTATATGCTTGTCACCTCTGCAGTCTATTTATCTTTGAACTTTTCTGAGTATTACAGAACGTAGTCGCTAGACGGTGTTGACGTCGGCTAAAATCTCAGCGGTCGCTGTTTTGTCAAAGTCATTCAGGCTTCTTAAAGACTTCACACGGTGCCTTCAGCAATAAGAGGAGATCTGTTACCTAGAAGAGGGACTTATATTGTCCCTTACTTTACTTTTGTATCGTATACATATGCAATATTCATATTCGTTTCAGATACAGAAGGGTGAGGAAAATACCATGTGGAGGCCAGGAAAACGTAAAACATCTTTGTACCTAGATAAAATATTCTAGTGACTGTCAGTTATTTCATTCGCCACATTTTCTATAGAGTTTAGAACGCTTCAGATAGGGCAAATTAAAAAAAATACAAAATATTATGGGAATGACTTTTTAATAATATATACATTTATAGACATCTATACATATATACATACAAATAAATAAAATTGGAGTGTCTGTTTCTAACGTCAAAATAACAGCTTTTGACTAAATGCATATGAAAGTATATATGGTACTTATAACAAAAATACAATTTTTAAAATTTTTGTCTGTCTGTCTGTCCGTCTGTCTGCCTGTTTGTTCCGGCTAATCTCCGAAACGGCTGGACCGATTAAGACGGGATTTTCACTGGCAGATAGCTGATGTCACAAGGAGTAACTGATGCTACTTTTATTTTAGAAAAAGAATTAGGGTTTCGCGCAAAAAAATTAAAACCCCAAATAACACGTGGGCAAAGTCGCGGCGAACAGCTAGTTTATAATAAAAATAATGAACAAGCTTAGTGTTACACTGATAGTGTTTCTAGTAAACTATTTGTAAAATTGCTGTTCTCATTTTTATCAATAGTGAATTGATGAAACGTAGTCAAGTTCACTTTATATATAAAATATATTTAATTAAATCGGCACATTGCGTATTTGGTCTTCTACTTACAACTCGGATGAAAATTTTAAATGAAAGATTTTGTCGGTTCTTAATTTTCTTGTTTACACCATTTTTCATAGAAGTATTGTTTCAATTGGCGTGGTTTCTAAAAGCATGATTAAGTGTCAGCTGTATATCGTCAATCAGATCCTGAAATTTTTTGACATTTATTTTTGTTTCTTTTGTTATACCTTGTAACCTTTTTAAAAAATAACGCAAACGCATAAGTTTATTTTTTTCTGTAATGGATTGCGTATCTTGGATAAATTTGTAATTTTTATTAATTTTATCACGGTTTCTAAAGTGATTCTCTCTTCTTCGGCATGACTGTAGTATGTTATATAGGCACTGAGTTACCGTCAGTTACTTTTACGTGGTAGAGCCATGCTGCAGCTATATGTTATGGTTGTAGCACGAATGGGTCGGCTCGACCGGGGAAGAACCATGCTCTCACAGAATACCAGCGTAAAATAGCAGCTTAACGCTGCTGTGTTTCGTATGGTGAGTGTAGAGAACCGGAGACCCTTTTTACTGGAAACGAGGAATTCCGTCTAAGTCCTCACGGGTGACAACGCATCTGCAATTTTATTCGTAATCGAAGATAGATGTAGATGTCTATGGGCCACAGCAACAACTTACCATCAGGTGGACTGTGTGCTCGTTTGTCACCCTTATCCTATAAAAAAACAAGTTATGCCATCAAAAACATAACTTGTAAAAAAAGCCAAGTCTCGCAACTCAGTTCTTCTACCGTAAAAAGTTGTGAGATCCATGTAATACCAAGTCAATTTTAATTTATTCAGTCCATAGATTGATACATAGATTGACTTGGCAATCGCATGAAAACACAATATATCTCACAAGTAATACATATTATATTAAATTAGATTGTTTAGTGCGATTGCCAAGTCAGTTTATGTATCAATCTATGGACTGAATAAATTAACCGACTTATATCCATCACAAAAGACGCAAAACCGCAACTAGCAGTAAGCATCAATGCAACCATCATACGGATGGCGCCCCCTCACATCACACCCACATGATACCTATCGACTTTGGTAACAAATTTGGTACTGCTGTTAACAAAAAAATACCACCAACGATAGCGCTAGCGTGCTATGAAGTAGCACGCTATTAAGACGTCAGTAGCCGAAATCCCACGTATCATAGAGCTATTGCACTAAGACATGGAGTTGAGTATGTTTGCTGCAGTTCAAAGTAGTACCAAACACACTCACCCTAATCCGAAAGATATCCGACGTATCATAACGCACTGCGCTAAGACACCGCCCACTAACGGTAGGGGTCCACGGGCAAGTCGTATTGCTACAACATACCCGCTTACCGCTCCCGGCACTAAGATGATACATATGTCTAAGACACATCGGTTAGCGCGTCCAAGTTTACCTTGGTCTCGGACGCTGTGAAGCAATCTTAACGCCACTATAATTATCCTTTTCAAGTACCTACCATTTCTTTCAATATAATACTTTTACATATCTGAGACCTTCCAGATATTTGCTTTATATCATAGACCATACTATTATATGTCTATATCATCGTATACATATGGAACTTCAAGTCATAACTCTGCTACCATAGAGATCTTCTTTTATATTAATGCTTTTGTATCATAGACCTTACTGTCATAAGTCCCTAATATAGGACTATACATTGTTCAACAGTACTAGTAGCAGTCGGACCGCCGACCATCCCATATATATCTGTAACCATGGGTATGTATCTCCAACAACGCCTTCATATCAGCAATCATTACATGAATACCCTCTGGTAATACAAGAACAATTTTATATTACAAATGTTATTTATCTTTATTATTGCAATATAATCGACATGTACTTCTATTATTTAATACATTTTGAATATTTTACGCAGAGTTTTAATAAATTTAAAGGTTTTAAAGACAATATTAAGCCTTTACTATACCATAAATCTCAATATTTGAAATTAATATATTTAAACTTTATGCTTATCAACGCATATTAATTGTTCAAATAATTATATATATCATATTTTAAATATATTATTATATTTCTCTTACTATTTCTAAATATTGTCTTTTTATAGCGAGATTTACATATTAACTCCGCACGAGTCCGGTCTGGAAATGTTCGGATATTTTTAAAGATATTTGGGTGCACGGTAGTGCCCCCGCTAAGTCGAGCAAAAAAGCGGCACGGCCGTACCATCCTTTTCTCGAAGCAGTTCATGCCATTTTCGAAACCCTATAATTTCGTTGTGGATAAAACTAGAAACCTGAATTTTCAGTAACCAAGTAGGCATTGTATAAACTCGGTACATTTCAAATTTCATTAAAGGAAACGGTCCGAAATTGTATGAAGCGTAGGCGTAGTTTTGTACTAGTATGCAAATAAATTAAATTAAAATATTAAACCACTTTTGATCATTCAAACCCACGAATTTGCCTTAATTTCAGTGGTATTAATATTTTATTCTCACCAAAAAATGCAACACAAATGGCGTATTGATGTAGTTTTGATTTAACGTTAGCTATCATCTCTGAAATATAATCATATCACCCATAGCCTATCAGGTAGATTAATTATGTAAAATAGCTAAAATGTCTCAAAACTATAAGGAAAGTAGGGAAAAAAGTAGTATTGAAAAGTGAAAAGTAGTATTATGATCTTATGTAGAAATTAATAATTATTAACAGACTACAGAGACAAGCATGTCATTCAAATGCGTTTAATAGCTTAAGGAAACATCTTTCTTTAGTACATACCTGCTTACTGATTCAAAATGTGATTGTACAGATGTCCGATATCAACAAAATCAAAATCTCACGTAAATCATAAAGCCATAAAACAAAAGCATAGTCAAACAAGTAGTAACTGATCCAAAGTCCAAACAAAAAACCACTAATTCAGAACTACACAACCAAATATAGTATATAGTAACCAGTATATAGTAACACAACCAAGCTCGGAATAAATAAAAATATCATTTGACAAATAACTGTCTTTTTTACTTTTTTTATGACTGGAAGGGCACCATCTTGTAAAGTCATCAAAAACAAGCAAGCAACTTATTCAGTTTGATTTATTCTCTCATTTTATTTTTAACAAAATCCCTGAATTTTTCTTTATTTTTAGGGTATACTGTATATACTGTATATAGTAGTTTGAGAGTTATAACTAGTCAATGAAAAAATAATTTGTCACTCACTGACTGACAGACTATCAAAACTCTAAGGCACTTCTAGCAGACATATAAGCTTCAGATTTGGAATACAATTATTGGTTAGTGTATAAACCAAGGAAAAACTAAAATATTTTGCAATTTCGGTCCAGTTTTCGAGATACACCAACTGCATAAATAACTTTGTAATCCCATATAAATATATAGGATTACAAAGTTACATTTGCAGTGAATGAATCAGTGTACCTATATATAAATATCTACAAAAAGAAATGAGATGCCATCAAAAACACTTGTAAAAAAAACCAAGTCTCGCAACTCAGTTCTTCTACCGTAAAAAGTTGTGAGATCCATGTTATACCAAGTCGGTTAATTTATTCAGTCACTGTCGTAAGTTATTACGTAATTAGCTAACCTAGCACCATCTTATACTGACCATATCAATATTAAAAAACTTTTATGTTTTAAATAAATTGACTTGGCCATCGCATGAAAACACAATGTATCTCTCAAGTAATACATATAACATTAATTAGATTGTTTAGTATATAAATGATAATGGGCCATTACAATATACCTACATAAAATGTATTACTTAACCTTGATTTGAATACAGTCTCTTTTTTGTTTCTTTATTTATTGCCTCTTAAATTAATCAAATTTTTTTTATTGTTCAGTAAAATTTTTCGCGTTTTATTTTTCTTATGTTAAATTACATAAGGTACATCCATATTTTATTGCGTGCATATCCTTTGTCAGTCATTAGATTGTAAAATTAGGCAGTATTTTTTTCATAAATGATATTAGTTTGTAGTAGAAGAAAAAAGGAAATACTCTCCGATGTTCGCAAAATTATTTAAACGTAAAAAGGAAACATCATACTTATCACCTTATAAAAGTCTTGCTGTCGAGTTCGGAATCGCAGTTTTTTAATGTCTTCAGGATGCTGCTGCCCGTTACTTATTTCAGTTTCCCTTTGCAGCCTCTTACGACAGCCATGGGACGATATGGGGTAGTGGATATTCCTACAACGCCACTACTACACGATTTACTTACTCGGCGTACATATATTAAGAAAAAATATATAGCATGCAAAAATACAATAATTTGAGCCTCGCAAAATATGTGGTTCTGGTTTCTGATGATGTTAAGGCAGTTAGCCTTTTGACTTTTACAGTTCCATCGACCTCGCGGCCTCTTAAGTATAGCTATAAAAAGGGGATGACAAATATTATACACCCAACGTTACTTTCGTAACGAATTTCACCTACGACAGTTTACAGTGTACATAGATGAGTTCAGTATCCCATATCTTACGTAGGTGTCGTAAAAGGCGAAAGAAGGAGAGCAACAGCATCTTTCTAAGAACAGCAAATTACAATAAAATTTTACGTGGTAGAGTCATGCTGCAGCTACATTAAGATTGTAGCACAAATGGGTTGGCCCTAACGGGTTCGGACCATGCTCTCACAGAATACCAGCGTAAAATAGCAGCTTAATGCTGCTGTGTTTCATATGGTGAGTGTGGAGAACTGGACACCCTTTTTATTGGAAACGAGCAAAACGCATCTGTATTTTGATTCTCAATCGAGGATAAATGTAGATGTCTATGGGTCACAGTATCCACTTACCATCAAGTGGACTGTGTTCTCGTTTGTCACCCTTATTCTATGAACCTGCGGTTGCCAACCTGTTCGCCAAACGTGGCAACTATGGCAATATACTCCCCATGATGAGCGATTCCTAGTTACGGTGGCGACCATTGTAACGGCGGGGCAGGAGGTGCTAAGAATCTCCGGTGCTGATTCGGTTGCCACCTAAGGCGACTCAACCTAGAAAAGCTGGAAGAAGAGAAAGACAAATTGCACTGGGATATTATAGGATTATCTGAAATCCGAAGAGAGGGAGAGGACACGGTAATCTTCGAATCCAGCAACTTGTTCTATCACTGGGAGGGCGACCACCTGTCCCAAGGAGGCGTCGGATTTATCGTCCACAAGTCTCTTGTTAACAACGTAGTAAAGATTGAGGGAGTGTCGACAAGGGTCCAACAAACTGTATTCGTTGAAGTTCAAACAGGTTTACGCACGAACCTCGGCATTTCTGGATGAGGAGGTGGAGGAAATGTATAAGAATATGTTAAAAGCAATGCATTCCTCCAAAACCCACTATACGGTGTTAATGGGAGACTTTAACGCAAAATTAGGCAAAAGAGAGAACGAAGAGCTGAAGATAGAGAAATTTGAAATAGGGCAACGGAATCTAAGAGGCCAGCATCTGGCCGGCTTCCAGAATTGGCCCCACAGGAAGTGGACCTGGTAGAGCCCCGACGGTTCGACAAAAATGAGATTGACTTCATTATGACGACTAGACAGCAACTGTTCAGTGATGTCTCAGTGATCGCGAGAGTGAAAACTGTTAGCGATCACCGAATGGTTAGAGGCACACTAAACCTAAATGTTAAATTGGAGAGGTCTCGTCTTATCAAATCAACGCGCTGTCCCCCTCGTGCTTTAATCCAAAGTCGTGAAATATTTCAGCTTTAGCTACAAACAGTTTTTAGCGCCAGCAATGCATGACGATATGAATAACCATCTCGTGGTAACTGTCCATGTGCTCGGAGCTATGTTCTGCAAGACCGTCCGCAGAAGAGTACAAAAACTCTCCGATCACACTCTTAATCTCATGGCTGCGCTCGGGAGATTACGAGACATATTCTCGTCAGGCATACCTCAAAACGTCAAAACAAGATTGTTCAATGTTACAACAAAATTTTTATATAGTAAAAAGAGTAATGGCCCTAATACGCTACCTTGTGACACCCGGTATTTAATGTGCCTTAGTTTTGACAAATATGTAGTTTCTAATTTACTCTTTTTCTTTATAAATTTCTGTGTATTGGATTCTATTACTTAGTAGACATTCTCCAGCTCTTACGATTCTAAGAGCTAGAAAATGTTCCCTCTTATACCATAGCCATGTAATTTGTTTAATAATATCTTATGGTCCACTTAATCAAAAGCGTTGGTCATGTCAGTATAAATAGCACAAACTGGATTTCTCTCATCTACAGATGTCATAATATTAGCTACTAACTGATACAGTGCTACATTAATATTAGTATTTTTCGAAATCCCTTTTGCTCTTTACAAAAATAATTAATACTTTTCGAAATAGTTGTATAAATAGTTAAGCGTCTCCCACACAGAAGTGCCTTGCGGTGGCGGCCGCGGTGGCGGTCAGTTGTATTCGCTTGCAATGTAAGAGTCTGCAAACTCGTGCGGTCGCATGCTCCACCCCTCCGCCACCGCGTGTGTGTGTGTGTGTGTGTGTGTGTGTGTGTGTGTGTGTGTGTGTAGCGAGTACGCGGTCTGTCGGTGGCCGCAGCGCGGTCAGTTGCAAATTTTTACAACAGGCCGCGTGTACCGCGTGAAAAATGGTGTTAAATTCAGAGATTTTAATAGAAACAATGCGAAATTATCCAGTACTTTATGATAATTTGCATCGTGATCACAAAATCATTAGGATTAAAAACAAAATATATGATAATATTGCTGAATATAATAAGACTTCGTCACGGTTTCTCATGTTTACTGACGTCCGATTGTAGCACAGACACCACTGCGAATGGCGCTTCAGACCGCCACTCAGGCCGCGGTGGTGTGGTGTTGCAGCGGCTGGAGCCGCGGCTCGCGGTTAGCCGCCACCGCAAGCCGCTTCTGTGTGGGATACGCTTTATTAATGATTTTCTCAAAAACTTTTGAGAACATAGGAATTTTTGCAATGGGTCTTTAATTTTTTTTAATATGTTTTGTCATCTTTTTATATAGGGGCTTAATAATAACTTTTTTCAGTTTTTTGTTAATATGCCAACAGTAATTCTTAAGTTAATTATATGTGCTAATTGTTGGGCGATTACTTCCTTGGTGTATTTAATTACTTTCGTAGACACGGCATCATATCCAACAGTATTAGTGTTTTTTAGACTACAAATTATTCTTGTTACGTCATTAATTGATACAGGTTGCATAAATAGTGAATTCAATGTCAATTTTTAAAATTAATACTATTCAATGTGATGGGATTCCAGATGTGGAAGACCATGTACCTTCTCTGTTGAACCTTCTTCTGACCTCTCATCCGGACGGATATCAGGTCTCCGTCGAGGCCCCTCTGGGCTCTTCGGACCATTGTCTGATCCGGAGTACGGTGCCACTCATGCTCCCATCGCAGTTGCGATCTGCAGCTTGCCGCCGTGTTTGGCACTATAGGTCAGCTGATTGGGACGGGATGCGGTCTTTTTTGCATCCCTACCCTTGGGGGCGGGTTTGCTTCTCGCCGGAAGATCCCAGCGTTGTTGCAGATTCTTTTGCTGATGTGGTACTTCAGGGTATGGAACTTTTATTCCATCCTCTGTGATGCCCAGCGGAGGCAGATCCCAGCCATGGTTTGGTCGCTCCTGTAAAATAGCATCAAGCTATAAAGCAGGAGTGCTACCTGGCCTGGGCTGACAAATTAACGTCTCGGGATGTAAACACCAGCGCACTTAAAAAGAAGTATAATTCCGCCTCCAGGTCCTTCAAAAGCGTCATTGCCATGGCAAGGTCTGAGCACATCGGCAGGATTGGCGAGAAGCTAGTTCGCCTTCCTTTGGGAATCCGTGCATTCTGGTCTCTCGCCAAGGCTGTCCAAGGGAACTTCTGTCAGCCATCTCTTCCATCTCTGCACAGAGAGGACGACTCACTGGCTCATGCCGCAAAGGAGAAAGCCGATCTGTTGAGCTCTCTCTTTGCGTCCAACTCGACTCTAGATGACGGGGGAAACACACCGCGGACCATCCTGCGATGTGAGTGCTCCATGCCGGATGTGCGGTTTACACAGCGCTCGGTTCGCAAAGCACTCTTCTCCCTGGACGTCAGCAAGTCAAGTGGGCGTGATGGAGTCCCTCCCATTGTGCTGAAGACGTGTTCTCCGGAGTTGGCACCGGTTTGAACGCGTCTTTTCCGGTACTCCTACTCCCAAGGCATAGTCCCGAATTCATGAAAGACAGCTTTTGTCCACCCGATCCCTAAAAGAGGCGACCGCTCAGACCCGTCCAACTACAGGCCTGTCGCCATCACCTCCTTGTTCTCCAAAATAATGGAATCCATTATAAACTGCCAGCTCATGAGGTACCTTGAGGGTCACCAGCTGATTAGTGACCGCCAGTACGGTTTTCGTCGGGGTCGATCAGCTGGTGATCTTCTAGTCTTCAGTAGAGTCCAAGGAGGAGGCATTGGCCGTTAGTTTGGAAATAGCGAAGGCCTTCAATCGGGTCTGGCACAAAGCGCTTCTTTCGAAGCTTCCTTCCTATGGGCTTTCCGAGAAATTGTGCAAATGGATCACCAGTTTCCTTGCTGATCGGAGCATCAAGGTCGTAGTAGACGGTGCATGCTCTGATTTCAAGCCTATCAACGCTGGTGTTCCACAAGGCTGCGTGCTATCACCAACGCTGTTTCTCCTGCATATCAATGATATGTTGCTAACTGGTAGCATGCAGACGACAGCACTGGTGATGCTTTATATACCTGCCGTGCCATTATTTCTCGGGAAAACGTTGCCGAGTACCGGGACAAACTTGTGTCTGAAGTCGAGTCTTTGCTTAACAAAGTCTCGGATTGGGGCCGACTAAATCTAGTCCAGTCAATCCCCAGAAGACACAAGTTTGCGCGTTTACCGCTAAAAAGAACCTCTTTGTCGTATCTCCTTAGTTTCAAGGCACTCCCCTTGCTGCCTCAGCTAGTATCGGAATCCTTGGAGTCGACATATCGAATAGTTTGCAGTTTCGTGGTCACTTGGAAGGGAAGGCCAAATTGGCCTCTAAAAAGCTTGGCGTGCTCAACAGAGCGAAGCAGTATTTCATGCCGGCACATCGCTTGCAACTTTATAAAGCGCAAGTTCGGCCCCACATGGAATACTGTACTCATCTCTGGGCCGGGGCACCCCAGTGCGAGCTCCTTGCACTTGACCGCATCCAGCGCAAAGCGGTTCGAATTGTCGACGACCGAGTTCTTTCTGATCGGGTGACACTGGCACTGCGTAGAGATGTTGCATCTCTTTGCGTATTTAATCGCATCACATTTTTTACACACATTATAGGCTCCTGTGGTAAAAACAATGTAGATTTGTTTATTATTTGCCAAGTATCTTTAGATTTATTTTGAGAGGAATTTTTGAAATGTAATATATTTCTATAGAGTTTAGTATAGTTTTTAAAAACTATTTTATTCCTTGCGTCAGGATTTAATCCGTATGTTCAGTGTTAGTGCCTTTGTTTTTTTACTGCATATTCTTATTCCGTGAGATAGCCATTTCGTTGCTTTGCTAGTCTTTATGATTATAATTTTCTCCGGATAACATAATCCATGCAACAAAAAAATCATTTATAAAATTGTCCACAGCTTCGTTTGCATCTTTGGCATTGTATATATGGGCGCAAATCGCCATCTATCGGCAATAATTAGCAAATATTGACATATGGGCGCAAACCGCCATCTATCGGCAATAATTAGCAAATATTGATATTTATGTTTTAGTTTATCGTTTAAGTGAATATATTAGTATAGAAATATCTCAAATATTATATAAGATTTAAATTTAAATAGTTATTTATAAACATAAAATTGTTACTTATTAAGGTCTGATATTAAGTAGACACTGTTTTGACTGTTGGAACATTTTGAAGACGTTTGATGCTTCATTTATTGTAAAAATACTCATTTTACTGTGTAAATGTTCAAATTAATATCTATTAGAATTAACCCTTCCAGTACCGCGCCCACTATAACAAAAAACGGGTCATCTCGGCGCGCGGCACTTGTTACAACATTTATGTTTTTCACGACTGTTCGTTTATGTTATAAGATGCTTGAGTTACAGTTCTTTAAAGCTTTAAAGTTTTGTACAGCTCTTTGTTTATAAGGGATCTTGAAAAAGTGTATATACTGCCAATAAATTTGGTTTTATCAATTAAAAAGCGTAAGTTTTTATTTTATTTTTATGTCTTCACAATCAATACAAAATAGTCTTCCTAAAATAAACCGAAATAATGCATGTAACCATTATAATAATTCTACTTCTTCACTCGCAAACATTTGCTAAAAATTCGACAATAGACGGTTTGCGCGTGCTTTGTAACCTCATTTTCAAAACCTTTTTGTGAAAATATTATAGCGTCTTCCTTAATTTTTCTTATACAATCATATAGATATAATATTAAGGAATAATATGTCTTTATGAATTTACATACGTGCAATAAACTATCTATAAAAAGGCTAAATATCTCAGAAGGTAGATCTTATTTGAAATCTTACCCGTTATAAATTGTTCGCGTAAAGGTGTTTTGTTTTTCCTTTTTTATCAATTGAAACACAAAAAATTACTGCTGTTGTAACTTAAGTCATTCCAAAACATTATCTTGTAAAGATCGTTAACATTTCTTACCAGTTTTTAAAAGAAAATCCAACAAAAATCACAAACACAAAAAGAAAACAATTACGCAACTAACAGCACCATCAACGCAAAAGTGAATGCCTATTATTATTTATTTCGTCTATGTAACCGAGTGAGTTTAATACTTGAGAATACTCTTTAGTTCGTTCAGAATCCAATGAAATAGTGTTCAGTTGAAAATATACTGTATTTTTATATAAATTAAAACGAAAATAGCAGCACGTAATGCGGACATGAATTCATGTCCACGGTACCTTAGGGGTTAATATTATTATTTTGTATCAAATTTTATTATTTTATGTAATAAGGTTTGTTTAATTTCACTTGAATTTTGCTTGCAGCGCCACCTCTTAACAGTATTGCAGCCCGGATTTTGACTGACTATGAAAAACTAACGTCTATTCAAATTAAATGAACAAAGATTTATTTAATATAAATCATTTGTAGTTATTTAAATTCATTAAAATATTTATTATGAATAATGAGCTCTATTTTAAGAATTATTTTGTAGTACTTAATTTTATTTGTTTGATTTAAAATAAGTTGTATTTGCTATATCCGTGTTTGTAAGGAAACTATTGGAAACTATAAAGGCGGTTGATTTATGTAAAGACTGTTCTGTTCTGTACCAGCAATTGTGCGAAAATAAACTACTTAATATTTGGCGTGCTATTTCATTGTGATGGACTCTGAGCGTGAAAACCCTGGCGTATCGCTGACATATACTTATCTATACTAATATAATAAAGCGGAAGAGTTTTTTGTTTTTTTGTTTGTTTAAACGCGCTAATCTCTGGAACTACCAGTACTTTTTGAAAAAATATTTTTGTATATTAGAGCCAGATTCATTTGGAATAGTATAGGCTATCTAGCATTAAGCTATATTACTCAGCTATCCTTAAATATGGATATTTGTTAAGCAAGTCAGAAGAAAAAGCACTCCCGAAATGATTTATCCGCGTACGCTGGTGTTATCGTTAGGGATACGTAAATACAATGTTCTAGAAAAATATAGACCTTTTTTTCGTCTAAAAAAAAGTCCGAGATACCATATGTCTATTTCTTATACATAAGCCATAATATGGTATTTTGTGACAAAAAAATATTGAAAATTTAAAAGTGATTTATGAGCGTTATTATTAGGCATGGCCTATTTATCCTTACGAACGAAAGTTACTTCATCATCAAGATTATTTTCTTGTTCTTAAGTCTTGTAATGAATGAAGATAAACTTTGTTCTTTATACCATGTTATTTGGACGCATAGTTTAAGAGATAATCTAAAATTAAAATAATTCAATACTTGGCTGGGCGCGCGAACGACGCTTAAACCCTAGCCGTTATAGAATGCTTGAACTAGGTCATGTCGCGCACCTCGGACACGTGATGACGCGGGTGAAACCGCGGGGCACAGCTAGTGTAAAAGATATGCAGCTTAGATGAGTTTTAAAATTAATTAAATTTTCCATGGAAAATTAATTTATAAAATATTAATTTATAAAATATAATATATAAAATTTTGGAAATCTAAAAAGCAGGACATATCCATGGATATGCAGGACATAGACATTTTCAGTTTTCCAATTTGAGATGTATGATCCAAAAGAACCAGATTTACAAATTCTGCTTTGCATCCCTTCCGGTAATTGTGTGCAAAATTGTCGATGCATGTGTGACTACTTAATCTAGTGGCTGTATAAAGTGTTAATTTTAAGTTGAATAGCGTGAGAAAGTATTTGAACTCCAATGCAGTTTTATTTATTTATTTATTTATTTAACAATTTATGTACACACAAGATAATGTTACAATGAAGAAAAAAAAAAGATATTTTGTACAAAGGCATTGTTTATTTCATATTGAAATTTCTTCGACACTGGACAAATTAAAAGAGAAACTAATCTAGTGTGCACTCTCATAATAAAATTTTATAATATTAATATACTTAACATAAAGTAAAAACAATAAAAACAAATATCTATGTAAACATACATATAACTAAAGTTATATGTATGTTTACATTTAGTTTTGTTCTTTTTTTAATACATCAATATTGAAATCTCCACACAAAACGATTTTTATTTTGAAGATAGACGAACTTTTCTTAATATAATATCAAACTTTTTATAAAATACTGCATAATTATGTTCCAGAAGTCTGTATGTACAGATAATAATAAATTTGTGACCCATTATTTCTATCGCACAACATTTGAAACCACCTGAAACTGATTATTTTGCGACATTTGATATTTCTCTATACTGTAGTCCTACTCTAACGAAAATACATGTTCCTCCTCGCTTAGTGTTTCTCGAAAAGGCAGAAATTTGATATGTGTAATAAATCCTCACGACCAGTTTTAATAAAATGTTCTATAACACAGATAACAGCTATAATAGTGCCTTTGTTAAATAGTTCTTCAAATTTTACAGCTGGTGTATCCGATTTACTCATTAGCTCTGTTAAGATTTTGATGAAATATGTTAAGGTAATTACAGCAAAAATTGAGAATTTATTTGTCGTGAGTCAATAGGCAATACGAGTATGTTTGGTTTTTAAGGCTTTAACTAGCCTGAATGACCTTGACGAAACGGCTATCGCAGAGATTTTAGCCAATGTCAACACCGTCTAGCAACTACGTTCTGTATTACTTATAAAAATCCAAAGATTAATAGACTGCAGAGATGACAATTATAAGAGTGACATACTGCCTGTTATGCTTGCGCATCACTGAGAATGATGTCGTAGTTACGCATCTTCAATTACATTGTGCTGTAGCTTTGCCCGGTAGGCGTCACGAGCTATCAAGTGTTCAAGTTTGAAGTACGTAAGAGTTTTTTATTATATATGTTAAATCATATTTATTTGTATCGTATTAGTAGATCTGGGTCAAAGCTTTCGCTGTAAATTTTGTGTGTATTTTATAAGTCTATGTTATTTTTGATGAAAATTATTATTACAGATAAAAGTCCTTTCACATTATTGTAGTCTCGAATTAAATTAATCAGAATGAAAGGAAGAATTTTGGCTCTTTATAACTGATCTTTAAATGTAAAGCACTGACTTGGATTATACAATTATCGTCATTTTTTTAATTCATTGAACTTTTTTAAGATTATGTTGAAACTCTACTGGTAAAAAAAAACAAATATATATATATGTTAAAGTTCTTGATGAAAATAAAGTATGCGCGTTACATCCCATCCCATCCCATCAAAAATTGCTAATGTAATTCTTGGTGTAAAGTTAAGACGTGATAATAACTGTAAACAATAGAATAACAAAATAATGAAAACATTTGTAAATACTTGCTTTATAACCTAATAAATATTATTTGACCGTAATAAAATAAAACAAGGTAGTCTCCGGCATGAAAGTAAAAATAAATATTTTCGATTATTTTTGCAATATCTAACAGCCGGATCAGCGCGCGATTCTGATCCATCTAAAGATGCAAAATTTCAGCAAGCACTGTCAAATTCAATAGGAGTGACTGAAAAACGGTTCTTGATATAGAAGGGTAAATAAATTATTTAACCTATAAAGTAAAATCACTTTATTAAAAATCAAAATAGCCCAATAGCTTTATTAACATGAGATATATAATTGTACGAGTGCTTCAATACTTAACATTATTTTACTGAAATCTCAGAAAGTTTTTTTTTAATAGAATAAGGGTGACAAACGAGCACACAGTTCACCTGATGGTAAGTGGTTGCTACGTTCCATAGACATCTACATCTATTCTCGATTACGTATCAAAATGTAGATGCGTTGTCACCCGTGAGGACTAATATGTAATGCCTCGTTTCCAGTTAAAAGGTTCTCCGGTTCTCTTCACATACCATACGAAACACAGCAGGGTTAAACTGCTATTTTACATGGTATTCCGTGAGAGCGTGGCCTTCCCCTGTCGAGCCGACCCATTCGTGCTACAACTATACCTACTACTAATATAGCTGCAGGATGGTTCTACCACGTAAGAAAAAAATTGACTTTGAAAATTTAAGTATTTTCAGAAGCAACTTTGCAATTATTTTCTATTGAGTGAATTTTTGTGGAATCGTGTTTTGCAAACCGCCACCTGAAATACGTACAATGTTTTTTGATAACGATGTGAAATTACAAAACGATCCCCATGCATATCAATGTGGCTCTATTCAGTCTCTTAATATGAACATTTTTCGGGATTCAGAGATTTTAAAAGTTTTCATGCGTAGATAATGGAAGATATAATATTATATTATTACTGTCCCGAGTGAGGCAACCTTTATACTTAAATACATATTCTCATTATATTTTAATGGTTGGATAGAAAAATTATATTTAAATGCAAACTTTCACGGGGTAAATTTTTTTTACTATTTTTACCCAGCAAGTAGTAAAGCAACTACAATCCCATCGGTAAGTGGTTATGTAGCCTAAGATGGTGAATTGCACTGACTTAAAAAAACCTATTCACTCTTGCATTGTAGGTAAATATTATTTGCGACCTATTTGTGTGTGTGTGTGTGTGTGTGTGTGTGTGTGTGTGTGTGTGTGTGTGTGTGTGTGTGTGTGTGTGTGTGTGTGTGTGTGCGTGTGCGCGTGTGTTTGTGTGTTTGTGTGTGTGTGTGAAGAATAGCGTATGAGAATACGTGAAGAGGAATAAAGGTTGAGTACTACTTCGCTTACCTGTACGAGGTTGCCACTTGAGAACCTTTCTTCCTATTTTTTATCTGTTTTCCAAGTTATATAGCCAGCCCATTGCCATTTCACTGTAATATTCCGTTGGGCTATGTCAGTTACTCTGGTTCTACTGCGAATATCTTCATTTCTAACTTTATCATGTAGAGAAACCCCTCTCGAATTTAAAATTTTTACATTTTTTAGATGATAGTTTGTCTAAAAAAAAAAACCAATACCCAAGAATGTCATTATATAGTTATTTATACTCAGGGAAGCACCATTTTCTTATTTATTTAAATTGTTTGATTTAATTTGATAACAGTGTACCTAAACGTAAGTATCTGTATCTATATTTCCCTCCCCAATAATATTTTATAAAGTCATACTCATAAAAACAGCGTTTTATTGTAATACATTATTATAAAATTCAGTATTAACTAATTAATAAAAATATGTAACAATAAAATTACATAGGTATTAAAAAATATCGAAATCTAAGTAACAAGAGCATGTTGGTCGTTCCATATCTAAATTATATAAAAATGCATTTTTCAATTTCACTAATCAACGTCGCCGCGAAAATTTCTTCTTCTTTGGACACTAAAAATTAATTTATTTAGAAAATAATATTTACAGTTACCAGTGTACAGATATTAACTAAATTAAGTATTTCTAGTCATAAAAATATTTGTAATTGAGTATAAACTTTTAAAAATCTAATATATATTTGAACGAAGTCGCCACAACACCGACGCGCGGTCCACCCTCAGCGATGTCCGAAAACGGACTGTGACAGGCTGACAGGGCAACGGAGCATGCGCGCTCGCGTAAATATATTCAATTTTAGGGAAAAATTATATATTCTCTTATAAAACGGGGAATAAAAATAAAACTCTCAATTAAAATTATTCATATTTTTAAGATCTTTTTTTAGTGTAAGAACTATTGAAAAAGCTTGTGCCGATTTGGAGAAATTTTGTAAAATATGACAAAGATGGGTACTCGGATGGATGGAAATTATTAGGAGAGGACGACATAGGATATAGAGGGCGACTGTTCAGGATGGATTAAACTTGACTAAATAAAGTTGCCAGCTCTTCAAAAGTCCAAGGGTTCGTTTAATATGAAATTTAGCGGATTTTACGCCCGCCTCCCATAGACCGCCAAAGTGCGGCGCATAAGCCGGGGAGAAATGAAATTTTATGCCTTCGTTTGAAGTAAAATCGGAAATGGAACGCGAATTCGTGTTTAAAAAATTGCCTAGTTCTTTCGAGGCTGCCACAAAATTCGTGCCGTTGTCACAATAGATATCTGACGGCTTTCCTCTTCGAGATATAAACCGACGTAAAGCTAGTACAAACGCATCTTTGCTGAGATCACTCACCGCTTCTAAATGAAGGCATTTATATTTCATACAAATAAATAAACATAAAAAGCATTTAGTTACGATTTTACAGCCTCTACCTTTACGATTAACTATAGAAAATGGTCCCGCAAAGTCTACATCAGAACTAATAAAAGGAAATCCAGCGCCTACGCAAACGGAAGGTAAGTTTCCCATTTTAGGGGTTACTGCTTTAGCAGGAAATCTACGGCATCTGACACACTGATGATGGACAGAACGAGCGACATCTCTGCCAGCGACGGGCCATACAGTGCGATGGACGGACGACAGCTGCGGCGCGGCATGCAACAGGCGCAGCTGCTCACGCTCGAACAACAGCCGAGTGAAGCGATGCTTGCCGTAAACTAAGATAGGATGTCTTTTTACGAACGAGTAGGAGGATTCATCGAGGCGGCCCACCACACGGGTTTAACCGTCGCGTAGAAATGGACTTATAGGTAAAGTGTTATTTTTAGAGTGTAACGAATTATTATTTTGTAATAATTTTAATTCATTAGGAAAAGATTCGCGCTGAGAGAGGTATGCTAGTTTTCCAAATGATCGAGTAAGTTCCTCAGTCTGCAGCACATCGGTAAGTTTAATTCTATTTTTACAACAAGTTATGAAACGTAAGACATAAGCGAAAATGCGTTGTAGTTTAGTTAGAGATGAGTAAGAGTCGAAATCAATTAAAACTTGTTGGTACATTTTTTCTATGTCTCCGGAGAGTACATATTTATAAAGACGAAATCTGAGTATAATATTAAATAAGGAATCCTGAATAGGAGGCCCCACCATTTGGAGGTCATTAATAGAGAAACCTGAGGTAGAGGGGGCGCTGCCGTCGAAGACAACGCGAAGTTTTGTCGACTCGCTGTCTGGTTTTATCACCGCATGGTGCGGGATGAAATAAGCTGGAGATGAAATAGTCTCAGTAGATTCTGAAAGACGTCCAAGATCTGAATATTGACGTATAAAATCAGAATACATTAATTTTAAATCTTGATTTTTCTAAAACATCTTTCTAACCCTAGGAGGCGCCTTTTAGCTAACTGATAAAAATCGCCTAAACAATCAGGTTCAGAAATAAGTGGTAATCGAACACAAAACCTACTGTCGTCCATGCGACGAGTATTTTCTAAAAAGTGCTTCTCACATTCCATATCAAAATTGGACAATATCTTATTAGATTCAGGGATATCCTCAACCTGTCAAAAATTAGTGATTTGCTCTAAAAGAGACAAGTGAGTACATAAAACGCCATGAACATTAGTCTTGCTAACAGGCTTTGAAGAAATTGGGCCAGATAATATCCAACCAAACCTTGTATCTGTGACTATAGCTTTGTTACTGCCTAGAGTGATCTGTTGGCCTAATATCAATTGCCAAAATACATCAGCTTCAATAAGCAGATCTACAGGAGCAGGCTGAAAGAAGTTAGGATCGGCAAGGTTAATATTCATAGGTAAGTTTAATTGAGATATATCAAGTTGGACATGAGGTAGATCGCCAGATATTTTAGGTAGCACTAAGTAACATAAGGTAAGCGTGTAGTTAGTAGATTTAGACTTAATGCGGACGGCGCAACGCTTGACGCCTGAGATAAGTTGTTTATCACATACGCCTATTATATTTGTGTTTGTTTGTTCAGTGGGCAAGCAAAGTTTGTGTTTCAAATTTTCAGTTAGTATGGAAGCCTGACTGCCACTGTCTAATAAAGCGCGCGCCGTCTCATACTTGTTAGTAATGGGATTGTACACATCTACAAGGACAGTGGATAGCAAGACGTGGTTTTTACTGGAGACGGACTGTACCGATACATTGACTGTAGTGTCAATGACCTCAGGGGCTTCATTTGCTGGCTCAGTCTCATTTGCAGTCATATTTACGGATGCATTGCTTGCCTGAGGAACCTCGCGGTGTAAAAGCGTATTGTGTTGCCGCTTACAAGTAAAACAAGGGCCTAACCTGTATAGCCGCGTAAGGTGCCCCTTACGTAGGCAATTTAAGCATAACTTCAACCTGGCCGCTTCGGTGATACGCTCCTCGATAGATTTGGACAAGAAAGAAGAGCAGCCGTAGACGCGGTGCGGCCCGTTGCAGTATACGCACGACGCCACTCCGCTGGCAGCGCTCGCAGTAGATGACGAGACACCACACATAGACGAGCTGGGTTCCATTGAAATAGCATGAGATTTTATGGGTAATTTCTGTTGTTTAAAACTGTTGAATGTTTCGCCTTTTTCCTGTTTATTATTATTCACACTTTCGAGAATATCAGCTCAAGCCTTCAAAAATTTAAAGAAATTATCTAACGAAGGTAAATCACAATTTAATGAAGATTTATATTCTTCCCACTTTAGTCTAGAATTGCTATCAAGCTTAAGGACAATCATATGAATGATTACTGGATCCCAATTAGTAGTGGGAACACCTAAAGTGGCGGAGGAGTGCAGCAGCATGAGACAGTCCCCTGCAGCAACAGGCGAGTAGAAGTAGTAAGTAAAATTAGAAGTTAAGTAGCTTAGTATGGAAAAAGTATTTGGGAGCCAAAAGTTCAAATTGATATATAAAATAAAATATTATCTTATGAAATGTTAATATAAATTAACCAAATTTTATGGTGATTTAGAATTCTTTGCAAGGTAAGCCACGTGTGCGTAAAGAAAGTTTAGGTAGATTTAGTTTTAACTTATTAATTGTAGTAAGTAAAATTAATTGGCCTTGAGCAATTTTGTTGTAATTTACCGATGAAACTTTTATTTATGCAATGAACAGCCTTAGATAAATAAGACATGAAAATTAGGTTCACTGCGATATATAAAGAAATGGCCGGCCGGCAACCTAAAGTCAAGTTGTGAGAAGGATGCACAGGGTAAGTAGGTTATAAAAGTGTTATAGGAGTGGTCACTTCCCTGATTTTGTTGCTGTGCAGGTGGCTCTCGTTGCAGGTTCTCTCGGCAATTACAATTTGTGTTGGCTTGTCCAAAGCTTACTTCTTCATATTACTTCTTCATTGGATAATCACGTCGCAGGGTCACCAATGTTCACGCGCAGAACGCGTGGTAGTTAAGATACAGTTTTTAAATAAAAATCTTCGTCTTTATAATATATAAATTATAATATCGTACTTGGATAACAAATTAAAATGAAGTGAAGTACAATTTAAGAGAAAAACGCTATATATATTTACAGAAAACATTCTCTTGTTTCTTCAATATTCGTGACATATGTCTTTTTTATTCTTTATAATTATCTAAAAAAATAAAATAAAAACAAAACATATAAAAACTCCACGGAACATACTCCGCCCACTCCGTCCTCCGACCGTGGACCGCTGCTGCGCCGCGCTTAAGTCGCAAGTTACGTTTATTTTATGCCTTTAATTTGTCATCGTAGCAAATTATTAGGAATTTCAACTTTTCAAACTAACTTACTAATATTCAAATAATTTTACGGATTAAGCATTTACCTATCTTGATTTTTAATTTGTTTTCTTCATTTCTCTTCACAATGCCTAAAAAGGGTACAAATATGGATGAGCTCATGACTAAACGGGCTAACGTTGAGCAGAGAGTAAAGTTATTTAAAAATTTTGTAAATGATTTAATTGAAGTTAAGAATCCTACACAAAGTCAAATTACTGAGCTCTCTGTACGGTTAGAAAAATTTGAAGGTTTATTTGAATATTTTAATGACTAGCAGACGGAAATTGAGGTTCGTGATACCTCCCAGTTTGAAGTAAGGGAGAAAATGGAACGTAACTTTTATACGCCTATGACATTGGCTAAGGATTTATTATCATCCATTAAAAAGGATAGACATCATTCTTCAGACTCAGGCCAGCCTAATCTTAAGATTCAGCCAGGGTTTCGCTTTCCAGAAATTAAAATTGCCCATTTTGATGGCAGCTATTATAAATGGCTTGAATTTAAGGAAATGTATGTCTCCTTAATACATGATAATGAAACTATAAATTTTATTTTTTCACTATCTTTCATCTTACCTGCAAGGTGAGGCAGCCCAAGTTATTAGTAATTTGGAAGTGTCTTTGCGTAACACTGTTGATCATGTTTCAAAAAATCTTAGAGCCCTAACTACCACGCGTTCTGCGCGTGAACATAGATTAAGATTTGAGCGTAAGATATATGCATAATTATATGAACCAATATATATGTAAAGCAGGTTTATCAAAGGTTTCTATGCGGATCTTAAACATTATATTAGTATTTTTAATATATTTAAAAGTTGGTAAGCATATCATAAAAGGAGACAGGGATTACTGGGCCCAGTTTTATTAAGTTGAAATATGGTTTAAAAAAAGCGTTATATTTTCTATTTCAAAATATAAAAAATTTGTCCAATACACAATCTGGAAGACGAGAAATCTTGAAAATACGTTAATGTCACTAATAAAATAGGAAATCGATTCCTTTAATCGATTAATGTGAATGAGTTTTAACAATTAAACATAAAAACAACTTAAATCAGATGATTGATTCAACCAAAGTAAATAGATACACTACAATATATTAACATAGTGTCAACAGTTTAAAAAATGAAAGATCAACATGTTGTGGACTGATGGCGCCATTTTGCTACAAGCAGCGCCATCTAACAATTAACTTTGCGAATCAATAATATCGTTACTGGAAACGCAAGCGCGTTCTACCGCTTGGACGCGATCGTCGGTAGAGGGGATGCAACGAGGGCTAGAGAAGTGACCGAGTGTTGTGGCAGGTGGCACTCGAATTCGGACAGCCGGAGCCTGTGGCCGGAGCGGACGCTCGCTACCGACGCACGTGTTTGTTTCTCGTGTAAAACTACTAGTCTAAATAAAGTTATTTTGATTTAAATAATCTTTCGTTCGTGTGCCACCAACTCGGCCACCCATGATCCGACAAACATAATAAAAATAAATCTTAAAATCGATTCACGTTTACAGTTCGATTTATTATTTGCGCTTGTCGACTGTATATTTAATCTGTGCTGATAGTGACAGCTCCTGCATGACTCAATCTATGTCTATGATCACTCGAGTCGTAACGTTTAGTACGTGTGTGTTTTGTTTCCCGTTGCTTTATTGATTTATATTGCTCGACCACTACTTTCTTTCTACGGACTTCTGATCTTACTTAACTTGTACGATCCTTCCTAACATCCCGAACACCGATAATCTTGTTTACTCGTTTGACTATTGCTCGTTATTGTGGATTTTATGGTCTGGATTTTATCGATTGGACATTGAGTCAATGAATCCCTGTTTGAATTGTGGCATAGCGACAGTCACTGTAATACACTAGGCACACGATCCTTCGAAAATAGCAATCCCACTTCAAAAATCAGCTGTTTAGTATAGGTTGTTGCCAATTTGTTGCATAACGTCACTTTTACTAAATCTCTTATAATTATGCTCTCAGATTGCTAAACTTCGCAGAACTTTCAGTGATGCTTTAATAATATATAAGCTATTAATTGACACCACTTTCATCTTTTTACAATCTGGGCCCAGGAATGTATGAAAGCGTATCAATCAGTCTCCTTTATGTGATTTAAAGGTAATAATTATTCTCTAATAAACATTTGTATAATTATGCGTTGTCTTAAAATCTTCTTCACCAGTATAAATAACACAGTAGTCAGAGAACGTAAAGTTTTGTACTTTGCCTTCAATTTTATCTAAAATGTTTACGATAGTGACAAATTTCACAATTACCTAGATTAGTTGTCTCAGCAATAGTGCATATTCTATTAGAAGATTCACCGCTTGTTAAACAAATTTTGTGTTTTATGGACGGATGATCTATTGTTGTGTTGGTCGAGCCTGTATTGCTGCTATTGCTTTTAGTTTTACAGTCAACCGTAGATGGGGAGCAGTCACTTCCGATGATCTCAATTGTTCGCGTTTGTTTTGTTTTTGTTGTGTGTGACTGCCCGGCGACATTTGAGTCGTCGGAATCTAGCGGAACTATGAGTTCGATTAGAACGTTACGGGGCCTACTGAGGCTTTCCGTAACGTTCGGAGTCGGAGCATAGGTTAGGTAGGGCTACGGTTACCACTAGCGGATTGGGATGAATCTCGGCCCTCTCAAAATAGCGCCGATACATTTCCTTGAAATATTCAGAGATCGTCGTAAGTTGACACTCTCTGTGCAAGTCGGAGTTTCGCTGGTACCATCGAGCTCCGGTGGCTATGCGAATTAATCTAGTTTGGATGACCTGAATGCGGTACAAATTTCTATGAACCGCGTGCGCGAAATCTACACTTGCGTAAGACATGATAGGTCTTACTCAAGCTTTGTAAAAGTGGAGCTTGTGTCTTAGGGACAGTTTACTCTTGCTATTAGTTAATAGGTGGCATTATTATTATGAAGGATCACTCCTTTTCTGTTGATCAATCGTTTTTTTTTTCAATTTCTTGCTTGAGTGTCATTAGTTGTTAGCAGTAGAGATCTGATTCGATGGTCTTCGCAGGCTGTAAAAGCTTATAAAAGCGATTCCCTTCCAATCCCACCATACACACAGCATCACCTTATTGATTGTTAATCCAGGTTTCGCTACAGTTTATGGAACTTGAATACCCTTTGACCCATGACCGTTTTTGCACGTTCCTGTAGTAGGTGATCCACTTTTCATCATCAGTGATCATTATTTTTAAAAATGATTCGGTTTCATTACGTTCCAATAGAGAATAGCAAATGAGTACAAGATTCATTAGATTTCTTTCAGTGAGCTCGTTTGTACCCAAATATCGAGCTGTTTTGTACAGCCCGACTTTTTCAAATGGGTCAAAACAGTTTTGTGGTCAATCTACAATTCCTCGACTATGTCGATCCGATCTTGATCCGAATTTTCAAAAATAGCATTGACTTTATCCGTTTGGGGGCGACCAGAGCGAACTGCATCTTTGAAATTATAATTCCCGGTCTGAAAACGTTTGAACCAACTTTTTATTACTCTTACTGACATTGCATTTAGTTCCATAAACGTCACAAACTTTTTTCGCGGCTTGAGTCCCATTTTTCCCTTTCTGGTAATAAATCTTCAGAATGTATCGAATTTGTTCGTTAGATGCACTGATTTTGGCGTACAGAAAAACAATTAAAAATGGCGGTAAAGTGTTTTTTACTTTTGTTTTCTTTTTCTTAATGTCCTATATGTATTGATATTAAAACCAGCCAGATAAAAACAGTACTAAAACAAAAAAATACAAGGAAACTTTTCCCCGACCTATTATAATTTTATAAATAAGTTCATTTATACATTTACTTGCATATGAGATAAGTAAAGAAACATGAAGACTTGCAACAATTTTTTTCTTTCGTAGAATTCTATATTTTCCTATATATTAGTACTATTGTCCGTAAAATTCTATATCGCGTCATATAATATTTGATAGCCCTATTCAGACGACTTGCACGTTTATCTAATCTGTGGTTTTGCATTTATTTCTGCTTTCGGTCTAAGTATTTTACATCCGGCGTAAACGAGACAATTATACTGGCTTCGGTCGCAAGCCATGACATTTTTTCTTATATCCCGTACCCGTAGTCGAGTCTTATGACACTTCTGAGACCATATGGGGTAGTTCTCTTAGGCAGTCACTACACGGCTGTTGTCATCCGTAAGCAAAGGAAAAGCTACAGCCTGTTAACGTCCATTTCTGGCATATGAGGCACCGAGTCGAATGCCTTTTTATAGTCTATCCAGGCGGTGGAGAGGTTCCGACGGTTGCGTTGAACTACCTTGCCAATGACCGCGTCAATGAGGAGTGGTTTCTTGGTTCCATGACCACCGCCCCGGCATCCATTTTGAGCGCGCGACATTACCTGATTTGAGTTCAGGTGACGAGTGATTCTCGCGCTCAAAATGGATGTTAGTGTCTTGTATTTTGTATTTCGTATTATTGTAGGTAGACACGTGATGGGGCGGTTTTTATTCGAGTCTGTGGTATCCTGGTCTTTAGGAAACAAAATGAGTGATTCCAGTAGTGAAGAGGCTCGGGAGTGACTTTTAGTTGAGAGCCTCTTGAAACTGTCGGGCGAGCACAGCGTGACACACCACGAACCCCTTCAGCCAGTAGTGATGCAGTCCGTCGAGTCCCGGACTTTTCCAGTTCGGGGCCCCACGGACCGCCTCAGCTACGTCATCCGGCGTAATGATGACGGGTTCCATGAGCGTAACATGTTACACACTGACTCGCCACAACTTCCGTCCAATGGCCTTCGCTGTGGTTTACGGGCTCTAAACTCAGGCTGCGCCAGAATGCAACAGTGTCGGCCTGATTCGGTGCTGGGCCCGTTCCACGTACCATTGGCCGCTCCAATTATTCATAGAGCCTCTTCTGATCACTCCACATCCTATAAAATAAAAAAAATATTTTTTATAGAAAAAGGGTGCCAAACGATCACACAGTCCACCTGATGGTAAGTGGTTGCTGAGGCCCATAGACATCTACATCTCTCCTCGTTTGCGAATCAATGTGCAAATACGTTGTCAGCCTTGAGGACTAAGATGAAATGCCTCGTTTCCAGTAAAAGGCGTGTCCGGTTCTCTACACTCAGCAACGAAATACAGCAGCATTAAGCTGCTATTTTACGCTGATATTCTGTGAGAACGTGGTCCTTCCACGGTCGAGCCGACCCATTCGTGCTACAAATATACTATAAATATAGCTGCAGCCTGACTTTACCACGTAAAAACATAAAAATTATAAATTATTAACAAATTCATTGGTGCTGGCGGGGATCGAACTCGGGTTGGTCGCTTAATGTGAAATTTACAGCGAGAAATTAGGCTTTGAGCTACTAACTTAAGAAAAAATAAAATAACATGGTAAATCAGCAATTAAAATTGCAATAAGTTATCGGGTTGCCCATTAATGAATATTATGTCTGGCGTTTGGTTTATAATTTGGCGTTTGGTTTTGGCGCTGATAGCAGAAGTGAGCGTCCACGGAAGTAATAATAGAGATAGAATAGTGTGACAAAATATATCGATTTAAATTCTATAACCATACTTACCATTCTAATTATGTATAATTTTAATATAGGTAATGCCATACTACAGATAAATGTATCAATTAATATTTTTATCTTAGACAAAAGCTTTATACCTCTTATTATAAAACAAAAATCGATTCTGCGTTAGTCTACGTTTTTTTCGTAATTCTATAGAGGGTTTTATTCCAGGTTTCACCATTGGATATGATATGATATGAGTGGTTTGAAAAGTCCAATGTGTGGGAAAATCTGTAGTAGGTAACTATAAAATAAAAAATTTTTTTTTAATCATTTATTGTTACCTACATATGTATTTAACCCCCGTTACTAGAGAAAATCAATAAGCTGCCAAAATAATGCCTATTTCAACAATATCTACTCGTATAGGTCCAATTAGAATTTTGAAACTTTAAATTACATTAAAGAATACCATGCAACAAATCATTGACGTATGACGTCAATGACTTATTTCATGCAAAGAGATTTAAATATATAGGTGTACGTTGCATGCAATGATGATTGTTGATGTTGCACATCAATTTGCTACGGACGCCATTTCACAAGTTTTATATTTTTTAGTCACAGTTTTACTATAGAGTCAGTTGAAAATCTGTAAATTAATAAATATTTGATAATAATCTGTTGTCAGCGACTCTTATTGTTGTAAACAGATACAGGTAGAAAAAATCATCAATTAGTATTATCGCCATTAAACTAGTCAGCCCTATTGATTTTTTTTTGTTTATCTAAAATAAAAAAGGTAATTTAAAGCCAAACATGTTAGTAACTACATTTAATAAGACAATTTACGGATTTGTAACAGCCCATATTATCAAATAGTTAATTTAAAAAAATATATAAACTGTAAATCCCTTGACATGTAGAGTGTTACCACACTTCCTTTTGAATTTTACACTGTCATTGTAACTAAAAATACCTTTTATTATATAAAGAACATAAAACATAACCAATCTACATAACACAAACTCTTTTTCTCATTTAAAATTTAAAATACTTTTAGACGTTTTCAACAAAACGGACATTTTAAAATTATGTCAAATTTATTTTCCGGTACACTCGATGGTGGCGCTTTAAATCGTCACAAAAGTTAGGTAGAGTATAGCCAGTGCAGCGTACTAGCAAATGAGTAAATAAGCTGTATTTCTGTATTATTATATTATATATATATATATATATATATATATATATATATATATATATATTATATTATATATATGGTATTTCTTTACGCATGTGGTACCAGTAATATGAAGGTAAGTGAGCGTTGTTGACTGGAACTTCTATTTCGTTTCACATAGGTCGTGATTCCGAATAGGGTTGTCAATGGCAATGTTGCGGTGGTTGGCATATTTGATATCGGTGGGAGATGTAAAGTATGCCAACACGCACTGGATCAGCGCAGCAAAAATTGCTCTACAACCCTCTCAGAAGTGAAAGGAGACCTGTTCCCAGCAGTGGGACGTACATAAGCTGTAAATATACTTTTATATAACATAATGTGTCGACAAATATCGTAGATTATTTTATAGATTGAGGGTTCTATCGCGGATATCGTAATTACTAAGTTTATCATGCAGCGAAACCCCGATCATTACCCAGATTAACCAACATAACTCTACGAATTAGGCAATGAGTCGGCCATATAGCTCGAAGAACCGACAACCGATGGGGAAAAACAGTTCTCGAGTGAAAGTCTCGTACCCGTTAGGCGAAGTGTGGGGCGGCCCACCATTAAATAGAGTGATGAGCTAGTAAGGTATGCCGGAAGTCAATGAATGCAGGTGGCTCAGGACCGTGCTTTGTGTCATTCCTTGGGGAAGGTAACTTGTAAAGGTCTGTTATGATGATGATTATAGAAGAAAGGTGACAAGCGAGCACACCAGATGGTAAGTGTACGCTGTTGCCCATTCACATTTACATCTATCCTCGATTAAGAATCTAATCACAGATTCTATGTCCCCCTGGAGGACTGAGATTTTATTCCTAATTACAAGTATGAAATACCAGAGATGGTATTCCTAGTTATAGGACTGTAGTTGGACGGATCTCAGCGGTCGCCATTTTTAGGGATCGGGTGCACCAAAGATGTCTCCCTTAAGTTCGCAACTATGCCTAGGGAGTAGGAGTAAAGGAAAAGATGCGTTAAAACCTGCCAACTCCGCAGCATACGTCTTCAGCGCAATAGGAGGGACGCCATCAGACCCACTCAACTTGTTTACGTCCAGGGAGAGGATATAAACTATATAAACAGCACATCCTGCATGGGACACTCACACTTACGTGGGGTGGTCGGCAATGTTCCCACATGTTCCATGTTGTATATATATATAACAGTTTACGAATCGAAAGCGGATTAAAAACCGGAAAAAACACAATAACGTCCGCAAAGCCAGTTACATAATACGATACAGCAACTTAGTATACATGTAATATAATCGTTAGTGCGTCCTAAGATCTAAACGATAATCACTAACGAATTAATTCTGAACCACTTGACCAATTGATATACCTATGGTAGGATCTGATAGGTAGCGCTGTAACCAAGTTATTAGCAAACTTGATATTTATCAACCGAAATAACCTATATTCACTAAGTTATGTCGAGTTGTTAAAGAACTAATTATTTTCACTGTAAAAAGTGAATACGGTGGGTAACTCATGGAGACACCTATCAGAAAAAAAACCTAATAAATATTTAAATTCAATAATAACAGACTTAGAGCCACGCGGTAGCTTTTGATGTCGTACGGATGGGCCGGCTCGAACTTGGGTGGTATATTTACGTTCGACGTTTTGCTTGGTGAGTGCAGATGGCCGACGGCCCATTTCCCCCTCCCCCTCTTTTAAAATGGTAGCGGAGTTACCACTCACGCTCCTATCGCAATTGTGTTCTGTAGGTTGCCACCGTGTTTGGCACTATAAGTCAGCCGAATGGGACAGGATACAGTCTTTTATTGTATCCTACCCTAGCAAACCCGACCCGGTTTGCTTCTCGCCGGATAATACCAACGTAGATACTAATTAATATAAAGTTTTTTTTAAAAGAGAGAAATTACTGATTTTGTGGCATTTGTGGTGCTTCAGGGAATGGAACTTATTATTCCATTATCCTTGGTTCCTATCGGAGGCAGAACTCAGCCATGGTTTGTTCGCTCCTGCAAAATTGCATCATTCCATAACCAGGAGTGTTACCGGGCCTGGGCTGACGCATCAACGTCTCGTAATGCAAATATCAGCGCTCTTAAAAAGAAGTATAATTCTACCTTCAGGTCCTTCAAAATTTTCCTTGCCAAGTCAAAGTCAGAGCACATCGGCAGAATTAGCGAGAAACTAGTTCGACTTCCTTCGGGAACACGTGCATTCTGGGTCTCTCGCCAAGCTGTCCAAGGAAACTTCTGTCAGCCATCTCTCCCATCTCTGCACAAAGATAACGACTCACATGCCCATATCGCAAAGGATAAAGCCGATCTGCTAGGCTCTCTCTATGCATCCAATTTGACTCTTGATGATGGTGGGAACATTGCCGACCACCCCACGTAAGTGTGAGTGTTCCATGCAGGATGCGCTGTTTATATTATAGTTTATATCCTCTCCCTAGACGTCAACAAGTTAAGTGGGTCTGATGGCGTCCCTCCTATTGCGCTGAAGACGTATGCTGCGGAGTTGGCAGGTTTTAACGCATCTTTTCCTGTACTCCTACTCCTTTAAAGCCGGGTTGACACGATAAGAGTTGGCTCGGACCGAGTGCACTCGGATAACTACTCGGACGTTACTCGTATCGTGTAAACATGTAATCCGAGCGTACTCGGACGCCGGCATCTAATCCGAGTGGAATCGGATGATGCTCTATTTTCCCCTTTTACTCGGATCTCATCTCGGATCATTTTAATTAAAAATGGCGGCGTCAAGGAAAAAGTGGACGGAACGTGATACTGTAAGGTTCGTGGAACTGTATGAAGAAGAACAAGTGTTGTGGAACGTACGACTCAAAGACTCTAAAAACAAAGATGTCCGGAATGCCGCTATTCAGCGCATTATACATAACCTCAATATGGAGGTTACAATTCAAGAGGTGAACACGAAAATAAATAACATTCGTAGCACATACGCCCAGGAAAAAGTAAAAATTAAAAAATCTACCGGGACCGGATCAGGAGCTAATGATGTGTATGTTCCTTCGTTGGCTTGGTACGAAATCGCCGACAGATTTTTATCTGGGGTCATAAAAAGCAGGAAAACTTATCAGAATGTGGCAAGTTTATTTATTATAATAAAACAATAAACATTTGTATTTAATTAATTAGCTGTTTTATAATGTCACGTTAAAATATAAGAACACAGATATTCTTAAAATATTCTGCTACTTTGCCACGGGACGGAGCCTTCTCCAATGAAATAATTTTTATAATTGATTCTTCTTTGCTCTGCCAACCGAGATGGATGATTACTACCTTGATTCACAACATGTGCAATATAATTTGAACTAGGTTCCTGTCTCCACGAACCAGGTCTGTCATCTGTGTCCATTGTTCCCACTGGTGCATAATAGTGCATGGCTGTCTTCATGAGCCAGTTGTGAAGTGCACAAGTTGCTTTAACAATTTTGTCAACTTTGTCTGGACACAAATATATTGGAGTCCGGTATATTCGAAATTTTGACACCATTATGCCAAATGCATTTTCTACTATTCTTCTGGCACGAGAAAGACGGTAGTTAAAAGTTTTCTCTTCGGCTGTCAATGTTAATCTTCGAGAATATGGTTTCATCAAATACTGTTTCAGTGAAAAAGCTTCGTCTCCTAAAATGACACCCCAAGAAGGAAAATTCAGAGTCCCATCTTCCAATTTCTCTTTAAGTATTGAATTACTGAATATTGAAGCATCATATATATGGGCGCCCCACGAACTTAATGATCGCCATCGCGAAGTACGCATCGAGACGTGCTTTGCACTGCTTAACAGGCACACAAAGGAAGGAACTATGAACCGCATTGTTAGCAACGAAAAATGGATTCTGTTCGACAATCGTAAGTACTCAGCATGTTGGTTGGATCCTGATTCAGCACCTAAATAATGCCCTAAGCGAAAACTTAGATACGCCTAGAAAAGTGTTGGGCACTGTTTGCTGGTCTAGCGCCGGTGTGATTCATCACAGCTTCTTACCAAACAGAATGAGCATTACTGCAGATGTGTACTGTGAATAACTGAACACAATGATGGAAACGCTCACACGTCACCAACCAGCTTTGGTCAATCTACCCTGGCTGCCCACATCAATATATGTAAAACAGTAGTTCCCGTCTACCAGAGCCAAAAGTACAGTACTAAAGTAACCTTTATAATTAAAAAGTCACTTCCACTGTCGATTGGTTGTTGTATATTGACGTGCTTGCCATCTAAGGCTCCACAACATCCAGGAAAATTCCAACGGTTATCAAACACTCTCGAAATATTTGTCCATTCTTCAGTTGTCTTTGGGATCTGAAAAAAAAAACACGGCATATTTTTAATTTTCTATTATTGTTTTGTTACAGGAGAATTCAGATAACAGCTCTTCAGATCCAGACATTCCAGCCGCACCTTCACCAGACATTCCAGCCGCACCTTCACCAGACATTGCAATCGCCCCTTCACCAGACATTCCAATCGCCCCTTCACCAGACATTCCAATCGCCCCTTCACCAGACATTCCCATCGCCCCTTCATCAGTTACTCTCGCCGAACCTTCATCGGACATACCAGGACCTCTTCCACCACCGGCAGATCTTCAAACGCCATCATCTTCCCAGCAGTTAAATAGTGAAATATTCGTTAAGCCACAAAATACTATCAAGAAGAAGCGACCACTTAAACGACCATTAGTACCTCAACATATCGAGAAGTCTATTGAAACACTTAATAGTATCAAGGACCAAGTACTGTGTCATAAAGAAATAGAAGATGAATTCTCCCTTTTCGCCAAAAATATCGCCAGCCAGCTCCGACAGTTGCCCCTAATAGATGCTCTAGATGTTCAGTCTGAAATAATAGAAATAGTAAAACGGAAAAGAATAAATCGAATGCAATTGGAAAACAATTCTACGACAACGAATGAATATACATTTGAAATACCAGAACATTTATTCAATAATCTTGAATCTCAGATTCATATTCAACGTGACGGAACAAGGCAAGAATCATCACAACTTGTTGTAGTAAATGATGCATTACAAGAAGAAGGCATCGAAGTTCAGATCCAACGTGATGCAACAAGGCAAGAAACATCACCAGAATTTGTAGAAGATGATCAATTACAAAAAGCAATTCGAAGCATTGGTGGGATTCAAAATAATGAGAATTATCACTATTTTGCTAAACAATAATTAAGATTACTTTAACTGTAGGTAGCTTGATATTAAATAAAAATTTCACTATGATTTCTTGTTACTGACCTTTATGTACTCCTCCAACCCTTCATATATTGCATCTAGCACTTCTGGCAGGAACTTGGATATGGTGCTCTTTGGAACTCGAAAAGAACTTTCTAAACTTGGAAAACTATCTCCAGTTGCTAAATAGCGCATAGCTATTTGTAGCTTTATTTTGGCAGTTAGAGCAGCTCTCATGACTGTATCAGCTCTCTGTATTTTCGTCGTTACTTTTTGTAACAGATAGTCAAATTGTTCACCGTTCAGCCTCAAATGATTCTTGTAAGTGGCCTTGTCTTCCATGCGTACTTCTCGGAGAAAATTATCCGATGCTCCCAGCTTTTCACGCCTTAATATCCATTCGCGGGTCCAAATCGATCTCTTCTTGCGTTCCTTCTTTCTTTTTACATTGCTTGTTTCGTTGCTTATATGGTTCAACTCTTTTATTAGTATATCTGCAACAACTGCGACACCTTGCAACAGCAGATCAGTCTGTTCCATGTTGAGAAGATCAGTGTGTTCCGTGAGTTGACACAAAATTGAATGAACTTTGATAAGAGTACACTATGGTCGTGTAAACCACTATAGGAGTACACTCGTATGACGCTGACTCGTACGAGTGTACTCTGACGTGACTCGGTCCGAGCCAACTCTTATCGTGTAAACCCGGCCTAAAAGAGGGGGAGGAGGGAATTAGGCCGTCGGCCACCTGCACTTACCAAGCAAAGCGTCGAACATATTTCTACTTCACGCTGGTATCTGTGAGGTCGCGGTACCACCCAAGTTCGAGCCGGCCCATCCGTACGACATCAAAAGCTGCCGCGTGGCTCTACGTCTGTTATTATTGAATTTAAATATTTATAAGTTTTTTTTTCTGGTAGGTGTCTCGATAAGTTACCCACCGTATTCACTTTTTACAGTGAAAATAATTAGTTCTTTAACAACTCGACATAACTTAGTGAATATAGGTTATTTCGGTTGATAAATATCGAGTTTGCTAATAACTTGGTTACAGCGCTACCTATCAGATCCTACCATAGGTATATCAATTGGTCAAGTGGTTCAGAATTAATTCGTTAGTGATTATCGTTTAGATCTTAGGACGCACTAACGATTATATTACATGTATACTAAGTTGCTGTACCGTATTATGTAACTGGCTTTGCGGACGTTATTGTGTTTTTTCCGGTTATTAATCCGCTTTCAATTCGTAAACTGTTATATATATATATATATATATATATATATATATATATATATATATATATATATAACTGTATAATATGAATATATAAAAAATAAAAACAATCAATGCGCCACCTATTGAGGCCAGATTTTGATAGATTTTTTTTATAAAGAATAATAATTGATATACAAGTAACAGTGAAAATGGTGAAGAAAATAAATAAATAATAGCAAAATAAAATACCTACGGTTAAAATTAAGTTTGAATAATTCTTTCTTTGACCTAAATACATAAACAGCTCTCAGTCTATATTTTCTAAGGATAGATCCTGAGTAGAGAGCGTTTGTCGGAGTGTGCAGTGAGGTGTCATGATAGACAAAGCCTGTTGTATTGTTGTGTTCTGAGTAGACTGTTTGAGTTGTACTTGTACGGGAAACGTGCCACTACGCCACGAGTCCCAAAGGGTAAGACCTTAGTGGTGATCTTAGTGGGCGCAGTACCCAGCGTTTATGAATACGGACGATCTTACTTACTGTGATCTCAGTGAGACCCGATTTACTAAATGCGCTACTACGTAGATCATGTAGTGGCAATGTAAGGATATCCACTGCCCCATAATATTGGCCTGTGGGTCGACAACCCACACAATTTTACGACTAAGAGGCAAACAAACCATACAAAGGGAAACAAACCATGAGATGGGCAGTAGCGTCTTCATAAAAATGACAAAGTAGAAAGAGAAAAAAAAAGAAATAAAGAAGAAAAAAGAGAGAAAGTAAAAAAAAAACAGCAGTTGCCAACACGCTTAGTAAATATGGCAACTATGGTCAAAACGGGGGATATTATAAGATGACTATGGGGAGAAGGGGCACTCCCCTTTTATTCAGCAATGGACTTGGATAGGCTGTGATTAATGAATGAACGACTATCACTCGTCCGTCCAAACGATTTAGTGGTATAGCCACGCTGCAGCGTATAACAGCTGGCAAACGAATTGACTGGAAAGGACCTCGCTTGCACAAAATACCAGGGTAAAATTAACATTTTAATGATGTTGTGTTTTGTATGGTAAGTGAAAAGAACCAGATACCTTTTTTACTAGTAATTCCACGTTAGTTTTCGGAGGTGACGACGCGTCTACTTTTGATTATTTATTGAGCACTGGAGGTCCACCCTGGCTTCGCACGTGTAATAACAGCGCCATCTACCAGGTCCAATTGTGAATTGTTTAGATTTTCCAGGGACACACTCAAACAATGCAAAAAAAATCATTAAAATCGGTCGAGCCATTTTTGAGTTTTTGCGAGTCTGCCGTATAGTAATAGATTTTTATATATAGAGGTAGGTGTAGGTGTTTATAGTTAAGAATAAATGTAGGTATTTATAATGTACAGCATTTTTAAATTAAACAATAATTAAAGTAGACGATATTGCATTAGGTGTTCCGAATAAAGTCCTCTGGTGATTTATGGGAAACACGCTGTCACCTCACGCGAAACGCTTTCCACTGACGCCCTAGGCTTACTCTAAAGGAATAACCAACAATACGTAAGTCTTTTACTTTGCATTTGCGCAATTTATTCAAAATAATATTCTTTGTTCTTTCGGCCCGTAAACGTAAATTGCTGGTACAGCAATACGGGTGCAAAACGAGCAGACAGTCCACTTTATGGTATTTGTCCTCGATTAAGAATCAAAATGCAGATGCGTTGTTACCTCTGAGGATTAAAATATGAAGCCTAGTTTCCAGTGGTAAAAGGTCTCCGGTTCTTTATACTCAATATACCTAACAAAGCTGCATTAACTTGCTATTATAGACGTAGACATAGACATAGACATATGTTTTAGTAGCATCAATACACACACAAAATATACATTTAGAAGTAAATAAAACATAGAAACATACAAGGCAGGTGGAAAACATAAATAAAAATAAAAATAAAACTCAGCAAGACTGAGTGATGTGATGCCAAAAAGGATAACGTCTCAGCTTATGCTACCACAAGTACTGCAGCAGCGCTGATTATCAGCGGAGCCCTGATAAATATTGATTCCGTATTGCGCCCGCTTTACATTTTATACATTATGCTAACTTATAGCACATAATACCATGTTATATGTATTATGTGCTATAAATTATTGTTACCGTTACAGTCTATTAAAGTCTATTGCTAAACATAGGCCTTCCCTACAGATTGCCTCATAGGAGGGATATTTGTCATAATGGCCACACTTCATTCACAGGCATTCGACTTAGTCCTCACGGGTGACAACGCATCTGCATTTTAATTCGCAAACGAAGATAGATGTAGATGTCTATGGGCTACAGCAACCACTTACCATCAGGTGGACTGTGTGCTCGTTTGTCACCCTTATTCTATATAAAAAAAACTTGGAATACGGGTTGGCAACCAGAGTTTATTTTTATTTTTAGTCGTTATTAGAAAGGACGCTGCCGCCCACCTCCTGATTTGTTTCCATCTGTCGCCTCTTACGACGCTCACGGGATGATACGCGATAGTGAAAATTCTTACACTTATTCCACTTATTCCACTACACGGTGCTATAAATATGTTTTAAAAATAAACAATATACTTATTTATGGATTTGGAGTTTAAAAAAAAGAAGTGAGATTAGAGCTCTGAACCCCCACACATTTCACAGTAAAAGCGTTGAGATCTAAATGAGCGCCAAACTCCATAGTATTTCACAGATCCTGTGATAAAAGCAACAGCTAAGCTTGGCGATCGTTTAGCCAAAGCCGAACGTCGTTTGTACTGAACTAGGCCCCCTTTTCACATGTATGTTTTTGGTGGTATCTTGTATTTACTTCTTCTGCTTACTGTGTCCAATTATTGATTTATAACGTAAAGTTCTTTCAAAGAAATATTTACATCATTGAAATAATTTTGTGAGCTATGTCCAACATACTTTGATAATTTCTATTAATAGATTGATTAAATTGCTATGCTATATTTTCAATATATTAATTTTCTATTTCAAGAATCGCTCTCCGAGCTCCTTGCAACAAAGGGGAAAAATAAGAAGTTACTGATAAAATTAGTGCATTTGCTTTGTTCTCGTCGTTTCCCGGCCACGGAGGGAATTAAATCCAATTCCTAGCAATTGCCTCGCCTCTCAAGATGCTGGAGAAGCACTTAAGATAAAATGAGGTTTTTGTAAGTTCCTTTTTGTTTAATCTCTTTATTTTTAGTGTTTTCAGTTGCCAGCTGCGTATAGTATAACGTGAAAGAGCTACGTATTAGCTTTAAATAAAAAAGTGGCAGGGTATATCTACATTAGCCCATAATAAATCTTATTACATAACTGGACACTTAGCCGCTTGGCCGCTATCGCACTTTTGATTGACTATCTATTGAATAGGTTATACTAACTTCAAAGGTGTTGTACGTACCTATTCATGTAATTTATCAATCTCATTATTAAAGATTAATTTTTTACATACATACATTGCATATGAACAAACATTCAGACAGAGAACAGTAACTTGTAGGTTAAAGCCGTGGCTGTACTGGTTCGCAACCAAGCGCTTTGGCTGTTGAAATCTCGTCCATTAATGATAAGTGTGAGGTTCAAATATAGGTTACAACAGATCTTAAATATTGAGACAGTCGCGGAGAAGGGGAGCAGCCTCAAACCTGCGAGATATCTGGAACTGCGGTCACTAGTCTGCTTGCCCAGCGCAGCGATTAAGACAAATGTTCCCTGGCTCATGACCCGCAGTGGACTTTTGTGGGCTGAAAATAGACGAAAAAAGAACAAGAACTTGTACTTTCTTGACACTGTGATATTGACAGAAGAGAGGTCACTGATAAAATACGCAAAGATAGTCATTGAAACTAACATTAGAATAAACCCCATGTCACCCCACCCCACATGTCGGTCACCTCGTGAGCAAGGTTCAGATATTTTGTTTTCTTATCTGCTTCGGCTTTCACGAGGTTTAAGTCATACGGAATGGTAATGTCGACCAAAAATATCCTTGACTGTGCCCGGTCCATCAGCACAATATCAGGCTTATTTGCAAGAATAGTCCTGTCTGTGATGATGGCTCGGTCCCAGTAGAGCCTGGCGCGGTCATTTTCGAGCACGGCTTTCGGCAAGTACTTATAATAAGGCAGTTTCCGATCCACGAGACTGCATTTCAGAGCGAGCTCCTGGTGCAGAATCCTGGCTACTAGGTTGTGTCTGTGCAAATACTCTGAGTTAGAAAGCGCCGAACAACCGGAGATGACTATGCCTAAGTGACTCACCGGGATGGCGACAAGCTCGACAGATTTCGATGGTGCAATCCTTCAGGATATATCTCCGATAGTTGTTGGTCTTAATAACCTAATCCTGTATTGCACAGACAAAACCCTCGGTTTCCCCGAAGAGGTCACCAAAACGTAGCCAGTGGAGGGAGGCAACTGTGTCTCCGAAAGGCTCATGTAGAGCCTTGTAGAACCTCCTGTGGAGCTCCGATCAGAAATAAATTGCACTGCTGGGTCTTGGCATTGCTCATTGGCTAAGGATAGAGGGGTTAGCCCTTTATCACACGAAATGACGTCCCTGTAGATTGTATCATTCGATTTCGTCAGGAAGTAATTATGAAGGCTACACACTTTGTGATTATGCATGGTGAGAGCACTTAAAAAGCCGCTCCCACCATGTAGCCGCGGCAAGTACAGCCTCATTACCGACGATCTCGGATGATGCATCCTGTGGAACGTCATAACAGTGCGGACGTTTTTATCCAGATCGTTCAGTTCGATCTGAGTCCACCTGAGTATGCCAAAGGTATACATGAGAACAGGCATGATTCAACCGTTATATGCGTGTGTCTTATTAATGCCCGATAAAAGGCTGTTAAGCATTATTGTCAAGCGTGCATAAAACATAGCGCTAACTGACTGTTTCATACCCGTGACATGTGACATACCCAGGTATCGGTATGTTTCAGCCTCGGATAGGGTCTTTATGTTGATGAGCATAGTTAAGTCTATGCCCTCAGAGTTAGCAACCCTATCCCTTTCCCCACGGAGGACCGGACACTTATCCGTCCCCAGCTCCATTCTGATAGAATTGCTAAAATCACAAGTGATGTGTAGCAATTCCATAAGATTGGAGCGACTGGAGGCGATTAACTTGAGATCATCCATATAGAAAAGGTGGGTCACTTTTGTACCTCCTTTTCGAAGATGAAATCCCCTTCCGAAACCATTTAGTAAGGTACTGACACGGTTCAGAGAGGGGCAGAACCAGATTGGACTCAAATAATCGCCCTGGAATATACCCCTTCTTATCCTTATGTGGCTATCCGCAGCCGTCATCCACTCGCCACACACTCGACAAAGGATCATACTCCACTGCCCCATACACTGACCAAGGAAGTCTCGAACTGTACAGTCAACCTTGTACAGCTCGAGGACCCTCTTCTGCCATGTATGAGGCACCGAGTCGAATGCCTTTTTATAGTCTATCCAAGCGGCGGAGAGGTTCTGTCGGTTGCGTTTAATCACCTTTCCAATGACCCCGTCAATGAGGAGTAGTTCCTTGGTTCCACGACCACCGCCCCGACATCCATTTTGAGTGCGCAACGTCACCTGATTTGAGTTCAGGTGACGAGTGATTCTCGCGCTCAAAATGGATGTTAGTATTTTGTATATGGTGGATAGACACGTTATGGGGCTGTATTTGCTCGGGTCTGTGGAATCCGCCGACATTTTAAGATAAGATTTATGAATTCCTTCTATGCTTTCCTTGTCCAAAATGTGAGAACCATTTGCGGTATGACTTTCATAAGGCACTCATGTAAACAACAACATTTTATTTATTTATTTCCACATACACACTACAATTACATAAAATACTTTCATTTCAATGTGTTGACAAGATTTACAAAATTGTAGTCACTTTATTGTAAAAAATATTGTATACGTGGTAGAGCCATCCTGCAGCTGTTGTATTGTGGTTGTTGCACGAACGGGTTGGCTCGACCGGGGAAGAATAACGCTCTCATAGAATACCAGCGTGAAATAGCAGCTTAATGCTACTGTGTTTCGTATGGTGAGCGTATAGAACCGGAGACCCTTTTTATCGGAAAAGAGGCATTCCATCTTAGTCCTCACGGGGGACAACGCATCTGCAGTTTGATTCTTTATTGAGGATAGATGTAGATGTCATGGGTCATAGCAACCACTTACCGTCAGGTGGGCTGTGTGCTCGTTTGTCACCGTATCCTATAAAAAAATTAAAAATGGCTATCATTTTATTTTTTTCTTGTAATTTTTTTCCCTCAAGAAATTTTCAGATTTTTCTGCTCTGTTTTTTTTACTAGCATATCCTTGATTTTTTTTCTCACGCTTTTTTTTGCATTTTTCGGCCGAAAAGCCGAAGAACCGGATATCCTTTTTGCTGGCAACGAGGCATTCCATCTTAGTCCTCGACGGTGATTCTTCATCGAGGACCGATGTAGTTGTTTATGGGCCACAGCATCCACTTATTATCTGGTACAATGTTTGTTCGTTTGTCACTCTTATTCTATAAAATAAATTGTTATTGTGTTAAAGAGACGTAAGCATATTAAAAATTTGAAAAACCTCTATAGAACTAGTACAAAAGAAATGCTGACAGAGCTTTTAAGGAAATATGTAGGTTGAATTTGGGTGTGTATAACATAATCAAAATCAAAAAACACGCTTCGCACCTAAACATATTGCTGCTAGAACTGTACATATTATTTGTATTATTCAAAATGATTATATAGCAACGTGGATTCTATCTGAGCATAACGACTTGTATGCGGACTTTCTGAAATGACGTTCCTTGTTTAATGGAGTAAACTTGTATTCGGTGAACGAGTTTGTAATTGTAAAATGAGTAAACTTAATACACTTTATAATTAAACTTGATACAATTAACAATAGTTAATTGAAACTTAATCTCAAACTGTCATCATCATCGTCTTAGTCTATCAAAATCCACCCCTGAACATAGGCATCCCCATGGATTGTAAGTGATATCAATAAACATATTTTATTTTTTTACAAAATATATCCCACTTTATGATTTTGTAATACTAAAAATTATAAAATGAATAAGTCTCACAATTTCTCTGTGTCATTAAATTCGTGACGAGAATATCCGCCGAAAAACAACACTAACTAACGTAGCCCAACGAATCAGTGCGCTGAATTTGCAATTGGCTGGCCATAGAGCTCGAAGAACCGACTACCAGTGGAATTTTCAAGTGGCAGCCTTGTGTTGATAAGCTTAATATTGTGTAACCTTCTACCAGATGGTGTGACGACGATGTGGCTCACGAACATGTTTTGTGCACATCTGTGAGGGAAATTATGTTCAGCTATGAACTTGTTGTTGTTGATGACGATTAATATTTTGTGTAACTATATAAACTTGACTTATATGTCTGTTATAGGACAAAATATGATTGATTCCCGTAAAATTTAAAATATTCCTTTTTATAGCGTCTAATATAAATTCTATTCCTCTCATCTTGTGTGTCGTTTTATTTTTAGAGTGCCTTTAGAGAAGGCATTGTCAGATGTTTTGATATTAAAAAATCTCCATTATGTAGCTGTCTGAATATTTCACCAAAGAAAAAAAATTAATATAATATATAAAAATTAATTTTTGTTTATTGGTATTTTATGCGCTGCCATAGCGTTCATCAGATTGCGGTTAAACTTTGTCAACTTATCGTTTGCACTTGCGCGAAGGTTTTAGGCATAGCACAACTAACTTACAGTAGCGCATGTCGTAACCACACATTTATTTGAAAGTTATATATTATTCAAATTCAATGAACGTGAATTCATTCCTAATCTATCATCATCATTACAGCCTTTCACAAGTCTACTGCTGAACATAGGCCTCCCCCAAAGAATGCCACAAAGCACGGTCCTGAGCCACCTGCATCCATCGACTTCCTGCAAATCTTACCAGGTCGTCACTCCATCTCGTGGGGGGTCGCCCTACACTTCGCCTACCGGTACGAGGTTGCCACTCGAGAACCTTTCTTCCCCATCGGTTGTCGGTTCTTCGAGCTATATGGCCGGCCCACTGCCACTTCAGCTTACTAATCCGTTGGGCTACGTCGGTTACTCTGGTTCTACTGCGGATATCCTTATTCCTAAGTTTATCACGCAGAGAAACTCCGAGCATAGCCCTCTCCATAGCTCGCTGAGCGACCTTGAGCTTCCTCATACGGCCAGCAGTGAAGGACCACGTCTCAGTTCCGTAAGTCATCACTAGCAACACGCACCGGTTGTACAATTTCGTTTTAAGGTTTTGAGGTATGTCTGACGAGAAGATGTGTCGTAGCTTCCCGAACGCTGCCCAGCCGAGTTGAATCCGTCGATTGACCTCTCGGTCGAAGTTGGACTTACCTAGTCGGACTATTTGTCCCAGGTAAACATACTCGTCAACAACTTCGAGCTTAGTGCTCTCAACAACTACTGGCATAGGTGTGACATGGACATTAAACATAATCTTTGTTTTGTCCATGTTCATCTTAAGACCTATCTGTTGGGAGACACTATTGAGATCATTGAGCATAGTGCTTAGGTCCTCCAGCGATTCTGCCATAAGGACTATATCGTTAGCAAATCGAAGGTGAGTGATGTACTCGCCATTGATGTTAATACCGTATCCTTTCTAGTCCAGAACCTTGAAAACGTCTTCCAATGCAGCGGTGAAGAGTTTCGGGGATATAACATCACCCTGTCTTACACCTCTCTGCAATTGGATAGGTTTCGTATTCTGGTTTTGTACTCGGATAGCCATCGTAGCTCTACTGTACAAACACTTCAGCACTTCGATATACCGACAGTCAACTTGGCACCGATGAAGGGACTGCAGCACCGCCCAAATTTCGACGGAATCAAAGGCTTTCTCTTAGTCTACATACGCCAGACATAGTGGAAAATTGTACTCTTCGGACTTCTGTACAATTTGCCGTAGAGTATGTATATGGTCTATGGTGCTAAAGCCCTTTCGGAAACCGGCTTGTTCGGGAGGCTGGAAGTCGTCAATTCTGCGCGCGAGACGATTTGTAATGACTCTCGAAAACAGCACGTAGACGCGATTCAGAAGGGAAATCGGTCTGTAGTTCTTCAAGAAAGCGTTGTCACCTTTCTTGAAAAACAAGACCACCGCACTTCTGCTCCACGCCTCCGGTGTAATGCCACCATGGAGGACGGAATTAAAGAGCTTCTGAAGGACTTCAAGTACCGGTCTTCCACCCGCTTTCAGAAGCTTCGCTGTAATTTCATCCTCGCCTGGGGCCTTTTTAGGGTTTTTAGGTTTTTAGGGTGCTGGAGAGCCATTCTAATCTCGCTCAGACTGACGTCCGGGATATCTTCGTAATAGTGTCGGATAAGACTCGCTCTTGGATCGTTACTCACACTTGCGTGTGGCTCCAACGATGACGTGTACAGCTGCCCATAGAACCTCTCAATCTCACTCAAAATCTCAGGTGCCCGGAAACGATGCTGCCACATTCGGTCTTCAGCTTTGACAGTTGGCTCTTTCTGGCAGACAGATCTCTGGCAAAGACTTTGGAGCCTTGGTTCCGCTCGATCGCTTCTTCAATACGAGCTGTATTGAACTTGCGTAAGTCCCACCGCATGCATTTGGAGATCTGTCTGTTCAGTTGCCTGTATGCTGTCAAATCTGTTGAAGAAGGTAGCCTCATCTCCCGTCTAACAGCCATGAGATTAAGAGTGTGATCGGAGAGTTTTTGTGTTCTTTTGCGGCGGGTCTTGCAGAACTTAGCTCCGACCGCATGGACAGTTTCCACGAGCTGGTCATTCATATCGTCCACTTCATTGCAGTCTTTTAGGCACTGAAAACGGTTTTGTAACTCGAGCTGAAAGGTTTCGGGACTTTGGATTAGAGCACGAGGGGGACGGAGCGTTGACTTCATTAGACGAGACCTCTCCAACTTAATATTTAGGTTCAGTGTGCCTCTAATCATTCGGTGATCGCTGCCGGTTTTCACCCTCGCGAACACTGATACATCACTGAACAGTTGTCGTCTGGTCGTCGTAATGAAGTCAATCTCATTTTTTGTCGAACCGTTGGGGCTCGACCAGGTCGACTTCCTGTGGGGCCGCTTCTTGAAGAAAGAGTTCATCATAAAGAGTCCCTCTTTCTCCATGAAGTCGGCCAGCTGCTGGCCCCTTGGGTTCCGTTGCCCTATTCTAAATTTCCCTACTTTCAGCTTACCATTCTCTCTTGTGCCCAGTTTTGCATTGAAGTCTCCCATTAACACCGTATATTGGGTTTTGGAGGAATGCATGGCTCTAGAGATATCCCCATACATTTCCTCCACCCCCTCATCGGGGTGTGCCGAGGTTGGTGCGTAAACCTGTATGACCTTCAGCGAATACCGTTTGGAGATTCTGAGTATAAGGTACGTAACCCTCGTCGACACACTTTCAATCTTTACATCGTTGTTAAGGAGAGACTTGTGGACGATAAATCCGACACCTCCTTGGGACAGACGGTCGCCCTCCCGGTGATAGAGCAAGTTGCCGGATTCGAGGATTACCGTGTCCTCCCCCTCTCTTCGGACTTCGGATAATCCTATAATATGCCAGCGCAACTTGTCTATCTCTTCTTCCTGCTCCAAGATCTTCTCGTCAGTCCTCAGGGTGCGTGCGTTGTACGTTGCCAGGTCGAGTCGTCGTAGGTGGCAACCGAACCTCCACCGGAGATTCTTAGCACCCCCTGCCCCGCCGTTACCATGGTCGCCACCGTAGCCAGGAATAGCGGGGCCGCCGGGGACTGGGGGCAGTCTCTTTGTTACTCTCGTCATTGGGGGGTATTTGACATAGTTGCCACGCTTGGCGAGCGGGTTGGCAACCGCAGTTTTTTTATTGTAATTTTGGCTATTATCAGGAAGATGCTGCTGCCCATCTCCCGCTTGTTTCCCTTTGTCGCCTTTTACGACACCCACGGGAGGATATGGGGTAGTGGATATTCTTGACCGCCACTACACGGCAATATATACATCTATACAAATAAATAAAATTGAAGTGTCTGTTTGTAATGTCAAAATAACAGCTTTTTACTAAATGCATATGAAAGTATATACGGTACTTATAACAAAAACACAATTTTTAAAATTTTTGTCTGTCTGTCGGTCTGTCTGTCTGTTTGTTCCGGCTAATCTCCGAAACGGCTGGACCGATATCGAGAGGACTTTTACTGGTAGATAGCTGATGTTATAAGGAGTAACTTAGGCTACTTTTATTTAAGAAAAAAATTAGGGTTCCGCGCAAAAAAATTAAAACCCCGAAAAACACGCGGGAAAAGTCGCGGGGAACAGCTAGTTAAACAATATAACTGTTCCAAATTTAAAACGATATTTCCATAATTGTTTCTTCCGAGGCAGCAACGCGTTGGGTACCAGCTAGTATTGAATAAAAATTATTCTATTATATTCTCTTTGATTTATAAAATCAAAGTATATTCTGTTACTCGGCCAGCCACTCGTAATATCTAGGGGCACGGCAGTGCCCCTGCAGAGTCGAGCAAAACAGACTAAACAATCTAATTTAATATACCTAATATGTATTACTTGTGAGATACGTTGTGTTTTAATGCGACGGCCAAGTCAATCTATGTATTTAAAACATAAAAGATTTTTAATATTGATATGATCACTATAAGATGTTGTAAGGTTAGCTAATTACGTCATAACTTGAGACAGAAGGACCCTTAAGTAGGGACTGAATAAATTAACCGACTTGGTATTACATGGATCTCACAACTTTTTACGGTAGAAGAACTGAGTTGCGAGACATGTTTTTTTTACAAGTTATGTTTTTGATGGCATTATATTATATACAGGAATAACGTGTGACTTCGCTTGAACTATTCATTTACTATCGACGCCATAGTACGTTTCAATAAATGAAAGCTAATTCTATTTCTATGGTGTCACTTTATATTCATTATAAATTTTAATGTAGTCCACTACATTGAAATCAACTGTACAATGAAAGTTGTATTTTAAGTATAATTTTCTTTTAACGCAAAATCTTATTTTAATTTTGGTTAACAATGAAACGAATAAATTTAAAACACTTCGATTAAAAACATAAAAAGTTGGTAAGATATGTTTATATGTTTTGGCATACAGTGATAAACCAAGAAGTAAGTCAGATATTCTAAAGGAAAGATGTATTAGTAAAAAGTACTAATATTTTATAATTTTACAGACGTAAGGGTGTCCAAGAAGGAAACAGTTCACACAATTTATCGATTATTAATGAAAATGCAGATTCGTTGTCACCCTTGAGGACTATGAATGCTTCGTCACCAATGAAATAATCTGCGGTTCGATGCTGCTATATTGTCTTTCACAGAGATTTTTGTCTTGTAATGTTCCAAGTAAATGATTGAAATCTGGTACTACTATAAATTGCAATTATCCAAATATATAATCGGAATTTTCGAGTAAGGGTTTCAGAAACTTTAGATTAGTTTTCCGACTATTAAAATACCTCAAAGGGTGGTCCTATGTAAATTTCGATAAAAAGATTGGAAAATAGGATATGAAGTTCTTAATGTCATCCATTTAGACGACATTTTAGTTGTAATCAAAATTCAGAATACGCTGTTAGCCCTGAGGTCTAAGATGGAATGCCTTGTTGCCAGTAAAGGGGTGTCTGGTTCTCTACACTCACCATACAAAACAGTATTATTAAGCTGCTATTTCACGCTGGTATTCTCTAAGAGCGGCTCCGCCGATCCACTCATGCTATAACGTATGTACTCCAGCTGAGCCGTCCTATTTATGCTATAACATTTTTTTCTTGTTTTCTTTTTTTATTCTATTTAAAAAACGTTATAGGATTATCTCCTGTATCGTAGAGGCAGTTTACAAACACAAATTGCACGAGGACAAACATCCAGACCCGGAACAATTATTTGTAGGCCACATAAATACTTGTTCCGTGCGGGATTCGAACCCGCGGCCCCAGCGCAATAACTCATTGCTAAGCCACTGCGCCACGGAGCCGTGAAACATACAAACATAACTACAATATACCTGCAGTGTGGTTCTACAACGAGTATCAATAAGACTTTAAAAAGGTAAAAATCAACTTTAAAATAGCTTTTGAAATCTTATCGTATCTAATCGTATTAAAGCCGTAAGGATTTCGGAAAAGCTTTTGAATTATGTGAAACTAATATTAAGTTTTTTTTTAAAGTAAGTAATCCCTTTTTTAAGTTTAATTATTAAACAATCAATATCAAATATAAATTCCTACTGAGTCTTGGGCGATTAAGGAACATCACATTGGACATTGTTTGGGGGTAGAAAGAATGTGGTTCAAATCCAGACTGAATCCTAGACCGAAAACGGGGGTCCTTTTCTGTCTGGGAGTTTTCTCTACCTAAATAATTTAATATTAGCTATTAATTTGTGAAAGGGGTGGCACTTTAATTCGCGTGGGTCGGTTGAGTACGGATCAAATGCTGTTTCTTACATTGAGATACGGCTTGAAGAACACTTAAGCCTGTAGATGGGTACTTACACATACGAACTACATGAGTGCCGCCTTGCAATGGTTGACGACGTCACCAGGGATAGATACCGTAGTATACTCGTAATTGTACTATTTTTACAATTATTTCATAGTGTGTAGTATGTAGTATCGTTATGCCACTATATTACGCGAAAATGCCATAATTTTGTCAACAAGGCGTTCCATCTTGAGCATTAGCATCCACTTGCCATCACGTGGACTGTGTGCTTGTTTGTTATCCTTATTCTGTAAAATTGTTTTATATAATATAGCACCATGTTTGCGTGTCTGGTTTTTAATTTTTTTTATAAAAAAAAATTGGGTAGCGTCGTGTCCGTGAACTTGCCGCCACGTCCTCGTTCCGTTAATGATAAGAATAAAGAATCCGAATAATCAAATATACACCTAAACACCATAATTTTTGTCTCATAATTTTGGCATTATTCCTAATTATAAATTATTTATTACTAGTACTACTATTGTTCATCGTGCCAATTATCATTTTTCCTGTTTTGAAATAGTTACACATTAGTATAGCATTTGTAGAATGTCGTGTCGTGACCAGATCATAGAATTGATTATTTCATGATGTGGTCGACTATTTCATCTAATGGTTTCATTTCATGAAATCGCCAGCTAAAATTGACTATATCGTTCAACATCAACTTTTGATGATTATTCAATCCACGTTTACCCATATCATTAATATAGGGTTCCATGATATCAAAGGTTTAATAAAAATACCAAATAAAGAAGTAACTCATATATTTTTCTTTTAAGTATAAAAAGCGGCCAAGTGCGAGTCGGACTCGCCCATGAAGGGTTCCGTAGCAGCAAGTAACATAATTTACGATTTATGACGTATTAAAAAAACTACTTACTAGATCTCGTCCAAACCAATTTTCGGTAGAAGTTTACATGGTAATGTACATAATATATTTTTTTTAGTTTTATTATTCTCTCATTTTAGAAGTTATAGGGTGGGGGGGGTGGGGTCACACATTTTACCTCTTTGGAAATGTCTCTCGCGCAAACTATTCAGTTTAGAAAAAATGATATAAAAAACCTCTATATCATTTTTGAAGAACTATCCATAGATACCCCAGACGTATGGGTATGATGAAAAAAAATTTTTGAGTTCCAGTTCTAAGTATAGGGAACCCCCAAAATTTATTGTTTTTTTTTCTATTTTTGGGTGAAAATCTTAATGCGGTCCACAGAATACATCTACTTACCAAGTTTCAACAGCATAGTTCTTATGGTTTCGGAAAATAGTGGCTGTGACATACGGACGGACAGACAGACAGACATGACGAATCCATAAGTGTTCCGTTTTTCACCATTTGGCTACGGAATCCTAAAAGTTTGCTTACTGTTGGCCAGGTAGGTGGGTTAGGTTAGGTTAGGTTTGGTTTTCGTGTGGAGTTGCCAGTGCTCCCATCGGGCGCGTCCCGAGGTTGCGGATAGGGGAACACCACCCAGATATGGATGGTAGCGGGAAACCGCCGCGGACGAAAATTGGTCGGGTTTGGGCGTACCCGTGATTCCATTAGGACTACAAACGACCGAGGCTTAATGTCCTAGGAGATGGGCCTTCACAGGCTTGTCGTTGCTCCTGGTATTGCTCTTGATTAGAGTGAAAGGGGATGCGATACACGCGGCGATGTGCCAAGCGCACCAATGCTGAGTGACTCCGCGCTGTAATGTGCCAAGTGCACTGATTTTGGGCAACCCGTAAGCCCATTAGGGTCCGGGGGTCCTCCCTGGGCATCGAAGGAGACAACCTATTTAAAAATAACCCTAATCCTAAGGTCTATGGTGCCGATGCGATGAATGGCTGGAGGGAGCCGAGTCCCAAGCTTATGGGAAGGGAGATTCATGGACCACACCCTGTAATAAAAGGAAAACTACAATATACAGTGTGACAAAATCCTCTCCCATCTGAACCTTCGAAATAGTCGCAAAATGAAAATACGCGACGTCCGACTGAGGGACCTTGACGACGTTGTCAGCCCTAGTGAAATAGCAGCCGCGATCGTCGAGTTGGGTGGTTGTTCAGTAAACGACATCAAAGTTGGAGACGTTCGCCGAACTCCCACTAGCAAGTAGATGTGCTGGATGCGGTGCCCAATAAAAGCGGTCCGAAAAATAAAGGCTGAAGGACGTGTACGCACAGGCTGGGATTCCACTCGAGTGGAACTGCTGGAACCCAAGCCTATGCATTGCTACAGATGCCACGAGAAGGGACACATGGGCAGTAAGTGCCTTAACGAGACAGACAGGAGCACTCGCTGCTACGCCTGCGGCGAACCCGGTCATAGAGCGCACTAGTGCACTGCGTCGGCACTGAAATATCCCGTTTTCTGCGACGAAACCTATAATATCCCGCTAAGGGGCGCCCGAAGTATTAATAGCTTTCCATAGATATTGATAGGTAGACAGTGGTAGAGCCACGCGGCAGCTTTTGTTGTCGCGCGGATGGGCCGGCTCGTACCGGCGTGGTACAACGACCTCACAGAATACCAGCGTGAAGTAGAAGTTTACTTCTGGATTTCGCCTAGTGAGTGCAGGTGGCTGGAGACCCAACCCCTCTCCCCAGAGATGCTGGTACCCAGGAGGGTACCTGCACCTCTGGTGACGGAGAATCCTTCGCTGAGCATTCACGCTACCCTACTTTTTCTGAGCGTGGGTGCTCAGGCTACCTCGCGTATTCTGGGGAGGGGGGCGATATTCCACTCAAGACGAAACCTGCTCGGGGCAAGCGGAACAATAAGACAAAGGCAACCCCTGCCACGCTTTCCGTGAATTTCTGCAATATCAGGGGACTTCATTCAAACCTTAACACCGTCCACTACCATCTGGAGACGGCAAAGCCGGCTTTGCTCTTTTTAAGCGAAACACAGGTGTCTTCTCTGGCTGATACTTCGTATCTTTCCTACCCGGGGTACAAATTAGAACACTCCTTTTTGCCCCGAGGACCATGGACCTTCCCTGTTGAACCTTCTGCTTACCGCTCATCCGGACGGATATCAGATCTCCGTAGATGCCCCTCTTAACTCTTCGGACCATTATATGATCCGGAGTATGATGCCACTCATACTCCCATCACAGTTGCGATCTGCAGCTTGCCGCCATGTTTGACACTATAGACTGGCCGATTGGGACGGAATGCGGTCTTTTTTTGCATCTTATACTTGGGTGTTTGCTTGGTCCTGATTCTGTCGCTGATGTGGTACTTCAGGAAATTGAATTAGTTATTCCATTATCTGTGGTGCCCATTGGGGGCAGAACTCAGCAATGGATTGGTCGCTCACGCTATAAGCAGGAGTGCTACCGTAAACACCAGCGCTCTTAAAAAGAAGTATAATTCCGCCTCCAGGTCCTTCAAAAGCGTTATTGCCAAAGTAAATTCAGACCACGTAGGCGTAATTGGCGAGAAACTAGTTCGCCTTCCTTCGGGAAAACGTGTCATCCGGTCTTTCGCCAAGGCTGTCGAAGGGAACTTCAGTCAGTCATCTCTGCCATCTCTGCACAGGGTGGACGACTCACCGGCCCATGACCCAAAGGAGAAAGCCGATCTGCTAGACTCTCTTTTTGCTTTGAACTCGACTCCCGATGACGAGGGGAACACACCACCGACCATCCCGCGGTGTAAGTTCTCCATACAGGAAGTGCTGTTTACACAGCGCTCGGTGCGCAAAGCGAGAGGAGTCTTTCCCTGGCCGTCAACAAGTCGAGAGGGCCTGATGGAGCCCCACCTATTGTGCTGAAGACGAGTGCTCCGGAGTTGACACCGGTTTTAACGTGTCTTTTCCGGTACTCCTATTCCCTAAGTGTAGTTCCGAACTCATAGAAAACAGCTTTGGTGCACCCGATCCCTAAAAAAACGTGACCGCTCAGATCCGTCCAACTACAGGTCTCTCGCTATCACCTCCTTGTTCTCCGAAGTAATGGAAACTATTATTAACTGCCAGCTACCTTGAGGATCACCAGGTGATTAGTGACCGCCAGTAAGGTTTCCGTCGAGGTCACTCAGCTGGTGATCTTCTAAGTTGCCTAACTCATAGATTAGTGGAGGCAGTGGAGTCCAAGCGGAAGGCGTTGGCCGTTAGTTTGTAGTGAAGGCCATCGATCGGGTTTTGCACAAAGCGTTTCTTTCGAAGCTTCCGTCCTATAGGCTTCCTGAGAAATTGTACAATTGCATCACCAGTTTTCTTGCAGATCGGAGCATCAAGGTCATAGTATGCGGTGCATGCTCCGATTACAAGCCCACTAACGCTGGTGTTTCACAGGGCTGCGTGCTATCACCAACGCTGTTTCTTCTGCATATCAGTGATATGTTGCAAACTGGTAACATTAATTGCTATGCAGACGACAGAACTGGTGATGCTTTATACAACGGGCGTGCCAATATTTCTCGGGACAGCGTCTCCGAGTACCGCAACAAACTTGGGCTTGAAGTCGAGACTATGTTGAACAAAGTTTCGGACAAAAATTACTTCGAACAAAAATTACTCAATAAACACGTGATTAAAATTTGAGATTGCCAAAAGTATATTTTTTGGGAACTAAAAAAAATATTTTTGGAGAGGTCTGGTAATACTTTATAACCGACAAAAACGTCTGGGATAATTTTTTTTGAATTATATAAATATTAAATTAAAAGATAAAAAAGAAATCAAGTTGCCAAAAGAACATTTTTTTGGAATTTTTTTTTGCAAATGTTATATACTGCACAGTAACAAAATACCGCAAACGCTCAGCCAGACTCGCGGGCCTGGATTCGCCAATTGACGAAATTATATTTTTTCACAATTTCAACTTGCCCAAAGGACCTTCCCAAAATTCGTCGCCAGCTCTCAGTCTATAATTTATATAATAATAAATAGATTTACTTATAGATATAGATTTTATAGATTTATTTTTTCAACAAACACGAATATAGGAAAATGTCTACTATAGTATGTGCCATATCGATTGAGAAAAACGGACAATGACCTCAGATATGAGCCGAGTGTCAAAAGGCGTAACTTACAAAATCTCAATTTAGATGTGATAACAATATTTAAATATTGATATTATTCCCACTTCTAGGTCAGCACATATGTTTTGTTTTTTTGTTTCTTAAATAATATTGTCTGTGGTTCCTATAAACATAGTAAAATCTTACGGTACATCGCGAAAAATGTGTTATATTTTATATTTCAATTTATGGTAAGTAACGCAGCAATTCATTTAATAACAGTTTCATATTAAAAAAATATTTGAAGCAATATAATCACCATATTGAGCTTTTGCAAATTCATCCCTTTAAAATAAACAAAACGCGCGTTACGTCAGTTCGTTCTAAAAGAAACGTGACAATGGCAGCCAGAGATGCGTCACCTTTTTTGGGCCGGTCCGCCATTTTGTTTTCATTCGTGTTCGGATAGCGCTTGCGTGTGTACGTCTCGGGTAATTCATAGCATTCATTGCATTGTTTTAGTTGAGTTTTTACTGTTAAATTTGTTATATCGTTAAGTTTTTGTTTTTTGAATGTGTTATATTAGTTTTACTGTGACGGTCGTTACTAAATCGACATGAGTTCAGGAGAATTTGGTGAAGGACCCGGTCCTTCAACATCAAGTGGAAAGAGACGTCGCCGACCCGTAATAAACGTAGCAGGTACGTACAAATAGGTACAAATGCGACGACGTAGCCTTTCTATTTCTTAAAGCGCTCTTTTTATGTGACCATGTGGTATTTATTTTCTAAAACAATATGTATTTATGTGATGTAGTACTATGGTAGTATATTTTTGTCATTTATTTACAGGCCCATCTTCTGGAGCACCTTTAACGTCACCAGTAAAAAAGAGAAAACCTACCACTTTGTCGGTCGGGGAACAAGAGATTATCATTAATGTATACAAATATGTCAAAAACACCTGGCCCGAAGACGTGTATCCTTCAAACGTTAATATGGTAGAAAAGGTTTCGGAGATCTCAGGAGTCAGCAAGAGCACTATATATCGCGTATTAAGCGTGTATAGAGATTCCCATAAAATACCAGAAAAGGGAATAATTAATAAAAGAAAAAAGTCTGTAATTGACAAGTTGGACGATTTTGATAAATCGGCTATAAGAGCGAAAGTGCATCAGTTCTTTCTTGCAGGAGAATTACCGACTTTAGACAAAATTTTGCTCAGTATAAATCAAGATGACCAGTTGCCAAACTTGAGCAAAACTTCCCTGCGACGTGTGTTGCGCCATTTAAAATTCAAATATATAAAGAGAAACAGAAAAAGTGGTCTAATAGATCGCCCAGAGATAGTTCTGTGGCGTACCAGATATTTGAGAGAAATACAAATATTAAGAAACGAGGGACGTAACATTTTTTACCTTGACGAAACATGGATTAACGCAGGTCATACTATGGGAAAGGTATGGGAAGACACCACAATTGAATCTTCTCGTCAATCACGGTTAGAAGGCTACTCTACTGGCGCGAAAGCCCCTTCGGGTAAAGGAAAGCGATTAATAGTTGTACACGTTGGCAATGAAAATGGCTTTTTGGAGGGATGTGATTGGGTATTTGAATCATCATCTACTGGTGACTACCATGAGAGTATGGACGCTCTCCATTTCGAGGACTGGTTTAGAAAAGTAATAGAAAAACTGCAAAGCGGCGATGTCATAGTTATGGATAACGCTAGTTACCACTCCAGACGTTTAGAAAAAAACCCAACAATGTCTTGGCGGAAACAAAATATGCAGGAATGGCTAGAATCTAAACAGATCGCATACGTGCCCTCGGACACAAAGACCCACTTAATGGAAAAAATAAAGGCAGTTAAAGATAACTATCGAAGTTACGTCACCGACGAGATGGCAAAAGAAAAAAGCATCACAGTGGTAAGGTTACCTCCTTATCACTGTGAGCTTAACCCCATTGAACTTGTGTGGGCAGATGTGAAAGGGTACGTTGCACGAAAAAATACAACTTTCAAGTTAAAAGATGTTAAAAATTTACTTAAAGATGGTTTAACTCAAATCACGCCAGATAAATGGAAAAACTGTGTTCAGCATGTCCTTAAGGTTGAACAAAAAATGCGTGGCATGGATGATAGAATTGACCAAACTGCAGATCGCTTTATAATTAATGTTACAGATAGTTCATCAAGTGAAGATACGAGTGATGATTGCACCGAATAAAAATAAAGTTCTTATATAATATTAAAAATAAAGTTTTATCTTTTGCATAAGTACGTACTTATTCGGTGTCGTTATCACTCGAATCTTTATATGTGTTATAAATTAATGTTTTTTGTTGTTAAATGAATAAAGTACTTTATAACAATAGATGATTTTTCTTCTACAGCGATCTTTCACATAACTTTTTAATAATAGTTAATAAATATATATTATATCAATCATTATAAAAAAATCATTATAAATAAAGAAAGTACTACATATAAAATGTGCCTATATATTGAAGGTTTGTAACCCCTGGTTAAACGACCGAAAGGTCATTGTCCGTTTTTCTCAATCGATTTGGCACATACTATAGATCGTTTAATGATTATGGATGTGTTTAATTGTTACGGCCTAGATTAATTTATTATTAATGTTACTATAATATACACTTTTTAACACGATTTATTATTCTGTAAATACTATTTTATTTACTAAACGAAGGTACCGCCTTTCAAATATACGAATAACAATTTTTAGTTACTTTTGTATTCGTTGCAACGAAATTTGTGGATGTTGTGTGAACAACGTAGGCAAACAAGTAAACTCATTTTAAAGGCAACCAATGGTAAAGAAATACTAATTTAAATAACTATATGAATACTAACTGTTATCCGCGTGAAATTCGGTCGTACCGTGTCCTCTATAGTAAATTTTTGAGATAAAAGGTAGCCTAGCCTTAGCTTTTTAATGTTTCCAGCTAACTGAATACCAAATATCGTCAAAATCGGTTAAGGCGCAGGTTGAGCAAAATGTCGCGCTCGTCGTTATTTGTGCGGTTTTTAGGAGCTATCTACTTTTTATTTAAAAGATATATCAACTAATAAAAACATATTATATTTCTACATAATCTTGATTCCGTAAGAGTCATATCCAATTTTTTTAAAGGAATAAATATTAAAATAATCTCCTTACAACGAAACCAGATAAATGTGAAATAATTATTGATAACGTGCATCTCCTCGTAAACTAAGCATTAGTTTATTTTGTGATTGACACTAATGGATAGGCGATTTATTAATGAACAATAAAATTTGATTTTATTAAGATACTAATAAAAAACTGGGCGTATTTACTGCCCACGGGGTTGCTGGAGTTAGTGAGCGCTAAGCTCTTGAAGATGAAACCCGTGTCGTTAGTCACGGCGTCGGCCGTCGGGTGCTTGCTCACTTCATCTTATTAGTTGATAATATTATTATTACTTATTAGGTTATTTATAGATAGCATTATTTGTTTGTTTTGGGTATAATTTTTCATATTAAATATACATATATTTGTTGTGTTTTTTACTGCGCGATGAAGCTTTTTTGCGTGTATTTTCTTTGAAGTAAATGCAAATGAAAAAATGAAGCACCATGAGCATGTAAGGTTCGCATCCATAGTTAACGTTTCGACAAATATTATAATTTAAACTATAAAAAGCTAATTTAATATTATCAGTATAGTATACAGTTAAAAATAATCCTAATACCTAACCAAAATATCTTAGTAGGTATAGTAATTCGGTCAAAATTATCTAAGTAGGTATTAATATTCCAACCCAGTATAACTAATCACAATAGGTACCTGTGTAGGTATTATGCCGGTCGTCATTTAATTACAACCCAAAAACCCGTATAACTAAACTGACCATTTATTTTTTAACTCAAAACCGGACATGGGTTTATTTGTACTATATAACCCATAACTTTATACAATTAGTGTTCACTATAAATTTATATACGGTGTAGACGGTAATTATAAAATGCAACATTTTTTTAATTATTAATTATATTTATCAGTGGAACGAATTTGCTTTAATAAAGTTGGTGATGATTTTAAATAAGAATAAAATTCTGGGCAAGTTTTTTTTTATTATTGTTACCTTTGTTAACAACATCGCCTTTAGAACTGGAACAGTGTATTTTTCAGACGTCCACAAATTATTCAAAATAGAAAAACACTCTTTCTACTGGAGCATTTGTACTAGGTAGACATGAAATATATTCGATTAAAAAAAATTATGTTGATTACTGTTGGTGCGAAAGACTGAATACTTCCATCCAACGAGTTACGGGACAATTTTGTTCCCCGGAGCTTTGTTTGGGGACAATGGGACAGGTGACCGAGAAAAGGGACAGTCCCGTTTAAAACGGGACGTATGGTCACTTTACCTATAACCCTTATACTTCTTGTTGATTTTTGTATTACCTTTATTATAACCCTTATGTATAAATAAATATAATTACGTATGTAAAAATAAAATTGAATAAAAATAAAATCAGACGTTTTTTTCCATCCTCATTAATCATTGGTGTGAGGATAATGTCAGCCAGCAAAAGTAATAAGTAGACTAAGTTACAAGGAGTTCAGTTCAAAAATTAGTAGGTAGGTATGTTACTTTTCAATACGTGACATGTAAAAATTAACAATAATCAAAAACACATCTGCGAAACATCCTATTTATTTATTTATTCTTTATTGCACCAAATATTTGTACAAAAGGCGAGCTAGGTATTTATCTATTTACCTATAGTGAGTAGGTATCTTTTAAAATACAAGTTTCAATGTTTCATTTTTAATCTATAATTAATTATAATATTTCATAATTAGATAATACATGAGAATACATAATTCTTATTTAATGCAACTAATATACTGAATAAAAAAATTAAAATACATTTATAAGTACGCCGCGTACATTTCCATTTTCCATAATATAGTTTATTGATGTTGAAAAAATAATGCTACGTTCGTACAGTAGGTGGCGTCTTGCATATTATTTCTTACGCGATATACTTATTGTAGCGAGTTGTCGGATCGAATGCCAAGGTCGTTCGATAGGAGTATCCCCTTAAGTGAATTACTATTTCCTTTTATAGCTTTTTCCCAAGTTCGCAGTTTAACGGTTAATAACGATCAAATTTGTAAAGCCTAATAAGCTGCGACCAACTTCGACCGAGAGGTCGACGGATTCAACTCGGTTGGGCAGCGTTCGGGAAATTACGGCACATCTTCTCGTCAGGTATACCTCAAAACTTGAAAACGAGACTGTACACCCAGTGCGTGTTGCCAGTGATGACATACGGAACTGAGACATGGTCCTTCACTGCTGGCCGTATGAGGAAGCTCAAGGTCGCTCAGCGAGCTATGGAGAGGGCTATGCTCGGAGTTTCTCTGCGTGATAAACTCAGAAATGAGGATATCCGTAGTAGAACCAGAGTGACCGACATAGCCCAACGGATTAGTAAGCTGAAGTGGCAATGGGCCGGCCATATAGCTCGAAGAACCGACAACCGATGGGAAAGAAAGGTTCTTGAGTGGCAGCCTCGTACCGACAGGCGAAGTGTAGGGCGTCCCCCCACTAGATGGAGTGACGACTTAGTAAGATATGCAGGAAGTCGATGGATGCAGGTGGCTCAGGACCGTGCTTTGTAGCATTATTTGGGGGAGGCCTATGTTCAGCAGTGGGCTTGTGAAGGGCTATAATGATGATGATGATAAGCTGCGAAGTTTACCTTTTAATTTAACCAGGCATCAAACTATCTCAATTTTATCAAAATCATTTAGTCGTGATTCTGAACAACTCTCTTTTTATTTATCTGCAATACATTTTGGCAGCAGGTTATGTTTTTGTCTTATATTTTCTGAAGTAAAATTTTAAATTGACAACATTAAACGAAAGATAACAACATTTTTAGTAATTATATATAGTTTTATGTTATATATAATTTTGAACTTAAGTTTGAGATTTTTAATCAAAAAATTTATTAATTGAGATGCTGTCGACTCTTAAAACATATAATAGCAAATATTATTAAAATATTTCAAAATATATTGGTTAATAGCGGTTACCGGTAAATCACTAAACAAAACTACAACAAGCGCCAACGGAAGCTGTGAGGTCTTTTGATTAATCTCATAGTCACTCACGGGACGAAAAGGTGTGATGGGTTAGCTTACGTCACTTGATTTATGATTTATAATCTTAAAAATGATCTCTTGAAAACGAAAGCAGTCTGTGTGACAAATCTTACCGCCATGTCATGTACGCAGTTGACTTATCTACAAAATTCCCCTGAGAGACTCGTGACCCAACATAATATTTCAAAGGGTAAACAAATGTGTTACATAATACTTTTTATGACGTTTATTTTGTTTTTATAGGATAGGATGACAAACGAGCACACAGTCCACCTGATGGTAAGTAGTTACTGTGGCCCATAGGCATCTACATTTATCCTCGTTTGCGAATCAAAATGCAGATGCGTTGTCACCCGTGAGGACTAAGACGGAGTGCCTCTTTTCCAGTAAAAAGGGTCTCCGATTTTCTACACTCGCCATACCAAACACAGCAGAATTAAGCTGCTATTTGTGCGCTTACCAATATGGAAGCCACGGTATGCAGGCTAGCCTTGACTGGACATCAGTCCATCGTCATAGCCTCCTATTACATCCCTAGTGAAACCCTCCCCCTAAAAATACTTTGAGGCTATCCTTGAATTATGCAATTCAGTCATTATGTTTGGAGATTTAAACTCTAAGCATACTGAATGGACCTGTCTTACTACCTCTCATAATGGCAAAAAACTGTTTGATATCGTGCAGTCTCTCGACCTTACCGTTGACAGTCCCCTCGGTATCACTCACTATCCGGACAACACTGACCACACTCCTGACGTGCTAGACTTTGCGCTAGTTAAAGGAGTTTCCCTCAACCTCAGGGCAATCGAGACTCCTGATGATCTAGGATCCGACCACCGCCGTGGCTCCCTCATACTTGGCCATTAGCCATCTCCCTCAACTCCCTCCACGAAAACCTTCACCAACTGGAAGGGTTTCAGAAAGTACTTAGCCACAGCTATGAAATCACAGGACTTCCTCATCAACCTCTCGTCGAACTTCGACAGTACCGAAAAAATTGACACCACGGTCGATTCTGTCACCACCCTTATAAAAAGGAGAATGAGAGGGTCGTCCATGTTGCTAATAATAATAGACTTCCCCTACATATTAGTAACCTAATGAAAGCCAAGAGAGCTGCTCTCCGGAGAGCAGCACTCTATCCCACCTCTAACTATAGGCATACGGGCAATCGTCTTCAACGAAAAGTTCGTTTACGCCTTTCTGAACTTCAAGACCTCTGAAAGAGTAATGTCATGGAGAATATCTCTCCTTCTCATACAGCGAACTACCAGATGGCGAGAGCCCTCCGCATAGACGCTATCCCTCACACTCCCCCTCTCTCCCGTCCCGACGGTACTATTGTTTTCGAGGACGAGGAAAAGGCTGAGTGCTTTGCAGGCAGCATCGCCGCTCAATGCTCTCCTAGCTCACGCCCCACTGATTCCTCCCACATCTAGACGGTGGAGGATGAGGTCCGCCGCCAGAACTCACCCTCCACAGTCTCTAACCTTATCAATGTGTGCAATGATGAGATCTCATCTCTTCCATCATCAAAGGATTGAAGCCCAAAAATGGCCTGGGCGCGGAAATCATCTCCAAACAAGCCCTCAAACATTTTCCTGAGCATGTTAGCCAACTAAATACGAGTAATTCGGATGATGAATCATCTATATTTACAATATTTTATTATATACAATATTAACAACTATAATTTAAAAAAAACTAAAACTAGTAACTTAATTATCATAGAGCCCTGCTCCCCGCGGTATCGTGCCAAGAACGCTGGCTGCGTTTCCCCGCTGAATTGCTATACTTAGTCTTTGAGCGAGAAAAGAACCAGCTCTCTTATCACCAGCAGCAACGACCAGCCGCGGATGGAGTTCCTTTAGGAACTCCACCGCACGTGGATTCCACGGACCGATAGTCTCTACAGCAAATGGTACAAATATGTAGTCATCTCTCAGAGACTCATATTTGCGCCACTTACTCAGTTCAGCTGCCTCTGATGCCGCCCCGGCTCTAAACGAGGTACCCCTGAGATGAGAGACCGCCAGAGTGTCTACGCAAGTAGCATCCCACACTAGGGCTTTACCTCTCTCCCAAGGGACCAATGTCATAGCGTCGGGTCTCCTGCCATCGTTTCTAAATATTCCACAAGGCTCTAAAATCGAGGGAACATTTATAGAGACAAGAGCCCTTCGGATGACATCGTTCAAAGAACTGTGTCGTGAAAATCTACCAGCGCTTTTCTTACATGAAAGTCCGTGGAGCCCAAACTTGTCGACGCTGCTACCACAGGGACACTGATGGGGTTGACAAATCGCCGCTCCTAGTCGGATTCCTACGGCAATGCGTAAGCTTTCCGCATCAAGTAATGTACCGAGATTACTTGATGGTAAAGCGTGTAACCAGTGACTAGATTCCTTAGTCGAAACAGCTAGAAGGCGTGCCTTATCTTGGTCACTATGGAAATTATGAAACAAATCCTTCTGCACGCCCCGTACCAACGGAATATCCCACTGTTTTTGTTGGTTAACTTCCAGTGGAACATTTTCACTAGGACAAAGCGTTTTCCATGTTTTTATATTGTTTATATCAGAAAAAATTAACAGTGTGATGAAACTATGCAGGAATTAAAAGATGAAATACATACATTAAAAGGCAATTGGAAATTGCTATTAAGGAAATAGACAACCTGATCTTAGAAAATAATAATCTATAACCTAAAATTATATCACTAGAACACAAAATAAAAAACCTGAATAAAGTTTGCTGTATTCTATCAGACTCTCTCAGGAACCCAAGTACTTCTACAATAAAGAAAACTACTCGAAAAATAAAATGCACTCTTTTCACACCGGAAATGGACTTATTACGTTCAAATAACAGTAACGAAGGAATTGTTTTGGATATTACGACTCAAATGGCAAATTTGAATATCGCAAAGCTGCCATCAGATAATGTTCAAAAAAACTCTGAAGAGGTATTAAAATAGAGTAAAATATTCATAGTAGGACGACAACAATACGTAAGTCTGACGTCAAAACTAATTTATTCTAGAACTAACACGAAATTCGAAGATTTTGACATCTTTTCTTGAACAAAACCACATGCCAAAACAAAAGAAATTCTTAAAGGCTGTTATAGCATTGAAGGTTCTAACACTAACTATTTTATTCTGTGTGTTGGGCTGACAACACGAACGAAAATGACACGAACGTCACAAAGATATTCTTTGAAATAGCTGCTATAATAAAAATACTGAAATACTCAAACTTTATTATTATTATCATCATCATCATTACAGCCTTTCATAAGCCCACTGCTGAACATAGGCCTCCCCCAAGGAATGCCACAAAGCACGGTCCTGAGCCACCTGCATCCATCGGCTTCCTGCATGTCTCACTAAGTCGTCACTCCATCTAGTGGGGGGTCGCCCTACACTTCACCTACCGGTACGAGGCTGCCACTCAAGAACCTTTCTTCTCCATCGGTTGTCGGTTCTTCGAGCTATATGGCCGGTCCACTGCCACTTCAGCTTACTAATCCGTTGGGCTATGTCGGTTACTCTGACTGCATAGAGGTGTAAGACAGGGTGATGTTATATCCCCGAAACTCTTCACCGCTGCATTGGAAGACGTTTTCAAGCTACTGGACTGGAAAGGATGCGGTATTTACATCAATGGCGAGTACATCACTTACCTTCGATTTGCCGACGATATAGTCCTTATGGCAGAATCGCTGGAGGACTGTTCAATAACCTCAATGGTGTCTCTCAACGGATAGGTCTTAAGATGAACATGGACAAAACGAAAATCATGTTTAATGTCCATGTCACACATATGCCGGTAGTTTTTGGTAGCACTTATCTCGAAGTTGTTGACGAGTATGTTTACCTGGGGCAAATAGTCCGACTAGGTAAGTCCACCTTCGACAGAGAGGTCAATCGACGGATTCGACTCGGCTGGGCAGCGTTCGGGAAACTACGACACATCTTCTCGTTAGATATACCTCAAAACCTGAAAACGAAATTGTAGAACCAGTGCGTGTTGCCATGATGACTTACGGATCTGAGACGTGGTCTTTTACTGCTGGCCGTATGAGAAAGCTCAAGGTCGCTCAGCGAGCTATGGAGAGGGCTATGCTGGGATTTCTCTGCGTGATAAACTTAGAAATGAGGATATCCGCAGTAGAACCAGAGAAACTTTATTATACTTATTACTAATTGCAATAAATATTTAAATGAATATAAATTAAGTAATATGTTAAAATAACTTGTGCTATAATATGCCAAATTGTAATTTTATTGAATGCACAAGCAGATCTAAGACGGAACATCACGCAAATATTTGTGCAAAGATTAATCCAAAGTTAGACTCTAAATATTACGAAAAACATTTTATTAAAAATATTAAAATTATTTTTAAAAATTGTAGTAATATATCTGATAAAATGCACATTATGAGAAAATCCCAAGAAATAATTACGTTACCTAAAGAAAGCAAAACAGCTGAACCTAAAATTGGCACCATACCACATAATTAAAAAAGGTGAATAAATTAAATAAGACATTAACTATTGAAAATAGCACAAGCCTAAATATGTCCACGACTCTATTTTTTGGTACAAAATAATAACCAAAAACATAAAATTACTTCCATTCTACATTAAAACATAGCAGGTTTGCTTAACAAAACTGATTAGATAGAAATATTGATGAACTAATAAATGAGGGGCAAGATACGCACGCAGCAGGCAAGGGCCTTTTATGTTTTAGTGAAATATTTGTTAAAAAGGGAGATGAGAGTAACATTAAGTTTAAACATTTTAAATTAGCTTCATTACATTGTAGATCAAAAGAAAAACTTGGAAAAGTGTGTATCCTTATTAGAAAGTCAATAGAATTTAAAGTTAACACAAGTATGCTATGAATTATCTGTAGACAAAGTTTTTGAGTGTTGCGGAATAGAGGTACCAAGTTACACATGTGTAATTTTTTGTGTATATAGAACCCCCAATTCGCTAGTATCAATAGTTTTCAACAAACTAAACAAAAAGAAAGTCATATTGTGTGGTGACTTTAATATTGACACACTTAAAAATAATAATATCACTGGTGACTTAAAAAAAATTATTATACAACTACAACGTTAAAGTACATAACATACATAAACCTACGAGACATCACACATGTATTGATCATATAGCTACGAGTAGCAATTTCAAGGAGTCAGATGTTTCTAGTTCCATATACAATTTTCATTTATCAGATGATAACACCTGTCAGTCTCTAAGGTTTCCAATTAAACTGCTACCTAAAATTAAATACTGGTATACTACCGAAAGAAATTACACTAAGGAAAATATTCATAAGTTTTGTGTCTACGATATATATAGTGGGAAACACAAACTACAGATGATACTTTGAATAATATTTTTAATAATTTTTTTGATTTAATTTGTTTATTATATGACCTCTGTTTTCCATTACAAAAATATTAAATATCAAAACAGACAATCTTGCTCTAAAGGGGATGACAAAATGTATAAGAGTTGCAAATAAAATTAAAAGAAAACTAAAACATAAATATTACGAACACAAAAGTATAGAAAACAAAGTAATTTATAACAAATATTCCAAATTATTAAAAAGTTGCGTAACATGGCCAAAAACAATTTAAACACGTAACATCTTTTACATTAAAAAATTAAAAGTAAAGATACCTGCGAAGTTATTAAAAATTATGAATATAATGATACACGAAATAATAATATTGACTGGATTAATTGTAATGGAAATAAAATAGATCATCCTCTTCTCATTACCAGTAAATTTAATGAGTATTTTATTAATACAGGTCTTCATGACTGTTCTTCTTTAAGTAATAAAACTAAAACGAATATGTATGAAAATGTTCAATCATCGATCTTTTTAAAACCTTGCTCATTAAATGAAATCATACTTATAATAAACTCTCTTAATAATACTAAATATGTTGGTTATGATTCTATTACTACACACATACTGAAATCATGTGCGAAAAAAATTGCACCAATTCTGACATATTTAATAAACCTTTGTTTAATACATGGAAGATTTCCAGATAAATTAAAAATATCTATAATCAAACCTTTATTTAAAAAAGATGACCATCATGAGATTCATAACTATAGGCCGATCACGTTGATACCCATTCTGTTCAAACTATTTGAAAAAGCCATGCATAGTCGAATCATGTTATCAATATATACATACTATATTTATACTATAATATATATATATATTTATATATATATATTGTATATATATATATTGTATATATGTAATATATTATACAATCATCTAGTTTTGTAGCAAAATATAATATACTCAAAAACGAACAAAATGGCTTTCAAAAGCATAAATCTACTACACTTGCTACCTTTTCACTGAAACGTCGAATATATTAGTAATAAAATACCAATAGTAGCCATCTTTTTTGATATGTCTAAAGCCTTTGACTGTGTAGAACACAGAACGTTGTTGTACAAATTTGATAAACTGAGAATCAGAGAACCGGCTTTAGAATGGATCAAAAGTTATTGACAAATTGTTGTAATCTAGAGTTAACATATTACAGATCTCCTCATCTACAAAATGACTATGGGGTACCTCAAGGGAGTGTTTTAGGGCCTTTATTGTTCATTCTATATGTAAATTACTGACCGAGTATAACAAATCATCAATCCATACTATTTGCTGATGACATATCAACTGTTATACCCCACACTATAGTATGTGCCAAATCGATTGAGAAAAACGGACAATGACCTTTCGGTCGTTTAACCAGGGGTTACAAACCTTCAATATATAGGCACATTTTATATGTAGTACTTTCTTTATTTATAATGATTTTTTTATAATGATTGATATAATATATATTTATTAACTATTATTAAAAAGTTATGTGAAAGATCGCTGTAGAAGAAAAATCATCTATTGTTATAAAGTACTTTATTCATTTAACAACAAAAAACATTAATTTATAACACATATAAAGATTCGAGTGATAACGACACCGAATAAGTACGTACTTATGCAAAAGATAAAACTTTATTTTTAATATTATATAAGAACTTTATTTTTATTCGGTGCAATCATCACTCGTATCTTCACTTGATGAACTATCTGTAACATTAATTATAAAGCGATCTGCAGTTTGGTCAATTCTATCATCCATGCCACGCATTTTTTGTTCAACCTTAAGGACATGCTGAACACAGTTTTTCCATTTATCTGGCGTGATTTGAGTTAAACCATCTTTAAGTAAATTTTTAACATCTTTTAACTTGAAAGTTGTATTTTTTCGTGCAACGTACCCTTTCACATCTGCCCACACAAGTTCAATGGGGTTAAGCTCACAGTGATAAGGAGGTAACCTTACCACTGTGATGCTTTTTTCTTTTGCCATCTCGTCGGTGACGTAACTTCGATAGTTATCTTTAACTGCCTTTATTTTTTCCATTAAGTGGGTCTTTGTGTCCGAGGGCACGTATGCGATCTGTTTAGATTCTAGCCATTCCTGCATATTTTGTTTCCGCCAAGACATTGTTGGGGTTTTTTCTAAACGTCTGGAGTGGTAACTAGCGTTATCCATAACTATGACATCGCCGCTTTGCAGTTTTTCTATTACTTTTCTAAACCAGTCCTCGAAATGGAGAGCGTCCATACTCTCATGGTAGTCACCAGTAGATGATGATTCAAATACCCAATCACATCCCTCCAAAAAGCCATTTTCATTGCCAACGTGTACAACTATTAATCGCTTTCCTTTACCCGAAGGGGCTTTCGCGCCAGTAGAGTAGCCTTCTAACCGTGATTGACGAGAAGATTCAATTGTGGTGTCTTCCCATACCTTTCCCATAGTATGACCTGCGTTAATCCATGTTTCGTCAAGGTAAAAAATGTTACGTCCCTCGTTTCTTAATATTTGTATTTCTCTCAAATATCTGGTACGCCACAGAACTATCTCTGGGCGATCTATTAGACCACTTTTTCTGTTTCTCTTTATATATTTGAATTTTAAATGGCGCAACACACGTCGCAGGGAAGTTTTGCTCAAGTTTGGCAACTGGTCATCTTGATTTATACTGAGCAAAATTTTGTCTAAAGTCGGTAATTCTCCTGCAAGAAAGAACTGATGCACTTTCGCTCTTATAGCCGATTTATCAAAATCGTCCAACTTGTCAATTACAGACTTTTTTCTTTTATTAATTATTCCCTTTTCTGGTATTTTATGGGAATCTCTATACACGCTTAATACGCGATATATAGTGCTCTTGCTGACTCCTGAGATCTCCGAAACCTTTTCTACCATATTAACGTTTGAAGGATACACGTCTTCGGGCCAGGTGTTTTTGACATATTTGTATACATTAATGATAATCTCTTGTTCCCCGACCGACAAAGTGGTAGGTTTTCTCTTTTTTACTGGTGACGTTAAAGGTGCTCCAGAAGATGGGCCTGTAAATAAATGACAAAAATATACTACCATAGTACTACATCACATAAATACATATTGTTTTAGAAAATAAATACCACATGGTCACATAAAAAGAGCGCTTTAAGAAATAGAAAGGCTACGTCGTCGCATTTGTACCTATTTGTACGTACCTGCTACGTTTATTATGGGTCGGCGACGTCTCTTTCCACTTGATGTTGAAGGACCGGGTCCTTCACCAAATTCTCCTGAACTCATGTCGATTTAGTAACGACCGTCACAGTAAAACTAATATAACAGATTCAAAAAACAAAAACTTAACGATATAACAAATTTAACAGTAAAAACTCAACTAAAACAATGCAATGAATGCTATGAATTACCCGAGACGTACACACGCAAGCGCTATCCGAACACGAATGAAAACAAAATGGCGGACCGGCCCAAAAAAGGTGACGCATCTCTGGCTGCCATTGTCACGTTTCTTTTAGAACGAACTGACGTAACGCGCGTTTTGTTTATTTTAAAGGGATGAATTTGCAAAAGCTCAATATGGTGATTATATTGCTTCAAATATTTTTTTAATATGAAACTGTTATTAAATGAATTGCTGCGTTACTTACCATAAATTGAAATATAAAATATAACACATTTTTCGCGATGTACCGTAAGATTTTACTATGTTTATAGGAACCACAGACAATATTATTTAAGAAACAAAAAACAAAACATATGTGCTGACCTAGAAGTGGGAATAATATCAATATTTAAATATTGTTATCACATCTAAATTGAGATTTTGTAAGTTACGCCTTTTGACACTCGGCTCATATCTGAGGTCATTGTCCGTTTTTCTCAATCGATATGGCACATACTATAATAAGTCACAGATATATGAACAAGAGATAAGTTCTACTACAGAGTAAGTTATATCATGGCTAGAAGATAATAATTTACGAGTCAAAACTAACTAAATTAAATATATTCAATTTCGAAATTAAAAAAACACAAAAATTTGACTTAACATATAAGAGCGAAAGATTGGTAGAGGTAGTAGATACAGAATTCTTAGGTGTTGCTACAGGCCAGCATGTAAACTGGAAATTACACGTTAAGAAAGTATGCAAAAAAATGATTCTATTTGTTTATGCACTACGTAGACTTCAAAATGTAGCAGGTCTGCAAGCAGCGCGTGTTGTTTACTACGGGCACGTTGAATCCGTCTTAAGATATGGACTAATCTTCTGGGGCAACTCAACAGACGCAAACAAAGCCTTCCTAAGCCAGAAGAAATGTCGTGCACTGTGTAACGTAGGCCCTCTTGAGAGCTGTAGACCCCTGTTTAAAGAAAAAATGTTCTCACTTTAACTGGGTTTTATATATAAGAAGTCTGCGTTTTCGTTAAAAATAATTCCAATCAATTTGTTACCGTGCAGGAAAATAATAAATGTGTAGTAAAAAGAGATCCGACATGTCTACTGATGCTTTCTTGTAGAACTACATTATTGCACAGAAATTGTCTCATAATATGTATATGATAAAGTTCCTAAAAATATTCGTGAACAGCCATTAAGGCGAATGAAAAAAAGTTTAAAGCAGTGCCTAATAAATACTGATTTTTATAATATCAAAGAATTCTTTAACCATAAATTTTGATTTCCTTTTCATTTTTCATTGATTTTGTTTAACTAAGTTACTATAGATCTAGGATTTTGCGTGATACTTCTCAATTGAATAAAAAGTTATTTTTCTAATTTTGTTATGATACAAAGTGATAGTTATATACTGGTATATTATATGTTTAATTCTAATTTTAGTTCATTTGTTTTGAACACAAAACAATATTTTCGCATGCTACGAAAGGCAAAATATGTGGAAACAAATATTAAAACATTGACTGTATCCATCCGTCTGTACCCACGTTTTTAGCGAAATAAATAATTTGATTCGATTTGAACTTCTTCACAGCCTCAGAGTCTCATTCTAATCATCTCATTCGTGAGGCGCTTTCCTATGCGGCCCCACTTCTCTCTCGCTATCAAGTCCGCAGACCGAGAAACTCCCTCTCGGACCCCCCAAATAAGCTTTCGGCCGACCTGGACTGCCTCCTGGAGGCACAGGCCGAATCCTCTCCCTATTCTTAATTTGCATTAGTTAGGCGTATCTCTCAGCGGCTACTCGCCGCCTGCGCCCCCTTTTCCCTAAAGGGGGTCGCGTACGATTCTGCAGAAAGGCGAAAGGCCATACAGGCTAATGCCAGTCTCACAGGTGGTGTTTAGCGGGTAGGCACTTCTTCAAAGTGAGTCCCACGTAACCACGCAGCCAGCTGCGTGGTATCCTATGAGCATTCACCACCTCTCTCCCCTGCTTGCGGAGGGTAGTCCCTTGCTTTGGGCGCAAAAAAAGGAGGCTAGTGCTTACCTTGTCTAAATTACTACTATCTTTGTCCATTATGACACATTATTTGTTTACATATGCTATTCTTATGGCTTAAAGGCTAGCCATTATGTATCTTATCTCTTATCACAAGAGTCAAAAGATATTTTCATCTGAAATAAGCATCTAATTTAATATAATACTTTTATTCGTATTGCACAGCTAATTACTGTGTAACAAATGACTCTAAATTAATCTAAAATAGCAATATCATCTACATGTAATTATTTAATTTTGTAAGGAATGAAAATGATAAACTATTGCTTAAGCACGTCGCCAAAAATTACGTATATTTTTTGCTTTTACTTGAAGAACGAGTAATATTCGGGTATATCTGATTTATTAAGTGATGATTATGATGACTATGAAAGATTTCAAAATTTGTTTATTCTTAGGCTATTTTCATAAAAGGTTACCTAAAGACGTACCTACCTTGAATATTATTACATAAAAATATATTTGAAAAATTAAATCAGACAACATAATAAAAAGATGAATCTCGCATGGAACAATTGTTTGTATGAAATTTAATCGCTACAGAAATTTAATCTAACGCTGAATGAAACTATATCGCCCAAGTATTAAATCATTATCTGTGGATAAGATTGTATCATTAATTATAGTCATCGACACAGAACAATGCAATTCATAAACCAGAAAGTTCGCGAATGCCAGACGTGTATTCAGATAAGCTTCAATTAAAAGTATGTGTTACCTTTATGCTTGGACTATACAATAAGACAAAATTTCGACTCGAGCAGAACATAATTTGTGCTGCTTTTTTCCAAAAGCAGGAGAGCGCAAAAACTCGCTCAAGTTCTTAATACGTATTCACGTACACATAATTCTTTTTTCTTTTACAGCCCGTAAAATTCTACTGCTGTTAGCACAAATATGCACCTTAAACCGTGTGTCATAGCTATGATTTGACTTATAATTCTAAATTCAAACGAATATCCGGTAATATTAGGCTCTAAAACGAGTTATTCATTTGTTTCTTTTGCTTGGAAAATAGATCACTAATTAAATTTAAAATTGCAAATCGTTACAACGGTTTCCGAGAAACCAATTTACTTAAAGTTATGACTGGCTATATATAGATATATAATTACTACTAGCGATTCAACCGGGTTCGCATGGGTGATTTCTGAATCTCAATAAGTAGGATGCGGGAAGTAAAGACTGTAAGAACCTCCAAAGGAGGCAGAGTTATAGCTGAAATAGGACTATTTAATTTTTTGGCTTTTGGCCATTTTGACCATATAGACGGAGTTTGTGTCAACATTATCACTACGCGGTTCATATGATGTTGCTGAGTCCATCGAGTGGTGCTTTAAAGATAATTATAAATATATGTGAATCCTATATAGCGAACAGGGGGCTTAAATACAACGCTATAAAGAGTGAATTTATGATATTTAAAACAAATAAACAAATAATAAGCGTTACACTAATATACTGAATATTACGTTACTTACTCCTCTTGCCCTCCTTGCGCCAATTTATTGAATCAGGTTAGTGAGGGTATTGTGCAGAAACGATGTAGGAAACTGACTCGAGGAGTGCTCTTTCTGCAAAACAACGCGCCCGTTCACACCGCCATGTTGCGAGGCAAGCCCTGAAAGACACGGGGTTCTCAGATATTGATCATCCTCCGTATAGACTAGCACTCAGCGATTTTTTTCTGTGTTCACATTTCAAAAAGGACATACGGGGCTGGAGATTTGCAGATGATAACAAAATGAAAGCTGCGGTTGATCGTCATTTTGAAGAGAAAGATACAAAATATTTTTGGGTGGGTTAAAGGCATTGTATGCGAGATGTGAGAAATATCATCACTTGAGGGAGATTATATTGAAAACTAAAAAATAGAAACCATATATTTTCTTTCATTAAGCACCTTATGCCGCGGACTTATCAGCCCTCGTACATACACAATACGAAGTACGAAGTGCTTGCTTTCCTATCTCAATACGCTCATATTCGACACTAAGGTAATATGCTAAGGAATTAGGTTTAAAAAATTTTTTTGCACGCCTCATAATTTAAAATTTGCTATTCTTTTAGTAACTTGAATTGTAAACAAAGTATACAAAGAACAATGGCAGACTTTCATACATAAAATTAGTTGAGAAGAAATGGTAGCGTCTATACATCAAAAATATCTTAAAATGTTAAGCGTCACTCTCTTAATGAGGGCTAATAATCTTCCACTCACCAGATGTCGCTACTAGCGACTGAGGTAAAGTTTTTTGTTACACAGTGTCATTTAATTGAGAAATTAGTTTTAAATAATAGTTTATCATTATCTAGAGTATTATATTAATATATAACACAATGCGTCCATGGTTTGATTTTAATGTTTTGCACATTATAACTCTTTTTTTTTTTAATTCGTCTTTTAGTTATATTTATAGTTTGGTTTATTCATTTCTAATGTAATTAATATAAAATATAACTAATAATACAGAAAGAAACCTTAAAGATTACATTTTCCTAAGAAATTATCGTCCCCGCTATGAAATCTGTCAAATATTTTACCTCACTCGAAAGTGGCGCCGCCCTGGTGGCAGAAAAAGTCGTGGATGCCCTCATTACTCTGTCAAAGAATTTTGTCCTGAGAAGGCGTCAAAAAAAGATATTTAGATTTGAACCTTTTTAGGTTATGTCTTATGTCACTTGGAAAAAGTCATGCTTCCTGTGGTTGTTTGATGTTAGCTTAATACATAATAAATAATTGAGAGTTTTTAGATTATTGTATCTCTATTATATATTTGCATACTATAAATGTATATTTCTGGCATGCCTCCAGGGCCTTTGTGTCATGGTGACATTTTCAGAAGGGCTAGAACCCAGAACCGTAAAGCCAGTAAAAAAGACAGTGACATTTTGTTTTAGCTAGTGTTGCCATAACATTAAATGGACATACAATGATTAAGGATGGATAATACTATGATTAAGATAATGTATTATTATAGTAAGTTATTTGTAAGAGACTTATTCTTAATCATATCACTTTTATTTTTATTATTACTGATAGTATAGTTATTACTAATAATAACTTAAGATAAAAATATTTTGTGTGGTGTGTCGGTAGTCTTACAAAGTGTATACGAAAATAGTATGAATATACAAAATGGTTTATAACACTCAGTAATTGGATTTTGTATGTTAGTTATTTCGATTACAAGAATTAGCTATAACTGTCCATATATATATGTAATATTAAAATGTAATATAATACAGACGAATTGTTAGCCTCCTCTTTGTTTGAGGTTGGTAACAAATTGGTTCCAAATTTGTGAACAACGGGACCTTCACCGGTTATATGAAAAGTTATATAATTATGATGTGAAATGTTCTTAGAATCTGTATCTGAATATGATGCGGTCGTGTAAATTGCGTCAACAGGCATTGAATAGAGCGGAGGACTCTTCAGTGCTCTAAATCTCTCTTAAATAAGGAAAACCCTGTGCACAACCGTAAAACATGCTGTTATATACATAAATATTACAAGAAACTGATTTCTTAGCATCAGAATAAGTATTAAATAAAAGTCTAGGACAAAATTAAAATTAAAAAGTAAATAATGCTTATTGTTTTGTGGTAAGGCTATGCTGGGCTGATGAAGGATCAGTGGTGAAGTTTTACCAGTTGCTCCTTTAGGAGTACAACGAATAAACAGCAAGCTACAACTACAAGCAAGCTCCAGTTCAATGAATGTTCTAACGAGATCAAGGTAGAACTGGTACGCCATTTTGGGCGGTTACGGTGAAGTGAAAAATTCGGATTAGGTAAACGTAGCTGGTAGATATCTTAACCTCTTTCGTCGTCTTTCCCAAGTGGTTAAGGAGTCCTTTAGCTTTTTTAACAATTATAAATCAGTGCTTAACTACTACTCCTACTATCTCCCCACATGATGGTAAGTGATATAAAGCCACTTTTGCCATGAAGACACTAGCAAATTATTCCAGGTCTTTGCGCTCGAGGTATGAACGATGAAGCATCGTAACTGTAAAAACTGTTTACTGTAAAATAGAGGGCAGTCGGGTGTATTAATCAATAGCTATTTATTTGCGTTCTGACCTATAAAAGATTGTCTCAAATTGGACCCAGAAAGCTATTCTTACCTGTTTAAATATTGATGTCTACCGTACTTGTTTTGATGACGGACGGAGCTACCTCCAAACTCTTAATGGATTAAATGTATTTTTATTCCAAGGATAGTGAACGTAAATTTATACGTGGTAGAGCCATGATTCAGCTATATTAATAGTATAGTAGTAGCACGAATGGGTCAGCTCGACCGGGGAAGGGCCACGCTCTCACAGAATACCAGCGTAAAATAGCAGCTTAACGCTGCTGCGTTTCGTATGGTGAGTGTAGAGAACCGGATGCACTTTTTACTGGAAAAGAGGCATTCTATCTTAGTCTTCACGGCTGTCAACGTATCTGAATTTTAATTCGCAAACGAAGATAGATTTAGATGTCTATGGGCCCCACCAACCACTTACCATCATGTGGACTGTGTGCTTGTTTGTCACCATTATTCTATAAAAAAAAATAACAGCACAGTTTTGTAGAGGCCTATATTTAAATGTAGACTGTTAATTATGCTGTTAAAAATTTGTCGTCTTAATTATCTTATTATGCACATTTACGTATGAAAAGCTACGGCACTAATTGTGTTATCTCGACCGGGGTAGGACTACTCTCATGGAATATCAACGTAAAACAGCAGAATAATACTCTCTTGTTCCGTAGGGTGAGGGTATAGACACGGAGACCTATTTTTCTGGTAACGAAGCATTCCATATTATTCCTTAGGGCTATCAGTGCGATTGCATTTTGATTCTGAATCAGAAATAGATGTGGATGTCTATGGGCCATAGCATCTAGTTACTATGTAGATTGATAAATTATTGTATGTATTATGGAGAGCAGAGTTGTAAAAGACTAACTACAATTAATTTCATTTCCGCTTAGTATCTTGTCATGTCAATTTTTGTCAAGTTTATAAGTTATGCTTTCTACTGAAATAACTTTACCACGCCATTACATATCGAATACTATCATTTCCAGCGTAAAATAGCAGCATAGCACTGCTGTGTTACTTATGGGTATTGACAGGAATAGAGAATTAATTTTAATAAGTATGTACACATAAAAGTTTATTGATTGGATAAAATTTGCGTACTTATAACTTTCTTAGCCAGTAAATACAGCTTGGTTTTTGCTTCATCTATATAAACACAGTCTACGGTCACCTTGTCACGAGTGAAGCATTACTGAAGTACGTGACTTAATTAGTGAATGACGAGAGGCGCCTACAAGTCCAACATCACTTGTAGGCAGAGCAGACGCTCCAAGTAAAAGTATCTTTTTTATTTATAAATAATCAAGTTTGTTCTCTTTTAGAATTAAAAAATGTATGAAATTTCATATGAGTAAAAATTAATCATATTGTTGTTTAATTATTTTAAATATATTCTTAGCTCTATTTTTCGTAAGTAAGCTTATAGGGCTGTAGTAGCTCTGGAACTAAATGTTCGCTCTAAATTTCACAATACGTGAGCAACCCGTATTCAATCCCGAATGAAATTGTTCAAGTGTTGATACACCACAGTAGTAGCGAGTGAATTAAACTCCCCATAATTCTTTTAGAATTAAAAATGGAGAATATTATGTCCGAATCAGTATTTCAGCATAGAAAATTTATCATCTTCAATATGATAACAGCCTATACATATGAACATAGGCTTCCTCTATAAATTGCCTCAAAGATGGAATTTTGCTATAACCGCTACGTTTGGCAGGTTTCGCCAACTGCAATTTTTCATTATGTTCGTATTTTAATATGTAGATGTTGTCATCCATTCCTGTTTCAGTTTCCGTCTGTTGCCTCTTAAAACACCCACGAGATGATATGGGCTTGTGGGTTCTCTTATGCCCCTACTACACGGCTCATCAAGATTTATATCTATCTACAGCAACATCTGATTCTTGATCAAAAATGAATTGGTAATCTGTATGTCTGGGTGTTTTTGGCAAGTTGCCTTAAATTTTATTTTATAGCATAGAGTGACAAAAGAGCACTCAGTCCACCTGATGGTAAGTGGTTGCTATAGCCCATAGACATCTACATTTCTATCCTCGTTTGAGAATGAAAATGCAGATGCGTTGTCACCCGTGAGGACTAAGATGGAATGCCTCTTTTCCAGTAAAAAGGGTCTCCGGTTCTCTACACTCACCATACGAAACAGCAGCGTTAAGCTGCTATTTTACGCTGGTATTCTGTGACAGGATGGTCCTTCCCCGGTCGAGCCGACCCATTCGTGCTACAACTATACTACTAATACAGCTGCAGCATGGCTCTACCATGTAAAAAATACTCAAAGGAGATTATATCGATCAACCTTATACGGCAAGCATATGAATTCGGTATTTCCCCTCTGGGACTGATTAATCTGAAAATCTAGAGAAAAATGATACTCATTGACATAGCTGAAGTGATAGATCGTAGGAATTGGAAATGGGTCGGCATTTTTAAGTCCAAGATGTAGAGTAGATGAAAGGACATAGAAACGGAAGCATGTACCAATGAAATCGAGAGATGACCTGAAAAAATGGTTTGAATAATGGAAAGTACCTATACATATTGGTTGAACCTATTGTCAGCATCGGTTGGCAAGAAAATAAAATGCCATCAAAAACATAACTTGTAAAAAAAGCCAAGTCTCGCAACTCAGTTCTTCAACCGTAAAAAGTTGTGAGATCCATGTAATACCAAGTCGGTTAATTTATTCAGTCCACAGATTGATACATAGATTAACTTGGCAATCGCATGAAAATACAATATACAACTAACCTAACAACACCTTATAGTGACCATATCAATATTAAAAATCTTTTATGTTTTAAATAAATAAATTGACTGAATTTCAAATGTGAAAAGTATTTTTTTTTTATAGAAAGGATCACAAGGAAGTCGTGCGAGGGAGAAAACTTCTTCTAAATCGCACAGTCGTGGACCGCCAATCATCCAGATGGTATGGATGGTAACGCGAGTTTTGTCGCGATGTGCGATGGTGAAATTGAGCGGCTGGAATTAGTCCGAACAATTCCTCAGAGCACTCCCCGTGATAAATGCGATAAAATACGCAAAGAGATGCAACATCTCTACGCAGTGCCAGTGTATCGAGCCGATCAGAAATAACTCGATCGTCGACGATTCGAACCGCTCTGCGCTGGATGCGGTCAAGTGGAAGGAGCTGGCACTGGGGTGCCCCGGCCCAGAGATGAGAACAGTATTCCATGTGGGGCCGAACTTGCGCTTTGTAAAGTTGCAAGCGATGTGCCGGCATGAAATACTGTCTCGCTCTGCTGAGCACGCCAAGCTTTTTAGAGACCAATTTGGCCTTCCCTCCAAGTGACCACGAAACTGCACACTATTCGATATGTCGACGCCAAGGATTCCGATACTGGCTGAGGCAGTAAGGGGAGTGCCTTGAAACTGAGGAGATACGACAAAGGGGTTCTTTTTAGCGGTAAACGCGCAAACTTGTGTCTTCTGGGGATTGAACTGGACTAGATTTAGTCGCCCCCAATCCGAGACTTTGTTAAGCAAAGACTCGACTTCAGACACAAGTGTGTCCGGTACTCGGCGACGTTTTCCCGAGAAATATTGGCACGGCCGGTATATAAGGCATCACCAGTGCTGTCGTCCGCATAGCAATGAATGCTGCCAGTTAGCAACATATCAATGATATGCAGGAGAAACAGCGTTGGTGATAGCACGCAGCCTTGTGGAACACCAGCGTTGATAGGCTTGAAATCAGAGCATTCACCGTCTACTACGACCTTGATGCTCCGATCAGCAAGGAAACTGGTGGTCCATTTGCACAATTTCTCGGGAAGCCCATAGGAAGGAAGCTTCGAAAGAAGCGCTTTGTGCCAGACCCGATCAAAGGCCTTCGCTACGTCCAAACTAACGGCTAATGCCTCCCCCTTGGACTCTACTGCCTCCGCCCATCTATGAGTTAAGTAGACTAGAAGATCACCAGCTGATCGACCCCGACGAAAACCGTACTGGCGGTCACTAATCAGCTGGTGATCCTCAAGGTACCTCATGAGCTGGCAGTTTATAATGCCTTCCATTATTTTGGAGAACAAGGAGGTGATGGCGATAGGCCTGTAGTTGGACGGGTCTGAGCGGTCGCCTTTTTTAGGGATCGGGTGCACCAAAGCTGTCTTCCATGAGTTCGGGACTACGCCTTGGGAGTAGGAGTACCGGAAAAGACGCGTTAAAACCGGTGCCAACTCCGGAGCACACGTCTTCAGCACAATGGGAGGTACTCCATCGGGCCCACTCGACTTGTTGACGTCCAGGGAGAAGAGTGCTTTGCGGACCGAGCGCTGTGTAAATCGCACATCCGGCATGGAGCACTCACATCGCGGGATGGTCGGCGGTGTGTTCCCCCCGTCATCTAGAGTCGAGTTGGACGCAAAAAGAGAGCTCAACAGATCGGCTTTCTCCTTTGCGGCATGGGCCAGTGAGTCGTGCTCTCTGTGCAGAGATGGAAGAGATGGCTGACAGAAGTTCCCTTGGACAGCCTTGGCGAGAGACCAGAATGCACGGGTTCCCGAAGGAAGGCGAACTAGCTTCTCGCCAATTCTGCCGATATGCTCAGACCTTGCCTTGGCAATGACGCTTTTGAAGGACCTGGAGGCGGAATTATACTTCTTTTTTAATGCGCTGGTGTTTACATCCCGAGACGTTGATGCGTCAGCCCAGGCCTGGTAGCACTCCTGCTTATAGCGTGATGCTATTTTACAGGAGCGACCAAACCATGGCTGGGATCTGCCTCCGATGGGCACCACAGAGGATGGAATAAAAAGTTCCATACCCTGAAGTACCACATCAGCAACAGAATCGGCAACAACGCTGGGATCTTCCGGCGAGAAGCAAACCCGCCCCCAAGGGTAGGATGCAAAAAAAGACCGCATCCCGTCCCAATCAGCTGACCTATAGTGCCAAACACGGCGGCAAGCTGTAGATCGCAACTGCGATTGGAGCGTGAGTGGCACCGTACTCCGGATCAGAAAATGGTCCGAAGAGCCCAGAGGGGCATCGACGGAGACCTGATATCCGTCCGGATGAGAGGTCAGCAGAAGGTCCAACAGGTAAGGTACATGGTCTTCCACATCTGGGATCCGCGTAGGCGAAGTAACCAGTTGTGTTAGACCATATGCCAAAGCAAAGTCATAGACAGATCTACCCGCATGATCGGTTAAACGAGAACCAAGCCATTCAGCGTGGTGGGCGTTGAAATCACCGAGTATCACGATCTCTGCGGATGGGACCTGTTGTAGCACGGAGTCTGCAGCCATTTGGACGTGGTCTATGAGTCGGTCTGTGTCGGCATTACCGCTATGGGACCTATAGAGGCACCCGTAGACGCGGGGATGGTCGTCGCTGTCTACGCGCAGCCATAGGATGGACAGGTCCGTACCTTCATGGCTGCCGAGGCGTCGAAAACAGATGTCCTATCTGACATACACGCAAACTCCAGCCCGGGGCACAAACGAGTGTTCTAATTTGTACCCCGGGTAGGAGAGATACGAAGTATCAGCCGGAGAAGACACCTGTGTCTCGGTAAGAAAGAGCAAGGCCGGCTTAGGTATCTCCAGATGGTAGTGGACGGCGTTAAGGTTTGAATGAAGTCCCCTGATATTGCAGAAATCCACGGTAAGCGTGGCAGGGGTTGCATTTGTCTTCTTGCTCCGCTTGCCCCGAGCAGGTTTCGTCTTGAGCGGAATTTCGCCCCCCCCCAGAATACGCGGGGCAGCCTGAGCACCCACGCCCAGGAGTGGAGTAGTTTGGTCGTGGATGCTCAGCGAGGGATTCTGCAGTGGTGCTGGTACCCTCCTGGGGTAGTCTTTTATTTAATTCCACTACCATGTTGATGGGGGGGGGGGGGGGGGAATTGGGCTTCCGGCCACCTGCACTCACCAAGCGCAACGCAGAGGTAAACCTCTACTTCACGCTGGTATTCTGTGAGGTCGTGGTACCACCCCAGTTCGAGCTGGCCCATCCGTGCGACAGCAAAAGCCACCGCTTAGCTCTACCACTGTTAAAGTATACATAATAATAGTTCATATAATAAAGTTAGAAGCAAAACTATCACAGCTAAGTAGAATTAAGAAGTTAACGAGTAATAGTTGAGCTGCTTATAAAATTATTAGTAAAAATTTCGTTACAACTCCATAGAATATGACCTAAAACTAGCTGCATAATTTTATAATGTTATTGTAAACTTTAAAAATTAACATTTCATGAAGAAACGACTTACATACATTACTACTATTAGTTTTACTTTTTCTATAAGGCCGATTTGAAAATGAATCCTTCAGTTACGATTTTCCTATTTGTGCCTATTTTTAATAGTAACAGCGGTCAAACCGCGAACTCATTTATAATGCACATTATCATGGAAGTCTATATATATATATATATATATATATATATATATATATATATATATATATATATCTAAATTGTGCGTGGCCCGTGCGTGACACGCACTTGGCCAGTTTTTATTAAATTATATTAAAAAAGTTATTTATCTTTATTATTGTAATATAATCGACTTATGTTTCTATAATTTAATATATTTTGAATATTTTAAGCTGAGTTTTAATAAATTTAACGGTTTTTAAAGACAAAATTACGCCTTTACTATATTATAATACTTAATGTTCGAAATGAATGTTTTTGAACTTTGTCCTTATTAATGAATTTTTAATTGCTCAAAATAGCCGGCCTTGCTCTTTCTGACCGAGACGCAGGTGTCCTCTCCGGCTGATATTTCGTATCTCTCCTGCCCGGGGTACAAATTGGAGCACTCCTTTGTGCTTCGGGCAGGAGTTTGCGTGTATGTCAGAGAGGACATCTGTTCTCGACGCCTCGGCAGTCTTGAAGGTTCGGATCTGTCCATCCTTTGGCTACGCGTAGACAGCAACGACCTGTTGAACGAAACCTGGCGAAGTTATACTTCTTTTTAAGTGTGCTGGTGTTTACATCCCGAGTCGCCGAAGCCGCAGCCCAGGCTTGATAACACTCCTGCATACTGCGTAATGCAGTCTTACAGGAGCGACAAAACCAAGGCTGAGATCTGCCTCCGATGGGTACCACAGATGATGGAATAAATAGTTCCATGCCCTGTAGCACCACATCAGTGACAGAGTCAGCAACAGCGCTGGGATCATCCGGCGAGAAGCAAACCCGTCCCCAAGGGTAGGATGCAAAAAAAGACCGCATCCCGTCCAATCGGCCGACCTATAGTGCCAAACCCGGCGGCAAGCTGCAGATCGTAACTGCGATGGGAGCGTGAGTGGCACCGTACTCCGGATCAGAAAATGGTCCGAAGAGCCCAGTGGGGCATTGACGGAGACCTGATATCCGTCCGGATGAGAGATCAGCAGAAGGTCCAACAGGGAAGGTACATGTCCACATCTGGGATATGCGTAGGCGAAGTAACTTCCCAACTTAACATGCTATTTGTATGATTAACAAATGATAGACAAATGAATTGTATTATTAGTTACTTTTGTGAAGTGTGGGTGTGTGTGTGTGTATGTATGTATGATCTATCCAGTATTGAAGTTATTTATATGAAATAAGAAGGTTTTAAGTGGTCTCATAGTCTAGACTTAACAGCGATTGGGTTACTTTTAATTTGCAATTATTTCTATTAAGTGGATATATACCAATTCTAGTGTTGATTTTATTACATAGATAATTACCAAGAAAGATATACTGTCCCGTGTGAGGCAACCTTTATACTTATTCATTTCATTGTGTATCGGCTAGTTTTATGGTCTTGTGGATGAAGATACTCGCATTGATCGAGAAGAATAACACACATGCCTGTTTGATTAATGTCATTCACCCCTCCCCCCTCCCTCCAATTTATATTCTTCTGTTGATTGGCAGCACTAAAACATCTCTCTCTAGTGCACAGATAGATATCCGGCAGTGCTGATTTCAGCAATCATGAACGCAACGGTGGCGGCTCGGCGAGAACTGCTGACAGTGAGTGCCCTTTATTCCACTAGACTTAGAGACCCAGATGAAAATTTAGACCAGCTTCGCTGACTATCCATGGACACCCTAATACATGCAAACTACAAAAAAGTACCTGTAGCTTTCTGTGTTTGAAGTCAGGTGCTCTGTATATTTGCTTATCACTTCAATTGATAATTTAAAATTAAAAATTTCTTACAACCGACTTCAACATAAATTATTAAGAATACCTCAAAAACTATTGGTCAGACCTTGATCAAATTTATGGTGCCACGTGAGAAGCATCGGCGTTCGAATAAAAGAAGTGTCATCAAAATCGGTTGACCCAAAAAGGTAATACACATAAAAAAACATACAGTCGAATTAAGTACCGTCTCCTTTTTGCAGTCTGTATAAAATATACAGAACACTTGTAAGTTACACGTTAGGTTCTACTAATTTAGGGCTGTCATTAGCATATCGGAACCATTTTGACCTCGTTCGTATTCTCGTCAACTAAATTATACTCGTGAGGAATTTTTTAAAGATAATTACAATAAAAATGATGTCCTAGTTGGACCTAATTCCACTTTTTTTATAATACCTAAACGGCTGTCAGATATTACTATATAATAAAATAAGTAGGTATTAGTTCCTTGCGAGTCATCTATTATTTTATAAAAGTGGGGGTAACCGTGCAGTGGTCGTGTAAGAATATCCACTACCCCATATCGTCTTATTAGTAATAACTAAGTCGCTTTAATGAAAAAAGTCAGCCTGTATTTCGCGACAAATTTTGCCTATTTAGTACAAATTAGTAAGCAATAGTAATAATAATATAAACAAAAGGTATTTGATGAATTCTGGAGACGCAGGACCTTATTTTGTGAAAATCTATGGGGAAGGTCTAAGTTCAGCAGTATATTTGCAATAGCTTGTAGTGACATTGACACACAATACCAGCATGAAATAGCAGCTTAATTCTGCTGTTTCTTATGGTGAGTGTAGGTAATCTGAGTTCCTTTTAAGGCCTTAACTACGGTTGAAATGCCTAAATTCTTGGATATTTAAGTAAAAAAATTACAATAACTGTTCATTTAATCCACAAAGAAAAAATACAGGGTAACAGAAGAGAATTTAGTGAATGTTTTAATTGAACAAAATTGTATTTTTGTCAACCACTTATTAGCAAAAAAATCCCCAAAGACCATTTTACAAAATATTAAAAGTTATATATAATAAAAAAATTATACATATTTTGCAAAATTTCTCATATTTTGCAAAAAATGACAGATCACAAGATTAGTTATCTTTTGAGACTTTCAATACACACTAGGTAACATTCCTAAAAATCCAGTATTTGCTTACTTAAAACTGGTTTCAAAGTTTTAGTCATTATTTTCTTTTGTTGCTTGTGTTCTTTATAAGAAAGCTTTCTGAAGGTTGTAATATTTAAGTTTATAATTTATTTTTCCATTATAAATGGGATTACTAAATGTTCCTTCAAATCTCTGGTATTGAATATATCAAATAAAACTACTTGAAAACATCGTGAGGAAACCTGCATGTCTGCGAAATAAGAAAAAAAATATTTCGAAGGCATGTGAAGTTCGTCAACACGCATTGGGGCAGCGCGGCGGACATTTCCTTGCCCTAAAACCCTCTCAGAAATGAGAGGAGGCCTGTGCCCAGCAGTGGGACGTGTATATAGGCTGTAACTTTACTTTACCTTTAGATCCATACTGCACCTATATTAATGGTATAGTTGTAGCACGAATGGGTCAGCTCGACCGGGGAAGGACCACGCTCTCACAGAATACCAGTGTAAAGTAGGAGCTTAACGCTGCTGTGTTTCCTATGGTGAGTGTAGAGAACCGGAGAACCTTTTTACCGGAAACGAGGCATTCCATCTTAGTCCTCAGGAGTTGCAACGCATCTGTATTTTGATTCTTAACCAAGGATAGATGTATATTTCTATGGGCCACAGCAACCACTTACCATCAGGTGCACTGAGTGCTCGTTTGTCACCCTGATCCTATAAAAAATATCTCAAAGTTAGTTAATCCATACAAAATTTCGTACAAACTTGTTCAAAATGTATGGAATACCTGATTTTTCTTGCGATTTGGAAGATAGATCTATAGTAAAAGTTGTTCATATTGACGCGTAGAATAGAAAGCACTATTTTGATTACACCATATATATATAACTATTTTTTTTAATAGTTTGTGAATATTAGTTAGACATGTAAATAAAAAAATTAAACGGATAAAAAGGAGGCCTTATCATTTATATGTCATTTATTCAGAAGAAAAACCTATACATAATATACACAAATACATTGATACATTTGTTATTAATAAACTATTCATTTTTAAGTATTTCTGGAATACATTCATAACTATGAACTTAACTACTAAACCATAGCATAAAATAAATTTTCCCGTTAATCGGGTAATAGTTAAGCTGCTGGCATATACAATTTTTCACGTACACTAGCATCATGCAAATTGTCTTATACACACTACAATATTAAGATGCCGCAATCATGGAGCTGTTACTTGCAGGAAAGAGGGCGGTATCTAGTCAGAGCACGCGATGACTTATCATTAATCTATGTAAGTATAGTTCTAGCACCAATGGGTCGGCTCGACCGGGGAAGGACCACGCTCTCACAGAATACCATTGTAAAATCGCAGTTTAACCCTGCTGTGTTTCGTATGGTGAGTGTAGAGAACCGGAGAATCTTTTTACTGGAAACGAGGCATTACATTTTAGTCCTCACGGGTGACAACGCATCTACATTTTGATACGCAATCGAGAATAGATGAAGATGTCTATGGGCCGTAGCAACCACTTACCATCAGGTGGACTGTGTACTCGTTTGTCACCCTTATTCTATTAAAAAAAAAAACTTTCTGAGATTTCAGTAAAATAATGTTGAATTGTAAGTACTCGTACAATTATACGTCTCATGTTAATACAGCTATTGGGCTATTTTGATTTTTAATAAAGTGATTTTACTTTATAGGTTTACAGGTGAAATAATTTATTTGCCCTTCTATATCAAGAACCGTTTCTTCTGTCACTCCTATTGAATTTGACAGTGCTTGCTGAAATTTAGCATTAGATGGATCAGAATCGCGCGCTGATGCGGCTGTTAGATATTGCAAAAATAATTGAAAATATTTATTGTTACGTTAATGCCGAATGTTTTATTTTATAACGGTCAAATAATATTTATAAGGTTGTAAAGCAAGTATTTACAAATGTTTTCTATTAGTTTGTTATTCTATTATATGAAACTCTACTGGTAAAAAAAACAGAATATATATATACACACATATATATATATATATATATATATATATTGTTTTTTTACCAGTAGAGTTTCAACACAATCTTAAAAAAGTCCAATGAATTAAAAAATGCCGATAATTATATAATTTAAAGTCGGTGAAGTGAAACATTTGAAGATCAGTTATAAAGAGCTAAAGTTCAAATTTTCATTTTGATTAATTTAATGCGAGACTAAATTAAATGTGAAAGGGCTCTTATCTGCAATAATAATTTTCATCAAAAATAACATAGACTTATAAAAGTCATACACACGGTCAATCATACTGAATATTATCAATTGTACTACAAAATATTTAAAAGACTATTTCCAGTATAATGACCCGAATATCATCATTAATGTTTGACGGGCACACTTAAAAGTTTTATCAGATGGCTAAATGATTAACTACTACATTATGATAAGGTCATGGTTTTCTATAAAAAGCTGCAAGAAATTTTAAATCACGGACCTATAAGTTTGTTTTACTATTCACTTAATTAGTGAAAAACAAGATGGACTGATCTAAAAGTTTACTTTCCTGTGTAAAAAGTGCTATTTAGAATTGTATGCAAATGATAATTAAAGTTTCTATGTAAATAAGTGTACCATAGCGGGTATTATATCCAATGGTAGCGGTTATCCATATTTGCAAAGCCAGCATCATTTTCTGTACAGAAACCGGCAAAGTGTTGCTCAAGGCACTATAAACAAAGCAGCTGATAAAAATGTTATACTCATAACTATTAACAAAAACTGTTTCTGCAAATGGTCTTATAGATAATAGCTATTCCGCCGTGTCAGGTGCAGGAGCTATTATTAGAAGGAAAAGAGGTGAAATTTTGTTTCAGAGATGCGCAATCAATATTGTTTTGTCAGCAATTGAGCATAAAATAAAAAATAACTTTAGCCAAAGAGCACAACTGGCATTATACTCAGGTCCATTAATTGGTATGGAAAAAAATATTTTACCAGGTTTCAAAAATCAATCAAACTTCAAAAAAACAATAATATTAAATTAAATGAAACTAATTTTTACGGATTTTTTGCGTTTATTTTAACTTTTTACTTCCTGACGTTTCGGGTGCTTTTAAGCACCCGTGATCATGGGAGGGACTGAGGTGTTTGACGTCCCGATATCATAGTTAGCCCGGCTACCTTCAGTTTTTGAATATAAATTTTTGCTCCGATCTACGCAGAATGAGCTTATAGTATCTTGAAGTGTTGCAGTGGTATGCTTGGGTTTGGATTTAATTTTATTAATTACCTTATGCGTTACAAAAAAACAAATAATAAAATAATGAGATGGCGTCAGTTTTTAAGAAGATATAAAAAAAGAAACAAAAAAATAAATTTCAAAAAAGTTCAGTATCTAATTGAGAATATACCGCTGACACTTAATCACGCTTTTCGAAACCACGCCAATTGTAAACAATACTTCTGTGAAAAATGGTGTACACAAGATAATTAAGAACACGCAAAATCTTTCTTTTTAAATTTCCGCCGAGTTGTAAGTAGAAGGCTAAATAGGTCGTGTGCCAATTTTAATTAAATATATTTTATATGAAGTGATCTTGACTACGTTTCATCAATTAACCATTGGTAAAAATGAAAACAGCATAGGACTCTTTTAAACAGTGGTAGAGCCAGGCGGCAGCTTTTGCTGTCGCATGGATGGGCCGGCTCGAACCGGGGTGGTACCACGACCTCACAGAAAACCAGTGTGGTTTACCTCTGCGTTTCGCTTGGTGAGTGCAGGTGGCCGGAGGCCCTTTTTAGTGGAAATGAGGCATTACATCCTAGTCCTCACGGGTGAAAACGCATCTGCATTTTGATCTGTAACAAAGGATAGATGTAGATGTCTATGGGCCGTAGCAACTACTTACCATCAGGTGGACTGTGTGCTCGTTTTTCTCCCTTATCCTATAAAAAAAACTCTTTTTATTTCTAAGAGGGTTTTAGGGCAAGGAAATGCCCGCCGCGCTGCCGCAATGCGTGTTGACGAAAACTGCAATTACGAATTTCATTCATGCTGCAGGGGATCAAACCCGGGAAAAATTTACAGCGAACGTTTTGACCCAGAGCTACTAATACGACACAAATAAATACGATTTAACATATATAATAAAAACTCTTACGTTCTTGAAATTTGAACACCTGATAGTTCGTAATGCCTACCGGACAAAGCTACAGCACTACACCGTGCAATGTAATTGAAGATGCGTAACCGCAACATAATTCTCAATGATGCGAAAGCATAACAGGCAGTATGTCACTTATATAATTGTCACCTCTGCAGTCCATTAATCTTTGCACTTTTATAAGTAATACAGAACGTAGTCGCTAGAAGGTGTTGACATCGGCTAAAATTTCTGCGATTGCCGTTTCATCAAGGTCATTCAGGCTAGTTAAAGTTTTAACTAGAAACGAGGCATTCCATTTAAGTAATCAGGGTTGGCAACGCATTTGCATGTTGATTCTTAATCGAGGGTAGATGTAGTTGTCTATGGGCCACACTATCCCATTTATTCTTATCTAAAAATAATCAAACATAAACTCGAACCATATTATCCCCTACATCATTTTATAACTCCATAGGTGTTGTAGGAGATGATAGTGGGTTGTAGTAAAAGAATGAAATACTAATTAGAAATACAGACGCGCCTACAACTAATATGCTCGCAATAATCTTTTACTTAACAGAAACTTATTCCATAAAATAATTGGCAATCGCGATGTTAGTGACAAAATTTGCTTTAGCTTATTAATTGTACAATTTTCCAAACCTGACCAAAGAGCATAATTTACGTACTGGCTTAAGTGCTTAATTTACGTTACAAGGAAAATGGGTCAAAAATCATCAAAGTACATAGCAGCAATTCTAAGAAAGCATTATTCTTCCTCGGTCCAGCAGATTTATTCATGCTGCAACCACAAAACGGTGTAGCAGGGCTCATTTTTGTAGAATAAGGGTGACTAACGAGCACGCAGTACACCTTATGGTAAGTGGATGCTTTGACTTATAGACATATATATACGCGTACATCCATCCTCGATTAAGAATCAAAATGCAGATTAGTTATCACCCTTGAGGACTAAGATGGAATGCCTCGTTTCCAGTAAAAAGTTTCTCCGGTTCTCTACACTCACCATACGAAACACAGCAGCATTAAGCTGTTATTTTACGCTGGTATTCGGTGAGCGCGTGATTCTACCCCGGTTGAGCCGACCTATTCGTGCTAAAACTATAGTTGTAGTACGAATGGGTCGGCTTACGTGGTAAAGTCCCGCTGCAGCTATATTATAATATAGCTGCAGCATGACCACCACGCAACTAGTAAAAATTTTGTAAAGATTTTGTACAAAACATTAAGTAACATTTTTGAAAAAAATATTTTAAATCAGAGTTTAAGTTTTTTTTTTTTATATAAATAGATCATAAAAATTTGGTTTTACAAGAGGTCGCTCGACTACCGACGCCGGGGTCAAACTTATAAAACATATTTATTGTACGTGGGAGAATTCAGAGGATGATTTGGGTGCGTTTTGTAACCTTTACAAGACCTTCGACTGTGTTTACCATGAGACATTAATCAGGAAGCCACAGTACTATGGTGTCAAAGACACAACGCTTTAACTTATTATTTTATATTTAAGTAATAGAATGCACTAAGATTTTATCAATGTTAAAAGTTCTTCCGGGTCATCCGTAAAGATGGGTGTCCCTCAGGGCTCGATTCTCGGCCCATTCCTATTTTTAGTGTGTATTAATGACGTACCTTCCCTTGTAGGGGATAATCATGATATAGTATTACTTGCTGATGAAACTTCCTTGATTTTTAAATTTAAACGTCCATCATTTAAATTTGACGAAGTGAATAATGTGCTATATCAAAATTAGTGCATTGGTTTAATGTTAATATTTTGCATTTAAGCGGCAATAGAACTATATGTATTGAATATATAAATGATACTAAATGTATTAAATTTACAACAAGGAATGTTAAACATCTGAATACCAATGTGTTTTTAAATGGGGAAGATCTGAGCCCTGTTGAATCCTCTGTTTTTTTTGGCATCACTATCGACGCAAAGCTTTAGTGGGGCCCCCATATATCCAAACTAGCGAGCAGACTAAGCTCTGCAGCTTATGTTGTAAAAAAGATGAAAGATCTCACTAGTGTCGAGACAGCTAGATTAGTTTGTTTCAGTTATTTCCATAGTACAATGTCTTATGGAATTTTGCTATGGGGAAATGCGGCTGATTTAGAAACTATTTTTGTTTTGCAGAAGAGGGCCATAAGAGCTATTTACAACCTTAAACGGTCTCTCGGTCTATTAAAGAAATTTTTAAGAAATAAATATATTAACTTTGGCCTTTCAGTATATTTACGAAAATTTACTATTGTGTTATATGTATGCGCTTTAATATTTAGTTTCATTTTGCATTGTTAAATCAAATATTTTTTCTTACACGCAGTCTATTCTACATCTGCATCACTCAGGACAGTAATGCCTCTCACATTAAGTCCACATATATACCATGTACCAGCAAAAAATTATTTGAATGATTAAATCTTTAATAATTGGTTTCTTCAAGTTACTTTCTCCATTATAGTGTTTGGCACGGAAGAGTAGTCATAAGACTAAGAGTGAGAGAGTGAGACTTATGGATCTAGTCTTGTTCAAACCGCTCTTCTACTTTTCAGCTCACCGCTGACTACAAGGAAAGTTAACTTCTAAAACATGCACCTTCATTGACAACATGGATTCCACCACTAGTTTCTGGTAAGAGTGGGAGGGTGATGTGGCATCGCTATCAACGCGCTACAATAATGTAAACGCACCGAAGCCTAAAATTATGCTATTGAAGTTTCCGACCGTTCTGTATTAGATATAGAACAAGCTCCGTACTACCACATGGAGTTTTAATACCGAACGCACACATACATATCATTAGCGTATACACACAAAAGTCCATCACCCTATTTAACTTGCATAGAAAATCGCAAATTAATTTTAGAAGAATTACTTATAGTCAACCCTGGGTATGTCTCGCAACAGTCTGCTGGAATATCTCGAATTCTGAGAAGATGATGAGGATGACAATTCGCCCTCATTTATTTCTCCCTCCCCTCTATTTCGCAACTGAGAACCGCTATGTTCGCTTTGAATTGGGTCGCTATACAACATAAAATCGCCCAAATCCCCGGGTGGAGTTTATTCAATACAATTTTATTTTTATTTTTTTTTGACGTCAGTAGAAGAACCATAGTCTTTAATCAAATAAAACTTTACCGAATCTTTTTATAACAGTATCTTTGCACTACATAAATTTGATCTTATTCAGAAATTTTTAAATATGACCTCATCGCCTGGCTTATACACTTGTTAATTATTGCCGCCATGGCACTTAATTTGAGAGCACTGTTTTTGTTTAACATCGTCAATTAGTGATGTGACTGGGGTCAACGTTAACTTTGGGTGAAGTAAATCTAGACGTGTTCTGAGCTTTCGCCCAAACCGGCTTTCGCTTCATCCGGTGAGAAACCCGTGACAGAATGTACTGAAATCCTATAGTCAAACAGATATTTCAAAATTGTTAGACTTTATGCTCTTTTTGACAATTTTTACGAAACTTTCTGCTTAGTTATTACTAGCAGGATTGTAAGGTGGTGATGTTATATGATCAATACCATTTAATAAACAAAATTTTGTTAACTCTGTGGATGTAAACGCACTACCGTTATCGCTAATAATTGTGTGAGGTAATCTGTACTTAGTCATGAAAAAAGTTTTTCAATAACGGTCACCGAGGTGGTAGAAGTGCTCACGTCGTATACTTGTAACCATTTGGTGTGCACATCTACCTCTACCAAGAATGTTTGATTGTTCAGCGGGCCAAGAAAGTTGACGTGAAACCTATGCAATGGTGTATGTGGAAACTCTCACGGTGCTAATGGCGCTCCGAGCGGCGAGGGCCGTAACTGTTTGCATATTTCACACGAGTGTATAATTTTTTCTAGCATTGCATCAATGCCTGGGAACCAAAACCGAGACCTAGCTTCTGATTTCGTTTTAACGATACCTAAATGCGAGCTATGTAACTCTAATAAAACCTTCGATCGCAAGGATTCGGGAAGTATCACCTTATGACCCCTCATTAAACAACCGTCTTCATATGATAATTGTGTCTTACATAAATGATAGGGTTTCAACTGTGAGTTCACTATTTTTTTGGCCAAACGTTTTGGATATAATTTACCACTAACCGTAATACAGTATCCTCTTTAGTAGCTTTGCGTAACTCATTTAAAGTCAACGGCATGTCGCCTTTAACAACAAAGTTAACGTATGATGTGCGATCAATGGGAGCGGTGACAGCGGTTCACCTTGCCCTGTGGGATATCTCCCCTTTACCCTCCACCGTCAAAGCATTAAAGTGCTAACGTTAGAGCCGAACCAAACTATTTCTATTTTCTGTGAGATAAAAACCTCACAAGTAAGTATCAAGTAATTATCAGTTTAAGTTCTAGATTATGTTTGGCTAGTGATTGTTTGTGTAGTCTGTTTTTAACTCGGGTCATAGTGTTTGTAATTCAATATATAAATCATCATATTCACACATTATATGGTAGGAAAATATCACTAGTTCGCTGACTGTCAATGTAACATTGCACTATTCGTGGCTTTGGTGCATCGTTTAGTGAATATAAAAGTTTGTTTCTAATGCATAGTTTTTCATACAAAATCAAGAGTCCAGACGTCATAATGCGTTATATACGTTGCGTACGTGGAACTAGTCTGTCTCTGCCTTAATTGTTTTGTAACCACTCGGACGAGTTCGGATGTTAGATGTCTCTGTTACTTCTTGACGACGCACACTACACGGAACTGAGTCTTGTCGATACCACCACTTTTTTTGGACTAACACTAGACGCGAAGCTTCAATGGAGCCCCCACATATCAAAATTAGCAAGCAGACTTAGTTCTGCAGCAAATGCTGTAAAAAAGAGTAGAAATCTTACCAGTGTGGAAACAGCTAGACTTGTTTACTTTAGCTATTTCCATAGCATAATGCCGTATGGTATTTGATTTGGGGACACGCGATTGACACTGAAATTATATTTGTTTTACAGAAGAGGGTCATAAGAGCAATCTATAATTTAAAACCTAGAGAGTCGCCCCGACAAAAATTTAAGGAAATGAATATATTTACTTTGACCTCTCAATACAATTATGAAAATGTAATGTACGTACATAAAAACAAAGGTAGTTATACAAAAATAAGTGATATTCATTCTGTAAATACCAGGAACAGACACAAGCTAGTAGTACCAGTTACTCGACTCCACAGAGTCAGTAATTCATTCTTGGAGCGATATATATACGCTTTATAACAAAATCCCAGAAAATATACAAAATTTTACCTGCTCAAAGTTCAAAAACCTTATTAAAAAAGTTTGTATGAAAATGGTTATTATAATATTAAGGAATTTATGGATGCTAATAACCCCTGGGAATGAGGTGATCGCTACCAAGATATTTCTAATTAGTTTTAAACATACATGCTTGTAAGCTGTTATTTAAAAAAAAGTCCCGCTGGGTTTCTTGCTGGTTCTTCCCAGGACAGTGGTTTTTTTTCGATTCAGTAGTGTTTTCCCAAGATCGTGATCCTGGATGCGGCGAAAGCTCTTGGGTAATGTATCTTGACTTTAATTGATATTGATAAGCTATGATATTATGTATTGAACAAGTCTAGAACCGTTATTTAAATTAGAATTTTTGATTGGCCTGGGATATTTTATTATTTAAGATTTTTTTTAAGATTAGTTTCGATTTACGATAAAACGCAACAAGTGGTAATTAAATAAAAGAGTCACTTTCAATAAGTATTATTTATAATCTATATTGAATAATTTGTTCAAATGCACAAGGAAGCCTACGTATTGTGACGGGCAACTACGGAACCCTACTACTAGTTTTTTTTTAATTAACTCCAATCGGAAACAGTACTCTCAGGAGAGTATTGTATAGGGTTAGGGTTTTCTTTATAAACTGAAGTAGCAAACGAACTTAGAGTCCGCAGTGATGGTAAGTGGCTATTGCAGTGTGTGGACACGTGCAGCTAACTCTAAACAAAGAGAGCTACATCTGCGTTGTCACCTCTGAGTACGAAGATGGCATGCTTCACAGCCTGTCATTATACTGGCTCTCTATATACCCTGAAGACCAGAACGCACTGTATATACCCTTCTGAACAAAACGCAGCAGTGCAGGCACTGTTCTTGTAAAACTTGCTACGTTGGTGAAAACATACCATTTTCTCATCTCATATAATACTTTACGTGGTGTACGTTTTACGTGGTAGAGCCATGCTGCAGCTATATTAGTAGTATAGTTGTAGCACGAATAAGTCGGCTCGACCGGGGAAGGACCACGCTCTCACAGAATACCAGTTTAAAATAGGAGCTTAACGCTGCTGTGTTTCCTATGGTGAGTGCAGAGAACTGGAGACCCTTTTTACTGGAAACGAGGCATTCCATCTTAGTCCTCAGGAGTTGCAACGCATCTGTATTTTGATTCTTAACCAAGGATAGATGTATATGTCTATGGGCCGCAGCAACCACTTACCATCAGGTAGACTGCGTGCTCGTTTGTCACCCTACCCTATATAAAAAAAATACTTTACTTGCCACTGTAACATCAATCCCAACCCCTCTCTACTTAGTTTTGTCTTTCTTTAGAATCTATATCTATAAGATATATAAATATATGAAATTTACGTGCCTATTATATTAACCATATATTGATTTCCTTAAGGTTTAAATATAGGCCGTTTAATAAATTTATGGTGTGAGGGTCTCAGTTAGGATCCTTATTTACATTGTGTTTGTATAGTAACTTAGTTCGTTTAGATGTCTCTTGAAAGAATGAATATTCACGAGAGCAGCAGAAAGCTGTTCGTAGCTTCTTATAAGCTAAAGAACCCCGTTCACGAAACATAGCTCAAAAAAGGTTAAGAACAATAAATTGTTCCTATTTCACTTGTATCAGGTTCACAATAGTCAATTCCTTATTAATTAACCCCTTAACGCTTGGAAGAGGCTCACAATATTTATATAAAATACCAGATACAAGGGATTCGCTCTCCCACATTAAAAAAATGTGGTGGAGGCACTCGGCTCCACACATGCCGTGTGCGGTGAGCGCCAACCAATCAACGCGCTCCCCCGGAAGGGGACGCTAAGTTTGGAACTGGACCGTAGGCCACAGCAAAATGAATGGCGAACCAGTAAATGAGGCTTGGCCCATTGGTTATGTGTAAGCGCAAACATCTACCGAAGTCGCGCATGTCAATGTGTGTAAACGTCATACAGAATACGATTAAATCCAGCCACACAACAACGTAAACCATAAACACAGCCACGTCACACAGGCGGCAACAATAGGCACACCGGTCATAAAAAGCCCTCCGTGAGCGCCACCACTTGCCAGACCGCCGTTCATGCCGACGTGATGTAAGTGTAATTCATAACTAAATGTAAGAGTATCACCACCAATTGCATGACCGGCACGGCCAATTGGCCGCAGAGCGTGTCATGAGTCTACCGCTCACTTCAAAGGAATGAGGTCCCACATTGCGCGGCTTTCGTCCACAGCCTTGAGAGCCTCCTCAGATTCTCCCTCCAGCTACCACCCGCATGAAGTCGGCAAATATGCTCCACCAACCAATACAATGGTAGATATAGCCAATAGGCAGTTATAAGCTAATAGTAATTATTCGTCATCAGAAAGGTTATGTTTCAATGTCGTTGAGTATTTACATTTTTTGATCATTTTTGTCTCACCCACCAACAAGTTGCCTTCAATCATTCAAAGATGGGAACTTTACTGAGATATATTATTATGTAGTAATATAAAACATCATGGAGGTCAGACAGTCTGCAGCCCCGTAATGAAGGGACCCGACTTGGACAAAGCTACTAAGGTTGTGAGTCAAACCAAGACGCAGAGAGCGTCATTGAGAATAGCGACCCGCCAAACAACCATCGCGGAGACGCAATAAGCATCAATACGACTATCGTCGGGCTTACACCATCCCAAGGTCCCCCATACAGTCCCAGAAGACATCACCACCAGCATACTTCCATCAACCAGAACCACAAGATGCGTCAAATCAGGCTCAATACATCCGCAGATCCATCACAAGACGCAATACTACAAGTAGCAGTAAGCATTAATGCAACCATCATAGGGATAACGCCCCCTCACAACACACCCACATGATCCTTATCGAGTTTGGTAATAAAATTGATAATATTGTTAAATAAAAATACCATCAACGTATCATAGTAGCACACTACTTGCTACAATATACCCGCTTACCACCGGCACTAAGATTATAGATATGTACTCGTATGTCTAAGACACATCAGTTAGTGTGTCCAAGTTTACCTCGGTCGCGGACGCTGTGAAGCAATCTACACGCCACTATAATAATACTCGTACTTTTCAAGTCCCATTTCTTTCAATATAATGCTTTTACATATTTTAGACCTTCCACATATTTGTTTTATTTCATAGAACTTACTATTATATGTCTTATACACATGGGACTTCAAGTCATAACTCTGCTATCATAATAAGCATTTTACATCATAGAGACCTTCTATATTAATGCTTTAGTTCCATAGACCTTATCATAAGTCCCTAATATAGGACTAGTCATTGTGCAACAGTGCAAGTAGTAGTTGGTCAGCCGCCCCCTATATATGTTTTTTTTTTATAGAATAAGGGTAACACACGAGCACACAGTCCACCTGATGGCAAGTGGTGGCTGTGACCCATAGATATCTACATTTATCCTCAATAAAGACTCAAAATGCAGATGCGTCGTTACCCGTGAGGACTAAGATGGAATGCCTCTTTTCTAGTAAAAAGGGTCTCCGGTTCTCTTTACTCACCATACGAAACACAACAGTGTCAAGCTGTCATTTTACGCTGGTATTCTGTGAGAGCGTGGTCCTTCCCCGGTCGAGCCGATCCATTCGTGCTACAACTATACTAGGTACTAATACAGATGCAGCATGGCTCTACTGCGTACAGAATGTACACCCATGAGTATGTGTCTCCAATAACGCCATTCATATCAGCAATCATTACATGAACACACTCCAGTAATACAAAAACACCCTCATTAATTTAATTAAATTATTGACCCCTTTTTTCAATTATATTACAAATGTTACTTATATTTATTATTGCAATATAATCGACTTGTACTTGTATTAAAATATATTAAAAGTTTGAATATTTTAAACAGTTTTTATTAAATTAGGGATTTTTAAAGACTATGTGTTTACTATATTACTTACCTTACTATATTCTTCTATATTCGAAATGAATATATTTGAACTTTATGATTATTAATGCATTTTAATAATAATTTATATTTTATAAATAAATATTATAAATATAATATTTTTGTATAAATATTAATATTTTTATATAAGTAAAGTTTATAGAATAAGGGGAAGAGTCACTCGCGTCCGTAGGCTTCGACCACCTAATCCTAGGTCCACCCTACACGTGTCCCCCGGGTGGTGCTAAACAAGCGACAAAGCCGAAAGAACAGACTCGGCTCCTCGCCGTGTGGTATCGGCGTAAAAAATACCACCCCTACTTTCGCACCATGAGGCAAAACAATTACCGAGTTCCCGGCGCCCCTTTAATGGGGAAGGGGTGCGAAGAATCTCCGGGAGGAAAACCGGCGACGAGGATCGCCACCCGTCACGTTCTGTCCCTCGGAGGGGCGAAAAGTCGATTACGGAGGTAAGTTTGGCTACGTTAAATGTATGTGGAGCAATGAATGATAAGATGGATGAAGTATGCGATATGATATATAATAGAGGAATAGACGTGTTATGTGTAAATGAGACGAAACGGAAGGGAAAGGATGCCACTACACATGGCATGTATACCGCGTACTGGTCTGGTGTAGACGAGATCTTGCAAGGTTAATGAAAATATTGTGATTTTAGGAGATTTTAATGGAAGGGTTGGGGTGAGGAGGCTTGGTTATGAAAGGATATTGGGAACGTTTGGTGATGAAAGTATAAATGAGAATGGTAAAAACCTCCTCACCGTATGTGTGGAATAGATTTTTTTTGTGACGAACATTTTCTTTCGTCATAAGAAGATTCACACGTATACATGGGAAAGAGGTGATGATAGAAGCATGATAAATTTCATAATTGTTGGTGAATGAATGAGGAGCTCGGTGGTGGATACAAAGGTTTACCGGGGGTCTAACGTAGGGATGGACCATTACCTGGTATTATGCCGAATTAATGGTCTTTTCAGACGTTGGCGGCATCGGACATCTGTGTCTACCACTGCGTTACAGCATATAAGAACAGAGAGGTTACAAGATGAAGGTGTGAAAGAGAAGTTCAAATGTAGATTGAGAGAAAATATAAGTGGTATGGCTGAATTGTGTATGAATGATTTAGACTTGGAGACTGTGTGGTATAATGCCAAGAAAGGTTTGGTGGATGCAGCTACCGAAGTATGTGGTGTAAGTAAGAGAACGAATGAAAGGAAAAATAACACTTTACGGTGGGTTGATGAGATACGGATGGAAGTTGAAGCAAAAAAGAAAGCATGGCTAGATTTACTAGCAACCAAGGCTAGTAATTCTTGCGGTATGAATGATGATATTGAAAGGAAAAAGGCAGCCTTTAGACATTTAAATAAGAGAGTAAAAGAAGTAGTTGAAAGGAAAAAGCAAAAAAGACCGGATAAGAATGATAGAAGAATATCGGATAACTTCCAGGTAAACATTAAAATGTTCTGCAAACTCGTAAGAACAGCCAGGGGACATTCAAATTATCCTAGAATGAATGCTATACTAGACCAGAATGGCTATATTCTGAATAACGAAGCTTTGAGTTTAAGGAAATGGAAGGAATACTTTGAAAGCGTGTTTATGAGTGATGAGACGTTTGAACTAAATGAAATAGAAATTCCGAAAGAAGAGGAAATAGATAGAGACATAAGTATAGATGAAATAATGAAAGCAATGAAAAGTATGAAAGCAGGTAAGGCAGCCGGATATGATAGAATATCTCTCGAAATGCTGAGGGCTGGTGAAGGAGTGGCGGCAGACCTGCTGTGCACCTTGTTTAATTTATGTTAAGAACTTAAGCGGGTATCGGGAGACTGGTGCGAAACCGTAATAGTCCCAAATATAAGGGAAAAGGATCACAGCAGGACTGTAAAAACTACCGTGGTATCAGCCTTCTTAGCATTGTGGGAAAACTGTATGGTAAGATACTATTTGAAAGAGTTATGAAAGAAACTGATGGAAAAATTTGGGATGTGCAAGCGGGATTTTGAAAGGGAATGGGATGTACGGATCAGGTCTTTTCCATGCGTATGATCGCGGAGAATTTTTTGGCAAAAAACGAAAAAGTTTTTTGTGTGTTCGTGGACTTGGAAAGGGCTTATGACAGGAGTGGACAGGAATGTGTTATGGCAAACACTGAACTCATTTGGGTTGAGCGCTGGGTTGATACACGCATTAAAGTCTCTCCCGTGTGGAGTTGCCAGAACTCCCATCGGGCGCGTCCCCAGGTGGCGGATAAGGGAAGGCCACCCAGATATGGGTGGTAGCGGGAAACCACCACGGACCAAAACTGGCCCGGATTGGGCGTACCCGTGGTTCCTTTAGGACTAGAAACGCTCGGGGCTTAATGCCCTAAGAGATGAGCCTTCACAGGCTTGTTATTGCTCCCGGTATCGCTCTTTGATTAGAGTGGACAGGGGATGCAACACATGCGGTGATGGGCCAAGCGCACCAATGCTGGGTGACCCCGCGTGGTAATGTGCCAAGCGCACCGATTCCGGGCGATCTCTGTGCGGCGATGTGCCAAGCGCACCAATGCCGGACAACCCGTAAGCCCGTAACCCAGGCCCGGGGGCCCCCGTAGGGCGGCGAGTAAGAAAACCTCTTCAAAAATAACCCTAATCCTAAGGTCTAAGGTGCCGAGGGGATGAATGGCTGGGGACAAAAGAAAAAGACAAGCGTGGGCGTTTTAAGCGATCTAACAATACGAGCAGTCAGGCCGGTGAGAGCGTTGCTAATGGGATCTCTGATAGTTCGTTCGTGTCGCTCACATCTGTAGGAGGTCGGAAACGGAAAGCAAAGCCTCCGAGTACGTCGGTTGTGGAGGCTAAATTTACGGCGGTCCCAGTTGCAGCCTCTGGAGGAGAGAGTGCGAAAGGGGCTGAATCAGAAGAAGACCTGTTTGATCCTCCTGTAACGCCCACCAACACTAGGGCAAAGAAGAACCTTCCGGGCCTGGAAACGCTAGCTCGCGAAATGCGTTCTCATGGAGACGTAGAGCTCGGTCAGCAAATTGATTTTCACCTCCAGGTTCTCGAAAAAGTTGCCGATCGATCCCGTAACCTCAAAGGAGAGTTTGTTCGTGGAATAAGGTTAGCGGTGCGAAATATCAAAGCTGCGACAGAAGAACTCGCGCGAAGAACCGATCCTAACGATAACGTCACTAGGCTAGAGAGTGAGAACGCAGAGTTGCGTTCCCAACTTGCCAGTCTATCGGCCAAGACGGAAAATCTTACGAAAGAAATTAATTTCCTCCACAAGAAGATGCAGGAACGCTATAATACCCAGGTGGCCACTTTGCCTACACAACAAGCACCTGCTGCCTCCAATTCTAGGAGCGGAAAAGATGAACTGATGGCAGACATAGGGGCTCTCATTGACAGGAAACTGGTTGCCTTCCCGGCCAGGTTGATTCCTGAAAAGGCCCCAGCAAACCAGCCACTGACAACACAGCTACCACCGCTATTGAAAGAAATACGCGCGCAGTCACAACCATCATCACAACCGCGAAAGAATAAAAAACGAAGAGTAAAGAAGAAAAAGGTGCCTACTCACTCGCCGGTGGTCGATTTGCCTCCAGTGGCTGCTCCGCCACTGCAGCACGACTCACCGTCGCCGATGGTAAGCTCATGGGCGGACGTAACAAGAAATCCAATGCAAAAGCGGCCTAACACAATGGCGGAGCCTCTCCATCCTCTAAAAGGGAGTAAAAAGAAAAGAAAAAGTGTAATGCGTACCCCGACATCAGCGGCAGTAACGGTGACGCTACCTAAGGACTCGGCACTTACATATGCCAATGTAATGGGGGAAGCAAAGGCTAAGATCCGATTGGCAGAGCTGGGAATAGACTCCGTCCGCCAAAAGCGAGCTGTGACAGGGGGTTTACTACTCGAGATCACGGGACTTGACTGTAACCTAAAGGCGGATAAGCTGGCAGCGAAATTGCGCGAGGTTCTCTGCCATCTGGACGTACGAGTAAGTCGCCCAATGAAAATGCGCGATGTCAGGCTGAGTGACCTTGACGACGCTGTCAGCCCTAGTGAGATAGCAGCCACGATCGCCGAGCTGGGTGGTTGTTCGGTAGACGACATTAAAGTTGGAAACGTCCGCCGAACTCCCACTAGCATGGGGACGTGTTGGATACGGTGCCCAGTAACAATGGTCCGAAAAATAATGGCTGAAGGACGTGTACGCATAGGCTGGGGATCCACTCGAGTGGAACTGCCGGAACCCAGGCCTATGCACTGCTACAGATGCCTCGAGAAGAGACACGTGGGCAGTAAGTGCCCTAACGAGGCAGACAGGAGCACCCGCTGCTACGCCTGAGGTGAACCCGGTCATAGAGCGAACCAGTGCACTGCATCGGAACTAAAATGTCCCGTTTGCTCCGACCTCGGGCGCCCCTCCAACCATAGGTTGGGGAAAAAATGCGCTCAACCCGCAAAACGGGGAGTTAGAAAGAGTAAGCCCTCTCTCACTCCCTCCAGCGAGACGGTCACAGCAGCACCTGTTGCGGCACCGAGTTCCGACTCGGCAATGGATTAGTTTTGACGTAGGGTTCACGCCCCTCAAAGTCCTCCAGGGTAACCTGAACCACTGCTGCAATGCAAAACATCTGCTTATGCAGACCATTGTGGAGTGGCGGGTTGCCCTTGCAGTAGTAGCGGAACCCCATACCGTCCCGGACCATCCTCGCTGGTCACACAGGGGGGGGTGGTGATGGTACTCCACCCTGCGTCCTCCTGCAAAGGGGGCGGGGCTTTGTTGCAGTACAATGGGGCACCTTGGCTATAGTGGGCTGCTATGTCTCTCCCAACAGGACCCTCGCCGACTACGAGGAGTACCTGGACGAGGTGGCAGATTGCGTGCGCGGGTGCTTACCCCGTCCGTTGATCGTCCTAGGAGATTTTAACGTCCATAACAGGGCTTGGGGCAACTCTAGGGACGATCTAAAGGGAGAGATCTTAATGGAATGGGCGGCTGGTCTGGACCTTTTGTAGACCTTACGTGGGCAACTCCTCCTGCAATGCGAATGCTGTCGGGATGGCGAGTGGCGACAGAGGTGGTGACACTGTCGGACCACCGCCACATTGTGTTCGATGTCGCACTTCGCCACTTTGACAGTAACTCCAGTCGCCCAGAAGACAGTCCACCGCAGCGTTAGTGTTTAAAGCGGCTCGACCGAGACAAGCTCGAAGCCGCCGCCATCGTCGCGGTCTGGCCAGAAAAAGCCGAAGAGGTTCCGCTCGATCCGGAAGTGGAAGCGAACTGGTTCCGGGCTACGATGGCGCAAATATGCGACGTCTCGATGTACAGAACCAGCCGTCCCAAGTGAAGGGCGGTGTACTGGTGGTCGGCAGAAATTGCACACCTTCGTGCGATCTGCTTGCGGAGTCAGCGCCAGTACACAAGAGCCCGAAGAAGAAGGCGAGCTCCACTTGAGGAGATAGCCGGACTCTACGGGGCATACCAAGCAGCTACAAAGGCGTTACAAATTGCTATATCTAACGCCAGGTCTCGGTCCTGGAAAGAGCTCCTAGAGGGACTCAACGAAGATCCCTGAGGGCGACCGTATAGGATGGTGCTGGGAAAACTCCGGCCATGGTCGCTGCCCTTGACGGAAACTCTCGATCCGGACCTGCTGGGAAGAGTTTATCGGCACGCTTTTCCCAGAGGACCGGTCAAGTCCCTCAGGTCACCTGCCGTCGTCATTGGAGTGGCATGATGAGATGGAAGTGACCGTGGAGGAGTTGGACCGAGCTGTTAGCCGTTTCAGAGCCTGGAACACCGCATCGGGGCCTGACGGTATTCCTGGTCGGGCTCTGGTGATGAGTCTGGCTACCTTGGGGGACAGGCTAAGACAGCTGTTTACCGGCTGTCTGCGGAGCGCCAAGTTCCCCATAGCATGGAAAGAAGCAAGGTTGGTCCTCTTGAAGAAGGAAGGCAGAGCCGCCGATTCTCCCTCTGCATACCGTCCCATATGCCTGTTGGACGAGATTGGAAAATTGTTCGAAAGAATAGTTGCCACTCGCCTCAAGAGGCATCTGTCGCGCGTCGGTCCCGATTTGGCAGGAAGCCAATTTGGATTCCGACAGGAGCGTTCCACCGTAGATGACATTATGCGCGTCCGCTCCCTGTCGGAACAAGCAGTATCCCAGGGTTGTGTGGCGTTGGCGATAAGTCTTGATATTGTCAACGCCTTTAACTCTCTACCCTGGGATACAATACGGAGGGCATTAGTATACCACCAGGTGCCTTCCTACCTGCAAGGCTTAATCGGGGACTACTTGCGCGACAGGTACATTCTGTACATGGGGCAAGATGGTAGGAATATACGGAGGGAGATCAAATGTGGGGTTCCGCAGGGCTCAGTGCTGGGTCCGCTATTGTGGAACCTCGCGTACGATGCGGTTCTACGTGTCGACTTTCCAGCTGGCGTAAATATTGTGTGCTATGCCGATGACACACTGGTGGTCGCCAGCGGGGTCACCTTCGAGGGGACCAAGGAGCTCGCCGAACTTGGGACGGAGGTCGTCGTCACCAAAATCCACGAGTTGGGTCTAGAAATAGCGCTTCTTAAGACCGAGGCCTTATGGTTTCACAAATTACCTCGGAGCAAGGAACCACCCGACTCGTGTGGCTACGTGGGTGGGTCTGTAGTCAGAGTGGGGCGGTACATGAAGTACCTAGGGCTCCACCTGGACAGTTCTTATTCTTATATTGTAAAAAACGTTACCCCCACACTAGGATTTTCTCCTGTATCGTGGAGGCAGTTTACAAACATAAATTGCACAAGGACAAACATCCAGACCCGGAACAATTATTTGTAGGCCATACAAATACTTGTTCCGTGTGGGATTCGAACCCGCAGCGCCAAGCGCTGGAACTCATTGCTAAGCCACTGCGCCACGGAGCCGCTGGGGCTTCGAAGAGCACTTTGAGCGCCTAGTCCCCCGGATTGAGAGGATGGCGGGTGCTATGCACAGACTGCTGCCCAATCTAGGGGGACCAAGGGAGGAAATATGCCGCCTCTATGCGGGGGATGCGGGGGTAGTACGGTCCGTAGCCTTATACGGGGCGACTGTGTGGGCGAAAAGGCTAGCCATCCGGCGCTGTAGATCTAAAATCTACAGTGTCCCGCGGAGGATGGCTATACGGACCGTGCGGGGATACCGCAAGATATCTTTTGAGGCGGCAACAGTCCTGGCTCGCTTCCCACCCCTAGATATACTGGCGGATATGGATGCGAGGGTGTACAACCGAATCCGCATCCTCCGTCAGAGCGGTGGCAGTGAGCCAAATGAGGCGCTCGAGTCTATAAAAAGGCAGGAGCGACAGAATGCTTTGGCGGTGTGGCGCACTCGACTCAACGAGGAGCGCTATACCCGCAAACGTGTTATTGGCGCAATCCTGCCGGTCTTAGAAGCCTGGATGCAGCGACGAGTAGGAAGACTCATCTACAGACTTACAGAGATAATTACCGGGCACGGGTGCTTCGGTGATTATCTGTGTAAGATCGGACGCGAAGCGACGGCGAACTGCTTCCACTGCGGTGGACAGGACCAGGACTCCGCATCCCATACGCTGGCGGTATGTCCAGCTTGGGAACGGGAGCGAATGATTCTGGCAAACCGGGTCGGTCGGGACCTCTCCCTGCCAGTAGTCGTGTCGGCGATGTTGAGCGGGGACGCGGCGTGGAGGGCCGTAGCCGCCTTTTGTGAGTCTGTGATAGTCTAGAAGGAGGCTGTTGAGCGGGATCGGAGGAGGACAGATCCCACTCGGAGATGACGTCATCAAGGCGTTTGTCACGGCCCTCCCTTTGAAGATGGTGCTCCCCTACCAGAAACGGGGCCTCTGGGGTTGCAGGCGTTTGGAGTGGGGGCCTCAACTGCCTAGTAACCCCCGAGGAGGACGATGGCTTGGAAGTGGTCCCGATACATCGTGATAGCACTGCGGGGGTGCTGGGGGTAGTAAGTTCTGCCCCTGAGACGTGCTTCCAATAAAGCAAAGCGAGAGAGGGGCCCCGGTTGCGTTCCGAATGGAGATCCCGGGACCCCTCGTACACGCTGATGGAGACCACCGTGAGGTTTTAGCCGGTAGGAGTTCGGCATAACCTTCCGGTTGTCCCCGCAGCCGGAGGTATCCATGAGGATTTCCCCACGAAAAAAAAAGGTATTAAAGTCTCTGTATAGGGACTGTAGTGCTTGTGTCATGATCAACGGGGCCTACTCGAACTGGTTTGGCATTTATAAAGGTGTCAGACATGGCTGTGTGGCTTCCCCGTGGCTGTTCAACCTATTTATGGACAGTTGTTTGGAAAATTTGAAAGTAGAAGAATGCGGGTTAAGAATGGGTGAGTTCACCGTCAAGTGCCTTTGTACGCCGATGATCAAGTCATACTTGCATCGTCGGCAGCCGTATTGCAAATGATGGTTACATTAATGAACAGGACATTAAAAGAAAAGGGAATGAAAGTGAATGCAAGTAAGACGAAAGTTATGGTTTTTGAAAGAGAAGAAAGTAAAACGATATGTGAAATAAGAATAGACGGGGAGTTGGTCCAGCAAGTAGAGGAGTTTGTGTATTTGGGATGTGTATTTAGCAGAATAGAATATAATAGAATAGATTAATTTTTATTCAATATTGATTATTACATAATTCTTATTGAAAGTCATTTTTTATTTACCACTGGTTCGGAAAATACCTCTGTCCTGGGAAGAACCAGCAAGAAACCAAGCGGGACTTTTTTTTTCAAACATATTTCATTTAACAATAATTTCATTTATACAATTTTTAAATGATTTTTAATAGAACCAGCATGGTAGCGATATCCTTATTCCCAGGGGTTATTTTCATTCATGTATTCCTTGATATTATAATAACCCATCTTGTACAGTTTTTCTTTAATAAAACTTTTAAACTTGTTTGTTGATAAACTATGAAGATGTTCTGGGATTTTGTTGTAAAAGTGTATACATTGCCCCATAAATAAATTAATGATTCTGTGGAGTCTAGTAAATATTAGTATTAATTATAGTAGGTATTACAAGCTTATGTTTGTTCCTAGTGTTTAAAGTATGCACATCCTTATTCTTATTAAAGCTGTTTATGTTTTTATGTACATACATTACATTTTCATAAATATATTGCGATGCCAAAGTTAATATGTTTATTTCTTTAAATTTTGGTCTAAGGGACTCTTTACAATTTAGGTTATAAATCGCCCGAACGGCTCTCTTTTGCAAAACAAATATAGTTTCAATATCAGTCGCATTACCCTATAGCAAAATTCCATAAGACATTACGCTATGAAAGTAACTAAAATACACTAATCTAGCTGTCTCAACATCTGTGAGACTTCTAATCTTTCTTACAGCATATGCTGCAGAACTAAGTCTGCTTGCTAATTTAGATATATGGGGGCCCCATTGAAGTTTCGCGTCAATAGTAATACCGAGAAAAACAGTGGTATCCACAAGACTCAACTCCTCCCCATTTAATAGCACATTGGTATTCGAATGTTTTACATTAGGTATTGTAAATTTAACACACTTTGTCTTATTGCCGTTTAAGAGCATATTGTTGGCGTTAAACCAAGGTACTAATTTCGATAGAGCATTATTTACATCCACATATTTAATTAACTGCCGTTTGAGGTTGAAAATTAAAGAGGTATCGTCAGTAAATAATACTATATCGTGATTGTCCCCTACAAGATAAGGTAAATCATTAATATAGATTAAAAACAGGAATGGGCCAAGAATCGAGCCCTGAGGAACGCCCATTGATACTACCGATCCGGAGGAACCTTCATCATTAATCACTACTTTTTGAGTTCTGTTACTTAAATATGAAGTAATAAGTCTAAGCGCCAAATTTTTTACACCGTAATGTTGTAGTTTCCTGATTAATGTCTCATGATGAACACAATCGAAAGCCTTGCAAAGATCACAGAAAATACCTAAGGCATCTTATGAATTCTCCCAGGCATTAAAAATATATTTCATAAGCTCTACACCGACGTCAGACGTCGAGCGTCGACCTTGTAAAACCAAATTGGTTTTTATGAAGTAATTTATTTGTATTAAAAAAAGTTAACAATTGATCCAAAATTATTTTTTCAAAAATTTTACTGAGAGTTGGTAGTACAGAAATAGGTCTAAAATTAGCGGGGTCCAATGTACTACCAGACTTAAATAAAGGTATTTATTACTTTACTATACTTCATTAAATCAGGAAACACACCAGAATCGATACAAGTATTAAAAATAATAGCAAGATGAGGTGCAATTAAATCTATTATGGACGCAATAACTGTCACGGAAATCCCCCACAAATCTGCGTCACCTCAATGGTTTTGAAGTATTTTACAATATCTTGCGGTAATACTTTTTCAAATCTAAATTCTTTTAAACAGATATTAACATTCTATTTGAGTAATTACTCGGCGACAGTTGGAGAAGTAGTCAAAGACTCTGTTGTCAAAATAGGAATATCAGTGAAATATTTCTCAAACACCGCTGCGACTTCTTTATTTGATTTAGTCAATTCATTGTTAATTTTTAATTGATAGTTTGAGTTACGAGGTTTTTCTTTACCGGTTTCGCTGTTAATTATACTCCACGTCATTTTAATTTTATTCTTAGCCGTCTTAACTTTGTTGCTAATATGTAACTATTGTCTTACCAGGTCGTCACTCCATCTCGTGGGGGGTTGCCCTACACTTCACCTACCGGTACGAGGCTGCCACTCGAGAACCTTTCTTCCCCATCGGTTGTCGGTTCTTCGGGCTATATGGCCGGCCCACTGCCACTTCAGCTTACTAATCCGTTGGGCTATGTCGGTTACTCTAGTTCTACTGCGGATATCCAGACATGCAGGAAGTCGATGGATGCAGGTGGCTCGGGACCGTGCTTTGTGACATTCCTTGGGGGAGGCCTATGTTCAGCAGTGGACTTGTGAAAGGCTGTAATGATGATGATGATGATGATGATGTAACGATTTGGCTGTGGGGAAACTTTTCTAAACATTTTAGAATAATTTTTGACATATTCTTTAAAATAATCAGAAGGATTATGAAAGTGAACGCAAGTAAGACGAAAGTTATGGTTTTTGAAAGAGAAGAAAGTAAAACGATATGTGAAATAAGAATAGAAGGGGAGTTGGTAGAGCAAGTAGATGAGTTTGTGTATTTGGGATGTGTGTTTAGCAGGGATGGTAGATATGATAAGGATATAGAACGACGAGTGAATGCAGGAAATAGATTGAATGGGGCTCTACACTCTATTGTGAAAAGTCACAATGTTTCCAAAAAGGCACGTTTGGCGATTCACAATGCTGTGTTAGTGCCTACTTTAATGTATGGTAGTGAAAGTTGGGTGTGGCAGAAGAAGCACGAGAGTAGAATAAATGCTGTAGAAATGCGGTCATTACGTAGTATGCTAGGGCTGAATCTGAATGACAGGGTGAGAAATAGTGTGATAAGAGAAATGTGTGGTTTGCAAGATGATGTTGTGACTAGGATTAAGAAAGGAATGCTTCGGTGGTTTGGTCATGTAGAAAGAATGAATGAGGAAAGAGTGACAAAGCAAATTTATGTTGCAGAGGTGAATGGCAGAGTCGGGAAGGGTCGCCCTAGGCGAAAGTTTATCGACCAAATTGGCGAAATATTGAAAATGGGCCAAATTAAGAGTACCTTTAACCGACGAGCGTGTATGCGTAGGTATATGGATGTGGAGGAAGCGAGAGAGGTGTGTCAGGACCGGAACAAATGGAATTTCATAGTCTCTGCCTACCCCTCTAGGTAACAGGCGTGAGTGTTTATGTTTATTTTTTTTTATGTAAGGATTATATGATCTTTCATGGTAAAGGTCATATAAGCTTCGTCTGCTTTTATGAATTCCCACTGTCGCCCACTCATTAAATGCCTTGCGTCTGTTTCTGGAGAATGTTTTAGAAGTAAATGTTTTTTTAAATCCATTGCTTATAAGGGTAAATAATTCTCCATATAAAAAGTCTGCATTGTTCTTATAAGAAAGCGATGGAAGGTTTTTTACCATATTACTTCTAAATCTCTCCAGGCGTTTTGCATTAATAGGAACAAACACAATTTTCTCAATTTCCTGTTTTTTGTGCATATAAGGTAATGAAACCAGTTGTCCACAGTGATCTGAAGTAAGTTTTTGAATTATTGTACTTGTTGACTGGTACAACACCTGTAAAAATATTATCAATACAAGTTGCACTACACCCTGCAATACGTGTAGCTTCAAAGAAGAAAGAAGCAAGGATGGTAGATATGATAAGGATATAGAACGACGAGTGAACGCAGGAAATAGAGTGAATGGGGCTCTACGTCCTATTTTGAGAAGTCAGAATGTGTCCAAAAAGGCACGTATGGCAATTCACAATGCCGTGTTAGTCCCTACTTTAATGTATGGTAGTGATAGTTGGGTGTGGCAGAAGAAGCACGAGAGTAGAATAAATACTGTAGAAATGCGATCATTAAGGAGTATGTTAGAGATGAATCTGAATGACAGAGTGAAAAATTGTGTGATAAGAGAAGAGTGTGGCTTGCAAGATGATGCTGTGACCAGGATTAAGAAGGGAATGCTTGGGTGGTTTGGGCATGTAGAAAGAACGAATGGAGAAAGAGTGACAAAGCAAATTTATGTTGCAGAGGTGAACGGCAGAGTCGGGACGGGACGCCCTAGGCGAAAGTTTATCGACCAAATTGGCGATATATTGAAATGGAGCCAAATCAAGTGTACCTTTAACCGACGAGCGAGTATGCGTAGGTATATGGATGTGGAAGAAGCGAGAGAGGTTTGTCAGGATCGTGCCAAATGGAAGTCCATAGTCTCTGCCTACCCCTCTGGGTGACAGGCGTGAGTGTTTAATATATTTTTTTATATGTCTTTACATTGAATTTCATTATTATTTATTAATAATAATTATGAGCCGTCACACCACGTTACAGTATTGATTGCTAAAAATAAATGATAATAACGCCTTCCGTCGATTTTGAATAATGTCATTCGATGCCTCGATCACAATCACAGAAAAAACTAGAATTTAAGTAAAATTAGCCTCGGGCAATTTTTTTATCATCATCATTACGTGCCACTGCTGAATATAGGCATGCCTTATCTATTACTTCTGTAATGTTGAACGTAATTTGTTTTCAAAATAAATAATGATAATAAATTTTATATTTTAGGGAGTATTATTTCTATGAAATACAAAATATTTGATGGATAAAGCTAGTGGTAATTAAAGGGGATATGAAGTGACGCGGAAAGCAATTTACGACTAAGCCTTCGTGTCTGCGACTTGAACGACGTGCACGGAGATTGAAGTTTATTAATGACTTTTATAAAGCCTGAGGTGAAAGATCTTAAGATTAAAAGAAAGAGAATCTCTATTTAGTTATTTCAGGCTTATTTATTGTACCACGCGCAGGACCATTGACCATCTATTCCAAGGAGGTGTTGGATTTATCGTCGAAAAGCCTTTTGATAGCAAAATTGGAAGTATGTCGATGTGAGCCTTACTTATACTTTACTATAATGAAATAGTATTCGCTAAAGGTATGAATGACCTTGGATATGAATGAACTTAGACATAAGGTGATGGATGATGATATCTCAAGAACTGTACATTTCTCAAAAAGCCATTTTTAAAACTTTTTTTAAACAATAATAATGCAATTAAACATTACTAATATTCCTTTTAACCACTTCTGGTAAGCTTGAAAAGCTTGCGTTAGAAGTGATTCACGACAGTAATCGAATGGCGGATTCGAACCCACGACCTTTCGAGTTAGCGGTCCACGCCCTGCCATTAGGCTACTAACGCTTCAACCCCCACACTAGGATTTTTTCGCGTATCGTGGAGGCAGTTACATACATAAATTACACAAGTACAAACATCCAGACTTGGAACATTTATTTGTAGGCTATACAATTACTTGATACGTGCGGGATTAGAACTCGCGGCTCTTAATACTAAGCTACTGTCATGGAGCCGTCAAGCGGCCATTACACACTGTAATGAACAGAAAGAGAGACTTTAACACAAAACTAGGTACAAGGAAAGACGATGAGCTGAGAGAAGAGAACTTTGGAATTGGAAAACGGAATCCACGGTGGCAACAACTGGCTGACTTCATAGAGGATGAAAACCTCTACAATTAATTAGACAAACTAAAAATACTCCTTGTAACTAAATCTTCAGAACTACTTCATAGTTTCACAGAAATTCACAGTCTAAAGAATCGGCCTAATACGATATCCCGATGGTTCTGAGTTCGAATTATAAAGGCATTTCCATTGTCATATTATAGTAGTTTTATCCAGTACAATATGATTGGCGATATTAATTGTAAGCTCGTGAAAACTATCTACGCGATCAAATCTAAATAAATTTGTTTTAAAATGTTTATATCGTAACGCTGCGTTACTTACCTGAGTACAAAACTAGAGTACGAAACCAATGCAATTGCAGTGAAGTTTAAGTAACGGTTACGTAACATACCCGAAACATTTCACTGCTGCATTAAAAGACGTTTTCAAGCTACTGTACTGGAAAGGATATGGAATTAAAATGTTTAGACTTCCTATAATCTTTAAGACAGAATATCTGGAGAGCATTAGCACTATGTTCAACGACTTCAATAGTATTTCCCAATGGCTGGGTCGCGCCCATGTTAGACTTATACTGGTAGTTGTTGGAATACTCTACTTGGAATTATTGACGAGTGTGTATCTCCCAATTATGAGAGTAACAAAGAGACGGCCCCCAGTCCCCGGCGGCCCCGCTACTCTTGGCTACGGTGGCGACCATGGTAACGGCGGATCAAGGGGTGCTAAGAATCTCCGGTGGAGGTTCGGTTGCCACCTAAGAAGACTCGAACTGGCAACATACAACGCACGTACTCTGAGGACTGACGAGAAGATGGTGGATCTGGAAGAAAAGATAGACAAGTTACGCTGGCATATTATAGGATTATCGGAGGTTCTAAGAGAGGGGGAGGAGACGGTAATCCTCGAATCCGGCAACTTGCTCTATCACCGGGAGGGCGACCATCTGTCCCAAGGAGGTGTCGGATTTATCGTCCACAAGTCTCTCGTTAACAACGTTGTAAAGATTGGGAGTGCGTCGACGAGGGTTGCGTACCTTATACTCAGAATTACCAAACGGTATTCGCTGAAGGTCATACAGGTTTACGCACCAACCTCGGCACATCCCGATGAGGAGGTGGAGGAAATGTATGAGCATATCTCTAGAGCCATGCATTTTTCCAAAACCCAATATACGGTGTTAATGGAAGACTTCAATGCAAAACTAGGCACCAGAGAGAACGGTGAGCTGAAAGTAGGGAAATTTGGTAAAGGGCAAAGGAACCTAAGGGGCCAGCATCTGGCCGACTTCATGGAGAAAGAGGGACTCTTTATGATGAACTCTTTTTTCCAGAAGCGTCCCCACAGGAAGTGGACCTGGTCGAGCCCCGACGGTTCGACAAAAATGAGATTAACTTCATTATGACGACCAGACGAAAACTGTTCAGTGATGTCTCCGTGATCGCGAGGGTGAAATCTGGTAGCGATCACCGAATGGTTAGAGGCACACTGAACCTAAGCGTTAAGTTGGAGAGGTCTCGTCTAATGAAGTCAACGCTCCGTCCCCCTCATGCTCTGTTCCACTGTCCCGAAACCTTTCAGCTCGAGTTACAAAACCGTTTTCAGTGCCTAGAAGACTGCAATGAAGTGGACGATATGAATGACAAGCTCGTGGAAACTGTTCATGCGGTCGGAGCTAAGTTCTCCAAGACCCGCCGCAGAAGAACACAAAAACTCTCCGATGACACTCTTAATCTCCTGGCTGTTAGACGGGAGATGAAGCTACATTGTTCAACAGATTTGACAGCATACATGCAACTGAACAGATAGATCTCTAAATGCACGCGGTGGGACTTACGCAACTTCAATACAGCTTGTATTGAAGAAGCGATCGAGCGGAACCAAGGCTCCAAAGTCTTTGCCAGAGATTTGTCTGCCAGAAAGAGCCAACTGTCAAAGCTGAAGATCGAATGTGGCAGCATCGTTTCTGGGAGAACTGAGATTTTGAGTGAGATTGAGAGGTTCTATGGGCAGCTGTACACGTCATCGTTGGAGCCACACGCAAGTGTGAGTAACGATCCAAGAGTGAGTCTCATCCGACACTATTCCGAAGATATCCCGGACGTCAATCGAAAGTTCGAAGTGTTGAAGTGTTTGTACAGTAGAGCTACGATGGCTATCCGAGTACAGAATCAGAGTACGAAACCTATCCAACTGCAGAGAGGTGTAAGACAGGGTGACGTTATATCCCCGAAACTATTCACCGCTGCATTGGAAGACGTTTTCAAGCTACTGGACTTGAAAGGATGCGGTATTAACATCAATGGCGAGTACATCACGCACCTTCAATTTGCCGACGACTTATGGCAGAATTGCTGGAGGACCTAAGTATGCTCAATGACCTCAACAGTGTCTCCCAACGGATAGGTTTTAAGATGAACATGGACAAAACAATAATTATGTTTAACATCCATGTCACACCTATGCCGGTAGTTGTTGGGAACACTTAGCTCGAAGTTGTTGACGAGTATGTTTACCTGGGACAAATAGTACAACTAGGTAAGTCCAACTTCGACCGAGAGGTCAATCGACGGATTCAACTTGGCTGGGCAGCGTTCGGGAAGCTACGACACATCTCTTTAGTTATACCTCAGTTTCTCTGCGTGATAAACTTAGAAATGAGTATATCCACAGTAGAACCAGAGTAACCGACATATCCAAACGGATTAGTAAGCTGAAGTGGCAGTGGGCCGGCCATATAGCTCGAAGAACCGACAACCGATGGAGAAGAAAGGTTCTCGAGTGGCAGCCTCGTACCGTTAGGCGAAGTGTAGGCCGACCCCCCACTAGATGGAGTGACGACCTGGTAAGACATGCAGGAAGTCGATGGATGCAAGTGGCTTAGGACCGTGCTTGGTCGCATTCCTTGGGGGAGGCCTATGTTCAGCAGTAGACTTATGAAAGGCTGTAATGATGATGATAATGATGATGATGTGTACCTGGAACAAAATGTCCAATTTGGATCCAGAGCCCAACGAACAAATCCTACTCGGCTGAGCAGCGAATCGCTGCGCTATAAATCTCTTTGACTGATATACCTCAGATCTCTTTTGCTCTCGAGGGTCGATTAGCAGTCTATTATATAAGCCTATGTAATCGGCCAAAGGAAAATTAAGGGTTAGAAAAGACATTACAAAAGTCAATCTTCGCTGATTTAGAAAAAAACTGATAAAATTGTAAAACTGAAAATGTCGTTGAAAATAAGTGGGCTACTCAGCCATCTCCAAAGCGTTTTACTTCAGTCATTTAGCGTGTCTCACAATCGGATCTTGACATCTATTCGACAATTTATCTGTGTCGTCGCGAATTCCTGTCTCAGCTTTTTAGTCTCGTAATGACTTACCTCGTTTCAACGAATATATATGTACATATATTTATCAACCTTTTATATTTAAATAAAAGGGTCTTCATATAACGTTTTATGTTATCGTGTAGGTTATTTGCTTAAATAGATTGCACATGGAAAAACATTTATAGACACATACATACAACAAATGTATATGTACACATATTGACCAAGCTTTCATATTGTGTTATAAGGCTCCGAAAATTATTTATTTTAATTGTATAGGTTTTTTACAAACACAAAGTGAATATGGCAAATCTCCATTCACATATATTTAAGCTATAACATCAATAATTCTATGCGGGAATTGAACCCGCGCCCCGTATAGTCGCAGTTAAACGTTATGTTGAACTACAACTAATAAAAACTAGTAGTATATTAAACTTATGCTGTGTAGTGGCGATGAAGAATATCTACTACCCTAAATCATCCCATGGGTGTCGTTGGAGGTGACAGAGGGAAAATGTAGCTTGAGATGGGCATAGCAATCTCCTGACAACAACTTGAAACAATAAAAAACTGCGGTTGCCAATTCCCCCACTATGCGACAATTTATGGACTTAACTGTAAGCTGTTAACTATACTGTAACGGCAACGGTCTAGGTACTAAACGTGTAACGTTATGGTAATTTTTTTCTGAGTAAATATGAAGAGTAGCTTTTAATAAAATGAGTTACATAGTAGATGGGTAATATAAACTATTGAAAGCAATCAAAAGTGCGGCAGATATAGGCCGATATATTATATTATATTTTCCACGCTTTTGACTGGACCCACTTGAAAGGTGTTGTCGTGATCAAAACCAGTCAGAGGGACATTATTGTCATTTCAATAATTTTAATGTGGTTTTAATAATGTTTTAATAATGCTACTCTTAGCACTTATCTAAGACCCGAAGGAACATTGTGGGGGCCTTAAAAAAGCCCACCCTTTCTGGGATAAATGTATGCGCATTCTCGTCGCGCGAGGGCAAGCTCAGGTTATGTGAAATTAGAACTTTTTAAAATTCCATGGTGCGCACCCGAATAGCGTTAGGGTTACGGGAACTATTTTGCATATATCTGCGGCCCCACCAGCGTCAGCCACCCTCACTTCGAGTATAGCTCCTCTTCTTTATTTCCTAAGGTTAGACGCGCTATAACATTTGCCTTCGTTCTTTCCTATACGGCCTTCATCGCCACTCCATAACGGATCCCCAGTTCGTTTCGAACAGACCATATGGCCAAATCGAGCCCTCCGATGTACCATATTTCCAAGTTTTGGCCGTGGAGGGTAAGTAAAGCGCTACTCCTTTTCTCCCTCGGCCAGACCACCACCGTATTCGCGGTGCAGTCTCAGGTATAGGGCCCAGGATAAGATATAGCATTCACTTTTTTGAACTTAAAAATATTTCGTTAGATAGATGCTTCGCTTGCACATTAGGGGTCCCTGTAGTCAGTTAGAACGGGCAAGATAATTGTGTATGGGCTGCAATGTTAAACGTGCACACATATACACAAGGGAAGAGAAAAATTTAAAACATTTTTAGAAAATGGTTGTGTTTATGCGGTAAAGCTCAATTGCAGAAATATGTAACTCAGAATACTGTTTTAACCTTGAAACTCTTTACCGCTATTTCAAACTACTCCACGTTTTACTTTTGACTTTTAAATTCATCGACGTTTGGCGAGAAAAGGATAGATTAATGAGAGGATTCATTTTGCAGTAAGAATTTTGGTAGAATATCAACGCTTTCTAACGAGAATTTTTATTTTTTTTAGGTATTTGAGTTTAAACGTAAGTTTGTATTACTTTTTAAATCTGTATCGCGTTTAAAATATTTAAATAAAGCTTCACTATCTAGGATGACATTACCACTTATTATTTCGTAGTTTTGTTGTCAAGCATTGGCTTATAGTCAATAAATATTAACACAAAATTAATAACAAGATAAATAACTAAATACTCCCAACAGTTACCCAGGTTACCTTGTTTTTATGACAGATGATCCTGGTTCATGTTCAAGTCATTGTAATTGCAACCCCTGGCTAGTCCACTGCTGGACAAAAGCCACCCTCAAAGCCCAAATAAGCACCGTCTAGTTGTAGTCTGCCATACGCTATACTTACCGGTAAGAGACTGCTATCCGAGAACTTTTTTCTACATCATTGGCTGTTGGTTCTTCGATATTAAGGTCCTCAGCGTGATTTATTGCAAATGAATTTAACTTTAACGCACTTCTATATGTTACGCACATAGTCATATGTTATATTGTATACTCCAAGCGCGCAGTTCTTGTATATATATGCATATACCTTATATGTAACTGATTTCTCGGAAACAACTGTAACGAATTGGAGTTTGGATAAAATTTGTATTTAGATAATTTTTACTTTCCACCTTTATCTACTTAAATATGTTTGTGTCATCCCTAAAAAAATATTTTTTTCAAATTTCAATTATTTTTTAAATTGTCCAGTCAAAGCTTGGTTGCCGTTATGTAAGTACTAGTATGTTAATGATATAAAACTATAGTGGAAGTGAAGACATTAGATGTATACTCTAAAATACCTGGGGGCTATATTTGATCGAACGCTCACATAACGTAAGAGTTAGGTAAACTAGCATTGCTATATTCAATATTCAGTGGGGACTTTGTGACGTTCGTATCTCGAAACCTTTTGAAAAGGTTCAAAAGTTATTTTTATAAACTTCTAGGCGCGGCGATTATTGGATGCTATCTGTATTTATATAACAAATTTTTTTTTTTTGTGTAGCAGCAACTCGTCATGATATGTGTGGTAAGACTGATGTTCTAGCCTTGAGTGACTCTTTAACAAGGTAGAAGTTTGCATTTTAAATACTCATAATAACAAAGTATGAGACTTTGAGAATACACAGTTCTGTCTATGAAAAATATTTAAATTTATTAATATGAAACTAAATCTATAAAACATTTAACGTAATTAACGCATACCCTCAGACACCCCAATTAGTATATTATGTCATAATACATACACTGACTTTTTTAATAAATATGTTTATGCATTGATTATTTATTGAATTAGTTATACTAATTCCGGAAGAATGTTGTGGTCACAGTACAAATCCATGAACGCAGGACTCGCGATTGTTTGCCCCGGTGTGGGCGCGTGGTTTGGCGCGGCTTGCCGTCCACCACCTGAACGCGCCCCAAAGGGTGGTCGCCGTGAGAATGGTTCGCAGCTACCGCACGATCTCCCGCGAGGCGGCGTGCCTCCTTGCCGGATTGCCGCCATGGGATCTGGAGGCGATAGTCCTCGCGCGCCTGCACGAATGGCGCACGGAGGCACTATGCCGGGGGGAAACTCCGCTGCCGCGGCAAGTTGTCGTGCAGCGGACAGACTTCCGGCGTGATCTCATGGCGACATGGAGAGAGCGACTGTCGCAACCCCGTGCTGGGCACGCCACTATAGCGGCGATAAGACCCCTCTTTGAGGAGTGGCTTGAGAGACGCCACGGCGTCCTCACCTTCCGCCTGACGCAGGTCCTCACCGGACACGGTGTGTTCGGGAGGTTCCTGCACCGAATCGGGCGGGAGGAAACGCCCGGGTGCTCCCACTGCGAGGATCGACCGGAGGACACGGTGGGGCACACCGTGGAGGTGTGCCCTGCTTGGGCGGAGCACCGCCGTGTCCTCGTAGCGGCGATAGGTGGCGGCGACCTCTCGCGTCCGGCCCTGGTCGAAGCCATGGTCCGGAGCGAGACGGAATGGGATGCCGTCACCACCTTCTGCGAAGCAGTTATGCTAGCAAAGGAGGTGGCGGAGCGGGAAAAGGAGAGAGCAGCAGCTTTCCTTCCCGGCCGCCGCGGGAGACGCCCCGGGCGTCGGGGGCTACGTCGTGGCCCCCGGCCACCGTAGGCGCGGGCCTGTGGATGGCGAGCAATGGGTAGCTCGCCGTCCGTCCGTCTAACGACGACAGGCCGTGTCGACAGCGCGTTTTGTTCCACGCGCGCCTCAAAGAGCTGTCAGCATCGTGAAGGGGCCCGCAAGGGCCGACGCCTGCCGGGCTGCGGGCTGTTCGAAAGAGATACCGCGGCTCCGGAACGTAAGGGCACTGAAGGAACACGGATGGTTTTTAGTCAGTAAAAGTCTGACACTCCCTTCCGCTCCACCCAGAGCGAAAGGCGTCATTTGATGATTTTCCATCCGCAAAAAAAAAAAGGACTCGCGATTGCTTACGTTAGAAATACCTACCTATGAACATTAACCTATGTCTAAATAAACTCCGAGCATCCAGTTGTGTATTTAAGTCTAGTAAACACTTGAATGTATCTTTCCATCACACTTTTCAGGCTTTGGACAGTCGCCTCTGAATCATTTTGATTATTGATTATGATACAATGTTAATAGGCAATATTCGTTACAAAATGTTATACATTAGTATAACATTTTAATTTTAATTGTAAATAATAATGAACTACTAAAAATAAGAGGCGATACGACAACATAATTCAAAGACAGCATTTAAAAAATGTGAATTAAGATATAGATTAATGTAATGTAAGTTAAGTATTTAATTTAATAAATCAAATACTTAACTTACTAACATACTACTCATGCAACGTTGTATTTTTAATACAATTTCAAAATGATTACAACTTTGTTCAATACATTTTAATGGCAGTTTTCTTAATTGATATTTTAATTTAGAGCACTTCAGTGTTATTTCATGTCATTTTTCACTATTCCAAAAGCGTTAATTATCCTATTACCTACTTATCTAATTTTAGGTTACTTTTAGGTTCTCGGCACTTATCTTTTAAAATGAAGTAATCAGTTGGTTTGGGAGTCACAGTCCAGTGTCACGTCCACGGCTGTCCAGCCGTGACCTATCGAAACCCAACGCTTGACTAATATTGTTTACATTTTTTATTATAATATATTAAGTTAACTTTCATCTTAGTCATAGGTGTCATACTATCTCGCTTGAAGTAAGGTTCATTTTTCTTTATTTTGTATTGAATAACGGAATTTATATTAATACAAATAAAACTGCACTTTCAAAAGTCTTATTGCCATGAGTTACGGTCCATTTCAGTTTGTTTTGACTGTACAGGTTTACTGTGACTATAATTTACGTAGTTTGAATAATTTTTGGGATAAAAAATTACCTATATTAAAAATTGATAGAAATCGATTCAGTAAACGATTCTGAACAAACTACTTTCAGGATGTGCGTTAATTATGTTACGTGTAAGGGTAATTATAATTGAACGATATATAATGTATGGTATTAATTATAAAATTCCCACTGTGTTGTATTACTTATTCTTTCAAGACAGAGACTTATAGCCAAACCAGTGGTAAAAGCATACATGATTTTCATCAAATACTACCTGTATCTTTACTTAGTCGATAAAGATTTTTGTTTATTTTTCTATTCCAAAAATCAAAATACAGATGCGTCCTCACCCCTGATGACTAAGATGAAACGCACGCATCGCCATTCGTGCTCTAACTATAATATAGCCCTGGCTCTACCACTTCAAAATGAAAGAGTGAAAAATTCATGAAGCTAATGCAAAGGGGAGACGGCATAATCAACTGTGCACTGTGATTCTAAGTAGGTCCTGACGTCATCATAGCGGGCGTGGCTTTAGTTAGTATACTGTCAGCATTCGTCCTGTGCGCTAATGTGTTGAAAAAATCGCAAATCGGTGTATTTTCGTAGTATTAAGAATAAAAGGATGAAGTGTTGTTTTATTGTATAAAAACTACTCAGATAGACGCTCTGATGTTATGGATGGCATCACATTTCATTTGTAAATAATTTTACACCTATTTTATTAAAATAGTTCTAGAAAAATCCTTTGCGTCGGCTTTCAAATATAGTTAAATATATTCGACACTAGATGGCGACACTTTGTGTCATGTGAACTAAAAATATAAAGGTCCGTAGAGCTCAGTGTTGGTAAAATAATCATACGAAGGTGCTGAAATTTGTTTTGCATTCAGACATAAAGAAATTTTAATCACAAAATATTATTTTTATAGTTTATAATCATATTGAGAACAGCCCGTATTCTCGTCAAGTAAACCTCATAAAAATAACAAAAAGACAGGGCCCTAATTAGAATTCAATTATTTTTCCCAGTAATCCAACTTTTAATATTAAAATTCAGGAAATTGTACTTAGGCTGATTTTTACGAAATGTTTAAGTTATATTTAAGTGACATTCTATATGCAAAGAATCACTTAAATACAATTTAACGTTCTTAGATTGGCATTCAAAAACTGCACTCGGATGCCTAATTTGGAATAAAATATTTATATTTTAGTTGATTTGTAAATAAAATTATATTAATTATAATAATTTGTCTATTATTTGTTCTCCCTCAGAGCCCACACATAAATAATAGTCCAGCCGTTACTACGTGAAAAAAATTACACATACACAGTACATACTTAGTGTGCCATAAGCTCAAGGAGACAGAAATAACACACAAAATTTCGCCTTTATAATATTATTGAGATAAGTAGGATATTTAGTTCAAAATTAAAAATCCTACTTAATATTGAACATAGTATATTTAGTTTCAAAGAGACTTTATTTTATGGATAAAATAAATATTTCTTGAAGGTTGACTTTCCCGAAATGATAAACATATTTAAATTGTATTTAAGTGATTCTTTGCATATAGAATGTCACTTAAATATAACTTAAACATTTCGTAAAAATCAGCCAAGTAAAATTTCCTTCATTTTAATATTGAATGTTGGGTTACTGGGTAAAATAATTGAATTCTAATTGCGGCCCTGTCTTTTTGTTATTATTTTAAGAGGTTTACTTGACGATAGATGGCGGCTTGTTCCCAAAATTATTATGAAAACTATAAAAATATTACTTTGGCGATTAAATTTCTTTGTCTGAATGTACTTGCTTCATGAGATAGACGCTCCGATGCTATGGATGGCATCACATTTCATTTGTAAGTAATTTTACACCTAATTTATTAAAATAGTTCTAGAAAAATCTCTTTGCGTCGGCTTTCAAATATAATTAAATATATTTCACACTAGATGGCGACACTTTGTGTCCTGTGAACTAAAAATATAAAGGTACGTTGAGCTTAGTAATGATAAAATAATCATACGAAGGTGATGAAATTTGTTTTGCATTCGGGATAAACTTGTGTCTGAAGTCGAGTCTTTGCTGGACAAAGTCTCGGACTGGGGGCGACTAAATCTAGTCCAGTTTAATCCTCAGAAGACATAAGTTTGCGCGTTTACCGCTAAAAAGAACCCCTTTGTCGTATCTCCTCAGTTTCAAGGCACTCCCCTATTTGCCTCAGCCAGTATCGGAATCCTTGGCGTCGACATATCGAGTGACGTGCAGTTTCGTGGTCACTTGGAAGAGAAGGCCAAATTAGCCTCTAAAAAGCTTGGCGTGCTCAGCAGAGCGGGACAGTATTTCGTGCCGGCACACCGCCTGCAACTTTACAAGGCGCAGGTTAGGCCTCACATGGAATACTGTTCCCATCTCTGGGCAGGGGCTCCCCAGTGCCAGCTTCTTCCACTTGACCGCATCCAGCGCAGAGCGGCTCGAATCGTCGACGACCGAGCCCTTTCCGATCGGCTCGATTCATTGGCACTGCGAAGAGATGTTGCATCTCTTTGCATTTTCTTTCGCATCTACCATGGGGAGTGCTCTGAGGAATTGTTCGGATTAATCCCAGCCGCCAAATTTCACGAACGCACATCGCGGCAGAACTCCCGATACCATCCACACCATCTGGATGATTGGCGGTCCACCACTGTGCGATTTAGAAGATGTTTTCTTCCTCGCACGACTTCCTTATGGAATCGATTACCATCAGCGATTTTACCGGACCGATACGACTTAGGGACCTTCAAGAAAAGAGCGTACTCCTTTTTAAAAGGCCGGCAATCTCAAATCTGCAATTCCCTCCCTGGTGTTGCAGTTGTTCATGGGCGGCGGTAGTCACTTACCATCAGGTGAGCCGCATGCTCGTTTGCCCCTCTCCTATAAAAAAAAATCAGATATAAAGAAATTTTAATCGCCAAAAGATTATTTTTATAGTTTATAACATCTTGTGGTCATACCGCCATCTGCCGTCAAGGTAGCTAAGCTACATAGCAACATCGATATGGAAAGATTCGAGTAGTTTTACTATTTATCGGTAGATGTAGATAATGTTAAGGGGGCGGGGCTTTGCATCCCCTCACCCCGCAAATTGTCACGCGTTGTTACATAGTAAAATTTTATTACAACGTCTCCTCTTTGTATTTGCTTCATGGAAAAATTCAAAGTGAGAAAATTGAGACTATGATAGAGTGAGAAATTGTGGAATAAGAGGTTTTTTTTTATATAAATATAATATAGAATGAGGGTGACAAACGAGCACACGGTCCAGCTTACGGTAACCAGTGCTGTGACCTATAGACATCTACATTTATCCTCGATTAAGAATCAAAATGAAGATGCTTTGTCCCACCTGAGGACTAAGGTGGAATTCCTCATTTCCAGTAAAAATGATATCCGGTTCTCTACACTCACTATACGAAACACAGCAGGATTAAGCTATAATATAATGTTCGTATTCTGTGAGAGCATGGCCCTTCCCCGGTCAAGCCGACCCATTAGTGCTGCAACCATAATATAGCTGCAGCGTGGCTCTACCACTAATTAGAAGTAAAGTGCGGGTTGAAAGAAAATGGTGTGACTAAGATTAAGAAAGAAATACTTTGGTGAATGGACACGTAAGAAGAATGAATGAGGAAATATTGATAAAGCAAATTTATGAAGGGACACCCTAGAGAGAAGTTTAGCCACCAAATCGGTCATATATTGAAGACGGGTCACATTTACAGTACTTTAACGTATTTACAAACATGCCGTGTGCTTGCTTGTCTGAGTAGTAATAGTCTGGGTTACAGGCGTGAGAGTTTATTTATGTTTACATTGAATTAAACTTATACGGATTTTATCGCGTTTTATTTTAACTTATATTTAAGCACATTATAGTTTTCGTCTGCTTTGCTGTATCCATCCACCTGTTTTTCCGCTATGACCCATTGAAATTCTAAAATTCAATTCAATTTAAAGGCATCCATCCATGCAAATTTTTGATTGATTTTTTTTTATGATAGAGTTTTTACCATCACTATTACAGACTATATAAAGTCTACTTCTGAACATAGGCCTTCTCCAGAGATTATCCTATAGGGGGAATATATGCCGCTGAAAACCGCAGTTTTTCATTATTTTGAGTTGTTTTCCGGAAGATGCTGCCGCCCATCTCCAGTTTCAATTTCCCTATGTTACCACTTACAACACCTATGGGTCGATATGGAGTAGTGAAAATTTCGAATGCTTGTTTGAAGTTGAATTTGTATTATTCCGGTATATATAAAAATAATCCTACTATATATTACTAAGTAAATGGTACACGAATAAACAACATTTATTAAAACTATATGATATGCATGAGATAGCACTGTATAAATTAAATTAGCTCTTGTATAAAGTATCCAATTAATATTGGCCTTGTTTCTACTATAACGATCCCACTCTCTCCAATAATGGATTGTTGCGAAATTTTTAATAATATTGCTTTCAAGTGTGTCTGTTCGATAAGATGTACTTATTTGTACTAACTAGAAAGATGAAATAATTATTTAAATAAAATTAAATATTCAAATATTATACATTTGTAAATTGGTTTAACGTTAACTATTTGCATTAGAAATGCACTAAAATAAATTTAATAAATTCATGACTAACATATAAATACTAATTTAATTTTAAATGGAAAAGGGATGAGTCTTGTTGATACCATCATTTTACATGGAATCACTCTAGACGCAAAGCTTCAATTAGGCCCCAATATCTCTAAACTAGCATGTAGATTTAGTTCTGCAGCATATGCTATAAAAATATTAGAAATCTGAACAATCAGCTAGACTTATGAATAAAACTATTTATACGGATTATATCGCGTTTAATTTACTTATTTTTAATTCCTGTTTCGGGTGCTTTACAGCACCCATGGTCACGAGGGGGACTGAGATGTTTGACCTCCCAATGTCATAGTTAGCCCAGCTAGCTTCACTTTTTGAATATTAATTTTAATCCAACATTGTGTAGTGTTCGCGTAAATGTAAGAAATCATCTGCTAGACTAATTTATTTGAGCATTTCTGTAGCATAATATCGTACGGAATTTGGCTAGGGGGAAACACGACTGACAAGAAATTATATTTTCTTATTAAATATGGCCTCTCAATACATTTAAGAAATTGCATTTAAAGTCGGCTTTCACTTTATAATTTAATTTTGTAATATTTTGTATTATCAAAAGAAATTACTAAAGTAAATAACTCCCACCACTTTTCTAGTATATCACGATCTTAACCTTCAACTGCAGTGGTGAGAGGTGAATACTATTTTATAGGCGTAGGTTCACAGAAGCAACCAAAGTAGGTGGAATATTTTGAATTGGTAATAAAATAAAAAGTTTGGGCAATTTTATATTTTTATTTTTGTTAAAGATTGAGATATTAACAATAGTAGTATCAAACACAATCAACTGTAGGAAACGAAGTTTCTGTCGCGGAACGTAAGTAAAGGGACACTCCTCTTCCCCTGCGGCCAGATCACCACCGTATCCACTATGCAATCTGGACTCGCACTATACGTGCACAAATATACACAAGAGACGACAAAAATTTAAAACATTTTTGCAAAACGGTTTTGTTTATGCAGTAAAGCTCAATTGCAAGAATATGTAGTTTAGAATACTGTATTAATCTTGAAACTCTTTATCGTTATTTTAAAGGATGTTTTCGAACTACTGCAGTGCAGTGCACTAAAGTATAGTTCAATGAGTTGATTCTTTTTGCAGGAAGAAGTTTGGTGGAATACCGAAGCGTTTTAACGAGAGTTTTTTTTTATAGGAATTTGAGATTTACCGTCAGTTTGTACCTATTACTTTTTTAACCTGTGTCGTGTTTAAATATTAAAATAAAGCTTCACTATCTAGGATGAGATTATCACTTACTATCTAGCAGTTTTGTAGTCAAGCACTGGGTTATAGTGACTCATAGTAAATAAGTATTATAACACAACATAAATAATAGATAAATAACTAGTTTTTTTAATGCGCTTAAGGCATGCACAATTGGATTTACCAATAGTTTATTTTCAATGTTAGTATCAAATATGGTGTGTTTCCTGATTAAAAATTAAGCAGATTAAGGTAATACCTTTGTTTAAACCTTTTCGTAGTTTGAACATTAGATCCTGCCAATTTTAGACCAACTTCTGTACACCAACACTTAGTTAAAAAATTTAAAAAAATATTCTTGATCAAATGTAAAAAAAAATAATGTAAATAATTTACTTCATAAAAATTTATTCAGTTTCACAAGTGTTGCAGAGTCATCCCCCACTTCCATTTCCTGCAGGACGTGCTTAGTTTTTTTTATAAATTTTAAAAATCTCATTTTAAGGTTATGTTTTCTTAATGTTTTTGATAATATAAACCTGATTTGTGGAAGCAGAGAGTTGAGGGAGAGTAGCCCAACGCCACTCAAAGTAGCGCAGTCGAGGGAAGTTCGGTCGACGGAGCCCTGACTTGCGGGGCTCCTATTTCTGGATGATTTATAATAAAATAACCAGGAAGGGGATGTAGGGGTCTGTTCGCTCGCTTCGCTCACTCACTTGACCCCGCCAGCCCCTTATAACCTAACCTGTCCGAGTCGGTGTGCCCCAAGTCCCGAGCTCGCTTCGCTCGCTCTTGCACCACATAAAACACCAAAATGTTAACTTTTATAATTACTTTAATAAGTAAACATATTTTATAACTTCGACCAATTCCAAAAACGTCATAAAATAGCAAGCAGTCGGTGTCCAGAGGGGTAGCGAATTCGTCCAAAAACAGGAGACAAATAATAACAACAAGGAGCACATTCATGTAAACTCGGAAGCAACGGAATGACGCTTATGACGCGAGTCGCGAAGTCGAGTATAAACGTAGTGATTATATTCTCTTTGGTCGAGTATATCTGTTACTGATTACTGTCAATGTCAAAAGCACAGGTAACTGCATACTAAAAGCTCCGTTTCAGGTATTAATTAGTGATTTATGAATATTTTTAGAAAATTATATTAAATATTTCGACGCAGCTCTGGCAGCTAAAATTGCATGGAGGCGCTGGAGATAAGCCTCCTTGACCCCCCCCCCCCACACACACAGTAACAGACTCCTCAAATTCAGGCGACTTGATTCTTAACCCAACCCCATGGGAGAATTCAGAGTTTGCTTTGGGTATATTCTATGACCTATCTAAAGCCTTCGATTGTGTTCACCATGAAATACTAATCAGGAAACTTCAACACTACGGTTTGAGAAGTGATGCTCTTAAATTAATTATTTCATATTTAAGTGACAGAACGCAAATTATGAGTTCTTCCAGATCAATAGTACTGGGCGTGCGTCAGGTCCAAATTCTCTGCCCCTTTCTGTTTTTTGTATATACTCGTATTAATGACTTACCTATTATGTAAAATAGGGAATAACCATAATATAGTATTACTTGCTGATGACACTTCATTAATTTTCAAATTAAAATGACAATTACTAAAATATGACGAAGTAGATGATACTTATCTAAATTAGTAAATTGATTTAATGTTAATAATTTGCATTTAAATTACAGAACACAATTACATGGTACTAAAACGACATTTATAAAATTCATGACTCCAAATGTCAAACATTTAAATACTATTACCTAATGTAATATTAAATGGAGAGGAACTGAGTCTTGTCAATATCACAATTTTTCTTGGAATTACAATAGACGCGAGGCATTAATGGAGCCCCCATATATCAAAATTAGCAAGCATGCTCAATTCTGCAGCATATGCAATAAATAAATATGCTGTAAAAAAGATTAGAAATCTTACCAGCGTTGAGACAGCTGAACTTGTTTACTTTAGCTGTTTCCGTTGCATAATGTCGTATGGTATTTTGCTATACGGGCACGCGACTGACACTGAAATTATATTTGTTTTACAGAATAGGGCCATAAGAGCAACTTATGATTTAAAACCTAAAGAGTCGCTCCGACAAAAATTTAAGGAAATTAATATATTAACTTTGGCCTCTCAATACATTTATGAAAATGTAACTAGCTTAAGCGTATATATTTACAAACAGACGAAGATTTGTACATAGTTAAAACTATAATTTATTGACTAGATTATACAAATAAAAATAACAAAATTAGTGTTTTAAAACTAACACAATGTCTATTGATCCTGGGATGTATGATCTCAGTGAGAATACTCAAGAAATTGTTGTATTGTTATTGGTTCTTATTGCAAAACAGATCAGATATCCGGAAGTGAATGAAACCAGAATTAAAATATGTCATCACATTTATACTAAATATTGATTAAATTCAAGAATTCAGTGTTACTTTAATAAACGAAATAATAATAAAATGCATTGCGCACTTACGCTTGATTAATATCTTAATTTACATGATTATACTAAGATAAAAAATAACTGCAGTTCGTTCACGACAAAGAAATATTGAGTCATGGTTGTCCGTGACCTAGCCATATCCCTAATCAATCAGGTCGCTGAAAATTAGAAAGTCATGTTCACAGTGACCAGTTGAAATCAGACCTTCGTACGAAACGGTTGTGTGCTTTGCGCGTTACCTACATAAAATTTTAAAATTGAATACCTCACCTGTTTGTAAGAATAATAAAAGTGGATCGATAATTCATAGCACAGAAAAAAATAATAATTTACAAACTTTAAAATAGCAAGTGCATTCTGTGTATCTGAAAATACAGTTTATAAAATTATCAGGATAAAAAGGAAAATAACACATTAAAATCACCCGTGAAATAACTAAAATAAAAATTAATACAACCCCCGAAACAAAAAAAGCTAATGATTCGTTTGAAACGGCTGAAAATTTTTTCTCGATTTTTTTAGATATTGAAGCTATATTTGTTTTGCAAAAGAGAGCCGTTCGGGCGATTTATAACCTAAATTGTAAAGAGTCCCTCAGACAAAAATTTAAAGAAATAAACATATTAACTTTGGCATCGCAATATATTTATGAAAATCTAATGTATGTACATAAAAACATAAATAGCTTTAATAAGAATAAGGATGTGCATTCTTTAAACACTAGGAACAAACATAAGCTTGTAATACCAGTTACTAGACTCCACAGAATCAGTAATTCATTTATGGGGCAATGTATACGCTTTTACAACAAAATCCCAGAACATATTCAAAGTTTATCAATAAACAAGTTTAAAAGTTTTATTAAAGAAAAACTGTACAAAAAGGGTTATTATAATATCAAGGAATACCTGAATGAAAATAACCCCTGGGAATAAGGTGATCGCCACCATGCTGGTTCTATTAAAAATCATTTAAAAATTGTATAAATGAAATTATTGTTAAATGAAATATGTTTGAAAAAAAAAGTCCCGCTGGGTTTCTTGCTGGTTCTTCCCAGGACAGAGGTATTTTCCGAACCAGTGGTAAATAAAAAATGACTTTCAATAAGAATTATGTAATAATCGATATTGAATAAAAAATTATTCTATTCTATTCTATTCTATTCTATTCTCAAATCATACCTAAGAACACTCTTGATCGTCACATTTCAAACAAAAAAAAATTGTAAAATATACCGTTTCTTTACGTTTTAATACATATGTATGTATTATTAGATTTTAGATGTATTGTTAGATTAGTAGATTTTGTTTGAGTGATTACATAATCACTAAAAAATAAATTTAAATCGGTTCATCCGTTTGGGAGCTACGATGCCATAGAGAGACAAACAGATACACAGATACACACGTTAAACATATTACACTTTCTCTGCGGGGGTTTAAAAGAGCTTGGCTATCCACGATTGATAAATTAAATTAAATTTATTTAATTTATCAATCGTGGATAATTAACATAAATTCAATGTATACATTTTGATCACAAATACTCAATAGAACAATATTATTAGAATAAAATAGGTATTTTGTCCTTAAAACTTAAATATTGAATATCTCGAAAGTGGCAATTTCGTACTTATTGGGTTTGAGCACTATATACCCTCAAAATGAAGATTCTAGTGATACTGATTAAAATATATAATATTATAAATAAGTTACATATTTATATAATATTTTTAAATATATAACTTTATCTTTTAAAATATAAATTGTTTTAATTTTACTCTATTATGTATAATGACATTATCAGTGCAACTGCACCTTTACCGTGCAGCGGATAATGACAACTCACTATTTTCGTAGAAAAAGTAGCATGCTGATAGAGGGGGTAATTTATATAAGCCAACATTGTTTCAAATTGTTTATTATGTACCTCTTACTCTTTTTGTGTTTCTTCTTTGTTAATTTAATATGATCTCGCAAAAGATAATTTTTAAATATCTTAGAAATAGTGTTAGATGGTAAGCGAAATTTCAATCTAAATCATACCTAGTATATTTAATGATTGGTTTTATATCTTTGGCTTATTCTCACTCTAAATATTTTACTAAAGGCAAAATCATAAAAAAATACCTGAAATTCCAAATTTCGTTGTTTTGACAAATAATTTGTGATCAAATTTAATAATAGTTTTATTACTATAGAATTAGGATAATTTAAAAATTTCAAATAGTGTTCCGATCATGTCGTAAAATTGTGACATTTCTTGAAATTAAACACTGTTTTTTCACCTTGATATGGCTTGACCAAATCAATGAGTAAATATCGTTTAACGATATTAACAACTAAGCACAATATTGTTATTTCATGATATTATGGTCATATCATAAAATAGTTTCATTAATTATAACAAGCGCTGAAAGTGCATTTTTAAAAGAAACAAAGTAATTATCAACAGAATCCACATCATTTTATGCCTAATTTATACATATATCATAAAGTTATTGTGACTTTGGAAGGTGCATCTAAACCTACTATGGCTGATATTACTATACGTTTGCTTTCGTATGATATGGCCACACGTGACTGGACAAATCATAGAAGGAGATAAATCAACAAACGTTGAGGTTTATACGATATGGCCAGTAATAATTGGCCTTACTATTTCGTGATTGCTCACGATTATAACAAATAGTCGTAATTTCAGTGTTCTAGTACGTACATTATGTACAGTGCCAGTGCCAGCGACTGCTGGCCGCATGAGGAAGCCTCATGCGCTCATTCTAGCACAGGTGTAATATTAGAGATTATTAAAGTATGTTGGACTTAGCAACGGCAAAGCTTCGTACAGGAGGTGTGCCGTCGCTCTATTACATATTGTGGACTTTTTATAGGTCGGAGATGCTTCGTCACCGCTGAGGACTAAGATGGAATGTCTTTATAATTGGCTGAAAAATGACAAATTGTCAACCGTTTAATGGTGTGGGTGTCCTCAGGGGTGACAGAGGTAAACTGAACAAGGAGATGCAGCATCTTCCTGATAGTGAAAGTAAGCGTGGAAATTATGATAAATAAATTCGCTTATGAAGCAATCCGTAGGGGAGGCCTATGTTCAGTCATGGAGTTCTGATAAGCCGTAATGGTACAAGTGGCTTATAATTATGTACACACAACTTCAATATGAATATAATTCAATTCGTAATTCGTATTCGTAATTCGTAATGAAGTGGTCGAGCACTTGATGATATAATCGATGCTGCGATCTGGCCACAACATACATATTTAATGTGGTAATATTTATGTTACCGTTACCGATACCGTTACAGCCTATTAAAGTCAACATAGGCCACCCCCATATATTGTCTCTTGAGGGGCATATTTGCCATAGTTGCCAGGCTTGATACGTGATAGAACCAAGCTACAGCTATATTACTAATATAGTTGTAGCACGAATGGGTGGTCTTGACCGGAGAAGGACACCGCTCTGACAGAACACCAGCGTGAAGTAATAGCTTTACGCTGCTTTGTTTCGTATGGTGAGTGTAGAGAACCGAACACCCTTCTTACTGGAAACGAGGCATTCCATCTTAATCCTCACGGGTGTGCTCGTTTGTCACCCTTATCCTATTAAAAAAGACTGTACAATTTGATTTAATTTCTAATCTAATACTATTTGATGACTTTTTGTATTTATGGAAGGTAAATTTTCTTGCCTAAATTTTAGTAGGTCTTTCGGGAAATGGTCATTGTCATTGTTATTTAAATGATGATGATGTTAATGATGTTCGTGCGCAAATTAAGCGTTCTAATTGAACTCCACAATAGATAATATTTAAAGCATGACTAGATATTATTGGCACGTGTTTCTTTTGTGATCGCTGAACCCGTCTGTCAAAAATTCCCAGCAAACACAAACAGTACAACACTTATCACGGCGCTTGATTTTTTGTGACTATTTCAAACACCACTGGGTCTTTCTTTTGATTGAATAGTTCAGCAACTATAACCTTATCGATCTCATCGGGCATTATTTTCCTCTCCAGCCAAAACAACATATGGCAATACGGCAATGCCCGTTTTTGCCACTTTTTGTCTTTAGTAATCAATGTATTTTTATATGAAATATTCTGACTATTCGAAAGACCGCTGGGTTTTATATTACATAGCTTTACTTTTTCACATAAATGACGCCACGTGCTATAACTAATATAGTGTAATTTAAATGGTGTAGTACAAATTTGCTATTTTAAGTCAAACTTATACCCGGTTCTTAGACAAGGGCGTTCAAACTAAAAATAAAAAATATATGTACTAGTATATACCAAAAACTACAGACTATGGAGAGGGTAAGTCACTATTACTAGAGCACAAAATACAGACACTTCCGTCTCTATACATATTTGAAACAACCCTTTTTGTAAAAACTAATCCGCATTTCTTTCCATCATATAATGAAGTGCCTAGAAATCGACGGAATGGTGATAAAACTAGTTGTACTTTCCAAACCGTCTCAATTCAATGTTAACGCAATATTGTACCAATAACTTAAAGTAAAATTCAAAAGGCTTTGAAAAGTTAAATACGAATTTATTTAAGACCAAATTTAAAAAAAAAACTTATAGTGGGTTATTGTTGCTATAATAATATCCAGTATTCTTTTGATGATTTATTCATATTTATTTGATTTTTTTTTAATATTTGCGATTGAGATTGATGTTTTAGAATAATTTCGTTCGTTGATCAAGTAATATATCATCGTATGAAGTATATAAAAATTATGAAAACAGGCGATTTCTTTTGTCGTTCGTACTTCAGGCTAGGCCGACAAGGCCAGTCTCACTCCGCGCTTTAGACATGAAAATACACCTACGCTGCGCTGAAGTCTATAAGAGACTAATTCAGTGAGGTTGTCATACTACATACATGACATACTACTCGAGTTGACGCGCACCTTAATTTAACAAAAAAGTATTTTTCTCTTATAAGTATTTAGGCACTTATGATATCATTTATTTTTGAGTTTTTATTCAAGCATGGCCACTGAAATAGCCAAAAGGTACTGCATAGCATACGGGTGCTTAAATAATAATAGCGACGTCGACTTTTCATTCTTTACTGTTCTGGACTGGATACCGAAAGGTAAAATATTATTATAAACAGGTAGATCTAGATAATTAGGTACCTATTTACTGACGCCGTAGCTACTGATTTATTATTTGGTCAGCGACCCGATCACAGCTTCGCAGTTTTCGACTTTTTCGCGTATAATGCTAATGACCTTTAAACTTTCGTTTATAGCAAGTAGACCTCCCAGTACTAGTGACTGCCCGCTAATGCAAGATCAGTATATACTAGTTATTAGTTTAACACTTGGTCGACAAAAGGAATATGTATAAATAAAATATTGAAAATGGCAGGAGACTTCTCATTGCCACTCTTTCATTAATAATGCCGTTGCGTGTCGCATGTTTGTAAATTGCAAGAAATGCGAAACAGACAAGTGACGGCTCCGTGGCTCCGTGGCTTAGGAATGAGTTGCAGCGCTAAAGACCGCGGGTTTGAATCCCGCACGGAACAAGTGTTTGTATCGCCTACAAATAATTGTTTTGGGTCTCTTCTATATATGTAAACGGCCCCCATAATACAGAAAAAAATCCCAGTGTGGAGGTAACTTTTAAAAAAAAGAGAAAGAGAAACAAGTACTAAAATTAAAAATTTTGTACAACGGACTTCAGTATTAATACGCATTATTAAGGATAATTTCAAAACTACTGGTCAGATCTTGATCAAGTTTATATGGGACTAACTGTTTCCTGCAAATTCACCCGCGTAGAATTTATTACGATTGGATTTCATGGGTTTTATTTTTTGCGCGGTACCCCAATTGTTGCACTGAAATAGAAGTAGCCTAAGTTACTCCTTATAACATCAGCTATCTGCCAGTAAAAATGCTGTTGAAATTGGTTCAGCCGTTTCGGAGACAAGCCGTAACTAACAGACAGACAGACAGACAAATATTTTAAGAATTGTGTTATTTTTTTCAAAATAGATGGTCAACATACACATAATTTAATTTCTTTCATCGAAAATGTAAAAATAGATTTCGATTCTCATCGAACGTATCATTCGTTCGAATTTCGAACATATCGTTCTCATTTTTATTTTTATTTGGAGTAACTCTGAAAACCTTGAGACAACATACATTTTCAAGGCTAAAAAGTAAAAGGAAAATACGAATTTTTTAACGCTACAACTGCAATCGATTCAGTTGTTTTCTAAATAGCAAAAATATAAGTACCATAAAGTGGGTTCTGGTCGTGTAGTAGTGGCGTAAGAGAATCCACTGCCCTATATCATGCCGTGGGTGTGGTAAGAGAAAGAGATGAAAGAGGAAAACTGAAACAGAAGATGGGCAGCAGCGCCTTTCTGAAAACAACTAAAAATAACGAAAAAGCGCAGTTACCAACTCACCTGCCAAAGCGTGACAAGTATGGCAAATAATCCCTTTATGAGTTAACTAGCTGTTCCATGCGGTTTCACTCGCGTATAACTTTGAATGATTTATTTATTTATTCTTTATATTAGGTCTTTATATATTAGGTCTAGTATTTTACACTATTTTAGTAACATTTTCATTTGGTAAAAAATATATTAATGGTCTCGGTTCTCATCAGGCAACTAGGGTTATGCGTTAATTTGATATTTATGATATTTAAAGGATTTTATTAATTAAAAAGTATGTTCTGACTGTAAAAATTTAAAAATACTAAAAACATAGAACTTATGTAAAGTATACACAGTATTATGCAAGAGACGTAAAATAATTTTTGTATTAGTATGGATGATAAACAAGCACACAGTTTGGTGGACTACCAAATAGCAAGTGGATGCTGTGACCCATAGACATCTATACCCTTACATTAAGGATCAAAATATAGGTACGTTTGTCACCCCCGTGTTCTTGGATGGAATGCTTCGTAACTACCATACAAACAGTATACGGGCAGCATATTCTAGTGGAGAGCTTGATATATACCCGACCGAGGCGATACATTTGTACTGTTTCAATGATACTGCAAATACTGTAGGGCTGTACATATTAGTTACTACAAAATTGTATACTTTTAAAGTCTCACTATTAAGAAGGAAAGCATAAGAAATTGCACGACACGTACATACGCAATGTAGCTATTTCGAAAATTTTGGACAACATTTTCCTGTATTTTTTTAAGCTTTTCTTTAAGATTTCCCGTTGCTTGTGACCTACAAGCAAGCAAGATCTCTCAGTGCCAGCATTGGAGAGGGTTATGCTCAGATTTACTCTAAGTTGCCACTGAACTTGAATCAGAGAAACCGACTAAGTCTAAAGGATCTGTAAGCTGAAGTGGCAGCAAAGTGTAGTGCGATCCGTGCATTCCACCACTAAATGGACTGACGGCCTGGTAAGACATGCAGGAAGTTGACACATGCAGGCTCAGAATAGAGTTCTGTGGCATTCCTTGGGAGAGGCCTCGTTGCGGATGTTCAGAAGTGATCTTGTGGAGAACTGTAGTAATGATGATGATGATTACGTTTCCTGGAAATGTTTTTCTTCACCGCTGGGCACGTGGTAAATTATCAAACTCAAAATCAGCTTATTCACTTCTAAATTATGAAAAAGCTATTTATTAAAAAGTAAAATTAACAAAAACAAATTATTAAAAAACAATTTACTCATTAATTTTCAGGAGTTCTACTCAACCGAAATTATCGTCTCTTTATAAAGACGTCGTTACAGATTTCGACAATTACGCACCAAAGATAATTGATAATGGATTAGCTAATGCCACGTTTATAAAGTCGGCGGCTGTAAAATCAAGAATAAAAGAGGTATCGGTATGATATTTAATTTTAAAATAACATGTAACCATAAATAGTTAATGAAGGGCTAAATTTTCAATCGCCAGATTAAAGGTTTTCATAGGATACAACATAATCACATTAAAAATAAAAATTGTATGCATAAAATAATTTAACAGTCTCGCATTTATATTCATTGAGTTTATGAATTGTTGAGTGAATATATTTTTATTTATTTATTTATTCAGCCAAAAATATCACTAATATTACAGGCTCGTATGACCTAATGCACTAGTGTAAATATTTTAATAATTATAACATAATACATATTGCTGTCTTTGTGAATTCACTCTGAGAACACAATTTGAATGTTAGGTTAACTAGTCTACTCCCTCAGAAAGTTGGGGAGGTGGGGTGCGTGGAAAGATCAGCAGCGCGGCAGTCACCTCCGCCACACGTATTGCTCTGGGACATTCAAATATAAACTCTCCAAGATATGAGGGCTGCCTTATTTTCTGTTTTTAAATCGAAATATATTAAAATATTATACGAGTACGTATCTTGAACACTGATCTCTAAAGTTAAAAAATGTTATTTAGTTTACAAGGCGCTCGCAGACATTTTAGTTTGATTTATGATTTACGTGGTGGATTTTGCCATAGTTGCCACACTTGGCAGACTGGTTGGTAACAGCAGTTATTTTTATTTAGTTATTATCAGAAGGATGCTGTTGCTTATTTTCTGGTGTAGTTTTCCACAGAAAGGTTCTCGAGTGGCAGCTTCGTACCCAGAAGCGAAATGTACCTTAGGTCCCACTAGATAAAGTGACGATAAGTAAGACATGTGTATTATGGATTCATGGCATTCCTTGGGGGAGACCTATGTTCAGCAGTGGGCTTGTAAAGAGCTGTAATGATAATAATTCGCATGATTTTGAATGGGTAAATTATGGAATAGGGAAAATGTAACATTGAACAACTGAACTGAACTGAAAATCAAGAAAGACAAAATACTACGTTCATTTCTAGTGACGCCGAAACCATACTCAACTTATTGTAAGAACACGTTACACACACACACAAGCACCGAAAACCATGTTGCTTGAAAATGATTTTAGTTTTAAAATTATTGTGTGTATGTCACACACACACACATGTGTGTGTTCTTATAATTAGTTAAGCATGCTTTCTGCTCAGGCTTTCGGAGTTATTTGAAGTGAACGTAAAGTCCGTTCCACGAAAGTTGATAAAAAGCAGTTCCTAAAATTATTACAAATCGCGGCCCGCTAATTATTTTATGCTGTAAACAATAAAAAAGACACTGCGTCGGCTTACCCGCCCGGCCTCGCACTTGACAACAACTGCAAGTCTCGTACCACAAAACTCTGTGCTTGCGGAGATAAACGACGCCCGTCACACAGATTATGATGCTTGAGAAATAATTGCTGCTGCGAACGGTTTTCATAACATATTTATCAACTCTCGTGTTCTGTCTATCTTTCTTTGTTGGTCTGTGAAAATCGCAGCCTGATGACCTCAGAGGATCTAAGGCCTTTTTTGTTTCAAGTAGGTTGTCTCGTATGTTAATCTGATGATATAAAAATAAAGTTTTCAGAATATTATTTGATTGGACGAAAACCAGTACATGGAGAATTTATGGCATTTGCATATGAAACACTTGAAAAACCCGTAGTTATCAGTGAAAAGTTGCTTAAAAAAATTGAAGTATTAACGTGCACGGCGGAAATGGTACGTCTATTTAATAGAAAAGTTATAGATATTGACAATGTTGGTGTGGGTGGGTAGGTGTGATAAAAAGCGTTTTTGGAAATCGGCTTGTTCGGGAGACTGGACGTAGTCGAGTCTGCGTGCGAGACGATTCGTAATGACTCTCGAAAACAGCAGGTAGACGCGGCACAGAAGGGAAATCGGTCTATTGTTCTTTAGGCGTTGTCGCCTTTCTTGTAGAACAATATCACCTCCACATTTCTGTTTGACGCCACCGGAGTAGTGCCACCATGGAGGATGGAATTAAAGCGCTTCTGAAGGACTTCAAGTACCGGTTTTCCATCTGCTTTCATTCCGTTCGCTGTAATTCCATCCTCGCTCGGGAGCTTGCCGTTTTTAAGGTGCTAGAGAGCCATTCTTGTCTCGCTTAGACTGATGTGATCATCAGAATAGTGTCGGATAAGATTTTCTCTCGTATCATTACTTACACTTGCGTGTGGCTAGAACGATGATGTGTACAACTGCCTATAGAACCTCTCAATCTCAGTCTAAGTCTCAGGTGTCCAGGAAACAATGCTGCCACATTCGGTCTTTCTTTGGCATTCTCTGGCAAAGACTTTGGAGCCTTGGTTCCGCTTGATCGCTTCTTCAATACAAGCTGAATTGAAGTTGCGTAAGTCCCGCCGCATGCATTTGAAGAGCTGTCTGTTCAGTTGCCTGTATGCTGTCAAATCTGTTGAAGAATGTAGTATTTATTAATAATGATAGAATTAAGAATATTATTATTTGGTCCCTGATGAACTTATATCCATTATTTCAATTATGTACTTTTCAAATTATTTTAAAAGGAAATGATGTGGTCTTCCGGAACTAAGTAAATATTTCGACGCGGCGGTGACAACGCCCTCTCGCATTCACTTCTACGCGGAACGCCAATGCGTGCGGACGTTGTATACCAGCCGTCTCGATTTCTATATATTAATTATTTTATTGGTGCTCCTTCAATTGTACATACACGTGTGAACGGCAACCCAATGCAACGTTAGATAGTTTGACCACCTAAGAAAAAAATTATTTATTGGCCACAGTATTAACTTACCATTAGGTGGAATGTGTGCTCATTTATCACCATAAATATATAAAAAAATTACAGGTGCAAGTATATTTCTTTATTTGGGACGATTTTGCGGATGGCGCTACAACACGTTGCGGAAAGCAATGTTGGCATCTACGTCCAGACACTGGGTTGCTGGCGTTTAACGACGCCTGTATCATGAGAAGCTTTGTTGATGAGTTAATAAGACAAAACTTTACGGCTAAACTACGCGACAACATTTTACGCATATATAATAGGGTAAGTATATTACGACTTCTCTGCTCATTTTATTCTTTATTATTATTTTTTTAAAATGATAAGGGTGACAAACGAGCACACAGTCCACCTGATGGTAAGTGGTTGCTGCGGCCCATAGACATCTACATCTATCCTCTATTACAAATCAAAATGTAGATGCGTTGTCACCCGTAAGGACTAAGATGGAATGCCTAATTTCCAGTAAAAAGGGCCTCCGGCCACCTGCACTCACCAAGCGAAAAGCAGAGGTACCCCTATACTTCACGCTGGTTTTCTGTGAGGTCGTGGTACCACCCCGGTTCGAGCCGGCCCGTCCGTGCGACAGCAAAAGCTGCCGCGTGGCTCTACCACTGTTAAAGTTAATTAATTAATTAATATTTGTATTTAATTAATTAATATAGTTGAAGTCGGCGTGTGGTGGAGGTGTTAGAATATCCACCATCCCATAACGTCCTATATTTGTCGTGAGAGCCGGCTATGGTAAATGTCAGATAAACCTCATGACTACCCATTGATGGCGGAATAATTACATCAGACATAAATAACCCAAACGGGGAGCAACATCAACGATTCAAGACGTCTGTTATTGCGATCGTCAATTTGCTTGCCAAGCTAAAATATCTTAATTTCAATAGAAAAGATGGCTGGGTGCTATCATCTGCTTGGGATCATATAATTTATAAAATTAAATCCCAACCCAAGTATACAACTGCAAGACTTCAAGATACTGTAAGTTCATACTGCGTAGATCGGAACAAAAATTAATAATTTCAATCTGGAGGTAGCCGTGTTTAACTATGACATTAGGACTTCACACACCTCAGTAGTGACTATGAGTGCTGTAAAGTACTTGAAACGTCGGGAATATAAAATAAGTTAGTATATACGATAAAATCCGTAAAACTAGTTTTATTCATCTAAACTAACTTTACGAATGATGAACTCCTTTTTGCAATGAAATTGTTTTTAATCACAGGTATTTTTCAATGCTTCGGTAGGCCAGTACTTAGATACAACCGTGGCTAGATCAAATAATTACGAGAACTTTACACGTGAACAATATTACGCTACAAACGTAATAAAATCATCGTTTTACGCGATCAAATCACCAATTTTACTAGGATTGGCACTTGCTAATAAGTTCAATGAGGAGTCCTACAATCACGTTGATTATGTTTGTGATGATATTGGCGTGTTGGCACAAATTCATGTGAGTATTATTTTAATTAATTTATACACATAAAAACAAATTGTAATATTGCAACGAGATTTGCAAGTAAGAGTGAATATAGGTATGTAAGACTTTCTTTAAGTATTAAGCTCTACAACGCCACACGAACAGTTTATTTACACAGGGTCAGTTACTGACTCCAAATTCCAGGTAAGTCAGTGCTGACCCAATACTGACATAGTTGAAATAGATTTGGGGTCATTACAGTGCTGAAGCGTCAGTACTGACCCCAATACTCCTGCTTAAATATTTTGAAGGGAGTCATCTCTCCCCCCGCCACCTTATCAAAAAGACCAAGTCAGTGCTTGGTCAGTCGGTGCTGGGTTTTAGGATAACGTCGTCGTCGTATTAAAAATTCAAGTGAAAATGACGCGAAAATAAAACTACAAAAAAAACTTGAGATTGGTGAAAATGTAATGTCTATTAAACCCCAAAATAACCGAAACAAAGAAATGCGTGCAATAGCATTGCAAAATATTTCCCAGCAAATGAACATTCATTTTTATTTTTTTTAAGAACCTTGCAGGACTAAGCCCTATTGAAGTTATAAATAAAATTGACTCTATAAATAATTTAATTGTTGTAAATTCTGCCTTTTCCGTGAATTTATTTTTGCCAACTGACTTTAATAACGTGCGTACAACGTGAAGAAATTACTACCATTACTGATTGCATGTAAACAGTATGAGTCAGTACTCGGCGTCAGCACTAACGCCTGTTACTGACCCTGTGTAAATTTGCCTTAAAGAACAAACTTCGTGCATTCATGGTGGGACTTCCATATAAATAATCTGTTCCAAATATACCAGTCTTTTGGTAGAATATCTGTGAAGTATATTGGCCTATATGATTATCTGTGAAGTGGCGGTTTTATGCTCACCAACTCACCTATCTAACGGGATAAATATGGGCCAATCTTTCATTAAATCCGCTATTAGTCGTTTTCATGGCAAGGCCTACTTCCAGTAAATACGCATGACTAACTAAAAGCGAATAAAGCGGTAGCGTACAGTAAAATCTATCATCTATCTCAATTGACTGGTAGAGGAAGAAAAAAAATTGCAATAAAGTCGTTTAGTTTTTGGATCATCTTCATTATATTTCAACTTACTATGCACTACCGAGAGAAGAACTCCAACTTCATAATAAAAAAAGGAAACACGTGTTTAGGAGTGTACACTAAAAGCGCCATGGTGGGCGCCCATATAAAACTTTTTGAGAGGGAATTTCAAACCTTGTATTCTAAACTATTAAAATTTTTAATTAAGGCAAATTTGAGTAATTTTGGCTCGAGCCTCATAAACCTATTGGGTGGATTCCCATACATTTGAGACCTTGCGCCTTTTGAGTAATTTTTAAAATTACTCAAATTTACTTTAGAGGAGTATGTGAAAAGAAAATAAAACTAAAAATAGCTATAGTTCTGTAAATTTATTTTTAGGAAGAGATTTTTTCACTATATATTATAAGTGATGTGTTTTATTGCTTTTACAGATAATATTTTCACGCGTAATATTGATTTATAAAATATTATGTTATCGGGAGAGTTATTCTACACAGAACATTAACGTAAATTTAAATGAGCAAAATTCTCATGGTGGAAACCTAACTCAGTCCAAATACATGATCTGAAACAGATAAAAATCGAGTAAATATACAAATAACGCTCAATAAATTAAAAATTAAAAAAAAAACCGGGTTCGATCCCCGGCGGCAGCAATGAAATTGTTAATTGCAATTTTAAGTGCTTATTTACCACGTGCTGGGCGGTGAAAGAAAACATCGTGAGGAAACCTGCATGTCTGAGAAATAAGAAAAAAATTCGCCAACACGCATTTGGACAGCACGGCGGGCACTTTCTTGCCCTAAATGCAATCCCTCTCAGAAATGAGTGGAGACCTGTGCCTAGCAGTGAGACGTATATAGGCTGTAACTTTAACTATTTTAACTTTAAATACAAAATGCTTAAAGACTTGACAATATTGTCAAAAAGTTTTTCTTCTTCTATTGTAGGAAACTTGCAGAAAGTGATCAGATGATTTCGAGCTTTTTGTGTGCACAACGCTTAATTTACTTTCGATTCTGATCACATATCGTGCATAAAAATTTTAATTAATAAATTAACTTATAGTCAATATCTTATACAGAGTCAACATCTCACAAAACATTTTTATACACACAATCGCGAAGAAATTACTACAAACGAAAATATTAAATATTCTGAACCGATAATAACTGAATTTAAGCAAAACGCAAGAACAAATATTAAAATCTAAACCTATTAAATCAATTTTAATCAATATCAGAGAGCACTTGTACATATAGAGGTCAGTGATTTTAGAAAAAATTTTGAATATGAAAGATGTTGACAAAGAAATGTAATTTTTTTCTTCTCTTAATTAATGACTTCTTTTGATAGAATTTTGCTTATATTCAATAATTCAATTTTAATCAATTAATAGGTGAATTATTTGTGCAAATCTAAGATTAATATACTATATGTAATTATAATCTAATGAGCAACCAAAAAAAAAAATTTAACACAGATTTAACATTTTCTCTTTCTTCCGTTATAATATGTATTTTTGTATCTAATTTTTAAATTGGCAATCTGAAATAACGCAAAAGAAAGAAACAGCAATATCTTTTTCTCGCTTTAGTCGCGTATCAAAATGCGTCTAAACAGATAAAATGATGAGTCATCATCATCATCATTACAGCCTTTCACAAGTCCACTGCTAAACATAGGCCTCCCCCAAGGAATGCCACAAAGCACGGTCCTGAGCCACCGGCATCCATCGACTTCGTGCATGCCTTACCAGGTCATCACTCCATCTCGTGGGGGGTCGCCCTACACTTCGCCTACCGGTACGAGGCTGCCACACGAGAACCTTTCTTCCCCATCGGTTGTCAGTTCTTCGAGCTATATGGCCGGCCCACTGCCACTTCAGCTTACTAATCCGTTGGTCTATGTCGGTTACTCTAGTTCTACTGCGGATATCCTCATTTCTAAGTTTATCACGCAGAGAAACTCCGAGTATAGCTCTTTCCATAGCTCGCTGAGCGACCTTGAGCTTCCCGATACGGCCAGCTGTGAAGGACCACGTCTCAGTTCCGTAAGTCATCACTGGCAACACGCACTGGTTGTACAATTTCGTTTTAAGGTTTTAAGGTATGTCTGACGAGAAGATGTGTCGTAGCTTCCCGAACGCTGCCCAGCCGAGTTGAATCCGTCGATTGACCTCTCAGTCGAAGTTGGACTTACCTAGTCGGACTATTTGTCCCGGGTAAACATACTCATCAACAACTTCGAGCTTAGTGCTCCCAACAACTACCGGCATAGGTGTGACATGGACATTAAACATAATCTTTGTTTTGTCCATGTCATCTTAAGACATATCCGTTTGGAGACACTATTGAGGTCATTGAGCATAGTGCTTAAGTCCTCCAGCGATTCTGCCATAAGGACTATATCGTCGGCAAATCGAAGGTGAGTGATGTACTCGCCATTGATGTTGATACCGTATCCTTTCCAGTCCAGAAGCTTATATAGAGCTTAGATATGACCTCACCCTGTCTTACACCTCTCTGCAATTGGATAGGTTTCGTACTCTGGTTCTGTACTCGGCTAGCGATCGTAGCTCTACTGTAAAAGCACTTCAGTACTTCGATATATCGACAGTCAACTTGGCACTGCTGAAGGGACTGCAGCACCGCCCAAATTTCGACGGAATCAAAGGCTTTCTCATAGTCCACATACGCCAGACGTAGTGGCAAATTGTACTCTTCGGACTTCTGTACAATTAGCCGAAGGGTATGTATGTGGTTTATGGTGCTAAAGCCCTTTCGGAAACCGGCTTGTTCGGGAGGCTGGAAGTCGTCAAGTCTACGCGCGAGACGATTCGTAATGACTCTCGAAAACAGCACGTACGCGCGGCTCAAAAGGGAAATCGGTCTGTAGTTATTCAAGAGAGCGTTGTCACCTTTCTTGAAGAACAAGACCACCGCACTTCTGCTCCACGCCTCCGGTGTAATGCCACCATGGAGGACGGAATTAAAGAGCTTCTGAAGGACTTCAAGTACCGGTCTTCCACCCGCTTTCAGAAGCTCCGCTGTAATTCCATCCTCGCCTGGGGCCTTACCGTTTTTAAGTTGCTGGAGAGCCATTCTAATCTCGCTCAGACTGACGTCCGGGATATCTTCGGAATAGTGTGGGATGATGATGAAATTATGAGTGTGTGCAAGTTTCTCGGATTTCATACAGAGTTACATCACCTTGCACTAAACCATCTTAATCTGTGTATTTATTATATTTTAAAAATTAGCTCTCTCTTATATATATTCCTAAACTATGGCAACGTCAAGGCAAGAGTAAGTAGGTTTTCACTGCATCAAGAAATTGGGATTTACCGTGTGCTTTATTGCCACTTACAATCAGATCTAGCCGTAGCTAACATACAAACCCACGATAATATATAAATAAACCAATTATTAGTTAATTATAACAAAGTCCTATAGATTTAATTTCAGTCACGGCTACCAGTCTCAACGAAGACTAGTCTATCTACGCAGGACAGGATTATAGTGCACGAGTTTATGCGCAAGCAAGGGTGCATTTATATTCATTCAATCTCATAGTCCAATGGTATGGCAATCCGACACGACCGGAGAGAGTTCAGGGTCAGATCAAAGTAAACTTTTACGTGCTTTCTGAGGCACGGAAGTGGAACTCAGCCAAGATATCAAACTGCCACTGAAAATTGCTTGACAAAAATATTATCTAACTTTATCTGATGATTCAATCCCAGAACCTCATAATTAACAGCGTTTGTGACCATTAACCAACGAGGCAGAGTGAAAACAACAATAAAGCAGCTAAAACACAATTTGTTATGATTGTCTCTTTTTGTTTAACATAACTTCCTAGCCTACCTCCTATCTTATCTCGTAAGGGTTACTGAACAAAAATCAGTAAGTAGGCTAGGATACTTGAATGCCTCTGTGTAGTATAGACTAATTGTACGGGAAAATAGTGTCTCAGGTCTATTACCTGAGACACTATTTTCCCGTGCAATTAATAACTTCTAATTAAGTTGGCGTATTTGAGAATATTGCTATGTGGTGACGGCATAAAAGAATCCATGAATTTATTTCGTCTCGTGAATAATAATAATAATAATAATTATTATTATTATTAGTACATTTTGAGGGACGGCACAGTTGACGTATGTCGCGCATGTCACCACCCTGGAGAGTCCCTCAGACATGTTATTTCCGGTTGTTCACAACTATCAAATGGCGAGTATTTACACAGACATAACCAAGTAGCTAGAATAATACACCAGCAGCTTGCCATTAAATTTGGTTTTACTCAACAAGACGTTCCATATTATAAGTATGAACCAAAGCCAGTCCTTGAAAATAGAAGTGTCACGCTGTACTGGGATCGGTCAATTATCACAGACAGGTTTATAGTGGCAAATAAACCTGACATTGTGGTGATAGACCGAACTACACGCAAGGCAATAATAGTGGATATCAGTGTCCCTCATGACGAGAATCTCGTGAAAGCAGAGAATGATAAAAAAATAAAATATATCGACTTGGCTCATGAGATTGTCGCTATGTGGGACGTTGATTCTACTATTATTGTACCAATAGTTGTATCAGTTAATGGGCTTATTGGTAAAAATATGGACGATTATCTGTCCAAGTTAGGTTTCGGCAAATGGCTGAAGGGATTAATACAAAAATCGGCCTTATTAAATACGGCGCGTATAGTAAGAAGGTTCCTATCTTTGGATGCCTAACTTCACCAATGGCTTAGGATTCCTCGCCGCGGTGGATAATAGCCGAAATAATAATATTATTTATATAGATTGTATTTATATTTATAATATTATAATTTTGTGACAATATATGTGATAATAAAATAATAATAATAATAATCGTAAGAGGCGACCATCGGAAATGTCTTGTAATTTATTTTATTTTATTTAATAATAACTAAAAAACAGCATCCTTTTGTGTTTTTATTTCAATTTATTGAAACAACTTATCACCAAGAACGAGTGATTTTACTACATAACCTACAAATAATAAAACAAAATAAAAACAAAACCCCAGGTCCTACAAAATATGTTTTTTGTCATAAGTAACAAATGTTTAAATCTTCAAATTAAGATATATTTGAACCTTTTTTACATCGGGCCCAAGCTTGTATGGAACGAAGTTCATCTCCTTTTTAGAAAATGATGTCTAGGCCATTACTTTACTTTCCTTTGAAAGAAAATCACGATATTAGTAGGGATTACTGACATTGCCAAAGGGCTGATATTTCAATCGTCAGATAAAAGTTATCCATCAAATAAGTTTATAACCTGACTGAATATAAAATAGAAACAATTGATCTATTCTACTCATACAACTGAATTGCTTAATTTCCTTATATTCCATGAATAACATTTATCTGGTGATTAAAAAATCAGCCCTTAATCATACTTTGAAATAGTTCTACTTCTTATAGTCTCATCAATCTGGTTCAATTTTTTTAAAATTAAATTAGGCTTAGGTATTTTTATTTTATTTGAATACAAGAATATCATTTACTGCTGTTCTTTAAAAATAAGTTTGACAGCTCGTAAATTTTTTATTTATTTGCAAACTTAAACTGTCCCACTTATAGAGAAATAATTGAAGCGAAATCATTGAGACGAAATAATAACGTCGTTCCCTTTAAACAGCATTAATGTAGCATAGATTTTTGTAAAGATTGTAAGCTAAGCTAAGCTAAGTTAGCATTAACATGTCAAGATAAGCAATCTTAACAAATTATAAAAAAAACGCAAATTACATTTAGATAAATGATATTTTAAATACTAAAATTCAACGCCTATGATTATTCTTACGATTATTCTTTGGTATCTTAAAAATAAAAATCTTAATTGTAATAGTAAATTAAGGATCTTAATTATATTTTTAAATATATACTTTTTATTTCAGAACGATGTAACTGATGTTTTTAACTTAGACGAATCAGTGACTGGCAAGAGTGGCACAGATATACAGGAAAGAAAATGTTCTTGTGTAGCCGTTGCTGTTTTAGAGAAATGTAATACAGAACAAAGGCGCATTTTCGAAGAAAATTACGGCAGCTGGGATCCGAAGAAAGTAGATTGCATTCGCAAACTCTACGAAGAGTTGGATATACTACAACTGTATAAGCAAGAAGAGAAAGCTCGTTACGAAACGTTCCTTAAAAAAATAAATGCTTTGCCCAAAAATGCAACACCGTCTGCTGATTTCTTCTACAAGGTTTATGATTTATTGCAAAACTACACACGAGATACCACAAAAATAAGGTACGATAAACATTGAAAGGAAGTTTTGGGAAATTTCTTTTCTTTGGTAATGAACATGTGCGGGTTATTGACAGTATCAAGCATAAACAAATTATCCTATATTTGTTAGAAAACTTCTTCACAATATGTTGATGTGTTACATTGCGAAATTTTTGGGACAGCTTGAGCCAACAAATAATCGATAACGATTGTATCTCAAGGCATCTAAGTAGGATAACAACTTGAGGTTTTACATTACAATCGGAGCACTTGTTTCAATGTTTACAATAAAAGTTTTTATGCGCAATTATATTATTACAAAATATCTTATCACTGTTACATATCAAAATCCTCTTCAAACCATCAATTCAACAATAACATGGACAGCAATCAATCGAAAAAGGATTTTAAAGTATCTAAGTGAATATAAACTTAAAATAAATATAATAAATCCCCTTACAATTTGGAGTTATTTTTCATCACATAACATCAACAGGCTATATCCAAACAATATATTTCTAAGTATGCGTCAGTTTTCACACAAAACTTGGAAGATTAGCCAAATATTTATATTCATGTCTGTAATAGTGCTCACCATCATCAGTCTATTAAAGGGTCCAGATGTTTAGTAGGAGTTTAGTCACAAACAAACGTACATAAGAATTATATACGTAAAGATGTGACACTATGCTTATCAAGCTATAAAAATATCAAGGACTACAATGTAGCGATAGTACAAAAAATATTTTACATAAGCAATCAAATTCAATATCATATTAATAGTATATGACAACATAACTGAACAAGTATATTTTAATGTAATTTTCTTACACGTAGCTGTATTGATTATTAAGTGTTTCACAGCAATATCACTTCTGTTGTTGAGGGAGCGATCTGGTGATCCCATAGCACAGGGCAACCTAGTTTGGGCAACAGTCTCCCACCTAGATCTTATTTAGCTAATATTTATAGCTGTTATTTAGTTGTATAGTTCACTGTTACTAAGTTTATTGTGATGTACTCAGGGTCCTATTTAAGGGAGGGGGGCAAGCTGGGCATTTGCCCAGAGCGGCAAAAAATGAGGGGCATCAAAATTGACTTATTCCTATCTTCCAACCTAGTCATTAGCCATCCACCACCTAAGACGGCAGGTTGAGAATTTTATGTGCCACCTTCCAACCTACTTTAGGTTGGATAGTGGAAATATTTAAGTATTTTACTTCACTGAATTATTTTAGTTCGAAAGAAAAAAAGAAGAAGTAGAGATCCGCAAATAGTACCGATACTTGAGTAGTATTGATAATTTCATTTCGATACTAAGTATATTTGGACACGATACCTTTGTTCCGATATTTTTGAGGTTTCAATACTTTTATAAATACTCGATACTTTTAACAAAATTTGAGTTACATCATTAGATTTGCGTCGTAGGAATAGGGGATTACTCTTCTTTAGACCATAGCTTATGTATAGAGCGTATGTTGCCAGTTTCTCGTGATTGGTACCTACTTAGTAGATTTATTTTTGTTAATTAAGTAAAAAATGATTTATAGCAGTTCAATCCTGATTTTTTTTTCTATTGCTGAAATTTATTTTTGTACCACAAAATTTAATACGTCGAAATTTAAATTTAGTTAGTTTGATACCATTATTAAGTGCCTCATTGGTGATAAGTTCTGAAATTTCTATAATAATATTTGATATTACGGATATTACCCAATCGGAAGTTTTAAAAATAAATTGAAAAGTACTCGATACCTAACAATATCCATGATTTTGTTTCAATACTTTTCTTGGTATAGATAAATCTGATACGATACTGGTATCGAGTAAAGAATCGATACTTTTGAAATTTTGTGGAACACTAAGAAGAAGAAATGCTTAAATAGGAAAAAGGAACCAACCAGACTATAACTTAGGATCTAGAATCAAAAAAAGAATCATCCGAATTTTCTGCCGATTTCACATATTTGAACTGGCAACCCTTTCAGTCTGTTGGGGATTTCCCTCAATTTTTCGGAGGAATACTCTTTAGCTACATTCGTACAATGAAAATTATATTATTACTATATTATTTATCGTTTATTTATATATATATATATATATATATATATATATATATATATATATATATATATATATATATATATATATATATATATATTCTTTTTTTCCATTACTTATTTAGAAGACTCCTAGTAAATTGTTCTACCGTCATATTTGTGAATAATGTAGCGGTTAATAAGTGATACAGAATTAAAATGTTTTATCTATTTATGTGAAATTTGTGTTTACCAAAATACAGATATGGATACCTCCACACGAGACAAAGCTTCGGGTTTGTTGAACTTAATTAAACAGTTCAAATTTTTATGTTCTATTATAATTTGGTACGAAACTTTGAATCGCGTAAATCCTGTTAGTAAATTAATGCAAAGTAAAGATTTTGACTTAGTTTCCGTCATTTATTTAGTAATACAAAAGATTTCTTTGAAAACTCACGATCAGATGAGTATTTTACTCAAGTTATTGAAGACGCCAAAGCCTTATCTTCTGATATTGATTGCGAGGTGTTACACATTGAAAATGTGGCTAGACCTCGTGCACGATACAAGAAAAACCAATTTACTTATGAGTGTGTTGACGAACAATTTATTGAGCCTCGTCAAAAATATAAAATGTAAAATAAAGTATTTTTTCCACATTATGGATACAGCCCTAGAATTAAGATTTTCGAAGATTTCTGAGCACAGTAAACATTTTGCTTTTTTGAATAACACATATGCCTTAAGAGAACTCACAAAAGATGAATTGCTAGAACATTGTAAGAACCTCGAGGCTATTTTAACTGATGAAAACTCAAGCAATATAAATGCATTAGAACTTTGTGAGGAGTTGTCAGTCCTTTGTATGTTTTTAAATAGTAATTTATTTCCTCAAAATGTTTTGAAATTTGTAACAGATTTAAGACTTGGTCCAAATATCAGTGTTGCTCTCAGGATCCTTTTAACTTTACCAGTAACAGTTGCAAGTGGTGAAAGAAGCTTTTTTAAATTAAAAATAATAAAAAAATATCTGCGATCCACCATGACACAGAATAGATTATCTTCGTTGGCGATGATTTCAATAGAACACAAGGTTTGCGACACTATAAATTTATGAGATATTATTAAAAACTTTACAGAAAAAAAAGTGCGAAGAAAATTACTATAATTACGAGGTAGGATTTAATATTTTCCGGAAAATAGTTTGATTTACACAATTTCATTATTTAAAAAAATGACTGATTTATTTTGTAGTAACATAATTGTTTATTTATCAGTATTAAATTTTAAAACAAATCTTTTGCTGTGACTTTTTTATACATACCGTTTCAACCTTAACTTAAATACACATGAACCGATTGATGGTCAATCGGTTCATATGTATTTAAGTTAATAAACAATTAAATAGCTTGGTCCTAATCTTTTTAACTTCTGAAACGATTTTGATGACAAATTTTTATTGTTCCTTTAGTTAAAGTTTCATCATACATAGGCAAGATTAGCCCGAGACGGGGAAAATAACACAAGGGAAAAGAGGCCCATACGCAGCATTGAGTCGTAATAGATAGATAGAGTTGATGATGAAGATAAAGTTGAAAGGTACATAACTATGTCTATAAAAAGATATATCAATCCATTTAGTACTTTCTGTTAAATTCTTTAAAAGACATAGTATATTATATACTTACTAACATAAAAACATTCATCAACTTTCGTATAGGTACTTCTTGAGAAGACCCAATAGACTAACGCGAATATTATAGGTAGGTATAATCGCAACAATATCACGTATTTTATGTAGATACTTGTATACTTAACATCCCCCAACATAACTAGCTCATGACTTACATGGGTTTGTGTATGTAAAGGAAGGCGAAAATGATCTTTGCCCGGAGCGGCTAAATAGCTAGATTAAGCCCTAGATGTGCTGATCATAATATGTGGGAGAAAATAAATACCAATTATTATTAATATATAAGTATATTTTACGCCATTACAAGTCTTTAATACCTTATTAATTGCTTAGTTTAAAGACATTGCGTGTTAACGTTTACCTAACTCAACCCTATTTTTGATCCGCGGCCCTACCAGCACTTGTCCTTCTCGAGTAAGGCGCACTAGGAAAACAAAACGCGCCGACACTCCTCTCCCCTGCAGCCTCACCACCACCGCATCATCGGTGCTGCCCCGCCAGAGGCGCAGAGCGCTTAAAGACACCAAGAAAAATTCAAATAGAAACGTAATGATTTTCGTAATTAAGTCGACCATTGTAAATCTCAAACAAAGAATAAAGGCCACTTATTATCTCATTATGTCTCGTTATAGTACGTAGACACGCAATTGAATGCACATGAAAGAAGTTTTTCTTGTAATATTTGTGTCCAATCAAACGCAAAATACGTCTAGTTATATTGTCGCCTTACTTTCTCAACCTCATATTCTATCTTTTTGAGAGTTTTAGGAAATTATCAAAAACTCAACACTTTTTTAAATATTATCTCTTTTATTATATAAAAATATATTTGGTACATACGAGTATATTTGGTATATAATGTCGATACGAATTCTATGAATAGTTATGATAAATCTATGAATAATTGTAATACAATTTTATATCAATGATGCAGATAGAGGTTGCAGTTTAGCAAATTACTGAATAAAATAGTAACTTTATCTTTGAAATAGAAGGCTATTAAATAAAAAAACAACGCTGTTATTATGAAGTTATTTTTAATTACAAAAAAAAGCTCTTATTTTTTAAGAATTATGAAATTTAATTTAATAACAAAAATCTTTATTGATTACGTTCACTATCATAAAACCTATAGGGATCATTATCATCATCATCATTACTGTCCTTCACAAGTCCACTGCTGAACATAGGCTTCCCCCAAAGAATGCCACAAAGCACGGTCCTAAGCCAGCTGCATCCATCGACTTCCTGCATGTATTACCAGGTCGTCACTCCATCTAGTGAGGGGTCGCCCTACACTTCGCCTTCTGGTTTGAGGTTGCCACTCGAGAACCTTTTTGCCCCATCGATTGTCGGTTCTTCGAGCTATATGGCCGGCCTATTGCCGTTTTTACTTACTAATCCGTTGGGCTATGTCATTCTACTGCGGATATCCTCGTTTCTAAGTTTATCACGCAGAGAAATTCCGAGCATAGCCTTCTCCATACCTCGTGTGGCAACCTTGAGCTTCCTCATCCGGCCAGCAGTGAAGGACCACGTCTCAGTTCCGTAAGTCATCACTGGCAACACGTACTGCTTGTACAGTCTCCTTGTCAAGTTTTGAGGTATACCTGACGGGAAGATGTGTCGTAATTTCTTGAACGCTGCCCAGCCACGTAGAATCCGTTGATTGACCTATTCGAAGTTTACTATTTGTCCCAGGTAAACGTACTCGTCAACAACTTCGAGCTTAGTGCTCCCAACAACTACCGGCATGGGTGTGACATGGACATTAAACATGATACTTGTTTCGTCCATGCTCATCTTAAGATCTATCCGTTGGGAGATACTATTGAGGTCATTAAGCATAGTGCTCAGGGCCTCCAGCGATTCTGCCATAAGGACTATATCGTCGGCAAATCGAAGGTGAGTGATGTACTCGCCATTGATGTTAATATCGTATCCTTTCCAGTCCAGAAGCTTGAAAACGTCTTCCAATGCAGCGGTGAATAGTTTCGGGGATATGATGTCACCCTGTCTTACAGCTCTCTGCAGTTGGATAGGTTTCGTACTCTGGTTCTGTACTCGGATAGCCATCGTAGCGCTACTAAAGTTCGCAGTACAATTGTTTCAGTTTTTTATAGCTTAGGGTTGACAAACGAGCACACAGTCCACCCGATGGTAAGTGGATGCTGTGGCCCATAAACATCTGCAATTTATCCTTAATTTAGAATCAAAATGCAGATGCGTAGTCACCCCTGAATATTAAGATCAAACGCCTCGTTTCCAGTAAAAAGGTCTCCGGTTCTCTACACTTAATATCCGAAACACAGCAGCATTAAGTTGCTTTTTTACGCTGGTATTCTGTAAGAGTCAGTACTTTTATATACCGACAGTCAATTTGGCACTGCTGAAGTACCGCCCAAATTTCGACGGAATCAAAGGCTTTCTCACAGTCCACATACGCAAGAAATAGTAGCAAATTATACTCCTTGGTCTTCTGTACAATTTGCCAAAGGGTATGTATGGTGCTTAAGCTTTTTCGTAAGCCGGCTTGTTCGGGAGGCTGGAAGTCATCGAGTCTGCGTGCGAGACGATTCGTAATGACTTTCGAAACACTTGAGCGTATTCAAAATGTATGCTTACGATTCATATTTGGACTCCGTAAATATGATCACATTTCAGAATTTCGTAAACGTCTCAAGTGGCTGCAGATTCGCCTTCGCAGGAATACTCACATCCTTTCTGCTTTACACAACGTAATGTTCAATCCCTCTACTCCACGTTACCTGAAAAACCTCGTTTCCTTCTTTCACGATCGTCATCTACGTTCCACTCACAATTTTTTGCTTCGTATTCTAGCACATTCATCCTCCTTCTTCAATAAATCTTTTTCGGTTACATCTGTACGCTTGAACTACTTGCCTTTATATATTTGATATGCTCAGTCCCCTTTTTTCAAAAATTTATTCAAAACTTATTACTTGAAATTCTAATATTTCCCGTCATAATTCCCGTCCTTAATTGTATCTATCTTCCTATCCTGTATCGTCATCATCTTGTGTGTATTTATATACTTATAATTTTTATGAATTGCATACACCTTTCCTATTTACAATTCACTGTAAACAGCAGTTCTTTGCTAAATAAGGGTAGTCTAGAAGAAATCGCATCCAGAGCGACAATACTGCCTATTGGAACTTGTATATATTTATTTATTTCCTTTTGTCTCGTTATAATGTGTACTGGTGTACAATAAAGAATATATTGATTGATTGATTTACCCCCCCCCCCCCCGTGGCTATGGGTGCTGGAGAGCACCCGAAACGTCGAGAAATAAAATTAAGTTAATTAAACGCGAGAAAATCCGTAAAAGTAGTTTTAATCAATCTGATGATTTTGTAAAAGATAAGGACTACGTGCCCTCAGTGGAGATGTCGCAAAACTTTCCTGATTCCGAAAACAACAATCAGACTATCACACTTCTTGCCGCCTACCAATTTCCCTGATAAAATAATCTGTAAATAAAATAGATTCATCAGATCAGATTTCGCAGAAGATGAAGAATTATAATAATTGAAAATAGTCCGGTAGAGCAGATAATCACATCTCAAAATAAAAAAACAGGTTCTTTACAAATAAAAATCATTGTCTTTTTTATTTTTTAATAGCTGTTAGTGCTAAACATGAACAAAATTTTTAATATTCTTTTAACCAAAGCACATTTCATTGCATGCCGAGCGCAAAGCGGGTGGGTATGTTCTACTAACGCCTAAAAATCAAAATTCCAACGTTTTGTCGCATGAAATCGTATCCAGCAATCATACTATACATATAAATGATATAAAAAGCACAATGTTAAAAAGATAAATGATTGTTGAACTTATTAATATTTTTTTAAATCGATTAATTGCTATTTTTAAAGAAAAAAGGGTTTAGTAGCTTATGGTGTGGATTTATCATGTCCCCAAGGCTTGTAAACACTATAACTTTTGAAAATGTCAATTGTTTAACTCAATCTATTTTTTAATCTCTTCGTCTATCATGTTGCAAGCCACTAAATGTAAATGGCAGTGTAATTTTGTTTTGTTTAGCTATAATTAATTTTTTTCGGCTCTAATATGGCGAAATTTTCGTTGATTTGGTAGCCTTGTATAAAATTATTTCTGTAAATGGGGAGCTACAGCCACAGAGTAGTTTACTCACTAACTCAGTTCGCGATCGCCATAGATTACTGTTTATATCAGTTCGGTGTCAGTCGCATAGATAATACACTATATACCAGGAAGTCAGTCGCCGTCATGAGTGGACATTATTTCGGTTGTTTGCAGCGGCTCAAAAAGATCGCTGTACAAATACACAATATACGAATAACCAAATTTCTTAAATACTTGATTATAATAATAATAAGAGATTTTTTATTACAATATTTAAAAGCACAGAATAAATAATAGTAGTACGTACTAAAAGTAAGTAGTATCAATTTTTTTGTCATGGGTGAAATTTTCATGGTTTTCGAGGGTGTTGAAACCGATAGGGTTGTCGAAATGTAAATCCAAGATGGCGGCCGCAATAAGTATCAATTTTTTCATAATGGGTGTCATTTTCATGGTCTTCGAGGATGCTGAATCCAATAGTGCTGTCGAAATGTAAATCCAAGGTGGCGGCTGCAATAGTCGGGTTAAGGCCGTGAACGCAAGCGCACGCTGTCTTGATCTTTGCCGCTGCAATGGATAGCATGTCGAAGCGATTAAAGTGTACAAATTGTAATATTGTAATTTGTGAAGTACTGGCCTTTGTGCAAAATAAACTAGATGTGATGGATGAACAAAGCCTGATACAGATTTGGGAAAGTTCTTTTAGTGCTGAAGAAATTGAATTAGCAAAGTCGTTACTATTCGAATCAGTGAGCAAGCGACCAAAAATTAGAAAACGGCAGGGCAAAACTCTAAGAAATATAGAGGATATCATCTGCTTGCTTAAAGAAACAGACCCCGAACAGGTACCAATTTTTGTAGCAAGACGATTAGAAAAACTTCCACCCGTAACGTTTGATCATGTTGATGTGACATTGTTGCTTAAAAAGATAGTACTATTAGAGAAAACTATACATGGCATTCAACATCAATATGTTACGAAAAACCAACTTCGTGATGAAATAAATGAGTATTTTAGATTAAATTCATTTGCAAGCCGTGAACAAAATATTATAAACAAAAGAGATGTACGATAGTGGACCGATGGCGCTCTCAACATCTTGTAATAATTCGTCATACATTGCCGAGGCTAATGAACCAGAAAAGTGTAAGTCTCTGTCTAATAAATCACACCAAGAATCTATGCATTCCCGTCACTCATCGCCAATAATTATATCAAGTGTGAATGAGAAGTCGCAACCTCCAACGAGTATATTACAAAACTCATGATGTGCGAATGCGATAGGAGGTGACTGTACAATGATTCATAGTGCAGCGCGACCGCTTATACCTGTAGTGAATGAAACAGCTGATGGGCACGTTAGAAAACCGTTCGACGCGTTAATTGACAGGGATAAACAAACAAATGATACATTAATAGCGTAGCGAAAGACTTTCTCTGAGATGGTTCAAAGTTATGGAGAATGGAAGGAACCAAAAAGAAGCGAAGAATGCATTGTAGCCCAAAAACGGAGACTAAGAAACCGATTTATGAGTCAAAAAGGAACGGCGGTTGATTTAGAGGGACAAAGTCTAAAGTTTAAGGCAGCGGAGACGCAGGTGCCCCTTTTTATATCTAATGTACATAAGGATGTGGATGAACAGGACATTGTTAACTATATATATGAAAAAACGCGGGAAAAGGTGTCTCTTGTAAAAATTCAAATGAAGCGACAAAGAGACTACAGTGCTTATAAACTGTTTGTAGCTAAGCACAAGATTGATACATTCCTAGACGATAAGCTGTGGCCATCTGGTATATCGTTTAGACGGTTAGTAAACTTTTATGGAAGGCGAGAAAATAAGGAAAATACTGAAATAACAGAGAACAAAGGTACATAATTTCAAATATATATTATAGCTAAGTATTTTACAGTGAGATGTTATATAAATATAACTTAAGAAAGTTGATGGAAAAATACAGTAAAGTAATTAGTTTTAATTGTAAATCTATCAAAAGGTCGATAGAAGGAGTGAGGACCTTGTGTCAGACAGCTAATGTGGTAGCTCTCCAGGAGACGTGGTTGTTGCCGCATGATCTGCCTATACTCAGCACGATTGACAGCAACTTTGGGTCTACCGGTACGTCTGCAGTCGATACTGCAGCTGGCTTACTCAGCGGGAGGCCGTATGGCGGGGTGGAGCTGTTATGGCGTAAGTGTGCCTTCGAGTCAGTGAATGTGATTGAGTGTGATAACGAGAGGATCTGCGCGATAAAGCTAAACGTGAGTAAAGAATAGATCGGTAGTTATGTTCAGTGTGTATATGCCTACAAACTCATATGATAACCTTTCCGAGTTTACTGCGCGTCTTGGAGCCATTCGCTCTATAATAGAAATAGAGGAGAACAATGGAGTATCGGCTTTTTATATTTTAGGAGACTTTAATGCACACCCTAGTGAATTATTTTATAATGTAATGTTGGACTTTTGTGTGGATCTTAATTGGGTTTGTGTAGATTTAAATATGTGTGACAGTAATACATATACCTATTGTAGTGAGGCTCACGGTTGTAATAGATGGTTGGATCACTACATTGTCACAGAGTCAGCGCGGAATACAATCGTTAGCGTAACGGTAAAATATGACGTGTATTGGTCTGACCACTACCCACTTGTAGTCGTATGTAATCTGGGTAAGCTTAAGCCAAAAATAGCCAAATTGGATATAGAACGACCTATAAACCGTGTTATATGGGGAGAGAGACAGCAGCAGCAAATTGACCAGTACCATGACCTCTGTCATGCTAAGTTAAGACTTATAGAGTTTCCACAGGAACTAAGTGCATGTTGTGATGAGTTCTGTAATAACAAGAATCACCACTCAGCCTTAGATAAGTTATATTTAGATATTATAAATATATTGTCAGAGGCAGCTATTCAAACACACAAAGTTAAATGTCGAAAGAAGGGAGGTTATGTTATTGGATGGAATAAGCATGTCGCGGGCCCCCACCGAGAGGCAAGGCTGAAATTTAAATTGTGGAATTTAGCTGGGCGGCCAGCTAGTGATCAAATTTTTAACGATATGTCGGAGGCAAGGAGGCACTTTAAATCGAAACTTAAATGGTGCCAGGACAGGCAGGAGCAACTTGAAATGGATCGCCTTGCTTCCGACCACTCCTCGAAAAAGTTTAAAAATTTCTGGAAAAACACAAATAGAATGAATATAAGGCCGTACCTCCCCGTGGAAATCGGTGGTGCTTGTAACCATAAAGACATTGCGGATGCTTTTAAGAAACAGTTCACCATGCAGTCACTCTTAAATCCCATGTGTGAGGAGATGAGCGATAGTGAGACCATCGTGAAGGAGCGTAATGTAAAGATACCTGCTAAAATGGTGGCTCATATTATTGAGAGAATGCAGCGTGGGAAGTCTCCGGGTCACGATGGTCTCAGTATTGAACATTTTAAATACGCAGGGATCCATTTATCACGAGTTCTTGCCATGCTTTTTACCCAGTGTCTAGTTCACTCTTATTTGCCTGAGGGGCTGATGCGAACAATAGTGGTACCAATTATTAAAAACAAGACAGGTGATGCTTCTGATATTTGCAACTACCGGCCTATCTCACTGGCTACCACCGCGGCGAAAATACTTGACAGTTTCTTAAATGGTTGCCTCATAAAGTTTGTAGATGTGCATGACGCCCAGTTCGGATTCAGGGTTGGATTGTCGACGGAAAGTGCAATTCTTACACTGAAGCATACTGTCGGCTATTACACGGCTAGGAAGACGCCGGTATACGCGTGTTTCCTCAATTTGTCCAAGGCTTTTGACTTGGTCAATTATGATTTACTATGGAGCAAGTTGAGGGACGCAGGTGTGCCGTCGGATTATACTTCTCTGATCAAGTATTGGTACAGTAATAAAAAAAACCAGGTGAGATGGGTGGGTACGCTATCAGATGAATATAGATTAAAATTTGGCGTCAGACAAGGTGGTTTAAGCTCACCGTTGTTATTTAATTTATATATTAACCAGCTTATCGTGGAACTGGCTAGCACACATGTCGGCTGTCATATTGACGAGACATGTGTTAATAATATAAGCTATGCAGACGACATGGTGCTGCTCAGTCCATCTGTGGGCGGGTTAAAGAAATTATTGTCTATTTGCGAGAAATATGCGGAGGACCACGGCTTAAAGTACAACTCAAAAAAGAGTGAAATTCTTGTTTTTAGAGCACCGAAACAACCGCCGCGTCGTGTTCCTCCCGTATACCTCAATGGTATAGCCCTAAATATTGTTAATACTTTTAAGTATCTTGGTCACATTATAACAAGCGATTTAAGCGATGATTGTGATATAGAGAGGGAGCGTAGGGCGCTGGCAGTTAGGAGCAATATGCTTGCCCGCAGGTTTGCTCGATGTACAAATGACGTAAAAGTCACTCTATTCAAAGCATTTTGCCAATCTTTTTACTCGAGTAGCCTGTAGGTATCATACAGGCGACGAGCTTACAGCGCCCTTCGCATTCAACACAATAACGCGTTTAGGATGTTGTTGAGACTGCCATGGCGCTGTAGTGCTTCGAAAATGTTCGCGGATGCTAGGACTGATGGATTTCATCCTGTTATGCGAAAGACATCAGACTCAATGTTACAGCGTCTGCGAAACAGTAACAACAGCATTTTAAAAATGATCGCGGCGAGACCAGATTGCCACTTTCAGCGACACTGGGTAGAGCTGGCAATAGGATTAAAGTGGTAAATACGTAAAATAATAAGTATGACTTATGTATATATATATATAATTATTATGTAGGCATAAATACTAACATTACTAACATAGTGATAAGTAAAATTGTTACTAATATACTTACACTTAATATGGACTAATTATGTCTGAAATAAAGTTATATTTAAAGTTTTCTCATCTGGTTGGGCAGTATAAATATATAATTGTAAATGAAAATTGTAAACATACATAAATATCAATAAAATAAAATAAATACATAAAAAATACATAAATATATAAAAACCCAACCAGATGGAAGCCCTCGGCAGGGGAGACCAGACGGCCGAGGGTTAGGGGGAAAGGGAAAGAAACCGGCGGACGATGCGGGCGGTATCGAGGAGCACCGCCTTCTGCATATGAGCCTGGAGCGGTCCGTCACGGAGTCCCAGTCGCCTCATATGACCCGAGAGGCTGACTGGGATTAGCCCGTTCGCAGAAACGACCACAGGAATAATTTCAGTCGGCAGCCAGGTCCAACCTCGTGAGCCAGGTCCAGATTTTTAGTCAGCTTATCTGTTTCGGCTTTCACGAGGTTCTCGTCATAAGGAATGGTAATATCGACCAAAAATATCCTTGACTGTGCCCGGTCCATCAGCACAATATCAGGCTTATTCGCAAGAATAGTCCTGTCTGTGATGATGGCCCGGTCCCAGTAGAGCCTGGCACGGTCATTTTCGAGCACGGCTTCCGGCAAGTACTTATAATACGGCAGTTTCCGATCCACGAGGCCGTATTTCAGAGCGAGCTCCTGCTGTAGAATCCTGGCTACTAGATTGTGTCTGTGCAGATACTCAGAGTTAGAAAGCGCCGAACAACCGGAGATGACATGCCTAAGTGACTCACCGGGATGGCGACAAGCTCGACAGATGTCGACGACGCCATCCTTTAGGATGTATCTCCGATAATTGTTGGTCTTAATAACCTGATCCTGTATCGCACAGACAAAACCCTCGGTTTCCCCAAAGAGGTCACCGAAACGTAGCCAGTGGAGGGAGGCGACTGTGTCTATGGAAGGCTCATGTAGAGCCTTGTAGAACCTCCCGTGGAGCTCCTTCTCCTTCCATACGGTCTCCCGGTCGGTATAATAATACATAAAGTTATATTATTATTATTATTATTATTATTATTATTAATAGGTATAAATTTTTTCATCATGGGTGTCATTTTCATGGTTTTCGAGGGTGTTGAAGCCGACAGTGCTGTCGAAATGTAAATCCAAGATGGCGGCTGAAGTAGGTACCAATTTTTCCATCATAGGTGTCATTTTCATGGTCTTCGAGGGTGCTGAAGCCAATAGTGCTCTCGAAATGTAAATCCAAGGTGGCGGCTGCAATAGGTATAAATTTTTTCATCATGGGTGTCATTTTCATGGCTTTCGAGGGTGTTGAAGCCGACAGTGCTGTCGAAATTTAAATCCAAGATGGCGGCTGAAGTAGGTACCAATTTTTTCATCATGGTTGTCATTTTCATGGGTTTCGAGGGTGTCGAAGACGATAGTGCTGTCGAAATGTAAATCCAAGATGGCGGCTGCAATATATATCAATTTTTTCATCTTGGGTGTCATTTTCATGGTTTTCGAGGGTGTTGAAGCCAATAGTGCTGTCGAAATGTAAATCTAAGGTGGCGGCTGAAGTAGGTACCAATTTTTTCATCATAGGTGTCATTTTCATGGTTTTCGAGGGTGTTGAAGCCGATAGTGCTGTCGAAATGTATTTAAACTACTTTTAAACAATTCCGTATAATCATGCTATACGTTATTTTTAATGCGAAGGCATGCTCAATTGGATTTACCAATATATATTTTAAACTAGTTTCACTTGTATTTAATTTGATTATTTGCTGATAAACTATACTATGGCAGTTATATCACTAAACAGCAATAAAGCTAAGAGTAAAATTTAAACAATGCGTCATAAATCAAAAGAAATTTAAAGTAGGTTAGCCGCATTCTTGTGTATGATTATAGTTCGGCCGTTCAGAGAATGCGTTCCTGATACCTATCAGTTAGTCACGACTAGTGATGGGCACAACATAACACTGAGTTCGTTACCGTTCCTCCAAAATGAACCGCCGCGTTATTTTTAAGATTATTTTTGTTTTAAATTGGCGGAATCATTTAAAATTTATATTTAAGTAATTTAAGTGGACACCAAAAAAAGGTAATATTAATATATAAAATTGTTTTATTTATTCTTTGTTACAAAGTTACAATGTGTATTTCTATGAAATAAAGTTTATTGAATTGAATGTGCGTACAGAATATTAATCAGACTCCGATTCGCTTGAGGAGGTGGTGTCTTCATCATCATCTTCGCCTACATGTATAATTATATTATTATCAATAACAGAATCAATCCTGATATCTCGGTCAAAATGTTCCACAATCAGGTTTTTAGTCTTCTCAACAACCTTTGCCCAGTCATCTCTTGTGACTTCCCCGCAGGCTTCTTTTAATAGGGTCATCATCTTTTTTGTGCTGAATAGCGGGGAAGTATTGTGGCGGGGGGCGTAACCTTTTATTTGAGCCCAGATTAGCTCAATCGCGTTATATTGGCAATAATACGGTGGAATTCTGAGAACACGATGACGGTACTTCGGAGCCAGTTCACCGATTTCGTATCGCACATTTGCCGCTTTATTTTCTTTAACTAATTTGATTAGCTTTGGTTTTAGCATCTGCATATTTGCGTCAATGCCTTTTGCTTGTAACCAAGCCACCATTTCTTCTTTTTTATTAGCTTGGGTAGGTGGTTTATGTATTTGAACCGAGTGATAGGAGGCATTATCCATGAATATTACAGAAGGCTCTGGTAGGCTGGGCAAAAGCACGTTCTGGAACCACTCTTTAAATGTAGTGGCATTCATTTCCTCGTGGTAGTCATTTGTGGTTTTTGATTGAAATGCCAGTAACGCGTTCTCCACAAAGCCGTATTTTGCAGAACCTGCGTGGCATATTATCAGACGGGCCCCCTTACCCATTGGTACTTTCGACGTCGACGCTTGTGTATCATCCGTCCAAGAACGGGAAAGCGTGTTATTGGCGTTTAGCCATGTCTCGTCAATGAACACGACATTATCCCAGTTATCAATATTTTTTTAAAACTTATCCGTTTTAAAATTATGTCGTATCGTTCTAATAAAATTTTTCTTTTGTCTGTTTTTTTATACGAAAAACCAATATCTTTTAAGATTTTGGTTAAAGCAGTTTTACCCCCGCTAAAAAGTCCAGCTTCTCTTAACGATGCCAAAAGTTTCTTCCTGTTGAGATATTCATTTCTGGAATAGTAACCATATATATGATTTCTGATTGCATCGGCGTCAAAGGTCAATATCTGTCACGGGTTTAGTTCTACGTTTCTTCTTCGGAGTACGTAAAATATTATCTTCCGTGCCAGTAGAGCCGAACTTTTCTTTATTAATATTTGTTATCGTTCGTTTGCCAAGCGCCTGAGAGACGCGTTCTTGTACTTGTTCGACAGGTAACAGGGGTCCGCTATTTTGCCGCTCCCGCTCAAAGTAATCTTGCAGCTTGATGATTAACTCACGGGCTCCACTTTTCAATGTTTGTCCACATTTAGGCATTATTATGCACCAAAAGTAAAAAGAACGCAATACAAAACACAATCGAAGTCCGATTTAGCGCCGATGTCAGTTTGAAAAGCAGAAACAGTCCATTAAACGATAGCCGGGTAGTCAAATAAAAACAGATCGAAAACACTTGAAGAACGTGGTCTACGCGCACGAAACGACAACAGACGACTGACACAAAATGGCGGCCCATAACGCCATTTGGGGTTACCATTTTCAACCTAAATATAAAAATGCTACTTTCTTTCGCGCGTTCGGTTTGGTCGTACTTTTATTTTTATATTTAATAAAAGTTATCTTATACTCAATTATTTTCAAATTTTTAAAAAGAAAAACAAAACGTATTATTTTATAAAGTATAACTGTATAAGAACAGATTACGATACTGTTATTGGCTGTTATTGTTAGCACAGCACTACAAATATAAAGCGCTGACATAACCTTGTAATAGCGCAGTATAGATTTAGAAAAATATTGTTTACCAAATTACTTGACACTCAGTTTGGCACAAAATTATAACATTCATTGATTATTGATATAATGATGTTGTTTTAATGCTCATCAATTTGCCGTGTAGTGGCGGTCAAGAATATCCACTACCCCATATCCTCCCGTGGGTGTCGTAAAAGGCGACAAAGGGAAACAGGCGGGAGATAGGCAGCAGCATCTTCCTGGTAAAAGCCAAAATTATAATAAAAAACCCGCTCGCCAAGCGTGGCAACTATGGCAAATACCCCCCAATGACGAGAATTTGGAATAGGGCAACGGAAACCAAGGGGCCAGCAGCTGGCCGACTTCATGGAGAAAAAGGGACTCTTTATGATGAACTCTTTCTTCAAGAAGCGGCCCCACAGGAAGTGGACTTGGTCGAGCCCCGACGGTTCGACAAAAAATGAGATTGACTTCATTATGACGACCAGACAACAACTGTTTAGTGATGTCTCAGTGATCGCGAGGGTGAAAACCGGCAGCGATCACCGAATGGTTAGAGGCACACTGAACCTAAATGTTAAGTTGGAGAGGTCTCGTCTGATGAAGTCAACGCTCCGTCCCCCTCGTGCTCTAATCCAAAGTCCCGAAACCTTTCAGCTCGAGTTACAAAACCGTTTTCAGTGCCTAGAAGACTGCAATGAAGTGGACGATATGAATGACAAGCTCGTGGAAACTGTCCATGCGGTCGGAGCTAAGTTCTGCAAGACCCGCCGCAGAAGAACACAAAAAATCTCAGATCACACTCTTATTCTAATGGCTGTTAGACGGTAGATGAGGCTACATTCTTCAACAGATTTGACAGCATACAGGCAACTGAACAGACAGATCTCCAAATGCATAAGGCGGGACTTACGCAACTTCAATACAGCTCGTATTAAAGAAGCGATCGAGCGGAACCAAGGCTCCAAAGTCTTTGCCAGAGACCTGTCTGCCAGAAAGAGCCAACAATCTGCTGAAGACCGAATGTGGCAGCATCGTTTCCGGGGCACCTGAGATTTTGAGTGAGATTGAGAGGTTCTATGGGCAGCTGTACACGTCATCGTTGGAGCCACACGCGAGTGTGAGTAACGATCCAAGAGCGAGTCTTATCCGACACTAATCCGAAGATATCCCGGACGTCAGTCTGAGCGAGATAAGAATTCCTTCAGAAGCTCTTTAATTCCGTCCTCCATGGTGGCATTACACCGGAGGCGTGGAGCAGAAGTGCGGTGGTCTTGTTCTTCAAGAAAGCTGACAACGCTCTCTTGAAGAACTACACACCGATTTCCCTTCTGAGCCGCGTCTACGTGCTGTTTTCGAGAAACATTACGAATCGTCTCGCGCGCAGACTTGACAACTTCCAGCGTCCCGAACAAGCCGGTTTCCGAAAGGGCTTTAGCACCATAGACCACATACATACCCTACGGCAAATTGTACAAAAGTCCGAAGAGTACAATTTGTCACTATGTCTGGCGTATGTGGACTATGAGAAAGCCTTTGATTCCGTCGAAATTTGGGCGGTGCTGCAGTCCCTTCAGCGGTGCCAAGTTGACTGTCGGTATATCGAAGTGCTGAAGTGTTTGTACAGTAGGGCTACGATGGCTATCCGAGTACAGAACCAGAGTACGAAACCTATGCAATTGCAGAGAGGTGTAAGATAGGGTGATGTTATATCCCCGAAATTCTTCACCGCTGCATTGGAAGACGTTTTCAAGCTTCTGGACTGGAAAGGATGCGGTATTAACATCAATGGCGAGTACTTCACTCACCTTCGATTTGCCGACGATATAGTCCTTATGGCAGAATCGCTGGAGGACCTAACCACTATGCTCAACGACCTCAATGGTGTCTCCCAACGGATAGGTCTTAAGATGAACATGGATAAAACAAAGATCATGTTTAATGTCCATGTCACACCTATGCCGGTAGTTGTTGGGAGCACTAAGCTCGAAGTTGTTGACGAGTATGTTTACCTGGGACAAATAGTCCGACTAGGTAAGTCCAACTTCGACCGAGAGGTCAATCGACGGATTCAACTCGGCTGGGCAGCGTTCGGGAAGCTACGACACATCTTCTCGTCAGAAATACCTCAAAACCTTAAAACGAAATTGTACAACCAGTGCGTGTTGCCAGTGATGACTTACGGAACTGAGACGTGGTCCTTCACTGCTGGCCGTATGAGGAAGCTCAAGGTCACTCAGCGAGCTATGGAGAGGGCTATGCTCAGAGTTTCTCTGCGTGATAAACTTAGGAATGAGGTTATCCGCAGTAGAACTAGAGTAACCGACATAGCCCAACGGATTAGTAAGCTGAAGTGGCAGTGGGCCGGCCATATAGCTCAAAGAACCGAAAACCGATGGGAAAGAAAGGTTCTCGAGTGGCAGCCTCGTACCGGTAGGCGAAGTGTAGGGCGTCCCCCCACGAGATGGAGTGACGACCTGGTAAGACATGCAGGAAGTCGATGGATGCAGGTGGCTCAGTACCGTGCTTTGTGGCATTCTTTGGGGGAGGCCTATGTTCAGCAGTGGCATTGTGAAGGGCTGTAATGATGATGATGATGATGAATGCTCATCAATTGTCAAAACGGTAAACAACCAGCAAAAATATTTTTATCGTAACTGCAACGCCATTACAAAGTTACGTCGTCAGTTCAATCGCGACGTGTCAGGAACGCATTCTTTGAACGGCCGAACTATAGGTATTAGGTTTACATATATGCCTTTTATTATATATGATACACATTCAGATATAATGATTGAATACTTACGTTTACTACATTTTTATATTTTACAGAACAGTATGCCAATAATTTGAGTTAAAATATATATGAAAGATTCGATTCTTTTTACATACATTCCAATAGTTAAAACATTTTTCTCTTCTGAAATCTATCAAGAAAACCAATTTAGCGTTTTTTTTTATTTCTCTCGAAACATACATTTTTGCCTTAGCCGCCGCTTTTTTTAGTATCAGGGCTGCAACGCAGTGCTCCGTTTTTCTTTCTTTGTTGGTATAAGAATACTTGAAGTGTTATTAATTTTACAAGTATTAAGTAAAGTTAGTTGGCGAAACTTTGAAATCGCATTTAATATTATAATAATATTCATATTATTTGTAAATTTGAGACGGGTGTGGCGTGCGGGTTCAGCATTATTACAAAATTATTTTGTATGACGCCACGAGCAAGATTAGGCTTGCGCCTGTATTAGTACATGTACCTGTGTGATTGTATGTGCATGTGTGAGTAAAGAATCTATTTAAAAAAATCTAAAATAAAACAGGTAAACGTTTGCATTTTGATACACGTTATCGCATCGGTAGATTTTAATAACTTCCTGATTTATGCCCATTTCATTATGTCCTTAAAATACTTTTTCGACCGTTAAATTATCAAAACAAATTTTGCAAAAAGTTTGTCATTTTAATGAAGGCTAGCTTATTTTTCTTTACTAATACTGCTGCTCAAGAAATTTCAATTATTCTCAGACTCTTGACTTTTTCCGTTCTTATTTCATCAGCACTGGGGAATATCTTGCTTTGCCTGAAGTTAAACCCTAAACTAGTAAGCGCACAAACCTTGTTATTTATTTGTATTCATGCATAACTAACTAGATAGTATAAGATAATACACCAAGACAAGCAACGCTTTGAAGGGTATAGAAATCCAGTATAATGACAGGTTGTGAGGCATTTCATCTTAGTCCTCTGATGTGACAACGCATCGGTAGGCTTCTTCATTTGAAGTTGACTACAGGCGTCTATTGATTGCAGCTGCCATTTAACATCTTCGCTTCTTGGTTTTTTTGTCGCTTCAGTTATATAAAAATAATAGTTTTTATAGTCCAGACATGATGAACTAAATATCCGCGTCTTTGGGTTGCTGCTCCAAAGCGTCTGTAGCTTTCTCTAGTTGATCCTGTGGGGCTTAGCACATATAAATATATGCACATTATGATATTATCCCAGTTTAGTTTCCGAACTCTTTTATTATCCGATGAGATAAAAACTATGATAAACTATTGAGCATACTTTCAAGGACTATATTTTATTTGTAGCCGACTTAAAGATAAAGGAGTTATCAATGGTTCAAACAAATCATTAATTGGAAAATCTGACTATGCTTAGCCTTTGAGCTAGAAAAGAACCAGCCATCTTATCACCCGCAGCAACGACCAGTCGCGGGTAGAGTTCCTTTAGGAACTTCACCACAAGTGGATGTAGAGTCGGTTTTACAAAATATTAATTATAGTAGTATAATGTATCCAATGCTGTTTTAGGCGCCTCTGTATTTCTAATTTATATTTTGTTCATTCTCTACAGCCCACCATGCCCCATATATTGCCTCAAAAGGGATATGGTTGCCATAGTTGATACACTTAGCAACCGCAATTTTTTTATCTCAATTTTCTTATTAATTTTATATTTTATTTTTATATAATTTTTATCTTCTGTTTTATTTAATTTTGTTACCTATACGACAACTACGGGGTGATAAAATGATGTAACGGATAATATTGTTCAAAATTATGTTTGACTATATATACGGCAATGTTGTTGTTTTTTATAGATAGAATAAGGGTGACAAACTACCCAAGTAGTATGCAAGTTGTATACGAGCTGTATTGCAGTTCCTCTTTACACTAGAGGCTGCATTTACTGGCTATACAAAGGCTGTATAAGCGCTTATATAGTTCTTATAAGTAAAAGATTGGCACAAATTATACAGATTTATGCGTTAGTAGCGCTATACAGTAGCTGTACAAGCACAAAAGGGGCTGTATAATAGCTGTATTATAGCTGTTATTTGGTGTACAAGGAAACTATTACACTACAAATACTATCTTACAAGTATCTTTTAAAGATAAACGTTTTAAATTGGTGTTTAAATGGTATCACAAATGATTTTATAACAAAAATTATTTAACAGATTTATTTATATACTTTATGGAATGATGGTGACATTTAGTGAGTGAAAGATTATAGGTATTATATATTTATATTACTTGGATTGGAGTTGAGTTTAGATGGCGATAACTGCTGAATAGAAAGTGCACAATTAGATTTACGGTAAACTTGTATATGATTTCTATAAAAAAACTTGCCGCGCCGGTAAAATAACGAAATAATATAAGAATAAAATACTAAATACGGTAAGTAAATATTGATTGTATATGTTAGAATAAGAAAACAATTAAATTAGTGAGTATAATGCATATTGGGATACAATGATCATTAGTCCAACTAAAAATAATGGTTTAGGCTAAAACTTATGTTTCTTATTCCTAAAACAATTTAAATTGTGTTTTTATAGGTCCTATAATTTAAAATTAAAAATTTTGTACAGCCGACTTCAATATAAGCGACTTCAATATAGGTTATTTAAGAATAACTCAATAACCATTGGTCTGACCTTAATCAAATTCATATGAGACCACACGAGAACTATCAGCTTTCATATAAAAAAAGAATCATCGAAATCGGTTCGCCCAGTACAAAGTTATGAGGTAACACACATAAAAAAAAAACATACACCCGATTTAAATAAAACTAATTTTACGGATTTTATCGCGTATATTAACTTATTTTATATTCCCGACGTTTCGAGCACTTTACAGCACCCATGGTCACGGGGGGGACTGAGGTGTATGACGTCCCAATGTCATAGGTAACCACGGTTGCCTCCAGATTAAAAATTATTAATTTTTGTTCCGATCCACGCAGTATGAACTTACAGTATCATGAAGTCTTGCAGTTGTATGCTTGGGTTGGGATTTAATTTTATTAATTATGGGATCCCAAGCAGATGGTAGCACCCAGCCATCTTCTCTATTGAAATTAGGATGTTTCTTGATTTCAATAGCCTCGCGAATCATCCTTGGAAGGAATCGGTGTTCTTTAGCGAGGATTTGTGGTCTATCAAATCTAATGTAGTGACGGGGGCGATCCTGTACGTGTTCACAGACTGCAGACTTCCCGGAGCGTCTATTCTTCACATCAGCTATGTGTTCTTTAACACGGGTTTTTATAGATCTTTTAGTTTGTCCTATATAAGAGAGACCACATTTACAATCAAGCTTGTACACTCCTGCATCTTGCAGAGGAATATTACACTTGACTGATGGTAAAAACTGACTAATCTTCTTCGGCGGCTTGAAATATGTTTTAATGGAAGCCCGCTTCAAGATGTAGCCAATCTTGTCAGTGACACCTCTGACATATGGCAGTACAGCAGGCACTCGCTCGACTGTGGCCGGCTTCACTCGTTCACTGTGACGTAGGCGCGGGACCCGAAGCTTATTGTCGTGCAAAACTTGCTTGACGTGTTGGAGCTCGGCGGCCAGGTGTTTACTGTCACAGATCCCTCGTGCTCTCTGAAACAAAGATTTACCCACGGTAGCTAACTGTGAAGGATGGTGGTGAGAATCACCGTTTAAATATCTATCTGTATGGGTCTTTTTTCTATACACAGTGTGGCTCAAGGTGTTATCAGGATTCCGAATTACTAACACATCTAGAAAAGCTAAAGAATTGTTTGCCTCTAACTACATTGTGAACTGAATTTTAGAATTTAAGGAGTTAAGATGGTCTAGAAATGCAGTTACTTTATCTAAAGGGAGAATTGTGAAAGTGTCGTCTACGTACCGCTTGTAGAATCTTGGGTTTACGGGAGAAGTACGCAGGGCTTTCTCCTCAAAGTCCTCCATGAATATATCGGCCACAATGGGAGATACAGGTGAGCCCATCGCCACTCCATCTACTTGCTTGTAGAACTCCTCCTTCTACAATAGGTAGCCAGATGTAAGGCAGTGTCTAAGTAATACTGCATATTCTACGGGCATGTTGTTTTACTCTAGCCTTCTAGTAACAATCGAGATGCAATCTTTAACAGGTAAGCATGTGAACAGAGACTGCACATCAAAACTGACCATAGTTTCATTGTCTGCCAGATGTAGGTCTTTAATCTCGCTGACAAAATGGTAGGAATCCTTTGTGTGTGCTCTTGTATGTCCCCTGAGCGGTGAGAGTATATTCGCTAAGTGTTGAGCCAATTTGTAAGTTGGTGAATCGATTTGGCTCACTATAGGACGTAGTGGAGCATTGGGCTTGTGTATTTTTGGTAACCCATACAATTTCGGTGGTTTGGCACACGTAGGTATTATCGATTTTACGTCTAGATTTAATCTTTCGGAGTGTTTCTTTATGAGATCACTAGTTGTTTTGAGTGTGTTATTTGTTGGGTCATTTTTAACCTTTTTATAAGTACTTGCATCCGACAAAAGTTCTTGTATTTTAGAATTATAATCCGACGTATCCACGACCACCGTGGCGTTTCCTTTATCTGCGCGGAGAATCGTGAGTTCTCGTTTATTGCGTAGGTTATTCAACGCTTTAAATTCGTCTTTAGGTAGATTCGGTTTTGGTGTTGAGCTTCGACGTAACATAGACGAAATGTCTTGACGTATCGCTTCCAAATCTTCCTTTCGCATATTGTTTTTATATAGACAGTCCTCGACGCTGCAAATAATTTCTTCGTACGGTAATTTTTTAGGTGTTAAAGCAAAATTAAGGCCTTTCGATAATACTCTAATTGTTGCATCATCCAGAGTTTGTTTTGACAGATTATAGACCGCGCTTAATCTATGATCCGCGTTCGTAGTCAATGGTTGCGTTTCGTTCTCACGTTGACTCAGATGTTTGACATTTAATTTGGTCGTTAATTTTTGATATTTTACTATATGTTTGTTTTTGCATTCGTTATATTTATTAATTTCTCGTTTATTTAACGTTTCGATGCAAACATTATAATCAAATGTCTTTAAAACTGCCTTTAACTCACTGAATGATGTGTCTATGGATTTGTTTATGGTATGTAGATCGGAGCGTTTTTGTTGGATTACCGTTCGTAACAACTTTTTACTTGCCTGATTTAAGATCTTAGCGCTTCCTCGAATGTCCTTTTTAGTGGATATTTTGACACACGTAGGAATGATATTATTATCACGACATCTCTTCAAAAAGTTCAATGCTGTTAGATATCTTGCGCGCTTAGTCATGAGATCTTCTAATCGGCGAATTTTATTTGCAATTACCAGTCCGTACTGGTTCACATAATGATTTCTTATATTTACGCGAACACTACACATTTAAATAAAACTAATTTTACGGATTTTATCGCGTATATTAACTTATTTTATATTCCCGACGTTTCGAGCACTTTACAGCACCCATGGTCACGGGGGGGACTGAGGTGTATGACGTCCCAATGTCATAGTTAACCACGGTTGCCTCCAGATTAAAAATTATTAATTTTTGTTCCGATCCACGCAGTATGAACTTACAGTATCATGAAGTCTTGCAGTTGTATGCTTGGGTTGGGATTTAATTTTATTAATTATGGGATCCCAAGCAGATGGTAGCACCCAGCCATCTTCTCTATTGAAATTAGGATGTTTCTTGATTTCAATAGCCTCGCGAATCATCCTTGGAAGGAATCGGTGTTCTTTAGCGAGGATTTGTGGTCTATCAAATCTAATGTATGGACGGGGGCGATCCTGTACGTGTTCACAGACTGCAAACTTCCCGGAGCGTCTATTCTTCACATCAGCTATGTGTTCTTTAACACGGGTTTTTATAGATCTTTTAGTTTGTCCTATATAAGAGAGACCACATTCACAATCAAGCTTGTACACTCCTGCATCTTGCAGAGGAATATTACACTTGACTGATGGTAAAAACTGACTAATCTTCTTCGGCGGCTTGAAATATGTTTTAATGGAAGCCCGCTTCAAGATGTAGCCAATCTTGTCAGTGACACCTCTGACATATGGCAGTACAGCAGGCACTCGCTCGACTGTGGCCGGCTTCACTCGTTCACTGTGACGTAGGCGCGGGACCCGAAGCTTATTGTCGTGCAAAACTTGCTTGACGTGTTGGAGCTCGGCGGCCAGGTGTTTACTGTCACAGATCCCTCGTGCTCTCTGAAACAAAGATTTACCCACGGTAGCTAACTGTGAAGGATGGTGGTGAGAATCACCGTTTAAATATCTATCTGTATGGGTCTTTTTTCTATACACAGTGTGGCTCAAGGTGTTATCAGGATTCCGAATTACTAACACATCTAGAAAAGCTAAAGAATTGTTTGCCTCTAACTCCATTGTGAACTGAATTTTAGAATTTAAGTAGTTAAGATGGTCTAGAAATGCAGTTACTTTATCTAAAGGGAGAATTGTGAAAGTGTCGTCTACGTACCGCTTGTAGAATCTTGGGTTTACGGGAGAAGTACGCAGGGCTTTCTCCTCAAAGTCCTCCATGAATATATCGGCAACAATGGGAGATACATGTGAGCCCATCGCCACTCCATCTACTTGCTTGTAGAACTCCTCCTTCCACAATAGGTAGCCAGATGTAAGGCAGTGTCTAAGTAATACTGCATATTCTACGGGCATGTTGTTTTGCTCTAGCCTTCTAGTAACAATCGAGATGCAATCTTCAACAGGTAAGCATGTGAACAGAGACTGCACATCAAAACTGACCATAGTTTCATTGTCTGCCAGATGTAGGTCTTTAATCTCGCTGACAAAATGGTAGGAATCCTTTGTGTGTGCTCTTGTATGTCCCCTGAGCGGTGAGAGTATATTCGCTAAGTGTTGAGCCAATTTGTAAGTTGGTGAATCGATTTGGCTCACTATAGGACGTAGTGGAGCATTGGGCTTGTGTATTTTTGGTAACCCATACAATTTCGGTGGTTTGGCACACGTAGGTATTATCGATTTTACGTCTAGATTTAATCTTTCGGAGTGTTTCTTTATGAGATCACTAGTTGTTTTGAGTGTGTTATTTGTTGGGTCATTTTTAACCTTTTTATAAGTACTTGCATCCGACAAAAGTTCTTGTATTTTAGAATTATAATCCGACGTATCCATGACCACCGTGGCGTTTCCTTTATCTGCGCGGAGAATCGTGAGTTCTCGTTTATTGCTATTAACTATGACATTGGGACGTCATACACCTCAGTCCCCCCCGTGACCATGGGTGCTGTAAAGTGCTCGAAACGTCGGAAATATAAAATAAGTTAATATACGCGATAAAATCCGTAAAATTAGTTTTATTTAAATGTGTAGTGTTCGCGTAAATATAGGAAATCATTACATACACCCGAATTGAGTACCGTCTCCTTTTTGGAAGTCGGCAGAAAATGGCGACAATTTGTTAAACAGCCTAAACGATATTTCGAAGTTTTTATAGTCTTAGTAGCTGTACTATGTATGTTATGGATTTTATCATACAGCCATTAGTTTTTAATCAGTTGTATAATAGAATATTTTTATTACTTACGCTGTATAGTAGTTTTTAAAACATCACATATAATTGTCTTTAGAGACACGTATAAAAGATGAGAATCCTTTGTCTTAGCAACAACACTTTTATCCCTTCTTCACTTTATCTCATTTAAATAATAATATTTTAAGATGTAACAGTGTTTTAATAATTTTTTTGTTTTATCTTATGGACAAGGACAAAAGTGTTTACTTCTTTCACTTCTTTTAAGACGGAGACTATATAAAGCCACACAGCCAAAGTTAATAATCATTTTTGTACCAACCTAAATCCATTGATTTAATCGAAGTGATTGTATTTATTGACAATAAATTACTACCCCTTTACTAATACGGCAAAATCAAAAGAGTTAGCTATTTTGCTTGATTCCTAAGTTAACTTATTGTGAAGTAATTTTACTGTGTTGTGTATCTTATACTGGTTTTTATTTTACTTTTTAGGAAAATATGCCGTTTAAAATTGTGGAAACTATAGAGAAAGGGAAAAATTGCCTTTTCATTGTACCAAGTTTGTGGGAATCAAAAGGCGTTTTAAGATGGCCAAAATAGCAGTTAGATGCTAATATATCTAGCTAATAAAATCTACAATTTACAATTGTAGCTAAATCATTTAAAGCTTCTTGAGATATATTTCTTTCTGTGGCCCAATTCTTTGTTTGCTGGCGAAATAATAGATTTTTTGAAAGTTCGCTGTTATCATCATTTAAACTAATTGTGATGCTGCATGATAAATCATCATAATCAGGTGCCGAAAATTAAGTTACATTTGACATAACTGTGATCATGATTAACACTGTTTAATGTTTTTGTTACGGAACCCTCTTTGTTAGTCGTCGATGGTTTTGACGCTTGACTGTAGCTTGTTTGATTTATTAAAGTATTTCTATATTCTTCAGTATCATTATTATTTCGTTGATAATTTGTAATATTTAAATATTCCATTGTAATCCTTCCAACTGCATTAAATGTTTTTCTTTTTTTTGAAAAAAAAATAATTTGTTCACTAGCACAATATATTAAACACGCAATTGCGCATTCAAAATAGATATATTCTATTACTTATACAGACTTAATCTGTACTATAGCTATTATTTATTTTTTAGTTTTATATCATCTCATAGACAGAAGTTATAAAACTACTACATTTACAAGAGTGTACAATTACGCCATAAGAATAAGTTTTAGAAATAATATTTGATTGATACTATAATAACACTCAGAGCTGTAATAAGCAAGTGACAGCATGCAAAAAACAGCTTCTATACAGCTTTAATGATAAAATCAGATTGAAGTGTTACAAAATACTTAAAGTTGAATCGTAGAGTTTTCATATTCTGATTAAGAACCCTAAGCTTACTTAGATCCCATAATACAGACTTTATACAGCTTGAGCTGTATAATAACTTATAAACCGCTCTTATACGGGTAAAATCACTTTTCGACACTCTTATACGCTTCTAAAAGAACTCTAAGTTCTATATGGGCTGGTATATTGATATCCATAACGCTTGTGTGCTGCTGACCACGAAAAAACCACGGACAAGTGCGTTGCCAATCCTGCTACTTAAATGGAATGCCTCGTTACCAGTAAAAAGGAACTCTGATTCTCTCCACTTACCACATGCAACATAGCAGCATTCAAGCAGCAAAACTGCATCACGATATAAGTAGGAGTGCTACCGGGCCTGGGCTGACGCATCGATGTCTCGGAAAGCAAATACCAGCGTTCTTAAAAATAAGTATAATTCCGCTTCCAGGTCCTTCAAAGTGTCATTGCGAAGGCAAAGTCAGTGCATTTCGGCAGAATTGGTGAGAAATTAGTTTGACTTCCTTCGGGAAAACGTGTATTCCGGTTTTTCGCCAAGGGTGTTCAAGGAAACTTCTGTCAGCCATATCTCCCATCTCTGCATAAGCAGCAGGACTCACAGGTTCATGCCGCAGAGGAAAAAGCCAATCTACTAGGCTCTCCCTTTGCGTTCAACATGATGCCAACATGCCACGGTGTGAGTGCTCCATGCAGAATATGCTGTGTTCAAAGTACTCTTATCCTTAAACATCAACACGTCGAATGGGCCTGATGGAGGCCCACCTATGGTTCTGAAGACTTATGCTCCGGAGTTGGTACTGATTTTATCGCATCTTTTCCGATACTCCCACTCCTTAGTCGTAATCCTGAACTCATGAAAGACAGCTTTGGTGCAATTGATCATTAAAAAAGGCGACCGCTCAGATTTGTCCAACCACAGGCCTATCATTATCACCTCCTTCTTACAATTATTAAGTGCCAGTTATTGGCATTTAACAATTGTTAATCACCTTGAGGATTGCCAGCTGATAAGTATTTATCTTTGGGTTTACCTAACTCATAGACGGGCGGAGATAATAGGTCTAATGGGGAGCTTCTGGCCGTTGGTTTAGACATTGAGAAAGATCGGGTTTGACACAAAGCGCTTTTTTTGAAGCTCTCTATCTATGGGCTTCCCGAGAAGTTGTGAAATTGGATCACCAGTTTTCTTACAGATCGGAGAATTCATGCTATGCGGGTGACATCAGTGGTGAAGCTTTATACACCGGCCTTGCAAATATTTCTCGGGAAAAGGTCAACAAGCTTGTTCTGATACTCGGTACCAGGACAAACTTGTGTCTGAAGTCGAGTCTTTGTTGAACCAAGTCTCTGATTGGAGGCGACTAAATCTAGTACAGTTCATTCTCCAGAAGACATAAGTTTACACGTTTACCGCTACAAAGAACCACCTCCTCAGTTTCAAGGCACTTCTCATGTTGCTTCAGCCAGTATCGGAATCCTCGGCGTCGACATATGGAATTAAGTGCAGTTTCGTGGTCACTTGGAAGAGAAGGCCAAAATGAGTACAGTATTTCATGCCGGCACATTACTTTACAAGGCGAAAGTTCGGCACCACATGGAATACTGTTCCCATCTCTGGGCTGGGGCTCCCCAAAGCAACTCGAATCCTCGACGATTGAGTTATTTCCAATCGGCTCGACTCACTGGCGCTGCGAAGAGATATTGCGTCCCTTTGCATTTTCTTTGAGGAATTATTCGGTTTAATTCCAGCTGCTAAATTTCATCAACTTACATAACGAAAAACTTACGTTTCCATCCACATCATCTGGATGCTTGGCACGACTACTTTGTGGAATCGTTTACTACCTGCGTTTTTTCCGGACCTATATGACTTAGGGAACTTCAATAATAATAATAATAATAATATATATTTATTTCATTTCCAATTACACATGTTTACATACAGGAACAAATATGATTAAAATTAAATAAAGTAACAATAAGTCTAACAAAAATAACATGCTATGATAAAATTAAAACTATGTGTAGCTTAATAATATAGAATCTACAAAAGAAAAATAGAAAAGTCAAGTTTATAATATTAGCTACCTGCCTGAACTAGTTTGAGTACCTGTGTTTCAGACATCACCTATACAATCGGTTTAATAATGTAGGACACTAGATATTTAAATAATTAAACTATATTATATAATAAATAAATAACTAAATAACAATTTTTGTTACTTACAATTAATGCAAACTATTTTAGAATTTCTAACATCCAAGGTTTAATATTATAATACTAATCAAGAAACGAGCTTAGTCCTTTATAAAAGGCCGGCAACGCCCCTGCAATTCCACTGTTGTGTTAGTTGTTCATGGGCGACGGTCAACACTTTCCATCAGGTGAGCTGCATGCTCGTATGTCCCATCTGCTTAAAAAACATGTAGCTGCTATTTCACGCTAGTATCTGTGTCACCGTCACAATGACTATTGCAAGTCCACTGCTGACCCTAGGCTTATCACATATAATATTACCACAAAGAAAAGTGTTGCGCCACCTGCATTCATAGACTACCTTGTGTTAATATTATTACTACTACTTCTTACTAATTTGCAATAAGCAGCCAAAATTTGGAGTGAAAAACAAACTGAATTTTTATTAAAGTGAGTAAGTTTTTACTAGGAATATGATATGGGGTAGGACATTCTTACAACATAATAATAACCCTTATTTTTATAAAATAACAGACTACTCGTAAGCAACTAACACCTTGTATTTTATTATATCGTAATATCTAACAGCTGTTTAACATCAATATCAGTCGAGAAATTATGTACAACTAGGTGCTTGCTGGACATCATTTTTATTATAATCATCTTAAAATATTTCTTCAAAGCATAATTTAGTTTACAAGTAAACTAACGAGGTCAAAATAATTATACTGTCTCTCTATATTATTTAGTGGAATAGAACAGTGTAAGAAGACCCAAAAAAACCCTCTCATCACTCTTTCTGTTGGCGACGCGAGTTCCCAAAAATAAATTCAAATTTATAAGATATTTCTTATTTGTATTAAAAGATAAATTTATATTCAAAATAAATGGTTTCAATTCTATAGAAACATAATATTGTGTAATACAAATAAAGATCTAAATGTAATTGTTCGAGTTAAATAAAACTTGTTATGATCTTGTGATAAGAGATAAGTTACATGATGACTTGATAAGAATAGGATATGTAGAAAGAAATAATATTATATACTAAACAAAGAAAGTTATAATTTCAGAGAGAGATAGCACTAGCCTCCTATTGAGGAGTCGAGGGTCGTGTACAGATTGGTTGTTCATTTTGTATGGGATTATAACGGCGTCCAAATATAGTACAAAAATATAAAAAATATTTCTTGTTTTGAAGCAATTATTATTTCATTTTTTTTATAGGATAGGGTGACAAACGAGCACCCAGTCCACCTGATGGTAAGTGGTTGCTGTGGCCCATAGACATCTACATCTATCCTCGTTTGCGAATCAAAATGCAGATGCGTTGTCACCCATGAGGACTAAGATGGAATGCCTCTTTCCAGTAAAAAGGGTCTCCGGTTCTCTACACTCATCATACGAAACACAGCAGTATTAAGCTCCTATTTGACGCTGGTATTCTGTGAGAGCGTGGTCCTACCCCGGTCGAGCCGAACCATTCGTGCTACAACTATACTACTAATATAGCTGCAACATGGCTCTACCACGTATGAAGTTCATGAAAGTTTCGGTAATGTATGAAAATCTGTGTAATAAATATTTCAGGATTATTGTAAAGAATAATACATTGAGAAATGTGTTAATAATGACTAATTATATGAATAGAATAGTGAACTAATAATAAAATTGCATAAGAAAATTAAAGTTGAATTAGGGCTTATTAATGCTCCCCCCGAACGGGTTCCCGCCTTGTCGTGGCGAGGGGGCTTAGTAGCCGTGGCTTGTTAACTCGCGGTGAACAAAGAGGAACCTCTCGGCTGGCCCGCGCTGTAGGGCCAGCTCGAGGTGGCCACTCTGAGCGGACTTGGCGAGCCCACTTCGGATGTGTATCGATGGGCTGCGGTGGGAGGGGTGTCCTCTCCCCCTGCCACTGCAGCCGAGGTGGAGTCGCGGAGGAAGAGGAGTGTTGGTATGGTGATGCGCCACACGCATTATCCTCTGCGACTCAGACGGGGCCGCACCATTGATGCGGTGGTGGTGGGGCCGCGGGGGGAGAGGAGTGCCGGTATTACGAGGTGCCGCTCTCCCTACCCTCCGTGGCCGAAACTTGGTTGGTGGCGGAGCCAGAGACCAGATCCGCCGTTGGGGTCGAGAAAGCGAGTTCTACTAAGCACTCGATTTTCCTGGCCCCATGGCTTCCGCGTATCGGACTCGGGGCGGTCCGATACGCAGGTGGAGTTTGGGGCCGTGGAGGGGGGCGTACCTTGTGTTCCTGGTGTACCTTGCCTGAGAAGGAGAATGGGGAGGGGAGGTCCTCCCCCGAGAAGCGGCTGCCATGAGGCAGCCGGCGCTGGTGAGGCCTCGAATGTGTGCGAAAGCGTTGCCGTGGCCCTGCCAATATGCGGAGAATGTGGAATACCATAGGGTTTTAGTCGGTGCGAGTCCGACATAACCCGTCCTTGCCCCCGCAAGGCGGGGCAATGACGGGATGTAAAAAAAGGATTTATTAATACTGCTTAACACGTTCACTGTCCGGTTTTAAAACACAATAGTAAGACAATAGCAGTGACCTATATGTAGTGCACGGGACAACGAAAGGGTTAAGGTGAAAGCTCCAGGTTGGCACACGAAATTCAAATTGTTTTGCGTTTTTTGCAATTTGCAGGTCAGGGTTAGGTTGTAGGTTTAACAAAATATGATTCGCGACCGTAACGAGTATGTGTTTACGAAATTATTATCATTAAAATCACCAATTCAACCCGCCAAGTTCATATAATCCCTTTGAATAAGTTTTTTCTGGAAACATCCAATTATGTCGAAATAGCGTTAGGCGCGCGGTTCTCTTTAGAGTATAGCTGTAATGGGAGGAGTCTGAAATATTGTAATTCGTTCGGGACTACGCGGACGATAGCGCCTACTTTACCCCGCCCAGAAGAACCCATCTCGCTGTTACCATGTTGCAGCGCCTGCTGGACCTGCTGCCACCGTAGTTGGATGAGTGGAAGATGGCCGTGAACGTGGGGAAAACGGCCGATATACTCACCCGCCGATACAGAAATCCACCACCACCACTGAAGCTAAGAGACCAAGAGATCGCGTATTAGAAGGCCGTAACCTACCTTGGGTGCCGAATTCATAGGGTGTTGCGCATGACTGTGCTGTTGACATCCTCGTCCGCAATGCCAGATGAGCGCGGGCGATGCTCCGTCCAGTCCTGGCATCCAAGCTACCTAGGAAAACCAAAATCAAGATCTATAAGCTGTATATTCTTAATAATAAAAAAATCTGTATCTCTAAAACGAAAGATTGGATTATTTATTAAGCAAATAAAAAAAATCGCTGATTTTTCTACTACCTACAATCTTTTTAAATGTACTTTGATTTTTTTATTTTTATAGAAGAGGGGGCAAACGAGGATGCGGCTCACCTGATGGTAAGTAACTACCACCGCACATGAACAACCGCAACACCAGGGGAATTGCAGATGCGTTGCCGGCCTTTTAGAAAGGTGTAAGCTCTTTTCTTGAAGGTTCTTAGTCGTATCGGTCCGGAAAATTCGCTGGTGGTAACTGATTCCACAAGGAAGTTGTGCGAGGGAGAAAACTTCTTCTGATCGCATAGTGGTGGACCGCCAATCATCCAGATGGTATGGATGGTAACGCGAGTTTTGTCGCAAAGTGCGATGGTGAAGTTGAGCGGCTGGAATTAGTCCGAACAATTCCTCGGAGCAGTTCCCGTGATAGATGCGATAAAACACGCAAAGAGATGCAACATCCCTACGCAGTGCCAGTGTATCGAGCCGTTCAGAAACAACTCGGTCGTCGACGATTCGAACCGCTCTGCACTGGCTGTGGTCAAGTGGAGGGAGCTGGCAGTGGGGTGCCCCGGCCCAGAGATGATAACAGTATTCCATGTGGGGACGAACTTGCGCTTTGTAAAGTTGCAAGCGATGTGCCGGCATGAAATACTGTCTCGCTCTGCTGAGCACGCCAAGCTTTTTAGAGGCCAATTTGGCCTTCCCTTTCAATTAACCACGAAACTGCACACTATTCGATATGTCGACGCCAAGGATACTAGCTGAGGCAGCAAAGGGAGTGCCTTGAAACTGAGGAGATACGACAAAGGGGCTCTTTTAAGCGGTAAACGCGCAAACTTGTGTCTTCTGGGTGTTATACTGGACTAGATTTAGTCGCCCCCAATTCGAGACTTTCTTAAGCAAAGACTCGACTTCAGACGAAATTTTGTCCCGGTACTCGGTGACGTTTTTCTGAGAAATATTGGCACAGCCGGTATATAAGGCATCACCAGTGCTGTCGTTCGCATAGCAATTAATGCTACCAGTTAGCAACATATCATTGATATGCGGGAGAAACAGCGTTGGTGATAGCACGCAGCTTTGTGGAACACCAGCGTTGATAGGCTTGAAATCAGAGCATGCACCGTCTACTATGACCTTGATGCTACGATAAGCAAGGAAACTGGTGATCCATTTGCACAATTTCTTGGGAAGCCCATAGGAAGGAAGCTTCGAAAGAAGCGCTTTGGGCCAGACCCGATCGAAGGTCTTCGCTATGTCCAAACTAACGGCCAATGAGTCAGATAGACTAGAAGATCACCAGTTGATCGACCCCGACGAAAACCTTACTGGCGGTCACTAATCAGCTGGTGGTCCTCAAGGTACCTTATGAGCTGGCAGTTTATAATGGATTCCATTATTTTGGAGAACAAAGAGGTGATGGCGATAGGCCTGTAGTTGGACGGGTCTGAGCGGTCGCCTCTTTTAGGGATCGGGTGGACCAAAGCTGTCTTTCATGAATTCGGGACTACGCCTTGGGAGTAGGAGTACCGGAAAAGACGCGTTAAAACCGGTGCCAACTCTGGAGCACACGTATTCAGTACAATGGGAGGGACTCTATCGCGCCCACTCGACTTGCTGACGTCCAGGGAGAAAATTGCTTTGCGAACCGAGCGCTGTGTAAACCGCACATCCGGCATGGAGCACTTACATAGCGGGATGGTCGGCGGTGTGTTTCCCCCGTCATCCAGAATCGAGTTGGACGCAAAGAGAGAGCTCAACAGATCGGCTTTCTCCTTTGAGGCATGGGCCAGTGAGTCGTCCTTTCTGTGCAGAGATGGAAGAGATGGCTGACAGAAGTTCCCTTGGACAGCCTTGGCGAGAGACTAGAATGCACGAGTTCCCGAAGGAAGGCGAACTAGCTTCTCGCCAATTCTGCCGATGTGCTCAGACCTTTCCTTGGCAATGGCGCTTTTGAAGGACCTGGAGGCGGTATTATACTTCTTTTTAAGTGCGCTGGTGTTTACATCCCGAGGCTTCGCCGTCTCTAGATGGTAGATTTATCTCTTAAAACTTCCCTTTCTCGGTTAATTTTGAACGGAGGAAAAAAATTAAAAGGCTTTTTATATGAAGAATTTTAAGCTCTATACATTTTTATTAGAACTTTTTTATCTAATTTCTACTGCCTTCGAGTAATTGCGAAAAAACACTTATGACTTTTTTCAGCCCACGAAAATCTTTACATGTTGTTTTTGTATCATTAAAACTGCATTATATCAAAATGTTAAGTTGAGTGCCAAAATTTTGATTTCTGACCTTATTTGTTTGGACTATAATATCTCGTAGCACAAGAAAAGGAAAGAATCCGAAAATCGCTAATTTGTAGTTATATTACAAATATAATTTTTTTTTGCGATTACAAACAAATTTTTTTTAGTTGAGGCATCGACGGTGATGTTGACCGATTTTTGGAGGAATATGTTTTTCACAGCAAAGCTACATTTGTCATTTAATGGAACTTATCTTTTCACTACAGCCATGTTCGGTGCTTACCTTGCCTACAATTTATGAACTTCGTCGCTTTTGATGATCCTTTCATACTTATCTAAGTTTATACGGAACCCGCAGGACGCAAGTTCTACTCACACTTGTCCGTCATTTTTCTTTTATTCTTCTAATAATAATAACTTATTTTAGAAATTACCATTTACTTCTTTAGTGATCCTTACTTTCATATTTTGCCGAGATTACGAGATTTTAGCAAGCGGTATTTAGTTGCTACCTAGTGAAGAAATATAATATGTAATAAATATTTATGAATGTTTATAAGAGCTTTTATGAAAATTCGAATGTAATCATGTTAATTTAATATTTTCTTATTATAATTCTCTACAATACATAAAATTTATTTGGGAGAAGGGGAAAATTTTTTTTTCATAAAAGTAAAGGTGTCAAACGAACACGCAATCAACCTGTTAGTAAGTGCCATCTATTCTCGATTAAGAATAAAAATGCAGAATATTACTGAAGACTAAAATGGAATATCTCTTTATCATTCAAGTGTCTCCGGTTCTCTAAATTGTATGGCGAATGAAATATAGCAGCATTAAGTTGATATTTTAAGATGGAATTATGTGAGATATCTTGTGTGTTTGTGTGTTCCTTTCACGGTTTAACTGAATATTCGTGCTGCAGCGAATATAATACTCCGGTGCGGCACTACCACGCAAAAAAATAGCAGCTTAATGCTGCTGTGTTACGTTTGGTGCGTGTAGAGAACCAGAGACCGTTTTTACTGGAATGGAGGCATTTCATCTTAGTCGTCAGGGTTGACAACGCATCTCATTTTGATTCTTATTCGAGATTAGATGTGTGTATATGGGCCACAACATCCACTTTCCATCTGATGGGATGTATGCTCGTTTTTCACTCTTCCATGAAGAAAAGTAATCCGAAATCGGAATCCGAAAAAAAATTAATTCCGAATCCGTAAGTCACGTGATCATCATAAATTTGGCAAGGAGATTTTATAACCTAAATGGATATTTGCGCCTTTGAATCTTATTGAATTATAATGATTTTGCATTATGGTCCTACGAGTGACTTGTGTGTATTTCAAAAAAATATATTTGATAACAGTATATTAAAATATTCGACGAAAATAAAATAGAAAGGGTTTCCTTTCACTCACGATGAATTACATAATGGAGGACATTTTATGGTGCCGGATTGATGTGACGTGACAAAAAATATTCTCATCCAATTTATGGACTTGTGCACATGTGTTGGTAGGTTTGCTTGTTAGGAGTAAATTGGGAGCCAGTGCTTTGATAATAGCTCCAATTTTGAATAAGGCCATCCTTTGTTAAAACCAGTTACTGCAATAAGACCAAAGTGTAAAAAGTTTTTACGGAATTACTTCAATTTCAGCCATACATTACAGTCTATTAAAGTTCACAGCTGAACATGGACCTCCCATCGATTGCCTCGTCATCATCATCATCATCATTACAGCCCTTCACAAGTCCACTGCTGAACATAGGCCTCCCCCAAAGAATGCCACAAAGCACGGTCCTGAGCCACCTGCATCCATCGACTTCCTGCATATCTTACCAGGTCGTCACTCCATCTAGTGGGGGGACGCCCTACACTTCGCTTGCCGGTACGAGGCTGCCACTCGAGAACCTTTCTTTCCCATCGGTTGTCGGTTCTTCGAGCTATATGGCCGGCCCATTGCCACTTCAGCTTACTAATCCGTTGGGCTATGTCGGTCACTCTGGTTCTACTGCGGATATCCTCATTTCTGAGTTTATCACGCAGAGAAACTCCGAGCATAGCCCTCTCCATAGCTCGCTGAGCGACCTTGAGCTTCCTCATACGGCCAGCAGTGAAGGACCACGTCTCAGTTCCGTAAGTCATCACTGGCAACACGCACTGGTTGTACAATTTCGTTTTAAGGTTTTGAGGTATGTCTGACGAGAAGATGTGTCGTAGATTCCCGAACGCTGCCCAGCCGAGTTGAATCCGTCGATTGACCTCTCAGTCGAAGTTGGACTTACCTAGTCGGACTATTTGTCCCAGGTAAACATACTCGTCAACAACTTCGAGCTTAGTGTTCCCAACAACTACCGGCATAGGTGTGACATGGACATTAAACATGATCTTTGTTTTGTCCATGTTCATCTTAAGACCTATCCGTTGGGAAACACTATTGAGGTCATTGAGCATAGTGTTTAGGTCCTCCAGCGATTCTGCCATGAGGACTATATCGTCGGCAAATCGAAGGTGAGTGATGTACTCGCCATTGATGTTGATACCGTATCCTTTCCAGTCCAGAAGCTTGAAAACGTCTTCCAATGCAGCGGTGAAGAGTTTCGGGGATATGACGTCACTCTGTCTTACACCTCTCTGCAATTGGATAGGTTTCGTACTCTGGTTCTGTACTCGGATAGCCATCGTAGCCCTACTGTACAAGCACTTCAACACTTCGATATACCGAGAGTCAACTTGGCACCGCTGAAGGGACTGCAGCACCGCCCAAATTTCGACGGAATCAAAGGCTTTCTCATAGTCCACATACGCCAGACATAGTGGCAAATTGTACTCCTCGGACTTCTGTACAATTTGCCGTAGGGTATGTATGTGGTCTATGGAGCTAAAGCCCTTTCGGAAACCGGCTTGTTCGGGAGGCTGGAAGTCATCAAGTCTGCGCGCGAGACGATTCGTAATGACTCTCGAAAACAGCACGTAGACGCGGCTCAGAAGGGAAATCGGTCTGTAGTTCTTCAAGAGAGCGTTGTCGCCTTTCTTGAAGAACAAGACCACCGCACTTCTACTCCACGCCTCCGGTGTAATGCCATCATGGAGGACGGAATTAAAGAGCTTCTGAAGGACTTCAAGTACCGGTTTTCCACCCGCTTTCAGAAGCTCCGCTGTAATTCCATCCTCGCCTGGGGCCTTGCCGTTTTTAAGGTGCTGGAGAGCCATTCTAATCTCGCTCAGACTGACGTCCGGGATATCATCGGAATAATGTCGGATAAGACTCGCTCTTGGATCGTTACTCACACTTGCGTGTGGCTCCAACGATGACGTGTACAGCTGCCCATAGAACCTCTCAATCTCACTCAAAATCTCAGGTGCCCCGGAAACGATGCTGCCACATTCGGTCTTCAGCTTTGACAGTTGGCTCTTTCTGGCAGACAGATCTCTGGCAAAGACTTTGGAGCCTTGGTTCCGCTCGATCGCTTCTTCAATACGAGCTGTATTGAAGTTGCGTAAGTCCCGCCGCATGCATTTGGAGATCTGTCGGTTCAGTTGTCTGTATGCTGTCAAATCTGTTGAAGAATGTAGCTTCATCTCCCGTCTAACAGCCATGAGATTAAGAGTGTGATCGGAGAGTTTTTGTGTTCTTCTGCGGCGGGTCTTGCAGAACTTAGCTCCGACCGCATGGACAGTTTCCACAAGCTTGTCATTCAAATCGTCCACTTCATTGCAGTCTTCTAGGCACTGAAAACGGTTTTGTAACTCGAGCTGAAAGGTTTCGGGACCCTGGATTAGAGCACGAGGGGGACGGAGCGTTGACTTCATTAGACGAGACCTCTCCAACTTAACGTTTAGGTTCAGTGTGCCTCTAACCATTCGGTGATCGCTGCCGGTTTTCACCCTCGCGATCACTGAGACATCACTGAACAGTTGTCGTTTGGTCGTCATAATGAAGTTAATCTCATTTTTTGTCGAACCGTCGGGGCTCGACCAGGTCCACTTCCTGTGGGGCCGCTTCTGGAAGAAAGAGTTCATCATAAAGAGTCCCTCTTTCTCCATGAAGTCGGCCAGCTGCTGGCCCCTTGGGTTCCGTTGCCCTATTCCAAATTTCCCCACTTTCAGCTCACCGTTCTCTCTTGTGCCTAGTTTTGCATTGAAGTCTCCCATTGACACCGTATATTGGGTTTTGGAGGAATGCATGGCTCTAGAGATATCCTCATACATTTCCTCCACCTCCTCATCGGGGTGTGCCGAGGTTGGTGCGTAAACCTGTATGACCTTCAGCGAATACCGTTTGGTGATTCTGAGTATAAGGTACGCAACCCTCCTCGACACACTCTCAATCTTTACAACGTTGTTAACGAGAGACTTGTGGACGATAAATCCGACACCTCCTTGGGACAGATGGTCGCCCTCCCGGTGATAGAACAAGTTGCCGGATTCGAGGATTACCGTGTCCTCCCCCTCTCTTCGGACTTCGGATAATCCTATAATATGCCAGCGTAACTTGTCTATCTCTTCTTCCAGCTCTACAATCTTCTCGTCAGTCCTCAGGGTCCGTGCGTTGTATGTTGCCAGGTCAAGTCGTGGTAGGTGGCAACCGAACCTCCACCGGAGATTCTTAGCACCCCCTGCCCCGCCGTTACCATGGTCGCCACCGTAGCCAGGAATAGCGGGGCCGCCGGGGACTGGGGGCCGTCTCTTCGTAACTTTCATTATGGGGGGTATATTGCCATAGTTGCCACGCTTGGCAAGCGGGTTGGCAACCGCAGTTTTTTATTGTATTTTGCCGTTACCAGAAAGATGCTGCTGCCCATCTCCTGCCTGTGTCCCTTTGTCTCCTTTTACGACACCCACGGGAAGATATGGGGTAGTGGATATTCTTAACCGCCACTACACGGCACGATTGCCTCGTAAGTTAACATAATTGCTTCGCTTGGTAGGCGGGATGGCTACAGCAGTTGTTTTTTAAATTATCTTGATGATTATTAAAGAAGCTGATCCATGCAGTCCATTGTTTTAGTTTACCTTTTTTTTAGTGAGATTTTATATTGATAGATATTTATTTGATAGTTAGAGATTGTAGCTATGGCAAATATCCCCTCTATGTGGTAATCTATGGGAAAGCTTTTATTCAGCAGTAAACTTTTGATAGGCTATAAGAGTGTTGATGATATCAAAGCAAACCGTACTAGAAGCCTATTCAGTAGACCACTGTTAAAGAAACCGAAGAAAAACCGCAGTTAAGAAAGCAGGCAATAGTACAGGAGCTGTACACGCGTTGAGCCAGCTTTACGCCCACGCTCGCCACGCGCAAAGTTAACGCACGCCTCGCGTCCGCTTATACAACTAGTGCAGTAATCTAGTTGGCTTTAAAAGCACATCGTTTTCCTCCACCAAAGAAATAAATGTTTCTTTATCGATGTCATCCATTATTATTAATTAAAAACCTACCAAGTCACTAAACTTGATCACAGTCAATACAACACTAGCCGAAGCGCGGTTGGAAGGCGTAGTGGGGCAGGTGCAGCGCGTGTGCAGGGTGAGCGCGGGGCCAGCGCGAAACGGGAATGAAGCGGGCACGTGGCGTGTACGAGGCGTGTGCGGTTGAACGTCGATAAATTCAATTTCAGATTTATTGATGTGTCATAAGACTCAAATTACACAGTCAGGTCATAAGTATTGTCACACAGTAAAAACTTTTCTTTTAGAATGCTGGCCACAAAAAAGTTTATTGAATTCGAATTTCGAATTGTTCATGAAAATAAAACTGTATACTTTTTACAATTTTACTCATTTTTAAAAATGGAGTGGACGCTTAAAGAAGACCGTGTTGCAGTTATTGCGTTGCATCGTTGCGGTTACGCGCCAATTCAAATTTTTGACATACTGAAAATTTTGAATATAACCAAAAGATTCGTTTATCGTACCATCAAACGATACAATGAAGACTCTAGTGTAGATGACAGGTCAAGAAGTAGTCGCCCTCGGTCTTTTAGGACTCCAGCAGTGATAAAAGCTGTGAAGGCGCGAATTCAAAGAAATCCCAAACGTAAGCAGAAACTGTTGGCCCTTCAGATGGGGTTAAGCAGAACCACGATGAAAAGGGTGTTAAATAAAGACTTAGGGCTTCGAGAATATCGAAGAAAAAAGGACATCGTTTGAATGCTCGTCTAATGGACCTGAGACTGGAGAGATGCCGCGCTTTGTTGAAGCGGTACGCGGGAAAAAAATATCGGGAAATTCTTTTTTCGGATGAAAAATTTTTTACCGTAGTAGAGAGCTACAACAAACAAAATGATAAGGTGTACGCACACAGTAGTGAAGAAGCGAGCAACCGTATTCCGCGTGTCCAACGAGGTCATTTTCCATCCTCGCTCATGGTATGGTTGGGAGTGTCTTATTGGGGCTTAACAGAGGTACATTTTTGTGAGAAAGGTGTAAAAACGAATGCAGTTCTGTATCAAAATACAGTCCTGACGAACCTTGTGGAACCTGTTTCTCATACCATGTTCAATAACAGGCACTGGGTATTCCAACAAGATTCGGCGCCAGCTCATAGAGCGAAGAGCACACAAGACTGGCTGGCGGTGCATGAAATCGACTTCATCCGGCACGAAGACTGGCCCTCCTCCAGTCCAGATTTGAATCCGTTACATTACAAGATATGGCAACACTTGGAGGAAAAGGCGTATTTGTTATGTTTTGTTAAGTTAATTTTGGTATATAAATGGTTACATAATGAATAAACTTGTTTCAATTATTTTATATTAAACATGTGACAGAATTTATGACCTAACTAGGTATATGCAACAAATATCAAAGCGAGTTAGACGCGGGTGCTGACGCGTGTGGCGTGCGCGTAGCGGGTGCGTGTCGTCTTAACGCAGCGTATATCAGATTATATACGTCGTAGAGCCATGCTGCAGCTATATTAGTAGTATAGTTATAGCACGAATGGGTCGGCTCGACCGGGGAAGGACCACGCTCTCACAGAATACCAGCGTCAAATAGCAGCTTCATGCTGCTGTGTTTCGTATGGTGAGTGTAGAGAACCGGAGACCCTTTTTACTGGAAAAAGGCATTCTATCTTAGTCCTTACGGGTGACATCGCATCTGCATTTTGATTCGCAAACGAAGATAAATGTAGATGTCTATGGGCCACAGTAACCACTTACCATCAGGTGGACTGTGTGCTCGATTGTCACCCTACCCTATAAAAAAAAGCATAATGGGTAAACCTTTTACTGAATACACATTGATTTGTAGTACTGATATTTAGCAACATTTAAACTGTAATTTATACGGCAAACATAACTGTATTTCAACTTAAATTTATCTACATCTATTTTATGGTGCCAGTCAATATTAAATAGGACCAGTGATATGCATAAAATATCTGAAATAAACATTATACCGTAAATTGATAGAAGACCTTGAAATTCATCATTCGTATGGATACGTCGTAAAACACGTCCGATATAAAAATAGTAGGTGTTTTTAAACATATATATTCACGTGTTCCTGTAATATATTAAATCTATGCCAAATATCAATCATCCAGCATGGAGCACTCACACTTTGGGATGGCCGGCTTTGTGTTCCGCCCGTCATCGAGAGTCAAGTTGGACACAAAAAGAGAGAGCATAATAGATCGACTTTCTCTTTTGCGACATGGGCCAGTAAGTCGTCCTCTCTGTGCGGAGATGCAGCCTTGGCGGCAGACCAGAATGCACGGGTTCCCTAAGGGAGGCGAACTAGCTTCTCGCCAATTCTGCCCATGTGCTCAGACCTCGCCTTAGCAATGACTCTTTTGAAAGACCTGGAGACGGAATTATACTTCTCTTTAAGAACGCTGGTGTATACATTCAGAGACGTTGATGCGTCAGTCCAGGCCCGGTAGCACTCCTGCTTAAAGCGTGATGCTATTTTACAGGAGCGACCAAACCATGGCTGGGATCTGCCTCCGATGGGCACCACAGAGGATGGAAGAAAAATTTCCATATGCGGCAGTCTATAAAACGCAACCGCGACGTTAGTGTGAGTGGCATCACACTCCGGACAAGACAATGTTCTAATGAGCCTAAAGGAGTGTTGACGGAAACCTGATATCCGTCCGGATGAGAGGTCAGCAAAAGGTCCAACAGGGAAGGTGCCTGATTCTCCACAACTGGAATCCGCGTAGGCGAAGTAACCAGCTTTGTAAGATCATATGCCAAGGCAAAGTCATAAACAGATTTCCCCGCATGATCGGTTGAATGTGAACCGAGCCATTCGGCTTGGGGGGCGTTAAAATTGATCACAATCTTTGCGGATGGGCTCTGCTATAACATGGAATCTATAGTAATTTGGACGTGCTCAATGAGTTGGTCTGTTTCGACATTACCGCTATGAGACATATAGAGGCACCTGTAGACACGGAGATGGTCGTCGCTGTCTACCCGCAGCCATATGATGGTCAGGTTCGGACCTTCAAGACTGCTGAGGCGTCGAAAACAGATGTCCTCTCTAAAGTATACGCAAACTTAACTTAACAAAGGAGTGTTCTAACTTGTACCCCGGGTAGGAGAGGACAGCTGAGTTTTAGTCGCGAGCAGAATTTTGCCCCCCCCTCTCCCCCACAACACGCGGGGCAGTCTGAGCACCTACGCTCAGGATTTTAAGCATAGTCGCGGATGCTTAGCGTCGTACTTCTGGGGTGTTGGTACCTTCCTGGGGTAGTCTTCCGTTTAATTCCGCTACCATTATCAAACACCATTCCTTTTCTATTGATCAATTCCGACAGTAGAAAATTAAACAAACCATGACGACGACAAATCGATGATTTTGTCCGGTGGTAAAAGCTCATAATAAACGATGCCCGTCCAATCCCACCATACGCACACCATTACTTTATTGCGTGTTAATCTGAATTTCGCTACAGTCTGTGGAGCTTGACCACACTTGGACCATCACCTTTTTCGCACGTTCTTATCTTAGGTGATCTATTTTCATCACCAGTGTTTAATCTTATCATCATAGAATCATAAATGAGTAGGTACACGATTCATTAGGTTTCTTTCAGTGAGCCGGTGTGGTACCCAAATATCGAGCTTTTTCGTATGGCCAGACTTTTTCAAATTAGTCAAAACTGTCTTTCGGTTAATCTTCAATTCCTCGGTTATGTCGAAACTATGAATATGCCGATCTTGTTCCACTTCAAAAATGGCATCGACTTTATTCTTATGATGGCGACGAGAGCAAACTTCACCTTTCACATCATAATTCCCAGATGAAAATGCTTGAACCAACTTATACACGTCACAATTTTTTTTCGTGATTTGAGTCGCATTTTTCACTTTTCTAACTTCAGAATATATCGATTAGTTAGATTCAATCATTTTGGCGGACAGAAATATAATAGAAAAATGGCAGGAAAGTTTTATATATTTTTTATTATTTCTTACTCTCCTATATGTATTGACATTAAAAACAATTAGATAAGACAGTACAACCAAAGAGATTTTTCATCAATTTTATACAAACAAAATACGAGGAGACTTTTTCCCGACTTATTATTTACAAACCTACGCCACGCACTGTACTAAAAGACAGCCTTTAGACAGATTTGATAAATAAAGTCGTAATTTAAAAGACCAGATGGAAGTTAGCGTAGAACATTCTTTAATTTAACTAAACTGTATGCCAATTAGTTGCTCCATAAATGCTCCAGCAGAATCCGAAATTGCTCCAGCTCTATTGCTATCAGTTAATTTATAATTAATTAAAAAAAAAAATAAGTATCAAAAATTTAATTTTGCAATAAAGTATAAAATATCTACTTTTTTAAATTAAACTGTATGCCAGTTAATTGCTCCTTAAATGCTCCAGCAGAATCCGAAATTGCTCCAGCTCTATTGTTATTAGTTAATTTATAATTAATTTAAAAAAAATTAAGTATCGGCAATTCAATGTTTTTAAAAAACATAAAATATCTAGTTTTTAAAATGAAACTGTATGCCAATTATTTGCTCCTTAAATGCTCCAGCAGAATTCGAATTTGCTCCACCTCTATTGCTATTAGTTAATTTATAATTAATTTTTAAAAAAATTAAGTATCGAAAATTTAATTTTGCTATAAAACAGAAAATATATAGTTTTTAAAATTAAACTGTATGCCAATTATTTGCTCATTAAATGCTCCAGCTGAATCCGAAATTGCTATACCTCTATTCCAATTAGTTAATTTATAATTAATTTTTAAAAAATTAACCAGAAGGAAGTTAGCGTAGAACATAATTTTTTTAAATTAAATTGTATGCCAATTAATTGCTCCTTAAATGCTCCAGCAGAATCCGAAATTGCTCCATCTCTATTGTTATTAGTTAATTTATAATTAATTTTTAAGAAAAAATAAGTATCGAAAATTTAATTTTGCTATAAAACAAAAAATATCTACTTATTAAAATTAAACTGTACGCGAATTATTTGCCCCTTAAATGCTCCAGCTAAATCCGAAATTGCTATACCTCCATTGCTATTAGTTAATTTATAATTAATTTAAAAAAGTTAAGTATCGAAAATTTAATTTTGCAATAAAGTATAAAATATGTACTTTTTTAAATTAAACTGTATACCAATTAATTGCTCCTTCAATGCTCCAGTAAAATCCAAAATTGCTCCACCTCTATTGCTATTCCTTAATTTATAATTAGTTTTGAGAAAGAGTGATCCCATTTGAGTAATAATGCCATCGTCAATAGAATGTAGTAACATTCTATAGTAAAAGTCATTTCATCGAATAAAAATTGATTGACTCTCAAAAGTGGTGCGTATAATAGATGCTAAATGGTATAAAGCCAAAAAAATAATATTGATGGGTGAGTTTTGAAATTATGAATTATTATGAATGGATTAGACAACCATCTTAATATTTTTTTTGTGTTTGTGCCATCTAGCGTCTTTTCTACGTACCACCATGAGAGTTAATCAATTTTAATTTGATAAAATGACTACTTATAGAAAGAAAGAAATAGATGGTGCTATTAAAAAAATACGTATATAATAGATAGTAATTACCTAATTAACAAACAAAACAGATATGTCTCTTCTTAAGATCGAAGAAGATGATGCACTGTGACACATATGTATATTATTTTATGTAAATAAATGAATGATACACACCATTCATGTTATTCAAAAATCATTGATAAATAATTGAAATGATTCCCTGTAATACAAAAGTTTCACTTCTGTCGTGTGTCTTCACGACACACGCTGTTTTTTGTAACGCTTTTGTAATATATTTATATAAGTTATACATATAAATAACTTACATAATATATATAAGTATTAATATGATTTATACTTTTTTTAAATTTAACACTGAGAAAATTAATAAAAATATATAAATATAAAGCTAAGGTGGAAATTCGAATAGACGAATAGGCAACATGACAGCTAAGTAAGTGTAAAAGACTATTTCTTAACACTGTAGTTGTCGCGCCTTATAAAAACAGGAAGTGGTCACATGGATTTCATATGTAGTCCAATCTAAAATAAGAAGAAAGCCGTAAAATATCAACTTTAACTAATACATACTCTATTTTAAATAAAACAAGGTAACATTTAGTCAACGGTTAATTATATTAAATAAACAAAAACATTTATACCTCCTTTTTATTCAAATAGTAATTAAAAAGAACTTTTACATATTAATATATGAAAATGACACATTAATTTCAAAGTGAGATCACAAAATATTGTTTGCTGTATATAATAATGTGATCGCTAGTGTTTCCTCTATTCGTTGATACACTCTTCGACCAGCAAGTTATTATTTAAAACTAAATCATAAATAAATGCACATGCACGTGCTGCACTGAGCACGTCCTCCTACTTTTTAACTTTTAATACTTGACATGTCAAAAGATTCATTTTTAAGTGACTTTTCTGAAAATTTAAATATTATAATCCACCCGACCACTGTAGGGTTAACTTTTAGGTTTTTCCAAAATTGATTTGTAATGTGATTGCGGATCGATATCGATATTTTTTTTATTACTCATTGAAAAAGCATCAAAATTTAAGCACTCAACTAAAGAAGAACATTATTGAGTAGATTCTGTTACCTAGTCTAAACATAATTGACAATGACAGCTGAGTAGCTGAGATGCGGGTTTTGGACTTTGGACTTTTTGCTTATTATTTTATATCAATCTAAAGGTCTTTGACCAGTGATTTTAAAAATAACATGTCCTGAGTGGGCTAAGCCCACGTAACTGGCCTTTTACTTGTATTAAAATAAAAATGTACATAAACAATTTCTATCCTTAGATAAAATAAATTCATAAAATATTTTATCTGTTAATTAAATGATGCCCGCGACTTCGTCCACGCGGACTAAGGTTTTTTAACCGCGGGATTTATTTAATTTTCTGGGATAAAATGTAGGTTATGTGTTATATCAGAGTACCCATATATATATATATATATATATATATATATATATATATATATATATATATATATATATACAAGAATTGCTCATTTAAAGGTAGTAATAAAAGTAGTAGTAGAGCAATTCTTTAAACAAAAAATAACAATTATAAATTAATTAATTAATAGGGAGCAATTATGCGGGTGGTATGCAAAAAAGACGCTAGATGGCTTAAACACAAAAAAACTATTAACATATTTGTCCAATTCATTCATAAGAATCCATAATTTTAAAACTCACCGGTTAATATTATTTTTTTGGGTTTATGCCATTTAGTATCTATTCTACGTACCACCTTGAGAGTCAATCAATTTTTGTTCGATAAAATGACTTTAACCATAGAATGTTACTAAATTCTATTTATGATGGCGCTATTACTCAAATGGGATCACTATCTCAAAATTAATTATAAATTAACTAATAGCAATAGAGGTGGAGCAATTTCGGATTCTGCTGGAGCATTTAAGGAGCAATTAATTGGCATACAGTTTAATTTTGAAAAGTAGATATTTTCTGTTTTACAGCAAAATTAAATTTTCGATACTTAATTTTTTTTTTAAATTAATTATAAATTAACTAATAACAATAGAGGTGGAGCAATTTCAAATTCTGCTGGAGCATTTAAGGAGCAATTAATTAGCCTAAAATTTAATTAAAACAAATAATGTTCTACGCTAAATTCCTTCTGGTTAATTTTTTAAAAATTATTTATGAATTAACTAATAACAATAGAGGTGGAGCAATTTCGGATTCTGCTGGAGCATTTAAGGAGCAATTAAATGGCATACAATTTAATTTAAAAAAATAATGTTCTACGCTAACTTCCTTCTGGTTAATTTTTTTAAAATTAAGTATAAATTAACTAATAGCAATAGAGGTGTAGCAATTTTGGATTCAGCTGGAGCATTTAAAGAGCAAATAATTGGCATACAGTTTAATTTTAAAAACTATATATTTTCTGTTTTATAGCAAAATTAAATTTTCGATACTTACATTTTTTAAAAATTATTTATAAATTAACTAATAACAATAGAGGTGGAGCAAATTCGGATTCTGCTGGAGCATTTAAGGAGCAAATATTTAGCATACAGTTTAATTTTAAAACGTAGATATTTTATGTTTTTTAAAAAAAATTGAATTGCCGATACTTTAATTTTTAAAAATTAATTATAAATTAACTCATAACAATAGAGCTGGAGCAATTTCGGATTCTGCTGGAGCATTTAAGGAGCAATTAATTGGCATACAGTTTAATTTAAAAAAGTAGATATTTTATACTTTATTGCAAAATTAAATTTTTGATACTTAATTTTTTTTAAATTAATTATAAATTAACTAATAACAATAGAGCTGGAGCAATTTTGGATTCTGCTGGAGCATTTATGGAGCAATTAATTGGCATACAGTTTAGTTAAAAAAAATAATGTTCTACGCTAACTTCCATCTGGTATTTAAAAGGTATCATATTTTTGAAAGTGATTGCAAGTATAATAGTATATAATAAAATTGTAAATACTGTGAATATAAACGTTGAAGCCTCGAATCTGTTACCTCCACTGTAATGTTATCAATAGTAAACAATCTTTAAGTAAGAACATTGTGCTCTCATTGTGAACATAAGTAATAAAAATATAAATTATAAAGACACTTTATTTCTCAAATAGGCCAAGAATACTACTTGAATTAATTTTACAAATTAAAAAGTAGGTATGTATGCATGCACCTTTGCATCGTTCATATCAATTTAAAAAGATAAGAAGTAATAAACTGAATAAACCTAGCAAGCTAACAGCATAGCAAAGTGGCGAAGTAATCAGCTTTGTAGCGGTATCTAACGGAAAAAAAAATATAATAAACTATATAATAATATTGTTTATTATATATTTTTTTTATAACTAATAAACTGATTAATAATTACAACATGAGCATAATGTAATTTTATAATTCCTAGTACTTCCGCACTCTCTGTGCGATAGTTTTTATTTAAAAAATTTAACGAGTCAACATTTTTTATTATTGATATTAAATAATGGCTTTTAAAAAAATGCATAGTAACATAAACCGTGTATGTGATGGCGACGACAGAGGATCTATTACCTTTTGTTACATGGTTGACGAGCGAGAACTTTGTTTTTTACTATTATTATACTTTACTGGCTGATGAAGAAGAAAATATTAACATGAAAGATTTGTCAAAGATTGGTGATCACACAGCCGATACTGTAAAGTGTACTATTGCAATGTTCTTTAAAAATAAAGGCGTTTACAAACTAGGCTTTAATTAAAATCGCAAAGTAAAAATACTTTGAAGATTGTAAATAATTTAATCGTTGTTCAATATTCATATAAATGTACAAAAAGTAAGCCAAAACAGTACAAAATTCTATCCCGGCAATACTAATTTTGACTAACGAAAACAGTATTTTTTCTTAAAGTGTTAAGACAATTTTAAAATATTTCTTAGAAATAATAATCATGTAAACCTGCAATATCGCAAAACTGAGAATTGGCGGGAGCATGATCGCCGGCGAATTGCTGCTCATATATTATTGTTTAAATAATTTTTAAGTGACTGCCTTAGTGCTTACTGCTATTGGTCTAGTGGTTGTAATCGCGGTTACTGATCATGAGGTCCTTGGTTTAAATCCCGGATCGGGCAAAAATCAGTTATTTGGTTTTTCTGTCACTCAGTAGCAGCCCATAGTCAGAAAGTTGGTGGTGTTTTGGTTTTTCTGTCAAAAATACTCAGTAGCAGACCATAGTCAGGAAGTTGGCGGTGTTTTGGTTTTTCTGTCAAAAATACTCAGTAGCAGCCCATAGTCAGGAAGTTGGCGGTGTCTTGCTTTTTCTGTCAAAAATACTCAGTAGCAGCCCATAGTCAGGAAGTTGGCGGTGTTTTGGTTTTTCTGTCAAAAATACTCAGTAGCAGCCCATAGTCAGGAAGTTGGCGGTGTTTTGGTTTTGCTGTCAAAAAATACTCAGTAGCAGCCCATAGTCAGGAAGTTGGCGGTGTTTTGGTTTTTCTGTCAAAAAATACTCAGTAGCAGCCCATAGTCAGGAAGTTGGCTGTATTTTGGTTTTGCTGTCAAAATACTCAGTAGCAGCCCAGAGTCTGTAAGTTGGCGGTGTTTTCACCCCCGTGCCTCAGAAAGCAATTAAAGCCATAGGTCTTACTCCTGATCTCTCTCCAGTCATCTCAGATTACCGCCTTATCGGACTATGAGAGTGATGGAATAGAAAGTGCACCTGTGCTTGCGGATACACTTGGGCTCTATAATCCTGTCCAGTCTGATAGCTACTTTCCTTTGAGACTGGCCGCCATTACTGAAATTCGGTGTAGAGGTCATTAATTGTTACATGATTTTGGTATGTACATTGAAGAGATTTTGAGTACTTAATACCTACGCATATGATCTATTAGTGCGAACAATGAAACAGTGCTCCGATGGTGATGTAAGTAGGTGTGAATTTGGGCTTCTGCGTCACTTGCTCTCGCTTCGCTCGAGCTACATGCCGCTGAAGGCCCCAATTCTCTCCAGTAGAGGTGCAAAATTTTTAGTTTAACCGAATTAACGTCTACATACTCACAGTTCTATCCTGCGGGAACAAGTGTACTTCCACTTCCAGTTGAGTTATTGAGCATTATATTCAGAGCGCTTGCGAGATACTGATGTTATTGCCGCATCTATATGATTAATTTCTAATAATACAACTTGTTTAGCCTAATTTTATTGTGGTTATTACTAATAAACGTTTTTAAGCTATTGCATAGCTTTTATCGCGGGCTTTGAGCGCGGCGACCGATACAAGAAATTCCGTAACGAAAAAAAAAAACCTAAGACCCGAAAACCTAACATCGTAAATCCATTACAATAAAGATATTATTTAATTTGCAACCAACGTAGAAACCCCAACGTGGAAGGCTGTTAAGTTGGTATCATGCATCAAAGAAGATTGTCACAACGTTCGTCCAGTTTTGTATCCAACTAAGGGTTAGTTTAATAGTTTAATCAGTGTTAATTATCTACGTGTTGTTGCTTTCAGCTGAAATCGAAATAAAAACTAAAACATTTAAATTCAAATTCAAATAAAATCGAAAATCGAAATAATAAACCATAAATAAAATAATAAAAAATAAAGAAATTTTAAGTCTGAACTATACTTTATTATAATAAACTGAGTTTAATAGTTTAATCAGTGTTACTTATCTATGTGTTGTTGCCTTCAGTTAAAATCGAAATAAAAACTAAAAAATTCCAATTCTAATTCAGATAAAATCGAAAATCGAAATAATAAACCGTAAATAAAATAATAAAATGGATGGAATTACAGCGGAGCTTCTGAAAGCGGGTGGAAGACCGGTACTTGAAGTCCTTCAGAAGCTCTTTAATTCCGTCCTCCATGGTGGCATTACACTGGAGGCGTGGAGCGGAAGTGCGGTGGTCTTGTTCTTCAAGAAAGGTGACAACGCTCTCTTGAAGAACTACAGACCGATTTCCCTTCTGAGCCGCGTCTACGTGCTGTTTTCGAGAGTCATTACGACTCGTCTCGCGCGCAGACTTGACGACTTCCAGCCTCCCGAACAAGCCGGTTTCCGAAAGGGCTTTAGCACCATAGACCACATACATACCCTACGGCAAATTGTACAGAAGTCCGAAGAGTACAATTTGCCACTATGTCTGGCGAATGTGGACTATGAGAAAGCCTTTGATTCCGTCGAAATTTGGGCGGTGCTGCAGTACCTTCAGCGGTGCCAAGTTGACTGTCGGTATATCGAAGTGCTGAAGTGTTTGTACAGTAGAGCTACGATGGCTATCCCAGTACAGAACCAGAGTACGAAACCTATCCAATTGCAGAGAGGTGTAAGATAGGGTGATGTTATATCCCCGAAACTCTTCACCGCTGCATTGGAAGACGTTTTCAAGCTTCTGGACTGGAAAGGATACGGTATTAACATCAATGGCGAGTACATCACTCACCTTCGATTTGTCGACGATATAGTCCTTATGGCAGAATCGCTGGAGGATCTAAGCACTATGCTCAATGACCTCAATAGTGTCTCCCAACGGATAGGTCTTAAGATGAACATGGACAAAACAAAGATTATGTTTAATGTCCATGTCACACCTATGCCGGTAGTTGTAGGGAGCACTAAGCTCGAAGTTGTTGACGAGTATGTTTACCTGGGACAAATAGTCCGACTAGGTAAGTCCAACTTCGACCGAGAGGTCAATCGACGGATTCAACTCGGCTGGGCAGCGTTCGGGAAGCTACGACACATCTTCTCGTCAGACATACCTCAAAACCTTAAAACGAAATTGTACAACCAGTGCGTGTTGCCAGTGATGACATACGGAACTGAGACGTGGTCCTTCACTGCTGGCCGGATGAGGAAGCTCAAGGTCGCTCAGCGAGCTATGGAGAGGGCTATGCTCGGAGTTTCTCTGCGTGATAAACTCAGAAATGAGGATATTCACAGTAGAACCAGAGTGACCGACATAGCCGAACGGATTAGTAAGCTGAAGTGGCAGTGGGCCGGCCATATAGCTCGAAGAACCGACAACCGATGGGGAAGAAAGGTTCTCGAGTGGCAGCCTCGTACCGGTAGGCGAAGTGTAGGGCGTCCCCCCAAGAGATGGAGTGACGACCTGGTAAGACATGCAGGAAGTCGATGGATGCAGGTGGCTTAGGACCGTGCTTTGTGGCATTCTTTGGGGGAGGCCTATGTTCAGCAGTGGACTTGTGAAGGGCTGTAATGATGAATGATGAAAATAATAAAATAAAGAAATTCTTAATCTGAACTATATTTTATTATAATAAACTGAGTTTAATAGTTTAATCAGTGTTACTTCTCTATGTGTTGTTGCTTTCTGTTAAAATCGAAATAAAAACTAAAACATTTCAATTCAAATTCAGATAAAATCGAAAATTGAAATAATAATCCGTAAATAAAATAAAGAAATTCTTAATCTGAACTATATTTTAATATAATAAACTGAGTTTAATAGTTTAATCAGTGTTACTTATCTACGTGTTGTTGCTTTCAGATAAAATCGAAATAAAAACTAATAACATTTAAATTCAAATTCAGATAAAATCGAAAATCGAAATAATAAACCCTAAATAAAATAATAAAATAAAGAAATTCTAAATTTAAACTATATCAACCGCTTATTGCTTGATATAAAACGACTGTATATTCGAATACAAGCCACTGAGTAATATCGTTAAAAAAATATCATGAATAGCAATACAATAATTGTCGATCTTCAAGGCTTTAAAACTAGCAGAAATAAATTTATAGTAAAGGAGTTTGCTATTGTCACTCTAGAAAACACCAATATATTCCTAATTAAACCTCCTTACTCATTCACTTCACTATCTCCTGAAGAGAAAAAACAAATTGGCTGGATTGAAAAGCACCGAGGGTAACGATGGAGTGAGGGCTTTGTTGATTGTAGAGAGTTTCACAGAATTATAAAGACATATTTGAAAGATAAAAAGATTTTTTAAAAGGATGTGAAAAAATTAAATGGCTGTTTGTGATGAAAATAATACTATCATAGATATAAGTTGCTTAGGAGCTCCCAATTTAAATACTCTTTGTAAACTTTATTGTAAAGATACTTTACTGTATAACTGTTTTACTCATAAGAAAATATGTGCGTTAAAAATGTTTTATGTATTAAGAAATAGTGTTTTGAAAACAAAATGATTGTTTGATTTCCAATTAAATTATATGTAAATAAACACTTCATCTTTTAATTTAAACTACCTTTGTATTCGAGAAGAAAAAAAAGTTTCAGACTGTTAACGATTAGTACTTATTATTAAAGTAACTGTTTTTTTTGTACCACCTTGCATTTTGTAACGATGAAATAGATTAGCCTTCATATTTTGTTGTTATATTATTGACCCATTTGTATTTGAGATTCCAAATGAAACGGTATTAGAAATTTTAAGTATTAAAAATTTAGACCTCTAATGGAGAGAATTGGGGCCTTCAGCGGCATGTAGCTCAAACGAAGCGATAGCAAGTGCCCCAATTCACACCTACTGATGTAAAACCTCAAATTGCTTTGACTACTTAGGTACCTTGAGATACAATCGTCATTAACTCTCTCCTGGATCAAGCTGTCTACGAAATGTCGTCAAAATTTCGCTATGTGATACGTCAACATGAAAAATAATGAAAAAGTGTTTTTTGTATAATTTCTTATTACTTTATACTGTCAAAAGCACAACCGTACGAGCCTATTACCAAAAAAAATAATCCCAAAACTTCTTTTTAATGCTTGTCGTACATTAAGCATGTGATATCTCGTGTGTAGGTTTGAAATAAATCATAAAATTTATAAAAGAAGTCAGCAGACGGTGTTGCATTTTTGGGCAAAGCATTAACTTTTCTATGGAACATTTCATAACGAGCTTTTTCTTCTTGCTTGTACAGTTGTAGTATATCCAACTCTTTGTATAGCTTGCGAATACAATCTATTTTCTTCGGATCCCAGCTGCCGTAATTCTCCACGAAAATTCGCCTTTGTTCTGTATTACATTTCTCTAAAACAGCAATGGCTACCCAAGAACATTTTCTTTCCTGTATATCTGTTCCACTCTTGCCAGTTACTGATCCGTCTATGTTAAAAAAATCTATTAAATCATTCTGAAATAAAAAAAAGAAAATAGGAATTAGATCTTTTTTAGTTTACTATTATATTACTGATAGGATTTATATTTTTAAAATACCCAAGAATAATCAGAAGAATTATAGATTATATAATATAATGATTACGTTTTTTTTTATAATTTGTAAATAAGCAATGGCGACATGTTGATGCTAGCTTTTCTTAGCTTAGCTTAGAACCCTTACTATAGTTCAAGCTACATTAATGTTTATTGTAACGGTGTTCTTGTTGCGTTTCACTATATTTCTCTTTAATTAGCTGATGATGTATGTAATTTCTTTAAAACTGTGAAAATTTATGTTTCCGAATAAATAAGAACATTAATAGGTGTCAATATATTTTAGTTCCTTGTATTGAAATTATAAAATATGTTAGTTGATTATTTTTGAATAAATAGTGAAAGCCTAATTTAGTTTAAAAGAGGAAAATGGATCAGCTTGTTGAAAATATAAGTGAACAAATTTCAAAATTACTAATATTTTTTTCATCAGAAAAAAGTTATTCATAGAATAAAACACAACATAAATAAATTAAAAATTACAGCTGTATAATTAAACAGTTCAAGTTTTCCACTTTTATGTTCATTTAGGTTACCACATATTTGATGGATATATTATATTATCGGACGATTAAATATAAGCTCTTGATGTTTTCTTAATAAAAACAAATAGTGATTTTTTTTATAAGAAAAGTGTAGCCGGTGGAAGGAAAAGGGGAGATCTCTCGCCGGGCAAAGCGTTCTGCCCGGGGAGCGGCAAACGCTTCAAGTGGTAGTTCGAGCTATTCTATATATTTATTATACTGCTTTAATTTCTTTGTGAGCGCGATTTAGGATTCGACGTGTTTCGCTTGTGGCGCGACGGCAGCGTCACCACAAAAGTATAGTTACGTCCTATAAGTCATTTTTTGATATATACTCAAAATATGTATTGATGTTATTTTTACGAGGGTGACACTGAAAGCTTTTAGAACTAGCCACTTGTAAACGATATAATAAAAAAAAAAGTTTAAATTTTGAAAATAGAAAACTTTTTGCCAAATATTATTGTGTATAAATTTGATTAATTTCTCACTTATTTACAATTTGGTTGCAAATAGAAATTTGTCTATGTCACGTCAGCATGAATTTAACGCGACAAAATTTTCGTACAATGATTTTTTTATGACTTTCAAAGTCTTTTAAGTCAACAAGAAAATTATGATACGAGTAAACTTTGATAAGCCTTTCACGATGAATCCCCATCTCGTGCCACTGTTCACAACTGGTTTAATGAGTTTAAATGTGGTCGCATTAATCATAGTCGTATGGTGTTTCCTTCGTAGGAGTTGCCAACTAAAATAAAGAGAGTTCGAAGCATGGGGAAAAAGATGGTAGCCTCGTTCTTCGGAAGGACAGGTAAATTACGCAACCGTTATGCAACAATTGTTTTAGAGGATTGAAATACTATTACTGCAGAGTGGTACACTAACAATTGTTTGCAACTTGTCTTGGAAACGATTCGGGAGAAACGACCTCGCAGTAGGTACCTCCTTCACCACGACAACGCCTCGTCGCACAACGCCAAGCAAACAATCGACCACTTGGCAACCTTAGACGTGGAATTACTGGGTCACCCGCCCTATAGCTCAGACTTCGCACCTTGCGATTTTTATTTATTTCCGAATATAAAGGAAAAACTTCGAGGAAACCGTTTAATAGACGCAAAAGAAGCAGTGGCTGCATTTCAAAATGCCGTCGAATAGACCCCTAAGGACGAGTGGGCAAAGTGCTTTTCTCAGTGGTTCATCAGATGTAGCGATGTATTGATGTAAATGGACACTATTTTGAAAAGATATAATAAAACTAATAAGCTGCTAGTTTGTTCAGTTTTTGATTTTCTAAGAACTTTCAGTCTCACCCTCGTATTATTACTTTTCATATAAAAAACTGGCTAAGTGCGTGTCCTGCCACGCACAGTGTAGAGGTAGGGTTCCGTAGTTGCCCGTCGTAATACGTTAGGTCCCTTGATAATGAACATAATAAGTGATTTCGCGATTTGACCGCTAAAACGACTAAAAATGGACCCAAATGGGCAAATCGTAACTGAAGGACTTATTTTCAAATCAGCCTTATAGGGGAATGGTATTCAAAAAAGTTTAAAAAATCTAAAAAAGAGTTTTGATAGATCGTTTTGTTTGCCCCATATAAGAGACCACATTCCCAATCAGGCTTTTGTACACTCCTGCATCTTGTAGATTAGAGTCCATACGTCAAGACTTTTCATCTATGTTCGTCGAAGCTCAAATGAATTTAATGCAATGAAAAACTTACGCAACAGTCCAGATCTCACGATTCTCCGCTCAGATAAAGGTAATGATTCAGTTGTAATGGATACACTGGATTAAAATTTAAAAATACAACAAATTTTATCGCATGGAAGTACGTACACAAAGGTCAAAACCCTAAACTAATACGCTTAAAATAACTAGCAATCTAATTAAGAAATACTCCGAGAAATTGAGTCTAGACTAACGTCACACGCAGTTAGCCTGTTATTTGGCACAACCACTGAAGTTGTATGGGTTACCAACCTTTTTAGAGGTCAGTTTGGCCTTCCCTTCAGAGTGACCATGAAAATGCACACTATTTGATATGTCGACGCCGAGGATTCCGATATTAGCTCAGGCAGCAAGGGGAGTGCCTTGAAACTGAGGACATACGACAAAGGCATTCTTTGTAGCGGTAAACACGCAAACTTGTGTCGTCTGGGGATTGAACTGGACTAGATTTAGTCGCCCCCAATCCGAGACTTTCTTAAGAAAAGACTCGACTTCAGACATAATTTTGTACCGGTACTCGGCGACGTATTCCCGTGAAATATTGGCACGGCCGGTATATAAGGCATCACCAGTGCTGTCGTCCGCATAGCGATGAATGCTACCAGTTAGAAACATGTCATTGATATGCAGGAGAAACAGCGTTGGTGATAGCACGCAGTCTTGTGGAACACCAGCGTTGATAGGCTTGAAATCAGAGCATGCTCCGATCAGGAAAGAAACTGGTAATCCATTTGCACAATTTCTCGGAAAGCCCATAGGAAGAAAGCTTCGAAAGAAGTGCTTTGTGCCAGACCCGATCAAAGGCCTTCGCTATGTCCAAACTACCAGCCAATGCCTCCCCCTTGGACTCTACTGCCTCCGCCCATCTATGAGTTAGGTAGACCAGAAGATCACCAGCTGATCGACCCCGACGAAAACCGTACTGGCGGTCACTTATCAGCTGGTCATCCTCAAGGTATCAGGTATAAGGATTATAATGGATTCCATTATTTTGGAGAATAAGGAGGTGATGGCGAAGGCATGTAGTTGGATGGGTCTGAGCGGTCACTTTTTTTAGGGATCGGGTGGATCAAAGCTGTCTTCCATGAATTGAGTACTACGCCTTGGGAGTAGCAGTACCGGAAAAGATGCGTTAAAACCGGTGCCAACTCCGGAGCACACGTCTTCAGCACAATGGGAGGGACGCCATCAGGACCACTTGACTCGCTGACGTCCAGGGAGAAGAGTTCTTTACGAAACGAGCGCTGTGTAAATCGCACATCTGGCATGGAGCACTCACACCGCGGGATGGTCGGCGGTGTATTTCCCCCATCTTCTAGAGTCGAGTTGGTTGCAAAGAGAGAGCTTAAAAGATAGGCTTTTTTTGTGGCATGGACCAGTGAGTTGTCCTCTCTGTGCAAAGATGGAAGAGATAACTGACAGAAGTTCCCTTGGGTAGCCTTGGCGAGAGACCAGAATGCACGGGTTCCCGAAGGGAGGCGAACTAGCTTCTCGCCAATTCTGCCGATGTGCTCAGACCTAGCCTTGACAATGACGCTTTTGAAGGACTATACGGTATTATACTTTTTTTAAGTGTGCTGGTGTTTACATCCCGAGACGTTGATGCGTCAGCCCAGGCCCGGTAGCGCTCCTGCTTATAGCGTGATGTTATTTTACAGGAGCGACCAAACCATGACTCGAATCTGCCTCCGATAGGCACCACAGAGTATGGAATAAAAAGTTCCATACCCTGAAGTACCACATCAGCAACAGAATCGGCAACAACGCTGAGATATTCCTGTGAGAAGCAGACCCACCCCCAAGGGTAGGATGCAAAAAATGACCGCATCCCGTCACAATCGGCCGACCTATAGTGCCAAATACGGCGGCAAGCTTCAGATCGCAACTGCGATGGGAGCGTGAGTGGGACCGTACTCCGGATCAGACAATGGTCCGAAGAGCCCAGAGGGTAGCCCAAAAGTAGTATCAAGAAAATATAATGTTCTGCCCTCTCCAACGACCATGTGTCGTATAAAAATTCTTAAATTCGTAATAAAAATATTGAGGGTCACTTATAGGGATAAAAAGTATCCTATTCTCAAGTTGGACCAAACTGCACACAGTGTTCAAAAATTCATTGCAATCAGTCTAGTAGTTTAGGAGTTCATCGCGGTTAAACAATGTGACACGTAATTTTTATATGTAAAGATTATAATTATATATCTATATAATATATTTGTGTAATAACCTTTATAATATGTATCTTAGTGTTTAGTAGTAGTTATGGTAATATTATGTAGACATAGATATTATTTACTTAGCTGTTAGCACTCTGCACACACAATGTATTCTCTACTTAACTTGGATGTAGACTGGTAGAGAATTTCTTGATGCATTAAGTCCGCCTTTTTGTACTTGGTGTGCAAATAAATTAATAAATTTGACCACAGCTAGCGCGCTGTAAAAGCGGGTTGGTGAGGGCAAAACCACCAATAATCGTCGCACTAAATTACAATGAACTCCCCAGATAATCATATATCAAAGACTGGTTTATTTGGGACAGGTTATGGAATTTCCGCCATGTATCGTTGCATAAGTTTCGTTCTTTGGTCTGCTACTTAGCTTGCTACTTAAATAATATATTCCCTTTTACATCTCGTTGTAATATTACTATTTGTTTTTTGTGTACAAACGAATTAAAATAATACTTACATGAATTTGTACCAACACGCCAATATCATCACAAACATTATCCACGTGATTGTAGGACTCCTCACTGAACTTATTAGCAAGTGCTAATCCTAGTAAAATTGGTGATTTGATCGCGTAAAACGATGATTTCATTACATTTGTAGCGTTGTATTGTTCACGTGTAAAGTTATCGTAATTATTTGATCTGGCCGCAATTGTATCTAAGTATTGGCCTATCGCACTAATAAAATATATCTGTAAATAAGAACAATTTCATTGAAAAAAGGAGTCTAGTTAGTTAAGATGAAGTTTATATAACCTAGAACAAAAATAAAACTAGCTACCTACGCACATGTTTTACTGTAAGGTAGTGCAGGGCTTTTGGTAACTTTGCCATTTATTATCAAAGTGGAATAAAACTACTTTAACGGATTTTATCGCGTTTAATTCCACTTATTTTTGTTTTAAATTACTGTCGTTTAGGGTGCTTTACAACTCCCAAGGGCACGTGGCACCGAGGTGATTGACGTCCTGATATAAGAGTTAACCCGGAGTACCTTCAGCTTTTTAATATTGAATAAAACTGTTTTTTACGGATTTTATCGCGTTTATTTTATTATTTTTATTCCCGACGTTTCGAGTGCTTTTCAGCAACCCATGGTCACGGGGGGGACTGAGATGTTTGACGTCCCGATGTCACAGTTAGCCCGGCTACCTTCAGTTTTTTAATAATTAATTTTGGTTCGATCTACGTAGAATGAACTTACCGTGTCTTAAAGTCTTGCAGTGGTGTGGTATGCTTGGGTTTAGTTTTAATTTTATTTGGTATGCAATTTGCGATCATAATCTAGACAGCCTCCGCCATTACATCAGATTTAACAATCACGTATCATCCTTGGTAGGAACTGAAAGAGCATCGATTCCTACTAAGGATGATACGTGAGGCTATGGAAATTTAAAAAAAACCGTTCAAATTTCAATAGAGGAGGCTAGGTACTACCGCCTGCTGACTATCGTGTAATTAATAAAATTAAAACTAAACTCAAGCATACTAATGCTAGACTTCAAGACACACTAAGTTCATTCTGCGTAGATCAGAATAAAATTAATAATTAAAAAGCTGAAGGTACTCCGGTTATACCTGACATCGGGACGTCAATTAGTAGTAAGTAGTAGTGACTATGGGTGTTGGAAAGCAAGCAAAACGTCGGTATTTAAAAGTATAGTAAGTAGAATTAAACGCGATAAATTCTGGTAGTTTTACTTAATGTGTAGTGTTCGCGTAAATATAATAAATCATTAATAAGTTATGACGTCCATCCAACTTTGGTGTCAACAGAGCGACTTATAATTTGAAATTATGTATCAATTTACAACTAAAATTACTGGGTCGTCCAAAAATTTACTCGTCATTGAAATGTTTTTACTATTAATACATATTCTGAAAATCTTCTTCATCAGTACGTAAAAATCTACTATTGGCGATGAACCTCTCCTATTGCTAGGAGGATTACCTTCCATAGGAGAGGCTTGGCAGGTGAATTGACAATTGCTATGTTAGACGTCTTTGCATCGTTGATGCTGCTGCCAGTCTAAGTATTCTACGTCTAATGTAATTATACCACAATCTATAGAGAGCGATGAAGGTTTATTGACATTCCTTGTAGCCGCCTCTCAAGACATCCATACGACGAAATGGAATGCGGGATATTCTAACGCTGCCAACACACGTCGATAGCAACTATAACTTATATAAATTAAATAAGTAATAAAAACTAAATGAGCAAAGAACTCTTATCACACTTACCCCATTATATATGCGCAATATATTGTCACGTAGTTCAGCCGTGAAATTTTGTCTAACTAATTCTTCAATAAAACTTCTCATTATACAGGCGTCGTTTAACGCTAGCGACCCAGTGTCTGGACGTAAATGCCAACAAGGCTTTCCGCAACGTATTCTAGCGCCATCCTCAAAATCGTCCCAAAAAAAGAAATATGTTTGCACCTGCAATTTTTTTTATATAGTTAAGGTAATTAAATAGCACACAGTTCACAATAATAGTAAGTGGATACTGTTATCAATAACCACCCACATCTATCCTTGATTAAGTATCGAAATACAGATCCGTCACCCTGAGATGAGATGAATGGAATGGATGATAGAATACCGTTTTACCAGTAAAATGGGCGGTTCCATTCACTCACCATACGAACACAGTATAATATTACTATAATACAATACAATAACTTTATTTCAGGCATCAAGGACTTAAAAATTAAGAACATTGGCCCATAGAAACATATACCTTAACCTAAATATATATGTATAAAACAAACATAATATAACACTATTTATATATAACTTATATATAAATAGTGTTAGATTATAACACTATTTATACACAGTCAGGTCATAAGTATTGTCACAAAGTAAAAACTTTTCTTTTAGAATGCTGGTCACAAAAAAGTTTACTGAATTCGAATTTCGAATTGTTCATGAAAATAAAACTGTATACTTTTTAGAATTTTACTCTTTTTTAAATATGGAGTGGACGCTTAAAGAAGACCGTGTTGCAGTTATTGCGTTGCATCGTTGCGGTTACGCGCCAATTCAAATTTTTGACATACTGAAAAATATGAATATAACCAAAAGATTCGTTTATCGTACCATCAAACGATACAATGAAGACTCTAGTGTAGATGACAGGTCAAGAAGTGGTCGCCCTCGGTCTGTTAGGACTACAGCAGTGATAAAAGCTGTGAAGGCGCGAATTCAAAGAAATTCCAAACGTAAGCAGAAACTGTTGACCCTTCAGATGGGGTTAAGCAGAAGCACGGTAAAAAGGGTGTTAAATGAAGACTTAGGGCTTCGGGCATATCGAAGAAAAACAGGACATCGTTTGAATTCTCGTCTAATGGACCTGAGACTGAAGAGATGCCGCGCTTTGTTGAAGCGGTACGCGGGAAAAAATATCGGGAAATTCTTTTTTCGGATGAAAATATTTTTACCGTAGAAAAGAGCTACAACAAACAAATGATAAGGTGTACGCACACAGTAGTGAAGAAGCGAGCAACCGTATTCCGCGTGTCCAACGAGGTCATTTTCCATCCTCGCTCATGGTATGGTTGGGAGTTTCTTATTGGGGCTTAACAGAGGTACATTTTTGTGAGAAAGGTGTAAAAACGAATGCATTTGTGTATCAAAATACAGTCCTGACGAACCTTGTGGAACCTGTTTCTCATACCATGTTCAATAACACGCACTGGGTATTCCAACAAGATTTGGCGCCAGCTCATAGAGCGAAGAGCACACAAGACTGGCTGGCGGCGCGTGAAATCGACTTCATCCGGCACGAAGACTGGCCCTCCTTCAGTCCAGATTTGAATCCGTTAGATTACAAGATATGGAAACACTTGGAGGAAAAGGCGTGCTCAAAGCCTCATCCCAATTTGGAGTCACTCAAGACATCCTTGATTAAGGCAGCCGCCGATATTTACATGGACCTCGTTCGTGCTGCGATAGACGACTGGCCGCGCAGATCGAAGGCCTGTATTCAAAATCACGGAGGCCATTTTGAATAAACTTTAGTGTCATAAAAATCTATGTTTTGTTAAGTTCATTTTGGTATATAAATGCTTACATAATGAATAAACTTGTTTCAATTATTTTATATTAAACATGTGACAGAATTTATGATCTGACTAGGTATAAATCTTACTTCTTTAACGCGTCCCTGTGTTCGCGAAAATAAGTGTGGCGAGCCACTCCAAATCACTCATGTGCACTCATGGGCTTAGTCAAGACGATAGAGGTCGTCCTAGTTTCACGGTCATCAATCCGCTGATAGATGGTATCGCGTGACCACTATTAAGTTTACCGCGTGTCGTATTATATTATATATTATAATATACATATATTATAATTATGTTTCGCAACATAGAGACTCTTTTCCTCAATTATTCGGTTTTTATTGTGGTGATCTCATTCGACAATCTGGTCACGTCTACGTGATCAAACGTCACGGGAAGCAGCTTCTTGAGATCACATGCGACTTAAATTGGTATGTCACTAGGGTCGGTCTCATTGAACACCCTAAAGATCTTTTGCAGATCTTTATTACCCTGTGACTTGTGATAAGTCGGATTTAGGTCATGACTGAGAATGCTAACCCATTCTTTGCTTGGATGCTGTCTGTGAAGCTAGTCATCAGATTCTGGTCCAGAGACATCTAGTTCATGACGTCCATTTTTTGTTGAATAAAGGCCAGGAACTAGTGGACTAAGACGGTATCGGAGCATTTAGGTTGATGCGCAATTTTGAATTATTTTTGTGAAGTATGTATATTTCCCCACTAAAATATTGTAGGCTCGGCATTAGAGCCGCTACATCGTTATGAAGCGACTGCACTGACTGGTAGTAGAATCGCGAATAATCGTCATTTACAGAGTAGAGTCAAAAAGAAAAAAAAAAGCTTTAAAATATATAATTTATAATTTACTGTTTCAATATTAAATGTAAGGTTACAGAAAAAGACTTTAGAATATAATAAAATAGAATTTTAATCAATATAGTACTTTAATCAATATACCACTGGTTCGAAGAAAACCTCTGTCCTGGGAAGAACCAGCAAGAAACCCAGCGGGACATTTCTTTTAAATAAAATATATTTACAATAATATTATGATGTATGAACAAACCAACAATACAAAATTCCTAAATACAAAGGTCACCAATGGCACTAACATTTAAAAAATATAGTATATTATCAAAATACATAAGTTACTTAGCTTTAGTAATCGAATAAAATAGGTTACATATTGGCGGTTATGAAACAATTGCCACACACAGCCGAGTTTTATACACATTAATGTTAGGTCCGTAGTAACGGCGTCAGTTAATTTGATTGTCATTTAGTTATGTTAAAAAAGTTACCGTTATTCTAAAAACATACCATTTCAACCGTGCAGGTTATCACTTGCATTTTTTTAAGCAGCTCTTCACTAATCACTTCGGGTTTTTCAAGAGTTTCATATGTAAACGCCATAAATTCTCCTTGTACTGGTTTACGTCCAATCAGATAATATTCTGTAAACTTTACTTTTTATATCATTAGACTGAAAAACGATGCAACGTACTTGCAACAAACTTGATGCAAAAAAGGCCTCAAAATTCTTCAACATGTGATTTTATCGGACTAATAAAAAAGATAAGCGGAATACTAGAGTTGGTAAATATTGTGAAAACATCTCGCAAAACAGACTGTCAATTAAGCATCGCAATCTGTGTGGACGGGTGTTGCTTATCTCCGCGAGCACAGAGTTTTGTAGAACGAAGCTCGCATCAGTCGTCAAGCGTAGCCGGGTGGGTAAACCGACGCGGTGGCTTTTTTATTTTTTACAGCAAAGAAATAATTAGCAAGCTGCCATTTGTAATAAGTGTAAGAACTCCTTATTTTATCAACTTTCACCGAACAGACTATAGGAACATTTCAAGTTTTGTATAAATCTTCAGCAGAAAACTTGCTTTACTGATTACAATACATACACACAAAAACACACAAACACACACACACACACACACACACACACACACAATATTTATTTCAGTTAAGTTTCCTCATTCCATAAAACTTCAGTTTATTTTTGTGGCATAGAATGTTACATTTTCCCCGTTCAAAATGTCATATCAAATCATGGTAATCATCATCGTTACAACCCTTTACAAGCCCATTTGTTTAGCAACGTAGGTCTCCCCCAAGGCATGCCACAAAACATGATTACGAGCCCCCTGCATCAATACTAATAATAATAATAATACCTGCACGTCTTACAAAGTTGTCACTTCATCTAATGGAAAACGAAATGTAAGAATAGTGATAAACCAAAATGTGTGTAATCATATTGTAAACTACATAAATTTTTTATTTTAAGTAATACTAATACTTTACAGATTTAATTTATTTCGCTTTAAAAACAAATTATTGACTTATTTTAAAGACATCAAATTTTCTCTCCAAGGATTTTTTGAAAGATTTTAGGAAGATCGCCAGTTTATAAAATTTAGGTTAGCGTTTTTGGGTGAAATTTATACGCCATCATGCGTTCGTTAGAGCTGAGATTGTAATTTGCAAAAAAAAGCAGACATGTTCCCACTTACACTAAGGGTTGATTTGTCAATCGTCAGAAAAAGTTATCCATCGAATAAATAATAACCTGACTGAATAATAAAGTGAAACAATTAATCTATTACAGACATACAACTGTAATTTTTAATTTGTTTATGTTATATTTTACTCCATTTACAAAATTTAATCCGAGGATTAAAAAAAAATATCTCCAATAACTGTTTATGATTACATATTAATGCATAAATATTATACAGATACCTCTTTAATTCTTGATTTTACAGCCGTCGATTTTATATACGTGGTATTAGCTAATCCATTATCAATTATCTTTGGTGCGTAATTGTCGAAATCTATGACAACGTCTTTATAAAGAGATAGCTTCGTTTGAGTAGAACCCCTGAAAATATATAAGTAAATTGCTTTTTAAATATATTTTTTGCTTTCGCTAATTTAAATTAACAATGATTACAAAAAAAATTAAATTGTGAACCGTGCAAGTCAATTTTAAAGCTTCAATAAAAATGACACAATTTTAAGTGGTAATTTACTACGCGCCCTGTGGTGATTAAAACTATGGTAAGGAAACCTCATTATCATTCTCATCACATCCTTTCACAGACATCAGACAGTACACAGCTGAACATAGGCCTCTCCCAATGAATGCCATAAAGCAAGGTCCTGGGTCTTATTTAGCCATAATTACCTTCTTTTTTGTCTAATCAGGTCGTCACTCCATCTAATGGTGTGCCGTTCTACACTTTTAACACATGCACGAAACTCTTACTTAAAAAACGTTCTTCCCAATCGGCTGTCGGTTCTTTAAGTTACATGGCCGGCTTAATGCCACTTCTGTTTAGAGATTTGATGAGCTTTGTCGTTTACACTATTTCAATAGTCCGTTTGCGCTAAGAAAATAGCGAGTCATCAGTGCAATTTTCAAAGAATTTATATTTTAAAGATAAAGTTTAATAGATAAAAATTTCAAATTAAATTAAAGTCAATAATATAATATTTTAATTATATCACTAGGATCTGCGTTTTTTCTCTTCATTGCAATGTGCAAATAAATGTATTTAATTCGTCTAATTTATCTAAATTTATAAACTGTATTTTTGGATACACCGCATCCACTTGCTGTTTTAAATACTGTATTCTCCACAGTCACATTTAAACCACACAGTTTAAAGTACTTAAAACATTTTAAATTATTCGTCTCTCTCTCTCTCTCTCTCTCTCTTCCTCGATCTACTTTTATTCTTACGTGTAAGTGAGTTTTCTGATAACGCTAAAGTTACTATAACTCCGAGCTAGTAAAAGCGAGATCTTGGATAAAGCAAGGATAATTGCATGTTCGAAATTTCTTAAAAGTTTATAGAGATGGAAGTGTCAGTAGTTTGTGCTCGATTAATTAACACTCTCTATAGTCTACAGTTGTTTTTGCTTCCAAAAATTATATGTTTACTTGTAGAGATAATAATAAATAAAACTAAGTATAGATAGATAAGCCGTGATTATTGTATCGGTGTAGAAAGTTATGAAAAGCTTAGATAGGGCTGAAATGAATACTGAACTCTTTTTACCTATTCCTCTACATGGTTTTGCCAATTTAATTTCTCTTGTCAAATAAACCAAATTGAGTAGTATCAACATTCTTAATGACATTTTCTTCGAAACTAAATTTTAAATAATGGGTTATGCGATCTTTTATAAAAATGCTTTATGTTCGATTTGTGATAATATTTATCTATTATACTGTTTCATTTTTAGATTTTTCACCTCGAAATATTTATCGAGGATAAATATTACTTCAGTAAATATATATTTATATTCTCAAGAACTTTTCAATTATTATAATTCTCAGAATAAAACTAATCATATATAAATTTAATCTGATCAAAAATTTATTTTATCAAAGAACGACATAACTATGAATAAAACCACTAGTAAGGCCTTTAGTAGAATATTTAGACTGATAATTAGCTAAAAATATAAAAAGTAATCCTTTCGCAAATAAAGATTATTATTATTATTATTATTAAATATATTATGTTTTAGACTAAATTTAACTTACCATCTAACGTTATTTCTAAGATAATTAAAAAATATCTTTTGCGAGGTCATATTAAATTAACTAAAATGGGAGAAACACCAAAAGTCGAAAGAGGTAGGTAAATACTAAAGCATACGAAACAATGTCTGTTTATATATATTACCACCTCCATCTTTATAAGTACTACATTCTTTAAATTATCTCCGTGTAATAAAAACTAGTGGCGTAAAGCACGCAATGCTTTTATCATGTCGTTTGATTCATTGAATTTAGTCATAAACTTTATTAGCATGAGTCCCACGTACTATGTGTACGTTTGCACAGCTGCAGATGTGCACTCCACTTCTCGGCTCGTCCCAGGTTGGGGCGTAGGGTTTCGGGTGCTGGTGAGGCTAAAAGAGCCTCTTCCAGACCTACAGTCAGTTCCATTAAAGGAGAGTTAATTTTTTCCAAATGTCGATCTTCTTCCATTTTGGTCCCACAATTAGCTAGGGAAAAATTCGGTCACCTCCGGCAGAGCCCAGCATACCGGGGGAAAGGCTAAAATACTACCCGAATCGCCCTGGTCTCATGTAGGCACCGTTTGCGACTGGACTCCCCCCAGCCACGCATCCATCGGCACGGTACGTTTAACACCTTGGATTGGGTTAAATATTGGATCGTTCGTACCATACCTAAGTCGAATTTTTTTGCCTAGCGTCCTGGTGAGTTGCACGTACATATACGAGTATTTATTCCACCCGGCAAGGGGTCGGCCACCCCTCTTACTGCCTCCCCCTGACTATAATTAAAACTAATCTCCGCGACCTCCTGGAGTGATAAGATTATATTACTATACAATTCGTCAATTACGTTAATGTGCTCTAGGCTCACATGATTACAAGTTAAATCACAACACTTCTTAAGCTCATGGGGAAAGTCAATTAATTTGAATTTTTCGTTACTAACTTAAGTGTAGATTTTAATTTGTTGGTCATCACGTTCTACCTCGGCAGCCCCGTCGACTGTGTCAAAGTTTTAATATTGCACTGAATGTCTAGTGGAAAATCGTCTGATATGGTCACACATCACAATGAACCCTAACGTCAGTAATGGAACTACGGGCGGCCTCATTAATCAAACAGTGGTTGAGCCGGCGTCCACTGCCATTAATTTCTCTAATATATGTGTTTGAGTTAGAACTATGATCTAAAGTTTTTTGATCTATGCACTTCCAGTTTTGATCGTTACAAAAATTTATCAGTTCTTTACAAAAAAGCTCATCTGGGTGTGCATTAAAATCTCCTAAAACAATAACAGATTCAATGTTGTTGTCTTCCACTTTAACAGCTATTTCGCTTAAACATTTTACATACGCTACAAAATTTTCAGATGAATTAGTGGGCATTGTGTGGCAAACTGAGAAAGCTAGCATTGAACGACTCATAACACAAAGTTTAATTTCTATTATACGGTCACTCACGCACGGTATCACAGACACACATTCAAATTTCTAGCTATTCCATAAAAGAGCCACCCTACCATATGGTATTCCTCGCAGTGGTCCCGCTGACCTATCACCCGCTGACTTGCCAAGGTATGCGAAAGCTTTATTTACATTGCTCAGTTCCTGAATTTCATGGGGCCACTGCGTCCTGCAGCGCATTAATATCAGCTCTTTGACTTATTGATCTGACACAGCCCATTGACCTTTGGGGAGATTTACAATTGAAAGGAATAAAAGTTGTACCATTCATACTAATTATGATTTAGTTTTACTACTGGTTAATCCAGTCCCTCTGTTTACTTGCCTTCTGTGAAAGTCATCAAAGCGGCGGAAGGAAATCCAATCTGGCCACAAGTTACAGTTTAGGAATAAGTTTAATTACATAGGAACGAAAGCCTAGTATGAACTGTAGTCCCTTTGCTACTTAGTTTTTATTTCCTGTAACCGCACTTGAATGTTAGTTTAGCGTTGGTATTTAGTATTTTAACAAGCGAGTAACAGTAGTAGTGATTATATCTTCTAACTCACGTAAAGTTTTGTCTTCCCGTTTGCGAGTAACAATTTTCTTCTTTGTTTTAAGGGAATTGTAAAGAAGATTCTTCGCTGTACGTATAGCCGCCGCGTAGGTTGAACGCCGAAGAACAAAGTCGAATTATTCCTTCCTGGTTCATCACATCACATTTATTTTGCATAAGTGCTAAAATTTTGTTAATTACAATATTGCAACTAACGCACTTCAACACGGCGGAGGTTGTTGCCCTCACCGGACTGGACATTTCTAAAATTAGCGGCTTAACGCGTATTCACATAACGACGCACAAGCGATAACAGACTTCACTCACTGATAAAAGGTGACTTTTCGACATTTTGGCAAAATAGACTTATAAACAATATAACGATGTTGAAGAATAGCTCTAGATACTGATTTTGTTAGTATTTTTCTTACTAGTTTAGTTTTTGTGATAATATGGTTTTAAATTTAAAAAAAGTACATTAATTTAAACATTATTTTAATTTCAATACTAAGTTGAATAACGTAAGATGTCTTCACTAGTCTTAAATAATGTATTTACTTATTTTGGATGTAAACGTATAAGTTAAAGTTCAATAATACTAATGTATTATTGATTTTTAATTGATTTGTGTTTTAGTTTATACAATTACATTGATGAATACAATCTTAATTGTACTAGTCTAAAAGAGAGTATGTCCAAACATACGTTAATTAAGTTAAGAATATAAATATAAATATTTTACTGAATGCTATCAAAATTGTCACTAAATGGTAACGGCAAAGTTTTATGGAGGTATAAACGAACACCAACATACGTCTTGTCGAAATATTGTATAGCAATCATACCTTTCTACGCTTATGAAACATTCAGTTGATGGAAAAATACAAACTAATTTTCAATGTGATGAAATAATAACATAATCTCAATTCAAATTTAATTAGAAACTTACTTTATGAACTACCAAAATCTGAAGATACCTTAACCCTTCTGACAGTGATTTGATCATAGAGGATGAATGCAGAAATCTCTAAATATAAACTAGAATGCAGAATCTTCAGAAAACTTAAAATCGTCTATATAAAGAAGTTATGAAAGAGAAAACACCGAAAATTATACTGAAAATTAAAAACGAATTGTATATATATAAATTTGTATAAGAAAATAAATACTTTCGCTAAAATAGGAGATCCACGAAAAAGCGATCGCTAGTTTGAGTGACCGAAATAAGATAAGGGTACAAAGTAGACCAGAAAATTATATAAAATCCGGTTGTGACAGCAAATGTAGAAAAAACGCAATAAAAAATTTTTGGAAGCGACTAGATTAGCTTTAAATGACACACATTGGGATTTGAATTTAAGAAAAAACGTATTTGTCTTAAAAAAATGTGCAAAACAAGACAGTCGGATAGTTTAAAAATAATAAGTTTTATATATGAATGTAAAAATTTAAGTTCCAGATATCTTTTTTCAAGACTAAAGATATTTTACACAAGAGTAATGATATTTAAAAAAAATCTTCTATCTCTTCTATGTAGCGCCATCGCAATTTCTTTTTGTAATTTCAATATTAAACCATACAAAGTTTTCGTAAAGTGTATTTTTTACACATTTACAATAACGCTATATTTCGCGATAATCTGTGAAGTTTATATGTGTGAAGAAAGCCGGCGCCGATCATCTTGGCTGCAGCCCTTGAGACACGAGGCAGATCAGGAGAAGCCCAGGTGAGTGCGCATGCATTCATTCACGTCCTTCCTTAGCCGAAGTTAGGACATTTGTAGTATCACGAAAATATTAAATCCTCATCACTCGTACCACACCCTACAATTCAGACCTCTGTATAAGCGTATCGCATAATCATCCTTTTTTAAGAACCAAAATGCAGATGCGTTGTCACCCAAGGGGGAGGCATTGGCCCTTAGTTAGGACATAGCGAAGGCTTTCGATCGGGTCTGGCACACAGCGCTTCTTTCGAAGCTTGCTTCCTATGGGCTTCGCGAGAAATTGTGCAAATGGATCACCAGTTTCGTTGCTGATCGGAGCATCAACGTGGTAGTAGACGGCGCATGTCAACGCTGGTGTTCCAGATGGTTGCATGCTATCACCAACGCTGTTTCTCCTTCATATCAATGATATGTTGCAAACTGGTAACATTCATTGCTATGCAGACGACAGCACTGGTGATGCCTTATATACCGGCTATGCCAATATTTCTCGGGAAAACGTCGCCGAGTACCGGGACAAACTTGGGTATGAAGTCGAGTCTTTGCTGAACAAAGTTTCGGATTGGGGGCGACTAAATCTAGTCCAGTTCAATCACCAGAAGACACAAGATTGCGCGTTTACTGCTAAAAGAACCCCTGTGTCATATCTCGTCCGTTTCAAGGCACTCCCCTTGTTGTCTCAGCTAGCATAGGAATTCCTCGGCGTCGACATATCGAATAGTGTGCAGTTTCGTAGGTCACTTAGAAGGAAAAGCTAAATTGGCCTCTAAAAAGCTTGGCGTCCTCAGCAGAGCGAGACAGTATTTCATGCCGACACATTGCTTGCAACTTTACAAAGCTCAAGTTCGGCCTCACATTGAATAATGTTCTCATCTCTGAGCCGGGGCACCCCAGTGCCATCTCCTTTCACTTGACCACATCCAGCGCAGAGCTATTCAAATCTTCGACGACCGAGTTCTTTCTGGTCAGCTCGATACACTGGCACTGCGTAGGGATGTTGCATCCCATTGTATTTTCTATCGAATTTACCACGGGGAGTGCTCTACGGAATTGTTCGGATTAATCCCAGCCGCCAAATTTCACGAACGCACATCGCGTTAAAATTCACGATACCATCCTCACCATCTGAATGCTTGACGGTCCACGAATGTGCGTTTTACTAGGAGTTTTCTTCCTTGTACAACTTCTCTGTGGAATTATTTACCACCTGCGATTTTTCCAGATGGATACAACTTAGGGACCTTTAAGAAAAGAGCTTACAACTTTCTAAAAGGCCGGAAACGCATCTGCCCTGGTGTTGCGGTTGTTCATGGGTGGCGGTAGTCACTTACCATCAGGTGAGCCGCATGCTCGTTTGCCCCCTCTTCTGTCAAAAATAACACCTGAGGACTGAGATGGAATACCTGGAGCATGGTCTGTATCATGGGTGGTACTTAATACTAAAAGAAGTTAAGAATAGTAGAAAGTAATTTTGATATGCTGCCTTTTTCTTTAGTAAAATATGAAAAATATTCAAACAATAAATTACGTAAAAAGTATAAAGCTAATTTAATTAAAAACTATAAGGATAAAGTTCTTATTTTTATACAAGTGGATATAAAGGGCATAACTACGTATAATGGCAATTAACAAAGTTTTTATCATAACGTCACAATTTTAATAAATTTGGTATGCCGCACGTAAAGTAATAATTGTCGATAAGTCACGTATTAAAATAGCAAGACAGATTGTTATATTTTTTTCATTCTTTTAGGTGTTGCTGAATTTCTATTCGATTAAGTTTTAACACTTACGTATAAAATGTATATCTTAAAGAAACAAAGATAAATGAGCCAGATAAAATATATTTAATGGCTCAATTGATATACCATTTTTTTCTACATTGCAATTAAGAATATAACATAAACTTCTAAATTATATTAAGAGTATGTTTTAATTGGCTGATAATTTTAAATGTATAGACTTGTTTTGTATTTATAGACTAGCTTTTTACCCGCGGCTTCGCTCGCGTGATTTTGAATTCATGAACATAATTAAATGCTGTTCAAAGTTCGAGTACTTTTAGAGTCACCTCGGTGTCTGTGGCGTGGCTCTATGCCCGTCAAAGAATTTTTTTTGAATTTTAAAAGACTATTAGACATAGGCGATTGATATTTGGCATAGATTTAATATGTTACAGGAACACGTGAATATATATGTCTAGAAACACCTACTACTTTTATATTGGACGTGTTTTACGACGAATCCATAAGAATGATGAATTTTAAGGTCTTCTATCAATTTACAGTATAATGTTTACTTCAGATATTTTATGCATATTATTGGTCCTATTTAATATTGATTGACACCATAAAATAAATGTAGATAAATTTAAGTTGAAATACAGTCTGCCGTATAAATTACAGTTTAAATGTTACTAAATGTCAGTACTACAAATTAATGTATATTCCGAAAAAGGTTTTGCATTATGCAGATTACTCCTATTGCCTGCTTTCTTAACTGCGGTTTTTCTTCATTTTCTTTAACAGTGGTCTACTGAATATATATGGTTATATATGTTTATATTATGGTTTGCTTTGATACCATCAACACTCTTATAGCCTATCAAAAGTTCACTACTGAACAAAAGCTTTCCCATAGATTGCTACATTGAGGGGATATTTGCCATAGCTACGACGCTTGGCAATCGTAGTATATTTTAGTTTTTATAAGAAAGACGCTGCTGTCCTTCTCTTGGTTCGTTTCCCTATGCCGCGTCTTACGACACTCAAGGGACGATATGGGATATTCTTGTACCGCCACTACACAGTTAATATATAAAAACTGAAATTAAATATAGATTCTTTCAATATATTTTATATGAATTAACAAACAATGAATTCAAATGCTTCGGAGAGTGTACACAAAGCTTTAACAAAATACAACTGAAGTCGGGGCCCATTCCAACAATGGGAATTTGTGATGATAAAAATCATTATTTTCAGAAAAATAGTGCACAGCAATATAAATATCCACTTTTGGCAAATTATCTGACAGTCTTTTATCAAAGCCCGCTTCTATTTTTTTTTGCAGAATAACATACCGTGGTAATACATATAAATACAAATACTCGTATAATCACATAAAAGCTAAATATTCAATACGTTAATTTATAATATGTAAGTAAACAACCATATACCTCCGAAAACGCCGTTAGTACTGTGTGCCTAGTGGGAGATGTTGTTTTTACGCACTCGATACCGAGAAAGCTAACTACAATTTGTATGGAATAAAATCAGCGCCCAACTAGTGACAATAATCGGAATCACCATCGAGCATTGACTCTCTTTCGACAGTGATACCATTAACGCACGTGATTGGTTGGAGCGGCAATTTCGATCATTTGAGACGTAAAACTTTACGCGGTCGATATCGAAAAAGTATTCACCTAAATTTTTACAGTGAGATAGAAGAGTGAGAATAATTGTTGAAGAGTTAATTTTATTTCGTTTAGTAACGATATATAATTTAGGTAGGACGTTTTTTTTCGTTAGGAGGATGTTTGCAGCTACAAAGGCATTAATAAGTAATAATAAACCTAGCAAGCTAACAGCATAGCAAAGTGGCGAAGCAATCAGCGTTGTAGCGGTTTCTAACGGTTGCCGTTGAGCAATCAGTTTCAAAATAGGAAGTTCAGATGCCTGGGTGATCAGTAATCGATTGCTGAAAACAGAATTTGAAAATTCGAAACTGTTCTCGAGATAATCGTGGGACAGACGGACAGACATCGTGAAATCAATAAGTGTCTTCGCAAGCTTCGCCACTTAATAATAGATGACAACTGCTATTATAAAGCCAGTGTTGAAGCAAGAGCTTGAGCATATTTTAGTCCGTTGTTACACCCCAATGATAGGTAGGTAATTTAAGGATAGATATCGCCTATTTCAAGAAAGTGTTCAAGTTTTTGTGTAAATAGTGTTTGATAAATCCAAGTTCCTACCATCACTATTTAATAATAAGTCAGTAGTAAGTAAGTATCATAAGTTCACTTAACACTAAGTAACTAAATTCCATTTACTGCTCCATAAATGTCACCATAAAATCATATTAGAATGAAAACATCTTCATGTTTTTTGGTTTTTAATTTAATACATTCAATAATTAACATTGAAATAAAATGGCTGATTCTCAATCTCATAATACTAACACAAACTGTCAAAACCTTGATCAAATTACGAAACATAAACAAATAGCTAATAATGAATTGTGATTACGATTATCGCCACTAGTTGGCGCTGATTTTATTCTATACAAATCATAGTTAACTTTCTCGATTTCGAATGCGTAAAAACAAAATCTCGCACTCGGCACACAGAACAAATAAGTAACTACGCACTTGCTCTTTCGAGTTGTAACGTCACGTCACAGTGAACGAGTGGGTAAAAATTTTTAAAAGTTAAGGAAACTTCATAACGTTATAACTTAACGTAGAAAGTAGTTTTATATAGAAATAAGAAGTCCTGCACCAATTTGGATGCAACAAGAATTATTGTTATTTTCATAACCATAGCTGTAAATATATATAGGTTTATTGTCAAATCATCACATTTTGGTGTGATCCAATATAACGTCATATGACCATATCATGTCATATGACAAAGTTGTGTTTAGTTATTAATATCCAAGCGATTTCTATTCATTGATTTGGCCAAGCTTTAATTTGACATGGTCAACAAACAGCGATATATATCATGAAATGACCATTTGATGATATTTGGCGTTGTTTTGATAACTAAATCGAAAATAAAAACACGTCATTATTAGTAAAGGAAAAATTTATTAAGGCTTCGAAATACTTCAACAAAGAACACAAGGATGACAAGTTTAACACAAATCAACTACCAATCAAATATCCACGGACACCAGTATTCATTTTCGAAAATCTAACGCCAAAAAGTAAACATCTCTTTTACCTAGCTAGAAAACATGTTATCCTGTACAACTATAACTTTTGTTGGACGTACCTTGGTAAGGTGTTTTTAAGAAAAGAATCTGGTGCTCCACCGATTGGCATAAATTCGGAAAGTGACATTAATAATCTAAAGGATAAGGAAAAGTGACAAGTACTATTCATCAGCTGCTACATATTGAAGATTAAACCGCTATCATTAATGCATAATTATAAGCACTCAATTTTGTTTAGTACCTTAATATATTTTGTCGTAATATTGATAGTATTTGTAACACACATTTAAACAATTACTTTCAATCACTTTTTACAAGCATCGTCCACTTCCATAATTACTTAACAATACCACTAAATCAACCTTTTTTAATGCATTTTTCAATACGCATAAAAAATGTCCTTGAGTATTTTGATACTGTTATATTTTCTTATAAATTCAATGCAAATAATATGACAGATATAGATTATAATATTAATCCGTACTGTATATATGTAGATAACACAACCTGTTGTTCAGAAATGATGAGTAGGCTTAACTTCGGTAATAATTTATCAATATTAGCTCTTAATATTCACAGCATAAATTGTAATCTGGATAAATTGCTTATTTTTGTCTCTGGTCTGGAATATACCATCGATATCCTTGTGCTAACAGAATTCTGGATATATTGACCATTCCACGATAAAAACAAACCAACGATGGCAATCGTTCGTTTTTAATAAACTCACTGACCCCTCACCAATTTTACTACTTGTGGAAAATATTCACTCACCTGTTCAAAATAATAAACTGAACTACATAAATAAAGTAATAACACAAAAAAATGCTATTAAAAATGTATTAACAATAGAGAATTGGCAAGAGTATATACTTATCAATGATACCAACAAAGCTGCTGGGTATCTTGTAGATAGAATAAAAAATGTGACAAATACAAACACACAAGCAATAAAAGTATCTAACCGGAAAAGACACCTAAAACCATGGATTACGGACGGAGTAGTTAGAGCAATAAGGACTAGGAATAAATTGTATAATAAATATAAAAAGTATCCAAATGATAGCATATTTAAGTTAAAATACATATCTTATAGAAACATAATTATGTAATAAAATAATAAAAAGACTTAACATAAATTATTACAAGGTGCAATTTACTAAACATCTTAAAGATAATAAAAAAAATGTGGAATCTAATTAAATATGTCGGGGGTATCACAATAAGCACTGAAACAGCTGAATATCTCTTGAAAATTAAACCAACAATAAAAGAGTCTCTTAATGAAATCAATAATTATTTACCAGTATTGGCAATAGTATAACTAATAATACACTTAAGAACCTAAATACTACAGACGTTGAATTAGCTTCCAAAATTTTTACAAAAAGTGCTCCGCTTAACTCTTTTTTACTTTAACAAACTGACCCGTTAAAAGTATTAAGTACCATAAACGACCTCAGGTAATTCAGTGCACCTGGCTGGGATGACATACTTATGGACAGTTGTCATGTTTTGGCTCAACCTGTGGCTCATTTGTGCAACTTTAGCTTCAATACTGGGACCTTCCCGAATATATTCAAAAGATCAATAGTAACACCTATATACAAGTCAGGTGACAAAAAACTTCCAACCAATTATAGGCCCATTTCACTGCTGACTTCCTTATCTAAGGTTTTAAACAGTGGTAGAGCCACGCGGCAGCTTTTGCTGTCGCACGGATGGGCCGGCTCGAGCCGGGGTGGTACCACGACCTCACAGAATACCAGCGTGAAGTAGAGATTAACCTCTGCGGTTCGCTTGGTGAGTGCAGGTGGCCGGAGGCCCTTTTTACTGGAAAGGAGGCATTCTATCTTAGTCCTCACGGATGACAACGCATCTGCATTTTGATTGTAATAGAGGATAGATGTAGATGTCTATGGGCCGCAGCAACCACTTACCATCAGGTGGACTGTGTGCTCGTTTGTCACCCTTATCCTAAAAAAAAGGTTTTGGAAAAAATTGTAAATAAGAGACTTTTAAAATATCTGGAGCATCATAAATTAATATCCGATAACCAGTTTGGATTTCGATGTGGGCGATTTACGGATGATGCTGTTTTAAATCTTACATCACAAATAGTTAACAATATAAATGCGGGTGACAAATGCCTTGGCATATTTTTGGATCTTCAAAAAGCATTCGATACAGTGTCTGTTTCCATCCACCTGACACGTATGCAAGGCCTTGGCATAAGAGGTACCCCGCTAACGTGGTTTAAAGACTATCTGTGTGGAAGAAAACAAAACGTACGACTTCATAATTTGCTAAGTGACAGCGCATCTTGCATTTACGGAATTCCACAGGGAAGTACACTGGGCCCTACAATGTTCTTGATCTACATTAATAACCTGTGTGACACAGTAGTAAATGATGCAACAATAAAATTGTTTGCAGACGATACTGTACTACTATTTCGGGAACGCTCTTGGAACTCGGTATACTGGTCAGCTGAGGAAGGCTTTAAAACCGCTACTACGTGGCTGGATGACAACTTACTATCACTTAATACTTCTAAAAAAAAAGTACTTAAGTTTTAGTATCACAAATGCTAGTAAGTCAAGTATTAACTCAAAATTTGTCGTACATAAATTTCCTTGTAATAGTATTCCATATACTTCACTTGACTGCAACTGTCCTCACCTATTACGTAGTAACAGTGTAAAATACTTAGGCGTGATTATTGATGACAAGTTAAATTGATTAGCACACATTACTGCGGTTAGTAACGAAAAAAATATAAAAATCAAACTAAAGATCTTTCTAGTGAGTTCTTTGGACAGCAAAGTTCGAATAGTTATATGAATAAGTATAGTAACTTTGTTTCTTATCTTTTATTTTTAAGCATAGCGAACGTAAGCACAGCAACTAAACCTCAGTGGTTTGCGCTGTGTTCAATATGTATTAATAATTGTAAAATTTTTTATGGGTAATAAATGAAAAAAAAAAAACAGAATAAGAAAGCTCATATATGTGTTTAAAAATTTAAGTGATGTTTTAGATAATGCCATAAAGAAGGTACATGAAACCCTCGCAGAATGTGTTATTACTTACTGCATTAGTTCATGGGGTGGGGCAGCTAAAACACACCTCATTGAACTCGAACGTGCGCAGCGTGCATTATTAAAAGTCATTAAAGGCCTACCTTTTAGACTCCCGACTGATGACTTATACAGAAAATGTAGCGCACTTACCATACAAAAATTATATATTTTCCAGTCTATTCCTAAATTTCACAAGACTGCTGCTTCTCAACTCCAAAGAAGTGATAAGAGGACCGTCTTTTATCCCTTGAATCCCTACAAGAGCAAATTTGTTAGAAGACACTTTAACTACTCTGCTACATTACTGTATAACAAATTAAACATCGTTTTTAAAACAACACATCTAAGTAATCATAATATTAAGCCAATTTTATTAAAGGTGTTAAGTAATTATAACACACACACACACACACACACACACACACACACACACACACACACACACACACATACACACACACACAGAGAGAGAGAGAGAGAGAGAGATAGACATACACGCGCACACGCGCACACGCGAACACGTGCACACGCACACGCGCGCGCACGCACGCACACACACACACACACACACACATCTAAAATCGGGAAGCTGTGGTCAAAATAAATAAAAATAAAAAAATAAATCTGTAACTATTGCTTCAATAACTAGGTACCTAATTATCTAGATCTACCTATAAATAATAATATCTTACCTTTCAGTATCCTCAGGAACAGTAAAGATTGAAAAGTCGACATTGCTATTGTTATTTAAGCAACCGCATGCTATGCGTACTGCAGACACTTTAGACTTTTTGAGAGGCCATACTTGAATAAAAACTCAAAAATAAATATCAAAAGTGCCTAAATACTTACCAGGGAAAAATACTTTTTTGTTAATTTAAGGCGCGCGTCAGCTCGAGCGCGCGCGTTACAATCTCGTGGAATTAGCCCCTTGTACAGGGCCCCGCAACGTAGGTATATTTTCATGCCTAAAGTGCGGAGTGAGACAGACCTGGTACAACGGCAAACATATCAGTCCAGTTACGGGGCTGCCGTTGTGACATATAACATATAATATGAAAACGCTTGAAGTAACTTTGTGCTACTCTTACTGACAGTTCATTACAGGTCCATACAAGTCACAAATTTTCTTAGTTAGATTCACTCATTTTGTCAAAAAAATTATAAATAAATGGCGGGAAAGTATTATATACTTTTTATTATTTTTCTTACTGTCCTATATGTATTGACATTAAAAATAACCAGATACAACAGTACAACCAAATAAATTTTTCATCGATTTTATAAAGGATGGGCCAGAAAGGAGTACGATTTTAAAAACACTCTTGCGTTTGAAGCTTTAGAGAGGGGACTGCGCGGGTGATGGGGTTAAGTAGCTCGGTTCTCGGAAATTTAGTCGCGATGGATCACTTCACGAGAGCGCAACGTGCATTCTGCGTTAAACATTATTATAAAAATCACGATTCGTACGCTATTGTTCGGCGTTTATTTCGACGTGAGTTTGGATTACATGACCTAAATCAGTGGCCGAAGGAAAGCGTGATTCAATCGTGGGTCAGAAGGTTCGAAGCTACTGGTTCGACTCTCAAACAGAAGCCTGCGGGACGCACAAGGTCAACAAGAACGGACGACACAATTGAACAAGTTAGAGCTTCAGTTCAACGTAATCCTGCTCTATCGACTCGAAAGCGTTCAGCCGAACTTGTGGTGTCCAGAACATCTTTGTTGCAAGATCTGAAATTGCATCCGTATAAAATTCAACTTGTGCAGGAATTACAGCCATATGATTCAATTTTAAGGAGAGCTTTTGTTAAAACGATGGTGGAACGCTTTCGGAGTTTCAACAATATTCTGTTCTCCGACGAAGCCCATTTTCGCATAAATGGGCAGGTGAATAAACAGAATTGCCGTTACTGGGTTGCAGAGAACCCACGTGCAAAACATCAAAAGCCTCTACATTCGCCGAAAGTAACCGTTTGGGCGGCCATGTCAGTGAACGGAATTATCGGACCCCACTTCTTCGAAAATCGACAGGGCCAATCTGTCACTGTAAATTCTGACCGATACATAGCCATGTTAAGGGATTTTTTCTTTCCACAACTGCAACAATTTGAAGCCTATAATCGTGCGACATGGTTTCAACAAGATGGCGCGACATGCCACACAGCTAATGCCTCTTTGGCGGTCGTAAACGAGATGTTTGGTTAGAAACTGATATCCTCCCTCCTAGAAGTCCGGATCTTACACCACTAGACTTTTTTTGTGGGGATACCTAAAAAGTAGAGTCTACTCCAATAACCCAGCCACAATAGACCAGTTGAAGACCAATATCCGGAAAGAAATGGCAGATATTCCCCGTGCAATGTGCCAGCGAGTTTTTACCAATTTGAGGTTCAGATTCGAAGAATGTTTGCAGCGCGATGGTGCACATCTGGATGATGTTATTTTTAAGAAATGAATTTCCCAGATGTAAATTTTTGTAGACATAAAAATTTGTATGTGAATTGTATTTAGTTTTTTTTAATGATTTTTTCAAATTCGCAATTCTTTCTGGCCCACCCTGTACAAACAAAAAACGAAGAAACTTTCTCCCGACTTATTACTTTCAAACCCACGCCACGCACTGTACTAGAAGGCGGCCTTTAGCGGGAGATTTGATAAATAAAGTCCTAATTTAAAAAGTATCCCATTTTTGAAAGTGATTGCAAGTGTAATAGTATATAATAAAATTGGAAATACTGCGAATCTAAACGTTGAAGCCTCGAATCTGTTACCTCCATTGTAATGTTATCAATCGTAAACGATCTTTAAGTACGAACATTTTGGTCTTATTGTGAACATTGATATTATGTAATGAGAATATAAATTATAAAGACGCTTTATTTGTCAAGTAGGCCAAGAATACCACTAGAATTAATATTGCAAATTAAAAAGTAGGTATGTATGCACCTTTGCATCGTTCATATCAATTTAAAAAGATAAGAGGTAATAAACTGAATAAACCTAGCAAGCTAACAGCATAGCAAAGTGGCGAAGTAATCAGCTTTGTAGCGGTATCTAACGGAAAAAAAATTTCAAAATAGGAGGTTCAGATGCCTGGGTGATTAGTAAACGATTGGTGAAAACAGAATTTGAAACGACAGACGGACAGACGGACGGATGGACGGACGGACGGACGGACGGACGGACGGACGGACTGACGGACGGACGGACGGACGGACAGACGGACAGACGGAAAGACGGACAGACATCATGAAATCAATAAGTGACTTCGCAAGCTTCGCCACTTAATAATAATTACAATGTGAGCATAACGTTATTTTACAATTCCGTATACCTCCGCACTCTCTGTGCGAGAGTTTTTATTTAAAATATTTAATGAGACAATATTTTTTATTATTGGTATTAAATAATGGCGTTTTCAAAAATACATAGTAACATAAGCAGTGTATGTGATGGCGACGAATGAGGATCTATTACCTTTTGTAACATGGTTAACGAGCGAGAATTTTGTTTTTTACTATTATTATACTTTACTATCATAAAATGCAAATGCTAATGCTGCTGTACGCTGGTATTCTGTAAAAGCATGGTCTTATTCAGGTCGAGCCGACTCATTCGTGCTACACTATAATCAAAACGTAGCTGCAAAATGGCTCTACCTCGTATACGTATGCTTACCAAGCGTATAGAATGTAACAAATCCTTCTTACAATGTGAGAGCCTCATGTCCAGTTGTTTGACAGTTGACTGTTGACCGTTACGGGCTGATTAAGAAGAAAATATTAGCATGAAAAATTTGCCAAGGGTTGGTGATCACACAGCCGATACTGTAAATAGTACTATTGCAATGTTCTTAAAAAATAAACGCGTTTACAAACTAAGCTTTAATTAAAATTGCAAAATAAAATACTTTGAATTTTGTAAATAATTTAATCAATGTTCCATATTCATTTAAATGTACAAAAAGGAAGCCAAACCAGTACAAAACTCTAACCCGGCAAAACTACTTTTGACTAACGAAAACAATCTATTGTTTTTTAAATTGTTAAGACCATTGTAAAAAATTCTTACAATTAATAATTATGAAGACCTGTAATATCCCAAAACGGAGATTTGGCGGGAGTACGATCGCCGGCTAATTGCTGCTCATGTTTTATTGCTTAAATAATTGTTTAAGTGACTGCCTTAGTGCTTATTGCTATTGGCTTAGTGGTTGTAATCGCGGTTACTGATCATGAGGTGCTGGGTTCAAATCCCGGATCGGGCAAAAATCAGTTATTTTGTTTTTATCTGTCACTCAGTAGCAGCCCCAGAGTTAGGAAGTTGGCAGTGTTTTCACCTCCGTGCCTCAGATAGCAATTAAAGCGTGGGGCCTTTATTTTTTTTTAATCTAATTGTAATCTCACTTCATCCATCATCATCATATTTAATTTTTTATAAAATTGTAAATACCTTTTTAAAAAATTTAAATATATTATTTTCTTGTTCTACTTTTGTTGTTTTGTTGTTCTTAGGTTAGGTTCTATATTTTTTTTTATTGTCGCTTCACGACAGTTTTAAGTCCTACTCCCGATCTCTCTCCAGTCATCTCAGATTACAGTCACATCGGACTATGAGAGGAATAGAAAGTGCACCTGTGCTTGCGCATACGTTTGGGCTATAACCCCGTCCTGAGGTGATAACCAGTTTCTTTTGATACTGGCTGCCATGAAATTTGGTCTAGAGGTCGTTAATTGTTAGAGAATTTTGATATTTACAGTGATGAGATTTTGAGTACTTAGTATCTGCGCATATGATTTTTATTAGTGCAAACAATGAAACAGTGCTCCGATGGTGATGTAAACCACAAATTGCTTTGTTAATTTAGGTACCTTGAGATACAATCGTCATTAACTCTCTCCTGGCTCAAGCTACCTCCGAAATATCCTCAAAATTTCGTTATGTGACACGTCAACATAAAAAAATTATGAAGAAGTTTTTTTACAAATACATGATAATTTCTTAATATTTTACACTGTCAAAAGCACAACCGTACGAGCCTATTCCCAAAAAAATAAATATCTGATATCCCTGCTTTTTAATGTTTGTCGTACATTAAACATGTGATATCTCGTGTGTAGTTTTGAAATAACTCATAAAATTTATAGAAGAAGTCAGCAGATGGTGTTGCATTTTTGGGCAAAGCATTAACTTTTTTAAGAAACGTTTCATAACGAGCTTTTTCTTCTTGCTTGTACAGTTGTAGTATATCCAACTCTTCGTATAGTTTGCGAATGCACTCTATTTTCTTCGGATCCCAGCTGCCGTAGTTCTCTTCGAAAATGCGCCTTTGTTCTGTATTACATTTCTCTAAAACAGCAACGGCTACCCAAGTACATTTTCTTTCCTGTATATCTGTGCCACTCTTGCCAGTCACTGATCCATCTATGTTAAAAACATCTATTAAATCATTCTGAAATAAAAAAAATAAGATAGCAATTACATCTTTATTAATTTACTATTACTGATAGGATTTTTTATTTTTGAGATACCAAAGAACACTCAGGGGAGATAGCATAGACGTTAAATTTTAGTTTATTTAAAATATGTTTAAAATATAAATATAATTTGCATTTTTATATAATTTGTAAATAGATTCTAGCTTTTCTAAACTTAGCTTAGAATCCTTACTAAAGTCCTAGCTACATTATGTTGTTTAATGTAACGGTTTTCTTGTTACGTTTCACTATATTTCTATTTAATAGGCTCATGATGTATGTAATTTCTCTATAATTGTGAAAGTTTATGTTTACAAATAAGAACATTAATAGCTTTCAATATATTTTAGTTCCTTGTATTCAAATAATAAAATATTTTCGTTGATTATTTTTGAATAAATAGTGAAAGCCTAATTTAGTTTAAAAGAGGAAAATGGATCAGCTTTTTGAGAATATAAGTGAACAAATTTCAAAATTATTACTATTTTAATCATCAGAAAAATTTATTCATAGAAACTACACAACTAAACTACATAAATAAATTAAAAATTACAGTTGTATGAATTAAACAGTTCAAGTTTTCAACATTTATATGTATTTCGGTTACAACTTATTTGATGGATATATTATTTTATCGGTCGATTAAAAATAAGCTCTTGGTGTTTTATTAATAAAAACTAATAGTGATTTTTTTATATAAAAAGTTTTTTTTTATAAGATAGGGTGACAAACGAGCACACAGTCCACCTGATGGTAAGTGGTAGCTGTGGCCCATAGACATCTACATCTATCCTCGTTTGCGAATCAAAATGCAGATGCGTTGTCACCCGTGAGGACTAAGATGGAATGCCTCTCTTCCAGTAAAAAGGGCCTCCGGCCACCTGCACTCACCGAGCGAAACGCAGAGGTAAACCTTTACTTCACGCTGGTATTCTGTGAGGTCGTGGTACCACCCCGGTTTGAGCCGGCCCATCCGTACAACAGCAAAAGCTGCCGCGTGGCTCTACCACTGTTTACGGCCTATTAAGTCATTTTGTAATATACTCGTATTGCATACCTTAAGCGAAAGCGCAAGGTATGTTCTACTATCGCCTAAAAATTAAGATTCCAACGTTTTATCGAATAAAATCGTATCTAGCAATCATATTATACATATAAATGATATAAAAAGCACATTGTTAGAAAGATAAATGATTGTTGAACTTATTAATATTTTTTTTAAATCGATTAATTGCTATTTTTAAATTAAAAAGGGGGTTTAGTGGCTTATGGTGTGGATTTATCAAGTCCGGAGGGCTTGTAAACACTAACTTTTGAAAATATCAATTGTTTAACTCAATCTATTTTGTAATCTCTTCATCTATCATGTGGGAAGCCACTGAATGTAAATGGCAGTGTAATTTTGTTTTGTTTAGCTATAATTAATTTTATTCGGCTCCAAAATGGCGAAATTTTCGTTGATTTGGTAGCCTTATATGTAAATTAATTCTGTAAAGGGAGCTAAAGCCACAGAGTAGTTTACTCACTCACTCAGTTCGACGCACAGAGTACTTTTTATATACTGGTCAGTCGCCGTCGTGAGTGGACATTGTTTCGGATGTTTGCAGCGGCTCAAAAAGATCGCTGTACAAATACACAATATTCGAATATCCAAATTTCTTAAATACCTGATTATTATAATAATAAGAGATTTTTTTTATTACAATATTTTAAAAGCACAGAATAAATAATAGTAGTACGTACTAAAAGTAAGTAGTATCAATTTTTTTGTCATGGGTGGCATTTTCATGGTTTTCGAGTGTTCAAACCGATAGGGTTGTCGAAATGTAAATCCAAGATGGCGGCCGCAATAGGTATAAATTTTTTCATCATGGGTGTCATTTTCATGGTTTTCGAGGGTGTTGAAGCCGATAGTGCTGTCGAAATGTAAATCCAAGATGGCGGCTGCAATAGATATCAATTTTTTCATCATGGGTGTCATTTTCATGGGTTTCGAGGGTGTTGAAGCCGATAGTGCTGTCGAAATGTAAATCCAAGATGGCGGCTGAATTAGGTACCAATTTTTTCATCTTGGGTGTAATTTTCATGGTTTTCGAGGGTGTTGAAGCCGATAGTGCTGTCGAAATGTAAATCCAAGATGGCGGCTGCAATAGGTATCAATTTTTCATCATGGGTATCATTTTCATGGTTTTAGAGAGAGTTGAAGCCGATAAGGTTGTCGAAATGTAAATTCAAGATGGCGGCTGCAATAGATATAAATTTTTTCATCATGGGTGTCATTCTCATGGTTTTCGCGGGTGTTGAAGCCGATAGTGCTGTCAAAATGTAAATCCAAGATGGCGGCTGCAATAAATATCAATTTTTTCATCATGGGTGTCATTTTCATGGCTTTCGAGGGTGTTGAAGCCGATATTGCTGTCGAAATGTAAATCTAAGGTGGCAGCTGCAATGGTTATCAATTTTTTCATGATGGGTGTCATTTTCATGGTTTTCGAGGGTGTTGAAGCCGATAGTGCTGTCGAAATGTAAATCCAAGATGGCGGCTGCAATAGGTATCAATTTTTAATCATGGATGTCATTTTCATGGTTTTAGAGAGAGTTGAAGCCGATAGGGTTGTCGAAATGTAAATCCAAGATGGCGGCTGCAATAGATATAAATTTTTTCATCATGGGTGTCATTCTCATGGTTTTCGCGGGTGTTGAAGCCGATAGTGCTGTCGAAATGTAAATTCAAGATGGCGGCTGCAATAGATATCAATTTTTTCATCATGGGTGTCATTTTCATTGTTTTCGAGGGTGTTGAAGCCGATATTGCTGTCGAAATGTAAATCGAAGATGGCGGCTGAAGTAGGTACCAAATTCTTTCATTATCGATGTCATTTTCATGGTTTTCGAGGGTGTTGAAGCGGATTGTGCTGTCGAAATGTAAATCCAAGATGGCGGCTGCAATGGGTATCAATTTTTTCATCATGGGTGTCATTTTCATGGTTTTCGAGAGAGTTGAAGCCGATAGGGTTGTCGAAATGTAAATCCAAGATGGCGGCTGCTATAGATATCAATTTATTTATCATGGGTGTCATTCTCATGGTTTTCGCGGGTGTTGATAGTGCTGTCGAAATGTATTTAAACTACTTTAAAAAATTTCGTATTAATCATGTTATACGTATTTTTTTTATGCGCTTAAGGTATGCCCAATTGGATTTACCAATTTATTTTGAATATACTTATTTATATTGTTTTTACGAGGGCGACACTGAACGTTTTTAGAACTGGCCACTTGTAAACGATATAATAAAAAAAAATAGTTCAAACGTTAAAAATTTAACTCTTTGCCAAATATTATTATGTATGTGTTTTATTAATTTGTCATTTTTTTAACAATTTTGTGGCTAATTGAAAAATGTATGTGGCACGTCAGCATGAATTTAATGCGAGAAAATTATTGTACAATGATTTTTTATGATTTTTTATGAGTCATTTAAGTCAACAAGAAAGTTATGATAGACTTCGATTGGCCTTTCACGATAAAGCCCCATCTCGTGCCACTGTTCACAACTGGTATAATGAGTTTACATGTGGTCGCATTAATCTCACTGATGATCTGCGTGAGGCGTTCTACTGCGACAAAGGCAAAGGGACAAAGGCACTGCTAATACGAGTACCGACTCTAGTGTTGCCTATTCTAGATTATGCAGATGTTCGCTATGCTGATGCCTCGCAAGAACTTCTAAACAAACTGTATCGATTTGTAAATAATTTTATACGCTTCATTTTCGGTTTATGTAAATACGACCACATTTCCTTTTTTGTGAAATATCGCAGATATTCCGGAATACTGTGCACATTATTTTCAGTTTTACACGATCCGTTTGTCCCTGAATATCTGAAATGCTAATTTAAGTATCAGAGTAACTCTCATAATTGTTGTCTCCGTTTTATGGAAAAATTTAATCTCCATGTTCCCCGCTGTCACAATTATAGAACGAGCTACCGGACAGTATACGCGCAACCACGAGCAAGCCATCGTTCATACACTTGCTCTGGAATCACTATCTAACGTTACAGAAGTAGTTTGTGGATATCAATTTCATTTTGATATCCTTAAATTCGAATTTTTCCTTTTCCTGTTTTATAGGAGTTTGAATCAGAAACTGCTTTATATATAAATACATATATATATATATCTGTGTTTTATATATATATATATATATATATATATATATATATATATATATATATATATATATATATATATATATATATAATGTAATATATAAGTAGTATTAAGTAAAAACTCGGGTTAGATCCCTGCCAACACCAATGAAATTATTAATTGTAATTTTAAGTGCTGATTTACTACGTGTGAAGTTTCGACGGTGAAGGAAAACATCGTGAGGAAACCTGCATGTCCGAAAAATAGAAATAAAATATTTCAAAGACATGTGAATTTCGCCAACACGCATTGGGGCAGCGCAGCGGACATTTCCTTGCCCTAAAAACCCTCTCAGAAATGAGAGGAGGCCTGTGCCCAGCAGTGGAACGTAAATATGCTGCTACTTTTTTAACTTTAAGGAACTACTACTTATATATATATATATATATATATATATATATATATATATATATATATATATGTGTGTGTGTGTGTGTGTACATATATTATTTAATTATTTTTATAATATGTATCTTAGTATGTAGTAGTACATATGGTAATATTATGTAGACGTGATATTATTTACTTGGCTGTTTGCACTTTGCACCCACAATTTATTTTCTGCTTAGCCTGTAGGTAGACTGGTAGATAATGCCCTGTTGCATAAAGTCCAACGTTTTTGTACTTTGTGTGCAAATAAATTAATAAATTTGCCCACACTTAGCGCGCTGGAGAAACGAGTTGAAGATCGCAAAAGCACCATTAATCTCCGCACTAAACTACAATAAACTCTACAGATAATCATCTATCAAAATACTGGTGTATTTTGGACAGGTTATGGAATTTCCGCCATGTACCGTTGCACAAGTTTCGTTCTTTGGTCTGCTACTTAGCTTGATACTTAAATAATATATTCCCTTTTACATCTCGTTGCAATATTACTATTTGTTTTTTGTGTATAAACGAATTAAAATAATACTTACATGAATTTGTACTAACACGCCAATATCATCACAAACATTATCTATGTGATTGTAGGAATCCTCACTGAACTTATTTGCAAGTGCTAATCCTAGTAAAATTGGTGATTTGACCGAGAAAAACGATGATTTCATTACATTTGTAGCGTTATATTGTTCACGTGTAAAGTTATCGTAATTATTTGATCTGGCCGCAATTGTATCTAAGTATTGGCCTATCGCACCAATAAAATATATCTGTAAATAAAAACAATTTCATTGCATAAAGGAGTCTAGTTAGTTTAGATGAAATTTATATAACCTAGAACAAGAATAGAACTAACTACCTACGCACATGTTTTACTGTAATATTATGTAGGGCTTTTGCTGACTTTGCCATTTATAATTATCAAAGCGGAATAAAACTACTTTTACGGATTTTATCGCGTTTAATTCTACTTATTTTTGTTTTTATAACCGTCGATTCGGGTGCTTTGCAACACCTATGGCCACGGGGCACCGAGGTGATTGACGTCTCGTATAACGTATAAGAGTTAACCCTATAATATGAAATATATTATCAGGATCAAAGACTTGTATCGGACCAGTTACGGGAATGAACATATGAGCGTCGCATTTAAATTTTGATAATGTAAGAAATTTATGCAATGAATCTGCAGAGCATAAGAATATAGATTACACGTCTTTAATCGTGATATAGACCGGTACCTCCTTTAGTCCTGCAGCTGATATCAATAATATCATCATGACCATTAAAGCTGTTTATAAGTCCACTGCTGAACATATGTCCCCAAGGAATACTACTAAGCACGGTCCTAAGTCACCTGAATCCATTAACTTTCTGCATCTGTTACCGTCGTCATTACTCCAATTAGTGGGGGTGGAGGCTATAACTGACTTTTATAGTAAGACCAATTGCATCAATTGCGATGCAAAAGAAACAAAACTGAACGAATGTATCCAATTCAGGGACTAATTACACTTATTCAGCTCAATTCAACATTTGTCCATAGAAAACACCAGTTTTGTATGGAGACACGTACCCGTCCGTTATATAGTAACTATAGTTATAGATATAGATATAGATAAGATGAAATGCCTCCAGTAAAAAGAGTCTCCGGTTCTCTACACTCACCATACGAATCACAACAGCGTTATGACGCTATTTACGCTGATAATCTGTGAGAGCGTGGTCCGTCCCCGTCCGACCTATTTATGCTACAACTGTAATACTGATATAGCTGCAGCATGGCTCTAGCACGTATAACGAGTCTACTATATAACTATACTATATACATCCAGAGTACCTTCAGCTTTTCAATTATTAATTTTGGTTCGATCTACGTAGCATGAACTTACCGTGCCTTGAAGTCTTATAGTAGTGTGGTATGCTTGGGTTTAATTTTAATTTTATTTAGTCTGCAGTTTGTGGCCATATCTTATACGGCCTCTGCCATTATATCAGATTTGACAATCACGTATCAGCCTTGGTAGGAATCGAAAGAGCATCGATTCCTATCAAGGATGACACGTTAAGCTATGGAAATTAAAAAAAAACGTAAAAATTTCAATAGAGGAGGCTAGGTACTACCGCCTGCTGAGTATCGTGTAATTAATAAAATTTCAACTAAACCCAAGCATACTAATGCTAGACTTCAAGACACACTAAGTTCACTCTGCGTAGATCGGACTAAAAGTAACAATACTCGTAAAAAAGCTGAAGGTACTCCGGTTATACCTGACATCAGGACGTCAATTAGTAGTAAGTAGTAGTGACTATGGGTGCTGGAAAGTAAGCAAAACGTCGGTATTTGAATGTATAGTAAGTAGAATTAAACACGATAAAATTTGTTAGTTTTACTTAATGTGTAGTGTTCGCGTAAATATAATAAATCATTAAAGTTATGATGTCCATCCAACTTCGTTGTCAACTGAGTGAATTATAATTTGAAATTATGTATCAATATATAATTAACAATACTGGGTCGTCCAATATTACTCTTCATTGAAATGATTTTAATTTTAATATATATTCTGTAAATCTTCTTCGTCAGAACGTAAAAGATAACTGTTGGCGATGTACCTCACTATTGCTAGGAGGAATTGTTTCCATAGGATACGCTTGGCAGGCGAATTGACAATTGCAATGTTAGACGTCTCTGTATCGTTGATGCTGCTGCCAGTCTAAATATTCTACGTCTGATGTAATTATACCAGTATCTATAGGTACCCATTGAGTTTTTGACATTTCTTATAGCCGCCTCTCACAACATCCATAGGTTGAAATGGGGGATATTCTAACGCCGCAACCACACGTCGACAGCAACTATGTCTTAAATAAATTAAATAAGTAATAAAAATGAATGAGCGAAGAATTCTTATCATACTTACCCCATTATATATGCGCAATATATTGTCACGTAGTTCAGCCGTGAAATTTTGTCTAACTAATTCTTCAATAAAACTTCTCATGATACAGGCGTCGTTTAACGCTAGCGACCCAGTGTCTGGACGTAAATGCCAACATGGCTTTCCGCAACGTATTTTAGCGCCATCCTCAAAATCGTCCCAAAAAAAGAAATAAGTTTGCGCCTGCAATTTTTTTTTATATAGTTAAGGTAATTAAATAGCACACAGTTTACAATAATAGTAAGTGGATACTGTTGCCGATAATCACCTACATCTATCCTTGATTAAATATCAAAATGCAAATCCGTCACCCCTGAGATGAAATGGATGAAATGGATGATGGGATGCCGCGTTACCAGTAAAATGGGCAGTTCCATTCACTCACCATACGAATATTTATTAAAAAATATTATTATAATATAATCATCATCATCATCGTCATTACAGCCCTTCACAAGTCCACTGCTGAACATAGGCCTTCCCCAAGGAATGCCACAAAACACGGTCCTGAGCCACCTGCATAATACAATACAATACAATAACTTTATTTCAGGCATACCTTAACCTAAAAATATATATAAAACAAACATAACCTAACACTATTTAGGGAGTTCTCTTCTTTGACGCGTTCCTGTATTCGCGAAAATTAAACATGGCGAGGCACTCTCAATCACTCATGTGTACTCATGTGCTTAATCGAGAGGTGAGGTAGTGATGCAACGACGACAGACATCGTCCTAGTTTCACGGTCATGAATCCGCTGATAGACGGTATAGCGTGACTACTATTAAGTTTACCGCGTATCGTATTATATTATATATTATAATTTACATATATTATAATTATATTGCGCAAAATAGTGACTCCTTTCCTCAACTCTTCAGTTTTTATCGTGGTGATGTCTTTCGACAATCTGGCCACGTCTACGTGATCAAACGTCACGGGAAGCAGCTTCTTGAGATCACGTGCGACCAAAATTGGGATGTCACTAGGGTCGGTATCATTGAACAACCTGTAGATGTTTTGCAGATCTTTTTTACCGCGTCCATCCCTGGGACATGTGATAAGGCGGATTTTGGTCACGACTGAGTCTGCTAACCCATTCTTTGCTTGGATGCTGTCTGTGAAGGTAGTCATCAGTTTCTGCTCCAGAAACATCTGGTCCATGAAGTCCATTTTTTGTTGAATAATAGCCAGGAACTAATGGACTACGACGGTATCGGAGCATTTAGGTTGACGCGCCATTTCTAATTATTTTTGTGCAGTAGATATGCTTCTCCACTAAAATATTGTAGGTTCGGATTTAGAGCCGCTACATCGGTATGAAGCGACTGCACTGACTGGTAGTAGAATCGCGAATAATCGTCATTTACAATCTTCTATACTCTGCGAGTAATCTGAGTCACATGCATTTGTTAGATTTATAAAATTGTGTTAGATTTAGGGAAATGTGTAGTCACAAAGAAAAAAGCTTTTAAATATATAACTTATAATTTACTGTCTTAATATTAAATGTAAGGTTACAGAAAACATTTATATAATATAATAGAATAGAATTTTAATCAATATAATACTTTTACCACTGGTTCGGAGAAAACCGCTATCCTGGAAAGAACCAGCAAGAAACCCAGCGGGACATTTCTTTTAAATAAAATATATTTATATTTATTTATAAATATATAATAATATTGTACTAATTGTATAAGAAAACATATTATGTTGTCTTATAAAATATGTATGACAAACCAACAATACATAATTCCTAAATAACCAACTACATAAGTTACTTAGCTTCAGTATTCCGATCTAATAAAATAGGTTACTTATTGGCGGTTATGAAAATACTGACTGATCCCTATTCCTCACAGCCGACTTTTATACACATTAATGTTAGGTCCGAAGTAACAACTGACGCCGTAAGCTGATAAGCTTACGGCGTTAGTTATCTTAATTGTCCTTAATTTATTCTAAAAAAGTACCACTATTCTAAAAACGTACCATTTCAACCGTGCAGGTTATCACTTGCATTTTTTTAAGCAGGTCTTCACTAATCACTTCGGGTTTTTCAAGAGTTTCATATGCAAACGCCATAAATTCTCCTTGTACTGGTTTTCGTCCAATCAAATAATATTCTGTAAACTTTACTTTTTATATCATTAGACTGAAAAACGATGTAACGCATTTGCAATAAACTTGATGCAAAAAAGGTCTCAGAATTCATCAACATGTGATTTTCTCGGACCCACAAAAAAGATAAGCGGAATACTAGAGTTGGTAAATATTATGAAAACGTCTCGCAAAACAGACTGTCAATTTTTGTAAGGTTAGCGTTTTTGAGTGAATTTTATACGCCCTCGTGCGTTCGTTCTTACAGCTCTTGCTGAGATTGTAATTTGCAAAAAAGAGCAGACATGTTCCCACTTTCACTGAGGGTTGATTTGTCAATCGTCAGAAAAAGTTTTCCATCGAATAAATGATTACCTGACTGAATAATAAAGTGAAACAATTAATCTATTACAGACATACAACTGTAATTTTTAATTTGTTTATGTTATATTTTACTCCATCTACAAAACTTAATCCGAGGATTAAAAAAAAAATATCTCCAATAACTGTTTATGATTACATATTTATGCATAAATATTATACAGATACCTCTTTAATTCTTGATTTTACAGCCGCCGATTTTATAAATGTGGCATTAGCTAATCCATTATCAATTATCTTTGGTGCGTAATTGTCGAAATCTATGACAACGTCTTTATAAAGAGATAACTTCGTTTGAGTAGAACCCCTGAAAATATATAAGTAAATTGCTTTTTAAATATATTTTTTTGCTTTCGCTAATTTAAATTAACAATGATTACAAAAAAAAAATTAATTGTGAACTGTCCAAGTTAATTTTAAAGCTTCAATAAAAATGACACTAACAATTTTAAGTGATAATTTACTACGTGCCCTGTGGTGATTAAAACTATGGTAAGGAAACCTCATTATCATTCTCATCACATCCTTTCACAGACATCATACAGTACACAGCTGAACATAGGCCTCTCCCAATGAATGCCATAAAGCAAGGTCCTGAGTCTTATTTAGCCATAATTACCTTCTTTTTTGTTTGATCAGGTCGTGACTGCATAAAAATATCGTCGTCAAAATCCTCCTTGTAAGTCATGAGTTCCTGGTACACACCAGTGGTGTAACACCCTTTCCTATTCGCAAGTATCTTAAAAATATCATATTCATTATACATTACAATCCTTCTAAATTCCACTGCTGAACATAGATCTCATATAATCCATCATATTTGCCATAGCTGCCACATTATGAGCAATTTTTTTTTAAGTTATTATAAGAAAGTTGCTGCTGTCTATCTCTTGTTTCATTCCCTCTGTTCCCTCTAATGACATTTTACTTACATCTTAAAATATTAAATCAGTCTATGTATGTATGTCGTCTAATTTTTATATTTAATTTAATACACTACACTTTTAACACATGCACGAAACTCCCACTAAAAAAACGTTCTTCCCAATCGGCTGTCGGTTCTTTAAGTTACATGGCCGGTTTAATGCCACTTCTGTTTAGAGATTTGATGAGCTTTGTCGTTTACACTATTTCAATAGTCCGTTTGCGCTAAGAAAATAGCGAGTCATCAGTGCAATTTGAAGTAAAAAATCAAAAATTTATATTTTAAAAGATAAAGTTTAATAGATAAAAATTTCAAATTAAATTAATGTCTATAATAATAATATAATATTTTAATTAATATCACTAGAATCTGCGTTTTTTCTCTTTATTGCATATTTATTTAATTCGTCTAATTTATCTAACTTTATAAACTGTATTTATGGATACACCGCATCCACTCGCTATTTTAAATACTGTACTCTCCACAGTCACGTTTAAACCACACAGTTTAAAGTATTTAAAAACATTTTTAATTATTCGTCTTTCTCTCTCTCTCTCTCTCTCTCTCTCCCTCTTTCTCTCTGTCGATCCACTTTTATTCTTATGAGTAAATGAGTTTTCTGAAAACGCATAGTAACTCCGAGTTAGTAAAAGCGAGATCTTGGATAAAGCAGGGAAAATTTCATGTTCGAAATTTATTAAACATTTATAAAGATGGAAGTTTCAGTAGTTTGTGCTCGAGTAATTAACACTTTCTATAGTCAAAAGTTGTTTTTGCTTCGAAAAATTATATATTTACTTGTAGAGTTGCCATAGCAAATAATTAAGCCGTGATTATTTTGTCGGTGTGGAAGGTCATGAAAAGCTTAGAGAGGACTGAAATGAATGCTGAATTCTTTTTACCCATTCCTCTACATGGTTTCGCTAATTTAGTTTCTTTTGTCAATTAATAAACCAAATCGACTAGTTCAACATTCTTAATGATATTTTCTTCGTAAACTAAATTTTAAATAATGGGTTATGCGATCCTTAATAAAAATGCTTTATGTTCGGTTTGTGATAATATTTATCTATTATAGTTTTTCATTTTAAGATACATATCTCGAGGATAAAGATCTAAAAATGAAAAATTATTACTTCAATAAATATGTATTTATATTCTCAAGAACTTTTCAATTATTATAATTCTCAGAATAAAACTAATAACAAATAAATTTAATCTGATCCAAATTTTATTTTATCAACAAACGACATAACTATGAACAAAACTACTAGTAAGGCATTTAGTAAAATATTTAGACTGATAATTAGCTATAAATATAAAAAGTAATCCTTAAATGTATTATGTTTTAGATTAAATTTAACTTACCATCTAACGTTGTTTCTAAGATAATTAAAAAATATCTTTCGCGAGGTCATATTAAATTAACAAAAAAGGGAGGAACACCATAAGTCAAAAGAGCTAGTTAAATACTAGAACATACGAAACGAATGTCTGTTTATATAAATTACCAACTCCATCTTTATAAGTACTACTTTTTTTAATTAATTTTTATCTCTGTGTAATAAAACTTTATTATAGTACCTAGTGGCGTGAAGCACGCAATGCATTTATTATGTCGATTGTCAGTGACATTGGTTTATTTAATTAGTCATAAACTTTATTAGCATGACTCCCACGTACTATGTGTATGTTTTTATGTATGTATGTATGTATGTTTATATGTGATAAAATATTAAAATTAATTTTTCATTCACTTTATTTTACTTTTATTTAACCTGTTTTGCAGACGTATTAAGAACCAATGACAATACAAATTTTTTTGATTATGATTATTCTCACTAAAATCATCAAATAATCAATACGCGTTGTTTGGTTTATTATTATACTATCTCTTCTCTAATTTTATTAAAAAAACATAGTCAATCCAGCATACTGTGATACTGTGATACTGATTTAGTGTGACATCATGTTATTTTTGTATTCTTCTCAGCAAACCCTTTCATTTGATATCCATATCATGGGGGTGCTTAAAAATCATAGTCCTCTAGTGTCCTGGGTATCGACCATATTGGACTTATAGTGACGTCATTTTACTTTATTTTTCTTCTGAAAAATCTTTCATTTGATATAGCTATCACATATAAGGGAGTCCATAAAAAATAACTAGACCGCCATCTTGAGCCGGCCGCCATATTGGATTTAGTCTGACGTTACTTAGCTAACCATGTATTCACATCCAAACTAAGCAACTAATTTCAGCTCAATCGGTTGAGGATAACTGCTTTAAAATTCAGTTGCAAGATGTGACCCCAACAAACATACATTACAAGTTGAATAAAAGCTTTTAAAAATACAGGCATATTCCGCACCTGATCACATTCAATCTATATATCGATATAATAATCGGTCTATACAGAATGAGCTTACAGTATCTTGAAGTTCTGCAGTGGTAAGCATGAGTTTGGATTTAATTTTATTAATAATAGGATCCCAAGAAGATGACAGCACTCATCCATCTTCTCTATTGAAATTATGATGTGATCGTCTTAGTTATGACCCTTATTTACGTTGTGTTTGTTTAGTAACTTTGTTTTTTTTAGGTATCTCTTGGAAGAATGAATCGAAAACCGTTGGTAGTGCCTTTTGATTATTTTAAGTTAAGGAACTTCGTTCACGCATTTATTTAAATATTAACCCTTCAACAGCTCGACTAGCTGGCTGAGCATGAATGTGGCACATGAGCAATAGACCCTAAAATATATAATGTGATAAAATAAGGGACCTCGGCGTTTCTATCGATACTAAGCTTTTATTTGATCAGCATGTTGAATACATCATAAATAAAGCATATAAGGCTTTGGGCTTTATTATTAGGTCTTGTTACAAATTCCGTCAGTTGAAATCATTAAAAATATTGTTTTATTCTCTGGTTCGTAGCCATCTCGAATATGTGTGTCAAATATGGAATCCTCAATTAGAAATAAGTATATAATAATGAAATAGAGATTCAAATAAAATCGATATGTATGCATTTAATTTCGGATACCTAAAGAAAGCTACGAATTAAAGTGTTACTTCATCTCCCTAGGCGCTATACAACTGATCTGGTAATACTAAGTAAGATTGCTCAGGATCATTTAGGCTGTCCTGATTTATTAAAAATATTACATAATATCTCAGTACCCCTTTGTCCATTGCGTTTTAAATATCTCTTACATGTATCTTTATATAGATCAAATTACAGACGAAACTCACTCTTTTTATGAGCATGTATTTTTTTTTCAAATATTTTGTAAGGCCTGTGATAAGGCTGATCTTTTTTGTACAAGTGGTACTACTATTTGTAAATTAATAACATCTTTTTCAATATCAATAAACATTTGAATTCTTAAATCTAATTAACGTCGTCAAACGTAAACTTGTATATATATATATTGTTTGTATTTACCTAACCGACTACTCATTAGCGAAAACTTTTAATACGCTTACCTCGTGAATAATATGTACCATATAGTGTTAAAATAAGTAGCTGTTAGTTTTCCTGTTACAAATAATTTAATAATAAATTTCCCTGTACCTAGCAGTCGCTAATACCTTAGCCTAACCATATAAATATACATAAATAAATTAGATATGTGTAGGATATCTGCACCATGAGACTTAAAGTAGTAGATGGACAGAGACAGGATATCAGTGTTAGGTAATGGGGTTCCCTCACTGCCAGTCCAACATACTCACAAGATCATTCAACAGTGGTAGAGCCAGGCGGCAGCTCTTGCTGTCGCACGGATGGGCCAGCTCAAACCGGGGTGGTACCACGACCTCACAGAATACCAGCGTGAAGTAGAGGTTTACCCCTGCGTTTCGCTTGGTGAGTGCAGGTGGCCGGAGGCCCTTTTTGCTGGAAATGAGGCATTCCATCCTGGTCCTCACGGGTGAAAACACATCTGCATTTTGATTTGTAATAGAGCATAGATGTGTATGTCTATGGGCCGCAGCAGCCACTTACCATCAGGTGGACTGTGTGCTCGTTTTTCACCATTATTCTATAAAAAAAATCAGGTGTTCTGAGATGGGTCTTGGTCGCAGTGAGAGGGAGACCTTACCAGGAGTCTTGGTGACAATAATAAGGTCATAGTCTAGCCTTGAAAGAGAATTTTATTTACAATACGTTAGAATTTATACAATTTAATACAAATTTAAAATATACGCTCAGATTACTCAGCAATAACTGTTACTTAGTGTACTTGAGTTTTGGTAACGCGATCACTGGGTTTCTGCGTTGCAATGTCCAGTGCTGGATATCTTGGCATCTCTCAGGAAGATGTTTCAGCTGCTAGAGTGCAATCGACTCCTTTGGAGAGAGCCGATGGTCTCAAAGAGTACCAGCGTAAAATAGTAGCTTAAAAGTCGCGGCACGTAAGTCTAGCGCTGAAATAAACGTGGAGAGAATAGCTGCGCATGGGTACTGTCACGCACGAATTGAATTGCACGAATGTGACTGGAGAGTCAATCAGCGCGTGCGAACGATATACACGAGCCAATCAGCGTGTGCGAAAGACACATGCTCGCCCCGCGACCGGCTTCCTACCCCACGATACCTTATTTTCGACTTATGCGCAATATCGATCACGCTAGATTTTCGTGCTGCTATTTATGAAGCTGTTGTTTCGTTTGGTAAGTGAAAAGAACTGGAGACCTCTTAATTGGAAACTAGGTATTCCTTCTTATTTCTAAGGGCTGACAATGTATCTGCATTTATATTCTTAATCGAGGATAAATGTAGATGTCTATGGGCCACAGAGTCCACTTACCATCAGGTGGACTGTGTCGCTTGTCGCCCCTATTCTATAATAAAATGGTCTGTTTGTGGTTGCTGCCAGCCAGCACTCAAGTCGCAGGTTGTTCTGGGTGGATATGGCTACTCAGCGTGTTCAGTGGGCAGGATGAAAGGCTGCGGCTGCTCAGCATCTCACCTTCGGTGTCTCACACGTGATACCCATGCAGTTATCTATGATTTAAACAATAAGTTAATAAAGTATAATAGTAATTGTACTAAATACTACTAAACTAGCTATAAACAAAAAAAAATCCTATCTATAGTATGTCATATAGTATGTACTAATTGTACTCGTATCTATAGAGTCTGCTCCTTGTTACTTAAACTACTAAAAATGTCTTTTGTGCTACCTAATATTTGTTCCCGAGAAACTTCTTTAATGTTATTTGATACCATGTGAAAAGAATGGGGGGACGACTAGTGGGTTGAATTTGACTGTGAGTATTTAAATTTTCTCCCCCGTCTATGTCTGGACTGTAAAATTGACTAACTGAGAGAGTGAACTGAGAATGAGCGCCAATAATCGAAAACAAGACACTGTTATGAAAAATAGCGAAAGCTGAGCGCTCGGCACACATCTTACGATTATCGGTACAAGTAGAGTGGAATTGAGGGTTCTGCCCCCCCTCCTCCCCCAATTATACCCGCCTATTACCTGATTGACGGCTCAAACTGTAAAAGTCTATAATATTGTTTACTGCGCGATGCTTTGCTTCTTAATCATATGGACAGACCAATCTAAATTAACAGCCCTGAATTACATTAAAATATCAGTCAGTCAGTTAAATTTAATTATAAATACCTAATCAATAGGTATCAAGTTAGGCAATACCTATATTAATAAATACCAAGTTAGATACTTAATTAAAATGAGACAATTTATTTTTGTATGGAGAATAGGCCCACCACTAAGTGTGGCATAACTAAATGAAATACATGTCGATTTATTCCTAGAACCTATAGATTACAAAAGTATATTAGTTTTACCGTATCTAACGGGAATACTGAGAAATTAACAATTAATCTAAATAGGCTTCGGCATAAATAATAAATGCCAGCAGTGACGCCATCTTTTTATAAAAATGTGTAAAAATATTTTGGAAAATAGTGCTTTTAATGACTGTGAGATGGCGCTAGTATCAACGCAAAAGCAAGCTACTGAGGACTTTTACACCCCTGGCAATACCTAAATGTCCAAAATATCATAGTATTTACAATAAAACAGTAATAGATTTTTTAATTTATTGAAATAAACAATAAATTATATTTTTTTTTTATAGGAAAAGGGTGACAAACGAGCACGCAGTCCACCTGATGGTAAGTGGTTGCTGCGGCCCATAGACATCTACATCTTTCCTTTATTACATATCAAAATGTAGATGCGTTGTCACCCGTGAGGACTAAGATGGAATGCCTCATTTCCAGTAAAAAGGGCCTCCGGCCACCATATAATGTATATGGTATGTTTTGATATTCGTCTTCTGGCGAAAAAATAACGCGATTGGAAAGTCCTCAATAGCTTGCTTTTACGTTGATACGAGTACTAATGCCATCTCATAGGTAATAAAAGCATTACACAATTTTTACACATTTTTTTCAAGAGATGGTGCCACTACCGGCATTAATATGTACTGCTATATTAATATGTAATTTTATTTTATTAATTATAGGATCCCAAGCAGATGGTAGCACCCAGCCATCTTCTGTATTGAAATTAGGATGTTTTTTGATTTCAATAGCATCGGGAATCATCCTTGGAAGGAATCGGTGTTCTTTAGCGAGGATTTGTAGTCTATCAAATCTAATGTAGTGACGGGGGCGATCCTGTACGTGTTCACAGACTGCAGACTTCCCGGAGCGTCTATTTTACACATCAGCTATGTGTTCTTTAACGCGAGTTTTTATGGATCTTTTAGCTTGTCCTATATAAGAGAGACCACATTCACAATCCAGCTTGTACACTCCTGCATCTTGCAGAGGAATATTACACTTGACTGATGGTAAAAACTGACTAATCTTCTTCGGCGGCTTGAAATATGTTTTAATGGAAGCACGCTTCAAGGTGTAGCCAATCTTGTCAGTGACACCTCTGACATATGGCAGTACAGCAGGCACTCGCTCGACTGTGGCCGGATTCATCGTTCACTGTGACGTAGGCGCGGGACCTGAAACTTATTGTCGTGCAAAACTTGCTTGACGTGTTGGAGCTCGGCGGCCAGGTGTTTACTGTCACAGATCCCTCGTGCTCTCTGAAACAAAGGTTTACCCACGGTAGCTAACTGTGAAGGATGGTGGTGAGAATCACCGTTTAAATATCTATCTGTATGGTTCTTTTTTCTATACACAGTGTGACTCAAGGTGTTATCAGGATTCCGAATTACTAACAGATCTAGAAAAGCTAAAGAATTGTTTGCCTCTAACTCCATTGTGAACTGAATTTTAGAATTTAAGGAGTTAAGATGGTCTAAAAATGCAGTTACTTTATCTACAGCTAGAATTGTGAAAGTGTCGTCTACGTACCGCTTGTAGAATCTTGGGTTGACGGGAGAAGTAAGCAGGGCTTTCTCCTCAAAGTCATCCATGAATATATCGGGAATAATGGGAGATACAGGTGAGCCCATTGCCACTCCATCTACTTGCTTGTAGAACTCCTCCTTCCATAATAGGTAGCCAGATGTAAGGCAGTGTCTGAGTAATACTGCATATTCTACGGGCATGTTGTTTTCCTCTAGCCTTCTAGTAACAATCGAGATGCAGTCTTCAACAGGTAAGCATGTGAACAGAGACTGCACATAAGAACTGACCATAGTTTCATTGTCTGCCAGATTTAGGTCTTTAATCTCGCTAAGTAAGTAAGTAAGTTCTTGTATTTTAGAATGAAATGTAGATTTGTCAGCGAGATTATCATCTCTCGTCAGACTGCCTCAAAACCTTAAAACGAAATTGTACAACCAGTGCGTTTTGCCAGTGATGACTTACGGATCTGAGACGTGGTCCTTCACTGCTGGTCGTATGAGGAAGCTCAAGGTCGCTCAGCGAGCTATGGAGAGGGCTATGCACGGAGTTTCTCGGCGTGATAAACTTAGGAATCAGGATATCCGCAGTAGATCCAGAGTAACCAACATAGCCCAACGGATTAGTAAGCTGAAGTGGCAGTGGGCCGGCCATATAGCTCGGAGAACCCACAACCGATGGGGAAGAAAGGTTCTCGAGTGGCAGCCTCGTACCGGTAGGCGAAATGTAGGGCGACCCCCCCACGAGATGTAGTGACGACCTGGTAAGACATACAGGTAGTCGATGGATGCAAGTGGCTCAGGACCGTGCTTTGTGGCATTCCTTGGGGGAGGCCTATGTTCAGCAGTGGACTTATGAAAGGCTATAATGATGAATGATGATGAAATAACGCTATATCTAAATTAGTAAATTGGTTTAATATTAATAATTTGCATTAAAATGGCACTAAAACGAAATGTATGAAATTCATGACTCCAAATTTCAAACAGTTACATACTAATGTAATTTTAAATGGGGAGAAACTGAGTTTTGTAGATACAACCAATTTTCTTGGAATCACACTAGATGCGAAGCTTCAATGGAGCCTCCATATCTCAAAAATAGCAAGCAGACTTAGTTCTGCAGCATATGCTGTAAAAAAGATAAGAAGTCTTACCAGTGTTAAAACAGCTAGACTAGTTTACTTTAGCTATTTCCATAGCATAATGTCATAATATGGTATTTTGCTATGGGGACACGCAGCTGACACTGAAATTATATTTGTTTTACAGAAGAGGGTCATAAGAGCAATTTATGATTTAAAGCCTAAACAGTTGCTGCGATAAAAAATTAAGGAAAAAAAATACTTTGGTCTCTCAATACATTTATGAAAATGTAATGTACGGACACAAAAATAAAAGTAGTTTTACAAAAATAAGTGACATTCATTCTGTAAATACTAGGAACAGACACAAGCTAGTAGTACCAGTTACTCGACTCCATCGAGTCAGTAATTCATTCTTGGGGCGATGTATATGCTTTTACAACAAAATTCCAGAAAATATACATAATTTAAAATTAAAAATTTTGTACAGCCGACTTCAATATAAGCGATTTCAATATAGGTTATTTAAGAATAACTCAATAACCATTGGTCTGACCTTGATCAAATTTATATGGGACCACACGAGAACTGTCAGCTTTCATATAAAAAAAGAATCATCGAAATCGGTTCGCCCAGTACAGAGTTATGAGGTAACACACATAAAAAAAAAAAAAAAAAAACATACACTCGAATTGAGTACCGTCTCCTTTTTGGAAGTCGGCAGAAAATTTGACCTGCTCAAAGTTCAAAAACTTTATTAAACTAAGTTTGTATAAGAAGGGATATTATAATATTAAAAAATTTATAGATGATAATAACCCCTGGAAATGAGGTGATCGCTACCAAGCTATTTCTTATTCGTTGTGTTGTTAATTTGTGTAACATAGATGATTGTGAGCTGTTATTTAAAAAAAAAAAAGTCCCGCTGGGTTTCTTGCTGGTTCTTCACAGGACAGAGGTATTTCTTCGAATCAGTGGTAATTAAACAAAAGAGTGACTTTCAATAGTTATTATTTATAATCTATATTGAACAAAAAAGTTTCTGTTTCTGTTTCTGGGTTAGTGATAAAAATTTTAAAAAAATAGAGAAAACAACGTATTAAAATTAGAATAATAATGATTTAAAATAAATTATTAATTAGGTATCCATGTCTTAAAAAAAATTAAGTACAAATGTTTGGAATGTAACAAGTTATATTAAAAACATAAAATAAATATAATAAATTATATATATATAATTTAAATCTAAAACTATTTTGGATGATTCATTTGTTGTTATCGATAATGGCATTGCGCCCACGCAACATGCTCACCGCCCTAGCCGGGCTGAGGCCGAGGTATGATTTATGACCCTAACGGATAAAATAATTTTACTATTATAGTAGATTTATTTTTGAGATATTTCAGAGAGTTAATAAAATAAATAAGGTATTTAAAAACAAAAAATAACTATTTTCAACAAACACTTATATTATTAACGTGAGTTAGCACCCACAACAAACAGCTCTCCATTATCAGTTTATGGTATTTAGAATCGACTTATTAAAATTGAATGTACCATTATTTCCTGGCCGCTAGAATTTTATTCGTTAACTAACCCGCCAGGCAGACGTCGTTCTGCCCTTTCTAACGACCCTTCTTTTAAAAATCCTTAAATTCGCAATAAAAAAATTTGAGGGTCGGGATAAAAACTATCCTGTCTCTCAAGTTGGACCAAAATGCACACAGTGTGCAAAATTAAATTTTTTTTTTTATAGAATAGGGGGCAAACGAGCATGCGGCTCACCTGATGGTAAGTGACTACCGCCGCCCATGAACAACCGCAACACCAGGGGAATTGCAGATGCGTTGCCGACCTTTTAGAAAGGTGTAAGCTCTTTTCTTGAAGGTTCCTAAGTCGTATCGGTCCGGAAAATTCGCTGGTGGTAATTGATTCCACAAGAAAGTCGTGCGAGGGAGAAAACTTCTTCTAAATCGCACAGTCGTGGACCGCCAATCATCCAGATGGTATGGATGGTAACGCAAGTTTTGTCGCGATGTGCGATGGTGAAATTGAGCGGCTGGAATTAGTCCGAACAATTCCTCAGAGCACTCCCCGTGATAAATGCGATAAAATACGCAAAGAGATGCAACATCTCTACGCAGTGCCAGTGTATCGAGCCGATCAGAAATAACTCGGTCGTCGACGATTCGAACCGCTCTGCGCTGGATGCGGTCAAGTGGAAGGAGCTGGCACTGGGGTGCCCCGGCCCAGAGATGAGAACAGTATTCCATGTGGGGCCGAACTTGCGCTTTGTAAAGTTGCAAGCGATGTGCCGGCATGAAATACTGTCTCGCTCTGCTGAGCACGCCAAGCTTTTTAGAGGCCAATTTGGCCTTCCCTTCCAAGTGACCACAAAACTGCACACTATTCGATATGTCGACGCCAAGGAACCCGATACTGGCTGAGGCAGTAAGGGGAGTGCCTTGAAACTGAGGAGATACGACAAAGGGGTTCTTTTTAGCGGTAAACGCGCAAACTTGTGTCTTCTGGGGATTGAACTGGTTTAGATTTAGTCGCCCCCAATTCGAGACTTTGTTAAGCAACGACTCGACTTCAGACACAAGTTTGTCCCGGTACTCGGCGACGTTTTCCCGAGAAATATTGGCACGGCCGGTATATAAGGCATCACCAGTGCTGTCGTCCGCATAGCAATGAATGCTGCCAGTTAGCAACATATCATTGATATGCAGGAGAAACAGCGTTGGTGATAGCACGCAGCCTTGTGGAACACCAGCGTTGATAGGCTTGAAATCAGAGCATTCACCGTCTACTACGACCTTGATGCTCCGATCAGCAAGGAAACTGGTGATCCATGTGCACAATTTCTCGGGAAGCCCATAGGAAGGAAGCTTCGAAAGAAGCGCTTTGTGCCAGACCCGATCAAAGGCCTTCGCTACGTCCAAACTAACGGCTAATGCCTCCCCCTTGGACTCTACTGCCTCCGCCCATCTATGAGTTAAGTAGACTAGAAGATCACCAGCTGATCGACCCCGACGAATCAAATCGACGAATTCAAATCAGTTCAGTAGTTTAGGAGTTCATCGCGGACAAACAACGTGACACGTAATTTTTATATATTAAGATAAGCGAGGCGTGCGGGAGAGGATGCTAATTTAAATAAAAATTCCATTCCTATTAAGTAGAGTGGAAAAAACGAAAGTCACGTGGAGGATAATTACATTAAATATTGAAGGTATCAAATTTCAGTTAAAGGAAACATCTTTTTACATAAAATTAACCGCACTGTAACATTTTTTATATTATCAGAGCTGATGATGGAAGTAACTAAAAAATAAATAGACAGTCACTATTTTATTGAAACAATCAATAGGTTCTATAAGTCTTATTGTATGGACAAAATCTGTCGAATACAAAGCAAGCAAACAAACATTTTTAACGAATGTAATGGATGATTCAAGGTATAAAAAATTTTGTCAGTTATATAATTCTAGTGGCGATTGTTCAAAGAAGAATAGAATATTCACTATAACAATTTTCTGCGAAAATTTTGCAATTTACCAGCGAGTGCTCGCCCCTCCGGATTTTTATGAAGCTTTTTAAATACTTCAAAAGTTATGCCTGTGATTCATCCAGATTTTACAATTAGTGATTTGTTTGAACCATTGACAACTCCCCCTTTTTTTTAAGTACGCTAAAAATTAAATATAGGCCCAGAAAGTATGCTCAATAGTATAATATTTTTTTATCTCTTTTATAGTGATATAGTTATATCTATTTATGCTGTGACAACCCCGGTAAGAAATAGTTAAATAAATTGCTCGTAATTTCGTAAAAATAAATATTGTAATTGATAATTTCCACCTCAAATTTAAGTTATAGTTGTTAATTACGAACAAATTGTATTGTGTAATAAATTAAAGTGGTAAATATCTAAATAAATAAATTTTAGTGCCTCAACTTAAAGTGACGTTAGGTAACGAACATCGTTTAAAAGTTACTGTAATGCTTGGTATCACTTTTAATATTTACGATATCTCTTAAGTGTTGTTGTTTTCGGATTGAATTTTGAATTGTTTTCTTGATAATTGAATTTAATTAGGTCCTACAATTGAATATTTGCTTACTCTGTTCACTTGATTTTACATCTTTGTTTTAATAAATATAAATTATAAATTAAAATGAATACTTGCAACGCCAAAACGTACCAGATGGGGAACCAACTTCATCTTGCGCTCCAAGAACTGAGGGCGTCCAATGAGCAGTGGGAGCTGTTACTTAAAGAAAGGGATAACAATGAAAAGGAAATAATAAGTATAATTTCGAAAAATACACAGTTGAAAAGTGATATGATTAAGATACATAGAGACTATACAGATATTTTAAAGGAAAGGGATCAGCTCCAGGGGACAGTCGATGAGTATGACTGACGCAGTAAAGAATATGAGGAAGTCCTCGGATTACTTGCTGCATTGAAATTACAATTAACTGAAGCTAATGAGCAGATTTCACAATTTAAACAATACATTGATAACTTGGAAGTATTTCAAACTCAGAGTCTGTTCGATGAGCTTGTAGAATGTAAATGTCATAAAACGTTGCAACCCGTTAAACCGTTTTAACAGTGGTAGAGGCAAGCGACAGCTTTTGCTGTCTCACGTATGAGCCGGCTCGAACCGTAGTGGTACCACGACCTCATAGAATACCAGCGTGAAGTATAGGTTTACCTCTGCGTTTCGCTTGGTAAGTGCAGGTGACCGGAGGCCCTTTTTACTGGAAATGAGGCATTCCATCTTAGTCCTCACGGGTGACAACGCATCTGCATTTTGATTTGTAATAGAGGATAGATGTAGATGTCTATGGGCCGCAGCAACCACTTACAATCAGGTGGACTGTGTGCTCGTTTGTCACCCTTACCCTATAAAAAAAACCCTTCTTGACTGATGATTCTACCACATCAAGAACAGTAGAAAGGATTACAAGCAGCAGAAAGAAATTCAGAAAATATAAAAATATCAATAAATATATTAGGAAAGTGCAAACATTAGTAAAAACTAAAATGAATATTAAAAATTAAACAAATGTATGTAAGGAAAAGCAAGAGTTAATTAGTTAAATTAAATTATATTCAATTGAGGTGGAAAACATAAGAAATTGTTATGAGACTGAAATAGAGTGTCTTATTCAGAAATTTTATCACTTCAAACCTCATTACAAATTATGTCAAATAAATATAAATCAGCAGAAAATGAGATAAAAGGACACATACTGGCCATGGATAATCTGGTGAATTCATGTAAATATAACGAGGAACGTTATGACTCCTTATTAAAACATCAAAATGAATATCAGCGCTCAATACAGGTTCTTTAGGGACAGTTTGTGTTAATAATATGACAAGCAGTAATACTTCATTTTCTTTACCTACATTCTATGATAGTACCATAACAAAGCAGATAAATTTAAAAAGTAATTTATATAATTAAAAAAATAAATATAAAATAATAATAATAATAAATCTTTATTGACATTTTTATAGTTTACATACTTTTTACAAATATATGCAATACATCAAGAGGACTAATTTGAAAATGGGTAGAATCCTGAGTCTCCTAGCTAGGTTACTTAGTAACCTGTATTTAGGAAAAAAAAATGTTGGGTATTAAGATACCACCATTAAATTGGAAGTTGGGTATTAAGATACCACCATTAAATTGGAAGTTGGGTATTAAGATACCACCATTTAATTGGAAGTTGGGTATTAAGATACCACCATTAAATTGTAAGTTGGGTATTAAGATCATCATCATCATCATCATTACAGCCCTTCACAAGTCCACTGCTGAACATAGGCCTCCCCCAAAGAATGCCACAAAGCACGGTCCTGAGCCACCTGCATCCATCGACTTCCTGCATATCTTACCAGGTCGTCACTCCATCTAGTGGGGGGACGCCCTACACTTCGCTTGCCGGTACGAGGCTGCCACTCGAGAACCTTTCTTCCCCATCGGTTGTCGGTTCTTCGAGCTATATGGCCGGCCCATTGCCACTTCAGCTTACTAATCCGTTGGGCTATGTCGGTCACTCTGGTTCTACTGCGGATATCCTCATTTCTGAGTTTATCACGCAGAGAAACTCCGAGCATAGCCCTCTCCATAGCTCGCTGAGCGACCTTGAGCTTCCTCATACGGCCAGCAGTGAAGGACCACGTCTCAGTTCCATAAGTCATCACTGGCAACACGCACTGGTTGTACAATTTCGTTTTAAGGTTTTGAGGTATGTCTGACGAGAAGATGTGTCGTAGATTCCCGAACGCTGCCCAGCCGAGTTGAATCCGTCGATTGACCTCTCGGTCGAAGTTGGACTTACCTAGTCGGACTATTTGTCCCAGGTAAACATACTCGTCAACAACTTCGAGCTTAGTGTTCCCAACAACTACCGGCATAGGTTTGACATGGACATTAAACATGATCTTTGTTTTGTCCATGTTCATCTTAAGACCTATCCGTTGGGAAACACTATTGAGGTCATTGAGCATAGTGCTTAGGTCCTCCAGCGATTCTGCCATAAGGACTATATCGTCGGCAAATCGAAGGTGAGTGATGTACTCGCCATTGATGTTGATACCGTATCCTTTCCAGTCCAGAAGCTTGAAAACGTCTTCCAATGCAGCGGTGAAGAGTTTCGGGGATATGACGTCACCCTGTCTTACACCTCTCTGCAATTGGATAGGTTTCGTACTCTGGTTCTGTACTCGGATAGCCATCGTAGCCCTACTGTACAAGCACTTCAACACTTCGATATACCGAGAGTCAACTTGGCACCGCTGAAGGGACTGCAGCACCGCCCAAATTTCGACGGAATCAAAGGCTTTCTCATAGTCCACATACGCCAGACATAGTGGCAAATTGTACTCCTCGGACTTCTGTACAATTTGCCGTAGGGTATGTATGTGGTCTATGGTGCTAAAGCCCTTTCGGAAACCGGCTTGCTCGGGAGGCTGGAAGTCATCAAGTCTGCGCGCGAGACGATTCGTAATGACTCTCGAAAACAGCACGTAGACGCGGCTCAGAAGGGAAATCGGTCTGTAGTTCTTCAAGAGAGCGTTGTCGCCTTTCTTGAAGAACAAGACCACCGCACTTCTGCTCCACGCCTCCGGTGTAATGCCACCATGGAGGACGGAATTAAAGAGCTTCTGAAGGACTTCAAGTACCGGTTTTCCACCCGCTTTCAGAAGCTCCGCTGTAATTCCATCCTCGCCTGGGGCCTTGCCGTTTTTAAGGTGCTGGAGAGCCATTCTAATCTCGCTCAGACTGACGTCCGGGATATCATCGGAATAATGTCGGATAAGACTCGCTCTTGGATCGTTACTCACACTTGCGTGTGGCTCCAACGATGACGTGTACAGCTGCCCATAGAACCTCTCAATCTCACTCAAAATCTCAGGTGCCCTGGAAACGATGCTGCCACATTCGGTCTTCAGCTTTGACAGTTGGCTCTTTCTGGCAGACAGATCTCTGGCAAAGACTTTGGAGCCTTGGTTCCGCTCGATCGCTTCTTCAATACGAGCTGTATTGAAGTTGCGTAAGTCCCGCCGCATGCATTTGGAGATCTGTCTGTTCAGTTGCCTGTATGCTGTCAAATCTGTTGAAGAATGTAGCTTCATCTCCCGTCTAACAGCCATGAGATTAAGAGTGTGATCGGAGAGTTTTTGTGTTCTTCTGCGGCGGGTCTTGCAGAACTTAGCTCCGACCGCATGGACAGTTTCCACGAGCTTGTCATTCATATTAAGATACCACCATTAAATTGGAAGTTGGGTATTAAGATACCACCATTAAATTGGAAGTTGGGTATTAAGATACTACCATTAAATTGGACTTTGGGTACTAAGTTACTACCATTAAATTGGACTTTGGGTATTAAAATACCAGCATTAAATTGGAAATAAAAATATAAGAAACTGTTTCAGTTTGCCCCTAAAATAATAATAATAATAATAATAATACCGCTATCAGTTTTAATGTGATAGCACATCTCTGGCTATAAGGTGTGAAAACTGGAAAAGTACTAATCTATCTGGACGCAGCTGAAGTTATATCAGCACTCAATAAACGAGCTATGCTATTGCATTTTGGTGGCTCTGGGTTACAAAAAATATTCTACAATTTACCGGGTGCCAATGTCGAGTCATCAGAAACCGTTGATGTATTTAAAGTAGCCATAAAAAAACTCTACGAGTATTTTCAACCTAAACGGAGCAAAGTTTATGAGCAGCATGTTTTTCGATTGCTAAAACAGGAAAAAGGAGAAAAATTTGAGAAGTTTTTGATAAGATTGCGTCAACAGGCCGAAAAGTGTGCATTCGAAAAGCAAGATGATCATCTCATAGATCAAATTGCGGAAAAGTGTAATTCTTACAAAACGTGGGAAGAGTTAAAAAGCAAAAAAGTATATGTTTTTAATCAAATGCCTTAGACCAGACAAGACAGTATTAACATATAGTAGTAACTCTCCTTTGGCAATAGAGGGTTCATTTGAAACTATACTCGAAGTCGGTGGACGAAAGGAACATACAACCATTTACGTGATTTCGGGGGGTACTAGAGACCTGTTGGGTAAGAACACAGCAGTCCGTCTAGGAGTCTTAAAACTTGGTATCGGGATAAATCAAGTGGAGAGTACCGATCCCCATTAAAGAGAGGTTGCAATCAAAATTAAGGAATCACTAAACAGTGATATAATTGAAGAAGTGCAAGGCCCGTCTAAATGGGTTTCACCAATGTTCCAATCATAAAAGAAAATGGTGAATTACGTTTGTGCGTAGATATGAGATGTACGAACGCCGCTATATTGCGAGAAAACCACCCCCTGCCTACTATGGACCATATTTGCCTAAAATGAAGAAAGCTAAATATTTTAACAAATTAGACATAAAACAATGCCTTCCATCAAGCTGAAATTCACTTTGAATCCAGACACATAACGACTTTTATAACCCCCAAAAGATTATATAGATATAAAAGAATAATGCTTGGAATTACCTGTGCTTCCGAGATTTTTCAGAAGATCATTGAAAGGATGCTGATAAACTGTGAGGGGGTCGTCAATTTTATTGGTGATATCCTGGTATTCGGAAACAGTGAAGAAGAACATGGCGCATGGCTAAAGAAAGTTCTACAGGTACTTAGTAAAAACAACACCGTGCTGAATAGCCATAAATGCATATATAAAACGCAGGATGTGAATTTTCTGGGACACAGGCTTACACATGAAGGAGTAAACCCTTCAACAAGTATGATGAGAGCATTATGAAATTTAGGGTCCCAAAGACCATAGAAGAACTCCAAAGTTTTTTAGGACTCTTAAACTACATAAACAAATGGATACCTAACTTGGCCGCCATGACAGAACTTCTGAAGCACCTGCTAAGACAGAAGATGAGCAAAAGGAAGAGCTTGGAAAAACAATGGTCTGGGGAACAAGATAAAGCATTCCAATAAACTCAAACGGATGCTCACGGAAATACAGATTTTAGGGTATTATGACGTCAGAGATGCAAGACAGGTGATAGCAGATGCTAGCCCTGTTGGACTTGGTGCTGTCCTTGTACAAAATGATAAAAAAGAGATGTAGTGTTTGCACAAATACACAAACATACATTTATATATAAGTCACAGTCTCGAGCGCACCGCGTCAGTTACACGAGAGCCTCGGGCGAGAGTGGACGTGTTTAGTTAAGTGCGTGCCGAGCCTGTGTTACACTACAGTGATTAAAGAAGATAGCAGACAATACAAGTGGCGACGAGGATGGGAAGTTGTCTGGCAGAAGGTGCCAAGCTGAAGCAGAGGTATCGGAGCCAACTGTCAAAGTTGAAGCTTTGACAGTTGGCTCCGATTCCTCCGCTGACCGAGTGTGTCAGCATCGTTTCCGGGACACCTGAGATTTTGAGTGAGATTGAGAAGATCTATGTGCAGCTGTACATCATCATGGGAGTCATCGCCGTGCCAGTGTCGGCCCCCGGTATGTGGGAGCATATACCTGTAGCCGGGCTGGTGCCGGTGCCATGCCGGCGAATAGATAAGCACCCAATGAGGAAATCTTTGGGTTGAGGCCTAAGTTCAGCAGTGGACTTTTGATAGGTTGTAATGAACTGATGATTGAATTAATCTGAATTTTGATTTGTTATAGAGGATAGATGTAGATGTCTATGGGCCGCAGCAACCACTTACCATCAGGTGGACTGTGTCACAATATAAATATGAACAGTATGGAAACTAAGCCTAGTTGAGGATAAAATTACCTACGCTCCATTGAAGCAATAGGGTTGTAACTTTTAATGTTTTGATATTGCTTTTTTTATCAATCAATCGAATTTAAATAACTAGCTTACAATCTAAATAGATAATCTTAGCAAAAAACGATAGTTTAAATACGGAAAACAATTTAATATTAACACACAACAACTTGTAGAACTATAGATCTTTAACTTTGTCATTACGACGTAACCTTTTGAAAGTTTCGACGGGAACGCACTGGACGAAAACGTACATTTATTCTTCACTAGTTGTTCCCTGCGACTTCGCTCGCGTGTTAGGGTTTTTATTTTTTAGCGCGGAACTCTAATTCATTTTCTAAAATAAAAGTAGTCTAAGTTACTCCTTATGACATCAGCTATCAGCCAGTGAAAGTGCCGTCAAAATCGGTCCAGCCGTTTCGGAGATTAGCCGGAACAAACAGACGGACGGACAGACAAAAATTTTAAAATTGTTATTTAGTTATAAGTACCGTATTTACTTTCATATGCATTTAGTAAAAAGCTGTTATTTTAACATTACAAACAGACATATTATTTTATATAGACATATAACAAATTATTTACAGAAAAATATTTTCGTCTGCTGTGACAAGTTCGGAATTCTTTATTATTAAACTTAACTGTGTAAAAAATATTTTTACACAGTTAATTTATTTTTTACACAGTTATTCTAATGAACATGATTTTTTTTAATAAACTGTTGGGAAGGGAAACAAGGACAGGGTACTATGAAACCGATTTTGTTTATTTTTTTGTAAATTAGATCAGCTACTTTGCAGTTTATGTGTTCTTTTTTAAAGCAACAACGAAAAATCGGTTTCAACACCCTCAGAAACCATGAAAATGACACCCATGACGAAAAAATTAATACCTGTTGCAGCCGTCATCTTGGATTTACATTTCAACAGCACTATCGGCTTCAACATACTCAAAAACTATGAAAATGACACCCATGACGAAAAAATTGATACTTATTACAGCCGCCATCTTGGATTTACATTTCAACAGCACTATCAGCTTCAACATACTCTAAAACTATGAAAATGACACCCATGACCAAAAAATTGATACCTATTGCAGCCGCCATCTTGGATTTACATTTCAACAGCACTATCGGCTTCAACATACTCAAAAACTATGAAAATGACACCCATGACGAAAACATTGATACCTATTGCAGCCGCCATCTTGAATTTATACTTCGACAGCACTATCGGCTTTAACACCCCCGAAACCCATGAAAATGGCACCCATGACGAAAAAAATGATACCTATTGCAGCCGCCATCTTGGATTTACTTTTTGTTACCACTATTGCACTATCAGCTTTTTAATAGCCTCAAAACCGCCGCATTCTGGATGTACAAATAAGTTCACGAATTCATAATGATCAATCACACGGACTTATAAATTCAATAACGATTATAACAATGACAATAAAAATCATTCTTACCTTTCAAAATCAGCAAGAAGCTTAAATAAGATAGCTCCGGTTTTGATGAAGCCGACTTCAAACAGCCGTGTACTACGCAATACGTTCGTGGCATTTTTAAAGTCTTGAGGCGACACTCTCGACACAAGTCTCGTCGTTGCGCATGTTTGTGTGAGTGTGCCGTTTCGAGCGTTTGTTCGAAGTTTCCTGAAGCTGAAGCTTGACAGTTGGCTCCGATTCCTCCGCTGACCGAGTATGTCAGCATCGTTTCCGGGACACCTGAGATTTTGGGTGAGATTGAGAGGATCTATGTGCAGCTGTACACGTCATCGTTGGAGCCACACGCAAGTGTGAGTAACGATCCAAGATCGAGTCTTATTCGACACTATTCCGAAGATATTCCGGACGTCAGTCTGAGCGAGATTAGTACGGCTCGTCAGCACTTTAAAAACGGCATGTACCCGGGCGAGGATGGAATTACAGCGGAGTTTCTGCAAGCGGGTGGAAAACCAGTACTTGAAGTCCTTCAGAAGCTCTTTAATTCCGTCTTACATGGTAGCACTACTCCGGAGGCGTTGAGCACAAGTGCGGTTGTCTGGTTCTTCAAGAAAGGCGACTACTCTTTCTTGTAGAACTAATTCTGAGCCGCGTCTACGTGCGGTTTTAGAGAGTCATTACGAATCGTCTCGTACGCAGACTCGATGACTTCTAGCCTCCCGAATAAGCCGATTTCCGAAAAGGCTTTAGTACCATGGACCATATACACACTCTTCGGCAAATTGTACAGAAGACAGAAGAGTACAATCTGCCACTTTGTCTCGCGTATGTGGACTAACAGAAAGCCTTTGATTCCGTCGAAATTTGGGCGGTGCTACAGTCCCTTCAGCGGTGCCAAATTGACTATCGGTATATCAAAGTGCTGAAGTGTTTGTACAGTAGGGCTACGATAGCTATCCGAGTACAAAACTAGAGTTCGAAACCTATCCAACTGCAGAGAGGTGTAAGACAGGACGACGTTATATCCCCTAAACTCTTCACCGCTGCATTGTAAGACGTTTTCAAGCTACTGGACTGGAAAGGATACGGTATTAACATCAATGGCGAGTACATCACTCACCTTTGCCGACGGTATAGTCCTTATGGCAGAATCGCTGGAGGGCCAATAGTGTCTCCCAACGGATAGGTCTTAAGATGAACATGGACAAAACAAAGATCATGTTTAATGTCCATGTCACATCTATGCCGGTAGTTGTTGGGAGCACTAAGCTCAAAGTTGTTGACGAGTATATTTACCTGTGACAAATAGTGCGACTAGGTAAGTCCAACTGTTTTGTGGCATTCCTCGGGAGAGGCCTATGATTAGCAGTGCACTTGTTAAGGGCTGTAATGATGATGATAATGTTAGGCAAAGAACTTGTTGGCGACGCGTCCATAAATAATATTTCAATTTATTAGTTTAACATTTACGGGCAGCTTCTGAATATTAATTATCAAGGAATTATTATTCTATAAGAAAGCACTTAGTAAAATTTTAAAGAAATTTCGAGTTAACATCCTAAGGTCCTGGGTTCGATTCCCGGTCGGATTACTTTTTGTCGTTTTCTTAGCAAATTTTCTCAGCAAATTTTTAGAGAAATTTGAAGACAATATTCAAAGGTCCTCGGTTCGATGCCCGATCGAATTACTTTTTGTTGTTTCCTTAACAAAATTTTAGAGAAATTTCAAGACAATATTCAAGGATCCCGGGTTCGATCCCCGGTCGGAACGATCACTTTTTGTCTTTTTGAGATTAATTTAGAGTCGTGTACATAATAATTATCTGTGTAATGTAAATGCAAATTTTGTAAAAAATATATGCTTATTTGACGTTTAATACATAAAAATAATTTTGTTTTGTGTTATCAGATAAGAAACATTGACTGATAAGGATAATCTTTGTGAACCTTTGTGTTTAATAATGTACAGAGATAAAAGTTATCTGACCAAGGATTTCACTGGCCTCCTATCAAGATGACTAGAGTTGTGTAGAAATTGGTTGCTCATGTAGCGTGGACTATGAATCGCGCGCTGAACTCGCATATAGGAGGCCAAAAAATTAATTTTAAATTATTTGCAAAATTATAGTAATTTATGTAAATTTGAATCATAAATGTTTCAGGATGACTGTGTAAACAAAAAAAGGTGAATTCTGTATTACAGTGGTTTAAATTTGATTTGAATATAGTGAAATAATGATAGCTTTGTATAAGAAATTTAAAAGTGTTTTAAAGGTAAAATATGTGTAAAAATGTGAATTATACTATTGTTTTAGTTAAGATATTTGTATTTTCAAATAAAGTACATTGTTTAAACCTTATATGTTAGATATTTAAGAATTATAACTTAGTACATATGTTCTAAAATATGCATATTTTTTTAAATAAATAAAAGGCTTTTTATGTGATTGAAATATAATGAATGTCATAATATTAAGGTTTTGTTGTGCTATTATTATAAACAAATTGTATAACTGTATGTCTTATACAAATAAATATATTGAGCAAACCGTAAGAGTGCAATGGTGAAATATCAACGTAATTTTATTTTGAAATCGCGCACGCGGCATGGCTCTCTTTCGAGTATAGCTTTGAAGTACCTTATTAAACTGGTTTTTATGTAATTCGTTGCTATCGGCCGAATACAACTTCGAGAGAACGTCTGTGGGCGTCTTCTTGGATATCGAGAAGGCGTTCGACAGGGTTTGGCACTCTGGACTACTCTTCAAGATGATACAACAAACGAGTGTCCTTCCTGCTATGCTGCGGCTAGTGGCGTCGTTTCTAGCTGACAGAAGCTTCTACGTCTGTGTAGAGGATGCCGAGTCCGCAGTCAAGCCAATAAGAGCCGGCGTACCACAGGGCAGCTGTCTCTCGCCGATCCTGTACGCGGCGTATACAAATGATATACCGACGCTAGCTGGACAACTGCAGGAATGGGAGGACGACGTAGAGCTGGCGCTATATGCGGACGATAGTGCCTACTTCACGTCGTCCAGAAGAACCCACATCGCGGTTGCCAAGATGCAGCGTCTGCTGGACCTACTGCCACCATGGCTGGATGAGTGGAGGATGGCAGTCAAGGTGGGGAAGACGGCCGCTCTACTCACCCGGCGATATAGGAATCTACCACCACTACTGAAGCTAAGAGGCCAAGAGATCGCGTATCAGAAGGCCGTAACCTACCTTGGGTGCCGGATTGACAGGATGCTGCGCATGACTGCGCACGTCGACATCGTCGTCCGCAATGCCAGATGTGCGCGGGCGATGCTCCGTCCGGTCCTGGCATCCAAGCTGCCGTTGAAAACGAAAATCAAGCTGTACAAGATGTACATACGTCCTAAACTTACATACGCCGCTCCGGCCTGGTACGCGCTCTTGAGCAGCAGACAAAGGCAGCGGTTGCAGGTCCAGCAGAATTTATCACTAAGGACCATTGTCGGTGCAGGTCGCTACGTCCGGAATGACGTCATAGCGGCCAACCTGAAAATGGAGACGATTGAAGAGTTTGTGGTCCGGTTGACGCGCGGTATGTTCGACCGCGCAGACAACGGGCCACATCCACACCTGAACAACTTTGCGCCGCTACACACTCGCCCCCTGGACGGGTGACCTCTGCCAAGAGAACACCTCTCTATAAGAGACTAGAGAGTCGAGTAAAGCCCTCAATGCCGCAGACAGGCCAACTTTGACACCTAGGTCGAAGCAGTCGCCTATACGACGACTTACCCGACCTAGCAAAATTAATATAACTTGAGACAACCAACAATGCCGGATTACCGGCTGCCAATGACCGACCCATAGAGATGGGCTGTGAGGAAGATCCGGGTAATGGGGGAGATGCCCCGAGGCCCGAGACCTGTTGGGTGTAGTACACACACCACAGCAGATGACAACGTAGTATGTAATTCGTTCGGAACCAGCTACCAGTAATATAATATAATCAAGAAATAAAACGCATAGGGAAGTGATAGGAATAGGGAAAGTAATCAATAACACTCTTATGGAGAGTTTTTGAATATAAATGCTGTATCATTCCTAAAGGATCTTCCAACACCTAATACAGTCATCAACAAAAATAGAAGACGATGGGACCGCTACCACTTCGAGAGAACCCGTAATATTCTTCGTCTGACCTTTTCTTTTCAGAAAGGGTTTTCAGACGCTCTCTTGTGATACTCCTTCACGGGGTTCACATACACCTCGTTGACTGCCCGAACCCCACGTAGGTGTCATTGGCGTTTCGGATTAAGGAATCAGCTGAAGAAAGACCTCTCAGTTGGCCCTTAACTGCCGGAATTATTGGAAGGAGCGGTCTTGATACCTTTTAGAACTAGAAATTGAATTACTTTTAAATAGTAACCTTATTCATATTTTATGTATTACTGAACATTGGTTGAAAGATTACAACTCCATATTTAATTTCAATAATTACCGGGTTATTAACAGTGGTAGAGCCACGCGGCAGCTTTTGCTGTCGCACGGATGGGCCGGCTCGAACCGGGGTGGTACCACGACCTCACAGAAAACCAGCGTGAAGTAGAGGTTTACCTCTGCGTTTCGCTTGGTGAGTGCAGGTGGCCGAAGGCCCTTTTTACTGGAAATGAGGCATTCCATCTTAGTCCTCACGGGTGACAACGCAACTACATTTTGTTTTGTAATAGAGGATAGATGTAGATGTCTATGGGCCGCAGCAACCACTTACCATCAGGTGGACTGTGTGCTCGTTTGTCACCCTTATCATATAAAAAAAGGTAGTCAGTTCGTTCAATAGAGATACTAAATTACGTGGTGGCTCCTTAATATTTAGCTAATAAATCCCTATTATGTAAAGAACGTAAAGACATTGTGAGCCACTCTGTTGAGCGTACTGTAGAAATGGCATACGTTGAGCTTGAGCACCTTATTGTTGTCAGTGTTTACAGACCCCCATATTCAAGTTATGATACCTTTGAAAAAATTATGGAAGAAGTTTTAGTTAAGCTTAATAAACAGAATAAATCTCTTGTAGTGTGTGGAGACTTTAATATCAATGTCCTGGAAACTTCTTCCATCAATATTAAATTTTGCTCTTTGTTCAAATCCTATAATCTTGATAATTTATTATTTGAAGCTACATGTATTGCAGGGGGTAGTTTAATTTATATTGATAATATTTTTACAGGTGTTGTACCAATCAACAAATCAATAATTCAAAAACTTAGTTCAGATCACTGTGGACAACTGGTTTCGTTACCATATATGCACAAAAAACTGGCAATTGAGAAAATTGTGTTTGTTCCTATTAATGCAAAAAGCCTGGAGATATTTAGAAGTAATATGGTAAAAACCCTATGATCCCTTTATTATAAGAACAATGCAGACTATTAATATGGAGAATTATTTATCCTTACAAGCAATGAATTTAAGAAAACGTTTACTTCTAAAACATTCTCCAGAAACAGCCGGAATGCATTTAATGAGTGGGCGATAATAGGAATTCATAAAAGCAGACGAAGGTTGTATGACCTTTACCATGAAAGATCATATAATTTTTCCTATGCTTTTAAAGAATATGTCAAAATTATTCTAAAATGTTTAACAGAGTTTGTTCCACAGCCAAACCGTTACATATTAGTAGTAAAATTAAGACGGCCAAGAATAAAATTAAAATGACGTGGAGTATATTTAACAGCGAAACCTGTAAAGAGAAACCTCGTAACTTAAACTAAAAATTAATAATTAATTTTCAAAATCAAATCAAGAAGTTGCCGCTGTGTTTTAGAAATATTTCACTGATATTCCTATCTTGACTACTCCTTGACTTATTGAATACTTCTCCAGCTGTCGCCGAGTCATTACTGAAACAGAATGTTAATACCTGTTTAAAAAAAATTACTTCAAAATCATAGATGTAAGGAAAACCGCAGATTTGTGGGGAATTTCCGTTACAGTTATGGCGTCCAAAATAGATTTCATTGCATTATTCATTCATTTCATTCATTCATTCATTCATTGCAATATTATGCATATTGCTATTATTTTTAATACTTGTATCGATTCTGGTGTGTTTCATGATTTAATGACTTACTGTAAAGTAATACCTTTATTCAAATCTGATAGTATATTGGACCCCGTTAATTTGAGACCTATTTCTGTACTACAAACTCTCAGTAAAATTTTTGAAAAAATTATTTTGTATCAATTGTTAATTTTTTTTTAATACAAATAAATTACTTCATAAAACCCGATTTGGTATAACAAGGGGCCGCTCGACGTCTGACGCCGGTGTTGAGCTTATGAAATATATTTTTAATGCATGGGAGAATTCACAATTTGCCTAAGGTATTTTCTGTGATCCTTCCAAGGCTTTCGATTGTGTTCATCATGAGACATTAATCAGGAAACTGCAATATTACGTTGTAAAAATTTGGCGCTTAGACTTATTACTTCATATTTAAGTAACATAACTCAGAAAGTCGTGGTCAATGGTGAAGGTTCCTCTGGATCGGTAGTATCAATGGGCTTTCCTCAGGGCTTGAATCTTGGCCCATTTCTGTCCTTAATCTATATTAACGACTTACCTTATTTTGTAGGGGACAATCACGATATAGTATTATTTTCAGTTAAATAATTATGACGATTTAAATAATGCTCTATTGAAATTGGTACATTGGTTTAACGCCAACAATATGCTCTTAAACGGCAATAAGACAAAATGTATTAAATTTACAATACCTAATGTAAAACATTTAAATACCGGTGTGCTCTTAAATGGGGAGGAGCTGAGTCTTGTGTATACTACTGTTTTTCTTGGTGTTACTATTGACACGAAACTGGCATGGAGCCCCCATATATCTAAATTAGCAAGCAGGCTTAGTTCTGCGGCATATACTGTAAGAAAGATTAGAAGTCTCACAGATGTTGAGACTGCTAGATTAGTGTATTTTAGTTACTTTCATAGCGTAATGTCTTATGGAATGTTGCTATGGGGTAATAACACTAATATTGAAGCTATATTTGTTTTTCAAAAGAGAGCTGTACAGGCGAATTATTTCCTAAATTGTAAAGAGTCCCTCAGAGAAAAATTTAAGGAAATAAACATATTAACTTTGGCATCCCAATATATTTATGAAAATATACATATGTACATAAAAACGTAAGTAGCTTTAATAAGAATAAGGATGTTCATACCTTAAACACTAGGAACAAACATTACTTCAAATAAAAAAAGCCTACAGATACGTTGTCAAATCTGAGGACAGATGAAATGCTTCACAGCCGGTAATTATACTGGATCTCTATACCCTTCAAAGCGTTGCTTGTGTTGGTGTGTTCCGAACACAGCAGTGCAAGCAGTGTTATTGAGCTAGTAGTAGTATTGAGTAGTTTTAGTAACTAGTTTCTAAAAGCGCTTTACAATATACAGCACTAACGCATAATGTTTTCCAGACATTATTTTTGTATGTAGTGCTGAAAAATATGTATTTCATTGTTTTCCAACAATTTATACCTTTACAACAGGCGAGTAATTAAGATTGGATAATATACTGAAATATTGCCCAGTTCTACGTACTAGCATTTTGTACTTTTAATAGACGCTGAATAGAAAATATTTTTTATTCACCTTGCAGTGTGAAATTATATTTATACACAGTCATTTAACGCTCAGGACCTATTTTCAACCATGTATTCATTAATATAATAGTAACCCTTTTTATAGTTTGCTTAGTAAAAAGTAAAGTATAATGCCAGATTCTCTATAGAACTTTACCCCACCAAAAAGTGTGGTGTACACGAATGCCGTATGCAAAATTTTTTTTATACTTTATTACTTCATCCAAATGATATAATTTGAAGTCTCTAGAACTTGCGATTTTTTAAAACTGGACTTAAATAATTACATTTACCTTATTTTTTAGAACAGCATTTGTTGCAATTCATTGCAATTTTAGAATATAAATTGTCAGGCGCTAGATAAGAATTTAAGGAGCGTGATAATATATTATTCAGTAACATTGGAAAAAGGGTTCTCTTGTTAAGATCTAAAAGGTCATTACACAACATAAGACTAGCAGCACCTGTTTTTCACAAAATCTAAGTGCAGGCCTTGTAAACGAGTTATATTATTTACAAAATAATTTTTCAAGATACATATTATTATGAAATTTGTCTGATGATAGTGTAAATATTTAAAGATTAGTAACTAATTTTACGACAACGGCAGGAGCATAAATTATCAACTATATAAAAAAGCTATAAAACTAAATATATCTGTTGCAAAAATCTCCATGTTGAAAGAGAGGTTAAGATTGTAAATCGAAATTGGAACTCAAAATTCCCCTGCATCCTATCGACGCAAAGGTGACAATTAGTGCACCTCAACATCGTGGATGCAATTATCAGAATAGCTAGAGTAATTAGCAGTAAGTCAATAAGTAGGCGTGATCAAGTCTATTATATTAACAAAAGCATAAGTCGTCAGCAAAAGCAGGAAAAAGTGCAATGATAAAGAAAGCGGGAATCAGCTTAAGCAAAAATGTGATCATATAAGTGTATCAATATATTTCACAAGCACAAATTAGTCAATGTGTGAAAATATTCGACCTTGATTTGACATACGTACTTACGATATTATATATCCTGCTCAACAAATTACAAATATTAGGAATTCACGGTGACCTGCTCCGGTGGACTAAATCATACATCACAAACCGCTCACAGGCAGTCGTGATAGGTTGTTTCCGTTCGAGCTACATAAACATACCTACAGGAGTTCCTCAAGGCTCTCACTTCGGTCCACTTTTTTACAATGCCTACCTATATGGTATTGGCTCGTGCATTGTACACACAAATTATCTCATTTATGTAGATGATAAGAAGATTTTTTTGTAAAATTAACACCATACATGACTGCCTATTGATACAAAAGGACCTGGACCGTTTATTTGAATACTACAAAATAAATAACCGTTAATGCAGGCAAGTGCGAATGTATTAGTTTTACATGGAAAGCTAAGCCAATTCTAAATAAATATAACTTTGACGGGTTAGAAATTAGCCGAAAACTAAGTGTTAGGAACTTGGGCGTAAATTTTGATTATAAAATGATATTATCCGAACACATTAATTATGTTATCAGTAAAGTCTATAAAAATCTTGGTTTTGTTCTCCGCATCCATCGCAACCATTCTCGAATATTAATGCAATTATCTTATGACCACCTTCATTACATTGAATTGCTTATAGTTTATCTATTAGATTGTTCTTTTTTCATTTTCTTCCAATACCTGCCATCAACAATACCTGCCAACAACAATATACCTGCCATCAAGCAATATAAGGGAAACCTGTTAGTGGCCATACTTTTAGTTTGTTACATTAATGTTAATATTTGCTATATACACTGTTGGTTTTCTGAATAAGTTAAATAAATAATTAGACAAAATGACGTGCGTGTATCATTTCACAAAATGTAAGAAAATCAATGATTGTTATTCAGTAATTATCTTATGCAATTCATGATTATTATCGACTTATAATAATATTTGAAAATAAAAATTGAGTAACATTTTTATATAACAAAGACTTATAATATATTTTAATAGAAATATGTATGGTTTGATACTTTATGCGCACGTATGTACTTATTCCCACAAAAAATGCAGATATTATTAGAAAAGACTGGAAATTAAATATTAATTTTTGAATTCCTTTTTATTAAATAATATTTTCCGCAAGTTGTACAAAATAACGATTTATCACAAAAATACTTCTAATTTCATTAGATTATTTTTCATATTTTTACCTTTTTTGTACAAGGTGGGGCATGATCTGGTATTCTCCTTTGGCGATAGACCGACTTTGTTGAATTTCTGGGATTTAGCTTTAAAAGCGTATAAAATACGTTGCGCACGTAATAAATTACTGTGTTTGCTGAAACGAGAGTGTAATTATGAATTGTTAGACACAACCTTTTTTATTTAATTTAATGAAACATTACATTATAATATCGTCACATTACTTTCTCAACCTAGTATTAAAATAAATACTGTGATATGAGGTTGCTGCTCTTTATTGAGTACAAATTCAAAAATACGTAGTTATCGAATGTTGTGGTAAACTACCAGCGTTGTGGTTTTTGTTTCGGAAAATCAGTAATTTTTATTTGTAACTGATTCGCTAATTGACAATGTTAAAGATGTTCGATGTTCGTATTCGTAACTACGTACCTTTATTATTAGTACTTAGTAGGTATTATTAAAAACATACTTTTAAGTCAGTTGTTCACTAAATTAGAATATTTGGTTAGGATTGCGTTCCAACAGAGTCTTGAAGCTAGTGTATTTATGTGTATCTATAATATAATAATTACCTATATTATAATATAATAATACCACAAACCCTGAAAAGCTTAATGCTCCTATGGCTCTTGTTACTAGAAGTATCATGACTCCTTCGACTCTCATACTGCCTTCTAACAAATTATTAATTTTTACAAAAGATAAGCTTAAAACTTATTTTCGAAAGAAATCTAGTAAATATCGACCTAGTTTTGATGCAAATCATAACAACTTATTAGATAACGTATCTCATTGTACCTCTAACCATCTGGCTGAACTGGTACTAGTAACTTATTTCAGCTCCTTTCATAGCTCGATTTACTGGGGCTGCGAAGAGATGTTGCCTCTCTGCGTATTTTATCGCATCTACCACGGGGCGTGCTACGAGGAATTGTTCAGACGAATTCCAGCCGCTCAATTTCACCATCTCACATCGCGACAAAGCTGGCGATACCATTCAAACCATTTGGATGATTGGATAACTTTTTGCACCAGTAGATTTAGTAAAACTTATAATAGAAGCACGATCAAAGCAGCCATTAGATAGTTCGATACTTGGATCATGAATTTTTCAGTAATTTTTTTTCTCTGAAATACTACAAATCTTTAACGGGATACTAAAGCTGGCAATTCCTGTGTTTTCTATATAAAAGCTTTAAAATAGACTTTTTCAGAAATTATATACGAACTAAATTTTGACGAGGAATGGCAACTAAAAGAAAATTTGTAGATCTGCAGTAAATAGGACAACTTTTCCTAGAGATTATCATGAGGTGTATGATATTCTACGTAATAGATAAATGTTTTGTTATTAAATTCAATTTCAAAAATGTTAAAAAATAAAAGTTTTTTATGCAATTAAAATTAATTTCAAAATAACAGCGTTGTTTTATTTATTATATTGTTTTATAATTCAGTGACCTCTTATTTCAGAGAGATCGTATTTTTACGTGGTAGAGCCATGCTGCAGCTATATTAGTAGTATAGTTGTAGCACGAATGGGTCGGCTCGACCGGGGAAGGACCACACTCTCACAAAATACCAACGTATAATAGCAGCTTAATGCTGCTGTGTTTCGTATGGTGAGTGTAGAGAACCGGGGACCCTTTTTACTGGAAAAGAGGCATTCCATCTTAGTCCTCACGGGTGACAACGCATCTGCATTTTGATTCGCAAACGAGGATAAATGTAGATGTCTATGGGCCACAGCAACCACTTACCATCAGGTGGACTGTGTGCTCGTTTGTCACTCTATCCTATAAAAAAAAGAAAGTTACTACTTTATTCAGTAATTTGCTAAACTGCAACCTCCATCTGCAAAATTGACATAAAATTGTATTATAACTATTCATAGAAATGCCATAACTATTCACGGAATTCGTATCGGTATTATGTAGTTACTCTAATGATATTATACACAAAATATAACTGCCAGATAACAAAAGATCAAATATTTAAAAAAAATATTTAGTTTTTTGTAATTTCCTAAAATAATCAAAAATATAGAATACGAGAATGAGAAAGTAAGGCGCCTTTTAGACGTGTTTTGCGTTTGATTGGACACAAACATTAGAAGAAAAAACTTCTTTCCTGTTCATTCAATTGCGTGTTTACGAACAATAATGAGACATAATGAGATAATAAGTGGACTTTATCTTTTGCATGATATTTACCATGACGACTTAATTACGACAATTATAAAGTTATTATTTGAATTTTTCTTGGTTATTTTGTGGCGCTCTGCGACTCTGGCGGGGCCGCACTGTTGATGCGGTGGTGATGGGGCTGCGGGGAAAAGGAGTGTCGTTATTGCAAGGCGTCGGTCTCCTTACAGTCAGCGTCACGAAACTTGGTTAGTGGTGGAGCCAGAGACCAGATCCGCCGCTAGAGTCGGGAAAGCTAGTCCGAGTGCTCGTTTTTCCTGGCCCCGTGGCCCCCGGGTATCATATCAAACTCGTGGAGGTCTGTTACGCCGGTGGAGTTAGAGTTCGCGGAGGAAGGCGCGCCTTGTGTTCCTTATGCTTCTTATTCGAGAAGGATTGTGGTGCCGCGGATCAAAAATAAGGTTGAGTTAAAGGTTAACAAAGATTTATCACGCAATGACTTTGACCTAAGCAATTAATAGGGTAATAAAGAATTGTGATGGCGTAAAAGATGATTATTATATTAACATGATATTGAACTTGATTGCTAATATAAAGTAATTTTAGTACTATTGCTACATTATAGTCGTTGATATTTTCATAGCTTGATAAGCATAATGTCACATCTTATACATATATAATACTTATTTACGTTTGTTTGTCACTGAACACCTCTTAACGTCTAGACCGATTTTGATGAAATTATGTGTGTGTTTGAGCAGGTCCCTGGATGGTTTAGATTCACAATTGGACCCGTTGGGTTTTTCTGTTGTCGAAGCCCGGGTGTATCGCTTGTTTTTATATATTAATTAACATTTTTATATAATTCCTGAAAATTTATTTAAATAAACGTTACCCTAAGGAATTACTCCTATGTTTTAATGGAATATGGGTGACAAACGAGCACACACTCTAACTGATATGTAGTGGATGCTCTGTATGTATATCTATCCTCGAATACGAATCAAAATGCAGATGCGTTGCCACCCCTTAGGACTAAGATGGAATGCTTCGCTTCTTGTAAAAAGGGTCTCCTGTCCTCTATACTTACCATACAAAATAAAGCAGCAATGAGCTGCTATTTTAACACAGCCTTTAATTTACTACCTCCCTTAAATAGGTTGCCAATGCTGTTAATAACAGAAATGTGTAAGAGGGTTGTACCGACACAGACAGATTTCTAGGTAGTAATTACTACTACCAACTTTAAAATAAAAAATACTTTCAATTCATATGTATCTTTGACTCATCTTTTATCATCATCGTCATTAAATTCCATCACAAATCCACCGCTGAACATAGTCCTCCACCATAGTTTTCCATAAAGCAAGGTCCTGAACCACGTGCCACTGACTATATATAGTGGAAGGTTGTCAAACACTGCACGTTTGCCAGTACAAAGCTGTTACTCAGGCCTAACCTACTTTAACTTCAGAATCATAGTAATTGGCTCCGTAGAAAATCATATAGATCACACTAACTCGCTGTTTAAACGTATAACTTGCATCGGGTGCCATCAATAATGAAATTATGTAAAATTTATATCAAACTAGATGTTCCCCGCGACTTCACCCGCGTGTAATTTTAGATACGATTTTATTTACGATTGGATTTCATAGGTTTAATTTTTTTGCGCGGAACACTAATACTTTTCTAAAATAAAAACAGCCTAAGTTATCTATCTGCCAGTGAAAGTCCCGTCAAAATTGGTCCAGTCATTCCGGAGATTAGCCGGAACATACAGACAGACAAACAGACAGACACAAAAAAATTTAAATTGTGTTTTTGTTATGAGTGCCATATATACTTTCATATGTATTAAGTAAAAAGCTGTTATTTGGATATTACAAACAGACACTTCAATTTTATTTTGTTGTATGAGCCGGCCATATAGCTCGAAGAACCGACAACGGATGGGAAAAAAATTTCTCGAGTGGCAGCCTAGTACCGGTAGGCTAAGTGTAGGCTAAGTGTACCCTTCACTAGATGGAGTGACAACCTGGTAAGTCATGCAGGAAGTCTATGGATGCAGGTGGTTCAGGACCTTGCTTTGTGACATTACATGGGGGAGGCTTATGTTAACCAGTAGATTTGTGAAGGGCTGTATGCTGATGATGATGACAATGATGATAAAAAAAGGTTTTTTTCAATTTAAATGAAACTTATTTAAAAAAAATAGTTTTATTATTATCATATGTAATAATGATATAATAACATTACACCGCGTGTAGTGACGGGTAAGAATACTCACTACCCCATATCTTCCCGTGGGTGTCGTAAGAGGCGACAGAGGGAAACTGAGGCAGAGGATGGGCAGCAGCATCTTTCTTATAACAGCAAAACATCAATAAAAAAACTGCGGTTGCCAACCCGCTCGCCAAGCGTGGCAACTATGGCAATATGGGGTATATTGCCATAGTTGCCACGCCCCCATGTTAATAACGAAGAGATGGCCCCCAGTCCCCGGCGGCCCCGTTATTCCTGGCTACGGTGGCGACCATGGTAACGGTGGGGCAGGGGGTGCTAAGAATCTCCGGTGGAGGTTCGGTTGCCACCTACGACGACTCGACCTGGCAACTTATAACGCGCGCACCCTGAGGACTGACGAGAATATCCTGGAACTGTAAGAAGAGATAGACAAGTTGCGCTGGAATATTATAGGATTATCTGAGGTACAAAGAGAGTGTGAGAAGACGGTAATCCTCCAATCCGGCAACTTGTTCTATCACTGGGAGGGCGACCATCCGTCCCAAGGAGGTGTCGGATTTATCGTCCACAAGTCTCTCGTTAACAACGCTGTAAAGATTGGGAGTGTATCGACGATGATTGCGTACCTAATACTCAGAATCACCAAACGGTATTCGCTGAAAGTCATACAGGTTTACGCACCAACCTCGGCATAACCCGATGAGGCGGTGGAGGAAATGTATGAGGATATCTCTAGAGCCATGCATTCCTCCAAAACCTACTATACGGTGTTAATGGGAGACTTCAACGCAAAACTAGGCACAAGAGAGAATGGTGAGCTGAAAGTAGGGAACTTCGTTATAAGGCAAGGGAACCCCAGGGGCCATCAGATGGCCGACTTCATGGAGAAAGAGGGACATTTTATGATGAACTCTTTCTTCTAGAAGCGGCCCCACAGGAAATAGACCAGATCGAGCCCCGACGGTTCGACAAAAAATTAGATTGACTTCATCATGACGACCAGACGCCAACTGTTCAGTGGTGTCTCAGTGATCACGAGGGTCAAAACCGTTAACTTAACGTTTAGATTCAGGATGCCTCTCACCATTCGGTGATGCTGCATCGCAGGCACACTGAACCTAAACGTTAAGTTGCAGAGGTCACGTCTAATGAAGTCAACGCTCCGTCTCCCTCGTGCTATAATCCAAAATCACGAAACCTGTCAGCTCGAGCTACGAAACCGTTTTCAGTGCCTAGAAAATCGCAATGCAGTGAACGATATGAATAACAAGCTCGTGAAAGCTGTCCATGGGGTCTGAGCTAAGTTTTGCAAGACCCGCCGCAGAAGAACACAAAACTCTATGATCTCTTAATCTCATGGCTGTTAGATGGGATAACTGCAATTTTCAGTAGATTTGACAGCGTACAGGTAACTGAACAGTAAAATCTCCAAATGTATGCGGCCGGACTTACGCAACTTTAATACTGCTCGTATTGAAGAAGCGGTCGAGCGGAACAGGGCTCCGACGTCTTTGCTAGAGATCTGTTTGCCAGAAAGAGCCAACTGTCAAAGCTGAAGACCGAGTGTGGCAGCGTCGCTTCCGGGATACCTGAGATTTTGAGTGAGATTGAGAGGTTCTATGGGCAGCTGTACACGTCATCGTTGGAGCCACACGCAAGTGGGAGTAACGATCCAAGAGCGAGTCTTATTCGACACTATTCCGAAGATATCCCGGACGTCAGTCTGAGCGAGATTAGAATGGCTCTCCAGGACCTTAAAAACGGCAAGGCCCCAGGCGAGGATGGAATTACAGCGGAGCTTCTGAAAGCGGGTGGAAGACCGGTACTTGAAGTCCTTCAGAGGCTCTTTAATTCCGTCCTCCATGGTGGCATTACACCGGAGGCGTGGAGCAGAAGTGCGGTGGTCTTGTTCTTCAAGAAAGGTGACAACGCTCTCTTGAAGAACTACAGACCGATTTCCCTTCTGAGCCGCGTCTACGTGCTGTTTTCGAGAGTCATTACGAATCGTCTCGCGCGCAGACTTGATGACTTCCAGCCTCCCGAACAAGCCGGTTTCCGAAAGGGCTTTAGCACCATAGACCACATACATACCCTACGGCAAATTGTACAGAAGTCCGAGGAGTACAATTTGCCACTATGTCTGGCGTATGTGGACTATGAGAAAGCCTTTGATTCCGTCGAAATTTGGGCGGTGCTGCAGTCCCTTCAGCGGTGCCAAGTTGACTCTCGGTATATCGAAGTGTTGAAGTGCTTGTACAGTAGGGCTACGATGGCTATCCGAGTACAGAACCAGAGTACGAAACCTATCCAATTGCAGAGAGGTGTAAGACAGGGTGACGTCATATCCCCGAAACTCTTCACCGCTGCATTGGAAGACGTTTTCAAGCTTCTGGACTGGAAAGGATACAGTATTAACATCAATGGCGAGTACATCACTCACCTTCGATTTGCCGACAATATAGTGCTTATGGCAGAATCGCTGGAGGACTTCAGCACTATGCTCAATGACCTCAATAGTGTTTCCTAACGGATAGGTCTTAAGATGAACATGGACAAAACAAAGATCATGTTTAATGTCCATGTCACACTTATGTCGGTAGTTGTTGGGAGCAATAAGATCGAAGGCGTTGACGAGTATGTTTACCTGGGACAAATAGTCCGACTAGGTAAGTCGAACTTCGAGCGAGAGGTCAATCGACTGATTCAACTCGGTTGGGGAGCGTTCGGGAAATTACGGCACATCTTCTCGTCAAGTATACATCAAAACTTGAAAACGAGTCTGTACAACCAGTGCGTGTTGCCAGTGATGACATATGGAACTGAGATGTGGTCCTTCATTGCTGGCCGGATGAGGAAGCTCAAGGTCGCTCAGCGAGCTATGGAGAGGGCTATGCTCAGAGTTTCTCTGCGTGATAAACTTAGAAATGAGGATATCCGCAGTGAAACCAGAGTAACCGACATAGCCAAACGGAATAGTAAGTTGAAGTGGCAATGGGACGGCGATATAGCTCGAAGAACCGACAACCGATGGAGAAAAAAGATATTCGAGTGGCGGGCTCGTACCGGCGGACGAAGTGTAGGGCGTCCCCCCACTAGATGGAGTGACGACCTGGTATTACAGGGTGTCCAGTGGCAGATTTCAAAGTTTGAAAAATTATAAAAAAAGAACGACACGTTTTATGCAAAGTATTTTTATTAAAATATAAAGAACATAAAGGCGGATTTTATTTTTTGAAAACAACGTTTCCTAAATGGCGGCCATCGACCCTAACACACTCCTCGAGTCTGGAACGCATGTTTTCGAAAACTCTTTTACAAAGCGACTGGGGAATATTGCTGATTTCTGCTCGAATGTTTTCTTTCAGCTGTGTCACAGTGGTCGGATTTGTTTTGTAAACGATAGATTTTAAGTATCCCCATAAGAAAAAGTCACACGGACTTAGGTTTGGTGACCTGGGAGGCCACGGTATGGTGCCGTTCCGGCACCGTTTTTTCGGGAAACAACTCTCGCACTGCACTCATGGCCACATTAACAGTATGAGCTGTGGCTCCATCTTGCTGGAACTACGTATTCCGGTTACAGTATGGACTATTCTGTAATTCTAGTCTAAAAACATCACTGATCATCTCAGCATATCTCGCGGAATTTACTGTTACAATTTGGCCACGTTCATTTTCGAAGAAATAAGGCCCTATTATGGCAGACGCAGATATTGCACACCATCCTGTGACTTTTGGTTTGTGTAAAGGCTCTTCATGCAATTTTCTCGGGTTGGAAATATCCCAATAACGAAAATTTTGTTTATTTACATATCCTCCGATATGGAAATGGGCTTCGTCACTGAAGAATATATTACCCATCCGAGTAGCAGTTTTAAATCTCAACAACATCGTCTCTGCGTAAGTTTTCCTTAATTCAAAGTCAGATTCGAGTAAATCTTGGACGATTTGGATCTTATAGGGATGGAATTTAAGTTTTTTTCGCATTATTACCTGTAAAGTTGATTTACTAATACCCAAAATCGATGAACGTGCACGAAGTGATAAACGAGGATTTTCAATCACAGAAGCCATAACACGTTCGACATTTTCGTGCGTGGCTACCGTTGGTGTTGGTCCTGGTCTGGGTCTATTTATTGTTGATCCCGTTGCTCTAAACCTTGCTACCCAAGACTGAATCAGGTTGATTGATGGTCCATCACGAACTCGACGAATACCGTAGTGATTATTAAATCGACGATGGGCTTCAGACAGCGAAAATCCACTCGAAAAGTACACCTCGACGGCAAAAGCGCGGTGCTCTCCACTCCACGGTGTCGTGAAGCGACAATTAAAAAAAAATAGAACCTAACCTAAGAACAACAAAACAACAAAAGTAGACCAATAAAATAATATATTTAAAGTTTTAGAAAGGTATTTAAAATTTTATAAAAAAAATGAAATATGATGATGATGGATGAAGTGAGATTACAATTGGATTTAAAAAAAATAAAGGTAGGAGAATAGGATAATAAAATAAAAGGAGATAGGTATAGTATTATAGTGGAGCCTAAAGGTTGAAGTGACACACTGCTTTTGTAGAAGTAGGCACACGCGGAGCTTGAGGTTTCTTAGCGGCGACGGCACGCAGCGCCTGGACTGGGCACACGCAGCGTCCGGAGCCGGCGCACGTAGCGCCTGGGGTAGGTGCGTTCAGCACTTGGAGCAAGCAGTCGCAGCGCCCAAAGGTAGCGCAGGCAGTAGGTGCACTCGGCGCCTGAAGCAAGCAGTCGTAGCGCCCGAAGGTAGCGCGGCAGTAGGTGCACTCAGCGCCTGGAGCAAGCAGTCGTAGCGCCCGGAGTAGTGTGGCCCCGCGCTTGAAGTAGACTTCGCTGACGACTTCACGTGCAGATGGAGGCTTGCAGGATCCCGGGGCAATGCGGCCCCGGGATAAGGCCTTTAGTAGATGTTTCTCCTTTGAGAACTGAAGCGAGACTTTGTTTGTATTCTCCAATTGTTCGGCTTTTATACCTTTTTAGAGAGAACGAGAAATTATTTAAATTAAAAGGAAATTTATTGTAAATGACCTATAGCCATAGAGTATTTATGTGAAAATATTAAATTAAGAACAACACACCAGTGACGAATTTGAATAAAAGTTACCATAACAACCATATAAACAATGGCTGTCAAATATAAAATTTTTGGTTTTTAGGAATATAATTGAAAAATCATTACATTTAAGTAAGAAATGAGATAATATCTCATTTCTTACTTAAATGTAATAATTTTTCAATCCTGTAACGTTAATAATATTATTATTATATATATAATAATAATATTATTATTCATATAGGAAAAACTAATGCGCGGCAGCGCGCACGAAGCCTGAAATTGTAAAGTTACAGAGAACTCAATAAAAGACTGAAAAAGGTAAGACTCCATTGACAGCGATTTTAAAAGGTGCTGATACTGTGAAAATACGAAGTGAAAATGATTTGTTATTGTGTAAAAACGTTACAGGATCCTATGGAAATAAAGGTGATGCAAAATATAAATGCAGAAAATCAAAAACAGAATGGAAAAATAGTATAAAGTGATGCAAAACATGAATGCAGAAAATCAAAAACAGATTGGAAAAGTAATATAAAATAATATGTAAGTAGCATAACACTACAACGGATCCATGGCTACTACAAAATCCGCATCGCTTGCGCGTCGAATAACCCCCTCCGCGCCCTTCTCCTACGTTGCTTTCAAAAATTAAGTCTGTTCAAAGTTTGAAATCTGCCACTGGACACCCGTTATATGCTGGAAATCGATGGATGCATCTGGCTCAGGACCGTGCTTTGTGGCATTCCTTGGGGGGGCCTATGTTCAGCAGTGGACTTATGAAGGGCTGTAATGATGATGATGATGTAAACATTAACCAAAGTTCAACCGAACCGTCAAGCGGTGGCACCCACACTGGCCACTGCCCGCAAGAAATCTTAAGGGCAAGGAAGGAGGAATCACTCGCGTACACTAATAATAATCTACGAGTATATTATGTTGGTTGGACACATAATTACCAATGTTCTATGTTCTAAAATTCTCCCCACTTTAAAGCTCTTCGCTAAACACTTGCGGGAAATGAGATAAAATCATAGATTATTCAGTATAAATACAGTGGGTATCATTTTCAAACCCAAGCACCGTACTATAAGACGGCCTTTTGGGAGAGTTTTGATAAATACAATCCTAATTATAAAAATATCACAATTTTAATTATTTGAATGCGACTGCAATTCTAGTGGTATAGGATAAGATTGTATGTAGTGTGAATCGAAACGTTGAAACCTCAAATCTGCAATCCCCAATGTAATTTAATCAATCGTAAGCAACTAAGCACGAGCATTTGAGGCCCGTTGTGAAAACTTGACTATTAAGGCACATTTCTTCATCATTCTTTCATCATTCATAAAAGAGTTGATTTAACGAGAAACTAGTACGTGAATAATAATTTCAACATGAGCATAATATCATTTTACATTTCAGAGTATGTAGGAAGTGTGAAAGATTTTAATTGAAATGTTTAACGAGTTAATATATTTATTATTATAATAACTAATATAGACTTTTTTCAAAAATGACCAGAAAAATTTGCAGTGTATGTGGTAAAAAGGGTCCCCATTTCTCTACACTCACCTAAATAAACACAGCAGCATTAAGCTAAAATAGCTGTACGGTCATTTCCAGCCCAGCCGACTCAATCGTGGTACGCTACAATCAACATGTAGCTGCAGCATGACTGTAATGCGTATGTACACGTATGTTTTTCTCCAGTCCATATTCATAATAATAATTTCCTTCAGATCAAATTTCGGACACGGCACCGGCTCAATGGAGTCTAGCCATTGACGCAGGACAGGATTATAGTGCCCAAGTATATGTATGTGCCAGTACAGGTGCACTCTCTCCTCCCTTACTCTCACAGACCGATGGGACGGTAAACCGATGCGACCAACGGCTTTACGTGCTTTCCAAGGCACGGGGGTGATACACCGCCAACTCTCTCACTTCGGGTAGCTACTGAGAATTTCTTGAAGGAAAAACTCAATAACTGATTTTTTTTGGTCCGACCCGGGATTCGAACACGGGACCTCATGATCAGCAGTCATTTTTATATTCATATATTATACTCATGTGCACTTGCCAGACGGTTGACTACTAACTGTTACGAGCTGATGAAAAAGAAAACGCTAGCATGAAAGTTTTGCTAAGGTTTGGTAATCACACAACCGATACTTTGAGCACTATTAGTACCATTTCAATTTGCTATGAAAAATAAAGGTTTAGATTAAGTATGATTTAGCTAATACCGAAGTCAAAATATTAATATAAAATTAATACAAAAAAATACTTAGTAGATTTTTTTTAAATTACTTTTGACCAACGACAACAGTCAGGAAATAATTTTAATAGAGTTTTGTCAAAAGCAGTTAAAAGTACCTAAAAGTAAAAGTAACTAAAGAAATAATGGTTAACAGAGTTTTAGAGAAAAAAAATCGGTTGAAGGTAGTTTTGACCGCCTCAAAGCGCGGAGAGTATAATATGACGGGCTTAGGAAAAACTAATTTGTCATAAAGTGGTTTGGCTGGTAACAAAGTGTTTTGTTTCATATTAAAATATTATTTAGTACAGTCAACTTTACCAATGAAAGTTAAGTTGGCCATCAGGGTTGTACTGATACAAAATTACGATTAACACGGAAAACGTTACGTTTTTCGAGATATGGCAATTTTTTGGATTAAAATGAAATCAATAATTGACAGGTTTGCTTTTGATATGGCAACATGAGAGTTAATTTTGGCATTATATTTTAACGCGGAATTGTGCCGTTGAAATAACCACTTTGTTCAGTGCTCCAGAACTTTTGTACATTTTGTTTGAAATACCGTAAAATGGGGTGAATAGACACATTTTTAACTTCTACACTGTCTTTCTTATATATATTTGTATACTAGCTGTTCCCCGCGACTTCGCCCGCGTGTAATTTAGGTTTTTAATTTTATGCACGGAACCCTAATTCTTTTTCTAAAAAAAGTAAGTTACTCCTTATAACATCAGCTGTCTTTCAGTGAAAGCCCCATTAAAATCGGTCCAGCCGTTTCGGAGATTAGCCGGAACAAACAGACAGACAGACAAAAATTTATAAGTTGTGTATTTGTTATAAGTATCATATATACTTTCATATGCATTTAGTGAAAAGCTGTTATTTTTACGTTACAAACAGACACTCCAATTTTATTTATTTGTATAGATAAGCTGATAATAAAACACTTTAATGTTGTGAGTCTTGTTGTAGTTTAGCGAATACTAATGCTTTAAACGAGTAAAAAAATGCAACTTCGTTGTATTTTAGAAAAAAAATTGTCTTATTATATATTATACCGGCAATCCGAGGTCAATAGATAAGACATAGGGGTGAATAGAGAAAAAATGCTAGGGTTGTCAAATTTGCTTTTGTTGTAGTATGTAGGCTGTGAGCTTGTGAGTCAAATGAAAGAAAACATAACTACATCAAAATTGTCATTATAAAAAATAATTGGTTAATAAATCTGATATTTATACAATTTTTATGAATTTTGAGATAGTCGCATAAATAGACCAAGCTACGAAAATTTTAAATCTTTCTGCATTAAATAGTGAAAAACGTAAAAAATTGAGATAGACACTATTGATTCTTAACTCTCGATATTTTTATATATAAGTATTTCTATTATTCGAGCAAATAGAGTATTGAGGTCTTTCGAGAAAGTTTCAGATCCTCCACCTTCATTTGTTTTAGGACCATCCGTGAAAATTCTAAATTTTTCTGGTTTAATTTGGCTGGTTAGTTTCATTTCTTATCAAACACAGATTATTTGGTAAGAAATATAAGATACCATAAAAATAAAAATGAATGTTATCGTACTTGGCTTGTAAGATAAGAATTTTTAAAAATAAATAAAAAAATATAGTTAACATAATACTTAGCAAGCGTACACTGTGACCCAACCCTTTGCCGCCGGCTATTCCTATATTATTATAGGCCCGCGGACTTCGCTATGCGACAATCTAATGGCTTCATATAATGCGTGTTTTATGTGACATTCATAAACATCCTACAAAGACGAACGCGTGATGAATATGTAACTTGTGCAAAGCACCGCAAGCAATTTACTTATATCCAGGGTGCGTATACTAACACTGTGCGATGCGTCTGTGTGACTAGAAAATGTCAATGTGGATGTTCTATAACAAGTTCCCACGCTTAAGTAGTACGGTTTTAACAAAATACTAATCTGCGTGTGATTGTAAATACATACGCTTAAGGGTAATTAACGGCTTTTGAAATAGTTTTTATATGTCATAACACATGCAAATTTCTGTAAGGATTATAGAAAAAATAAAATAGTTGAAGAAAAAGATAAAATTTTTGTTATACTATCAAAATATATTGCGTGATTGACATGGTTTAAACAGTCTCTTTTTTGTTTCTTCACTTTTTGCATCTTAATCTACGTCCAAACTTTAAATCAATTGTTCTTGTTGCTCAGTGAATTTTTTCGCTTTTAATTTTTTTTGTCATGTATAATTTAAGTAATATTAATAGCTTATAGTAGAAGTAAAGAAACTTATTATATTCTCAGTTATTCGCAAAATATTTTAAATGTAAAAAGAAGCTTCATCCTTGTCAGCTTATAAAAGTCCTGGCGTAGACCTCTCCCGTTTGACCTTTGGCATACACTAGACGTAGGTATGCCAACGGTACAATATATAATATATAGTATTGTAATATATTTTCAGTAGACTCTAAGAAATAATTAAAATAATATACCTATATTATGCAAAAATATTATAATTTGACAAAATATATTATAAATCTTATTTATTTCTCTGATCTTATAAATTTTATTGCTCGTGGATCAAAAAACATGAATACCTTATTCTTTCATAAAATACTTGATTTTCATATCACGTTATTTAGTTAGTTAGTTATTTTATTTTTATTTTATTATATTTATTTTTATTTTATTCTTTTTGGAAAAATTACAGCTAACATTAACAATAAATAAATGAATAACAACTAGAAGGCCGTTTAAAAGTTTTCACCTATAAGCAATATGAACTTAAAAACCATAATTCTAGTCGGTAAAATATTAACATCGATTAAGACAAATACAGTAAATTACCAAAATTAAACAGAAGAACACTCATCAATAGAATTTTTGCGCTTAAATATTTTTTAATTGAGAAACACGTATTAAAGTTCTGCATGCACGTATCATAAAAGAATTTTGCCTGTATTTATTCCGAGCATGCGGCACGTGGAGTAAGCGAGGCTTTCTTAAGAGGGTACCTCTTGTTGTTTGTAGTGAAAGACAATGGAATTGGGTTTACGGGTAAAAGTAAGGATAAAACACTTGGACACATTCAAGTCAAGTTTGTTGCGTGAACAATATTGTTCAAGTTCATTGAGATCACGCTGCAGACCAAGGCAGTCAGAAGTAATTTATTACATATTTATGTATACATATATATATTTATATTATAGTTTGCAACCCTAACTAGACGACTCGCACGTCTTACATTTATTTCTATGATCGGTCTAGGTATTTTAAATCCGGCGCAAACGAAATGATCATACTGGTCTCGGTCGTAAGCCACGAATTTTTTAAATTTTCCATGCCCGTAGTCGAGTCTTTTAACACTCATAAGAAGATATTGGGTAATTCTCTTCAGCAGCAACTACACGGCTGTTGTTATCCGTAATCAAGATAAAGTTACAGCCTATAGCACCTCTGAGAGCAGCAGTGGTTTTTGGGGCAAGGGGTTATTAACCACGCTGCCTCAATGCATATAGGCATGCTTCACTCTTATTGGGAATATTATTTTTTTAATTTCTGAGATATGTACCTTTCCTCAAGATGTATTCCTTACGCGGACTGTGAAATTTACAGCGAGTGATTAGCCCCTGAGCTATCAACTTATAAAAAAAATATAGTAACGTGCTAAATCAGCAATTAAAATTTCAAAAAATGTTGTGGGTTGCTAAGTAACGAAATTTGGAACGAACGGTTATAAATTAAAAGAAATTATGAGCTCAAATATATAACACTGCAAAATGTAAGAGTACTCGTATGTGACAGTAAATGCCAACAAGCTTTTCCCGCTCGAGTCTGGTAGAAGTGTAAAACACGTCATAGCTTTGAAATTGAAGTAAAATAGTTTACATAGCTTAATACTTTTTAAAGTTTTTTTTTATAGGATAAGGGTGACAAACGAGCACACAGTCCACCTGATGGTAAGTGGTTGCTGCGGCCCATAGACATCTATATCTATCCTCGTTTGCGAATCAAAATGCAGATGCGTTGTCACCCATGAGGACTAAGATGGAATGCTTCATTTCCCGGAAAAAGGGCCTCCGGCCACCTACACTCACCAAGCGAAACGCAGAGGTAAGCCTCTACTTCACGCTGGTATTCTGTGAGGTCGTGGTACCACCCCGGTTCGAGCCGGCCCATCCGTGCGACAGCAAAAGCTGCCGCGTGGCTTTACCACTGTTATAATGTCTGTCTATCTTCTCTTTGAATTTCCACAAAAAATGTTTCTATTTTCCTATTAGATGTACTTTTTTTGACATATAAATGACCAGTGGAATAAACATACAGTCCACCTAATGATAAGTTGCTACGTTCAGCTTGCAACCTACTACAAAAGAAGCCTACAGAACGCAGTATGTAGTTAGTAGTATGTCACCTCTGCTTCTATGCAGTTGTCACCTTTGAGGACTAAGATTCAATGTCCCACAACTTGTAATTATCAGTACAATTACGGGTTGTGGGACATTGAATCTTGGAGCCAGTGCTCCCCCTTCAGACAAGTGTTGAGCGGTTACATGTATAGTGTGTTTATTTATTTATGTACCAGAATACAACTCATTGAATAAAACGAATTGAATGGATTTCACAGGTGTCTTGGCTGAACTACGAGTAAACATGGATGCTGCAAAGCACAAAACTATAACTTGCTTAACATAAGTTAAAGTCAAACGCGATAAATTCCGTCTTAAAATTTAAAATTTACTAAAATTAAAACCTACCTACTATTCAATATCGAATAATTAGTTTATATTTTTGCCCTTTATGATGGTATATAAACTAGAAATACTTAACATAGATTTTGTAGGATAGCCAGGATACGCAGTACGCAATCAAGTTGTAATAAGTTTTTGTTAAATAACGCCTGGTGCAATCTGGTAGCAATCAGCTGGTTCATTTATACTTGTCTTAACTTGCTCAGTAAGATTGAGCGTCAAAAGAGATATACGAGTTTGTGCGTGTTTGTCTTATTCCTGTCGGTGCGTGCTGTATTTAAATCCTATATAAAAGCTCGTGATAATTTTTATATTTTCGTCAGTGGTCTCGCGCGTAATCTTTAAACAAGTATTTAAGTTCGACACTTTATTTACATATTTTTAAAAACAAAGCCATGTCGGAAGCAAAAAAGAAGAAATATACAATGCAATTCAATACACAATGTACTACAGAATATATTAAATATTGATTCATAGAAAATTGGACAAATCCATCTTTACTTTGTGCCTTCCTTGTTCAAACAAATTTTCAAATGAAGCGATGAAGCCTTCAAGACTTCAAGATCATTTGAATATAATGCATCCAGATAAGAAGGATAAAAATGTAGCCTATTTTCAAGACCTGGAAAAGAAGTATAATGCTCAGCCAAGTGTATCAAAACTTTATTCGGTGGCTGCTAAGCAAGACGATGACGGACTTCGAGCTTCATTCAATATCTCTTTGTTTATTGCTCAAACAGGTAAATAACACCAAAGGAAAAACGTTAATTTTGCCGGCAACAAAACTACTGTGCTCCATAAACCGACGGCAGAAATAATTCGAAAAGTTCCTTTGAACAATAGTTCTGTGCAAATACGAATTGATAAAATGGCTGAAAACATTGAAGAGTAATTGTGCAATCACTGAAGACTAGTCAATTTTCATTTCAGTTAGATGAGTCCACTTTACCAATTAATGAAGCATTGCCGCTGTCTTACGTGAGGTTTTTTAAAGATGAATAAATTTCAAAAAGAAAAAATTGTAAAAAACTATTATTTGCTAGAAATTCAGAGACAGACACAAAAGGAGAAACCGTATTTAAAACACATATTATGTCAGCTGCTACAGATGGTGCTCCAGCTATGATAGGGTGTCAAAAAGGCTTCATACCGTACTTAAAAACAAAACTATTTAATTTGTGTTTGCTGTACATAGCGTTATACATCGACAACATTTGGTTGCTAGAAATTTAAGTGAACGACTGTTTGAATCATTGCAACATGTCATCAGAGCAGTCAATAATATCCGAAACAATTATTTAAATGATAGAGTTTGCATATTACGGAACGCGGCGACTTATGGACTGTTTTTGAGTAAAATCGAACCTGATATCAACAAACTTGTTAAATATCGTCAAATTCATTCAACTCATTAGATTAGCTTTAAAACTTGGCATTGTAAGTTTAGACGGCTGGTTGTGTTCGAAGCTTTAAAGAGTCATATCTGTCCAAGGGAACTTCTGTCAGCCACCTCTTCCATCTCTGCACAGATAGGACGACTCAGTGGCCCATACCGTAAAGGAGAAAGCCGATCTGTTAAGCTCTCTTTTTGCGACTCTAGATGACGGGAGAAACACACCGCAGACCATCCCGCGATGTGAGTGCTCCATGCCAGATGTGCGGTTTACACAGCGCTCGGTTCGCAAAACACTCTTCTCCCTGGACGTCAGCAAGTCGAGTGGGCGTAATGGAGTCCCTCCCATTGTGCTAAAGACGTATGCTCCGAAGTTGGCACCGGTTTTAACGCGTCTTTTCCGGTACTCCTACTCCCAAGGCGTAGTCCCGAATTCATGGAAGACAGCTTTGGTCCACCACATCCGCGGCCAAAGGCGACCGCTCAGACCCGTCCAACTACAGGCCTATTGCCATCACCTCCTTGTTCTCCAAAATAATGGAATCCATTTTAAGCTGCCAGCTCATGAGGTACCTTGAGGATCGCCAGCTGATTATTGACCGCCAGTACAGTTTTCATCGGGGTCAATCAGCTGGTGATTTTCTAGTCTAAGTGACTTATAGATGGGCGGAGGCAGTAGAGTCCAAAGGGGAGGCATTGGCCGTTAGTTTGGACATAGCGAAGGCCTTCGATCGGGTCTGGCACAAAGCGCTTCTTTCGAAACTTCCTTCCTATGGGCTTCCCGAGAAATTGTGCAAATGGATCGCCAGTTTCCTTGCTGATCGGAGCATCAAGGTCGTAATAGACGGTGCATGCTCTGATTTCATGCCTATTAACCCTGGTGTTCTACAAGGCTGCATGCTATCGCCAACGCTGTTTCTCCTGCATATCAATGATATGTTGCAAACTGGTAGCATTCATTGCTATGCGGACGACAGCACTGGTGATGCCTTATATACCGGCCGTGCCAATAATTCTCGGGAAATGTCTGGGAAAAAAGGGAAAATGAGTACCGGGACAAACTTGTGTCTGAAGTTGAGTCTTTGCTGAACAAAGTCTCGGATTGGGGGCTACTAAATCTAGTCCAGTTCAATCCCCAGAAGACACAAGTTTGCGCGTTAACCGCTAAAAAGAACCCTTTTGTCGTATCTCTTCAGTTTCAAGGCACTTCCCTTGCTGCCTCAGTTAGCAACGGACCGGACCGAGTTCTTTCTGATCGGCTCATTACACTGGCACTGCGTAGAGATGTTGCATCTCTTTGCGTATTTTATCGCATCTATCACGAGGAGTGCTCTGAGGAATTGTTCAGATTAATTCCAGCCGCTCAATTTCACCATCGCACATCGCGACAAAACTCGCGTTACCATCCATACCATCTGGATGATTGGCGGTCCACCACTGTGCGATTTAGAAGAAGTTTTCTCCTTCGCACAACTTCCTTGAGGAATCGATTACCACCAGCGATTTTTCCGGACCGATACGACTTAGGAACCTTCAAGAAAAGAGCTTACACCTTTCTTAAAGGACGGCAACGCATCTGCAATTCCCCTGGTGTTGCGGTTGTCCATGGGCGTCGGTAGTCACTTACCATCAGGTGAGCCGCATGCTCGTTTGCCCCCTCTTCCATAAAAAAAAATCTGGTTAGTCAATAGGTACTGTAGTGAAAGTTGGTCAATCAGTGATGTTGGTGTTTATTACTCGACGCTATAATCTATATAGATGTGGGATTTTGTAAGGCCTCTTAATTAAAATCGAGAATAATGAATAGTTTGTTTTATTTTCACTGTTTAACATCTTTTTAATTAATTAATGCCCTTAAGTCACGCACGCTTCCCTTCCTCGTTCAAACCGTTCTCCCCGTCCCTCTCGCACCTCCCGTCATCCTTCTCACACTTACGTTCCATTCCTACATAGAGAATAGTTCTCGCCCCGTCCGGGGGTCAAACATGTAGAGGTGCTAGTTTTGAAGATGCATGTGTAACCCCTTGTCAGTGCGGTCACACGTGCAAACCGGACCACAAAGTTTTAGATGATCTCCATATTCAAGTTGCCTGATATGATCGTTACGGACGTAGCGACCTGCACCGGTGATGGTCTGTAGGGATAAGTTCTGCTGCGCCTGTAGTCGCTGCTTCTGTCAATCGCTCAAGGATGCCTACCTGGCCGGAGCATCGTATGTTAGCTTAGGTCTTATATACAACTTGTACAGTTTCAGTTTAGTCTTCGGCGGTAGTTATGATACCAGAACGGGACGAAGCATCGCCCGCACACCTCTGACATTGCGGACGACGATGTCGATGTTCGCGGTCATGCGCAGCATCCTGTTGATCCGGCATCCAAGGTATATCACGGGCTTTCCAGTCCAGAAGCTTAAAAACGTCTTCCAATGCAGTGGTGAAGAGTTTTGGGGATATAACGTCACCCTGTCTTACAGCTTTCTGCAATTGGATAGATTTCGTACTCTGGTTCTGTACTTGGATAACCATTGTAGCTCTACTGCACAAGCACTTCAGCACTTCGATATACCGACAGTCAACTTGGCACCGCTGAAGGGATTGCAGCAACGCCCAAATTTCGAAGGAATCAAAGGCTTTCTCATAGTCTATATACGTCTGACATAGTGGCAAATTTTACTCCTCGGACTTCTGTACAATTTGCCGAAGGGTATATATGTGGTCTATAAAGCCTTACTGGAAACCGACTTGTTCGGGAGGCTGGAAATCGTCAAGTCTGCGCGCAAGACGATTCGTAATGACTCTCAAAAACAGCACGTAGACGCGGCTCAGAAGGAAAATGGGTCTGTAGATCTTCAAGAGAGTGTTGTCACCTTTCTTGATAACAGTGGTAGAGCCACGCGGCAGCTTTTGCTGTCGCACGGATGGGCCGGCTCGAACCGGGGTGGTACCAAGACCTCACAGAAAACCAGCGTGAAGTAGAGATTTACCTCTGCGTTTCGCTTGGTGAGTGCAGGTGGCCTGAGGCCCTTTTTACTGGAAATGAGGCATTTCATCTTAGTCCTCACGGGTGACAACGCATCCACATTTTTAGATGTAGATGTCTATGGGCCGCAGCAACTACTTACCATCAGGTGGACACTGTGTGCTTGTTTGTCACCGTTTTCCTATAAAAAAAAGAACAAGACCACCGCACTTCTGAACCACGCCACCGGTGTAATGCCACCATGGAGGACGGAATAAAAGAGCTTCTGAAGGACTTCAAGTACCGGTTTTCCACCCGCTTTCAGAAGCTCCGTTGTAATTCCATCCTCGCCTAGGGCCTTGCTATTTTTAAGGTGCTGGAGAGCCATTCTAATCTCGCTCAGCCTGACGTCCAGTATAACATCGGAATAGTGCCGGATAAGACTCTCCCCTTGAATCGTTACTCACACTTACGTGTGGCTCCAAGGATGATGTGTACAGCTGCCCATAGAACCTCTCAATCTCACTCAAAATCTCAGGTATTCCGGAAACGACGCTGCCACAATCAGTCTTCAGCTTCAATAGTTGGCTCTTTCTGGCAAACAGATCTCTAGCAAAGACTTTAGAGCCCTGTTCCGCTCGATCGCTTCTTCAATACGAGCAGTATTAAAGTTGCGTAAGTCCCGCCGCATACATTTGGAGATTTAACTGTTCAGTTGCCTGTATGCTGTAAAATCTACTGAAGACTGCAGATTCATATCCCGTCTAACATCCATAAGATTAAGAGTGTGATCGGAGAGTTTTGTGTTCTTCTGCGGCGGGTCTTGCGAAACTTAGCTCCGACCGCTTTCCTTTCCACGAGCTTGTTATTCATATCGTTCACTGCATTGCGATTTTCTAGGCACTGAAAACGGTTTCGTAGCTCGAGCTGACAGGTATCGGGATTTTGGATTATAGCACGAGGGAGACGGAGCGTTGACTTCATTAGACGTGACCTTTGCAACTTAACGTTTAGGTTCAGTATGCCTGCGATGCAGCATCACCTAATGGTGAGAGGCACACTGAACCTAAACGTTAAATTAACGGTTTGACCCTCGTGATCTCTGAGACACCACTGAGCAGTTGTCGTCTGGTCGTCATAATTAAGTTAATCTAATTTTTGTCGAACCGTCGGGGCTCGATCAGGTCCACTTCATGTAAAGCCGCTTCTAGAAGAAAGAGTTCATCATAAAAAATCCCTCTTTCTCCATGAAGTCGGCCATCTGCTGGCCTCTGGGGTTCCCTTGCCCTATTCCGAAGTTCCCTACTTTCAGCTCACCATTCTCTCTTGTGCCTAGTTTTGCGTTAAAGTCTGCCTTTAACACCGTATAGTGGGTTTTGGATGAATGCATGGCTTTAGAGATATCCTCATACATTTCCTCCACCCCCTCATCGGGGTATGCCGAGGTATTGGTGGGTAAACCTGTATGATATTTAGTGAATACCATTTGGTGATTCTGAGTATAAGGTACGCAATCCTCGTCGACACACTCCCAATTTTTACAACGTTGTTAACGAGAGACTTGTAGACGATAAATCCGATACCTCCTTGGGACAGATGGTCGCCCTCCCGGTGATAGAACAAGTTATCAGATTGGAGGATTACCGTATCCTCCCCCTCTCTTCAGACCTCAAATAATCCTATGATATTCCAGCTCAATTTGTCTTTCTCTTCTTCCAGCTCCAGGATCTTCTCGTCAGTTGTCAGGGTGCGTGCGTTATAAGTTGCCAGGTCGAATCGTCGTAGGTGGCAACCGAACTTCCACCGGAGATTCTTAGCACCCCCTGCCCCGCCGTTACCTTTGTCGCCACCGTAGCCAGGAATAGTGGGGCCGCCGGGGACTGGGAGCCGTCTCTTCGTTATTAACATGGGGGTATATTGCCATAGTTACCACGCTTGGCGAGCGGGTTGGCAACCGCAGTTTTTTATTGATGTTTTGCTGTTATCAGAAAGATGCTGCTGCCCATCCTCTGCCTCAGTTTCCCTCTGTCACCTCTTACGACACTCACGGTAAGATATGGGGTAGTGAGTATTCTTACCCGCCACTACACGCGGTGAAATGTTATTATATCATTATTACATATGATAATAAAAAACTATTTTATAAAATAAGTTTCATTTAAAGTGAAAAAAAACCTTTTTTTATCATCATTGTCATCATCATCAGCGTACAGCCCTTCACAAATCTACTGGTTAACCGGTAAAACCGTTAAAATAACACCGTTATTGTTAAAGTAAAACCGTTAACCGGTAAAATGACCAAAAACCATTTTTTCCCATTGGTTGTCGGTTCTTCGAGCTAAATGGCCGGCTCATATAACAAAATAAAATTGAAGTGTCTGTTTGTAATGTCAAAATAACAGCTTTTTACTTAATACATATGAAAGTAAGTAAGTAAAGTTTGTATTTCAGAAAAAGTATTAGTGTTCCGCGCAAAAAAAATTAACCCTATGAAATCCAATCGTAAATAAAATCGTATCTAAAATTACACGCGGGGAAAAATTTCACTGTATTTTGGGTAAGTTGAAATTATGAAAAATACTGAGTAATGCAGTAAAATAATACAGATTTCTCTTTTCTTTGCCTTCACTTCTGATAAATATGAATTGATTGATGACTCGTCATTTGGTAAAATCGGTCTAATGGACTGCTACGGTGAAACAACGATACAAACATACATACATAGAATATTAAGTACAGAACACTTTGTTTAAATAGTTGTAATCGTTTGGGAGCCGTGATAGCTCAAATGGTTAGCGCTCGCTGTAAGCTTCACAGTACTCGAGCAACCCGGGTTCGATCCCCGCCGGCACCAATGAAATTGTTAGTTGCAATTTTAAGTGCTGATTTACCACGTGCCCGGCGGTGAAGGAAAACATCGTGAGGAAACCTGCATGTCTGAGAAATAAGAAAAAATATTTCGAAGACATGTGAAGTTCGCGAACACGCATTGGGGCAGCGCGGCGGACAAAAAACATTGCCTTGCCCTAAAATCCTCTCAGAAATGAGAGAAGGCCTGTGCCCAGCAGTGGGACGTAAATAGGCTGCAACTTTAATCGTTTAAAATATACGTTGAAAGTGACAACCCTTCTTTGTAACAAAACATGGCAAAGTAACCGTCACATCGTGGCATATCTAGTATGGTAACTTTGCCAAGTTAGCTTTTTAGACAAATATTAAGGCCAACATGTTAAAAACGATATGTTACATTTGATAACCATTAGTATAGATGGCGCACGAATGGGTCGGCTCGACCGAGAAAGAGGACCACACTCTCACAGAATACCAGCGTAAAATAGCAGCGTAATGCTGCTGTGTTTCGTAAGGTGTGTGTAGAGAACTGGAAACCCTTTATATCGAAAAAGAGGCATAACGCTTTAGTTCTCACGGCTGACAACGCATCTGCGTTTTGACTCACAAATATTGTATATGTAGATTATAGATAGCTATGAACCACAGCCACCACTTACCATCTGTTGGACTGTGTGCTCGCTTGTCACCCTTAAGATTAAAAAAAAATATTACGTTACTACAAAGATACCAAACTACTGCTATATACCAAAGATACCTACATTTAGTTTTTCGAACAAAATCTACAATAGTGCTGGAGCACTGAACAGTGGTTATTCTACCGGCACAATTCCGCGTTAAGACTTTAACTACTCTAAATGACCTTGACGAAACGGCTATCGCAGAGATTTTAGCCAACGTCAACACCGTCTAGCAACTACGTTCTGTATTACTTATAAAAGTGCAAAGATTAATAGACTGCAGAGATGACAATTATTAAAGAGACATACTGCCCGTTATGCTTGCGCATCACTGAGAATTATGTTGTAGTTACGCATCTTCAATTACATTGTGCTGTAGCTTTGTCCGGTAGGCGTCACGAGCTATCAAGTGTTCAAGTTTCAAGTACGTAAGAGTTTTTTTATTATATATGTTAAGTCGTATTTATTTGTATCGTATTAGTAGATCTGGGTCAAAGGGTTCGCTGTAAATTTTTCCCGGGTTTGATCCTCGACAGAACGAATGCAATTTGTAATTGCAATTTTTGTCAACACACATTGGGGCAGTTCGGCGGGCATTTCCTTGCCCTAAAACCCTCTCAGAAATAAAAAAAGAGTTCTGTGCCCAGTAGAGGGACTTGTATAGCCTTTTACATTACTTTGTAGCAATATTTATATTATTTATATTATATTATATTATATTTATATTATATAAGATACAGAAGGGTACCTTATGAGAGACTTGTGGACCATAAATCCAACACCTCCTTGGGACAGATGGTCGCCCTCCCGGTGATAGAACAAGTTGCCGGATTCGAGGATTACCGTGTCCTTCCCCTCTCTTCGGACCTCAGATAATCCTATGATATTGCAGCGTAACTTGTTTATCTCTTCTTCCAGTTTCAGGATCTTCTCGTCAGTTCTCAGGGTGCGTGCGTTATAAGTTGCCAGGTCGAGTCGTCGACGGTGGCAACCAAACCTCCACCGGAGATTCTTAGCACCCCCTGCCCCGCTGTTACCATGTTCGCCACCGGAGTCAGGAATAGCGGGGCCGCCGGAGACTGGGGGTCGTCTTTTTGTTACTTTTATCGTAGGGGGTATATTGCCATAGTTGCCACGATTGGCGAGCGCGTTGGCAACCGCAGTTTTTTTTATTGTAGTTTTGCTGTTATCAGAAAGATGCTGCTGCCCATCCTCTGCCTCAGTTTCCCTCTGTCGCCTCTTACGACACCCACGGTAGGATATGGGGTAGTGAGTATTCTTACCCGTCACTACACGGGGGACTAACCTTTTTAGAGGGGAAATAGAATTCTTATAGATATATTGTTTCACACTGTCTTATCTCTATTATTAGTACCGTGGACGTTCACTTCTGCTGTCAGCGCCAAAATGGCGAAATTAAAATCGCCTCATAATGTCACGGTTATAGCCAGTCCATATATAGAGGTCAGTGCTAAATTAGTATTAAATTCTTAATTTAATATAAAAATTGCATTAGCCTTCTGTTTATTTATTATTGTATGTTGTTATAAACTATATTGTGGTAGTAAATGTATTGTTAGAGTGAACTATGAAAGTGTTGGTATTTGGTCGAAAGTCTTTGTTTTCTTTAACGTGTTATTCTCAATCCTCTGAACAATTACTATTATAAACAGTAAACTGTAATCTGTGTATATTGTGAATTGTGGATATGACTTATAAAGGGAATATACATTGTAACAGTGAGTAGTGAGTTATTTGTTATCACCAATTTCACTACAATATTTTAAGACCTTTTTATAGTGTATGTGCCGTTTTGGACAAATTTTGCTAATGAAGCTGCATTACCGATAAGGCAGCTTGTTATTGTATTCATCATGTACAAATTATGTTCCATTCCATTCCATGCCATTAAATATAGTTATAACATATTCATTTTCCGGCTCGAACCGGGGTGGTATCACGACCTCACAGAAAACCAGCGTGAAGTAGAGGTTCACCTCTGCGTTTCGCTTGGTGAGTGCAGGAGGCCGGAGGCCCTTTTTACTGGAAATGAGGCATTCAATCTTAGTCCTCGCGGGTGACAACACATCTACATTTTGATTTGGAATAGAGGATAGATGTAGATGTCTATGGGCCACAGCAACCACTTACCATCAGGTGGACTGTGTGCTCGTTTGTCACCCTAATCCTATAAAAAAAAAAAAACAATTTCTTAAAATAGATTTAAGTGACGTTTGTCGCCATCAAACAAAGGGATGATCTTAATCATTTCACCAGGAATAAGTCTCATATACTCCATAATTATGTATTTATTTTTTACACACATTAATAATAAATAAAAATGTAAAATAAAGCTAACTTCCTAAATTCAAAACATTAACTATAAAATGTATATAATGAGGAAAAATATTTCTTACGACAGCTTTTTATACCGAATTCACGAAGGACGCAACACTACCGAAGTGTGACGATCCTACCGGCTGCACCAGTCAAGTTTACGGGAACGTAAAATGATTTTTTGGAAACTATTTAAAATCTATTTTATTTCTAATTACAAACATAATTATAGTGACTTACTTAATACGCCTTTACAGAAGTCGATGTCTAAACGAAGTGGCCGCTACCACGGGTTCTGCCTGATATGTCATGCAACCAAATGTGCTGACTCTACAGTTACTGGATACCGCCTAATGCTAATGCAGCCCCCTCTAGGTACAAACTCTAGCAATCCTATAGTCTTGTGGTTGCATAACTACTTTGTAGGTATGTACTATGGGATACGTGCTTTAACATTTATTTTAATTTGTTTGTTTATTAGCATTTGTTTTTAAAATCAATAGATGAGTTGCTCGCAATACTTCTTGTATATTTAATTGATGATTTACCACGTTACTTAATTTTTTTTACAAGTTTGTATAGCTAGGGGGCTTATCGCTATTTTCACAGTACTCGGGCAACCAGAGTTAAATCCCCACCGGCACCAATGAATATGTTAATTATAATTTGTCACGTGCTCGATAGTCAACAAAAACATCGTGAAAAAACCTGAGACTGATAAAATTAAAACAATATTTTCAAGACGTGTGCGGTCCGCCAAAATGCATTAAAGATGGACATTTCCGTGCTCTAAAACACTCTGGTAAATGAGAAGAGGCCTGTGCCCAGAGGTGGGACGTTTACAGGCTGTAAATTTACTTTTGCTTATGGATGATAACAGCTGTGTAGTGACTGACTGAAGTGATATGAACTGACTAAGAGAAACGCCCCATATCATCTCATGGGTATCATAAGACTCGATTATGGCTATGGGATATGTGGAAAAATATCGCGGCTTGTGACCGAAGCCAGTATATTCATCTCGTAAAATACCTAGACCGATAGCAGAAATAAGTGTTAAATGTACGAGTGGTCTAGTTAGTATTAAAATATATAGTACGTAACATCAAAATATAGTATTCTACGAAAGAAAGAAGAAAATGCAAGCATTCATGTTTTTTCCAAATCTATCTAGTGCAAGAAAAAATATAAACATAATTTATTATTAAATTTTATCAGGCTCAAATTATAGTATTTTTGCATGCTATATATTATTCTCATGTGCGCCGAGTACGTAAGCCATTTAGTGGCGTTATAGGATTATCCATTACCACATATTGTCCCGTGGGTGTCGTAAGAGGCAGCAGAGGTAAACTGAAATATGAGATGCGCAGCAGCATCTCCCTCATAACAATTAAAAATAATAAAATACTGCGGTTGCTAACTCGCCTGCCTAGCAACTATAAACGGGAGGCCTGTGTTCAGCAGTGGACTATTATAGGGTGTAATGGATGGATAGATGGATATTTTCGTAACTGTTCGTAACATACCGTTTAACTTAGGTTTACCCTTATATCCGTGTAGGACAGATCGTGGAATACGGCCATTGTTTTTAGATCCTGCCTACATTCCTTTCCATTGTTAAATGTTAGAGAAATGCTGCAGCTATATAAGTAGTATAGTTGTAGCACGAATGGGTCGGCTCGACCGGAGAAGGGCCACGCTCTCACAGAATACCAGCGTAAAATAGCAGTCTAACGCTGCTGGGTTTCGTATGGTGAATGTAGGGAACTGGAAATCCTTTTACTGGAAACGAGGTATTCCATCTTAGTCCTCACGGGTGACGACAATGCATCTGAATTCTCATAAGTAATCGAGGATAGATGTAGACGTCTATAGGCCACAGCAACCACTTACCAGCATGTGGACTGTGTGCCCGTGTGTCACTTTTAACCTATAAAAAGAAAAAAAACACTGGTTAGAAAATGTTGTGTAACAATATTCGACATAATTTTTATGACAGCCGAGAATAAATAAAATACAAATGAGTAAAGCAGCTATCCCTGATTAAGAATCAAAAAGTAAACTATGGATGTATACCTACTAAAAATATGGTACAATGTTATATTAAATAGTAGATACAGTTGGCAACCAAGAACATAATTTAATCCTCGCTACGACGCAAGAGGTCTACACCAGGACTTTTATGAGCTGATAAGCATGATGTTTCGTTTTAACGCTTAAATTATTTTGCGAACAACAGAAATTATATTATGTATATCTCCTAATATTACGTAAATTATACATGGTGCTCTAGTGACTGCCAAAGGAACTCCGTCGTAGACCAGATCATGTTCGAAAATTGGGTGTATTTTATGTAAAATGAAATATTTATATTCTGTATATAATATGATATTAAAATAAATTTAAAAGTGAAAAAATGTACTGAACATTAAACAATATTGATTTAAATTTTGGACTTAGAGTAAGAGGCAAAAAATAGAGAAACAAAAAAGAGACTTTATTTAAATCAAATGTTACACAATACACTTTATGTATTACTTGTTTTATTGTAATATTGCACATTGTAATGACCCATAATCATTTATGTTTTTTATTTGGTTAATTAAAATTTAACTTTTTCTTCATTTTCTTCAACGAGTGACTTAACCTGGCTTTACACGAACTTTTTTACTTTCTCAATAATCCTTTCATATAATATGCATGTAATAAAACACGTAAAAGCTATTACAAAAGCCATTAAGTACCTTCAAGCAAATGTACAGACAGGCTTATATGAGCACTTTGTTTAAAGTTAAAGTTAGAGCCTATATATACTCGTACGTCTCACTGCTGGACACAAGCCTTCTCTCATTTCTGAAATGTTTTTAGGGCAAGGAAGTATCCACCGCACTACTGTTCTCGAAATTTTTTGACTAGATTAAAAATATTAGGTAGAGATACTCGTAGAATAATAATAATAATTATAAAATTAGACTTTAAAAAACAAAAACATCACGTAATTGATCATGGGCTGTGATAATCTCAGTGACAACTGTCGTTATCAAGTAATTACTAAATTGTCTTTTGTTCATCAGATTATTCACATATCCAGTAATGGATGAAGAGTGAAAACTGAATTAAAATATTCATCACATACATACATTAAAACATACACATACATGCGAGTCATGCTAATATAAGTTTGTGATTAAATTCAAGAAATCAATGACACTTTAATGAACGACATAATATTAAGCGAATTGCGTACATATGCTTGATAAATACCTTATTTAACATGATTGCATTATGATAAAAACTGAGCAGAGAAAAAAGTAGCGTACAGATAGAGGGGGGTAATTTATATAAGCAAATATTGTATAAAATGGTTTAGTATGTCTTATGTAGTATGTCCAATCCTTTGACTTCTGTATTTCTGCCGTGTTAATTTAACATGATCTTGCAAAAGACAATTTTTAAAATTTTTAGAAATAACGTTAGATGGTAAGTTAAATTTGAATTTAAAACATCATTTAAGGATCAGTTATTATTAAATGAAACTAATTTTATCGCGTTTACTTTAACTTTTTAATTCCCGACGTTTCGGGTGCTTTACAGCACCCGTGGTCACGGGGGGGGGGGGGGACTGAGATGTTCGACGTCGTAATGCCCTAGTTAGCCCGGCTACCTTCAGTTTTTGAATATTCATTTTTGGTCCCATCTACGCAGAATGAGCTTACAGTATCTTGAAGTCTTGCAGTGGTATGCTTGGGTTTGGATTTAATTTTATTAATTATAGGATCCCAAACAGATGGCAGCACCCATCCATCCTCCCTATTGAAATTAGGATGTTGTTTTTAATAGCCTCGCGAATCATCCTTGGTAGGAATTGGTGTTCTTTTGCGAGGATTTGTGGTCTATCAAATCTAATGTAATGGCGGGGACGATGTAGAACATGGTCACACACTGCAGACTTCCCGGAACGTCGGTGCTTCAAAGCACCCGAAACATCGGAAATTAAAAAGTTAAAGTAAACGCGATAAAATCCGTAAAAAATAGTTTCATTTAATGTGTAGTCTTTGCGAAAATATAAGAAATCACTAGTTATTATATTTATGTTCCGAATATTTTAACAAAGGTAAAATTCTAACTTGTGGTTGTATTTCTAATTACGTTGTTTGTTGATGAAATAATTTGTGATCAGATTTAATAATACTTTATTCCAGAATTAGGATAATTAAAAAGTTCTAGAATGGATATACACATGTCGTGGCAATTTCGTAAAATGGAAACATTTCATGAAATTTAATACGGTTTGTTTTATTGACCATTTATGGCTTGACCAAATTAATGATGAAATATGTTTGACAATATTAACAACTAAACAACATTGCTGTTTCATGGTATATCGTAAAATAGTTTCATTATTCATCGCAAGTGACACTGTTAGCGCATATGTTAATGGAAACAATTTTTTAACAGAATTCACATCGCTTAATGCCTAATTTATAAATCATACTATTTGCGGATTTGGGAGTCGCATCTCAACCTACTGGGGCATAGATTACCGTACGTTTGCTTTACTTCGAGGGAAGATTAATCAACAAAAGTTGATATTTATACAATATGGCCAGTAATAATTTGGTTGCCATTCATGAAATGATATATCATTTTGATAATTGATCATATCACTTCATGATATGATCCATTCTACGACCTAGCTACGATATACATGTTGACTGTAATAACATTTTTTGTATTTATAAATAATGTCAGTTAGATACGTATCTAGACGATAAAAATCTAAAAAATTTATTTATTTAAAAAAATAATAGACAAAATAAACAAAACGAACATAATGAATTTTTATCTAAGGTCCGAAAACCCAAATCATTATTTCTAATCTTTAGTATATGAAGAAAATCACCAGAAGACACTAAAAAATGTGTAATTTTATTTCTATTCAATTTCTGTTAGTATTTTACATAAATATATGCAATTTTTTCTTATTTATATAAATAAAATGGAAGAGGTTTGCAGTTGTGCACGCATCACGGAAAAACTACTGGATAGATTTCAATTAGGTTTTCTACGTTTTATTTCTTAGACACTTATCGCTTATCTAAAAAAATATTGCGATATCTTCATTTAATATAAATCAGATATTGGGTTTTTCTACCACGAAATTTTCAGTACCAGTCCGGAGTCCAGAGTAGGAAGTTGGCAGTGTTTATCCCCGTTCATTGGAAAGCACGTAAATAAGTTCACCCTGCACCTGATCTCTTTTGTCGTGTTATATAACCGTCCCACCGGGGTTTACGCATACATTCTGGTACTATAATACTGTCCTGCGCAGAAGGCTAGTCTGCGTTGAAACTTGCAGCTATGACCGAAATTCCGTCGGAAGCCATTATTATTATCGTGGCGTAATAATATAGTTTTCTCATCTCGTTGGGTTTTATAAATATATAGAAGAAAATAAAAAATATACATTAAATATAGTAGAATAAATAAATAACCGATACATAATTAATTAAAAACCAAACGGCCGAGCGGTATCGAGGAGTACCGTCTTTTGCATTTGAGACAGGAGAGGTCCGTCTCGGAGTTCCGGTCGCCTTAGATGACATGAGAGGATGAATGTCGACTGAAATATAAAATAATTTTAGGCGGCAGACAATCCCATATGTCGATATCCTGGTGAGCCCGGTCCAGGTGTTTTGTTTGCTTATCAAAAACCCCGGTCCAGAATCAGGCTTATTCGCAAGGATAGTCCAGTCTGTGATGATGACTCGGTTCCAGTTTAGCCTAGTGCGGTCATTTTCGAGCACGGCTTCCGGCAAGTAATTAAAAAAAGGTAGTTTCCGATTGAGGATACCGTTTTTCAGAGCGAGCTCATGGTATATAATCCTGGCTACTAGATTGTCAAAGATCAAAGACCAATAATATGTTGAACTTTATGTCTAGATCAAGAACATCTTCAATACCAGGGAATTCCCTAAATAACAAGCAACCGACAACAGTACCGGAAACCTCAAAAAACTCATTAAACTAAACCCAACACCAACACAAAACTCAACCACAAAACAGTCCACAGGTATCCTGGTCAGTCCGTGGACTGATAAAGACCAACACCCCCCAACAAATGACAATTTTTTAGAAAATTTACATGTATGGACGTTCAATGTCCGCACTCTTAGGGAAAACTATAAAATCCAGGAACTGGAAGAGAGTTTAAAAACTTTTCAATGGCACATAATAGGTATGAGCGAGGTGAGATGAGAGGGAGAAACGCTGATTGAACTTAAATCTGGAAATCTGTTGTATTGTTATGGAGTGAAAAAGGGACTGTATGGAGTTGGATTTTTAATAAATAAAGAAATAAAAAATTATGTTACAAGTATATCCCACACTTCAGACAGAGTATTAAGCTTGGAACTAACAATAAATAAAATAATATATACATTTATTCAAGTGTACGCACCAACCTCTGACACTTCCGATGTAGAGGTGGAAACCTTCATGACTGATGTTGAAATAGCATATTGGGAAAGCAAAGCTAAATACAAATTTATTATGGGTGATTTTAACAGCCACATTGGTCAACGAAAATCTGGTGAAGAACATCATGTAGGACAATACAACTACGGAACAAGGAATAGCAGAGGCGACAGACTTATACTCCTAGCACAGACATTAAATCTAAAGGTGGGAAATACTTTCTATAAATCAAGAACAAGTAGAAGATGGACGTGGGAGCATCCTAACAAAATAAATAAAACCCAAATTGACTTCTTCTTAATAAAAAACAAAACTAATATAAATAACATATCAACAATCAGAAAACTTAACTTTGCTTCTGATCACCGTCCGGTCGAAATGATATTAAAAATGAAGAACTGTAAGAAACACAGAAATATAAACAAAAGACATATAATAAAAAAAGACTCTGCTTTAGAAATAGAGGAAATAACAAGAAGACTACTTGAAAACTTTGAATTTAAAAATTCAGAAAATATACAAAATGAATACAATCTCCTAGAGAAAAATAATAAACACCGCTATGAAAGAAACAACGAAAGTACAACCGCAAATAAAAAAAGATATTTTCTCAGAAGAGACCAGAAGATTTCAAAATATAAAACAAACATTGACAGAAACGAAAGCCAAAAGTAGAGCGGACAAAAAAAGACTTAAAGCAGTGAAAAAAAGACTTAAAAAACTCGTCAAAAGAGATTTGGAAAACCAGAAACTTGCGGAAATAGAAAAAGTTTTGGCAGAAAACTGTGCGATAAAACGAGCAGAGAAAATTATGTCTATCGGCAAAGAACTAATACCAAACTTAAAACATGAGGGGAAAAAAGTTGAGATGAGAAAGGAAATTGTAAACACAGCAACAAAGTATTTCAAAATACTATATACCAATGTCAACTATGATCCGAGTACCTACGAGAAAAAACAGTGTAAAGATGTTGAATCATTCCTGGTAGACGAGATAACTTCAGCGATATCAAAACTCAAAAATGAAAAAGCTTCGGGCCCAGATGATATCTGTAACGAAATTATAAAATACTCCAGCTATGAGTTACATAAAGTCATCACACATTTATTCAACAATATTTTGAAAGAAGAAGTCGTACCAAAACAATGGCATTTATCAAACATAACAATATTACACAAAAAAGGAAGCAAGGATAACCTAGATAATTATAGACCCATAAATCTCTCCTCGGGCTTGTACAAACTATTTATGATAGTCTTGAGAAGAAGAATAGAGAAAACTTTAGACGAACAGCAATCGGTGGAACAAGCAGGATTCAGATCAACATTCAGCACAATTGATCACATACACACAGTCACCCAAATTATAGAGAAATGTATGGAATATGGCTACACAGTATTTTTTTTTTATAGGATAAGGGTGACAAACGAGCACACAGTCCACCTGATGGTAAGTGGTTGCTGCGGCCCATAGACATCTACATCTATCCTCTAAATAAATCAAAATGTAGATGCGTTGTCACCCGTGAGGACTAAGATGGAATGCCTCATTTCCAGTAAAAAGGGCCTCCGGCCACCTGCACTCACCAAGCGAAACGCAGAGGTAAACCTCTACTTCACGCTGGTATTCTGTGAGGTCGTGGTACCACCCCGGTTCGAGCCGGCCCATCCGTGCGACAGCAAAAGCTGCCGCGTGGCTCTACCACTGTATATCTGACTTTCATTGATTTTACCAAAGCCTTTGACTCAATTTACCATGATTTTTTATTCGAAACTCTTGAAGAACAAGGTGTTGACCAAAAATATATAAATATCCTAAAATATATTTATAGAAACAGCAAGGCAAGAATAAAAACAGACAAAATGGGGGAACCATTTCCATTGCAAAAGGGTGTCAAACAGGGTGACCCGATTTCACCAATACTCTTCAATGCAGTTCTGGAGAAAATTTTCAGACATATGTCTTGGTCAAATAAAGGATTAAGAATAAATGGAAGATACCTAAACAATCTGAGGTTTGCAGATGATGTCATTATCTTTGCTGAGACCACAGAGGTCTTAGAAGATATGCTCAGGGAATTTGAAAGTAAGTGTAGAGAAACAGGCTTGGAAATGAATAGGCAAAAATGCAAGATCATGACTAATGGGGAGCACAAACCTGTTAGACTTGGAGGAGCCCTACTGGATTATGTAGAAGACTTTACATATCTAGGACAAGTCATGTCATTTAAAAACAACCAAGATAGGATGATAGACCAAAGAATAAACAAGTCATGGAAAAAATTTTGGAGCCTAAAATTTATTATGAAGAGTGATCTATGCATAAAACTTAAAAGTAAGACATTTAACACCGCCATCCTACCTACCTTAACCTATGGATCACAAACATGGATTCTTACTAAAGCTCAATTAAATAAACTAAAAGTAACTCAAAGAGCAATGGAAAGATCAATGCTTAAGATTTCTAAAAAAGACAGAATCAGGATTACAGAGATCCGGGACAGGACGGAGGTGGAAGATGTCGTAACAAAGATTAGGAAAAGCAAATGGGCATGGGCTGGACATCTCTGCAGACTACCAAATGATAGATGGACTAAAACAATTACAGAGTGGATTCCGATGGATAAAAGAAGGAAAAAGGGGAGACCAAAAAGGAGATGGCGGGACGAACTCTCGAATTTTGACAAATACTGGCACAGGACAGCCCAGAGTAGAAAAGATTGGGATAAGTTGGGGGAGGCCTTTCGCGCTAATAGCGACATATAAATAATAAAATATAATGAAACAACTTAAAAATTTAAAGAAAAAAAATTGTTTATGTGTAAAATAAAGGCTACTAATACTAGATTATATATATATTATCATAATAATACTAGATTGTGTCTGTGCAATTACTCCGAATTATAAAACGCCGAACAACCGGACATGCATTAGTGAGCCATCGGGATGGTGACAAGCTCGAGAGATGTCGACGACATTATCGCTTAGCATGTATTTCCGATAGCTGCTGGTTTTAATAACTTGATCTTTGACCCAAAGGTATACATGGGAACTTATTACCAATTAATTTTTAAACAAGAATTCCTTAAAAGTTAAATGATATTTTATGCAAGACCATTATATATAAATAATGATAAATGTTGCTTTATAATTAATAATGATTTCCTTTTTGATATGTATTAAAATTTATAAACCTAATTCATTTCTTTATAAATTTGGTAGTTGAGCAGCATATATTTTAGGATAATTTCTTTCGTTGGTCAAGTAATTAAAATCGTATTACGTATATAAAATTACTAAAACGAGCGGAGTTTGTTTAATAGTTTGTTTTTTAATCAGTAGAATCACTTTTTTAAACAGCAATATATTTAAAATCCCCGTTTAGTGGCGGGTAAGAATACTCACTACCCCATATCTTCCCGTGGGTGTCGTAAGAGGCGACAGAGGGAAACTGAGGCAGAGGATGGGCAACAGCATCTTTCTGATCTTGCGCAGTAAAACAACAATAAAAACTGCGGTTGCCAACCCACTCGCCAAGCGTGGCGACTAAAGCAATATACCCCATGATTAAAGATACGAAGAGACGGCCCCCAGTTCCCGGGGGCCCCGCTATTCCTGGCTACGGTGGCGACCATGGTAACGGCGGGGCGGAGTGTGCTAAGAATCTCTGGTGGAGGTGCGGTTGCCACGGTTGCCTAAGACAACTTGACCTGGCAACATATAACGCACATACCTTGAGGAATGACGAGAAGATTATGGAGCAGGAAGAAGAGATAGACAAGTTGCGCTTGAATATTATAGGATTACCTAAGGTTCGAAGAGGGGAAGAGGACATGGTTATCCTTGAATCCAGCAACTTGTTCTATCACCGGGAGGGTGACCAAATGTCCCAAGGAGGTGTCGGATTTATCGTCCACAAGTCTCTCGTTAACATCGTTGTAAATATTTTTATTTATTTATTTTGTTTTTTAAACGTTACCGTTAGGATTTTCGCCTGTGTCGTGGAGGCAGTTTACAAACATAAATTGCACGAGGACAAACATCCAGACCCGGAACAATTATTTGTAGGCCATACAAATACTAGTTCCGTGCGGGTTCGAACCCGCGGCCCCCAGCGCAACAACTCATTGCGAAGCCAATGCGTCACGGTGTCGTCTGAAAGATAGAGATTGTGTCGACGAGGGTGTCGTACCTTATACAAATAATCACTAAACGGTATTCGCTGAAAGTCATACAGGTTTACGCACCAACCTCGGCACATCCCCATGAGGAGGTTGAGGAAATATATGAGGATATCTCTAGAGCCATGTATTCCTCCAAAACCCATTATATGGTGTTAATAAGAGGAACACTTTAATTCAAAACTAAGCACAAGATAGAACGGTGAGCTGAAGGTAAGAAAATTTGAAATAGGACAACGAAACTCAAGGGACCAGTAGCTGGCCGACTTTATGGAAAAAGAGGGACTATTTATGATGAATCCTTTCTTCCAGAAGTGGCCCCATAGAAAGTCTACCTGGCCGACCGACGGTTCGACAAAAAATGAGATGACTTCATTGTGACGACCAGATCACAACTGTTCAGTGATGTCGTAGTGATGATGAGGGTGAAAACCGGCAGTGATCACGGAATGGTGAGAGGCACACTGAACCTAAACGTTTAGTTGGAGAGGTCACGTCAAATGAAATCAACGTTCCATCCCTCTCGTGCTCTAATTCAGAGTCCAGAAACTTTCAGCTCGAGCTATAAAGCCGTTTTCAGTGCCTAAAATATTGCAGTGGAGGATATGAATGGTAAGCTTGTGGAAACTGTCCATGCGGTCAGAGCTAAGTTTTGCAAGACCCGCCGCAGAAGAACACAAAAACACTCCGATCACATCATGCCTGTTAGACGGGAAATGAAGCTGCAGTCTTCAGTGGATTTGACAGCATACAGGCAACCGAACAGACAGATTTCCAAATGCATGTGGCGGAACAACTTTTTGTTTTCTTTTTTTTTCACTTTATTTGGGATAACAAACAATCGTACAATATAATCACATTATTAAACACAATACTATATTTAAGCTTAATAATCATACAATTAACACCGTTATCCACATATAACTATTGGTTCAGTGTACTAAACAATTAAAATTAAATTTTTAATGCTCTATGAAAACGACCCGTTCACTAGTAGATACAGAGAAAAACAAACTGATATATATATGAATTAGCGATGAGCGTTGAATCAACGAACTAGTTGAATCAACCGTTGAATTCGTCAACGACGTTTATGAATTTAACTCGTGCGTCTCGTTAACGCAACGAACTGAGCAAGTTAAAAAACTTACGTTGATAGTAACGTCATAGATTGTGAGCAATGGTCATGTCATACAATTTGAACTCTAAGTAACCTAAAATAGAGTTTATTTTCGAAATTTTTATTTTAAGAATAGTACTTATGACGATATTGGTGGAATGGCGCGCCCCGCTCGTGCCTTTCGAGAGAAATAGGTCAATATTTGTTTGTTTGTATATTATGCAACGATAGGAAGTTCGCTTTCTTTAATTTTTTGATTGACGGTTAGTGACAAATTGCGCGGAAGGTCAGAAGTTATTTTGCGGCATATCGTAAATGTTTAGAGTTTAGACTTTTTAGTTAATGTTTATAATTACAGTGTAAATTTGTTTGTGTTAATATAATTGTGTATATTTGCATAAAATAGGATTACTTAAGGTACAAAATTGAAAATGTCGGGACGTACTGGGGTAACAGTGAATCGTGGCTGAATTTCGAAAAATTAAAAAAAAAACAAAAAAATATTTAAAAAAAAACAAAACTATAATAAAACATAGTGTAAATAATAATTGATTTGCGCACATAGAAATAGATGATCTTTTAAATACGCCTGAGTAGAATATGATTTATAGATAATTGTATTCAATCAGTCTTAAACCTAAAGAAAAAGTATGAAGGGAAGGTCATCTAAGTAGAACCATCAATCAAACGATTTCCAATACATGCATTGAATTAAACTGTTTCTAAAATTGAACGTCGTAACGTTGAATTAAACCGTTCAATGAATTAACTTTTTACGTTGCAAGTTGACATTAGTAGTACGTTAACTCGTTGACGAATTTAACTAGTTGATTAACTAGTTGACAAAGTTAAATCAACGTTGACGTTTCGTTAACGGAGAAACCGTCAAAGACCCATCGCTAATATGAATGTACATGCACACGCATATACACATACATACTTTATACATAAATGTAAATAATTAAATTAAACATAAATAAACAATTACATTAAATTGCATCTGATACAGATAGAATCTCATACACAGCTTTTTTAAATTTGAAAGAAGTTAATCCAAAAATATCTATTTCATTAAATTTCTTGTTGTATTGTTCCATTATACGATTTAAAGGTGCACGCGCACCGGCATTTGTTTTACTTGGTTTAGGAAAGAAAATTCGATGTGAATGAAGCTCACGTATACGCTTCGAGCGACTGGGTATACGAATGTATATTTGATTGGTGAGTTCATTACAGTCAAATTTGTTATGACAGATATTGTAAAGCAAAGTTTAATCCAATTCTAATTCTAATGAATGTTATAAACTTTTATTAAGAAAATTCAGTATTCTTTCTTTAGAATCAAGAAGAATACTCTTGGATCAAACTTTAATACTGCTCGTATTGAAGAAGTGATCGAGCGGAACCAGGGCTCCAAAGTCTTTGCTATAGATCTGTCTATCAGAAAGAGCCAACTGTTGAAGCTGAAGACACCTGAGATTTTGAATGAGATTGAGAGGTTTTATGGGAAGATGTACATACTATCGTAAGCATGCAAGACGTAACACGCAAGTGTGAGTAACGATCCAAGAGCAAGTCTTATCCAACATTATTCCGATGACATTCCGGACGTCAGTCTGAGCGAGATTGGAATGGCTCTCCAGCATCTTAAAATCGGCAAGGCCCCAGGCGAGGACGAAATACACATGAAATACAGCGGAACTTCTGAAAGCGGATGAAAAACCGGTACTTGAATTCCTTCAGAAGCTCTTTAATCTCGTCCTCCATGGTGGCACTACACCGGTGGATGCCATGGGCCATGAATATTAGGTTCATACATATGAAATTGGCATTTTGTACAGGAGGAATATAAAGTCAATTTTTTTTTGTAAAATATATTTAATTAATCAAAGTATGCACTGTTGTTATATATGCACATTTGCCATCTCATAGCTAGTTCATTGATCCTTTTACTAAAAAAACCATGTGGGCGAAAATCAATAAACTCTTTGAAGGCGGTTTGGACTGCTGCATCGGAGTTGAATTTGTTTCGTTGTAAGAAGTTGTCCAAATTCCGGAAAAATAGTAATCTGTTGGAGTAAGGTCCGGGGAGTACGGTGGATGTCGCAGACATTCCGATTGTAGCTCATCTAACTTAGTGGTTGTTTGTTGTGGTGTTGTCGTGAAACAGCAGTGGCCTAGAGCAATTGACCAATCTCGGTTATTTAGCAGTTTACAATATCCACTTTTTATCACATGTAATAATTATATTTAAAATCCCTTCATTATTATGCCGGTTGAGCAAAGTAACACAGCAGTCGACGCGTGTTTGCAAGTTCGATTCACTCAATTCATGAGGTACCCATCGTTTAAGTTTTTTTACTTCCCCGATTTAATTCAAGTGGATTAACATAGTTTTATCACTTACCTAGAAGCCTGCAGCTATCTCTGAATTGCTTTGTGATGGATCCGCTTCCAAAATAGCCTTTAATTCTTCATTTCCATTTCTTCATTTTCCACGGGGTTGGTACTGAAGGTCGAAATTTCCAGAACGATACTGCAGCACTGGTGCCACGGTAGAACTCGTACTCGTAAATATACCGACATTTCATTTTTTTTCATTGTGCGGTAATAAGCGACGCCATAGAATAAAATAATGAGGAAAAAACAAATGAATGACTGTTTTCAAAACTCAAATGTACCAGCTTAATGAATTTATAAATTTGAATTTGGAATTCTCAACCAAAGAGGAGATATTTCAGATCAAAGTGATCAGTACGATAAAACTCTAATTTCATATGTAAGGACCTAATATATAGGTATATAATATAAAGGTGTAGTAAGTTCTTCTAGATGGAGTGACAACCTAGATCGACCTAGACATGCAAGAAAGTAATGCAGGCTAAATGAGGATCAAGATCGTGCTTCATAGCATTCCTCAGGAGAGCCCTATGTGCAGCAGTAAATTGTGTAACGCCTGTAAAGAGATGTAATAATAATGATGATAAGGTTTTCTTGCAACGGTTTCCTAGTAAATTATCACCTAAAATTTCCAGTAACATTTTTATTAGAGCATAGAAATCAGCTTGCTCAGTTCTAAATTTAAATAAGTTAAAAAAAAAGAGCACGAGCCTATTATTTAAATTTTAATTAAATTTTGTTTATTAAAAGAACTTACATTTATATTTTCAGGGGTTCTACTCAATCGAAATTATCATCTCTTTATAAAGACGTTTTTACAGATTTCGACAATTGCGTACCAAAGATAATTGATAATGGATTATCTAATGCCACGTTGATAAAGTCGGCGGCTGTAAAATCAAGAATAAAAGAGGTATGATATTCAACATAAAAATATGTAATATATAATGTATGTTAATTAAGGGCCAATTTTTTAAGTCCTCGGATAAAATTTATTCGTAGGAGATAAAAAACAACAAAAATAAGTAAAAAATTACAGTTGTATGAATGAAATAGTTCAATTGTTTCACAATAAATTCAATCATCCAGTTGGTATGGATGGTATCGCGAGTTTTGTCGCGATGTGCGATGTGGAAATTGAGCGGCTGGAATTAGTCCGAACAATTCCTCAGAGCACTCCCCGTGGTACATGAGCAATACGTATAATACGTACGTAATAATACGCAAAGAGATGCAACATCTCTACGCAGTGCCAGTGAAAGACCTCGGTGGTCGACGATTCGAACCACTCTGCGTTGGATGCGGTCAAGTGGAAGGAGCTGGCACTGGGGAGCCCCTGCCCAGAGATGGGACCAACCCTCCACCTCCCATGGCCCCACCGACCCTCAGGTCATACGGGCCGAATCTCGGGAGATGCGCGCGGTACTTGCACGTGGCTCTTTTCCCGCGCGCACTTTCTTGGCTCCCTACAAATATTTCATCTATACCTTGTCCCAATTTTACGTCACTCTCCCCCTTCTGGGGCTGACGGCACTATAACGCCTATGACATCGGGCCCTCCTACCAGCATTCTCTCCTGCTCCATTCCACGATCGCGACACCCATGCGTAAAACTCGCGCAGCAGCCCGTAGTTCACCCCAGTGGCATTGAGTCCGATGATATTGCTAAGGTGACTCAGCACAGCTGCTCCAATTGTTGGGTCGGCAAGATAAACGCCAGCCCACGGATGACCGCTCACCTGCACGATCCCCGCAACCTGGTAGTACTGTTCTTGTACAAGAACAATGTCCAGGTGCAGTTCACGCGCCTGATGGGACACTCAGCCGTGGCAGCTCCCACCGACCCAGGTTATTTGTCCTAGTCGTAATGCCTTGTCCTCATGGTTGTCTACGGGGCCACCCTTACTGGTAGTATTGAGTGCTGGCCACAGAGCGTTGCTCTGCATACAGCCTTGCTGGGCAGTTCTTCACCATGGTCACGTGCGAGCCAGAGTCAGATCTACCAAATCGCTTAAACGTAGCGCACTTCTTCTCCGTGGACTTGCAAGCGCCGCCCTCATGCCCTTCCTCTCCACATTTTCCACATACGATCTCCTTCGATCGGCAGTACTTCGCAGGATGCCCATACTGTTGACACCTCTGGTAGCACGTGACATCCACGTAATCACACGGCTCAACCACGTCCCAGCCGACGTATAGCCGGTTGTACCCGATCAGGATATCTCTCAAGGCAGACGAACATTGAAGGATCACTGTTGTCCGCCTGCTTCCCCTCCAGGACTTCTTGAAAGCGATCCTGCAGTTTTCTTTCAAGTTTGCTTCGGTCCACCCACAAGAAGCAAGGTTCTGCTCGTAGAGGGCGCTGATGACCTCCTCGTTCTTGGGATCCTCCTCAAAACCCCTGAGAGCCACCAGGGGTAAACGTTGCCTGGGCTCAGTCACCCTCAATGATGGAGGGGCAGCAGTCTTCAGCTTCTCTGCTGCTTCCTGGGACGTGGTTTGCACCACGACACCCGCATTTCCAACCTTCCTCAATCTGTCGATTTGAAGCCCACTGTTCTTGGGGTTGACTGCCTTCTTGAGCTCCATTTTTGTGCCCTCTGCAGTCTTCAGTGGACCTTCCGTCTCAGCCGGGTAGAAGGCGACAACTGGGCCTTTGCTCACTGGCATCATCATTTGGTCGGCCCCCTTAGGCAGCCTCAGCGCCGCCGAGTACGACCGTTGCGGTGCCGGGTCCGTCGCGTGGCAAGGAACTGCACTGGCCTTAGCCTCAACCTGCGTTAGTCTTCCTTCCGCAGCAATCCTTCCCTGTTCTGCTCTGAGCGCTGCCAACTCCAGTTCTGATATATGTACCTCCATTGTCGCCACCATGGCAATGAGATCATGGCCATATGTAGCCACCCTGTTGACCTCCGCTTTATTGAGCTTCGACCCTGGTCCGGTGATGATACCCATGATCCCCTTTACTGTATCACGAACGTGGTCGATCACCTCCAACTTGGAGGCGGTCGACGCTTTGAAGATCCCTCTGATACCCCGGGAGCTCTCACTTGGGCGGTCCTCCTCTTCGGCCTCTGCGGCAGACTTCTCCACATCGCTGGACAGCAGACCTGCCACCGGGGCCGCAGTCCGTCGAGGCTCAGTACGCTTGCCCACCCTTGCTCGCTGGGAAGATGGCTGCACCTCTTCCGTTACGGCAGAGGCCACTTCTCTGGTGCTACTGGTGGTGGGGGTGGCAACACAACCGGCCGACTGAGTGGTCCTGGCGGAGTCCTGGCCAATGATTTGCGAGGAGTAAATAACTCCTCGTCATCCGACATTTTTATTAAACAAATGTACAACAACAGGTAATTTCCAAAAGATCAAATCACAATATCATATAAAAATCAAGTACAGAAAACGGAACGCAATTGTCAAAGTTAATCACTATGACAGGTGACAGCTGTCAACGTCACTGTCAGTGTCGATGTCACACAGAGTGACAGTTGCCAACGTCACTGTAAGTACCAGCATACCCTAACCTCAATAATTTCCCATAATAAAACTAAAACTAGATACGATAAAAGTACTTACAGTAAATAATCCATGTACAACAACAAACAACGAGCAGAATACTTATCCTATAACTACCACGCGGTAACAATGCGTGGTCCTAACCTAAAAACACGTGCTTATATCTAATACAAAAAAAAATTGTTTAAAAGAATATGTTCACTGCACTTTTTTATTCAAATCAACACAATAAAGCTTAAATAGCTACAAGAGTAAACAATTCAAACTAAATATTCGCAAAACACCAAAATTTACTAAAAGTTATTACAAGTGGTCACGCGAGAGCGCACAGACACGTCCGCACAGTCCGAGTACCGACGACGTAGTAGAGATGGGACCAGTATTCCATGTGAGGCCGAACCTGCGCCTTGTAAAGTTGCAAGCGGTGTGCCGGCATGAAATACTGTCCCGCTCTGGTGAGCCCGCCAAGCTTTTTAGAGGCCAATTTGGCCTTCTCTTCCAAGTGACCACGAACTGCATGTCACTCGATATGTCGACGCCGAGAATTCCGATACTGGTTGAGATACTTGAAACTGAGGGGATACGACAAAGGGGTTCCTTTTAGCTGTAAACGTGCAAACTTGTGTCTTCTGGGGATTGAACTGGACTAGATCTAGTCGCCTCCACTCCGAAACTTTGTTCAACAAAAGTCTCGACTTCAGACACAAGTTTGTTCTGTTTGTTGCAGACATTTTGGTTTATGTATGATTTGCGTGACAGGCAGGTTGGCAACCGCGTTTTTTTAATTATTTGTTATCAGAAACATGTTGTAGCTCATCATCTGATTTAGATTCCCTCAGAAAGTATCCCTTCACTAAAAAGGTTCCCGAGTAGCAGCCTCGTACCGGTAAGCAAAGTTTTTAATGGCCCCCATTAGGTTAAGTGACGACCTGGTAAGACACGCAAGTAGTCAATTGATGCAGTTGTGTTTTGTGGCATTCCTTGGGAGAGACCTATATTCAGCAGTGGGTTTATGAAGGGCTGTGAAGATAATGATTCACAAAATTAATATTCCATTTTGAATAGATAAATTATGGAATAGGGAAAATGTGATATTCTTTTTCTTCAAATGTCAACATCACCTGCCAGTGATGTCATCTATTGATTATTAAATGAGTTAGTGGCGACCGACTGATGACAGAATTTTTATACAAATTTATTAAATACAGCCGGTCTGTTCACTAACTTCGATGAGATAAAAAATTGTAAAACTATATAGAATTGATGATATCAAATAGAACAGAGCAGATTGTGCAGTTTTGAGATGAAAAGTAACATTGCTAGGGCACTATGTTCACAAGCCTGCTTTGGACATACAATATGTTAAAAAAAAACCCTGTTCAATTTGATAGGGTGCTTTTAGGTATCGTGATAAGATTGTGTTCGTCCTTTTCTAAAAATAAATTCTGAACATAATTTATTGAACTGAACTGAACTGAACTGAAAACCAACAAAGAAAGATAGACAAAACACTACGTTTATTTTTATTGACACCGAAACCACACCCAACTTATTGTAAAAAAAAACGTGTACATATGCACCTAAAACCATGTTATTGTGTATGTGTGTGTTTGTGTTCTTATAATTAGCAAAGCATGCTTTCAACGTCATTTGAAATGTATGTAAAGTCTCTTCGGCGAAACTTGATAAAAATAAGTGTTCCTAATCTTATTAAAAATTGCGGCCTGCTAATTATTTTTTTGATGAAAATAATAAAAAAAACCCTGCGTTGGCTCACTCGCCCCAAACTTGACAACAGCTGTGGATCTCGTACCACGAAACTCTGTGCTTGCGGAGAGAAGCTAAGACCGTCACACAAATTGTGATACTTAAGCGATAGTCGCTTGAATATATTTATAGTTTTCATAATATTTATCAACTATTGTTTCTTTCTTTGTTGGTCTGAGAAAATCACATGTTGATGACCTCTGAGGGTCTGAGGCCTTTTTTGTTTTTAGTTGGCTACTTTAATTACTATATAAAATATGAAGCTTTCAGAATATTATTTAATTGGACGAAGACCAGTACAAGGAGAATTTATGGCGTTTGCATATGATACACTTGAAAAGCCTGAAATGATCAGTGAAGAGCTGCTTAAAAAAATGCAAGTAATTACGTGCACGGTTGAAATGGTACGTCTATTTTATTTAACAATTAAGTATATTGGTAATATTTTTAATTTGTAAAACTATAATATCTCTTGGTCATGTACTGGCAGGTATATTGCAAATGACGTGTAATGGCGGAATTAAGAAATCCATTGCCATTTCGTTCCTTTTCCCTAAAAATAATGTCTAAAAGACCGGCAAGACCTCAAATACACCGAGAAACAGTATGGTACTATCTCGTACATTACCTCGTATCATAAAATAGGTGAACGCAAACACAACAAGCGGTTACCATTATTTTATGGACCAATTTGGTGCTTTAATCAATGCTCTAAAGCAATTAAATATTAATGACTTAGCTAATTTTTGTTTTTAAATATTACACTTAGAAAATTATATCCTAAGACTGTTAAGCTGTAGTTTTATACGTGGTAGAGCCATGCTGCAGCTATATTAGTAGTATAGTTGTAGCACAAATGAATCGGCTCGACCGGTGAAGGACCACGCTCTCACAGAATACCAGCGTAAAATAGCAGCTTAACACTGCTGTGTTTCGTATGGTGAGTGCAGAGAACCGGAGACCCTTTTTACTGGAAAAGAGGCATTCCATCTTGGTACTCACGGGTGACAACGCATCTGCATTTTAATTCGCAAACGAGAATAAATGTAGATGTCTATGGGCTACAGCAACCACTTATCATCAGGTGGACTGTGTGCTCGTTTGTCACCTTATCCTATAAAAAAAAGCTATTTGAAATATCTTGTCTACTATTAAATACCAAAATATGCCTCTTTAGTAACAATTTTATACGAAGAAAATAGGGCTATATGTCATACATTTAATATACTCAATACTCAATAACTTTATTGCATTCCATAGGTTACAAAAGGTGTTACAGAGTTTTATGGTATCTCTATGGGCCCTGATGGGTGCAGCAATATTATGAAGGAGGAACATTTATTATTATAATTATTGCTATTTTTAAATAATTATTTAATATTAATATTTATTATATTATTTAAACATTCACACATTGAATTTTAAATACGCTTATTATAATTGTTATAATTTATTAATGAATTGATTTTGACATTTAATGTATTATTGTAATTAGTATAATTAGCACAGTTGAATTTTTATTTAATTAATTGAATCATTTTAAATTTTTATTGAATTTTTATTGTAACTTATTTAGTAGGATGGCATTTCATTATTACCTATTATATTTATATTTACATATCTATATTATATTAAATTATATTTTTATCTTCTAAAAATTCAGAAGTATTATAGTAACACTTGTTTATAAGTAGTTGCTTTAATTATTTTACGAATTGTTTTTCGTCTTTAATGTTTTTTATATATTCGGGTAATTTATTATATATTTTTATAGTCATGGCGAATGGGCTGGAAGAATGAGATTTCAGTTTTGAAACTGGCAGCACTAGTTTGTTCCTCTGTCTTAGGATTCCTAGATATGATGTCATCTCGTTTTGTGTAGAAGCTTGGATTTTTTTGACAAATTTGCATAGTTCCAAAATATAGATACAGGGCAGGCTTAAAATGTTATACTTCTTGAAGTAAGGCTTACAGCTTTCTGTGTTTTGTATATTAGCTATGATTCGTATTAGTTTTTTTTGTTTAGTTAATAAACTTGGGGCATCAGTACTGCCTCCCCATAGGACAATGCCGTAGCTGAGCCATGCATGTGCATACGCGTAGTAGGTTGTTATCGCAGTGGTTATGTCTATTGTTTTTTTTACTTCTCGTAATGCGTACATAAAACTGCTTAACTTTCTATGTAATTTTTCTATGTGTGGTTTCCAAGTAATATGGGTATCTATTATTAGGCCTAGTAGTGTGTGCTCGTTAACAGTATCTATAGTGAAGCCGTCATTATCTATTTTTATATCTAATTTTGGTTTTTGATATGGGTGAAAAGACATTATTTTAGTTTTTGATAAGTTTATCCGCAGGTTATGTTTAGTTAGCCAGTCCGTTGTTTTGAATAATATGCTGTTAATTTTTTCTGTTAGATATGTTGGACTTTAGCTTGATACAAGAATAGAAATGTCGTCCGCAAACATGACACAGTATTCGTTCAGAGCCTCTGCAAAGTCATTAATGTAAATTCAAAACATAAGACACCCCAGCACGCTGCCTTGAGGTATTGAGGTTTTAATAGTTTTAGTATCGGATCTAATTTTTTCAATTTTGTGTAATTTATCATTGAAATACTCTATTTCTACTATTTGCGTTCTATTGTGTAAATATGATTTTAACAGATTGTAGCACGGGCCTCTGATTCCTATGTCATATAATTTATTTAGTAATATGTTATATTGCACTGTATCGTATGCTTTTGACATGTCTAGTAGTATTCCTATAGCATAATTTTTATCGTTAATTATATTATGTATTTTTTGAATGTAATTATAAATTGCTAAAACTGTTGATTTGTTTTTGCGGAAACCGTTTTGACTTTCACTAAAGATATTATATTTTTCGCAGAATTTATAGATACGATCGTATAATGCTTTCTCAAATATTTTGGAAGCTGTGGGTAGTAAGGCAATAGGTCGATAGTTCTCTGGGTCCGTTTGTGTACCTTTTTTATAAATGGGTTTCACAAGTGGACTTTTTAGTATATCTGGAAATACGCCTTCTTCAAAAGATTGATTTATTAATAATGTTAATGGATATACTAAAGCGCTTGCACACTGTTTGAACAAGGTTGGGGGAATCTCATCAACACCTTAGCTTAGTTTACTTTAATATTTTAAGTATTTCTTCAAATCCTACTCTGCTTAGAAATATTGAGTTTTCTGATGGACGTAGAACAGGAAGACCCTTTGCTTGTGGATGAATTGTTTCACCAATATTGGTGAAGTAATCATTAAATTTATCGGCAATCTGTTTTGGGTTAGAAGAAATTTGGTTGTTTATATTTAATTTAATATTTGATTTACCTTTAAATTCACTTTGTTTGTGCGTTCTCGAACAATATGCCACATTGTTTTCATTTTATTATTAGACTGCTTTATCTTGTTTATATAGTGTAATTTTTTTGACGTTATTATAACCTTTTTTAATATTTTTTCATATGTTTTATAATAATCTCTAAGAATTTTATCATTTGACCTTATAATGTGCGATTTGAGCAACCTTTTGTTATAACAAGACTTTTTTATACCAACGGTAAGCCAATGTTTTTTATAATTGTTTTTATTTTTATTACCTTTTTTTGGTATACAAATATCTAGAATTTTAATCAAAGTTTGATGAAATATATAATAGTTATAGTTTATGTCTTTATTCTTATTAAGTATGTTTTCCCAATCAAGCGAATCCAGTGCAAGTTTAAAATTTGCTATATTGTTTTTGTTATATTGTCTTTTTTCGGTGTACCATATTTTTTGTTTATTTTCTTTAGAAAGATTCAGATGAATTATAGTAGCCCTATGGTCCGACAGACCCAATTCTTGCACAGTTATTTGTAGGTTTGCATCGCTAAAGTTTAAATAAATTAAATCTAAGCATGTTGTAGTTGTTTTAGTGACACGTGTAGGACTGTGGATTTGTTGGTGAAAGTTATATTGGAGCATTAAATCTGAAAGCTTATTTCCTTTATTTCTTTTTGTTGTCATTTTTTATATTTTTTTGTAGCATGTCGATATTAAAATCTCCCCCCAGTATGATTTTATGTTTAGAAAATTTCTTATTTATGTAATCCAGAATAGTTTTTATTTTTTCGTAAAATAAATCTTCCTTCTTCCCATTAAAGTACAATGTTAACAATATAGTATTATATTTTATAAGCTCTACTGCACAAATTTCCACTACATATTCAATTGACATATTGGAGATTTCTTTTAATTCTAAATATTCCATATCGTTTTTCAGCAGGATGCAGACGCCGCCTCCGGTGCGCGATGTTCTACAATACGATGCAGCTACTTGATAATCCGTTAAATGTATCTGTTCAAGTTTTTCCGTAGATAGCCATGTTTCAGTAAAGCATAATATCTGGTAATCGGGATTACTTTGTACAAAATCTTTTAATATATCTATTTTATTGTAGATGCTCTGAATGTTCTAGATAAGTATTTTGTCTTGTAAGTCTTTGGTTTCGAAAAAAGGATTTATTGATACTTTTGTCATGTGTATTTTCGTTATCTATATCTTTGTTATTTGTTGTATTTGTATTCAATAGTACCTTTTTCCTTCTACATATAGGTTATCATCTTTTATCACAGCATATAATCCCTTTTGTCTCGCTTTAAACATTTCTTCTCTTAATAATTTGTTGTGTTTTTGTGTAATATCAACATAGTAGTTAGAGTTGGCTAATCCAGATTTTTTGAATAAATATTTATGATCGATAAGGTATTTTGTCATCTTTTTACTTATCAATTCAATAACGAGGGGTCTAGTGTTATTCCTATGTTTAACTAGTCTGTATGTGTCTTCAATATAACCGTTTAGATCCACATTCATAATGTCTCTGAATATGTTTACAATTCTGTTGCATAAGCTGAAATCATTTTCATTGTGTTGTTCCATTAGTTTATAAAGTACTATTTTTCTTGAGTTTATTTCAGGTATTTTAAAGTTTTCTCAATCTTTTTACTTAGTTGTATTACGTCTTCTCTTAATTTTTCATTTTCTTTTTTAATCGACTCTATTTTTAGGTTCAGTTGGCATATTTCATCTTTTCTTTGTTTATTTTGACAATTTAGAATTTGTTTTTTGCTGAATATCTTCTTTTAATGGTATAATAGCTTTATTAATTTCTGAGTGAATTGTACTTTGCAGCTCATTTATTAGTGATCTGTTATTTTTTTTAAAACTTTTGTTGTATTATTACACTTAGAGTTTGCAATAAGTTTTCATCAGATTTTGCACTTGGGTTTGGGGAGGTCTGAGTAATAACAGTATCACCTAATAGCTCAATATCTACCGAATCACTAGTGTCATTGTGCATATTATTTGGGGATCTTCTTAATGTAATGTTGTCTTTATCAATTTGGGAGATATTTACAACAGGAGATTTTTCGCGAGGGGGGGTGTTTGTGTTATTTTTCTTGGGTTGCTTACAATAGCAAGCTTGACATTTCCATGCGGCCTTTGTTTCTGCCTACATTATGTTATAGAAGCATTGTGGGGTTACATTTGCGCAATTTAAATCGTATGTATTTTTGCAGTATTTACAGGTTAGCTGTTCCCGTTTATGAAGTATTTGATTACAACCAGCACAGTTAGTCGACATTATTGCAAAGTATTTCTTCCAAAATAATTATTTAGCCGTCCTCTTGTGGTTTGTGTCGGAGATGGGAAGTAATTTGCGGTTTTTGGTGTCCTACTTTTTGTTCGATATATAATGTTGAGTTTCCGGGTTAATCTAGTAGATGGCGCAATAGGTTACAAAGGTTCGTTCGTAAAAGTGTGCGCTTTTACCGATCTCTAACAATCAAGTAAAATAGTGATCGATTGTCAACTTGTCACAGTGGGATTTTGGTGTTATGTGGTTCATGTAAGTTTCAAAAGATGGCGTTAGTAGTTTTAACCCGGTCTATCGGGAACTTAGCGCTGAGAGTTCAAAGTCCAATTTATTAGAACTTGTATAGCGGTTGAGAAGATAACTGGATTTAAAAATGTTCACATAAAAGTATAAAAGTTTCACAATTATTATAGCACAGTTTTATTTTTCCACTTATTACTTTGTAGATTGATGAAGTTTTATAATGTTTGTTTAATATTTTTAGAGTTCAGATTACAAATAATAGAACTGGGTATTTCACCGTATCTAGTTCACTTTACATTTAAATAACACTATAAGTTGGATAAAAATACTTCAATTTTATGACAATCATATTTCAATGTTGATATGTTTGGGTTTACTATTTTTAAAGTTAATTATTCATGGACCGCAATGTTTTCGTGTCGCTCGTATATTAATAATTCGCATACTTTGTCCACAAACAAACCTTTATTAATACAGATCCCTTGCAATTATTTATCTTTTGTAAATCAAATGATCATGAAAACTTGTATGGTTTAAAAATAGGAATGGGCTAAGAATCGATCCCTGAGGGACACCCATCATTACGGACGACACGGAAGAACTTTTACCATTGATAATAACTTTCTGCATTCTATTACTTAAATATGAAATATTAAGTTTAAGCGCTGTGTTCTTGACATCATAGTACTGTAGCTTCCTGATTAATGTCTCATGGTGAACACAGTCGAAGGCCTTGGAAAGGTCACAAAATACACCCAAAGCATCCTCTGAATTCTCCCATGCACAAAAAATATGTTTTATAAGTTCCACTCCGGCATCGGTAGTCGAGCAACCCCTTGTAAAACTAAATTGATTTTTATGAAGCAATTTATTTATATTAAAAAAAAACTTAATATAAATATATTAAGTTTTTAATAATAATAATAATTAAAAATATTAAGTTAAGTTCTGATCTAACATCTGATCTTATCAGATAATAGATCAGATGTAACATCTGATCTAAAATATTTTTTTCAAAAATTTTATTTAATGTTGGTAGTACAGAAATTGGTCTAAAATTGGCGGGGTCTAATGTACTACCAGACTTAAATGAAGGACTTGACTGGACTTTACTATGTTTCATTATATTAGGAAACACACCGGGTTCGACACTTGTATTAAAAATTGTGGCTAGATAAGATGTCAGAGCATCTATTATAGACGAAATAACTTTAACATAAATCCCCCATAAGTCTGCTGTTTTCTTAACATCAGTAGTTTTAAAATATTTAACCATATCTTTTGGCAAAACTCTATGGAATTTAAAGTATTGAATCAAGGCTTTACGTTTAGTTTAAGCAATGATTCGGCGACAGTAGAAGAATAATTTAATGTTATTGTTGTCAAAAAAAGAACATCAGGAAAATGTTTCTTAAAAGCCATAGCAACTTCTTGATCAGCTTGAGTTAAATTATTGTTAATATTTAATTGAAAATCTGAGTTCCGTGGTTTGACCCTGCCCCTTTCACTATTAATTATACTCCACGTCATTTTAATTTTATCGGATGCAGTTTTATTTTGTTGCTTAAATGTAATGCCTTAGCTGTGGAGCATACTTTTTTAAAACTTTTTGATTATCTTTTTACATACTCTCTAAATATAGCACTATGATTATATAATCTTTCATTATAAAGCTCATTTTTGTTTTTGTGTATGTAAGACAATGAGACCAACTGTCCACAGTGATCTGAACATACATTTTTAATGATTGATTTATGCAAGGGTTTAAAATCTATAAAAATGTTATCTTTACAAGTCGCACTAGGCCCAGAAATACGTGTCGGTTCTAAGAATTAATTAACAAGATTATACGATCTCAATAATTAATTATATAAATATGATGAAAAAACACTTGCCTCTTCATGTAACATTTCTCACGACTATTCCACTCGCCCGCGTTATACTACTTTATTGGGGACTGCGAAAATAAAAGTCATAGATAAATACGATAACGAACATTTTTTTCGGTGTTTAGTGGACCCCGGACCCCAGAGCGATTATATTACAAAATATTGTTTTAAACTTTCTTTCAGTTTCAAACTAAAATCATTTTTCTGAAGCACACGGGATCGGTGGTGTGTACCGAAGGATTTTGAGTGTCACTAACACTAACAAAGATTATCATAATGAAACCATTAGTGGTTCCGACTATTACAGGTCAGTTGCCAGATTCGTTAGTAGACATTAAAAAAATCGACATTTAGATTAATTACGCTTAGCAGATGATCAATTTTGCATACAACATCAATAACCTAGGGTTATCGATGTTGTATTAGCTGTTAATACCTACATTGTCACATGAAAACTTAATTAATTCGCTATTGCTTAGTGCTATAGAAACATCACTCGGATATATTATTATGAAAGATGCTCAAATCGCTGGTTTCCTGTTCTTAGAACACAAATTTAAATCGTTTTAAAATTTAATAATAGTTTTAGTATATATTGTAAATTGAGGCTGGGTGTTGCTGTTTTTGTCCGTTTTAAAAGTGGTTTTGATAGCCAAATTAATACGTTTCGAATCTGAAAAAAAATATTTTCATACGTGGTAGAGCCATGCTGCAGCTATATTAGTAGTATATATATATATATATATATATATACGAGCTGACCAGGCAGACGCTGTTCTGCCCTTTCCGAACGACCATTTGCTTTCCCAAAAAAAACTCCTGAAATTAGCAATAAAAAAATTCAGGGTCACTTATCGGGATAAAAACTATCCTATCTCTCAAGTTGGACCAAACTGCACATAGTCTGCAAATTTTTTTTGAAATCGGTTCTACCTGTTGAATACTTACAGCAACACGTGGTGGTTATACTACTAAATTGTGTTAATATAAATAAACGTTTGTATTTTTAACATAGCGCCATCTATAATCCAGTCAACAGATATCGTCATCTGACAGAATCGTTTGGAGTTAACAGATAATTGTGACTGTCAAATAATAGACAAATAATTTTCAATAAAATAATATTGTGTTGCGACTATAAATTGAGATGTAAGCTATCCTATCTTTTAAGTTGGACCAAACTGCACAGTGACCAAAAATTTCATTGAAATCAGTTCAGTAGTTTAGGAGTCCATCGCGGACAAACAACGTGACACGTACTTTTTATATATATATATATATATATATATATATATATATATATATATATATATATATAGTTGTAGCACGAATGCGTCGGCTTCACCGGGGAAAACCACGCCCTCACAGATTGAAGTATGGTGTGTGTAGAGCCCCTTTTACTGAAAAATATCTCTTATCATCATAGTCCTCACGAGCCGACTTTATGGAGAAAGAGGGACTTTTTATGATAAACACTTTCTTTAAAATGCGGCCCCACAGAAATTGGACTTGGTCGAGCCCCGACGGTTCAACAAAAATGAGATTAACTTCATTATGACGACCAGATGACAAATGTTCAGTGATGTCTCAGTGATCGCGAGGGTGAAAACTGCCAGCCATCACCGAATGGTAAGAGGCACACTAAACCTAAACGTTAAGTTGGAGAGCTCTCGTCTAATGAAGTCAACGTCCAGTCCCCCTCGTGCTCTAATCCAAAGTCCCGAAATCTTTCAGCTCGAGTTACAAATTCGTTTTAAGTGTCTAGAAGATTGCAATACAGTGGATGCAATACATGATTAACAAGCTATTGGAAACTGTCCATGTGGTTCTAGCTAAGTTCTGCAAAACCTGCCACAGAAGAACACAAAAACTCTCTGATCACACTATCACATCTCATGGTTATTAGACGGGAGATGAAGCTGCAGTCTTCAGGAGATTTGACAGCATACAGGCAACTGAATAGATCTGCAAATGCAAGCGGCGAGACTTACGCAACTTTAATACAGTTCGTATTGAAGAAGCGATCGAGCGGAACCAAGCCTCCAAAGTCTTTGCCTGATATCTGTCTGCCAGAAATAGCTAAATGTCAAAGCTGAAGACCGAATGTGGCAGCATTGTTTCTGGGACACCTGAGATTTTGAGTGAGATTGAGAGGTTCTATGGGCAGTTGTACACGTCATTGTTGGAGCCACACGCAAGTATGAGTAACGGTCCAAGAGCGAGTCTTATCCGACACTATTCCGAAGATATCCCGGACGTCAATCTGAGGACGATTAGAATAGTTCACCAGCACCTTAAAAACTGCAAGTTCCCGGGTGAGGATGGAATTACAGCATAGCTTCTGAAAGCGGGTTAAAAACCGGTAATTAAAGTCCTTCAGAAGTTCTTTAATTGCATCCTCAACGGTGGCACTACTCCAGAGGCGTTAAGCAGAAGTGCGGTGGTCTTGTTATTCAAGAAAGTCGACAACGCTCTCTTGAAGAACTACAGACCATTTCCTCATTTGAGCCGTGTCTACGTACTGTTTTCGAGAGTCATTACGAATCGTCTCACACGCAGACTCTAGGCCATAGACCACATACATACCCTTCGGCAAATTGTACAGAAGACCGAAGAAATTCATGATTCCGTCCAAATTTGGGCGGTGCTGCAGTCCCCTCAGCGGTGCCAAGTTGACTGTCGGTATGTCGAAGTGTGTGAACCAGAGTACGAAACCTATCCACCTGCTGAGAGGTGTAAGACAGGGTGACGTCATGTTCCCGAAATAACATTAATGGCGAGTACATCGCTCACTTTCGGTTTGCCGACGATATAGTCCTTATGGCAGAATCACTGGAGGACTTAAGAACTATGCTCAATTACTTCAATAGTGCCTCGCAACGATATATATATTAGCCGTGTAGTGGCGGTCAAGAATATCCACTACCCCATATCCTCCCGTGGGTGTCGTAAAAGGCGACAAAGGGAAACAGGCAGGATATGGGCAGCAGCATCTTCCTGGTAACGGCATAAATACAATAAAAAAACTGCGGTTGCCAACCCGCTCGCCAAGCGTGGCAACTATGGCAATATACCCCCCCATGGACCTGGCAACGTACAACGCACGCACCCTGAGGACTGACGAGAGGATCGTGGAGCTGGAAGAAGAGATAGACAAGTTGCGCTGGCATATTATAGGATTATCCGAAGTCCGAAGAGAGGGGGAGGACACGGTAATCCTCGAATCCGGCAACTTGCTCTATCACCGGGAGGGCGACCATCTGTCCCAAGGAGGTGTCGGATTTATCGTCCACAAGTCTCTCGTTAACAACGTTGTAAAGATCGGGAGTGTGTCGACGAGGGTTGCGTACCTTATACTCAGAATCACCAAACGGTATTCGCTGAAGGTCATACAGGTTTACGCACCAACCTCGGCACACCCCGATGAGGAGGTGGAGGAAATGTATGAGAATATCTCTAGAGCCATGCATTCCTCCAAAACCCAATATACGGTGTTAATGGGAGACTTCAATGCAAAACTAGGCACAAGAGAGAACGGTGAGCTGAAAGTAGGGAAATTTGGAATAGGGCAACGGAACCCAAGGGGCCAGCAGCTGGCCGACTTCATGGAGAAAGAGGGACTCTTTATGATGAACTCTTTCTTCAAGAAGCGGCCCCACAGGAAGTGGACCTGGTCGAGACCCGACGGTTCGACAAAAAATGAGATTAACTTCATTATGACGACCAGACGACAACTGTTCAGTGATGTCTCAGTGATCGCGAGGGTGAAAACCGGCAGCGATCACCGAATGGTTAGAGGCACACTGAACCTAAATGTTAAGTTGGAGAGGTCTCGTCTGATGAAGTCAACGCTCCGTCCCCCTCGTGCTCTGATCCAAAGTCCCGAAACCTTTCAGCTCGAGTTACAAAACCGTTTTCAGTGCCTAGAAGACTGCAATGAAGTGGACGATATGAATGACAAGCTCGTGGAAACTGTCCATGCGGTCGGAGCTAAGTTCTGCAAGACCCACCGCAGAAGAACACAAAAACTCTCCGATCACACTCTTAATCTCATGGCTGTTAGACGGGAGATGAGGCTACATTCTTCAACAGATTTGACAGCATACAGGCAACTGAACAAACAGATCTCCAAATGCATGCGGCGAGACTTACGCAACTTCAATACAGCTCGTGTTGAAGAAGCGATCGAGCGGAACCAAGGCTCCAAAGTCTTTGCCAGAGATCTGTGTGCCAGAAAGAACCAACTGTCAAAGCTGAAGACCGAATGTGGCAGCATCGTTTCCGGGGCACCTGAGATTTTGAGTGAGATTGAGAGGTTCTATGGGCAGATGTACACGTCATCGTTGGAGCCACACGCAAGTGTGAGTAACGATTCAAGAGCGAGTCTTATTCGATACTATTCCGAAGATATCCCGGACGTCAGTCTGAGCGAGGTTAGAATGGCTCTCCAGCACCTTAAAAACGGCAAGGCCCCAGGCGAGGATGGAATTACAGCGGAGCTTCTGAAAGCGGGTGGAAGACCGGTACTTGAAGTCCTTCAGAAGCTCTTTAATTCCGTCCTCCATGGTGGCATTACACCGGAGGCGTGGAGCAGAAGTGCGGTGATCTTGTTCTTCAAGAAAGGTGACAACGCTCTCTTGAAGAACTACAGAACGATTTCCCTTCTGAGCCGCGTCTACGTGATGTTTTCGAGAGTCATTACGAATCGTCTCGCGCGCAGAATTGACGACTTCCAGCCTCCCGAACAAGCCGGTTTCCGAAAGGGCTTTAGCACCATAGACCACATACATACCCTACGGCAAATTGTACATAAGTCCGAAGAGTACAATTTGCCCTTATGTCTGGCGTATGTGGACTATGAGAAAGCCTTTGATTCCGTCGAAATTGGGGCGGTGCTGCAGTCCCTTCAGCGGTGCCAAGTTGACTGTCGGTATATCGAAGTGTTGAAGTGTTTGTACAGTAGAGCTACGATGGCTATCCGAGTACAGAACCAGAGTACGAAACCTATCCAATTGCAGAGAGGTGTAAGACAGGATGACGTTATATCCCCGAAACTCTTCACTGCTGCATTGGAAGACGTTTTCAAGCTTCTGGACTGGAAAGGATACGGAATTAACATCAATGGCTAGTACATCACTCACCTTTGATTTGCCGACGATATAGTCCTCATGGCAGAATCGCTGGAGGAGCTAAGCACTATGCTCAATGACCTCAATAGTGTCTCCCAACGGATAGGTCTTAAGATGAACATGGACAAAACAAAGATTATGTTTAATGTCCATGTCACACCTATGCCGGTAGTTGTTGGGAGCACTAAGCTCGAAGTTGTTGACGAGTATGTTTACCTGGGACAAATAGTCCGACTAGGTAAGTCCAACTTCGACCGAGAGGTCAATCGACGGATTCAACTCGGCTGGGCAGCGTTCGGGAAGCTACGACACATCTTCTCGTCAGAAATACCTCAAAACCTTAAAACAAAATTGTACAACCAGTGCGTGTTGCCAGTGATGACTTACGGAACTGAGACGTGGTCCTTCACTGCTGGCCGTATGAGGAAGCTCAAGGTCGCTCAGCGAGCTATGGAGAGGTCTATGCTCGGAGTTTCTCTGCGTGATAAACTTAGGAATAAGGATATCCGCAGTAGAACCAGAGTAACCGACATAGCCCAACGGATTAGTAAGCTGAAGTGGCAGTGGGCCGGCCATATAGCTCGAAGAACCGACAACCGATGGGGAAGAAAGGTTCTCGAGTGGCAGCCTCGTACCGGTAGGCGAAGTGTAGGGCGTCCCCCCACAAGATGGAGTGACGACCTGGTAAGACATGCAGGAAGTCGATGGATGCAGGTGGCTCGGGACCGTGCTTTGTGGCATTCCTTGGGGGAGGCCTATGTTCAGCAGTGGACTTGTGAAGGGCTGTAATGAAGATGATATATATATATATATATTAATATATATAAATTTTTTATTATTATATATATATAAATAAAGGATAGGTCTTAAGATGAGCATGGACAAAACGAAGATAATGTACTCGTATAACGTCCATGTCACACCTATGCCGGTAGTTGTTGGGAGCACTAAGCTCGAAGTTGTTTACGATTATGTTTACCTGTCGTGTTAGTCAATAGATGCAAGAGGCTAAGAGCCTTGCTTTGTGGCATTCCTTGGGGGAGGCCTACGTTCAGCAGTGGACTTACGAAGGGCTGTAATGATGATGATGATGATGAAACTTATTAACATTTTTTCTTTTTTTTTTTTACTTGTTTCAATTTAGTGTTCCCACCATTTCTGGAGAGATTTTTTGTATCCCTTTAATTAAAAAAAAAATTCCAGTTACATTTTTTTAAATTCTAACTTATAGGTTTTTTTACTACAATTGTTTACCTGAGATTTTACCTGTGTAAAATAACTACTATAAAAAATAGCCCCTGAGTCTAAGACTTTCTAACTGTCATTTATTTGTCTTTGTCACTCCCATAGTATCTCTGTCACTCCTATAGCGCGCAGCCCAACCGATGTGCAGACAATCGTGTCGTTTTGGTCATTGGTGGAACATACATAGCATACACGAGCATTAAGGCATTAAATACAATATATATATTTTTTTATAAATAAACAATTAAGAGTGGTATTATATGTGTTGTTTAAAAGTAGAAAATTATGCGAAATTTGATTTGTAATTTTTAATGTTTTAACAGCGGTAGAGCCACGCGGAAGCTTTTGCTGTCGCACGGATGGGCCGGCTCGAACCGGGGTGGTACCACGACCTCACAGAATACCAGCGTGAAGTAGAGGTTTACCTCTGCGTTTCGCTTGGTGAGTGCAGGTGGCCGGAGGTCCTTTTTACTGGCAACGAGGCATTCCATCTTAGTCCTCACGGGTGACAACGCATCTACATTTTGATTCTTTATCGAGGATAGATGTAGATGTCTATGGGCCGCAGTAACCACTTACCATCAGGTGGACTGTGTGCTCGTTTGTAACCCTTATCCTATAAAAAAAAAATATTTTTTCAAATTTGAAGAATTTTGTTAAAAAGAACCAGAATTTCAGAGTAAATATAATCTAGTCATGTTATTTCAGAAAATCAAGCATTAGTGCTATTTGTTACATTTTTTATTTAGTCCGTTGACTTTATTTTTATAACATAACACACATGTTCCCACTAACATAACCCACTAAAATAACTAACTAAGAAAATATTATATAAATAACTTAAATTCGTCGAGGAGTAAATGACTCATCCTTTACTGCATTAATAAATTAATTCTTTGACAGCAACGGACACTACGGCGCGACACGACAAAATGGTACGATATACGCGGTGATTGTATGCGAAAAAGCTGGGCTTAGCGCTGTAGGAGCGACAGATTGTAGGAGAACAGAAGAAGTGACAAAGATGAATAAACGACAGTTACAAAGTCGTAGACTCGGAGGCAATTTATTTTTTACCGACTTCTTTTTAAATTTGTATGGTGAGCCTTGAGAAGCAAAGACCCTTTAATTGTTACGAGCTATTTTATCTTACTCCTCAGAGGTGATAACGTATCTACAATTTGACTCTAAATGTAGTCGGATACATTTAAAAGTTTATTGGCCGCAGCCTCCACTCACCATCAGGTGGACTTTGTACTCGATTGTCATCCTTATTATAGAAAAAAGCTTTTTCTAAGCTAGTGTGAGACCGGACTGCAACACCAATTACTAAATAAACAAACACAAACACATCATCGCAAACAACTCGACCGTCATTTTTTTACCGCCAGTGATCCTATAAGAGAGAAAGACTATCTAAAAATGTGTCAAATTTAATGAAATGCATATGACTCGGAACACACACAGAGTACACTGAATGTGGTGGACTACTATAGTAATATTATAATATGTTCGCATGATGAGTGAACGGAACCGCCCATATTACTAGTAACCCGTTAGGTGTTTATTGGCCATATACTTACTATTACGTGAACTGTGTGGTAGTTTATTACCTTAAGTACATATATTATACAAAATTTCAGGTGCAAACATATTTCTTTTTTTGGGACGATTTCGAGGATTGCGGTAAAACACGTTGCGGAAAGCCGTGTTGGCATCTACGTCCAGACACTGGGTCGCTAGCGTTAATAGACGCCTGTATCATGAGAAGCTTTATTGATGAATTAGTTAGACAAAATTTCACGGCTGAACTACGTGACAATATTTTACGCATATATAATGGGGTAAGTTACGAGTTCTCTGGTTTTTTTTCTTCTTGTTACTTACTAGCTGACCAGGCAGATGTCGTTCTACCCTTTCTGACAAACATTTGCTTTCCTAAAAAATAACTCCTGAAATTAGCAATAAAAATTGGGGGTCACTTATCGGGATAAAAACTATCCTATCTTTTAAGTTGGACCGAACTGCACAGAGTGTGCAAAATTTCATTGAAATCAGTTCAGTAGTTTAGGAGTCCATCGCGGACAAACAATGTGACACGTAGTTTTTATATATAAAGATTAATTTATATAAGACATAGTTGCCGTCGACGTGTAATACTGACCTTAGAATAATCACCATTCCATTTCGTTCTATGGTTGTCATGAGGGACGGCTATAGGAAATGTAAGAAAAACGTCATGACTACCTATAGATGGCGGTAATTACATCAAACGTAAAAAAAACTCAGACTGACAACAGCATCGAAGATGTGAGACGTCTGGTATTGCGATCGTCAATCGGCCTGCCAAGCGTATCCTATGGAAGCAAATCCTCCTAGCAATAGGAGAAGTTCATCGCCAACTGTAGATTTTTACGTACTGATGAAGAAGATTTATAGAATATGTATAAAAATTAAAACCTTTTCAACGACTTATGGATTTGGCCAACCAGCTAATTGGAGATTGTAGTTATACGTCATGTTACGAGTATGTTCACCTGAGACAAATAGTCCAACTAGGTAAGTCTAACTTCGACCGAGACGTCGATCGATGGATTCAACTCGACTGGGCAGCGTTCGGGAAAACATCAACTCGTCAGGTATACCTCAAAACTTGAAAACTAGACTGTACAACCAGTGCGTGTTGCCAGTGATGACCTATGGCACTGAGACATGGCTCTTCACTGCTGGCCGAATGAGGAAGCTCAAGGTCGTTCAGCAAGCTATGGACAGGGCTATGCTCGGCGTTTCTCTGCGTTACAAACTTAGAAATGAGGAGATCCGCAGTAGAGCCAGAGTAACCGACATTGCCCAACGGATTAGTAAGCTGAAGTGGTAATGAGCCGGTCATATAACTTGAAGAACCGACAACCAATGGGGAAAAAGGTTCTCGAGTGGCAGCCTTGTATAGGTGGATTAAGTGTAGGGCATCCCCCCACTAGATGGAGTGACGATCTAGTAAGACGTACAGGAAGTCGATGGATGCAAGTGGCTCAGAACCGTGCTTTGTGGCATTCTTTGAGGGAAGCCTGTGTTCAGCAGTGGACTTGTGAAGGGCTGTAATGATGATGAAAATCAGTTGACTTGAAAGTTGGATCTCCGTCATAAATTTGATAGATAGAAATCTAATATATTTTATAATGTGAAAATCATCAGAAGCCCTATAGTACCTTGCAGTTAAACATGCCCGTAGGTAGTTGTTTAAAATTTAGTTCTAGGCTGTATAAACTTTAAAATTAACTAGACTCATTTTTATCATTAAAATATTTCTTATTCACAGGTATATTTCAATGCTTCGATAGGTCAGTACTTAGACACAATTGCGGCCAGATCAAATAATTACGATAACTTTACACGTGAACAATATAACGCTACAAACGTAATGAAATCATCGTTTTACGCGATCAAATCACCAATTTTACTAGGACTAGCACTTGCTAATAAGCTAAATGATGAATCCTACAATCTCGTGGATAATATTTGTGAAGATATTGGCGTGTTGGTACAAATTCATGTAAGTATTATTTAAATTAATTTATACACATAAAAACAAATAACAATATTGCACCGAGATGTAAAACGGAAAAAGTATAGGTAACTTTTTCTAAGTAAAGATCGGGGAAAAACTTTCTTCTTATTTTATATAGAAATTAAAGACATTTTTTTCGAAGTTGAATCACATTTAGTTCTAATATATATTTTCCATTTAGTACATCTTATAGGTAGTGACATAATCTCATTTCTGTAGAAATCTTGGGGTTTTTTGATTAAAAAAATGCGTAAAAGAAAGTTTTAAGTCTTCTCTTAATGTTAATCTATAACACTGCCCAAAAAACTCTCAAGAAACCGAAACGGGTAAAAATCTGTGGGTGCATGGTCAGGACTATATGGTGAATCTATTAAAGCTTCCCAAACAAGCTATCTCAATTTTTACTGAGTGGCCAAATTTGTGTGTGGTCTGGCATTATCATGAAAAAAAAAGCCACTCCTTTTCTGTTGATCAATTCTGGACACTCTTTCTCAATTTCTTGCTTGAGTATCATTAGTTTTTCTACAGTCTGTGGAGCTTGACTACCCTTTCACCATATTTTTTTCACACGTTACTGTCCTAGGTGATCCACTTTTCATCATTAATGATAAATTTTTTCAATAATGGTTCGGTTTCCTTACGTTTCAACAGAGAATCGCAAATGAGTACACTATTCATTCGCTTTGCTTCAGTGAGCTCGTGTGTATAATATATCAAGCTTTTTTGTATAGCCAGACTTTTCAAATGGGTCAAAACTGTTTTTGGTCAATTCTCAATTTTTCGGCTATGTGTTAACTACTTATATGCTAATCTTGCTCCATGTTTTCCAAAATGGCATAGACTTTTTCCGTATGAAGGCGACCAGAGCGAGCTGCATCTTTGACATCAAAATTCCCGGACTGAAAATATTTGAACCAAATTTGTGCTACTTTTGCTGACACTGCATTAGATCCATTTTTTCGCGGCTTGGGTCCCAGTTTTCCCTTTTTAGTAATAAAACATCAGATTGTATCGAATTTCTTCGTCAGATTCACTCATTTTGGGGAACAGAAAAACAATTGGGAAATGCCGGGAAATTGTTTTTAGTTTTTCTTTTTATCTTTTTCTTACTGTCTTATATGTATTGATATTAAAATCAGCCAGATAAAAACTGTACAAATTGTTCAGACACCAAAAATAGCCCCTAGGAGATAGGGTTCATGAAATGAAACTTAGCAATCAATTAGCAGTATGAGTCAAAAAGCATTGTATATCATGTAAAGATACCTTATGTACTATTTGAACCAAATCTTAACAATGTGATAAAAATAACACAAGCTTTGGACACGCAAAATGCATTATTAAAAAACGCAAATTGGATTTAGGATTATATTTTTTTATACTAAAATTAAATGCCTATGGTATCTTCTATAGTTATAAATTATTCTTTGGTATTTTGTAAATAGAATTCCTAGTAGTAATAGTTGTAAATTAAAGAAGATCTAATTTCTGTTTTAAATATTTTTACATTTCAGAACGATGTAATTGATGTCTTTAACATTGACGGATCAGTGACTGGCAAGAATGCCACTGATATACAGGAAAGAAAATGTTCTTGGGTAGCCGTTACTGTTTTAGAGAAATGCAATACAGAACAAAGGCGCATTTTTTAAGAGAACTACGGCAGCTGGGATCCGAAGAAAATAGACCGCATTCGCAAATTATACGAAGAGTTTGATATTCTACAACTGTACAAGGAAGAAGAAAAAGCTCGTTATGAAACGTTCCTTAAAAAAGTAAACGCTTTGCCTACAAATGCAACACCGTCTGCTGACTTCTTCTATAATTTTTATGATTTATTGCAAACCTACACACGAGATACCACAAATTTTATGTACATCAAACATTAAGAGGAAGTTTTGGTTTTTTTTTTGGTGACGGGCTCGCATAGTTGTGCTTTGGACAGTGTCAAGTATCGAGAAATTATAATTTATTTATTTTTTAAAATGCAACGGGGTTCTTGCTGCGTTTCACTAAATTTTTCACTAACTGAATGATAATGATGTAATTTCTCTAAAATGTGAAAGTTTATGTTTACAAAGAAATAAAAAGATTAAGAACTGTCAATATATATTTTAGTTCTTTGTATTAAAATAATAAACTATTTTAGTTGTTTAATTTTAAATACACAGTGAAAGCCTAAATTAATTTAAAAAGGAAAATGGACCAGGCAGTTGAGAATATAATTTCAAAATTATGTAATTAAGGGTTGATTATTTCACTCATCAGAATAAGATATTCATAGAATTAGATAGAACATAAAGTATTTCTATTTTATATTCAGTTACGTTATAACTTATTTGAAGGATAATTTTTATTGGAAGAATAAAAAAAATCAGCTCTTGGTTTATTCTTAATGATGGTGCTAACTAATACAGTGCTTTTTTTATAAGGACAGTATAGATACGACCAATATACGTCATTATTAATATATATTGATAATAAGTATTTACGTATATTATACATTTCACATGAAAAAGAAACTTATTGGTGTCTTTGTGGTGTGAACCTCCCAACAAATTTTATATTTATTATTTTTCTTCATCATCAATGCATAAAAGTACACTGCTGTATATGTACCTTTCTCGGTGTAGAGAAAGGAGAATGGAATTTTTGGGCCTGAAGTTAACAAATTGGTATATACTTCAAAAAATTGTTTATATTTTTCTGAGCACAAATACAAAAAACTAGCTCATTTTACAATCTAGAATTTAAAAAAACATTAAAATAAAAAAATAATTAAGAATATCGATTATAATAATAATGTCCTCCAGACCGAATTTCGGCCACGGCGGCCAGTCTCAACGGAGACTAGCCATCGGCGCAGGACAGGGTTATAGTGCCCAAGTGTATGCGCAAGCACAGGTGCACTCTCTATTCCCTCACTCTCAGCCCGATGGGACGGTAAATCGACACGACCGGAGAGAGATCAGGCGCAGGACCAACGGCTTTTCGTGCTTTCCGAGGCACGGGTGTGAAACACCGCCAACTTCCTGACTCCGAGCAGCTACTGAGAATTTCTTGATGGAAAAACTCAATAACTGATTTTTTGGCCCGACCCGGGTTTCGAACCCGGGACCTCATGATCAGTAGTCACACTACTACAACCACTAGACCAACGAGGCACCATTCGATTGTATTCATACAATAGATTTTAAATTTATTCGGACTAAAAATAAATATAAACTAAAAAGCTAGGTACTAAGTAGTAACTATCAAAATATGTTTTTTGCATAAAGAAAAAATTAATTAAACATATATTATCAATAAATCGATTAACATATAGAATCGGTAAACTAGTGTAATTCTCGTTTTGGAGCGATACATAGAGACTTCTCTTTTTGACACTTGACAGTACAAACTGCAAATTTATTTACATAATGCATGTCAATTTGTCCTGAAAAGGGCCGATTTTCGCCGATTTTGGCCGATCGCAATATCATCGATCGCGACTAAATTGAGCATTTTAACAAAAGCTTGGTGTGCCAAATTATAATAAATAATTAATTTTTAAATAGCTGCCAAAGTTAGTAACCTAATGTATCAATGAAAATGAGAAATTTTGACTGTGTAAAAAAAGAATTACCAATACTGATTCATGATATTGACAAAGATATCGACTAACGTATAAAACAGACTTTTCTTCTTTTTCTGTCGGCTAAATACATGATTACTGTATGAAAGAAATATTACATTTATGTATTGCATTTATTAATCACATAAAATACATAGGTGGTATTTGAGAAGCCCTAGTGCCAAATACTTTACAATTTACTTGTCTTTTCGTTTTGGCTTTGCACTAAAAAGTAACGGCATCTGTTATTTGATAATGAAGTTAACTTTGTCGATAATAAAAAGTACAGATACGTTTAGTTCATTCTCAGATTATGGCACATTTTTAAATAATGATGATGTATTTGAAAACAGCGTAAGTAGACATTCGTCATAAATAACGTCACGGTATAAATATCACCGTGACTTTGTGACTTTTTTGACTATTTAAAAAGTTCCAAATATAAATCTTAGAGGCATAGGTGGAGAAACTAACTATGTTCATTCGCGCAGCCACCGTACTACGTACATTGTTTTAAATCAGTGGCAGGAATACTGCTGCGTTACTCCTGTCACTGATTTAACCAAACAATAGGAACCACGCGTATGTACTATAGTATGTGCCATATCGATTGAGAAAAACGGACAATGACCTCAGATATGAGCCGAGTGTCAAAAGGCGTAACTTACAAAATCTCAATTTAGATGTGATAACAATATTTAAATATTGATATTATTCCCACTTCTAGGTCAGCACATATGTTTTGTTTTTTTGTTTCTTAAATAATATTGTCTGTGGTTCCTATAAACATAGTAAAATCTTACGGTACATCGCGAAAAATGTGTTATATTTTATATTTCAATTTATGGTAAGTAACGCAGCAATTCATTTAATAACAGTTTCATATTAAAAAAATATTTGAAGCAATATAATCACCATATTGAGCTTTTGCAAATTCATCCCTTTAAAATAAACAAAACGCGCGTTACGTCAATTCGTTCTAAAAGAAACGTGACAATGGCAGCCAGAGATGCGTCACCTTTTTTGGGCCGGTCCGCCATTTTGTTTTCATTCGTGTTCGGATAGCGCTTGCGTGTGTACGTCTCGGGTAATTCATAGCATTCATTGCATTGTTTTAGTTGAGTTTTTACTGTTAAATTTGTTATATCGTTAAGTTTTTGTTTTTTGAATCTGTTATATTAGTTTTACTGTGACGGTCGTTACTAAATCGACATGAGTTCAGGAGAATTTGGTGAAGGACCCGGTCCTTCAACATCAAGTGGAAAGAGACGTCGCCGACCCATAATAAACGTAGCAGGTACGTACAAATAGGTACAAATGCGACGACGTAGCCTTTCTATTTCTTAAAGCGCTCTTTTTATGTGACCATGTGGTATTTATTTTCTAAAACAATATGTATTTATGTGATGTAGTACTATGGTAGTATATTTTTGTCATTTATTTACAGGCCCATCTTCTGGAGCACCTTTAACGTCACCAGTAAAAAAGAGAAAACCTACCACTTTGTCGGTCGGGGAACAAGAGATTATCATTAATGTATACAAATATGTCAAAAACACCTGGCCCGAAGACGTGTATCCTTCAAACGTTAATATGGTAGAAAAGGTTTCGGAGATCTCAGGAGTCAGCAAGAGCACTATATATCGCGTATTAAGCGTGTATAGAGATTCCCATAAAATACCAGAAAAGGGAATAATTAATAAAAGAAAAAAGTCTGTAATTGACAAGTTGGACGATTTTGATAAATCGGCTATAAGAGCGAAAGTGCATCAGTTCTTTCTTGCAGGAGAATTACCGACTTTAGACAAAATTTTGCTCAGTATAAATCAAGATGACCAGTTGCCAAACTTGAGCAAAACTTCCCTGCGACGTGTGTTGCGCCATTTAAAATTCAAATATATAAAGAGAAACAGAAAAAGTGGTCTAATAGATCGCCCAGAGATAGTTCTGTGGCGTACCAGATATTTGAGAGAAATACAAATATTAAGAAACGAGGGACGTAACATTTTTTACCTTGACGAAACATGGATTAACGCAGGTCATACTATGGGAAAGGTATGGGAAGACACCACAATTGAATCTTCTCGTCAATCACGGTTAGAAGGCTACTCTACTGGCGCGAAAGCCCCTTCGGGTAAAGGAAAGCGATTAATAGTTGTACACGTTGGCAATGAAAATGGCTTTTTGGAGGGATGTGATTGGGTATTTGAATCATCATCTACTGGTGACTACCATGAGAGTATGGACGCTCTCCATTTCGAGGACTGGTTTAGAAAAGTAATAGAAAAACTGCAAAGCGGCGATGTCATAGTTATGGATAACGCTAGTTACCACTCCAGACGTTTAGAAAAAACCCCAACAATGTCTTGGCGGAAACAAAATATGCAGGAATGGCTAGAATCTAAACAGATCGCATACGTGCCCTCGGACACAAAGACCCACTTAATGGAAAAAATAAAGGCAGTTAAAGATAACTATCGAAGTTACGTCACCGACGAGATGGCAAAAGAAAAAAGCATCACAGTGGTAAGGTTACCTCCTTATCACTGTGAGCTTAACCCCATTGAACTTGTGTGGGCAGATGTGAAAGGGTACGTTGCACGAAAAAATACAACTTTCAAGTTAAAAGATGTTAAAAATTTACTTAAAGATGGTTTAACTCAAATCACGCCAGATAAATGGAAAAACTGTGTTCAGCATGTCCTTAAGGTTGAACAAAAAATGCGTGGCATGGATGATAGAATTGACCAAACTGCAGATCGCTTTATAATTAATGTTACAGATAGTTCATCAAGTGAAGATACGAGTGATGATTGCACCGAATAAAAATAAAGTTCTTATATAATATTAAAAATAAAGTTTTATCTTTTGCATAAGTACGTACTTATTCGGTGTCGTTATCACTCGAATCTTTATATGTGTTATAAATTAATGTTTTTTGTTGTTAAATGAATAAAGTACTTTATAACAATAGATGATTTTTCTTCTACAGCGATCTTTCACATAACTTTTTAATAATAGTTAATAAATATATATTATATCAATCATTATAAAAAAATCATTATAAATAAAGAAAGTACTACATATAAAATGTGCCTATATATTGAAGGTTTGTAACCCCTGGTTAAACGACCGAAAGGTCATTGTCCGTTTTTCTCAATCGATTTGGCACATACTATAGAACGGTACACCAACGACAGCAAGGTTAGGTGAAATTCGTATATTAAAAAAAAGGTCAGGTAAGGAAGGTAATAAAAAACGACCTGAAATAAAACCTAATAAATTAAGTTAAGTCACGTTATAAGTTTTTTTTTTTAATTTATTTATTAATGAATTTATGATACAGTGGTGTTGCTTAATTCTAAACTCGCCAAACTTTTACGTTTAATGGCCGTACTAATGTTTCAAGTATCCAACGTTATCAACGTACAATATTACACGATGATTTTTCACTGTGACTTTTTGGTAACCGGACCAACAAAACGTGGCTTCTATGTGATTCGGTCCGATACGACTGGATACGACAGATTCTTATATCGATTCTGTAAATGAATCCAAAGGATTGAAAATCGATTACTTAACTCGAAATAATCGATTCTTTTATTAATCGATCTCAGATCGACATGTCAACTATTACTTCACTATAGCTTGCTCGTATTTATTAATCTGTATATCACTTGTCACTCGTTGTTTTGACTCGTTCCGTTTTATTGTTATCCACGGCTTTATTTCACGATTTTACTTACTTATCCTGCTTTCGATTGACCCTTCCTTCGTTACTGGACACCGATATTCTTACTTATACGACTACCCAGCCTTGTCAAGTTCTTTTCCAAACGTGTCATGTTCCAAACAATAAGTATCCAAAATGACAATTTGAACGATTTTCCCAGCTTTCTTATAGTGAACTTATATTTATTTCGTTAGGTACATACCAATTGAAACAGGCACGTTCCTAGTATGGTGAACATATAAGAGCAAATGATGTTTATATAATTGAAGTGTGCAAAGAGGCTAGCAGCAGTCTATTGCGAGTACTGTTTGTTTCAAATACCTAATAGCTGCTTAGAGGAAGAATAAATTCAAGGCACATTAACCGCAAAATATACTTTGTATACATATTGGTTGACAGCTCTCGCAGCGGCCGAGAATCTATTCTTCATTATTATTGTGGAATAGATCAATTACATGGTACCATAGTTGAGTAAGGTATCAGGACAATATAGTGCCACCTGCACAGTTCCTTGACGATATTTTAATAATTATTGAAGACAATTAAAATACCTAAATAAAATGTTTTTTGTTTAATAACCAACACCCTATTCCTATCTGGCTGAATTCGGTAGATATAGAGAATTAGGTAATTAGGTAGGTTGAGACATATTAATGTGTGCTTAAAAAACTCTATCAAAGTCAGAGGTGTCTGGTTCGATTCCTAGTTATCTTTTTTCGTATAAAAATTGATTGTTAAGGAATATTTGTCAGAATAAACAAGTTGCCTGAGTGTACTCGAATTGTAGCCAGCTTGGTTGAATATTTATTTACCACTTGAATTACAAGAAAGCTTTGAACAGTTTATAATATGAGCTGATGTTATTTGAGCAAAACATTACAGGCGAAGTAAGTAGGCATTTACCTCCATTTACGTTGTTAATATGAGAATTTATTGATATAATTATTCCTTCCTTAAAGATTACTACTATAATACTGATAACTTGAAAAATATATTATATATAGATAGAAATCGACTGTTACAATGTAGTTGAAATATAACCTCACTTTTACTTAATCTTAAATAACTCAGCTCCTAGATTGGCAAACCTTGCCAAATTTTCAATTATGGAGTTTTTATATGTAAGCTTTCAAATGATCCAACTTTCATCTTGTTAACACCTGGGCCCAAGAACGTATCCGTCTCCTTTGATTTAATCGTTAAACTTGGCAGACGGATTTATCTGATTGCGGTACTATATTTTATGTCTGGCGTAAACATGTTGGTAAAAGGAGAAACAGATTGGTCCCACGTATGCAACGTATACAACGCATTATGACGACGGGACTCTTGATTTTGCACGAAAATCTATGTATTAGAAGTACACGTATCGTATGCAACACAATCATATGCTTCCAACGCAACAATGACCTGAGATAGCCACATCGGCATGTGAAGGTGGAGGGGATGTTTGTACGCAATCCCCCGCGTACGGCAAATGTGTTCCCAAAAATTTACGCGTAGCACGTCATAAACAAATAGACCCTATAGAAAAATATATCAATAGAAAAAACAGTGTTCAAGATGCGTTTTGTTGTGAAAATGGGAGACGAACAGCTCATCGATTTAGTAAGGTGATACAAAAGTTTTGATAAGGTAAAGGCACCTAGTTACACGGGTTTCAAAAATTGCCACCATATTCCGAGGTATTTACAAAAACTGCGTTTATGAGGGATTTACGAGCTCTTTTTAGTGCAAGATCTATTATTGAATTTACGATAATATAACTTTGCGTAGCTATGTATATCACCAAAGATCTGAAGAAATTTGTCGAGCTATAATTGCAATCCTGTCAAGCAATCATTCTCAACGACAGCTTGGAGGTAAGAAGTTGGCGATGTTTCATATCCGTGCCTCAGAAAGCACGTAAACGGCATCACTTTGGCGTTGTGTATGTTGTGGATTACCGTACCATCAAACTATGAGATTGAGGGAATAGAAATGTGCCTGTGCTTGCCCACACCCTCGCGCACTATAATCCTGTTCTGCGTAGATGAGCTAGTCTCCGTTGAGACCGACAGCCTTGACCGAAGTTCAGGGTGGAGGACATTATTATTATTAACTAATAATTTATTTATTGACATACTATTGTAGTTTTGTACGTTACCTACGGCTAAACGTAATTGTAAGTGTCAATAAAGCATGAAACGGTAAAATTATACGATTTTATTCTAGGTTTTTCTTTTCGTTGATTTTTGCGATATCTACCTATCGGTTGAGGTGACAAATTTTACCCTACGCTACCGCTGCATTTTTCTTTAAGTGAGACATGTATTCAGTGGAAATAGGCCTCGTCACGCATACGCCAAGTAACGAATTTGTTTAAAGATATGCCAACACTTATCGCGTTGGACAAATGAGTTCGTGAGCGCAAAACCACCAATAATCTCCACACTAAACAGCAATGAACTCCACAGATAATCATAAGGTAAAAAGACTGGTGTATTTGGGATAAGTTATGGAATTCCCCCTATGAATCGTTTCATAAGTTTCGTTCTTTGGTCTGGCGTTGTTGATCTTAAAGAAAAGTTTACCTTTGTTCTCTCTTTCAGCTCTTTGAAATATTACTATTTATTTTTATGTGTATAAATGAATTAAAATAATTCTTACATGAATTGTTACTTTAGCAAGTGCTAATCCCAATAAAATTGGCGATTTGATCGAGAAAATATGTACGTTTTTTATATTGTTCTAAATGTAATTATTTAATCTGACTGCAGTTGTATCTAAGTAATGGCTTAGATAGGCCAGTACTTAGATACAATTGCAGCCAGATTAAATAATTACGAGAACTTTACACGTGAACAATATAACGCTACAAACGTAATGAAATCATCGTTTTACGCAATCAAATCACCAATTTTACTAGGATTAGCACTTGCTAATAAGCTAAATGATGAGTCCTACAATCTCGTGGATAATATTTGTGAAGATATTGGCGTGTGGATACAAATTCATATGAGTATTATTTAAATTAATTTATACACATAAAAACAAATAATAATATTGCACCGAGATGTAAAACGGAATAAGTATAGGTAACTTTTTCTAAGTAAAATATACCTGTGAATAAGAACAATTTCATAGAAGAAAGGAGTCTAGTTAGTTAAGATGTAGTTTATATAACGTAGAACAAGAATTAAACTACTACTAGTAGTAATTAGTACTACTGGGCTAAACTACTTTTACGGATTTTATCGCGTTTAATTCTACTTATTTTTGTTTATAATTCTCAACTATATATGCTGCTATATTCTATATATGCTGCTTTAACTTCGGAACTTTATTAGTGTGATTTAGGCTTCGATATGTTTCGCTTGCGCGACGACAGCGCCGCTACATCACTCCCCTGCTCAGACCGGAGGTTGATAGTGCAGTCCGATTGCCGGTGCGTCCTTAATGCCGGTGGGGAATGCATGCTGTGTGCGTAAGGGCAAGTGACTCCGGTGCGAACGATATGCCGGTGTGTAATGCGTGCCATACTACGCACTTGCAAGTGATGCCGGTGAGAACGATGAGCTGGAGCAAGTGCCAGGAATTGCCTTGTAGTTTACGGTTAGTAAAGAAGAAGGCAAGTAACCTGCGAGATTGCCGTGAAGCAGAGGCGAGCAGTAATGCTCAGAGCCGTGCTGTGCGTGAACACTGTAGTGCAGAGAGTAGCTTGAAAGAACAGGAAACATTATTATTCCAGTGCTGCGATGAAACTTTGTAAAGCTAGATGGCTTGCAGAATGTGAAGACTGCAGACAATAACTGCCCGGGAGTGAATGAATAAGGTACTTGAGGATGATGACGAAGGTTTTGAAATTGTATTTTCCGAAGGTTATTGGTTTCGTGTTTAAATCACGTCGGGTGGTCACCACTGTGACGGGTGAAAGAAAAAGGGTAGATCTGCCGCCGTGCAAGGTGTTCTGCCCAGGGAGCGGCCAGCGCTCCAAGTGGTAGTTCGGAGCTATTCTATATATACCGCTTTAACTTCGGAACTTTGTCAGCGCGATTTAGGCTTCGATGTGTTTCGCTCGTGGCGCGACGACAGCGCCGCCACAGAGCAATAGTCGCCACGCTTGGCAGCAGATGATCCACCGCTGGTTTTTTTATTTTTTTAGTGTAGTTTCTTATTAGGAAGATATTGCTGCTCATCTCATAGTTTATTTTCCTCTGTCGCCTCTTACAACACTCACTGGATGATACACGCCTTTACACGGTGCTTAGATACTAAATTAAAATATTCGGCTGCAGTTCAACATGTAATTTTAGATTCGGCTACGGCACTACGGGGCACTTGCTCAAACACCCCACAGAATAACTATTTTTATGGCTTAAATATATTTATTGGCAGTCGAAGAAAAAAATGTATTAAACAGAGCATTTTATATAAAATAGAAAAGGTTGGTTAATATATGTACAAATATATTTGTTGAAACGAGGTAAATCATCACAAGACTAAAGAACTGAGACAGGAATTCGCGACGACACTGATAAATTGTCGAATAGTTGCCAAGTTACCATTTCGAGACGTGCTAAATGACTGAATTACGCTTTGGGGGTGGTTGGGCTGAAAATGACGTTGAGACTAAGTGACCCACTTAGTCTCAACGTCATTTTCAGCTACGCAACTTTATCACGTTTTTTTTAAACCGATGAGGATTGTTTTATGTAATGTTTTTTTCGAAACTCTAATATTCCCTTACCGGATTTTATTGTTTATACGTTAGTAATTATATTCTGTATGAAAATGAAAAAAAATGAAAATGAAAAATTGTTTATTTCTTTAAAAAGATCATAAATTATATAGGTATGGGAGTAAGTGGAACATCCTTTTAAGTAAACATATACTTGTGGCAGGATGTCCCGCTCTTCTATAGCAAGAATTAAATAAACACAAAATAGATTAATTATAGAAATACAAGAAATTAAGCTTATATTTATATAATGAGGGTTTTATATAAGTGTGCGAGTTTATGTGAGTGTGAGTTAATGGGTGCGTGCGCTCACTCGCGCGATTCTCTCTCTCTCTCTCTCTCTCTGTGTGTGTGTGTGTGTGTGTGTGTGTGTGTGTGTGTGTGTGTGTGTGTGTGTGTGTGTGTGTGTGTGTGTGTGCGCGCGCGCGTGTGTGTATGTGTATGTGTATGTGTGTTTGCGTATGTATATGTACACATGTGTGTGTTTGTCTGCGTATGTAACATTTATTTAATAACTTTTAGTAATGCCTCGACTTCATCATACTTAAGTTTCAGAAGCCATTCTGTAACTGTCTTTTTGAAGTCATTAGAGTTCAGTGAATAAATGTTTAGGTTTTTATTGACTACCTACTATATACAATTTACATTTGAACCTTTTTTTATAACTAACACACTCCACTCCACTCTCAACTACACTCCACGCGATAGATATGTGGTTACAGCAATCAATGGACATCTGCAGTCAACTTCATAAAAGAAAGTTGTAGATGCGTTGTTACCCCTGAGGACTGGAATGCCTCATAGGCTGTAATTATACCGGTTCTCTATAGCCTTCACACTACAAGTACTATTTGGCGGTAGAGTATGTATGTGGTGTATGACTGTTTAATAGCGCTCAAGGTCATGAAGCGATTAAGGTCTTTGATGTCTCTAACAAACCGTGTATATTTGAATTTTCATCAGAGATGCTGGCGAAGCTTAACAGGCGATACCGCCACGCTTGACAAGCGGGATTAGCGATCATAGTTCCAGACGTTTCACATACGACGCATTTCTCCGTTTCCGGACTGAGTATATTACATCTGGTATGAATATGTCAAAGAAATAATAATATATTTAAATTTGTTCATGAAGCAATTTATACGCTATTTCAAATAAATCCCAGAAAATATAGGTACCTATGATATTTCCGTTGTTCAGTACTAGCCATTTAAAATCGAATTATTTTTTGTTTCACAAAAATTCTTATTTCAAATTTATTTTATTTTAAGAACATGGAATTATTATTTTAAAATTATAATTTTATTATTGATTAGCGTTATGTTTTCATCGTATTTGAATTTTTTCGTCATGGATACGTTAAAAATTTAAATAATATTAATAGATTATGAGTACCGTTGTGGCAGCAACGCGGCACCCAACATCAATGACGTTTACGAATAAATACTACAAACGAACACAAACGAAAGAATTTCGAACCGCATTATTACCTGCAACGTAAAATGGATTCTGTTTGACTATCGTAAGCGTTCAGCAAGTTGGTTGGATTCTGGTACAGCACCTCAATAATGCCCTAAACGAAAACTTACCCCTAGTAAAGTGATGTTTACTGTTTGATGGTCTAGCGCTGATGTGATTCATGACAGATTCTTACTTAACGGTATGAGCATTACTGCAGATGTGTACTGAAGAACTGAACACAATGATGGAGAAGCTCCCACGTCTCCAACCAGCTTTGGTCAATCGCTCGTCTCCGCTACTCCTGTACAACAATGCGCGACCTCATACTGCATAACAGATGGTCTCAAATTTACAAGAGCTCGATTGGGAAAACCTCCGTAATCCGCCGTACTCGCCCGACTTTGCGTCTACAAAATTCTACTTTTTTCAGAATTTGGATGCATATTTGGTGGGGAAAAGTTAAATACCCTAGAGGCAGTACGAAATACTCTTGAAGATTTTTTTGCCTCCCGTCCACACAGTCCACCTGATGGTAAGTGGTTGCTGCGGCCCATAGATATCTACATCTATCCTCGTTTGCGAATCAAAATGCAGATGCGTTGTCACCCGTGAGGACTAAGATGGAATGCCTCATAACCAGTAAAATCTTCAAGAAGGGTATCAATAAACCGCCGTCGAAGCATCTTTGCCAACGTGGAAAAGATGCATCGATTACACGGGTGATTACTTTGATTAATAGAAATAAAAATATAGAAAAAAAAATTACGTTATTTCATAAAACACGGATATGTCATAGGTAACCTTATATGCAAGGTCTCTCCATTACAAAGTTTAAATAGTTTATCAAATAAAAACTGTATAAAAAGGGTTATTATAATATGTACGAATACATGGTTGATAATAACCCCCCAACCAAAAAGTTATAATGCACCTAGTTTTAGGTAATTTTCTATGGAATTTCAACGAAATTTTAATAATTCAAGTGTATTTTATAAGTTGCTCGACTGTTACTCGTTTACGTGTAAAGCCTACTTAGCTGTGTCAGTTTTCCTTTTAACTTCATTACATATAATACTATCGTGCATACTTTTAATATTTCCGAAAACCACGGTTTAGTTGGTATAAAGGGAAGTCACACGACTCTAATAAAAATACCACTTTAAAGCTAAATATCACAAACGGACCTGTATTGTTCTCTGTTTATTAGCTTATCTTGGCTCACTAACATACCACCATAGGTGTTACCGGGCCGGCTGTCGGAGTGAGACTGTCTGCCTCTTTCATTACCCGCACATCGCCACAGAATAAATAAGTACAGAAGTTGCACTCTTTTGATGTTGACTGCTTGCCGACGTTTTACTAGCCTACATCATAGAAATATTAAATAGAGGAGAAGTGGCAAGGTGGCGTGTCTGTGTCCGCACGATATGATCAAAATGCTCAGGTTCTATTCAAATGGCCGTGCTTACGTATTAGTATACTTTCAACCGTAATCGTGAAACAATATCAGAATGCCGTGTTATTCAGTGGTTTCTTGTAAAAACCGAAGCCAAAAGAAAATCTTTGTAGATCATGGAATCACTTACCATATTATGTAAGAACAAGTATTTTACTATCTTTATATTTAAAATTATGAAAAACAACAAATCGTAAAATATTTTTTGCTCTTAATGCGTTACTTTTGTTTTCAAATATCACTGCAACGGTACTATTTTGTAGTAAATACATTGCTCCTTAACCACTACTTATGTATATCGCTAAGCGACTGAACAAGCAATGTAAATATGACATAACGATATTTTATTTATAGGGATGCATCGTGTAGTACGGCCACTGTATCTTGCGATGAGTTAGTGTTGTGCTTGCGCAGATCCACTAACGTATGTTATCGACAACAAAGTCGATTGGCGAATTGCTATTACAGTTTATTCTTTCAATTTGTCAACCGTTTCAGCCCGGTGGGAAGACTGATGTAACATAATGGTATTTAATTATTTTGATTATTTTCTCCGTTTACTACACTGAATTCGTAACTAGCGATCATAAAGTAAGTTGCTTAAATAATTAGGTTAACCATTGGTGAAGTGTTTTGGGTTGAATTATAGCATATTATTATGCCTTATCTTCGTGTTAATTCCATACTTTTATGTTTTCAAAAGCTTCGAATGCGTTATTATACCTAATTGGCATGGTTCAGAATTCAGATAATATTATAATAGTGACTTTTGCTAAAAATAAGTCAACATAATTCTCCTGGCTATTTATTTATTATGCATGAGTGTGTGTGTTTTCATATATTTAACAATATCTTAACCAACCAGGGGTTTTTAACAAAGGCTTGCCAGGTACATGGTGAGGTTAGGAAATTGCGTAGGATATATGTAAATGATAAATAAATTATTATCGTACATTTTCAGCTTCCCAAAAGATGCTAATTTAAAAAAGAAATGAATTGATGCCACAGGAAGGCCACTAAACTGGTTCCCTACAAAAACTAGTACCATATGCCAAAATACCTACTTTTTTAATGCGCTATGACAATCTAAACCAAAATAACCGGATTTTTTTATTGTATTTGTTAGGTAGGTTAAGTACTTAATAATTTACGTTTAGCTACATATTGTTTATTTTTATTATACAGGTTGGCCCATAAGTCCCTTGAAATGTAAAAAAACAATTAAAAAAAAACTAATGACATTATGAAAAAGGTTTTTATTTTGTCATAATCCTTATAAAATGGGAATTATTTTTTGAAAATTACATCATCTAAATGTAATCCGTTACAATCGCGGCACTCCTGTAAGCGACGTTTAAAATTATCCATCACTGCGCGGCAAGTAAGCTCTGTAATGTTTGCCATTTCTCTTTGGATATTTTCTTTCAGGACGTCAATTGTCCGCGGGTTGGTTTTGTACACTTTAGTCTTAAGATAACCCCATAAGAAAAAGTCCATTGGGGTCAGTGTGCCTAGTGCAAGTTCCACAAAATAATTCGAATGACTTCACCATCGCGTTAACCGAGTTAACGTCATACCTATCGACAAGTGAAGACAAGCGAGTGTGTGTTACAATCGAAGCTAACCTTTCGATTCGCGTTTACTCACCATGCATCGCGTTCGTTCCTTCTCTTATGTTGGTAACACGTTAGCGTCGTGAAATAATTTAACCAAGTTTAGGATGACATATTTAATTAGTCGTCTTAATATTAGAAGCTGTCTATCAAAGTTGTGATTATTATAGCATCTTTCACTTTCATATAATTTGACAGTTTGTGTTTGTTGTGACCTTACGATTTATTTATTAATTGAAAATATTGAATTATAATTATAAGTAAAAAAATATGAAGACTAGTTCGTCCCAATTCGATTTGATGGTGACATTTATGGAGCAGTAAGTTGAATTTAATTTATTTAATGTTTAGGGAACATATTAATATGTTGTTGTATATTTTGTAACTAAGTTTATTGGTTTTAGGCATGGAGATCTCAGCAAACCATCCAATAATGCAAGAGGTAGGATGGCTTGTATAAAAAACTGGGAGGAATTAGCTCAATTTTTGAATAGTGATGGTAGTGGTGATACAAAAAGTACTGAGAAATGGAAGAAGGTACGTCTAAATGATTATTTATTTTTACTTATTTTGGTTTAAACTGGGTTGTGGTTCTCTAATTTTATGAAACATTTGCTTCTCTGCTCGCTTTAAGGTTTGGAGTGAATATAAAAATAATATTAAAAAAAGGCTACTCATCTACATAAAGCAGCTAGAGGTACTGGTGGTGGGCCTGCTACATATGTTAAATTTACAGATTTGGAACAAAGAGTCCTAAATCTGATTGGTGTACAAGTAGCTACGGGCTTGGCAGTTGAAGAGGCTGGGTTGTCACAGGTTACAACTTTAACTTAAATTAAACCACCTGCTAGTAGGTTATATATCTCATAAATTGTATTTTCCTTCAGGGGACTTATGTTCAGGCTAATCCCACGGTGAATCTTGAACAAGGAATACTATCACAACTACATCAATCAGTAGAATGTAAGTAGCATATAATTAACAGTACATATTATATTAACAATGTTTTTTTTTATTTTAGGTACTTCACTACCTGCTCAGGAAAATATTGCCCCACAACTGCCAAGCTCGCTACCAAGCTATTTCTAATTTGTTTTGTGTGGTTAATTGTGTAACATACATGATTGTAAGCTGTTATATAAAAAAGTCCCGCTGGGTTTCTTGCTGGTTCTTCCCAGGACAGAGGTTTTTCTTTCAAACCAGTGGTAATTAAACAAAAGAGTGACTTTCAATTAGTATTATTTATAATCTATATAGAATAAAAAAGTTTGTTCTGTTTCAATGTTCTTGTAATTATTAAATTGTTGTATTAAGTTGTAATTGTAATTATTTAATTAAATTTGTGATAAAATTTAAGGCTGGTTATAAATAAAAGAAAGATTTAAGCTTATTCAAATTTATTTATTTAATCCCTATAGTAACCTTCTTGCTAATTGATCTCTTAATATTCTATCTCTAATTAAATTTATAATATATATTTATTAATTTGCCGTGTAGTGGCGGTTAAGAATATCCACTACCCCATATCTTCCCGTGGGTGTCGTAAAAGGCGACAAAGGGACACAGGCAGGAGATGGGCAGCAGCATCTTCCTGGTAACGGCAAAATACAATAAAAAACTGCGGTTGCCAACCCGCTCGCCAAGCGTGGCAACTATGGCAATATACCCCCCATAATGAAAGTTACGAAGAGACGGCCCCCAGTCCCCGGCGGCCCCGCTATTCCTGGCTACGGTGGCGACCATGGTAACGGCGGGGCAGGGGGTGCTAAGAATCTCCGGTGGAGGTTCGGTTGCCACCTACAACGACTTGACCTGGCAACATACAACGCACGGACCCTGAGGACTGACGAGAAGATTGTGGAGCTGGAAGAAGAGATAGACAAGTTACGCTGGCATATTATAGGATTATCCGAAGTCCGAAGAGAGGGGGAGGACACGGTAATCCTCGAATTCGGCAACTTGCTCTATTACTGGGAGGGCGACCATCTGTCCCAAGGAGGTGTCGGATTTATCGTCCACAAGTCTCTCGTTAACAACGTTGTAAAGATTGAGAGTGTGTCGAGGAGGGTTGCGTACCTTATACTCAGAATCACCAAACGGTATTCGCTGAAGGTCATACAGGTTTACGCAACAACCTCGGCACACCCCGATGAGGAGGTGGAGGAAATGTATGAGGATATCTCTAGAGCCATGCATTCCTCCAAAACCCAATATACGGTGTTAATGGGAGACTTCAATGCAAAACTAGGCACAAGAGAGAACGGTGAGCTGAAAGTGGGGAAATTTGGAATAGGGCAACGGAACCCAAGGGGCCAGCAGCTGGCCGACTTCATGGAGAAAGAGGGACTCTTTATGATGAACTCTTTCTTCCAGAAGCGGCCCCACAGGAAGTGGACCTGGTCGAGCCCCGACGGTTCGACAAAAAATGAGATTGACTTCATTATGACGACCAAACGACAACTGTTCAGTGATGTCTCAGTGATCGCGAGGGTGAAAACCGGCAGCGATCACCGAATGGTTAGAGGCACACTGAACCTAAACGTTAAGTTGGAGAGGTCTCGTCTAATGAAGTCAACGCTCCGTCCCCCTCGTGCTCTAATCCAAAGTCCCGAAACCTTTCAGCTCGAGTTACAAAACCGTTTTCAGTGCCTAGAAGACTGCAATGAAGTGGACGATTTGAATGACAAGCTCGTGGAAACTGTCCATGCGGTCGGAGCTAAGTTCTGCAAGACCCGCCGCAGAAGAACACAAAAACTCTCCGATCACACTCTTAATCTCATGGCTGTTAGACGGGAGATGAAGCTACATTCTTCAACAGATTTGGCAGCATACAGGCAACTGAACAGACAGATCTCCAAATGCATGCGGCGGGACTTACGCAACTTCAATACAGCTCGTATTGAAGAAGCGATCGAGCGGAACCAAGGCTCCAAAGTCTTTGCCAGAGATCTGTCTGCCAGAAAGAGCCAACTGTCAAAGCTGAAGACCGAATGTGGCAGCATCGTTTCCGGGGCACCTGAGATTTTGAGTGAGATTGAGAGGTTCTATGGGCAGCTGTACACGTCATCGTTGGAGCCACACGCAAGTGTGAGTAACGATCCAAGAGCGAGTCTTATCCGACATTATTCCGATGATATCCCGGACGTCAGTCTGAGCGAGATTAGAATGGCTCTCCAGCACCTTAAAAACGGCAGGGCCCCAGGCGAGGATGGAATTACAGCGGAGCTTCTGAAAGCGGGTGAAAAACCGGTACTTGAAGTCCTTCAGAAGCTCTTTAATTCCGTCCTCCATGGTGGCATTACACCGGAGGCGTGGAGCAGAAGTGCGGTGGTCTTGTTCTTCAAGAAAGGCGACAACGCTCTCTTGAAGAACTACAGACCGATTTCCCTTTTGAGCCGCATCTACGTGCTGTTTTCGAGAGTCATTACGAATCGTCTCGCGCGCAGACTTGACGACTTCCAGCCTCCCGAACAAGCCGGTTTCCGAAAAGGCTTTAGCACCATAGACCACATACATACCCTACGGCAAATTGTACAGAAGTCCGAGGAGTACAATTTGCCACTATGTCTGGCGTATGTGGACTACGAGAAAGCCTTTGATTCCGTCGAAATTTGGGCGGTGCTGCAGTCCCTTCAGCGGTGCCAAGTTGACTGTCGGTATATCGAAGTGTTGAAGTGCTTGTACAGTAGGGCTACGATGGCTATCCGAGTACAGAACCAGAGTACGAAACCTATCCAATTGCAGAGAGGTGTAAGACAGGGTGACGTCGTATCCCCGAAACTCTTCACCGCTGCATTGGAAGACGTTTTCAAGCTTCTGGACTGGAAAGGATACGGTATCAACATCAATGGCGAGTACATCACTCACCTTCGATTTGCCGACGATATAGTCCTTATGGCAGAATCGCTGGAGGACCTAAGCACTATGCTCAATGACCTCAATAGTGTTTCCCAACGGATAGGTCTTAAGATGAACATGGACAAAACAAAGATCATGTTTAATGTCCATGTCACACCTATGCCGGTAGTTGTTGGGAACACTAAGCTCGAAGTTGTTGACGAGTATGTTTACCTGGGACAAATAGTCCGACTAGGTAAGTCCAACTTCGACCGAGAGGTCAATCGACGGATTCAACTCGGCTGGGCAGCGTTCGGGAAGCTACGACACATCTTCTCGTCAGACATACCTCAAAACCTTAAAACGAAATTGTACAACCAGTGCGTGTTGCCAGTGATGACTTACGGAACTGAGACGTGGTCCTTCACTGCTGGCCGTATGAGGAAGCTCAAGGTCGCTCAGCGAGCTATAGAGAGGGCTATGCTCGGAGTTTCTCTGCGTGATAAACTCAGAAATGAGGATATCCGCAGTAGAACCAGAGTGACCGACATAGCCCAACGGATTAGTAAGCTGAAGTGGAAATGGGCCGGCCATATAGCTCGAAGAACCGACAACCGATGGGGAAGAAAGGTTCTCGAGTGGCAGCCTCGTACCGGCAAGCGAAGTGTAGGGCGTCCCCCCACTAGATGGAGTGACGACCTGGTAAGATATGCAGGAAGTCGATGGATGCAGGTGGCTCAGGACCGTGCTTTGTGGCATTCTTTGGGGGAGGCCTATGTTCAGCAGTGGACTTGTGAAGGGCTGTAATGATGATGATGATGATGAATTAAATCAGAGGTAGCTTCTCTTTCTGTGTAACTTATTTGATCAGATTCCACCATTCTCCTTTAAAATTGCAGACCTAAAAATAAATAATAATTAATAAGTTTACTATTTATAAGTTAGCTTAATATATTATAGTAATTCAATTTAAAATTAAGATACCTACCTATATTTTTCTCTGTATCCTCAACACCAAAATTAATAATTATATTATGTAACACAGAGCATGCTAAAATAATGTGTGCACATTTTAAGGGCTTGTAGTGCAAAACTCTATCCTTGTGCAGACATCGCCATCGATTTTTCAGCCTTGAAAATGTGTTTTCAATAACAACTCGAGCTCTCATGGGTTTTTATTATAATTATTGGACTCAGCGTCTAAAAATGGTGTCACAAGCCATGGGCGTTGGGGATATCCAGAATCTCCTAGAGTTAAAATATACATGTTATTGTCAATAATATAGATATAAATTATTTAGTAATGTTTTACTTAAAAATACTTCTTATAACTCAAAACATCCCAATAAATTATACTGTGGATATATTACCTAAAAGCCACACAATTTCTCCATTTTGGTGCAAAGATTGCATGTATGTGTTTAAATTACTGCTTTCCCATATAAAGGAATCATGATTTACACCTCCAAACTTGGGATTCACATTTAAAATTCTATATTCATCATCTCATACCTGAAAAGAAGACATTTTGTTTATTACCCCTTTTTAACCAATGAATAATAAAAAAAAAACTTAAGATTTACCATTTGAACATTAAGTGAATGGTAGTGCTTACGACTATAATACAAATGTTCCTCTTCTTTTGGTGGGACAACTATTTTAAAATGACTTCCATCAATACAACCTACCACTCCAGGGATTCCATATTTTCTGTAAAAACTGAATTTTAAAACAAATATTTACCGAATTCAATTACTAATTTGCATAAGGTTGTTTAAAAATAAATATATGCTTATTTTAAATATGCTTGTCTAGCAGCTGGAGTGTCAGAGAACGAATATATTTATTTATTATATTTTTGTGTGTCAGCGCCTGGGTAACTTCTTCTATGTACACACTGCACATTTTTTGAAACGTGTGCTTTGCAACCCCAACTGGCCTTTGGTAGGATCCAGTTGCAAAAAAGAATAGAGCAGTGAGCACCTGCAATTAAAAAGAGAACAAACTTATATTTAAACTTGCACTTGTTTTAAACTTGAGTTGCAAAAATGTGAATACTTTAATGATCGATACATACTTTATGTTCCAAGGAAACGCGTTGAGAGGCGCTAAGATTTGTCAAACTCCTTAGTTCTTTACACAAAAACTTAAAGACTTTCTTGGAAATGCGATATCTATCTTTAAATCGCCTCCCCGTGAGGTGTAAGAAAGGGTTGAAAGATGCACGAGCTCTTGTTTCAACATTGGCGTTATAATTGCGGTCATCTTGTGCCTTAGAGGCTGCAAACATCCTCCATGCGAAAAATAAACGTCCTGCCATACTTAAATATTGTTCACACAAAAAGAATTAAAATGAAACCTACAACAATCGATCTCAATAATATGCTTTCTCACTGTCAAAATTTAGATGAAAACTTTTTCGATACCGACCGCGTAAAGTTTATTTATGTTAGATCAAAATTGGAACTCGCACTCGCAAAATTCTTGAAACAACCAATCACGTGCGTTTACGTTCTCACTGTCGAATGCGAGAGAATGCTCGATAGTCGATATCGACGACGTAATAAACTCGCACTCATGAACTGTGATTCCGATTATTGCCACTAGTTGGCGCTGATTTTATTCCATACAAATTGTAGTTAACTCTCTCGGTATCGAGCGCGTAAAAAATCTCGCACTTGGCACACAGATCTGGACTACGTGGTGGCCAAGGAATATCTCCTCTTCGAGAGATCACTTTATTAGGGAAAAGTTGACGGACGACCGGCATAGCGACGTTAGAGGTATGGGCAGTTGCTCCATCTTGTTGAAACCAGATACGCGTATTGAAGCCTGGAAAATTCTGCAACTCTGGTGTAAAAAAGTCCTAGATCATAGCTACATACCGTTGTGAAGTAACAGTAAGCGCGCGGCCTCTGCCGTCCTCAAAAAAGTAAGGGCCTATAATGCCATGCGCTGACATAGCCGCCCAAACTGTCACTTTAGGGCTATGTAAGGGCTTTTGATGTTTGCGATTTGGATTTTCCCAACTCCAGTAGCGACAATTTTGCTTATTGACATGGCCGTTGATGTGAAAGTGAGCCTCATCAGAGAATAACACGTTATTAAACGAAGTAAAACGGTTCAACATTTCATTTGCGAAATTTAGTCTGTGGATAGTGTCAGTATCTTTTAATTCCTGTACTAACTGAATCTTGTACGGGTGAAGATGTAAATCTTTCTTTAAAATTCGCTGTAACGATGTTCTGGGTAAGTTTAATGCACTGGAACGCTTACGAGTAGACTGGGTAGGATTTTCACGAATTGAGTGTTTCACTACATCGAGTTTTTCTTCCGTCCGTGATGTCCTTGGTCGACCTGACCGTTGTTTATCCAACGTCGAACCACTCTCTTCGAACTTAATAACCCAGTTCTTAATCGTTTGAACACTTGGAATGTCTTTAAAGTTGCGTAAATTCTGATATTCTCGAAATTTACGCCGCGCAATGGTAGCCGAATCATTGTTTCGATAAAACTCGCGCACACAAAATGCACGGTCCGCACCGGTGAAACGCTCCATGGCAACTGAATTTCCAGAAACCGTCGGTACTTCCCCCGCACCGCGCGCGCCACTCATGCGCGCCTTTTGTATTTTATTCGAAATTTACATTTCTAACGACTTATGGGCCACCTTGTATAATTTCCTGTGCATATCGCTTTTTATTTATTTTATTTTCAATTTTAGTATAAATGGAAGACAATCGATAAGTTTCCAATTTAGTCAATCACTAATGTATATGTAAAATACATGGCTTTTGATTTCAAAATGCACAGCACAACGATAGCGACTGATATTTTTGTGTGAGTAAGTAGTACGGTGCATGGTAAATGCACGCTGTTTCTGTAGGGATGCGGTTTATAATTGATTGTGTAGTACGTTCTGATTTATAAAATGCGGGCGTGTGCGCGACTGCGTATCTATTGCTTTTACTGATCTGCAAGTGTAGTAGTAGGCGGGTGGTAGGGGCCAACTGGAGACAGCGGGTTCCAATACATTTTCAACTACCGGGCATATCTCATTCTATTATTATATCTATGGCCTACATAGTTATTATTATTCAGATAAATCGCGCACGCTAGCTAAATAAAACATTATCACTGCGCGCGAGCGTCCGTATTACTTGGCATCTTTTCTCCTTACGACGTCACAACGGACTTTCCGTGGTTGCTAAGGGCTGTTAATAAAGAGTAAAAAAATACATTGTGAAATGGTAAGTTACTTAGGTAAAGTACCTATGCTGACTATAATCGAGCATATTATTTACTATGTGAATTCTGTTATGCCCAACGCATGCAACTTCCAAGGCCATTCGTCGGAAATCGCGATGCTTGGTTCGTATATGAAGATAGCGTAAATAACAAATAAACCCGAAATATGATTCCTAACAGAAATATGATCATAATTTACTTAGTTGAAAGTCTTGTAAATAAAGTTTTAATTTCAGTACTTTGTGCTATTATAACTTAAAATATTTTAATTACAAAGACGAGTATAGATATGTAAGTAGGTACTTGGGTAGTGAAGTAAATTTCAACTAAGTTTTGTAATAAAGTACTTAGGTATTACTTCTGTAATTAAATACCTTACTTAATTATTTTTTCTCTATAAGTACCTTTTTAACAAAAATATTAAATAAATTTACCTTTTATTATCCATCGGCAACTCAAAAAATGATATATTATCTGAATCCTTTTAATTGCGCATTAAGTATCCATCCCCGCAATAATTATAGTAAGAACGACGCGACGTTTTGCTATTATAGTTTATCAAATAGATAGATAATAATATACATATATATTATTCTTAAATTAAATTAAAATTTTTTGAACTATTTTATACCTACCTACAATTAAATATACTAAACACTAAACAAACGATTTCGACGAGTATTTCAACAAGTATTTACAAAAAATTATTTACGTAAACAGCGTTAAAAAAACTTTAACATTCAATAGTATAGAGCGCGCTAGCCCCGACTGCGATCTACCCCTGGGGCAGCTCGCGATTGTAGGTAATTATTTCACGCGGGTAGCAAGAGTGATAGAGGCCTGACATCGCATCGTGACGTAGGCGCTCTAGACAAGTTTGGCGGCTATTCACTTGCCTGCCGCAGGTGTAAAATAGGGTGAACAGCGATCGGGGCAATATCGGAGCTGTCTCTACACACACGCCTGCCGTAACAGCAGTGCCGTTCAGTATGAGAGTGTATGTCTCGCTGGACGCACGCGTTAAGAATAGCGCCAGTTATATCGAAATATCAATGATACGGTATATATAGCATTGGATCCTTTTTATATAGAATAAGGGTGACAAATGAGCACAGTCCACCTGATGGTAAGTGGACGCTGTGGCCCATAGACTTCCACATTTATTAATTGATAATTACAACCATAATATAGTGTTTATAAGCTGCAGCATAGCTCTGCCACGCTATTTTTAGGCTATCAAAGACAATTAAATGTGACTAACTTCACTCGTTATAATTTAATATAACCAATTTATTCTGTGATATAACTTAACTAACTAGTGTTTAGTTACTATAATTTAACTAGTGTTATAAATAGCCAAGAAAGTTTTCTAATGATGAGTTTTAATAAATTTAATAATGTACTACATTTGTACTATTATTTAATTATTTAGTAAATGACATTTTATTTATATATTCCAGCAATTCTAATACTATTGGAATATTTCTATACCATTATGATAAGTTAGGTAGATGTCTACTCGGTAACAAATCCCAGTAATGTTACTTGTATGTTACAATGTTCAAATAATGTTCTTTTTGCGGTCCTACCGCAAAAAAAGGCAAAAAGGAGATAATGGGTGAAGAAGCCGCTCTTTATACACTTCTATCACACGTGTCCAAACTTCACGCTCTTTATTTTTGTCCATAGTAACTTGTACTCACACGTGTATTCCGCGCGAAAGTCGCGAACGAACTGATTGAAATTGCCCCAGTTGCGCTACACACGCGACAGCGGCAGGGCCGATCTAGGGAGCAAGGAAGATCTTGCGCTCCTGCCGCCCGGGCCGGGCCAGGGCCGACTTAGAAAAAGGTCCATGCTTGCCTACACACATCATAATTAAGGAGGCAATTAAGGGTCATCCCCACTCCTACACCCTAGATTTCTCCTGCGGCAGGCATGTGAGTAGCCGGCTTTAGTGTATTTGCGTACACTACCAAAAATTAGTAGTGTACGCAAATACACTAAAGCCGGCTAGATATGTGATTACAGCTTAACTAATTATTAATTAAGCTGTAATCACATACCTACGTAGTCCAAAATGGGTTTAACATCGGGTTAAAGACATTTCTTTCTCTTAAAGAACACATTGTTCACTTTTACAGTGATGAAGTATACATACAAAATAATATTACCAGTATTTACACGGTAGCATGCATTATATAATTCTATTATGTTTTATTCTTATATCTATATCCTTAATTAATTAGTTACACTTTTTCTTACTTAATGCAAATATATGTATGTATTATATCGTAATGTTTTAAAATATGAATATTGTATTAATACAATACTCCTATGTTCAAAATTGAAGATATGCAGTCAGAATTTTATCTACAACATAATATGATTTTAGTTTATTCTTAAAATGCTTATTACAACCTTTTAAAATATCCGGTAGATTATAATATAAAAGTACACCCTCACACATATTTTTATTGCCATAAGATCTCGTCCGAGGCTGCCAGATTTGAAGTTTGTTTTTCTTTCAAAGGTTATGTGTAATAAATACACTTTGGTGTGAATGTTATTGTTGAATGTATGTTTTTAGATATTATTTTATTAATAGTAAAACATTTGTTATATGTATATGTTGAAGGAGGGTATAATTGGTAGTCGTTAAAACCACTATTGCCTTAAAAGCTGATAATTTATTACAGATCACGCACTTATTTGTATCTATTTTAATTACACTATTCACAAAATGTTTACACAAATATTTATTTACAGCTTAATTACACAATTCACATAATTATTTGTAAATAGATTAATTAGTTCATTAACAATATAAATACTTCACGTTTATTGTTAAGTATTTGACTATGTTTTACTTCACTAGAACACTCGCAACGTTTACACAACACAACTTTAACGCGGTCGGTGCTAGAGAGTGACTGGCCGCAGCAAGTTTTTTTTTTTTGCGCCCGAAGCAATTTGGAAATGGGCTACCACAGAGGGAGGCAGAAAATGCATTACGCATACCACGATGGCCGGTCCATCGTGGTTATGGGGGACTCACTGCCTACAAGGGGAACCTAAGTGATACCCCCTAAAAACTGCCTTTGGGGACTGGCAACCAGCTGTTGAAAGCTTCTTATGCCGTATCTAAAGCGACCCTCTTTTGGGAAAGGATATCAGCGCAGATGGCTAAATGCCGTTTAGGGAGTGCCTACGAAGGCATATTATTAATTTTAAATAATTTTTAATTTAACTGGAATTGGCCTGAGCCGCCAGGAGGCAGTTCAGGTCGTTTGACAACTTATTTGGCGGGTCCGAGAGAGTGTTTCTCGGCCTGCGGACGCTGTAGCGGGAAGGGAGTGGGGCTGTATAAGTAACTGCCTCACGAATTAATGTGTTGTTATGCGACTCTGATACTTTAAAGAAGTTTTCAGAGAGTTTTTTAAGAAATTGCTGGATTGTTGGGATTTCTAAATCCCGGTGAAGGTCGGCATTACGGACGTACCAAGGTGCGTTCGTAGCTCGACGACAGAAAAGGTTTTGAACTACTTGGAGTTCGTTAATAATTTTATCGTTAGCGTGTGCAAAACTGGGCGCCGCATAAGACATTACCGATCGTATACAAACCTTATAAAGGGTTCCCTTATTTCTTAATGACATTTTACTATGGCTGCCTAACATACTGTTAAGCCTACCTAGATAGAAACGAGCTAGACGTGTCACTCTTTTGACTTGAGGCTCAAACGTAAGCCTATAGTCAAGGGTGACACCTAAATATTTTGCTGACATTTGCCATGGGACAGGAGTCCCTAGCATTCGTATAGGTGGAGTATTTTTCTTGTTTTTATTACGGCGTCTTTTAATATCGAATTGAACTGCAGAGCTCTTCTCCGGGTTCACATCGATACGCCATTTTTGGAACCAATCTCCTAGGTCATCGACTGACTTTTGGATTTTGTTCCTTGCGGAAGATATCCTAGGACTTTTGAAGTATAGAGCAGTGTCATCTGCGAAGAGTGAGAGCTGTACACCATTCGACGGGATTGAAATGTCGTTGGTGTACAAGATGTACAGGAGGGGAGCTAGTACTGATCCCTGAGGAACACCAGCTTTAATGGGGCGCTGAGAGGATAACGTGCCTTCGTGTCTAAAACGAAAGGTACGATGTTGTAAGTAAGAGGCTACGAGACGTACTAGACGATCGGAGAGTCCTATCCTATATAATTTGTAAATAAGGCCTACATGCCAGACTCGGTCGAAGGCTTTAGCAATGTCGAAAAAGACCGCGATTGTCTTTAGTCGACGTGGATAAAAACCGCTGAGGATATATTCCACAATGCGGTGTACTTGCTGTGGACATGAATGTTTTGCTGCAAGCAGTGCAGGCCTATTTTATACTTTCGTTTGGCGGGAGAGCGAGCGCATCACGTGATCTGACGTCATCGCGTCAGTTCTCGTCGCAGTTGACCTCTTGCGCCGATACGGCCATTCTGCAATAGGCGTGTCCCTGCGCCTTACTTCTTGTTTCACTCTGTGGAACAAAATGAAATTAAGCTCTCATCCTCGGCTTGACAGTGTCAGTTTAAACAATTCACATCAGACACAACACATATACCACGTAAGAGACGTAACACATATATCACGTAAGACATAATACATACCACGTAAGACACATAACATATATCACGTAAGAACTCGTTAAGCGCAGTTCACATTAGACCTCATAGCCTCAGCGCTAATTTTGGCCTCAGCCTCAGAACCTCGGCGTTCATTTTGGTTCCCGTTTACAAGACAAAGATAGTAATAGACCTCATAACCTCAACGCTAATTTTGGGCTCAGCCTCAGAATCTTGGCGTTCATTTTGGCTCTCGTTTACAAAGACAAAGATGGTATTACAAAAATAAAAATAGTATCTTACTCAACTTTTGTTTACTCGTGCGCCGGACCTGTATCTGCCTCTGGTAACTCACTCCCGACATCTCTTTCATTTTCTCCAATTTTATTATTCATTGCCGGTACGGCCATATTACCCTTTTCTTTAACCTCATCACTTTAGCCTTCCCTGCGTTGTACCGAAGTTGATCTTTCGCAATCCGATCGGTCATCCTTTCACAAACTACTTTCTTCTGTGATTCTGGGTCGGTGTGCCTGCCTCGTATTTTTTTTTTGTGAACATAGGTTAATTTACAGATCTCGATATGTACATAGTAAATATAAAGTAGGTTCTCTATGTCTCGCCAGCAGGCATAAAAAATATAAAATAATAATTATGTAAAATTTAAAGATAAGAAAGGTATAGTGTACAAACAATAATTGTTATCATTTTGTCTAATTGTCATCTAGTATTATATTAATTGCCAAATGTCACAATAGTTATGTAGTCAATAAAGTTTAATAATATAATATTTTCATGTCAAAATGTATCATTAAGGAATTCATCTATAGAATAATATGCTTTATCATTTAGTATATGAAAAAGTTTACGTTTATAAATTATTTATGTTGTCACAATCTCTAATGCACTAAGGTATTTTGTTATATACTTTTGGTGCCATTGCGTTTATGCTCTTGTTTTACAAAAATGCTTCTTTTATAAATATATAATGAGGGAAATGTTTACTTCATCAATAAGTCGCGATGGTTCAGGAGAAACACATCCTCTTCCTTTTTGTTAGTAAGTATTTCAATTAGTGTTTGACTTTTGAGTATTCTTTTGACTGTCGGGCCATTTTTATTACTCTTTCCACTTGGCCATTTCCTCTACTTGTATAACCAGCACACTGATGTAATTCAATCCCATATTCTTGACAGTACCCTTTATAGTGCGATAGAAAAGTACCGTCATAATCAACTATAATGCGTTTTGGTGTGCCAAAGAGGAAGACAATACGTTGGAGTTGTTGTAATGCGCCTACCAGGAGTCTATTTTTAGCATATTGTAGTACCACGAATTTTGTGTAGGCTGTTTGTATTATTGATATTTTTCCCTGCGTTGATCTGCTTAAAAAAAGTTTCATATATAAGTTAGGGAGCAAAAAGATCGTTGTTTCTTATTCTTTCCCTTATAATTTTTATTTGTATCCTCCGTTAAAGCAGCCTCATTCTTTTCATTATGAGATTCAGCAAAACCATTTTGGTTACATCATCGAGCTCTGTATCATGTCTGACCACACACAAAAAAAGTTTTGCTTTGATTGCATTTCATCGTTTTACTAGGCACATCCGTTTCAGCAGGTAAATGGTTACGTTTACGCATACTTTTGGGTATAGAAATCAGTTTGGGTACGGTATTCGACCTACTGGTTCAGAGCTCGGTACGAAGTGAGTCTCATGAGTAATACTTCCAATGACAAATTCTACAACATCTTTTTCAGTTGGATTTAGTTTGACTATTTTCCTAAACATTCTCCAAACATTTCATATGTATTCAGAAACACTGTCAGCATCATTAGTTATGAATCGCCGAATTTTAAAACATAAAAGAAGTACCTTGTTTCCGGCTTGAAAGTTTGGAGCATTTCATCTTTCATTTCAACCCAGGTAGTGGTTCGATGTAAGCAGTCATCAGCCCATGTTTGTGCTAGAACTTTATCAGGATCAAAAGACGGGAAATAGATATCGGATATACGAACTTTAGGCTGATCATCCGGTCGTATCATCTTTAACATTTCTGAGAAGGCAGAACGGTGTTTCTGAGACATCTGTGTCATAATCTCGCACAATGTATCCGTGAGTGTTTTTGCTAAAATTGACCTCATTGTATTGCTTGTTGTGACCGAAGATTGTTGGCGTTGATACGTCCTTTCTTCTGATGTTGAAGGAGGGTATAATTGGTTGTCGTTAAAACCGCTATTTCCTTACATGCTGATAATTTATTACAGATCACACACTTATTTGTACCTATTTTAATTACACTATTCACAAAATGTTTACACAAATATTTGTTTACAGCTTAATTACACAATTCACACAATTATTTGTACATAGATTAAACTCTCAACTGCGGATGTCTAACACTTGGACACGAAAATATCTCCGTTGACTGCGGGTGTCCAAGTGTTAGACATTTTTTTCCCGCCTATTTTAATGAAGAAATAAAGCATTATGCACTATGTCTAACACATTCTACCATATGTCGATGTGTACAGGATAAAAAAGGACAGCATAAAAACCCCACAGCTTACACACTTTAGTAGGATTTTTTATCTATATCATCTGTTGATTTCGTCTATATTTTTAGTCAGCCATCAGTGTGATTGACGCGCGCTAACATAGAAGTTGTTTGCAATTATTTCGTGCAAATTTTGATTAATTGTGTGGTAAATTGTGGTAAAACAATGCCTGGGTAAGTAACCTTCCCATTTGTAACCTCATTTTGTGTTTTATCTCATTAAGTGCGTGTGAAATGGTTTTTTAATTTGTATGAAGCAACCCGCTATTTTAGAACTAACATGCATGGTGCGGAAATTTGACTTGAAATGTATGTAAAATTTTAGTGTTTACTGTCAGTTTTGTGTTAAAATATGTGTAATTGTTCATTAATCACAGTTTCTATACATCAAAATGAGGATAAAGTGCCATATTTTCAATATTTCAATATAAATACGCAATAGGTGTAATGGTGTCCATTTCTGAGACGCCCGCAGTAGTGGATTCTAGTTCTCTGTTTTGCCGGTGGCGAAAAAAGGAACTTGAGTTTGTCATACTGCATTCGGTTGAATTGTTACATTTGTAAAGAAACTAGCGCCCTCGAGCAGACGAACAGAGCTTTGTTGGACTCCACGATCATTCGATGATTTAGGAAAAACTAGATGTGGCATTTCGATGTGCCATGTGTGTTAACATAAGACTTCGGATTTTTTTAACAATTTATTAAAAAAGAAAAGTAGAAATTATTTACATATTTTTTTAATACTTTAATTTTAATATTTAATGTTTTATTAATTTTTATTTTAATATAAACACTTTGTGGTATTTTGACGTCATCTTAGAAACATATTTTTATAGCGGTTTTTTAATGTACATTTTATTTGTATGTACTTTGCAAAATTCGTAAATCAAAAAGGATTAAAAAAACGTGTGAATTACGTGTGAATCAACTTTTTTAATGCAAGAATCTGCTTTTTTGTCTTGTGGTTTTCTTTCGCACATGCTTTGGCTTCATTTTGCACATTTTTATTTGCTTTAGAGGTGTGCGTACGCGAGGTGGTAGAGTAGGACGTAGAGGGAGAGGGGTCCGCACCCGTGGTGGCACGCAGCAACGGCCGCATGTCTCAGACGAGTAATTTCTGTTTTTTATTATTTAATCTATTTTTATTGTTTATGTTTTTAATAATAATCCGTTTTATAAAGTCTTTTAGAAAATTTTACTTTGCAAATATCCGCGTTATAAAATAAAATGACGTGTCTTACCTAGTATCATTTTATTTAACGCGGATGTTTGCAAAGTAAAATTTTCTAAAAGCTTTTATATAATGGATTTCTGCAAAGTAACGCCTGATTCAATTAATAATATTCTGTTTATTTTATGGCAGCATTCACCTCGGTTTGATTGTGGATCTAACAGCTGGTAGCCCTCTCGAAGTGCCTCTGCACCCGCCTAAGCGGCGAAGATATCTGCCACATATTGCTGAAGCTAGTACCTCAGGGTTAGTAAAACTCTTTTACCTGTTTCAAGTTGGTATTATTCATGTGACCTCAAATGTATTTTATTATTATAACAGTATTTGGCAACCAACTGCTTCGGACACGGGAGGCGATGATGCGGGAGGCGACGTCACGGGAGGCGATGACGCGGGAGGACATGATGCCGTTATTCAGGGGGGAGTTCATTGTTTTATAAAGTGAGTGTACGTATATTTTTATGCTCAATTGTTTGTCTTTGTTATAGCAAAAGCACTACTTTGGGCGTTGATAATCCACCATCACCGAGCGTGTGAGTAAAATAAAAAAGATTAAAATTCAAGGCTAAAGTTTTTTCAGGTAATAAATATATTTCTGTTATTTTAGTTATGTTGAATGTTCGTCAGCGTTCACGCCACGTGCGCGGGTGTTGCATGGTAACCATCGTCGGCTTCTCGATAGTGAAATCGGTGACTTCCTCAATTTTGATTGGTAATTTTTATCACGCACCAGGTATTCATATTTTTAATGTATAGTTTGGTAGCTGACAATTATTTCTTTCTCCATAGGGAGTGAAGACGAAGACGATTTAGAGGAGTGCGAAGGCAACGACAGCAGTGAGCTCACGCTTCCCCGCACATTGCGGATGTTTTTTGAGCCGGAGGAAGATACGCTCGAGGAGGCAGAAGCGGCTGGGCACATTGATATGCCTCAGTTCCCTCCCCCCTCCCCCTAAATTACAGGTCGACCCTGGTGAACCTCATGGCCCCTCTAGTTTTTATGATTTTAGCTGGAGAAGTTACCCCAGCGATCCAGTTTCGCCCGCTGAGCGTCGGGAACTATTTGTAGGTGACAGTGGCCCCACGATTGAACGTACAACAAATCCTTATGATATATTCACAAGGATTTGGGATAGTTCAATCATGGGGCACATTGTTACCCAAACCAATTTGTACGCCCAGGAGCATGCGGCCAATTTATTAAATTTAGGGCTAATGGGACCGCGCAGCCGTATCTCTGGATGGCTTCAGACAAATATAGATGAAATGTATGTCTATTTCGCAATAATATTGGCAATGGGGGTTCTTTTTAAATCCAAAATGGAGGAATATTGGTGTAAGGAGGGCAACATTTTCACAACACCATATTTCTCTTGTTACATGTCGCTTGGCAGATTTCAGTTATTAAATAGGTGTATTCATTTCAACGATAATACACTTCTAACGCCGGATCAATCGCCCAAAGAGGCTAAATTATTTAAAATAGCACCACTTGTAGCTCACTTAAATTTAAAATTTTCAACATTATATAACCTTCACCAAAACGTCGCGCTAGATGAGTCGCTTACTCAATGGAAGGGGTGGCTTAATATAAAACAATATATACCAAATAAAAAGTCGGCGGTAGGGATTAAGACCTATGAGGTGTGTGACTCTCGCACAGGATATTTGTGGAGGTTTGAGATACAAACGGGTGCCGAGGTTCAATCTTCGGATAGCGAAGGTATAATTGTAGGGGGTATCCCAAATTTAGTGCTACGTTTGTTGGGCGGCCTCGAACACAGTGGTCGTACCATATGGATGGATAACTATTATAACTCCCCTTCGTTAGCTCGCATCTTAAAAACGCTTGGTCTTGACTGCGTCGGGACTTTGCGGACCAACCGCCAATTTGTACCAAATGAAATTGTGGCTTTAAAGAAGGGGAACATGGGACTTGGACAGGTTTGTGGCTGCACATCCGGAGACGTCGATCTGATGGTGTGGCGAGATCAAAACTGGGTGGCAATGATTTCGACATACCATGGGGTCGCCGTCGCCGATGGTAAGCCAACGGTTGTCAAAGATTATAACGTTTGCATGGGTGGCGTAGACCGCAAAGATCAAATGTTATTTACGTACCCCATAGAAAGAAAACGGACACAAGTGTGGTATAAAAAATTCTTTAAAAGGCTTCTGAATGTCAGTGTTTTAAATGCTTACATCATCTGTAAGGCCTTTGATGAAAATGTCGACCATAGGGGTTTTAGAACGGAATTAATACTTAACTTATTACAAAAACATAATCCACCTCACGTACCCGTCGCTGAACCTAGACTTTCGCAGCAATCTCTCGCTGGGCCAAAACTAACACCTGATGTGTTAGCCCACTTCCCGTCAGTGCTCCCAATTCTACCTGGTGGAGTGGGCAGACAAAAACGCAATTGCGCAGTTTGCAAAAAACGTACGTTTCAGTATTGCAAATCGTGTAACGTGGCGTTATGTTTTGACCCAGAACGAGGTTGCTGCTACCTTCAGTACCATTCGTAAACTTGTTGGACTCACTGTATTGTAGATACAGTGATTCCAACAAGTACCAGGGGCCTTTTAAAGAAATGAGTACCCATGTTATTTATTTATTTAATATATTTTTTTTATAGTATAAGGGTGACAAACGAGCACACAGTTCACCTGATGTTAAGTGGTTGCTGTGGCCCATAGACATCTACATCTATCCTTATTTGCGAATGAAAATGCAGATGCGTTGTCACCCATGAGGACTAAGATGGAATGCCTCATTTCCAGTAAAAAGGGCCTCCGGCCACCTGCACTCACCAAACGAAACGCAGAGGTAAACCTCTACTTCACGCTGGTTTTCTGTGAGGTCGTGATACCACCCCGGTTCGAGCCGGCCCATCCGTGCGACAGCAAAAGCTGCCGCGTGGCTCTACCACTGTTTAAATATTATACTTATGTCCATCCATCCCTTATAGTTTGTTCTTGCCTTGCTATAATTTGTTCAGCTTATTATTTCATACTATTATTGTTGAAATGAATACACCTATTATATTATTGGTATTAACATCAATGGCGAGTACATCACTCACCTTTGATTTGCCGACGATATAGTCCTTATGGCAAAATCGCTGGAAGACCTAAGCGCTAAGCTCAATAACCTCAATAGTGTATCCCAATGGTTATTCCTTAAGATGAACATGGACAAAACAAAGATCACGTTTAACGTCCATGTCACATCTATGCCGGTAGATGTTGGTGACACTAAGCTCGAAGTTGTTGACGAGTATGTTTACCTGGGACAAATAGTCCGACTAGGTAAGTCCAACTTCAACCGAGAGGTCAATCGACGGATTCAACTCGGCTGGGCAGCGTTCGGGAAACTACGACACATCTTCTCGTCAGACATACTTCAAAACCTTAAAACGAAATTGTACAACCAGTGCGTCTTGCCAGTGATGACTTACGGATCTGAGATGTGGTCCTTCACTGCTGGCCGTATGAGGCAGCTCAAGGTCACTCAGCGAGCGATGGAGAGGGCTATGCTCGGGGTTTCTCTGCGTGATAAACTTAGAAATGAGTATATCTGCAGTAGAACCAGAGTAACCGACATAGCCCAACGGATTAGTAAGCTGAAGTGGCAGTGGGCCGGCTATATAGCTCGAAGAACCGACAACCGATGGGGAAGAAAGGTTCTCGAGTGGCAGCCTCGTACCGGTAGGCGAAGTGTAGGGCGACCCCCCACTAGATGGAGTGACGACCTGGTAAGACATGCAGGAAGTGGATGGATGCAGGCGGATCAGGACCGTGCGTTGTGGCATTCCTTGGGGGAGGCCTATGTTCAGCAGTGTACTTATGAAAGGCTGTAATGATGATGATGATGATGATGATGATGATGATGAATACACCTATTGTTGTACGATTATTTTGGTTATTGGAAATGTAATATAAACTCTATACAAATGTTTGTGGTGGCTGTTGGTCTACGATAATTTGTCTAAAGTTGATGTTAAAAACTATCTCTATAAATTCACGATTGTTTTGGTTTGGACTCAATGCTTGGGCAAAAAGAAGTATATTTAATTTCAAAATTTATTTCTATGCATAAAACAATTGAACTCAAGTATAAAAAAAATTTTTTTTAACCGACTCAAGCTTAGCCACTAAAAAAAGTAAATTTAATTTCAAAATTTATTTCTGTATGACTAAAAAGTCATTTAAAAAATACAAAACCCTCCATGTTTCATTAACTAATGCATTAATGCCGCATCCAGTCCGAACTACATTCTACATCCGTGTAAGTTGATTGTTGGGTACTTGTAAGCTTAATTTTAATGCATTTTGTGATAAAAAATTGTATAGTAGCCTATGATTTTGCACATAAAATACTGTAAATAATAGATTTAAGGTTAAAATAAAACAAAATTGAACTATTTAAAAACTTTGTTTCATTGAGAAATATGACAATTTTGACTTTACTCAACATTTACTTACACTAATTACTTTGGAACTTTATTAAATTTATGTACCCATTTATAGGAAATTTCATAGAGAATTCACAAATGCATAACATTTTATAGTATTTTAAATACTAGAATCAAGAAATTTGCGTTAAGACGGACTGCGCGCAATCAGACGTCCATTTTATTAAACAGCTCCGCAGTCAACGGAGTAGGCGGGTTAGACTCTCCGCAGCTGAAAGGTTAATTAGTTCATTGACAATATAAATACTTCACGTTTATTGTTAAGTATTTGACTATGTTTTACTTCACTAGAACACTCACAACGTTTACGCGACACAACTTTAACGCGATCGGTGCTAGAGAGTGACTGGCCGCAGCACGCAGTGCACGCCTATTTTATACTGTTGCGTAGCGGGAGAGCGAGCGCATCACGTGATCTGACGTCATCGCGTCAGGTTTCGTCGCGGTTGACCTCTTGCGCCGATATATATAATTGTTTAATGTTTAAAAATTTAGTTTTAATGTATAGCTCCTTAGTTGGGGTTAGGGAGTTGTAAGTAAACTAAAAAAAACAGTATTTAGTGTTGTTATTAGTTTACTTTTGTTCGTTGTAACTGTACACGCCCCTAGCTGCCCCGGCAAAGGTCGACTGGGCTAGGGCCCATAGTAGCCCCCTCGACGGGCAACAGAGTGCGGAGCCCAATGGCCTATGGATATTTAGTATATATATATATATATATATATATATATATAGAAGGGCTGATAAGCAACTCAAACTTACCGAATTTCGGAGTTAGGGTTGACCACAAGGCGAAGTCAGGGGCAAGAGGGTGGTATGTAAGTGTAAAGATAGTAGTGTGTAAGTGTAACCTGACTTAATTGAGGTAATCGGCCAGCAGCTCACATGCGCTTCTCCTCTCCAAGATGTGCGATCCCTCTAGTGGACGTTCACCAATTGAAACTTTCTGCTTTTATTTCACTATTTCAGTTTATCAACTTTATTGTACATTTAACCAACCTCAAATTCAACTAATTCAGCGTCAATTGACTTAAACAAGTGACACACTGCTCAACTTAAGAACTGTCGGTCAAAGTGCAAGGTTTCAGGTTCACTAAGCAACAAATTATCATCGAGCACAAACGCGATTTCGTCTCGAGTCACAAAGTTCAGCGTTCGACACGACACAGCAAGAATTCTTTCGTACGATATTAAAATACAACACAAGAAAAATAAATAATGCACTTCAACATGCAATCACTATACAAATTGACGTAAATTACTTGCAACCGAGGTTAAGTTAATCACTCAAACTCAAGAAAAACGCCTCGTCGTCACGTATACGTACTAACAAAGACGACACGATACGAGGCGGTCTTAACCGGACCCAAATATTCGCACAAGCAAGCAATAGACGCGTACAATTCTGGACACCCGCCGCGCCCAACTAACTCAAAATTTAGACCGTCGAAATCAACACCGGCCGCGCGCAACTAACTCAGCGGTCGCAGACAATACTTTTCTAGACTTTAACCCTTTCGCTGTCCCGTGCACTACATATAGGGCACTGCTATTGTCTTACTATTGTGTCTGGAAACCGGACAGTGAAAGTGTTAAGACAAGCCCCATTATCACGAAACGTACAAATTAAGATAACACAAATGAGAGGCACTTAACTCGACGTTACAATTCAATATTAACTTCCAAAACCAACCGGCTGTCTTATCGATTCGGCGTGCGCGCACAATGTTATTATTCAATCGTAAAATCCACACGTCTATCCGACCGGCAAATCTTCACAATTAAATTGTTTGAGAGTCGTCTCGAGCGCCGCGCCCTAGAATAGAATGCGAGCGAAGGAGGAGGTCGGCGGTAACCTTGGCACTATCGAAGCACGTGCTGAGTCGGGAGTTTGAATGCAAGTTAAATTTTTAATATTAGGCCTAAACAAACCCCCTTCCCGGACATAAGAACTTATGTCCGCAAGTAATTGGCAAACGGGATAGGGTCGCGACGGCACGTTACAAGACCAAATTTACAACCAAAACCTCTGCCACCCTAGGCACCCCATCCGATCCATACGACAACTTAACAATGCGACCACGGCGCCAATACAAAGGCAAAGCGTTGGGTTCTTTAACTAACACGAGGTCTCCAACCCGAGGGGGATCTGTCTTGTCAGACCACTTAACGCACTGCTGTAAAAGATGTAGGTACTCCAGAGACCATCGGTGCCAAAAACTCTGAGTCATCTGTTGCAAGCAGGTCATATCTGCTCAACCGCGAAGAGTTTATTTCCCTGAAGGGGTACTCGGGCAGGGCGTTAAGCGGCTGGCCAATCAGGAAGTGGCCCGGGGTTAGAACCTCCAAATCATTCGGATCGGACGAGAGGGGACAGAGGGGCCGAGACTTGAGTACCGCCTCAATTTTACAGAATAAAATGGCAAGCTCCTCAAACGTCAAATAGTTTCGCCAATAACGCGACGGAAATGCGTTTTTGCAACTTTAACCACCGCCTCAAAAATACCGCCTCAGTGTGCAAGCCGGAGGGTTGAATTTCCACTGGATGCTCTTCTTGGACATCGCAGTACCTAAATAAGTCCTGTTGCTGGACAGAAATTCGACGACCTCTTTTAAATATCTATCCGTGCTCCTATAATTCATTCCGCAATCAGACCGGATTAGGTCCGACAAACCGCGACGCGATACGGAGCGGCCCAGCGTGGCCACAAAGGCTTCAGTGCTGAGAGCACTTACAAGTTCTAAGTGAACGGCCTTAGTAGCGAGGCACACGAAAACGCACAGATAGGCCCTATGTGAACGCGCGTTACGAAGGTTGGAGGACTTGACGAGGAAGGGGCCAGCAAAGTCTGTTCCGACTCCAGCGAATGGTCAGATGGCCCTGACGCGGTCGGGTAGCAAGTTACCCAACATAGGCTGCGATATGGTGGCCTTCAGTTTATAACAAGGTATGCAAATAAAGAGGACGCTCCGAATGGTGCGTCGGCCAGCCAAAATCCAAAACTCCCGCTGCAAAATAGCCTATGCTCTTTAGATTAATTATCAGCTTTTTTTTAACATGTAGTTCTATGCTTATATTTCAATCAGGTTTCAAAGGCATCAATACTCAAAACTACTATGTAAAACTTGAAAAGAAATTGTAATAAATTATGTCTTGATGCGCATAGATCAAAACAGATAAATTAAGCAAAACGATAAACATAAGAGATAGGCATATTTTTTTTTCAAAATAAATAAATATCTTCGACTATGCTAACAAAAATGTGAAGAAAAAAGAGAGGATTCATTTTTATTTCTTTCGGCGCAAACAGTGTTACTCAATTTCAATTTTCCCCTCAACAAAAAAAACATAATGATTAAATATATTTACAAACATATGCACTCGTATTCAAAGAGTATGTTAAATTAACCCTTTTTACTCACAACCACTACAGCTAAGAAACATTTCGCGGAAAAACCAAAGCTAATACTCTTTGACAGCGTGATTCAACGCTCCAGGGAAGCTCTAGTCCTCCCACCAACAAAGTGGAGGCCACACAGCGTTGTGAACCCGAATCCAATAGACCGCGAACCATTAAACAGTAGCCACTCGGGTTGCACGCCTTTACTGAGGCCGTCGGCAATAGAACAGTTTGACAAGCAGACTGTTGACGGCTTAAAGGCTCAGTGGAGGCGGCCGTGGTGGGAGCTTGCGCGGCAGCTTCCTAGCCGGAGCTGCCTCCATCAGACCGGCACTCGAACCGGGGGTCCCTAAAGTGGCATTCCGGCGGCATCTCAACGACCCGTGGTTGCAAATCACCACATGGGCCGACCTGGGGAGCTTCGGGGAACCTCGGCCTTGAGGCCCGAGACAGTCTTGAGGTCGCAGGAACCTGGTAGTACCGGTATCGACCAAAGGGAGTAGGGTGGTACTCCAGTCGCGGCCGCTCAGTTAACGGGGGTGAGACGGGTCTAGCTGACCGCTGAGTGGCCGTGAAGCTGCTCTCAACATGCTGAGGGGTGTGACAACCCCCCCCCCCCGCCCCTGGGGGAACGACCCCCCGACTGGTAGGTCGATGGACCCCCTTCAAACCCAAGGGCACGGTGGCCGGCAGGCGAGCGCCGAGCGTCGCCTGACAGAGGGCGCGGCTGAGCGCCCCCGGCCGTGGGAGTCGAGGGCCCGGCAGAGCCCCGAGAGGACGCGCCGTTCGCACCCAGGCACAAAACGGCATGGTGGTTGCCCTGGCAGTGCGGACAGGGCCGCTGGTGCGGGCAGTCTCGTTGGAGGTGCCTTTGCAAACACGAGCGGCACCAGCGGCGCTCTCTGGCGATAGTTCGCCTCGCCGGGACCGGCTTACCCAATAATTTCGGACACGACGTCACCCTGTGATCAGATGCTCGACAATAGGAGGAGGGGGGCGCCTCCCTGGCCGCTAGGCCACTGTAAGATGGTAGGGAGCGGCGCCCACTCGCGGGAGCTCCGATCGGCCTTAGGGAGGTTGACGACGACTTGCCCGGCGGATTCCGCCTCTCATTGGGTACGGCTCGGTTGGCAACCGGTAGGTCGTCGACAGTGCCCGCGGCGTTCTCAACTTGCCGGCACTGCTCCTCCAAGAACCGCAGCAGGTCTCTAAAGGGCGGAATATAGGAGGCGCCGTCCCCGCCGTACCTCTCCTCAAAATGGATCCGAAGATCGAGAGGCAAGCGGGACAGCACGATGTGGAGCAACAAAAAGGACCATTCGTCCACCGGTAAATCCAGCCGCCTCAACGCATTACAGGCCACCATGACTGGATTCACGATGTCCGGACGTACTCTGGCCCGGTCGCTAAGCAGCGGGAGGTTTAGGAGCTGCCTAACGTATTCGTCCGCAATTCGCCGGACGTTGGCGTACCTTCCGGCGGGGAGGCCCCGAGTAATCTGGTAGGCCTCTAAAAAGCTTGGCGTGCTCAGCAGAGTGGGACAGTATTTCATGCGGGCACACAGCTTGCAACTTTACAAGGCGCAGGTTCGGCCTCACATGGAATACTGTTCCCATCTCTGGGCAGGGGGCCCCCAGGGCCAGCTCCTTCCACTTGACCGCATCCAGCGCAGAGCGGTTCGATTTGTCGACGACCGAGTTCTTTCCGATCGGCTTGACTCACTGGCACTGCGTAGAGAGGTTGCATCTCTTTGCGTATTTTATCGCATCTACCACGGGGAGTGCTCTGAGGAGTTGTTCGGACTAATTCCAGCCGCTCAATTTCACCATCGCACATCGCGACAGAACTTGCGATACCATCCATATCATCTAGATGATTGGCGGTCCACCACTGTGCGATTCAGAAGAAGTTTTCTCCCTCGCACAACTTCCTTGTGGAATCGATTACCACCAGCGATTTTTCCGGACCGATACGACTTAGGGACCTTCAAGAAAAGAGCCTACTCCTTTTTAAAAGGCTGGCAACGCATCTGCGATTCCCCTGGTGTTGCAGTTGTTCATGGGCGGCGGTAGTCACTTACCATCAGGTGAGCCGCATGCTCGTTTGCCCCTCTTCTATAAAAAAAAAGGCGTCGTCCGACAACTTCAAATGGCTGACGACGCCTAGGGCCTCCCCCTCCAGTGAGGCCAGGAGGTACGCCATCTTCTGGCTTGGTGTTAAGTCCCTCCTGGCGTCCACTAGGTTGTCAAAAAGACCAACGAAGGTCAGCCAGTCGGAGAGGACCCCGGAGAACCTTGGCAGGTCCAGAGTTGGGAGTCGTCCTAACAGCTCCGGCTGAGTAGGCTGCTTCCGAGGGTACTCGGGCAGGCCACTCATCCGAGCTTCACGCCCTTCCTTAGCATACTTGGCCCCCGCCTCAATCAAGTCGTCCGTGAGTGAAAATAATTGCGAGGTAGGAGTCCAAGACTCTATTTTCCACATCCGAGGCCTCGAGCTCAGTTTAGGCCTCCTCCACTACGGCCCTTCGGGCCGTGACCTGCTCGAGCCCCTTCTCTAAACTATGGACCCGATCCGGTCGCCCTATCAAGGTATGGGCGTTGGCCGCCCAGCGCAGCTCCACCTTCAGGCGACGCGCCGGTAGCTTGTGCGATGGCATCACTACTAAATATAATTAATACGCGGCACAAATACAAATTAAGTTAACAAATAACAAATACAATTACTATTAAATCAAGTTAAATACTAATTACACAGTCGGTCAACAAAGATGCCTCGCTGAAGCGACCGACCCTTCGGCTATTCAATCTACCTACCCGAAATACCTGACGCGTAGGTACCTCACCCTAAACTACACACCTTGCTTGCGCAGCCTAACGGGCGTGGTTATAACCACCTACCCGCTAACAAAAAAATAAATATTTATATTTTATTACGTACTATTTTTATCTATTTTGTTAGATTGGAGAACCAATCAACCACGCTCTGCTACCACTAATGTACACGCCCCTAGCTGCCCCGGCAAAGTTCGACTGGGCTAGGGCCCATAGTATCCCCCTCGACGGGCAACAGAGGGCGAGGCCCAATGGCCTATGGATATTTAGTATATATATAGAAGGGCTGATAAGCAACTCAAACTTACCGAATTCCGGAAATAGGTTTGACCACAAGGCGAAGTCAGGGGCAAGTAGGTGGTATGTAAGTGTAAAGATAGTAGTGTGTAAGTGTAACCTGACTTAACTCCTCTCCAAGATGTGCGATCCCTCCAGTGGGCGTTCACCAATTGAAACCTTCTGCTTTTATTTCACTATTTCAGTTTATCAACTTTATTGTACATTTAGTCAACCTCAAATTCAACTAAATCAGCGTTAATTGACTTAAAACAAGTGACACACTACTCAACTTAAGAACTGTCGGTCAAAGTCTTGCACTTTGGCTGTCTTATCGACTCGGCGTGCGCGCACAATGCTATTATTCAATCGTAAAATCCACACGTCTATCCGATCGGCAATTCTTCACAATTAAATTGTTCGAGAGTCGTCTCGAGCGTCGCGCCCTAGAATGAAATTCGAGCGAAGGAGAAGGCCGGCGGTAACCTTGGCACTATCAAAGGCACGCGCTGAGTGAGTTTGATTGCAAGTTTAATTTTTAACATTAGGCCTAAACAGTAACTTATGTGCGTTTGTGCGACTGAACCCTGTATATCTATAAGGTACTCCAGGTGCCGCTTGGCTAGGGGATTATAAAAAGTAGTTTTGATTTTGTATGAAATACAGTTTGATAACTTTCGTAATACTCCCGTAAGTAATGCTAATTTTGATGTTATTTTGTCTATATGAGAGTCCCATATCAGTTTGTCATCTAATAATAAACTTAGGTACTTTTCTTTTTTAGAACTTTTAAGAGTAATATTATTAATCTTAAGTGGTGTGTAGGTAGGTATTTTTTTATTTTAAGCACAGAAAATCATAAATGATGTTTTGGTCATATTCATTGTGAGAAGATTAAATGAAAACCACTTATTTAAAATATCCTAATGCTTTTGTGGTTTTGATATAACTTCATGAATTGAATATACAAAGTAAAAAAGACAAGTGTCATCCGAGTAGAGTGATAAATGACCTGATAGGTTTAAATTTACTATATTGTTTATGTATGTAAGAAATAACAAAAGGCCTAATATTGAGCTTGTGGAATGCCACAGGCAATTTGTTGAGGGTCACATTTATAATTTGATATTTATACAATCTGTTGGCGGTTAGCGAGATAAGAGGCCAACATATCTAGTGCTGTACCTGTTATTTCTTTATTATTTAGCTTTTGTAATAGTTTTGAGTGGCTTACCGTTACAAAAGCCTTTTTTAAGTCTATGAATATTCCTAAACAGACATGTTTTCGATCAATGTTTGTCTTTATTTTTGTAACCACATCAATTTCTTCCGACAATGTGTTAGATTTTGATCTAAAACCGTATTGTTGTTCAATGAAAAAGGTTTTTAGCGTTAAATACTCGTTAAGTCTTATATATATATTAATTTGTCAAACACTTTAGAAATAACAGGGTACACCGATATGGGAATTGCTGGAATTACTAGGATCAGTTTTTGGTCCGGATTTATGGATTGGACTGACTTGTGCAATTTTTGGACTGTCAGGAAATGAACCATTTGATAGGCATTTATTAATACAATTTGTAAGGTCAGTGGAAATGACATTTTTAATGCATTTAAGGGCCTTTTTAACACTTATTTGACACTACAAGGTTCTAATTCACTTAAAGTTATATCATGTTGGTAAGTATCTTTATACATTAAGGTATGAACTGAGCTTGTATGGTATTTTGGATCTATCTTATTTGCTAATTATGTATTAATCGTCAAAAATATTTATTAAAGGTTTGACAAACCTTACATCCATCAGTTAAAATGCCGGAGAGTGTAGAGAGCTTAAGCACATCACAATCATTCTTAATTTTGTTTACAGCTAACGTATTTATCAAGTCCCACATCTTTTTAGGTTTATTTTTAAATGAAGTGAATTCATTACAGTAATATACTTCTCTAGATTCTCTAATCATTTTACTCACGCTTTTTTCTTCTAAACTATACCTATTTAATATCTTCATTTTTTACTTTAATTTTTTAAGCTATTCCAATAAGTATTGCGTCTTTCTATACCTTTGATTATGCTTTTTTTAATTCAGTTCTTCTGTGGTAACTTTATAATTTTAGTTTTTGTTATTTCATTTTGTTCAATTTGTTCCATTATGTAGTTTTCGAGATAGTTGTAGTCACAGTTCTTATTTATATGCTGGGTTTCTGTGCATCTTTTTATCAGGCCATTATAGTCCAGGGCAGTATAACGGACCCGTTGCAGCGTTTCTGGCTTATATTTACATACTTCCGCATATATTTTTTCATGGTCAGATAAGGACGATTCAAGGATAGAGAGTGAAAACATATTTTGTTTAAATTTGTATATACGTGGTCTAATTTAGTATGGGTTGTAGCTGTCTCACGTGTGCAGTATTCTTTCGCCACTTTATTTAATATTTCGTAACCAGATTCTTAACGACATTGTTATTAGTATTTAAGAGGTCCAAGTAAAAATCGCCCAAAACTATTGCTCTTTTACGGATCTCTAGTTGGTTAGAGTATATGTCCAAAAATTTATTTACGTTTGACTCACCGGTTTTGTATATCCCAGCTATATTAAGTGCAAATTTGTTTATATATATAAATATCCATAAATAACGATTTCCGCTCTCTGTTAGCTTTTCTGTCAAGTCATATTTAATACTGTTATGAATGTATACCACTAACATTACCATTCCTTATGACGAGAACCTCGTGAAAGCCGAAACAGATAAGCTGACAAAATATCTGGACCTGGCTCACAAGGTAACCGACATGTGGGGTGGTCTGCCGGCCGAAATTATTCCTGTGGTAGTTTCTACGAATGGGTTAATCCCAGTAAGCCTCCCGGGTCATCTGAGGCGACTGGGACTCCGTGACGGACCGCTCCAAGCTCAAATGCAGAAGGCGGTGCTCCTCGATACCGCCCGCATCGTCCGCCGGTTCGGTCTCCCCTGCAGAGAGCTTCCATCTGGTTGGGTTTTTGTTTATTTATGTATTTTAATGTATTTAGTTTATTTTGTTGATATTTATGTATGTTTATATCTTTCGTTTACAACTATATATTTGAGCAGCCCAACCAGATGAGAAAACTTTATTGATAACCAAAAATAATAATAATAATTTCTTTATTCAGGAATTTTTTTTCAAAAACATACATTTGCATCTGCGCCTGAACTAAGCATTGAGCTTGTATCTCAGGCAACAGTGCTCTTTCTTATGGGACAATTTTACAAAAATCTTTCTATTTTTTTTAATTAAACCTAAATATTTGTCAGTTTTTTAAGTGGTGAGGGTCGTGTGTGTGTGTGTGTGTGTGTGTGTGTGTGTGCGTGCGTGCGTGCGTGCGTGCGTGCGTGCGTGCGTGCGTGCGTGCGTGCGTGCGTGCGCATGCGCGTGCGCGTGCGCGTGCGCGTGCGCGTGCGCGTGCGCGTGTGCGTGTGCGTGTGCGTGTGCGTGTGCGTGTGCGTGTGCGTGTGCGTGTGCGTGTGCGTGTGCGTGTGCGTGTGCGTGTGCGTGTGCGCGTGTGCGTATGCGTGTGTGCGTGCGTGCGTGCGTGTGTGCATGCGTGTGTCTATACGAGGGAGAAGGTGAGTAGTATTTATCATAGTAATGTAAGTTATAATGGATTGACACAAAGCAGTGTATATTTGTTTCACTAGTTCGGTTTAGCTACATGTCTCAGATTTTTAAAGACGTATATTAGTTTTCGGACTCGGGACGTTAATACATCTAAATGTTCTATAAAGCTCAATTGGTAATCAATAAGAATACCCAAATACTTGACACAGTCAGTTCTAGATAAAGGTAAGCAGGCGCACGATAATCCTAAAGGTTTCGTTAAATTCAAACACTAAGGCTCCGGTTAGGCGAACCATCGCCAGGGAGCACCGCTGGTGCTACTCGTGCCTGGAGAGGCATTTAGAACGAGGCTGCCTGCACCAGCGGCCCTACACGCACTGCAAGGGCAACCACCATATCATTTTGTGCCAACGTGCGCGCGGCGCGTCCTCTCCGGGCCCTGCCAGCCCCCCGACTCCCACGGGCGGGGGCGCTCAGCCACGCTCCCTGTCAAGCGACGCTTGGCGATCGCCGGCTGACCACAGCGCCCCTCGTTTTGAGGGGAGTCCCTCCCCCGACCGGTCGGGGAGTCGTTCCCCCAGGGGCGGGGGGTCGTCACCCCCCCTCAGCGTGTTGAGGGTGGCTTCGCGGCCACTCAGCGGTCAGCTAGACCGTTCTCACCCCCGTTGGCTGAGTGGCCGCGACTGGAACGCCACTCTCCCCCCTTTGGTCGGTGCCGGTATTATCGGGTTCCGGAGACCTCGTTTCGGTCCTGGGCCTCGGGGCCTCGGATCCCCGAATTTCCCTAGGACGGCCCGTTCGGGGAATTCCAGCCGAGGGTCAGCGAGATGCCGTCGGAGTGCCGTTCTCGGGGCCCCCGATTCGGGTGCCGGTCCGACAGAGGCAGCTCCAGATAGGAGGCTGCCGCCCTAGCTCCCGCCACGGCCACCTCCACTGAGCCTTTGAGCCGTCAGCAGTCCACCTGTCAAACTGTTCTATTGCCGACGGCCTCAGTGAAGGTGTACAACCCGAGCGGCGACCGCTTAACGGTTCAAGCTCTATTGCATTCGGGGTCACTACGTAGCGTGGTCTCCCCTTGGTTGGTGGGAAGACTGGGGCTCCCCTGGAGCTCTGAATCACGTCCGATAGTAGGTATCGGAGGCGTTGAGCCTCTTGCTCCTAGGGGACAAGCGGAGTTGGTGTTCAGCCCTGCCAGCGAACACCTTCACATTTTAGTCAAGGTAAATGTCCCCGATGACATTGTAGGGTTTCTCCCTAACGTTCGTATAAACGACGGTGCGGTTCGCTGTGTGTCGGGTTTGAGACCGGCAGACCTTCGATGGTTCCAACCTGGGCTTATAGATTTGTTACTGGTGGCCGATGCGCTGGGGTTCATCTTATTAGATGAGATACGAGCTCTACAGCCCAATGGCTTGTCAGCCATGTCCACGATATTTGGGCATTGCTTCTTTGGACCGGTTATGTGGTCTCCTCCCCCTCCGACGGCCGACCGGCTTTCCGTTGTGGGCGTGTCCCTTTCGGACGCCGTCCAGCGGTTCTGGGAAATTGAGGAACCACCACATGCAGCTCGAGTCAACCCTCTGGACTGTGAGTGCGAATTGTTCTACTAGAACAATACCGGCCGTCGTGTCGACGGTCGTTTCGTCACTCGCTTACCCTTTCTGGACTCACGTCCCTCTTAGGGTCAATCTCGTGCTCTAGCCGAGAAGAGGTTGTTTTCCATGGAGCACCGCATGCGGCGCGACCCAGCCTTTTGCGACAAATATGTCGAGTTCATGCGCAAGTATCAAGAGTTGGGTCACATGTCACCGTCCAACTTTGAATGGCGTTCACAGGAGCAGTACTTCCTCCCTCACCATGCGGTCTTGACAGTCCATGACCCCTGACAGTAAGATTCTGGTCATTTTGACGGCTCCGCCCCCACTTCAAATATAGTGTCCCTGAACCCATATCTTCACTCTGGTCATAAACTGATCAAGGACATATCCGACATCTTGACCCAATTCCGTCTACACCAAGTGGTTTTTATAGCCGACATTCGGATGATGTTTCGACAATCACTGGTCCATCGTGGTGACGTCGATATCAGTTGATATTGTGGCGCGAGAAGCCCAGCGATCCTATACAGGTGTTTGAGTTGAACACCACCACCTATGGACTCCGGTTCAGCCCGTATATCGCCATGCGAACCCTCCTTGAACTCGCTGAGAGAGAGCGCCTAAGATACGCTCGGGGAGCTTCTATTTTGGAGACTTCGGACTACATGGACGACATTTGTACGGGCGCCTCCACCGTCGAGGAGGCTCTTGCCTTGCGAGACGAATTAGTTGCCATCCTGAAGTTATGAGTTGCGCAAGTGGTTGTCGTACTCCCCTCATATTTTGAAGGACCTCCCAGGAGAGGATCAACAAGACCCTCCTCTGTTCGAGCACCCTGAAAATCCTAAATTGTTGACTGTGCTGGGCATTCAATATCAGCCTGTTCAGGACACCTTCACGTATCGAGTAAAACTTGATCCCCCTCCCAAAGCATGGACCAAGCGCTCCGTGCTGTCTACCGTAGCTCGCACCTTCGATCCTAATGGATGGATCACCCCGGTCATCTTTTCAGCTAAGTGCTTTCTTCAGAAGCTCTGGATGTCCGGGTTGGGTTGGTACGAGCCTATTAGCGGAGCCCTCTTGCGAGCGTGGCTCTCCATGGTCTCCTCCCTTCCGGACATCAACCGGGTCTCCATGCCAAGGTGCTTTCTCCCTCCAGGCAAATGCAGGGCTACCCTCCATGGGTTTTGCGACGCCTCTGAGAAAGGCTATGCGGCTGTCGTATATCTGCGGACTGTGAGTTCTTCTGGTCATACTGCAATCCATGTCGTACTCGCTAAAAGTAAGGTTGCTCCCATTACTTCCCGCTTAACTATCCCTAAATTGGAACTGTCCGGAGCCGCTCTTCTCACGTAACTCCTCAACCACGTTCACTCGTCCTTGAAGCCTGTAATCTACATTACGGACGTCTACGCATGGTCGGACAGTGAGATAGTACTTTGTTGGCTCAGAGCTGCACATCACAATCTTGAGGTCTTTGTGGCGAACCGCGTGTCTCAAATCCAGAGTTCTGAGACTTCTCTAAACTGGAGACATGTCCCAGGGTAGTTGAATCCCGCAGACTGCACTTCTCGCGGCTGTGAGGCCCCCTCGCCGGTTGACCACCCACTGTGGTGGGGTCCCGATTTGTTATCTGAGTCTCAGTCAATCTGGCCCCAGGGTAATTACTCCGAACCTACCGAATTGCCGAGCCTACAAGCCCGAGTAGGAGTGGGCAAGGATAAGCCCACTCCAGATCTCTCTCTTCTGGAACGCTACAGCTCTCTCGATAAGCTCTTAGGAGTGACTGCTTGGTTACGCCGCTTTGTCCGCAATTCGAGAGACCCGTCCAACCGACTCTCTGATTGCGTTTCGTCCCCTAGCGAGCGTCGTGAAGCTTTGATGCATTGGACCCGAATGGTCCAAATGGAGCATTTTGAGCCCGTTTTTGAAAAATTGAAGCGTGGCTCCGTTATCAAGGGCGCTCTGGCCCGTCTGAACCTCTTTCTGGACGACGCTGGGATGGTGCGCGTTTGTGGACGTTTGAGAAATTCTCAACTGCCGTACGGGTCTCGACACCCGTTACTGCTCCCCAAGGACGGTGCCTTGGTCCGGTTGCTGGTAACCCAACATCATATTAAGAACGCCCACGCTGGGTTAACGCTCTTTCGGCTATTCTGCAGCGGGACTTTTGGATTTTGGCTGGCCGACGCACTATTCGGAGCTACATCTTTAAGTGCATATCTTGTTATAAACTGAAGGCCACCATATCGCAGCCTATGATGGGTGACTTGCCACCCGACCGCGTCAGGGCCATCCGACCATTCGCTGGAGTCAAAACAGACTTTACTGGCCCCTTCCTCGTCAAGTCCTCTAAGCTTCGTAACGCGCGTTCGCATAAGGCCTATCTTTGCGTCTTCGTGTGCCTCTCCACTAAGGCCGTTCACTTGGAACTTGTAAGTGCCCACAGCATGGAAGCCTTCTTGGCCACGCTGGGCCGTTTCAAACCGCGGCGCGGTTTGCCGGACTTGATCCGGTTGGATTGCGGAAAGAATTATAAGGGCACGGATAGGTATCTGAAAGAGGTCGTCGAATTTCTGTCCAGCCACCGGACTTATTTAGGCAATGCATTGTCAAAAAGGGGCATCCAGTGGAAAATCGACCCTCCGGCGTGTCCCCACTGGGGCGGTATTTTTGAGGCGGTGGTTAAAGTTGCAAAAATCAAGTATCTCCGTCGCGTTATTGGTGAAACTATTTTGACATTTGAGGATGTTCGCGCAAAAGCGTTAGTGTCAGGCATCGACGTTAGATGGCGCTCGGCTCGGCCGATACGGGATGAAGTTCGTGCGTGTTGAACGTCCGAGCTTGTTGAACGGTGGGAGTCGAGAGCGAAAAATTAGAAGTCCTTTTTCCTCGCGTGGAGAGAGCACGCGTTCTTGTACGGGAAGTCGGAGGCGGAATATGTTAGGCGTTAAATATACCACTGGGAATGGTAACGCGCATTCCTGTTTTGTTAGCTTCATCCCGGGACTTAGAGTCTAATTCAGAATCTGTATAAGTGGATTCAACTGTATTAGTTACTAGTGCGGTAGTTGATATTCTAGAAATAACGGTGACCTTTGATCCGTACGTTCTGTGTTAATTTTCGCGAGTCAAGCGTTATAACAAACGAAGAAAGTGACTGCGGAAGGAGACCGTAGTTTGGAGAGGAGCTGAGGGCCGAACTGCTGCAGAGGGAACGGTCTAATAAGGTCAATAACACTACCAGCCACACCCAAATACACATCACTGACCTTTACTTTCCTAGCACTATACATCCACACGCGACCTGACCGAATCCTGAGGGACCAGTCGCCTTGAATAGAGGTAAGTAAGCTCCCTTTTATCATAGTGTGACGCTGCCCCCGAATCGTTTAATGTAACTAGAAACTTTTAACCCTTGGCGTTAGGACGCCCGACCAGCATCTGCCTGTAGCTTCTTCGTCTATGGGCCGCGAAGGATTCTACTCCTGGGATAGGCAGCTGTTGGCAGTAACATTTGGTAGCAGAGCGTGGTTCCGGGATCGATTCCCGGTCGAACCCGACCATAGTGTTTGATAAAAATTAAATTATTTGGTGGCAGGGAGCGTTGGGTTGATTGGTTTAATTTTGTGTCTACAATCACGCCTGTCGGTAATACGTAAAAATATTTTTTTTTATTATATACGTAATAATAAAATTCCTTTCTTTGGTGGCTTGCTTTTTTTCGTTGTTAGCGGGTAAATTTGAAAAGCCGCGCCCGGTTAGCGCGCAAGCGGGATTTTGCGTCATGTAGGTAGATGGTTATTTTTACGTAATCGGTTAATTATCTTTGTCGGATAGTTGTAGTGGATTACTTATCGAAGGGTCGATTTCCGAGCTGGGCATTTTTTGTTGATCGACCGTGATGTGTGTCTTCGTTTATGTAACTTTCGTAGTAGTAATTTGTATTTACGTAATTTGAATTTAACTTGATTTGATCGCACTAGTATTAGTTATTGTTAATTTGATTTGTCTTTTCTTTTGTACTTACTTGTATTTGATTTGATAAATAGCGGTTCTTATTTGTTTAATTTCTATTCAACTCGATTCGATAGGAACTGCATTTGTTAGCTGTTAATTTTTTTTGTATTTGTTATTTGTTATTTTTGTAATTGTGCTCGAACCGCGTCGTAATTTGTTTTAGTAGTGATGTCCTCGCCCAAGATGCTAATCCGTTGCCTGCGGACTGAGTTACGCTGGGCCACCAGCGCCCATGCTTTGATAGGTCGACCGGATAGGGTCCATAACTTGATGAAGCGGTTCGAGCAGGTCGATGCTCGAAGGGCTGCAGTGGAGGAGGCTTACGCTGAGCTCGAGGATTCGGATGTGGAAAAGGGAGTTCTGGACTCCTGCTTCGCAGACTATGAGCAGTTCCTTTCGCTCACGGATGAGTTGATCGAGGCTGAAGGCAGGTATGCCGAGGAGGCGCGTGAAGCTCGGACGAGTGGCCTGCCCGAGTCCTTTCGGAAGCAGCCTCAGCCGGAGCTGTTGGGACGACTCCCAACTCTGGACTTGCCAAAGTTCTCCGGGGTCCTTTCCGAGTGGCTGACCTTCGTTGGTCTTTTCGACGGCCTAGTGGACGCCCGGAGTGACTTGACCCCGAGCCAGAAGATGGCGTACCTCCTGGCCTCACTGGAGGGGGAGGCCCTGGGCGTTGTCAGCCATTTGAGCTTGTCGGACGACGCCTACCAGACTGCTCGGGACCTCCTAGCCAGAAGATACGCCAACGTCCGGCGAATTGCGGACGAACATGTTAAGCAGCTTCTGAGCCTCCCGCTGCTTAGTGACCGGGCCAGACTACGTCCGGACCTGTTGGATCCAGTCTTGGTGGCCTGTAATACATTGAGGCGGCTGGATTTACCAGTAGGCGAATGGGCCTGCTTGTTGCTCCGCATCGTGCTGTCCCGCCTACCTCTCGACCTTAGAATACTTTTTGGGGAGAGGTACGGCGGGGACGAGGCCTCCTATATTCCGCCCTTCTATGACCGGTTTTTGGAGGAGCAGTGCCGACAGATCGAGCACGCGGCGGGCACCGTCAACGACTTACGAGCCGTGCCCAGTGAGAGGCGAAATCCGCCGGGCAAGTCGTCGTCAACCCCCCCCTGCTCCTATTGTCGAGCATCTGATCACCGGGTAACGTCTTGCCCGAAATTATTAGGTAAGCCGGTTCCGGCGAGGCGAACTATCGCCAAGGAGCGCCACTGGTGCTACTCCTGTTTGGAAGGGCACCTCCAGCGAGACTGTCCGCACCGGCGGCCCTGTCTGCATTGCCAGGGCAATCACCATGTCTTACTGTGCCTGGGTGCGAACGGCGTCTCCTCTCGGGGCGCTGCCAGGCCCTCGAACGCCACGGGCGGGGGCGCTCCGCCATGCCCTTTGACGGGCGATGCTCGGCGCCCGCCGGCTAGCCACCAGGCCCCTAGGTTTGGAAGGGGTCCCTCCCCCGACCAGTCGGGGGGTAATTCCCCCAGGGGCGGGGTTGTCATCACACCCCCTCAGCGTGCGGAAAGGAACTTCACGGCCACTCATCAGTCCGCTGGACCCTTCTCACTCCCGTTAGCTGAGTGGCTGCGACTGGTGTACCACTGTACCCCATTTGATGGAGGCGGCCCTAGCTAGCTGCCGCCTTAGCTCCCACCATGGCTGCCTCTACTGAGCCTTAAGCCGTCAACAGTCCACTTGTCAAGCTGTTCTGTTGCCGACGGCCTCAGTGAGGGCGTACAACCCAAGTGGCGACTGTTAGCGGTTGCGCTCTGTTAGTCTCGGGTTCACGCGGTGTGGCCTCCACTTGGTGGTGGGAAGATTAGGGCCCCCTGGAGCGTTGAATCACGCTCTCAAGGGATATTGGATTTGGTTTGGTCGAGCACTTAGTTAAAAATTCTTTAAATTTAAATTAAAATGCTTTTGGGTTTTCCGCGAAATTCATATTGTAGCGGTTATGATTAAAAGAATTGAATTTAAAATACTCCTTTAAATGCTGCTGCATATGTTTTGTAAATACATTTGATCACTGCGTTTGTTGTTGCACGGAAAATTGAGATTAAATTGTGTGCCCTTTTTTTTTAATGCTTGTGCGTATGCTTTGTAATTGTATTTGATTGTAGCGGCTGTGATGAAAGGAAAGTTTGAATTCATTTGAAATTTGAATGGCGCGCTATTTTGAAAATTATGTATATTATGTTTGTGATAGTGTTTAATCATTTTGCTTTGTGATAAGGAAGGTTGAAATTAGATAACCCTGTTGTTGCCGAAGGAAATAGGAGTCAATTCTCTTTTGGATTAGATTTTGTTGGCACTGTCTAAGATATTTATTTGAAATAAGAAATAGGGCTGTCCCTTACGTTTATTGTTTTGTTTACTTTGCCAAGTTGACCTATGTGCATCGGTGATTACTTGTTTTAATTAATTCTGTAATTGAACATTGATGCTTTTGAAAAATTAGTTGAAATATGAGCATAGGATTACCTGCCTAAAGGGCAATCTGGTTTGTAGATTATCAGATGGAAATCAGCTGTCGCACCATTTGGTAAATGATTATAGGTGGCTGGCTTGGTTATGCCTACTTGTTTGAAAATTCATACTAGGGACTATCTGTGCGTTTCGTTCAGCTCTCCACAGACGACGTTCATGGGGAATTTGGGGGTGCTCTCTGCACTTAAGCTTGAAGGTTCCTCTGGGCCGCTTCGTGTCGCGTCGCTGTTTGCAGACCTGATCCGGTCGGATTGCGGAACTAATCACAGGAGCGCAGATAGGTGTTTGAAGGAGGTCGTCGGACTTCTGTCTAGGAATAGGACTTATTTGTGTGCTGCGATGTCCAGGAAGGGCGTCCGGTTCAACTCTCCGGCTGGCCCACGTTGGGGCTGTGATTTTGGGGCGTTGGTCGGGGTTGCAAGATCTGATTGGGTGCGTAAGGTGGCCTGATTTGGTTGTGGATTCGATCTTGCAGCTTGCCGTCGCGACCCTGTCCCGCTGACCGGTTTGCTCGCGGACCTAAATCCTTATGTCCGGGACGGGGGTTTGTTCGCGCAAAAGCGTTAGTGTCAGGCATCGACGTTAGATGGCGCTCGGCTCGGCCGATACGGGATGAAGTTCGTGCGTGTTGAACGTCCGAGCTTGCTGAACGGTGGGAGTCGAGAGCGAAGAATTAGAAGTCCTCTTTCCTCGCGTGGAGAGAGCACGCGTTCTTGGTCGGGAAGTCGGAGGCGGAATATGTTAGGCGTTAAATATACCACTGGGAATGGTAACGCGCATTCCTGTTTTGTTAGCTTCATCCCGGGACTTAGAGTCTAATTCAGAATCTGTATAAGTGGATTCAACCGTATTAGTTACTAGTGCGGTAGTTGATATTCTAGAAATAACGGTGACCTTTGATCCGTACGTTCTGTGTTAATTTTCGCGAGTCAAGCGTTATAACAAACGAAGAAAGTGACTGCGGAAGGAGACCGTAGTTTGGAGAGGAGCTGAGGGCCGAACTGCTGCAGAGGGAACGGTCTAATAAGGTCAATAACACTACCAGCCACACCCAAATACACATCACTGACCTTTACTTTCCTAGCACTATACATCCACACGCGACCTGACCGAATCCTGAGGGACCAGTCGCCTTGAATAGAGGTAATTAAGCTCCCTTTTATCATAGTGTGACGCTCCCCCCGAATCGTTTAATGTAACTAGAAACTTTTAACCCTTGGCGTTAGGACGCCCGACCAGCATCTGCCTGTAGCTTCTTCGTTTATGGGCCGCGAAGGATTCTACTCCTGGGATAGGCAGCTGTTGGCCGTAACAGAGGAGCTCGCCACTGTATTCTGTAAAATTGAGGCGGAACTCAACTCTCGGCCCCTCTGTCCCCTCTCGTCCGAACCGAATGATTTGGAGGCTCTCACCCCGGGACACTTCCTGATTGGCCAGCCGCTTAACGCTCTGCCCGAGTACCCCTTCAGGGAAACGAACTCTTCGCGGTTAAGCAGGTTTGACCTGCTGCAACAGATGACTCAGAACTTTTGGCACCGATGGTCTCTGGAGTACCTACATCTTTTGCAGCAGCGCATTAAGTGGTCTTACAAGACGGATCCCCCTCGGGTTGGAGACCTCGTGTTGGTTAAAGAACCCAACGCTCTGCCTTTGTATTGGCGCCTTGGGCGCATTGTTAAGTTGTCGCATGGATCGGAAGGGGTGCCTAGGGTGGCCGAGGTTTTGGTTGGAGATTCGGTCTTGCAACGTGCCGTCGCGACTTTGTCCCGTTTGCCAATCTACTCGCGGACATAATTCCTTACGTCCGGGGCAGGAGTTCGTTTAGGAAAATATTAAATATTTTGAGAATTGTGTTATAATCACTCGCTAATAGCTTCTACAGTCTCGAGGTCACATTCCCCTGCGAGGTGCGTGTACGTGTGCGAGTTTGTGTGCGAGTACGTGTGCGTGTGCGTGTGCGTGTGCGTGTGCGTGTGCGTGTGCGTGTGCGTGTGTGTGTGCGTGTGCGTGTGCTTGTGCGTGTACGTGTGCGTGTGCTTGTGCGTGTGCGTGTGCGTGTGCGTGTGCGTGTGCGTGTGCGTGTGCGTGTGCGTGTGCGTGTGCGTGTGCGTGTGCGTGTGCGTGTGCGTGTGCGTGTACGTGTGCGAGTTCGTGGGCGAGTACGTGTGCGTGTGCGTGTGCGTGTGCGTGTGCGTGTGCGTGTGCGTGTTCGTGTGCGTGTGCGTGTGCAAGTGCTTGTGCGTGTGCGTGTGCGTGTGCGTGTGCTTGTGCGTGTGCGTGTGCGTGTGCGTGTGCGTGTGCGTGTGCGTGTGCGTGTGCGTGTGCGTGTGCGTGTGCGTGTGCGTGTGCGTGTGCATATGGGTGTGCGTGTGCGTGTGCGTGTACGTATGCGTTTGCGTGTGCGTGTGCGTGGGTTGTAAGTGCGCTTTCGTGTGCGCGTGCGCGTTCGCGTGCGCGTGCGAGAGCGCATGCGCGTGCGCGTGAACGTGTGCGTTTGCGTGTGCGCGTACGCGTGCGCGTGTGCGTGTGCGCGTGCCCGTGTGCGTATGCGTGTGCGTGTGCGTGTGCGTGTGCGTGTACATGTGCGTGTGCGTGTGTATCTGTGTGTGTGTGTGTGTGTGTGTGTGTGTGTGTGTGTGTGTGTGTGTGTGGGTGTGTGCGCGCGCGTGTGCGCGTTTTCGCATGTGGGCGTATTAGCATGTGCGCGTGCGCGCGTGTTTGCGTGTGCACGTGTGTGCGTGAGTGGTGCGTGTGTGAGTGCGTACGTGCGTGCGTGCGTGCGTGCGTGCGTGCGTGCGTTCATGCGCGAGTGTTTGCGTGCGTGCGTGCTTGCGTGCTCGCGTGCTTGCATGCTTGCGTGCGTGCGTGTGTGCGTGCGTGCGTGCGTACGTTCGTGCGTGCGTGCGTGAGTGCGTGCGTGCGTGTGTGCGTGTGTGCGTGTGTTCGTGTGTGATTGTGTGCATGTGTGCGTGTGTACGTGAGTGCGTGTGTGCGTGTTGGCGTGTGTGCTTGTGTGCGTGAGTGCGTGTGTGTGTGTGCGTGCGTGCGTGCGTGCGTGCATGCGTGCGTGCATGCGTGCGTGCGAACGTGCGTGCGTCCGTGCGTGCGTGCGTGCGTGCGTGCTTGCGGACGTGCGTGCGTGCGTGCGTGTTGAGTGCGTGTTTTCGTGTGTTCGTGTGTGAGTGTGTGCGTGTGTGCGTGTGTATGTGAGTGCGTGTGTGCGTGTTGGCGTGAGTGCGTGTGTGCGTGTGTGCGTGTGTGCGTGCGAGCGTGCGTGCGTTTGTGCGTGCTTGCGTGCGTGTGTGCATGCGTGCGTGTATGCGTGCGTGCGTGCGTGCGTGCGTCCGTGCGTGCGTGCGTGCGTGCGTATGTGCGTGCGTGCCTTCATGGGTGCGTGAGTGCGTACGTGCGTACGTGCGTACGTGCGTGCGTGCGTGCGTGCGTGCGTACGTGCGTGCGTGCGTGCGTGTGTGTGTGAGTGCGTTCATGCGAGCGTGTTTGCGTGAATGCGTGTATACGTGCGTGCGGCGAGCGTGCGTGCGTGCGTGCGTATGAGCGTGCTTGGGTGCGTGCGTGCGAGCGTGCGTCCGTGCATGCGTGCGTGTGTGCGTGCGTGCGTGCGTGCGTGCGTGCGTAGCGAGTGCGTGCGTGCGTGCGTGCATGCGTGCGGGTATGCGTGCGTGCGTGCGGGCGGGCGTGCGTGCGTGCGTGCGTGTGTGCGTGCGTGCGTGCGTGCGTGCTTGCGTGCGTGCGTGCGTGCGTACGTACGTGCGTGCGTGCATGCGTGCGTGAGTACGTGTCTGCGTGTGAGCGTGTGTGTATGTGAGCGTGCGTGCGTGCGTGCGTGCGTGTGTGCTTGCGTGCGTGCATGCGTGCATGCGTGCTTGCGTGCGTGCGTGTGTCCGTGCGTGCGTGCGTGCGGGAGTGCGTGTGTGCGTGCTTGCGTTCATGAGTGCGTGCGTTCGTGCGTTCGTTCGTTCGTGCGTGCGTGCGTGCGTGCGTGTGTGTATGTGTCTATACGAGGGAGAAGGTGAGTAGTATTCATCATAGTAATTATTATAATAAGAAGACATCAATTGATGGTGTATAAATAGAACATTATAAAAAGTAATTCAATTATTTAGAGATTTTAATTAGTTTTCTGTTTCATCATAATTTAGTTTTTGAAGCCATTTCAATAGTTTTTTACATAGATTTTTATGCAAAGTGTATAAGTTTAGTTGCTTATTTATATTATTGTACATAAATGAACCAAGATTGAAAGTGTTTTGTGGCATTCTTTGGGGGAGGCCTATGTTCAGCAGTGGACTTGTGAAGGGCTGTAATGATGATGATGATGATGAACCAAGAAAACAAAAATATTTATGTGCATAGTTGCATGCATGTTTAAAGGTAACAGTATGGCACACTTTTTCCGGTCTTCTCTTTGTTAATTGAGATGAGGTAAAATTTAATAGCATGTGTTGTTTTAAAATTGTAAGATAAGATAAATGAATAATTGTAGGAATGTTAAGACTTCACAGTTTTTATAAGATTCATAAGTCGGATAATGAATGGATCGAAAAGTACAAACCTTTAGAACTGCTCTCTGAGCTCTTTCTAGGGGAATTAATGTAGTTTTTAAAGTTCCGCCCCATATTGTTACTCGTATACCGTAAGTTATAATAGATTGACACAAAGCAGTGTATATTTGTTTCACTAGTTCGGGTTTAGCTACGTTAATACATCTAAATGTTCTTTAAAGCTCAATTGGTAATCAATATGAATACCCAAACACTTGACACAGTGAGTTCTAGATAAAGGTAAGCAGGCGCACGGTAATCCTAAAGGATTCGTTAAATTTAAACAGGTGTGATCAGTTAACTTACAGTTAATTGTTGACTGAGGGTCATTGGTCATGGAAAAGGCGATGAATTTAGTTTTGTTAATATTAAGAGATAGGTAGTTATTACGCAACCAAACTGAGACAGTGTCAATCCCAGTTTGAGCATTATCAAAAGCTTCCTACCATGTAATTGCTGCAAATAGGAGTGCTGTATCATCAGCTTATGATATGATTTCGCCATGGAAGGATTTGAGTTTCAGAAGGTCATTTATGTAGACGAGGAATAGAATCTATCCTAGGATACTCCCCTGAGGTACTCCATTACTGACAGGCACATGAGAACTAAATTGGTTATTTATTGTAACACATTGAAGTCTTCCAGCTAGATAGCTTTCAAATAATTTTAGTTGTGTGCCCCGTATACCGATTTTTTCAAGTTTTATTAGCAGTATGGGGATAGAGACCGTGTCAAATGCTTTCGCAAGGTCCAGACAAACTCCAACAGTTTTATTGCCTTTGTCTAGATTTTTGATTATATAATCGGTTAATTCATGTACCGCATCATTGTTAGACTTTCCGGATCTAAAGCCAAATTGACAGTTTGATAGAATATTAAAATGCTCTAGGTATTTTACAAGTGGGATATTAATTAGGCTTTCTAATATTTTTGAGACGGAAGTAAAAACAGGATGCTTGTAAATTGATATTGACAAGCATCCTGCTCAGGTGTAAGTCAAGTCTCGGTAAATATAAGTATATGAAGTGACATAGGTACTGCTTGAAGTATGCATTGAATTTCCTCGAACTTTCCTGGTTTTTTAATACTTCATAAATTAGCATAGAATTTTTTTAAAGAATATGTGCTTGTAATAGGCAGATCTTGGTACTTTTGGACCATGTGGTGCGTGATGTAATTATTGTCTGTAGTAATAGGATATTTTATAACTGAATCTCGAATAGTGCGTTTTAATCATTTTTGACTTGACTATTTTAGGTACTCCTTGTATGTATTGTATTGTTAGTTTAGGAGCTTGGGGTTCTAAATTCGAAATTTCTAGAAGGATCATGAGTCTCTTAGTTCTGCTACTCGACACTAGAGGGCGCTAGTGTAACTAGTGTTGCCATGTACAATACATTAATAGTGGCGCGCAACAGTATATATGTATTTAATTATAAGACCATTTGCACCGTTTTCTTTGCGCCTTCATGGCATCCTTAACATCGTTTGTTAAAATTAAATCTGATGCTATAGGTAATCTTATAGGGTCGTCTGCATATAAGTACAGCCTTTAAACTCATCTCACTTCACTTGAACACCAGAATACTATCTACAGTACAAAATAAAATTAAAGTATTTTTATTAACCTTTCACCCTCATGTGAATACATCAACGAGGTTCAGTGTAATACATTTAACATTATTATCATGTAAAACTACAGTGAAATGTAAGTAGTTCAGTAATATCACAAAATTACAGCGTAAACCATCATAAACATACATTGTTTACAAAATTTTCTGGTAATAATTATTAAGAAGAATAAGTTAATTACTTTCCAGAGACTTATTTATTTCTGTTTTCCTTTTTATTTCAACGAAAGTACTTACAGTTTTCCCCGTCGCCATGTGTATTGTTCGCTGTTTATTAATTTATTTTGATTCGCTAACACACAACTACACGTGTTACAGGGCCGGCTGGGGCCGGCTGTCGTAATGAGACTACCGCTTTCGTTACGAACATATCGTGACTTATGTGCTCGAGACAAGTTAGTGTATTTGCATACACTACAGGACCGCTTAATCGAAAAACATGTCGATTCAAACCCCCATTATTTTCAACAACACTGCACATGATGGAATAGAAGGATGAGAAAAAAATCATCATCCCTTTACCTGTATTGGAGTTACCCTAAATAAAAATGTTTCTCAAGATTGTATTTCACAGTTTTGTAGACGTGATTATGTATAACTATGCCTAATTACAGAGTTGTAACACCAAGGGTGTCTGAGTAAAACCGCGGACGGACGGACGGACATGGCGAAACTATAAGGGTTCCTTGTTATTTCACTATGGATCCCCAAAAAGCGCCAACTTGTCTTCAACGATTGAGAAACGCTTGATCTTGTACAAGCAATGATTTTATTCTCGTTAAAATTTACTTATGTATATTACATCCGAATTTTTTGGCATCCAAATATACAAGGTAATGTCTTCTATACAAACATTATACATCATATTTTACACATTTTGTATTCAATATTACGATATGGCAGCTCTAATTTTTGAGTACTATATTATGTATTCTGATCAGATAAAACGCAGCTGACTTTTTGTATTATGTGTAATATGTTTTGTTTTATTTTGATTATTTTGTTTAATATCATAAAATAAAGCATAGTGAGTTTAATATTTTTTAGAATAAGGAAGACAAACGGGCACGAAAACGGGTATGATGGATTAAAATGGTGCTCTATCTTTATTCTCAGGGGAGACAACGCATCTGCATTTTGATTCTTAATCGAGAAGCACTGAAAGGCACACAAAGGCTTAAAACGTGATATTCAATATACAAAAGGTAAGTTATATCACCAAATAACTTCTTTCGTTTTCCAACACGCCTGGGTCAAGTAATTAAATTTTATTAATAAAATGGACTTGGTCGGTTTATACAATGGTGTACGTACAACTTCCTTCATTCCGGTTAATCTAAGAAAGCCGCATGCAGAAAGTTAATTTTAGGTATTTTTAACAAGCCAAGGCACCATCCATTTTCGCCTTGTGCACACTGGAAATATTAATATAGATCCTGAAATCTGAACTCGTTAGCCCCACGACTGACTTGATATCTCCCTTATAATCCTTCCATATACAATTTATTTATATTATCGTATGTACATACATTACATAATAATAAAAAAATATATGTTTACAATAGCACGTAAATTTTACTTCTGGTGTATACGAGATTGTACTGCCATCTATCAAAATCTATGAGTTCTTTTTGGGGTTTCCCATTGTCAGCTCTAACGAAAAACCCATATAGACGAACTGGGGCGATGCATTTTCTTACGACTCCACCACACGGCGACGGGTATCGTTATAGGCGAAAGTCGTTAGTACTGAGAGTGCCAAACCACCTGCCAAGCAAGGTGATTATGGCAAATTCTAATAACAGGAGAGGCCCATGACAAGCAATGGACTTTATGAGCTGATGAAGGAAAAGAAGAAGTCAGGGTATATACAGTGTGGAAAAAACAAACAAGAAATATGAAGGAAAAGTGTATAAAATATTAACGATATCAAACGCTTAAAGGAAACGCCTTTTATGAAGTGAAAACTTCTTTAGATTTGTTGTGATTATAAACTAGATAAAACAAAAAAGCGGCAATAAAAAGAGACAAACGATCCATCTACAGGATATAGACTGCGAGAGAATGATATAGAATATCCTATATACAATCCAAATGCCGTAATCATCGGGGCTCACACTTGAATATAAATACCTATATATATATATATATATATATATATATATATATATATATATATATATATATATATATATATATATATATATAGCCTGGCGTCAGAGACAGGTACCGCTAATTTACGAAATTATACTAAATTGACGAAGTCATTGGGCTCTAGTAGTATACAGTATCTCCTATCATGAGCATTATGCATGTGATCTATGAGCAGTAAAGATAACGGACGAAATTTGTTGATTTGAAAATATTTAAGAACTTACGATGATGAAATTGAAAACTTGGAGTCTGTATTATAATATGTTAATTATAATGTTAAAGAGTTTTTAAACTTAGTAGCAATATTAAAATAAATGAAACCCTACAATTATATTACTCCTGATATTCTGTTTTCAACTCATTCCACCACACCAGCCCATATCGACCGGTGGATGTCGTAACAGGCAACAGAGGGAAAAAAATTACGAGATGGCCTATAGCGTCTTCCTAGTAACAACTTAAAAACTGCGGTTGTCAACCCGCCTGCCAAAAGTTGCAAAAACTATTCGTAAATCTAATTGTGCATGCATTAAGCGCATTAAAAAATTACGTATAACACGAATATACGGAATTTCTTTAAAGTAGTTTAAGTACACACAAGTTTTCACTAATAACCTTATTATACTTCCAATTTTTCGATAATTTTATGTTTTTTTTTATAGGATAAGGGTGACAAACGAGCACACAGTCCACCTGATGGTAAGTGGTTGCTGCGGCCCATAGACATCTACATCTATCCTCGTTTGCGAATCAAAATGCAGATGCGTTGCCACCCGTGAGGACCAAGATGGAATGCCTCATTTCCAGTAAAAAGGGCCTCCGGCCACCTGCACTCACCAAGCGAAACGCAGAGGTAAACCTCTACTTCACGCTGGTATTCTGTGAGGTCGTGGTACCACCCCGGTTCGAGCCGGCCCATCCGTGCGACAGCAAAAGTGCCGCGTGGCTCTACCACTGTTGATGCCGTGTCAAACTTCAATTTAAAAAAGTTTGAAAAATCCAAAAGTGCACTACTCATAATGCTCATATGATCATCACATTGTTACATACTTGGGGTTCGAGACAATTAAAAACTGCTAATTGAATTACCAAAATTGACACTTTAATTACGGAACACTAATTATAACTTAAAAACACACTAATAATAAAACACAATTGTATTACTGGTCATTTTAGTTCGTAGTTATATCACTTCGAAGTCTTAGCTTATATTTTCAATTCAATACTGACTCGGTCGTGGTCTATACCGGCCTAATATAGGGCCTCAGATAGTTTCCAGAACCTTCTACTGTAGCGACATCTAGAATTTTCGAGTACATATCGGTCCCGAAATTTCTAAAAAGATCTTGACTCTCCTAGTTCTGCTACTAGACACTAGAGGGCACTAGTAATAACTAGTGTTGCCATGTACAAGACATTAATAGTGGCGCGCAACACTGCCCCCTCCTAAGACATGCTTGTCCCGAGCATTATTAGCCCCATAATAACGCGCCTCACATCGATTCACATGGACGATCTTAGGAGTACCTCGGGCACCTTTCTGTATCCGGTAGGTTACGTCATTGATCCTTGTCACAATCCGGTACGGTCCGTCCCATTTAGCTTGAAGCTTAGGAGATTTCCCTTTGCTGCGAACTGGATTGTGTAACCACTCTAGTGAACCTTCGTCAAACCCTTTGTTGTTCATTCACACACAACGTTTGCTGGCCCGTCTGTCTACGTGCTCATAAATGTCATTCATTTTGTTCCGCAAGTCATTTGCATAATCGGTTATTCTGCGTGGAGCATCAGGTGGTATTCCGGTGATCAGGTCTGCGGGCAGCCGTAATTGAATCACTGATGTACTTTCGTGAACAGCGCTTCGATATGACAACAAAAATGGCTGTATGTGCCTGAACCAGTCTCGTTGCCGTTTTTTCATAACTTTTGCTAGGTACCTCTCCAATGTCTGATTAAATCGTTCTACAATTCCATCAGATTGTGGGTGGTAACAAGTTGTTGTTGTTTTATGAGTACCCATAACCCGGCAAATTTCCTGGAATATTTGAGACTCAAAATTCCTTCCACGATCGCTGTGAATCTCTAAATGTACTCCAAAGCGACAGAAGACTTCTTGAACTAGTTTGTCTTCAACTGTTGAAGCTTCTTGATTTGGAATAGCGAAGACTTCTGGCCACTTAGTGAAGTAATCCATCACAACCATGAAATACTTGTTACCACTTTCACTTTCGGGAAACGGCCCCGCAACGTTAATGGCATCTCCCATGGTGCACCAGCATTGTACAATTTCAATGCGCCTCTATTACGAGTTTAGGTCCCTTTACAGCTGCACAACTTTTACATTTGCGGCACCAGTCCTCGACATCGTCACGACAGTGGACCCAGTAAAACCGTTCTCGGATCTTCAGTAGAGTTCGTTTAACTCCCAGGTGGCCTCCTGAACAACCACTTTGCTACAGCTGTAGAACATCCAGTACTTTAGCTTTAGGGACAACCATTTGCAACTGACAACTGTATCCCCGACCATTTTCCCATTTACGGCACAGGACTCCATCCTGAATCAGCAAGCTGTCCCATTGGGCCCAATAGCTTTTCGTGGTCGAACTCATCGCTGAGACGAAGCTCTATTTGGACTTAGGAGCACTGGCCTTCATCCATTTCAGAATCGGCTTAATGTCCGAATCTTCCTGCTGTGCATGTTGCAGGCTGTCGTTCCACTCAGCAATGATGCTGCTGGTCTGTCCTAAGTATCCTCACAGATACTACATCCTTACCCTCTTGCCTGGAACAATGCTTGCAATCTTCAGGGCAAGGTCTTCTTGACAATGCATCTGCATTGCCATGATAATTTCCCGCTGTGATGTTCGATCACAAAGTTGTATTCCTGCTGTAGTTCAATCCATCTCGCAACTTGTCCTTCCGGATTTTTGAACTGCAATAGCCATTTCAGAGCAGCATGGTCAGTTCGTAAGTGGAATTTCCGCCCCAGAAGATATTTGCTAAAATGCTGCAAGGACTTTACCACAGCAAGCAATTTCCGTCTTGTAACACAATAGTTCCATTCCGGCTTTGCAACGACTTGCTGAAGTACGTTATCACAATCTCTTGATCACAGACAACACACCGCCAAGTCCTTTATCACTTGCGTCTGTGTCAACTATAAATTCCTTGCCCGCATCAGGGTACCCCAAAAATAGGTGTTTTGCACAGACGGATCTTGAACTCCTGGAATGCAATATCGCAACTTTCATCCCAGCAGAAATGTCGCTTCTTCTCGGTTAGCTTGTGCAGAGGTTTGGCTATATCTGCAAACTTCTTCACAAATCGCCGATAATAAAAGCACAAACCCAAAAATGCTCTAACCTGTGTCCTGTCTTTTGGAACCGGCCAATCCTTGACAGGGGCAATTTTCTCTGGATCCGTGCGGATAGCTTCTTCCGACACTACATACCCCAAAAAGCTAACTTGCCGTTTGAATAGTGAGCACTTCTTCGGACTCAACTTGAGTTTGGCACTCTGGATCTTCATGAGCACGCGTTCCAGGTTTTGAAGGTGTTCCTCAAACGTACGGCCTACGATGATGATGTCATCCAAGTACACCAGAAAGGCATCTCCAATTAGGCCGGTAAGTACAAGCTCCATCAACTTTTCAAACGTTGCTGGAGCATTGCACAATCCAACGGCATGATTTTAAAATGCCACAGACCCTTTCGTGTGGAGAATGCAGTTTTCTCCTTTTCCTTGGGGTCAATTTCAACCTGCCAGTAGCCACTTTTCAGGTCTAGCGTACTAAACCACTTTAAGCCTGTAAGCATGTCCAGCGTGTCATCAATTCTGGGCAAGGGATAGCTGTCCTTCTTCATAACGTCGTTTAGATGGCGGTAATCAACACAAAACCGCATGCTACCGTCCTTCTTCTTTACCAGCATCACAGGTGAACACCATGGACTAGATGAAAGTTCCATAACACCATCTTTCACCATTTCCTCAATCATGGTTTTCACTTTCTTTTCACGTGCTACAGGCAATTTTCTTGGCCGCTGACGGATAGGCAATTCTTCTCCTGTATTTATTTTGTGTTGAACTAAACCAGAATTTCCTATGTTAGCTTCGTTTGACGAGAGAACATCGGCGTACTTGAGTAACAACTTCTTGACCATTTCATTCAGGGAGAGAACGCTGCGACAGTCTTCTAAAAGTGTGGTCACTCTCGTTTGTCCATCCTTGCTGGGGGTCCCAGTCGACAGATATTGGCACCGACGCAACCAATCCACTTCCTCACTAGTACCAACCAATGTAGGTCTTTTTCTATAATCCGTTCCTGATCAAAAAGCTTCAGCACACTTACTCCTGAGATGTCGGCGGTTCTGACCAAGGTTCGAGCCACTTTCCATGGAAGGTCATTGTCTACCCTTTCCACGTGTACACAACGAAGAGTTTGCCCAGGATTCCGAGGAAGTCTAACCGGCACAATCGTTTTCGATCTCTGCGGAAGAACAATCTTCTTAAGGCTGTTTACATTCCCTGATAACGCCCCTTCCACGAAAAGTTCTGCTTGTCCACATTTCAAAACACCTTGCTTAACGTCGATCTTACAACAATTCTTCCTCATAAAGTCTAAGCCCAGGATGCAGTTGTCCATTATATCAGCCACGATGACATTATACAGGTAGATGATGTTGCCTAGCTTCAACTCCATCTCCTTCTTTCCACGGACGAGTATGCGCTGACCGGTGGCTGTCACCAAATTAATGCGTTCTCGGTTGTATGCGGAGTCCCCAAGAAACTGACTTATAAGTTGGAAACTGACAACCGTGCGAGAGGCTCCAGTGTCTATGGTCAGTTTACACGGCGTTCCGTTGACCTCACCCTTGATGATCAGGCTGTTCCCATCACGGGTTTGAGATCGAAATCCTTGGGGCTCTTTAACATCAGCCAGCATCCGCCAGTTTCCCTGCTGCTGCTAGGCGGTGCTGTTAGCCGCACTACCCTCTCGAGATCGATCACCTTCCCTTTCTACAGTTGGCTTAGAGTAGCTGGATCGGAGATGGCCGTTTTCCACACAACCGTAGCACCTAGGGCTGTAGCCGTTATTGCGGTCCCGAACTGTAGCTGCTGCAACCTCCCTGACGCGATGGTAACGATGATCCTGCCGCACGGCTTCCACCTCCAGTGCATGGGTCAAGGCGTCATAAAGCGTCTCGTGGAGCCCGACCCTCACAGCAGCTTTGACTTCAACGTCGCGGATGCCGGTGATGAATGCCTGCACCAGGTTCCCTACAATGAGCGCAGGTACAGACTAGTATGCTTTTCGAACCAGCTTCTCTACCTCAAGGGCCCACTGCTGCAGGTTTTCGTTACTGCGTTACACGCGATTTTTGAGCTGCGCATGAAAGACGTGTTCCAGGTGAACGTCGCCATACCTCGCCTCCAATACCTCAAGGAGCTGCTCGTAAGTCACTTCCTTACAGAGAGCGTCCAGGACAGTTAAGATCTGGTCGCGCAGGCCTAGGGTAAGAGCAGTCATGGCCTGACTTTTATTCCAGCCGTTCACCTTCATGAAAGCCTCGAATTGAATTTTGTAGGCCGACCAGGAAGAAGTCCCGTCAAACGGCGGCACTTTGAATCTACGTAGTGAAGGTGTTGTAACTACCACGGCAGCTGTAACTCCATCCCCAAGTTTGAGGTCGCCCAGCGTTTTTCTTCCCGTCAGCCATCACATTGTCAACCAGATTGTACAATTGGTCGATTCGGGTTTCAGTTTTCGACAGGCGTTTGTTATATTGAGCAACCTGATCCTTCACCTCCCTTATCACTTTGCCGAAGGTAGCCAACCGACGGCCCTGTTCCTCCTGTTGGTGGGCCTGGTCCTTCTAACCACGCTGCAGCTGCTCTTCCAAGTGACGGGCCTGTTCCTCCTGTCGGCGTGCCTGTTCCTCCTGTCGGCGAGCCTGTTCCTGCAGCATCATCATCAGAGCACCTAAGTCAGGTACTGTAGATGCAGGAGCTGCTGACGGATCGGCCCCCGTGGTCAGCAGCTGGCCCTCCCATGTTTGAACCGTTGCATTACCAAATCGTCTCTGGTCCGTCTCCAGCTGGCGTTGGCTTCGGGTGCGGGTAACATCTATGCCGTCCTTTGGTAAAATCGGCATGATTTGATCCTACTTCTGACACCAATTGTTACGAGCTTGGTGTGCGAGACAATTAAAAACTGCAGATTGAATTACCAAAATTGACACTTTAATTACGAAACACTAATTATACTTAAAAACACACTAATAACAAAACACAATTGTATTACTGGTCATTTTAGTTCGAAGTTATATCACTTCGAAGTATTCGCTTATATCGCCAATTCAATACTGACTCGGTCGTGGTCTGTACCGGCGTTATATAGGGCCGTGTAATGGCGGTTAAGAATATCCACAACCCCATATCTTCCTGTGGGTCTCCTAAAAGGCGACAAAGGGAAACAGGCAGGAGATGGGCAGCAGCATCTTCCTGATAACAGGAAAAATTAGAATAAAAAAACTGCGGTTGCCAACCCGCTCGCCAAGCGTGGCAACTATGGCAATCTACCTCCCATGAGCAATGACAATAATAAACGGCCCCCAGGCCCCGGCGGCCCCGCTATTCCTGGCTACGGTGGCGACCATGGTAACGGCGGGGCAAGGGGTGCTAAGAATCTCCGGTGGAGGTTCGGTTGCCACCTAAGACGACTCGACCTAGCAACATACAACGCACGCACCCTGAGGACTGACGAGAATACCGTGGAGCTGGAAGAAGAGATAGAAAAGTTACGCTGGCATATTATAGGATTATCCGAAGTCCGAAGAGAGGGAGAGGACACTGTAATCCTCAAATCAGGCAACTTGCTCTATCACCGGGAGGGCGACCATCTGTCCCATAGAGGTGTCGGATTTATCGTCCACAAGTCTCTCGTTAACAACGTTGTAAATATTGAGAGTGTGTCGACGACGGTTACTTACCTTATACTCAGAATCACCAAACGGTATTCGCTGAAAGTCATACAGGTTTACGCACCAACTTCGGCACTCCCCGATGAGGAGGTGGAGAAAATGTATGAGGATATCTGTAGAGCCATGCATTCCTCCAAAACCCACTATACGGTGTTATTGGGAGACTTCAACGCAAAACTATGCACAAGAGAGAACGGTGAGCTGAAAGTAGGGAAATTCGAATAGGGCAACGGAACCCAAGGGCCAGCAGCTGGCCGACTTCATGGAGAAAGAGGGCCTCTTTATGATGAACTCTTTCTTCCAGAAGCGGCCCCACAGGAAGTCGACCTAGTCGAGCCCCGACGGTTCCACAAAAAATGAGATTGACTTCATTATGATGACCAGACGACAATTGTTCAGTGATGTCTCCGTGATCGCGAGAGTGAAATCTGGTAGCGATCACCGAATGGTTAGAGGCACACTGAACCTAAACGTTAAGTAGGAGAGGTCTCGTCTAATGAAGTCAACGCTCCGTCCCCCTCTTGCTCTGTTTCAAAGTCCTGAAACCTTTCATCTCGAGTTACAAAACCGTTTTCAGTGCCTAGAAAACTGCAATGAAGTGGAAAATATGAATGACAAGCTCGTGGAAGCTGTCCATGCGGTCGGAGCTAAGTTCTGCAAGACCCGCCGCAGACGAACACAAAAACTCTCCGATCACACTCTCAATCTCATGGCTGTTAGACAGGAGATGAAGCTACATTCTTCTACAGATTTGACAGCATACAGGCAACTGAACAGATAAATCTCCAAATGCATGAGGCGGGACTTGCGCAACTTCAATACAGCTTGTATTGAAGAAGCAATCGAGGCTAAGGGAAAAATCTTGGCCAGATATCTGTCTACCAGAAAGAGCCAACTATCAAAGCTGAAGACCGAATGTGGTAGCATCGTTTCCGGGGCACCTGAGAGTTTAAATGAGATTGAGAGGTTCTATGGGCAGCTGTACACGTCATCGTTGGAGCCACATGCAAGTGTGAGTAAAGATCCAAGAGCGAGTCTTATCCGACACTATTCCGAAGATATCCCGGACGTCAGTCTGAGCGAGATTAGAATGACTCTCCAGCACCTTAAAAACGGCAAGGCCCCAGGCGAGGACGGAATTACAGCGGAGCTTCTGAAAGCGAGTGGAAGACCGGTACTTGAAGTCCTTCAGAGGTTCTTTAATTCCGTCCTCCATGGTGGCGTTACATTGGAGGCGTGGAGCAGAAGTGCTTTGGTCTTGTTCTTCAAGAAAGGAGACAACGCTCTCTTGAAGAACTACAGACTGATTTCCTTTCTGACCTGCGTCTACGTGCTGTTTTAAAGAGTCATTACGAATCGTCTCGCGCGCAGACTTGATGACTTCCAGCCTCTCGAACTAGCCGGTTTCCGAAAGGGATTTAGCACCACAGCCCACATACATACCCTTCGGCAAATTGTACAGAAGTCCGAGGAGTACAATTTGCCACTATGTCTGGCGTATGTGAACTATGAGAAAGCCTTTGAGTCCGTCGAAATTTGGGCGTTGCTGCAGTCCCTTCAGCTTCAAGTTAACTGTCGGTATATCGAAGTGCTGAAGTGTTTGTACAGTAGAGATGGCTATCCGAGTACAGAACCAGAGTACGAAGCCTATCCAATTGCAGAGGTATAAGACAGGGTGATGTTATATCCCCGAAACTCTTTACCGCTGCATTGGAAGACGTTTTCAAGCTTCTGGACTGGAAAAGAGACGGTATTAACTTTTTACTTTCGATATGCCGACAGTATAGTCCTTATGGCAGAATCGCTGGTGGACCTTAGCACTATGCTCAATGACCTCAATAGTGTCTCCCAACGAATAAGTCTTAGGATGAACATGGACAAAACAAAGATCATGTTTAATGTCCATGTCACTTCTATGCCGGTAGTTGTTGGGAGCACTAAGCTCGAAGTTGTTGACGAGTATGTTTACATGGAACAAATAGTCCGACTAGGTAAGTCCAACTTCGACCGAGAGGTCAATCGACGGATTCAACTCGGCTGGGCAGCGTTCGGGAAACTACGACACATCTTCTCGTCAGACATACCTCAAAACCTTAAAACGAAATTGTATAACCAGTGCGTGTTGCCAATGCTAACTTACGGATCTGAGATGTGGTCCTTCACTGCTAGCCGTATGAGGAAGCTCAAAGTCGCTCAGCGAGCTATGGAGAGGGCTATGCTCGGGGTTTCTCTGCGTGATAAACTTAGAAATGAGTATATCCGCAGTAGATCCAGAGTAACCGACATAGCCCAACAGATTAGTAAGCTGAAGTGGCAGTGGGCCGGCCATATAGCTCGAAGAACCGACAACCGATAGGGAAGAAAGGTTCTTGAGTAGCAGCCTCGTACCGGTAGGTGAAGTGTAGGGCGACCCACCACGAGATGGAGTGACGACCTGGTAAGACATGCAGGAAGTCGATGGATGCAGGTGGCTCAGGACCGTGCTTTGTGGCATTCTTTGGGGGAGGCCTATGTTCAGCAGTGGACTTATGAAAGGCTGTAATGATGATGATAGTGATGATAGGGCGTCAGATAATTTCCAGAACCTTCTACTGTAGCAACATCTAGAATGTTCGAGTATATATCGGTCCCGAAATTTCTAGAAGGATCTTGACTCTCCTAGTTCTCTTACTCAAACTAAAGGGCGCTAGTGGTAACTTGTTTTACCATGTACAAGACATTAATAGTGGCGCGCAACACTATCATCATTCAGGTCACTTCATAAAGTCCAAGACGTATTTAAGTATAAAAGTATACATCCTAATTACTTTTAGTACGTACTACTATAATTTATTCTGTGCTTTTAAAATATTGTTATAAAAATCTCTGATTATTATAATAATCAATTATATATTAAATTTGGTTTTTACAATATTTTGTATTTGTACAGCTATCTTTTTGAGCCGCTGCAAATAACGGATATAGATTGGATAACTCACTAAGACGACGGTTGACGCGTAAATAAACGTGTGAGGCAGTCTATTTAGTAGAATTAAATAATACAACGCTGCTAAAACACCAATAATTTCGACATTTCGCAGCCGAAAAAAAAATTATAACTAAACAAAACAAAATTAACCTGCCATTTACATTGCATGGCTTTCCATATGATAGATGAAGAGATTAAAAAATAGATTGAGTTAAACAATTGATATTTTTAAAAGTTATCGTGTTTACCACTCCATGCGGCTTGATGAATCTATAACATAAGCGACTAAATCCACTTTTTATGTAAAATAGCAATTCATCTATTTAAAAAATATAAAGAAGTTCAACAATCATTTATCTTTCTGAGAATGTACTTTTTATATTATTTATATGTTCAATATGATTGTTCGATACGATTTTATGCGACGAAACGTTGGAATTTTGATTTTTAGGTGCTAATAGAACATACCTACGCGCCTTGCGCTTTAAGCATGCAATATGGCAGATATCCAGCCCATGAGGCAATCTATAGGGAATACCTATTTTCAGCAGTGGGCAAATTTGATAGGCTATAAATTAGCTATATAGATAAAGCTAAATAGACGATGGATAACTTAGCGGTACCCGCTCGTGACTGTTAGAGGGAATGGGGACGGACATGTTTTCAATCTAGATAACACACATTATATAGCTTTTGTGAAACTTTACTTAAAAGCTGCAATAATTTTGATATCAATATAATATTTAATAATGATGAGAATCCAAGTCAATCCATCTATTTTATTATTGAAAACTTACCAAAAATGCTTTTAAAAAATTCTATTAACATAAAAATACCTAGAAGTAAAATAACAATAAGACCATGGATAACAATAGGATTACTTAGTTGCATAAGAAGAAGAGACAGAATGCACTTTAAATTAAAAAAGACCCCTAAAATGAGATACGAACAATCACATCCTTAAGATATAGGAACTATTGTAATATCATTCTTAAAAAATGTAAAAGAAATTATGAAAGCAAAGAAGTAAAAATAGCAGGTAATGATAATAAAAATATTTGGAGTGCTGTAAAAGAATTAATAATCTTGACCATCCTAACAATTCACCGCTGGAACTTCTCAAAGCTAAAATAAGTCCCCTTAAATCTGTAAACGCGGTTGTTACGGCCTACGGCTGCCCCTACATAGGTAGAATACCCCGGGGCCCATTGAGCGGGAATCCAACGAGCAGACGCAGGTCAGGCCTCCAAACTGGCCACGTGGAAATCTCTAAATATACTAAACCATATGGGAGAGACTAGGGAATATAGTACGTACCTGTCTCCGAATCTAGGACCGCCCCAAGGCTCGGGCAGGCCACATGTGTGTGTAGGGTGCATGGGAAGTAATGGTTAGTGATGTTTATATGTGTGTGACCTGGCCCAGCTGAGGTGACTGGCAGCGGTCGGGTTCAATGCTACCTCACAATGCTGCATCACTCCAACAGGCTCCATCGCTGGACCACATCTTTCTTCAATGTCACTATTTCAGTCTATTAACTTTATTGTACATTCAGTCAACTTAAACTCGCCTAATTCCACATTAATCGTAGAATTGAACACGTGATACCCGACACCGTAATGGACGGTAGTTCAAAGTTCAATATTCAATGTCCCGGATTCACTCATCGCCAAATTACAAATAGGGAAATAACGTGATCTCTTTACGAGTCACAAAGTTCAGCGTTACAAACAACAACTATGTTCCTTCGTTCGATATCAAACATCACGCCGCGATAAGAATCATAAATATGCCTCGTTGACACGTAAACAAACAAACCGTCAACACACAAAAAAGGGCACTTACGCGGCGGCTCAATTACAATGATTTCTAAACAATCAACCGGGAGACGCCCAAAGGAGGATGTGCTGTTCAAATTCTGACCGTATAGCACACAAAATTCCGCGTCACCCGATCAAGTTAAATGATGCAAAACTCACTTCAAATGCAATCACTATATAATTTGCACAATTACTATCAACGAAGCTAGTTAATCCGTAAAACCCAAAACAGGCCTCCTATCCCAGAACTCAAACCCTGGACGACCAAATCCGAGGCGAATTTTACGAAAACCAATTAGGTAGCGAAGCCACGCGCCCAAAATCCAAAATTCTAGACTCCACAAAAAACCGGTCTCGCGCGAACTTCTGCAGCGATCCGCGACACGCGGATTAACCGGGTCGCTGCTGGCAAGTCATTGCCTTCGCACTCGCGTTCTGCCTACACGCCACCTGCCGATCAACGCACACTGTAGTGGGGAAAGTGTGACCTTTACAAAGTCAGCGGGCGGACACGAGTGGAATGCAAATTTCAAATATTAATTGTTTGGCCTAAACAGCGGTGATTGACTACTTTGCTAAAATTGGTGCTGAATTAGCGCATAAAATTCCACTAAATATTCCCTTACCTCCTCTAAAAATAAATAAAAGGAAATCAAGGTGCAACTCGTTTGTTCTCCCAAACACTAGTGAAGAAGAAATCGAAAGGCACATTTTAGGCCTTAAATGAGACATCGGTCAAATTGTTATTTAGTTATTTTATTTATTATAAAATATAGTTTGATTATTTAAATATCTAGTGTCCTACATTATTAAACCGATTGTATAAGTGTTGTCTGAAACACAGGTACTCAACCTAGTTCAGGCAGGTGGCTAATATTATAAACTTGACTTTTCTTTTTTTCTTTTGTAGATTCTATATTATTAAGATACACATAGTTTTAATTTTATCATAGCATGTTATTTTTCTTAGACTTATTGTTACTTTGTTTAATTTTAATCATATTTGTTCCTGTATGTAAACATGTGTAATTGGAAATGAAATAAATATTTATTATTATTATTATTATCGGTGCAGGGTAGGATGGGATCCCTGCTAGAGTATTAAAGCTCCTTAAAAACTTAATTGTACGCCACCTTACACATTTTTATAATTTATGTATATCAAAAAGCATCTTTCCTCCTGCACTCAAGAAATCTAAAGTCATTCCCATATTTAAAACCGGCGAAAGAGGCTGTATCTCAAATTATCGTCCTATTTCAATATTACTTTCCTTCTCTAAGATCTTTGAAAAGATTATTAACTGTAGGCTTGTTAAATATCTGGTAGCAAATGAAATAATATCGAATGCTCAATACGGTTTTAGAAAGTAAAAGTCAACAACTGATGCTATACACGCCTTAACAAGTTTTATTGTTAAGAAATTGGATAATAAAAAAAGACTAACGATTTTTATTGACTTCAAAAAGCGTTTGATACAGTCTCTTTCGCTAAGTTTACTGCAAAACTAGAAATGAAAGGCATAAGGGATACTCGTAAGCAGTTACTTTTTCTTATGGATTATTTACATAATCGAAAACAGCGTATTAGGACAGGTAACATAGTAAGCGATGAAGAACCAATTAGTTACGGCATCCCACAAGGCAGTATACTTGGCCCAAGGATGTTTATATGCTACATTAATAAACTTTGTAATTTAAATATAAAAAATTGTGAAATAATATCGTATGCCGATAATACAACACTAATTTTTATGGGGATTCATGGGAAGAGGTTTTTAATATTGCACAAGAAGGTTTTAATACTGTCTGTCAGTGGCTAGCCATTAATTCACTTTCACCAAATGTTGATAAAACCAAATATATTACGTTTTCGATTCACAAATTACCAAAATATATTAACAATTATAAAATTATAGCTCATTCATGTTAGCTTAAAAGTTTGATTTTTTCACAGCTCCAAGGGACAGTAGACTTGAGTATTTGATATTAATTTCAGCTTGATATCTCCACGCGTTTTTGAGAAAAAGGGTCTTAACAGACAGACAGACGGACAACAAAGTGATCCTATAAGGGTGCCGTTTTTTCCTTTTGAGGTACGGAACCTTAAAAAAGTTAACACATTAACTTATGAAATTAGATTACGAAGAAACTGAGATTTTTACTGAAGTAGCGGAATAATGAGATAGAAACACACACAAACACACACACACACACACACACACACACATACACACACACACACACACACACACACACACACACACACACACACACACACACCCATACGCACACACATACTCACACACACCCACACACAGGCACGCGCACGCGCGCACACACGCGCACACACGCGCACGCGAACACTCACACGCATGCGCACACGCACACGCACACGCACACGCTCACGCACACGCACACGCACACGTACACGCATACACGCACGTACACGCACACGCTAACGCACACGCACACCCTCACGCACATGCACACGCTCACATACGCACACACACACGCACACGCACACGTACACGTACACACACATACACAGAGAGAGAGAGAGAGAGAAAGAGAAAGAGAGTGAGGGAGACGCACACACACACACACACACACACACACACACAGAGAGAGAGAGAGACGCGCGCGCGTGCACGGACACACACACACACACACATAAATATACGTATATGCTTTTATATATTATTTTGATTATATACTTTAATTTAAAACATATAGAATACTATATACAGTATATAACAAAAACCCCGTTGGTCGTTTCATGGACGTATAAGTGTACACATAGGCATGTAAATTATGATATTGCATACCTTAAGCGAAAGCGCAAGGTATGTTCTACTATCGCCTAAAAATTAAGATTCCAACGTTTTATCGAATAAAATCGTATCTAGCAATCATATTATACATATAAATGATATAAAAAGCACATTGTTAGAAAGATAAATGATTGTTGAACTTATTAATATTTTTTTTTAATCGATTAATTGCTATTTTTAAATTAAAAAAGGGGTTTTAGTGGCTTATGGTGTGGATTTATCAAGCCCGGAAGGCTTGTAAACACTCTAACTTTTGAAAATGTCAATTGTTTAACTCAATCTATTTTTTAATCTCTTCATCTATCATGTGGGAAGCCACTGAATGTAAATGGCAGTGTAATTTTGTTTTGTTTAGCTATAATTAATTTTATTCGGCTCCAAAATGGCGAAATTTTCGTTGATTTGGTAGCCTCGTATGTAAATTAATTCTGTAAAGGGAGCTAAAGCCACAGAGTAGCTTACTCACTCACTCAGTTCGACGCACAGAGTACTTTTTATATATTGGTCAGTCGCCGTCGTGAGTGGACATTGTTTCGGATGTTTGCAGCGGCTCAAAATGATCGCTGTACAAACACAATATTCGAATAACCAAATTTCTTAAATAACTGATTATAATAATAATAACAGATTTTTTTATTACAATATTTTAAAAGCACAGAATAAATAATAGTAGTACGTACTAAAAGTAAGTAGTATCAATTTTTTTGTCATGGGTGACATTTTCATGGTTTTCGAGTGTTGAAACCGATAGGGTTGTCGAAATGTAAATCCAAGATGGCGGCCGCAATAGGTATAAATTTTTTCATCATGGGTGCCATTTTCATGGTTTTCGAGAGAGTTGAAGCCGATAGGGTTGTCGAAATGTAAATCCAAGAGTGCGGCTGCAATAGATATCAATTTTTTATCATGGGTGTCATTCTCATGGTTTTCGCGGGTGTTGAAGCCGATAGTGCTGTCGAAATGTAAATCCAAGGTGGCGGCTGCAATGGGCATAATTTTTTTATCATGGGTGTCATTTTCATGGTTTTCGAGGGTATTGAAGCCGATAGTGCTGTCGAAATGTAAATCCAAGACGGCGGCTGAAGCAGGTACCAATTTTTTTATCATGGGTGTCATTTTAATGGTTTTCGAGGGTGTTGAAGCCGATAGTGCTGTCGAAATGTAAATCCAAGATGGCGGCTGCAATAGATATCAATTTTTTCATCATGGGTGTCATTTTCATGGTTTTCGAGGGTGTTGAAGCCGATAGTGCTGTCGAAATGTAAATCGAAGATGGCGGCTGCAGTAGATATCAATTTTTTCATCTTGGGTGTAATTTTCATGATTTTCTAGGGTGTTGAAGCGGATAGTGCTGTCGAAATGTAAATCCATGATGGCGGCTCCAATAGGTATCAATTTTTTCATCATGGGTGTCATTTTCATGGTTTTCGAGAGAGTTGAAGCCGATAGGGTTGTCGAAATGTAAATCCAAGATGGCGGCTGCAATAGATATCAATTTATTCATCATGGGTGTCATTCTCATGGTTTTCGCGGGTGTTGAAGCCGATAGTGCTATAGAAATGTAAATCCAAGGTGGCAGCTGCAATGGTTATCAATTTTTTCATGATGGGTGTCATTTTCAGGGGTTTCGAGGGTGTTGAAGCCGATTTTGCTGTCGAAATGTATTTAAACTACTTTAAAAATTCCGTATTAATCATATTATACGTATTTTTTTATGCGCTTAAGGTATGCCCAATTGGATTTACCAATTATATTGAAATTTTTGGTTGCTTTAAATAGGATTTTAGAGTTTCTAAACACATATCTTATTTGTAAAAATGTTATTTGCTTCTGAATTTACCGACAAGTGCCGACATATTACCTACGTTAGCTGTGAGGTCACTGACACGGCTGCCACAAAGCGAGCCGCTGCGCGACGCGAGCATCCTCAAGGTTTTTGTATAAATCGTTATAACTATCTAGACAAAGTAATTCTCATAACATTTAAAATTATAAATAATAGAAATAACAGTAAAAATAATTCTTAATAATGTGCTTGCAGTTTATGATAAATCCATTTATCTTCTTGAATACCTAATAATATTTAAAATGTTCTTATTTATTTTATAATTTATAAAATCTTACAAAAATAATTTTTCGAACTCACTTATTTCTAAGTTTCCGGAATTAGGTAGATATGTTGAGATCAAACATACGATGTTCATTAATTCATTACAATCTATTAAAATCAACTATAGGCCACCCAACAGATAACCTCATAAGGGGCTATACTAGCCATAGTTTCTACTTTTGGCAGGCGGGTTGGCAACCGCAGTTTTTACTTTAGATCTAGTTGTTATTAGGACGTCTTCTGGTTTCACTCTGCCGCCTTTTATCACACCCAGGCGATGGTAGTAGATATTCTTTCACCACCAATACTTACTGTTATTGGATACTTATGTACGTATATGTGATAGAGCTATGCTGCAGCTATATTAGTAGTATAGTTGTAGCACGAATAGGTCGGCTCGACCGCAGAAGCACCACGCTCTCTCAGAATACCAGCGTCAAATAGCAGCTTAACACTGCTGTGTTTCGTATGGTGAGCGTAAAGAACCGGAGACAATATTTACTGGAAAAGAGCCATTCCATCTTAGTCCTCACGGGTGACACCGCATCTGCATTTTAATTGTTTATTGAGGATGGATGTAGATGTCTATGGGTTATGGCAACCATTTACCATCAGGTGGACTGTGTGATAGTTTGTCACCATATCCTATAAAAAATTTATAAATTTCTACTTTATTACTAAATAGGTCTGGGGAAAATATTAAAAAAAAATTTATAATAAATAACATAGTAAGAGCGATTAACGATTAATTAAACGCAATTATTTTTAGGAGAAATTTCAAATGTATTTTTCGTATGAAACTATTCGAAAAATAATATGTAACAGAAATTATTTTAAAATCGATCCACATTAAAAGAATATAATAAACTAAATATAATAACTATAAAATAAGCGGCGTTTCGGGCGCTTCTCAAACCCGTTACATGCTCGTTGTCGTAGGACTTAGGTATAGGAAAAAACCCAAAATTTAGGCGCACATAGGTAGCGTCCAATAAATGTCATCTGACTTATTTTGATCCCGTATTTTACTGCCTACCAAATATTCAGTAGTTATTTAAAAACATGGAAAGTTAATAAACATAAAATTTTGTTACAATTCAGTAGTTAAGAAAAGATATAAGAATAAGGGTTGTTTATCAACGATTGATTAAAATGTCTATGTTAATTAAGGTTTTTGAATTTTCTTTACATTTTTTTTTTATAGGATAAGGGTGACAAACGAGCACAGTCCACCTGATGGTAAATGGTTGCTGCTGCCCATAGACATCTACATCTATCCTCGTTTGCGAATCAAAATGCAGATGCGTTGTCACCCGTGAGGACTAAGATGGAATGCCTCATTTCCAGTAAAAAAAGCCTCCGGCCACCTGCACTCACCAAGCGAAACGCAGAGGTAAACCTCTACTTCACGCTGGTATTCTGTGAGGTCGTGGTACCACCCCGGTTCGAGCCGGCCCATCCTTGCGACAGCAAAAGCTGCCGCGTGGCTCTACCACTGTTAATTTACTTAGGGCGTTGAAAATATTCAAAAATAATTAGTGGTTTTTACAAAATATTAAAAAAAAATACATCAAAAATCACAACAAATTAGTTGATTCATAAAATATCAATATTATGTTGCAGGCCACAGTCGCTTTGCCATTGGTGGCAAAAGTCGAATTTTCTGAAGCATCAACCACCAACCAGTAGTGCGCGAGCGCTGGATGTTAAACGTTTTATCTCCGATGAAATTAATCACCTGCGTAAATTATTTCCGGACGGATCTATTTTTTACATTGTGAAATTAAGTAACAGCCGTGAGTGATTTGTATCCGATATTTTATTCAAACCACAAAATAAATAATTGCTCAAACAAGGAATATTTTAATATATTTATATGTCTTGGAAAATTCGGTTAAAAATTAATTGGCCGTGGTGGACCTTTGGATTTTTATTTCTGTGGTACGATTAAGCAGTATTTCAAAAAAACATTCGATACCGAGGCGGAATAGTCATAGCCTTTACAAAAATAAAGTCTGAAATATTTGTTGTGCAACGCGTGTGTTCAGACATTATAATATTAATATAAGCCGGTGTCACAAGCGCATCGAAATAAAAGGTGGTCGTCAAGTAGATATTATAGTGATGAATTAGGGTTTGTTCATAATTATTATAGTCAGTCGAAGTAACATTTTAAAAAGTTGTGACAATCGCTAACTAAAGTAATAACAGCTGTTAGCTGTTAGAGTTCACGATCTTGATGCAGTTAGTGTAGGTAAGACGCTTGCGCGCGACTGATGTTTGCTGCCGCCGGCCGCCGCTTTGGCGCGTTATCATTCCATGCAGAGGTAATCAATCCACATACTATTTACAAATATTATTTAATTTAAATTTAATTTGATTATTTTTGTGTAGAGTTTTCTGAATTAAAGTTATTTCTATGCGTTTGAATACTGATTCTGATAACGCACTTAACGGGAACCACAGGGTTTTTGTTATGGGGTGCGAAGTCAGAAGTCCTCCACGTGTGCCTGGTAGTAGCGGGTCCCTCTCGATACGTCTGGAGGGAAGAGCAGCTACTGGGCCGGTGCACCCTGGGCGCGGCAGTAATCTTCCTCGAGAAATGAGAAGAAATTCTTATTCCTTGGGGAATGTTACTGCCGCGGCTAATTATTCTGACATGGGTGGGGTCCGTCTCGGACCAACGGTGCGTTCCTCTGCGTGACCCTCTGATCAGCAGAGGGCATAGCAGAGGAGTGAGGGCGGGCTCGGTGTGCACTTACCCTGCCTCCGGGCAGACAGTGAAGGATCCATCCTTTGCTGTCACCGCCGGTCTCATAATCCCATCGAAGTGTCGTGGATCATGTCTCGCGGCTTTGATAGGGACCGAGGGTCTTGGCTTAACCGCCCGGACCGCGAGGGAGAAAACCTCTATAAAAAGTTACTCCGAATCTCAAGCGGCGACGCACCGCGAGGGGATGGATGGCTGACGGGGTTCTATGAACAAATCAGTCGCTAGTGCGCTACTCGCCAGGGTACCTGCAGACCCCCTGGCGAGTAATAAATCCTCTAAATCTGCTTACCTTAGTAAGGGGTCTCTGCCAAGGTGGACCTTTAATTACTCCCATACTCGTGGGTACAAAAAATGGATCAAACACAAAAAAACAAAACCGCCGGCAACGGCAACGTAGAGGAGAGGAGGAGCGATGCGGGGACAGAGTCCGACGCCGCATCGAGCAGCGTGGGAGGCTCAGAGAGCTCCCGACGCGTGGAGCCTGGGACCGCGGAGACCAGTAAGTTCTTCCGCAAGCGGTCCAGGCGGGATGGCGACCAGGGGTCGTCAGCCGGTGAAGAGGAGGCTTCGGTCTGGAAAATCCCCACCAACAGGCGGGGCGGGCTGAGAGGCAAGGGTAGGGGGCCCTCTGACAATCAGAGGGCCGAACAAGCGGCAAAGCATGCCGAGGAGGGGCGCCACCCGGGCGATACGGCTCGGGTATCAGGCGAAGAGACGGATGCGACTGGCGGCTCCGAGGTGGAGCGTAAGGCCAGATTCGTAAAGGAGGTGGAGGCCGCGATCAAGGTCGTGGCCCACAAACAAAAGGCCTCCTCAAAGTTAAAGGCCATTCCCGCGGCCTCCGCCTCCATCATGGCGGCTGCGGAGGCCAACTTTGTTGGGGCCGAGCCTAATGAGAACGAGGTAGCGAAGTTGCGGGCGGACGTAGCCCGCCTGACGTCCGCCTCTCGTCTCGACTCTCCAGAAGGAGAACGAGAAGCTCCGCGCAGACCTGGCCAGTCTACGTGAGCCTGCCTGTCGCGCGGCGCCCCAGACGCAGCGCCCAAGCCAGCCCGTGCCGGTGGAGAACCAGGTTCTGAACCTGGTCCGGCAGGAGCTGGCTGCCTTCCAGCACCGGTTCTCCGTGCTGGAGGGCATCGTCCTGCGCCCCCCCTAGGGGCAAACAAGACGGCGGCGAGGCCGGCAACGGTCTCGTACGCGGCGGCCACAGCCGCCGCATCCAGGCCGGGGCCGTCCAGCCAGCCCTCGGGAGGGGCTGCAGTTGCCCCTCCCTCCCCTGAAAAGCCGGCTCCGGCAAAACCGGTACCGGCTGAACCGGCTCCGGCTAAGCCGGCGACGGGAAAGAGAGGCAAGGCGAAGGCGAAAAAGGGCAAGGCGGCAGCACAGGGGGTGGCTGCGCCAGCCCCAGTGCCTGCGGCGAATGTGCCAGCGCCAGCGGCAAGCCAGCTGCCGCCGCCGCCGCCGCCCCCCCGGCTCCCTACATCTCCCGCGGCTGAAGCCGGTTGGCAGGTGGTCGGGGATAAAAAGAAGGGGAAGAAGGCAGCCAAAAAAGCCAAAGAGCAGGAGCGGCAGCACTAGTTCAGGGCGCGCAAGATCGCGGCTAGGCTCCGCGCCCCGAAGACCGCAGCTGTAGTGATTACACTACAGCCGGACGCGGAAAAGAAGGGCGTTACCTACCGCGATCTGCTCGCGAAGGCGAAAGAGGCGGTGGATCTCGGGGAGCTCGGGATCACCGGAGGCCTCCGGCTCAAAGTCACCCAGACGGGGGCCCGTATGCTGGAGATCCCCGGGGACTCCAGTGGCGCGACCGCGGACGCTCTGGCTGCGAAGCTCAGAGCGTCCCTGGACGCGGACGAGGCCCGAGTGTCCAGGCCCGTCAGATGCGCAGACCTGCGCATCATGGGTCTGGACGACTCGGTATCGGAGTAGGAGTTGGTGGCCGCCGTCGCCAGGTCCGGGGGGTGCACTACTGACCAGGTCAGGTCAGGCGCTATACGCCCGGATCAACAGGGTATGCATGCCGCCACTGTGTGCTGCCCTGTTACGGCGGCCAAAGCCATAGTGGAGGGCCGAAGGCTTCTGGTGTGCTGGGTCTCAGCGCAGGTTAAGCTGCTGGAGCCCAGACCTCTGAAATGCTACCGCTGTCTCGTGGGACATCACGTGTCAGTGAAATGCGCCTCGGAGGTTGACCGCAGTGGCCTTTGCTTCCGCTGCTGTCAGCCCGGACACAAATCGGCGACCTGCTGCGCGACGCCGCACTGTGATGCATGTGCGGCGACCGGCAAGCCAGCCGATCACTGGGCCGGAGGCAGGGCCTGCGTGCCACCCGCCAAGGCCAAGGCCGCGGGTAGGGGAGGGCCCTCCTCCGCCGCCACCGCCTGTATGGCCACCGCCGCAGCCGCAACTGCCGCCGCCGCCGCTGTCACTGTTGCCGCCGCCGCCGCCGCGACACCGACGCCCGCAGAGGGGCGCCCCGTGGAGGAAGCTGAAATGGAATGCCTATACCGGCCCCATTAAGCTTCCTCCAGGCGAATATCAACCACTGCGCCTGCGCTCAGGATAAGTTGCTCCAGAGCATGGCGCAGTGGTCGATTAACATCGCTGTGGTCGCTGAGCCGTATTTTGTCTGGCCTAGGGATGACTGGGTGGCGGACCTTAACGGCTCAGTGGCCATCATTTCTTCGGCCGCCGCCGGTACCCCGACCCTTGAAGGTGTCAGGAGGGGTCAGGGGTGCGTAGCAGCACGGTTCGGGGAGTTCGTCGTTGTGGGGGTGTACTTCTCCCCGAACCGATCTCTCGCCGAGCTCCATAACTCTCTTGCAGAGCTGAGAGCAGTCGTCGTCGGAAGCTATCCCCTCCCCGTACTTGTCCTCGGGGACTTCAATGCCAAGAACTTGGCTTGGGGTTCTCGTCGTACAGATGTGCGGGGTAGGATGGTGGAAGACTGGGCTCTGGAGACAGGCCTGGTCGTCCTAAATCGGGGTTCTGTCCCCACGTGTGTGCGGATGCGGGGCGAGTCGGTGGTGGACATTTCGTTCGCTAGCCCCGCTCTGTCGTCGCGTGCCATTGACTGGCGAGTCATGGAGGGGGTGGAGACCTACTCCGACCACCGGTACATCCGGTTTGACGTCTCCACCCAGCCCTCGAGCGCGCCAGTCCAACAGGCCCCGAGTGGTCCGCGTTGGGCGCTGAAGCAGCTGGACCGGGAGCTCCTCCTGGAAGCCTCGATCGTGCAGGCCTGGGTGTCATCACCGGATAGGCCTGCCGACGTCAATGATGAGGCAGGGTGGTTCCAGGAGGCCATGTCCGAGATATGTGACGTGGCAATGCCCCGCGTCCGGCCAGGAAGCGCCCGGCGTCAGGTGTATTGGTGGTCGCGTGAGCTGACGTGTCTGCGCGAGGCTTGTGTCGCCGCGCGGCACCTGTACGCCAGGCATCGCAGGCTCCGCATTCGTCCACCGAATGCGGCAGCCATTGAGGCGGAGCTGTACGAGGGATACAGAGCGGCGAAGACCGCCCTCCGGGAGGCTGTCATGCGGGCCCGGGATCGGGCCCGTGAGGAGATGCTGGAGACTCTCGACAGAGATCCGTGGGGGCGCCCTTACAAGATGGTGCGGGATAAACTCCGCACCTGGGCCCCCCCGCTGACGCAGAGTCTCCGGCCTCAGCTCGTGGAGGACGTGGTGAGCGCTCTGTTCCCTGCACGAGGGGAACATCCGCCCCCGCCTATGGCTCCGCCACCTGCGGTGCCGGAAGCGGACCACCAGGACGACGACGACGACATCCCGGAAGGGACCGGGGTAGACCTGAGAGTGGCGGTACGTAGGCTCAAGGCCAGGAATACCGCCCCAGGACCCGATGGCTTGCCTGGCAAAGCCTGGGTCCTGGCCTCGGAGGCTCTCGGGCCCGATTGGAGGGGCTCCTAAGCGCATGCTTGGAGAGAGGCCAATTCCCGCTTCGTTGGAAGACGGGGAAGCTGGTCCTCATTTGGAAGCCGGGGCGCCCTGCGGACTCTCCGTCCGCATACCGGCTCGTGGTGCTGCTCGACGAGGTGGGCAAGCTCTTTGAAAGAGTCATTGCAAACCGCCTCGCCGAGCACCTTGCGGGGACGGGGCCGGATCTTGCGGAACACCAGTTTGGTTTCCGCAAGAGGCGCTCTACGGTGGACGCCATCATGCGCGTGAGAGCCCTCACGACGGGGGATGCAGTGGCCAGGGGGGGGGGGTTGTTTTGGCGGTGTCTCTCGACATCGCAAACGCCTTCAACTCCATGCCCTGGAGCTGCATTAGGGAGGCACTCCGGTATCACCGAGTGCCGACCTATCTCCGTCGTATAGTCGGGGACTATCTGACGGACAGGGCCGTCATCTACCCCGGTCGCAACGGTGAGTGGAACCGGCGAGAGATGTCGTGCGGTGTCCCACAGGGTTCGGTTCTGGGGCCGCCCCTGTGGAACATCGGTTACGACTGGGTGCTGCGCGCCGACCTCCCTACCGGCGTCAGCGTAGTTTGCTACGCTGACGACACGCTGGTACTGGCACAGGGGGGGTCGTACGAGGCGGCGGCGGAAAATATGACACGCGGGGTTGCGATAGTCGTTGAGAGGATCCGGCAGCTGGGTCTTGAGGTGGCTCTGCACAAGTCCGAGGCCATGCACTTCCATGGTCCTCGGAACAGGCCACCACCGGGATCCTCAGTGATGGTAGGAGGGGTATCCGTCGGCGTCGAGTTGACGTTGAAGTACCTAGGACTCGTCCTCGACGGCCGATGGAACTTCGTTGAGCACTCCCGACGTTTGGCTCCCAAACTGGAACGGACCGGGGCTGCCTTCAGGCGGCTCCTGCCGAACCTGGGGGGGCCAAACGCCTCCTGCCGGAGGCTCTACGCGGGGATTGTGCGGTCCATGGCCCTTTACGGGGCCCCGGTGTGGGCGCGTGGTTTGGCGCGGCTTGCCGTCCACCACCTGAACGCGCCCCAAAGGGTGGTCGCCGTGAGAATGGTTCGCGGCTACCGCACGATCTCCCGCGAGGCGGCGTGCCTCCTTGCCGGATTGCCGCCATGGGATCTGGAGGCGATAGTCCTCGCGCGCCTGCACGAATGGCGCACGGAGGCACTATGCCGGGGGGAAACTCCGCTGCCGCGGCAAGTTGTCGTGCAGCGGACAGACTTCCGGCGTGATCTCATGGCGACATGGAGAGAGCGACTGTCGCAACCCCGTGCTGGGCACGCCACTATAGCGGCGATAAGACCCCTCTTTGAGGAGTGGCTTGAGAGACGCCACGGCGTCCTCACCTTCCGCCTCACGCAGGTCCTCACCGGACACGGTGTGTTCGGGAGGTTCCTGCACCGAATCGGGCGGGAGGAAACGCCCGGGTGCTCCCACTGCGAGGATCGACCGGAGGACACGGTGGAGCACACCGTGGAGGTGTGCCCTGCTTGGGCGGAGCACCGCCGTGTCCTCGTAGCGGCGATAGGCGGCGGCGACCTCTTGCGTCCGGCCCTGGTCGAAGCCATGGTCCGGAGCGAGACGGAATGGGATGCCGTCACCACCTTCTGCGAAGCAGTGATGCTAGCGAAGGAGGTGGCGGAGCGGGAGAAGGAGAGAGCAGCAGCTTTCCTTCCCGGCCGCCGCGGGAGACGCCCCGGGCGTCGGGGGCTACGTCGTGGCCCCCGGCCACCGTAGGCGCGGGCCTGTGGATGGCGAGCAATGGGTAGCTCGCCGTCCGTCCGTCTAACGACGACAGGCCGTGTCGACGACGCGTTTTGTTCCACGCGCGCCTCAAAGAGCTGTCAGCATCGTGAAGGGGCCCGCAAGGGCCGACGCCTGCCGGGGCTGCGGGCTGTTCGAAAGAGATACCGCGGCTCCGGAACGTAAGGGCACTGAAGGAACACGGATGGTTTTTAGTCAGTAAAAGTCTGACACTCCCTTCCGCTCCACCCAGAGCGAAAGGCGTCATTTGATGATTTTCCATCCGCAAGAAAAAAAAAAAAAAAAAGGGTTTTTGTTATATATTGTATATTCAATCTGCATTTTATTGTTATTTACACTTCAGAAATCTTATATTCGATCTTCACAGGCAACGCTTACTTCATGTCTAGATATATATTCATCGAATTGTAATACAGCCAAGAGGGGGAGCCAGGAGACCCATAGCACAGCGTAACCTAGTTTGGGCTCCTGTCTCCCACAACAACTTATATCTCTTAAACTATTAATGTAAGAAAAGTAACTGTGTAAAAAGTGGGATAAATAAATAAATATTATTATTATTTGGTATCTATAAAGTTTCTCATCTGGTTGGGCAATATAAAATATATAATTGTAAATAAACATTTAAACGTATATAAATATTATTAAAATAAAATAAATACATAAATATACATAAATATTTAAAATCCCAACCAGATGGAAGCCCTCGGCAGGGGAGACCAAACGGCCGAGGCTTAGAGGGAAAGGGAAAGAAACCGGCGGACGATGCGGGCGGTATCGAGGAGCACCGCCTTCTGCATTTGAGCTTGGAGCGGTTCGTCACGGAGTCCCAGTCACCTCAGATGACCCGAGAGGCTGACTGGAATTAACCCATTCGCAGAGCGACTACAGGTATAATTTTGGCCGGCAACCCAGCCCACATGTCGGTCACCTCGTGAGCCAGGTCCAGATATTTTGTCAGCTTATCTGTTTCGGCTTTCACGAGGTTCTCGTCATAAGGAATGGTAATGTCGACCAAAAATATCCTTGGCTGTGCCCGGTCCATCAGCACAATATCAGGCTTACTCGCAAAAATAGTCCTATCTGTGATGATGGCCCGGTCCCACTAGAGCCTTGCGCGGTCATTTTCGAGCAAGGCTTCCGAAAATACTTATAATACGGCAGTTTCCGATCCACGAGACCGTATTTCAGAGCGAGTTCCTGGTGTAGAATCCTAGCTACTAAGTTGTGCCTGTGCAAATACTCAGAGTTAGAAAGCGCCGAACAACCGAAGATGACATGCCTAAGTGACTCACCGGGATGGTGACAAGCTCGACAGACGTCGACGGTGCCATCCTTTAGGGTGTATCTCCGATAACTGTTGGTCTTAATAACCTGATCCTGTATCGCACAGACAAAACCCTCGGTTTCCCCAAAGAGGTCACCGAAACGTAGCCAGTAGAGGGAGGTGACTGTGTCTACGAAAGGCTCATGTAGAGCCTTGTAGAACCACCTTGTAGCTCCTTCCCCTTCCATACGGTCTCCCGGTCGGAAATGCTCTGTACTGCCGGGTATTGCCATTTCTCGTTGGCTAAAGTTAGAAGGGTAAGTTCCCTATCACAAGAAATAACGTCCCTATAGTATGGATCATCCGCTCTCGTCAGAAAGTAATTACGGAGGCTGCACACTTCGCGATTATGCATGGTAATCCCACCATGCTTCCGCGGCAAGTACAGCCTTATTAGTGACGATCTCGGATAATGCATTCTGTGGGACGTCATTATAGTGCGGACTTTTCTGTCCAGAGCGTTCAGTTCGGTCTGAGTCCATCTGAGCATGCCAAAGATATACATGAGAACAGGCATGATCCAACCGTTATATGCGTGCGTCTTATTGATACCGGACAAAAGGCTGCCGCAAACTGACTGTTTCATACCCGCCTCATCTACACCGATGTTCTGTGACATACCCAGGTATCGGTATGTTTCAGCCACGGCAATGGTCCTTATGTTGATGGGCATAGTTAAGTCTATGCCCTCAGAGTTAGCAACCCTTCCCCTTTCAACATGGAGGACCGCACACTTATCCGTCAAAAGCTCCATTCTAATAGAATTGCTAAAATCACAAGTGATGTTTAGCAATTCCATAAGATGAGAGCGACTGGAGGCGAATAACTTGAGATCATCCATATAGAAAAAGTGGGTCACTTTTGTACCTCCTTTTCGAAGCTGAAATCCCCTCCCGTAGCCCTCCAGTAAGATACTGAGAGGGTTCAGAGAGAGGCAGAACCAGATTGGACTCAAACAATCGCCCTGGAAGATACCCCTTCTTATCCTTATGTGGTTCTCCGCAACCGTCATCCGCTCGCCTAAATAACAAAAGATCGTACTCCATTGCCCCATACACTGCCCGAGGAAGTCTCAAACTATACAGTTAACCTTATACAGCTCGAGGACCCTCTTAAGCCCTGTATGAGGCACCGAGTCGAATGCCTTTTTATAGTCTATCCAGGCGGCGGAGAGGTTCCGACGGTTGCATTTAACCACCTTGCTAATGACCGCGTCAATGAGGAGTGGGTCCTTGGTTCCACGACCACCGCCCCGACATCCATTCTGAGCCCGCGACATCACCTGATTTGAGTTTAGGTGACGAGTGATTTTCGCGCTTAAAATGGATGTTAGTATCTTGTATATGGTAGGTAGAAACGTTATGGGCCGATATTTGCTCGGGTCTGTGGAATCCCGGTCTTTAGGAACCAAATGAGTGATCCCAGTAGTGCAGAGGCTCGGGAGCGACTTTTGGTCGAGAGCCTCTTGAAACTGTCGGCCGAGCACAGCGTGACATACCACGAACCCCTTCAGCCAGTAGTGATGCTTTCCGTCGAGTCCTGGACTTTTCCAGTTCGATGCCCTACGGACCACTTCAGCTAAATCATCAGGCGTTATGATGACGGGGTCCATGGGCGTAACATTCGCACACTGACTCGCCACAACTTCCGTCCAAGGGCCCTCGCTGTGGTTTACGGGCTCTGATCACAGGCCGCGCCAGAATGCGACAGTGTCGGCCTGATTCGGTGCTGGGCTCGTTTCACGTACAATTGGCTGCTCCAATGATTCATAGAGCCTCTTCTGATCACTCTGGAAGAGACGATTCTGGTTGAACCGTGTCGACCTCTTGGTATATCGCCGAATTCGCTTCCCCCAAGCAGCGATTCTCTGCTTCAGGTCGTCTATGCGCTCCGTCAGGTTTTGCGTTATATCCGACTGGGACAAAGCACAACTCTCGGCCTATTATTGCCCGACCTGAAGCTTATCAGTCTGCCGATGAGGGCTCTTGTCTTTGCGATATGGTCCTCAATCCTTTTTCTCCAGGCTGGGATGGCGCTACTGTGTTTATTATTATTATTATTATTATTATGCGGATGGTAAATTATTATTTTCACATATTTAATTAATATCACGGTGATATTCTGTCATGTACTTACGTGATTTCAAAATATTTTAATTTTTCCTTTCAAAATGGAAGTCGCTTTAAATTAATGAATTTGTTTGTTGTTTCCAATCGATATAGACAATGCAATAGTGCTTTCTCTATCAACTTCAGAATTTAAACAATGTTTACTAAAATCTCTCATTTTATTCAAAATGGAAGCTCAGCTCCCAAAGTCAAGGAATCGAAACAAGAGATTACATTCTAGAATATCGATAAAACATTCCGAATAAAATCTCAAGACAGTAACTATTTTGTTGACGGTCAGAGTGGCAACCATTTGAGGTAATGGATATTTGTGCGGCGAGAAACGTTTCGAGAGGCTTTTAGTTTGAATGGAGAAATTCAATAAGGCATATAAAGTGCACTTATGTAAACACACTCTCATAGAGTATCTAGATATCAAATACAATAAATGTTGTGACTCAAAATAACAAAATTTAAATGCTATGTGGCATTTAGTCCAAGAATATATTAATAAATTTATGAATTAATTTTAAGTATTGGGCTTCAATTATCATAAAAATTTATATATCGACGCTGGAAGGGAAAAAATTACCAAGCGACACTTTGATCCATATTGTGTTATATATATATCATTGGAATCAGCTCAAAATCAGTAGGACCAATCAACGCAGAAAAAAAATTCTGCGTTGATTGGTCCTACTTTCGTGCTTCTACGATGAATTTAATGTCGTTTAGTTATTTTAAAATTTGAGGATTTTTTGAAGTTTTAGGCGACCAACCGACGATAACTTTCGTCATTTTAAAAAATATTGCGTTTAGGACAATTTTCAATCTACCGTATTTCTACTTAGATCGTTAAACTTGGCAGACGGATTTTTATATTTAATATAACCTTACTTTTACTTAATCTTAAATAACTCAGCTCCTAGATTGACAAATTTTGCCAAATTTTCAGCTATGGAGTGTTTATATGTAAGCTTTCAAATGATCCAACTTTCATCTTGTTAACACCTGGGCCCAAGAATGTATGAAACTTTTTTCCTGTTTTTGATATAAATTATTTTGGTTTTAAGTTACTTTTACCTGAGCTTATGAAAAATTTAAAATTTATTTGACAATCTTTTCCTAAGTAATAATTTTATTTTTTTGCAACCTCCTACTTTTTACCTGTCTTTAATATTAGCTTTGTCGCTTAGATGAATGTGACCTGCCGTTTTCTAATATATCTTGGCGTTAAGATATCTCTTCCAGAAATATTTATATAATAAAACGTCAGTTGAGCCTTCCGCGTTCATCTTGAATTGTCGTGTAACTAGGTTGTGATTTAATATTGAAGTGGTCGTTAGAAACAAAAAATTGAATCACCGTGCTACAAGCTGCCGCTTAGTGAATAGATGTGTAACCGCGCGTCCCAATGACTCGCCGCTTGGTCTAGAAAAGCGGTAATTATTTTCATAATATTAGTATTACATAATATTCTATAGTTGTGTGCTGTTTGAGTTACTCACATTTTCCAACTGCGAAAGGACCTGCGTTTTTCGAAATCAATAGACCTAGCTTTGATTAATGCAAGTATTAGTCCCAAGTACCTCGTTAGAAGATAATATACCAAAGATTAGTTAATGTAATTAATTTTTATTTTGATAAAAACATAATTTTGTTTTTCTTTGCAAGAATCCTTACCCATACAAAATGTTTCTGAAGATTATAATGTGTCATTCTAAGAAAAATATTTGATTATTTTGAAGTATTTCAAAGTTGCTTCTCGCCGGATGATTCCAACGTTGTTGCTGGTTTGGTCACTGATAGGGAACTTCAGGGAATGGACCTTTTTATTCCATCGTTTGTAGTGCCCCTCGGAGATAGATCCCAGCTATGAATCGATAGTTCTTTTAAAATTGCATCTTGCCATAAGCAGGAGTGCTACCGGGTCTGGACTGACGCGTCGGTGTCCCAGGATGCAAACACCAAGAAGATAAGAAATATAATAAAATTAAGAAAGTTCCGCTTCTAGTTCTACAAAAGAGTCATTGATAACGCAAAGCAGTGCACTGATTCGTGCGTAAATCTGCAGAATTGGCGAGATATTAGTCTCGTCTCGTAGAGAATTCTAGTCTCTCGCCAATGGTGTCCAACGGAACTTCTGTCAGCCATCTCTTTCGTCTCTGCATAGGGAGAATGACTCACTGGTCCATGCCGCAAAGTAGAAAGCCGATCTGTTAGGCTTTCTTTTTCCATCCAACTCGACTCTTCGTGACGGGAGGAACACACTGCTAGTGAGAGTGCTCAGTGCGCAAAGTACTCTTCTCCCTGAATGTTATCAAGTCGGATAAAGCTGATGAATTTCTTCATATTGTGCTGAAAACATGTTCTACTAGGCGTAGGAGTAGTCTTGAACTCATGGAGATAGTTTTAGTGCACCCGATACCTAAAAATAGCGACGGTTCAGCTACAGTCCTATTAACTCCTTGTACTCCAAAAATCATGGAAACCATTATAAACTGCAAGCTTATTACGTACCTTGAGGTCTACCAGCTGATTAGTAACCGCCATTACTGATTTCGCCGCGGTCGCTCAGCTGGTGATCTTCTAGGGTACCTGACCCCCAAGATGATGGATGCAGTAGAGACCAAGAGGAAGACCTTGACCGTTAGTTTTGACATATCAAAGGCCTTCGATCAAGTTTGGCACAAAGTGCTTCTTCCGAAGCTTTCTTCCTATTTGGTTCCCAAGAGATTGTGCAATTGGATCACCAGTTTTCTTGCATGCTCCGACTGCAAGCTCATTTATGGTAGGGTTCCACAAGGCTGCGTGCTAACACCTCCACTGTTTATGTTCAATAATATCAATTATATGTTGCAAACCAGTAACATTCATTGGTATACGGATGACAGCACAGGTAATGTTTTTTACATCGGCCGTATCAATGTTTCTCGAGAACATGTTGTCCAGTACCGAAAAAACTTGTGCCTGAAGTCAAATCTTTGTTAAATAAAGTTTCGGATTGGTCTCTAAAGACATAGGTTTGCGTGTTCACCGCTAAAAAGAACCCCTTTGTTGTATCCCTTCAATTTCAGGACTTTTCATTCTCTGCGTCCATTTATCGAATGATATACAGTTCCGCGGTCACTTGGAAGGGAGGGCAGAATTGGCTTCTAAAAAGCTTGGCGTGCTCAGCAGAGCGGCACACCGGCACACCGCTTGTAACTTTACAATGCCTCACATGTAATACTGTTCTCATCTCCAGGCTGTGATACCTTATTGCCAGCTCATTCCACTTGATCACATCGAGCAAAGAGCGGCTCAAATAGTTGATTATCAAGTTCTTTCTGATCAGCTCGATTCATTGGCGCTGCGAAGAGAATTTGAAGAATTGTTTGGATTAATTACAGCCACCAAATTTCACCAACGCACATCGTGACAAAACTCACGATACCATCCACACCATCTGAATGCTCGGGGTCCATCACTATGCGATTTACTTGGAGTTTCTTTCCTTGCTACAACTTTTTTGTGCAATTTTTTACAACCGGTGGTTTTTCCGAACCAATATGACTTAGGGACTTACAAGAAACGAGCTTAGGTACACCTCTTTAAAATGCGGGCCGTCAATTGCCCTGGTGTTATGAATGCTCGTACGTGGCGGTTAACACTTACCATCAGGCGAGCCGCATGCACGTTTATTCTCTCTTCTGTGTAAAAAAAGTTTATAGTTCGTTAAATAGTTCTAAGTAATTAGCGTTACAATGTACTTCTAAATACTTTTTATTTTTATAAAACCGAATGTTTCTGAGGATATTTGTAACTTGTGGAGGTGGTCAGTCTGAGCGAGATTAGAATGGCTCTCCAGCACCTTAAAAACGGCAAGGCCCCAGGCGAGGATGGAATTACAGCGGAGCTTCTGAAAGCGGGTGGAAAACCGGTACTTGAAGTCCTTCAGAAGCTCTTTAATTCCGTCCTCAATGGTGGCATTACACCGGAGGCGTGGAGCAGAAGTGCGGTGGTCTTGTTCTTCAAGAAAGGCGACAACGCTCTCTTGAAGAACTACAGACCGATTTCCCTTCTGAGCCGCGTCTACGTGCTGTTTTCGAGAGTCATTACGAATCGTCTCGCGCGCAGACTTGACGACTTCCAGCCTCCCGAACAAGCCGGTTTCCGAAAAGGCTTTAGCACCATAGACCACATACATACCCTACGGCAAATTGTACAGAAGTCCGAGGAGTACAATTTGCCACTATGTCTGGCGTATGTGGACTATGAGAAAGCCTTTGATTCCGTCGAAATTTGGGCGGTGCTGCAGTCCCTTCAGCGGTGCCAAGTTGACTGTCGGTATATCGAAGTGTTGAAGTGCTTGTACAGTAGGGCTACGATGGCTATCCGAGTACAGAACCAGAGTACGAAACCTATCCAATTGCAGAGAGGTGTAAGACAGGGTGACGTCATATCCCCGAAACTCTTCACCGCTGCATTGGAAGACGTTTTCAAGCTTCTGGACTGGAAAGGATACGGTATTAACACCAATGGCGAGTACATCACTCACCTTCGATTTGCCGACGATATAGTCCTTATGGCAGAATCGCTGGAGGATCTAAGCACTATGCTCAATGACCTCAATAGTGTTTCCCAACGGATAGGTCTTAAGATGAACATGGACAAAACAAAGATCATGTTTAATGTCCATGTCACACCTATGCCGGTAGTTGTTGGGAACACTAAGCTCGAAGTTGTTGACGAGTATGTTTACCTGGGACAAATAGATCGGACTAGGTAAGTCCAACTTCGACCGAGAGGTCAATCGACGGATTCAACTCGGCTGGGCAGCGTTCGGGAAGCTACGACACATCTTCTCGTCAGACATACCTCAAAACCTTAAAACGAAATTGTACAACCAGTGCGTGTTGCCAGTGATGACTTACGGAACTGAGACGTGGTCCTTCACTGCTGGCCGTATGAGGAAGCTCAAGGTCGCTCAGCGAGCTATGGAGAGGGCTATGCTCGGAGTTTCTCTGCGTGATAAACTTAGAAATGAGGATATCCGCAGTAAAACCAGAGTGACCGACATAGCCCAACGGATTAGTAAGCTGAAGTGGCAATGGGCCGGCCATATAGCTCGAAGAACCGACAACCGATGGGGAAGAAAGGTTCTCGAGTGGCAGCCTCGTACCAGCAAGCGAAGTGTAGGGCGTCCCCCCACTAGATGGAGTGACGACCTGGTAAGATATGCAGGAAGTCGATGGATGCAGGTGGCTCAGGACCGTGCTTTGTGGCATTCTTTGGGGGAGGCCTATGTTCAGCAGTGGACTTGTGAAGGGCTGTAATGATGATGATGATGATGGAGGTACTTCTAATTTTAGTTTAGAAGGGTGTTTTACAGAATACTAGTACGCGACAGCGACAGTGAAGCAAGTAACTAAACGTAAGTAAGCAACACGAAACCGCGTAAGTTCACTAAACGACGCGTCAGTGCGCAACGTCACGTCTTAAGGAGAACAACTCGCGAAAAATTTTAAAAATTACCGTTTCTGTTGCAAAATATTGTCACAACAGTGATGATAAACATAAAACAAGTAATGGTATTACATTTCACAGATAATTTCATATATTTGATTCATTAAAAGTACGTAAAACTAAAAAAATACTTACCTAAGCTCTCATAATACAAATGTTGCTAGTTGTGGGGAAAAAATCACAATTTTCCTTTAAAAATATTTGTTTTCTATTTGTGTTTAAAACGTTTAATCGTACCGCTCTGTATAAAACTCAAATGTTTATATATAGATACCTACTTCTCTAAGTATTAACATAATATTAACAATAGGTGCCTATTTAAAATTAATATGGAGTGATCAGCTGATCGCGATCAGTTGACGCCATTTTAACGCAACTATTTTATTTTATATTGCTTTGTTTATTGACTAAAGCGACGTTTTAGAGTATAGAATAATTTTTTTTTCATACAACATCAAGAGATCATTAATAAGAACGCCTTTACTAACCAGATGTTACTTTACACCCAAACATAGTCTATTTTAATCGACTCCCAAAAAAGAGAGGTTATCAATTATGTATGTACACTGATTTCTAAGACGATTCTAGATAAATTCGTATAAACATGCTGAAATTTTAGTGGTTGTTTCCCCGCAGTCTTTTTTTATCTCGATAGTGGAATCAATTTATTAAAATAAAAATTATTACAATTAAAAAAGGGCATATTTACAATAGTAATACCTCACGAGCTAGTCGGCTGTCCAGACTAGTTTATGTCGTATCACTACGCTTGAAAGTTCATGCTCTGAACATTTATTAGTGCCCTTCACTGTGTAGACATCGCGCGGTAGCGCGTGCGATAGACGTAACAGCCTGGCCACGGGACATTCGCCATAGCAAAAATTTGCGCGGTGCGAACGACGAGGCGTCTAGCGACCAAAATAAATGGATAGAAATGTACGGAACAAGCCACGCGCAGCGGCGAGTGGCGAAGCGACCGGCGAAATTTAGCGAGCGAACCACGCGGGCGACTGGCGGCGCGGCGGGCGACTGAAACAAAGGCATGAATTAGCACGACGCAAGCCACGGAATCGAGCGGCAGACGCGGCGAATAGTATAGGAAACAAAATATTTTAGTTGTTTTCGCCGCGAAAAATGAATAATGCAACTTTTATTGCCGAGAAGTATCTCGGCAAGTATGCTAGGCCTGTTAGCAGCTTTGGAAATAGTAGTTATTATTAACAAGAATATAATCGAAGGTTTCGACACTCATTCTGGAATATTCGAAAAAAATTTCTGGATACATTCTGTACTTCTCGTACTTCTTGTGGAGTTCTCCATCTATCACCCGATTTTTATTCAAATCATGTACTCCACAATCTCTTCCAAATATTATGTCTTGAACCAAAAAACGATTACTTTCTAAGCAATATCGAGATAACTTTGATAAAGACATTTCGCTCTCCGCCTATCTGGTCGTGGCGGCGAACCTGACTGCCCGTGGCCCTCAAAACACGCCGCGCGAATTGTCGCCCTGCCTGCCGCTTCGCCGTTCGTGCCGCCGATCCCCGTGGCCAGGCCGTTACACTGCGTTACGTTCAGCGAATAATTTTTTTTTCAGACTTTATTATAGTAATACGGCATAAGCTAGCCTGCACGCCTGACTTACTTACGAGATATTGCTATTGATTTGAGATCGCATTCGAGTTTTGTTTTTTTCGATTGTAAATCTGCCATTTTTGCATCCTAATAATTTTTATTTTGATAAATCTATTGTGCTACCAAGACAAAATCATTTGACTTCGGGAAACAACCATTAAAATTTCAGCGTGTATATTGGATCAATCTGTGTACTGTGTATATCCTTTCAAATAAAACAAAAATTAAATCGGGTTAGAAATTATAGAATTCTGAGGTAAAATCATAAAAAATACACCAAATTGAGAAACTCCTCCTGTTTTTGAAGTCGGTTAAAATTAAACATTACACGATGAGCTTATTGTATTCGAGAAAATTAATTGTGTTTAATAATATTCTTAAATTTTATTACGTCTGCATTTTTGTACCATTAAAATATGTATAATAAAGTTATATTAGTACCATCATTATCGTGTTTTTTTATTCCGCTTTAGATTCTTGTATAATACGTCTTCGTACGTAATACTTAATCTTTATTATATCGATTATTTAAAATTAATCAATAAAATTGTGATTTGCAAAATTTTATTGCAAACCCTAGAAACTGGTATCACTGAATGGCGTGTATATGTGCGTGTGACAAACGTAGCCACATTCGACTCGCGCCCACTAACATAATGACTTTGCGTCACTTTAACGCTCGTGTTTTGTACTCATAGAGATAATATAGATAGAGTGGAGAAGCCATATGCTTTTCTGCAAGTGGAACTGACGCGCTGTTAGAAAGAGAAAGAAGATGAGAGTTGCTGTCTGTCCTTCTCTAACAACAACAGAGCGCATGCGCGGTATTATTTTGTCATGTTAGGTTAGCTTGACAACATGCGTCGTTAGAGAGAGACAGATAGCAATATTGATCTTCTCTCTCTTTCTAACGAGAAGTCACATTTGCGGCTGGCTTCCCTACTCTATCTATATTATCTCTATGTTACCATATTAGTCGGAATAATAAGAACCGCTTATGCATGTGACTTCGCCATTAAATGGCGCTGAGTTTGAGCGTCTCCCGTTAACTGACGCTCATTAAGTACTAGAATACGCGCAAAGGGCCATTGCCTGGCGGTCGCCAGGGTGCGTCTGGTGCTGGCGATAGACGCGACGACATGCAGGCCGCCAGCTGAGTGCGAAGTGCTGCACGACCACCCAGAAGCCCCTTGCATCCATCAACCCCACCAGCTGGCTTGGTGTCGGCAGGATCTTCTCAGATCCAACAATCGGCTCCTGCCACTGGTAGACCATACGCCACATGCGATGGCCAATCAATATGAACACAAGCGCATTGCGGGAATACTATAGAGCGAAAGGGAAAGAAAGTGGAAGGCTAGCATATCGGGCCATCTGTTGATATTGAAATTGAACGACTACGACGTGAGGCTATTCCCTCATCGAATGAACCGATGGATGTGCCTCCGTAAGATATTACTGTTGACGCTGCCGTAAATCACTCGGTTGTGGTTGGTTTGCATGAGTATGAGGTGATTATGGAAACGAGCACTACGCCTCTCAATAATCTACCGCGACTTCCCCGCATACCCCTAATTCGGGCTGCCATGAGGGCTCTAAATCCAATGTTGGTGACCTATTTGGAAGTCAGCCGGGACCTTTGCGAGACGGACTCAATTATTTTTGGCGTCGCACTGGCAGTATGCCGTATTAATGGAGCCAAGTTCTCCACGGTTGGATGTGCTACGAGACAAAGTAGCGCCATCGCAGACTCGAGAATAAGAATTGGGGATCGTATCGCATAGGATAGGGTCCTCATCGGCAAACTGATAAGCTTCAGGTCGGGCAATAACAGGCCAAAATTGTGCGCATAGTCAGAATGATGTCCAGCTGAAACAAACTGACATTTGTCCCAGCTGGGACAAATGTCAGTTTGCCTCAGCCGGATATAACGCAAAAACTGACGGAGCACATAGACGGCCTGAAGCAGAGAATCGCTGCTTGTGGAAAGCAAATTCGGCGATATAACGAGAGCTCGACCTGGTATAACCAGAATCGACACTTCCAGAGTTATCAAAATCGGCTCTATAAACAATTGGAGCGACCAATGGGACGTGGAACGGGCCCAGCACCGAATCAGAATGGTCGGAGCCCGTAAACCACAGTGAGAGTCCTTAGACGGAAGTTGTGGTAAATCAGTGTGGGAATGTTACACCCATGGACCCCGTCATAATAACGCCGGAAGACCTAGTTGAGGTCCGTAGGGCCCCGTACTGGAAAAGTCTGGGACTCGACGGGCTGCATCACTACTGGCTGAAAGCGTTAATAGTGTGTCACGCAATACTCATCCGACAGTTTCAAGAAACTCTCGACCAGAAGTAGCTACCGAGCCTCTTCACTACTGAGATCACTTATTTGGTTCCTAAAGACCAGGATGGCCATCACATGTCTACCCACCATATACATGATACTAACATCCATTTTGAGCACGAGAACCACTGGTCTCCTGGACTCAAATCAGGTGATATAGCTCAAAATGGATGATGGTGGTTGTGGCCTTGGAACTAAGCAACCACTCCTGATAGACATGGTCATTGTTAACGTGGTTAAGCGTAACCGTCGGAACTTCTCCACCGCCTGGATAGGCTACAGAAAGGGATTTGATTTGGAGCCTCATACATGGCTGATGAGGATCCTCGAACTCTACAAAGTTGACTGTACAATTAGATGATTCCTCGGGCAGTAGAGTACGATCCTTTGTCATCTAGGCGAGCAGATGACGGCTGCGGAGAACCACATAAGGATAAGAAGGGGTATTTTATAAGGCAATTTTTGAGTCCAATATGGTGCTGCCTCTCTCTGAACTCTCTTAGTTTTTTACTGGAAGGCTCCGGGAGGGAATTTCAGCTTCGGAAATGAGATACAAAAGTTACCCACCTTTTTATATGTACGATCTCAAGTTATTTGCTTCCAGTTGCTCCCATCTTATGGAATTGCTAAACATCACTTGTGATTTTAGCAAATCTATTAGAATGGAGCTGGGACGGATAAGTGTGCGATCGTCCATGTTGAGAGGGGTAGGGTTGATAAATCTGAGGGCATAGACTTATCTATACCCATCAACATAAATACCCTTTCCGGGGCTGAAACATACCGAAACCTGGGTATGTCACAAAATATTTTATTGACGAAGCGGACATGAAGCATTTAGTTTGCGACCTCTTTTATTCACCTTTGATCAAAGTGCTTAACAGCCTTTTGTCAGGCATGAATACAAGGGCTGCACTAAAAGTATCGGGAATGGAATATTTCCACTGTTCCTGTCATATTAAATTTTTTTTAAATGAAAACTCCTTGGTTTTAAAAATCGAATACCATTTATTTATTTAAAAAAAGATTCTCAGTTTTGTCACAAGGTTTCGTCAAACTTGTTTAGTCGTTGAGAAAATGGAATTGACTCGAGAAAATTCCTGAGCGATGATTTATTATGACTTTCGAAGCGGTTTAACACAAAAACAGTGTGTTGACCGGATGATTTCTGCATTTGGTGATGAAGCCCCATCCAAAACCACAATTTATGGCTGGTTTGCTGAATTTCAACGTGGACGTGTCAAGCTCAGTGATGATCCCCATCAAGGTCGTCCAAAAACTGCAGTCACCCAAGAAAACGTTTATGCTGTGCGTAAGCTGATTGAGGAAGATCGACATGTGACATACCGCAAAATTTAAGCAACTTTAGACATTGGCCAAATACAAATAATCTTGCATCAACAATTAGGTGTAAAAAAGTTGTTTTCCCGATGTATACCGCATTCGCTCTGTGAAGAGTAAAAAGTGGCTCGCGTTACTTGGTGCATCAGAACTCTCGAAAGATTTCACGCAGGATCCTCAAATGCTGTATACAACATCGTATCAGGTGACGAATCCTGGATATACGCGTACGAACCCGAAACAATAAACCATTCACGAGTTTGGGTGTTCGAAAATGGGTTAAAGCCAACAAAACCAGTTCCTTCACGGAGTGTTGCAAAAAAAATGGTGGCCACGTTTGTCTCCAAAACCGGCTATGTTACAACTATTCCTCTTGAGGGACAAAGAACGGTTAATGCAGAATGGTATGCTAGCATTTGTTTGCCATAGGTTGTTTCTGAACTCCGTAAAGAGAACTGCAACCGCCGTATCATCCTCCATCACGACAATGCGAGTTCTCACACCGTACACAGAACAAAAGAGTTTTAAGAGCAAGAAAACATAGAATTATTAGACCATCCGCCGTACAGCCCCGACCTAAGCTCCAATGATTTCTATACTTTCCCTAAAATAAAGAATAAATTGCGTGGACAGAGATTTTCATCACCTGAAGAAGCTGTGGACGCCTATAAAACGGACATTTTGGAGACCTCAACTTCCAAATGGAATGGTAGCTTCAATGATCGGTTCCATCGTATGGAAAAATGTGTAAAATTTTGCGGAGAATACTTCGAAAAGCAATAAATATATTTTTAAATTGTAATGTTGTGTCACTTCCTTGGTTCCCGAAATGTTCAGTGGCGCCCTCGTAAGATACGGTAAATATAACGGTTGGGTCATGTCTGACCTCATGTATACCTTTAGCATACTCAGGACCCAAACTGAACTTATCGCGCTTTATAGAAAAGTCCGCATTAACACGACGTCTCATAGGATGTACCATCCACGATCTTCAGTATTGAGTTTGTACTTGCCACGGAAGAATGGTGGGCGTGGCTTTTTAAGCGCACCCAAAATGCATAATCGCGAAGTGTGCAACCTCCGCAATTACTTCCTGATGAGATCGGATGATTAATTTATGGACCTCATTTCTTGTGATAAAGGACTTACCCCTCTATCTTTAGCCAACAAAAAATGGGAAGACCCAGCAATAAAGAAGGCCAACAACTATAGGAGATAAATCCTAAGGGAAGCCACCGTCGTCATATGCAGAGCTTGTCGCCATCCCGGTGAGTCACTTAGTCATGCGCGCAGCGGACAGACTTCCGGCATGATCTCATGGCGACATGGAGAGAGCGACTGTCGCAACCCCGTGCTGGGCACGCCACTATAGCGGCGATAAGACCCCTCTTTGAGGAGTGGCTTGAGAGACGCCACGGCGTCCTCACCTTCCGCCTGACGCAGGTCCTCACCGGACACGGTGTGTTCAGGAGGTTCCTGCACCGAATCGGGCGGGAGGAAACGCCCGGGTGCTCCCACTGTGAGGATCGACCGGAGGACACGGTGGAGCACACCGTGGAGGTGTGCCCTGCTTGGGCGGAGCACCGCCGTGTCCTCGTAGCGGCGATAGGCGGCGGCGACCTCTCACGTCCGGCCCTGGTCGAAGCCATGGTCCGGAGCGAGACGGAATGGGATGCCGTCACCACCTTCTGCGAAGCAGTGATGCTAGCGGAGGAGGTGGCGGAGCGGGAGAAGGAGAGAGCAGCAGCTTTCCTTCCCGGTCGCCGCGGGAGACGCACCCGGCGTCGGGGTCTACGTCGTGGCCCCCGGCCACCGTAGGCGCAGGCCTGTAGACGGAGAGCAATGGGTAGCTCGCCGTCCGTCCGTCTAACGACGACAGGCCGTGTCGACGGCGCGTTTTGTTCCACGCGCGCCTCAAAGAGCTTTCAGCAGCGTGAAGGGGCCCGCAAGGGCCGACGCTTGCCGGGGCTGCGGGCTGTTCGAAAGAGATACCGCGGCTCCGGAACGTAAGGGCACTGAAGGAACACGGATGGTTTTTAGTCAGTAAAAGTCTGACACTCCCTTCCGCTCCACCCAGAGCGAAAGGCGTCATTAGATGATTTTCCATCCGCAAAAAAAAAGGCATGTCATCTCTGGCTGGTCGGCGCTTTCTATCTCTAGTAATTGCACAGACGAAACCTAGTAGCCAGGATTCTACACCAGGAGTTCGCTCTGAAATACGGTCTCGTGGATCGGAAACTGCCTTATCAAGCCTTGCTCGAAATCGACCGCGCCGGTCTCTACTCTTACTGGGACAGGACTATTCCTGCGAATAAGCCTGATATTGTGCTGCTGGACCGGGCACAGTCACGGATATTTTTGGTTGAAATTATCATTCCGTATGACGAAAACCTCGTGAAAGCCTAAACAAATAAGAAAACAAAATATCTGGACTTAGCTCATGAGATGAACGACATGTGGGGTGGTCTGCTGACCCCCTGTCAGCCTCTCGGGTCATCTGAAGTGGTTGGGATTCCGTGATAGACCGTTTCGGACTTAAATGCAGAAAGCTGTACTCCTCGACACCGTCCGCATGGTCCACCGGTTTCTTTCCCTTTCCCCGTAACGCACAGCCGTTCGGTCTCACCTGTCGAGGTCATTCATCTGGTTGGGCTTCTATTTATTTATTTATGTTATAGTATATTTAATCGTTGGAGCCACACGTAAGTGTTAGTAACGATCCAAGAGCGAGTCTTATCCGACACTATTCCGATGACATCCCGGATGTCAGTCTGAACGAGTTTAGAATGACTTTCCAGCGCCATAAAAACGGCAAGGCCCCAAGCGAGGATGGAATTACAGCGCAGCTTCTGAAAGCGGGTGGAAAACCGGTACTTGAAATCCTTCAGAAGCTCTTTATTTCCGTCCTCCATGGTGGCACTACACCGGAGGCGTGGAGCAGAAGGTCTTATTCTTCAAGAAAGGTGACAACGCTCTCTTGAAGAACTACAGACCGATTTTCCTTCTGAGCCGCGTCTACGTGCTGTTTTCGAGACGCATTACGAATCGTCTCGCACGCAGACTTGACGACTTGCAGCCTTCCGAACAAGCCGGTTTCCGAAAAGGCTTTAGCAGATACCCTCCGGCAGATACAGAAGACAGAGGAGTACAATTTGCTACTATGTCTGGGGTATGTGGACTATGAGAAAGCCTTTGATTCCGTTGAAATTTGGGCGGTGCTGCAGTCCCTTCAGCGGTGCCAAGTTGACTGTCGGTATATCGAAGTGCTAAAGTGCTTGTACAGTAGGGCTACGATGGCTATCCGAGTACAGAACCAAAGTACAAAAGCTATCCAATTGCAGAGAGGTGTAAGACAGGATGACAACATATCCCCGAAACTCTTCGCCGCTGCATTGGAAGACGTTTTCAAGCTTCTGGACTGGAAAGGATACGGTATCAACATCAATGGCGAGTACATCACTCACCTTCGATTTGCCGATGATATAGTCCTTATGGCAGAATCGCTGGAGGATCTAAGCACTATGCTCAATGACCTCAATAGTGTTTCCCAACGGATAGGTCTTAAGATGAACATGGACAATACAAAGATCATGTTTAATGTCCATGTCACACCTATGCCGGTAGTTGTTGGGAGCACTAAGCTCGAAGTTGTTGACGAGTATGTTTACCTGGGACAAATAGTCCGCCTAGGTAAGTCCAACTTCGACCGAGAGGTCAATCGGCTGATTCAACTCGGTTGGGCAGCGTTCGGGAAATTACGGCACATCTTCTCGTCAGGTATACCTCAAAACTTGAAAACAAGACTGTACAACCAGTGCGTCTTGCCAGTGATGACCTATGGTACTGAGACGTGGTCCTTCCCTGCTGGCCGGATTAGGAAGCTCAAGGTCGCTCAGCGAGCTATGGAGAGGGCTATGCTCGGAGTTTCTCTGCGCGATAAACTTAGAAATGAGGATATCCGCAGTAGAACCAGAGTGACCGACATAGCCCAACGGATTAGTAAGCTGAAGTGGCAATGGGCCGGCCATATAGCTCGAAGAACCGACGACCGTTGGGGAAAAAAGGTTTTCGAGTGGCGGCCTCGTACTGGTGGACGTAGTGTAGGGCTTCCCCCACTAGATGGAGTGACGACCTGGTAAGATATGCAGGAAGTCGATGGATGTAGGTGGCTCGGGACCGTGCTTTGTGGCATTCTTTGGGGGAGGCCTATGTTCAGCAGTGGACTTGTGAAGGGCTGTAATGATGATGAGTATATTTAATATATATTTATGTATATTTATCATTTCTTTTTATATATAATATATATACAAAAGGAAATGATCACGTATGACGTGCCTATGGCACGTCTATAAAATATCGGTTCGATCAAGAGTAAGCGAGAGGTTGCATTACTTTACTGGAGGGTCTTATCGATGGTAGCGGGTGGGAGTTGAGGGTATTTCGAGAAACTAACTCGGTTGTGCAGTATAAAGTAAGTTCAGTGTGAGTGCAAAGCGCGAGAGATTCCTCTTGAGTCATTCTACGAGTGAAGTCATTCTACGCGTGCGATAGAGGTGTGGTTCTGTCCGTTGTAGTGATTCATCTGGTACAGGCAAGGAGGATGGTATTGCTGAGAGGTTGTGCTGTGTTTCATTGAAATGTGTGGTGTTGCTGTTGGTTCGCATAATTTGGTGTTATCATATAATCATGGCCTTCACGTTACACAAGTGAGTAATTGTGACAATATCATAATAAGGTATGATTGAAATGTAATTGCTAATACTGATTATACAGTTCAGTTACGCTGTTTTATTGCCACTAATGGTTAACTGCGTAAGCAAATGAACAAGTTGAACATCCGCTCACACATTTTTTCTATTTTTAACAAATAACTCTTCCTGACGTATTCCCGCTAGTTCTGACATTTCTTTTATAGGAGAAGGGGCAAACGAGCATGCGGCTCACCTGATGGTAAGTGACTACCGCCGCCCATGAACAACTGCAACACCATGGGAATCGCATATGCGTTGCCGGCCTTTAAAAAAGAAGTAGGCTCTTTTCTCTAAGGCTCCCAAGTGGAATAGGTCCGGAAAAATCACTGGTGATAATCGATTCCACAAAGAAGTTAGCGAGGGAATAAACTTCTTCTTAATCGCACAGTGGTGGACCGCCAATCATCCATATGATATAGATGATATCGCGAGTTTTGTTACAATGTGCGGTGGTAAAATTGAGCGGCTGGAATAAGTCCGGACAATACCTCAGAGCACTTCCCGTGATAGATGCGATAAAATACGCAAAGAGATGCAACATCTCTACACAGTTCCAGTGTTCAAGCCGATCAGAAAGAACTCGGTCCTCGGCGAATACAACTGCTCTGCACGTGACGCGGTCAAGTGGAAGGAGCTGGCACTGGGGTGCTCCGACCCAGATTTGAGAACAGTATTCCATGTGAGGCCGGATTTGCGCTTTGTAAAGTTTCAAGCGATGTGCCGGCATAAAATACTCTCGCTCTGCTGAGCACGCCATGCTTTTTAGAGGCCAGTTTGACTTCCCTTCCAAGTGACGACGAAACTGCACGTCACTCGATATGTCGACTCCGAGGATTCCGATACTGGCTGAGGCAAGAAGGGGAGTGCCTTGAAACTGAGGAGATACGACAAAGGGGTTCTTTTTAGCGGTAAAGGCGCAACTTGTGTCTGCTGGGGATTGAACTGGACTAGATTTAGTCGGCCCCAATCCGAGACTTTTTTCAGCAAAGACTCGACTTTGTTGTTTGTCCCGGTACACGGCGACGTTTTCCCGAGAAATATTGGCACGGCCGGTATATAAGGCATCACCAGTGCTGTCGTCTGCATATCAATGAATGTTACTGATTTCCAATATATAATTCATATGCAGAAGAAACAGCGTTGGTGATAGCACGCAGTCTTGTGGAACACCAGCGTAAATGGGCTTGTAATCGAAGCATGCACCGTCTACTATGACCTTGATACTCCGATCAGCAAGGAAACTGGCGATCCATTTGCACATTTTGCACAAGTCCATAGGAAAGAAGCTTCGAAAGAAGCGCTTTGTGCCAAACCCGATTGAAAGGCTATGTCCAAACTAACGGTCAACGCCTCCCCCTTGGACTCCACTGTCTCCGCCCATCTATGTGTTAGGTAACCTAGAAGATCACCAGCTGAGCGACCTTGACGAAAACTGTACTGGCGGTTACTAATCAGCTGGTGATCCTCAAGGTACCGCATGAGCTGAAAATATTTAATCAAATATTATGTTAATATAAAAAAATTCAAAATTTGTTATGGAAGCGAGAGAGTGAGAGAGAGAGAGAAATAAAAAAATTAGAAACCCGAATACAGAGATAAAACTATAGAATAAAAAATGTATTTGATATATAAATTATATGAGTATATAGTTGTGATACGTTCAAAGTTCATTGACGTTTTATGTCTGCCAATTTATTTTATTCTGACGTCGTTTTCATTTCCTTCTCATTCCATTGTTCATTTGAATTCTGTTTCCATTCCTCATCCACCTTCACTTTTTAATATAGTTAAAATAAACTCAAAATTCTACTTTATGTAGAATGCATTGTCTTATTATAACAAAAACCATGGCAAAATCTGAAACACCATCGCATAATCGACAAAATTAATAAATGAAAAAGTTTTAAACGCTAGAAGAAGATAAAATTTGTATGTGCTATTTTTTTTTTTTTTTTTTTCATTTATTTTGGCAACAAACAGTCATATTTCTTATTATATAGTTTACATTTTACATTACACTTTAAAAAAGGACCAAGTAGTGCCAATAAATATACATTAATAAACCATATTATTTACATTGTGAGACAACATAGTCGGGCAACAAATTTTACTGCAAAAACTTTTTTAAATTTGTTTTAAGAAGATCTGAACTAGTGCTAAAAAGATCTATTTCTGAAAAATGTTTGTTATACATGTTGGTGGAACGACATATATAAGAGTTACGTGTATAGTTTTTATGAAACCGCGGAGGAATGAATAGTGGTAACGAACGTGAGGAGCGCACTGGAAGACGAACGCTTGCTGGAAATGAAATCATAGACAAAAGAGTCGGTGAATCTATTAATGAATTTAGAATTTTATGTAGAAAAATAATGTCAAACATTTTACGTCTGTTAAAAAGACTCAGCATTTTGTGTCTGCACAGAGCTTCATTATATGATTCGTTCTCAATACAGCAACGATAGTTAAGGGATTTCAAAAACTTTTTTTGTACTTTTTCTATCCTCTCAATATGTATTTGATAAGAGGGGCTCCATACCGTGCTGCAAAAATCAAGGATCGAACGTACAAAAGAAAAGTATAACAGTTTGAGAGTAATACCCTTATTAAATGGTTTTGTTATTCTTAAAATAAAACTCAAACTTCGAAAAGCTTTACTTATAATATGGTCTATATGAGAGTTAAAAGACAATTTAGAGTCCACGATTAGGCCAAGATCTCTCGTTGTAGTAACCCTTTTAAGAATGGTGCCATTCAGACAATATTCGAAATTTATTTGGTTGACTTTACGTGAAAAAGATAGCACATGACATTTGTCAGTATTGAGATATAATTGATTAGTAACACAATATTTTTCTAAAGCAAGCAAATCTTGTTGCAGTTTGAGACAGTCCTCTCTTGACTTAACAATTTTATATATCTTGGCATCATCAGCGTAAAGAAGATGTTGACTCTCATTTAATGTTTGTCCAATATCGTTAATATATAAGGAAAACAGGAGCGGGCCAAGATGAGATCCTTGAGGAACACCTGAAGGTACGGGTAGAAATTTCGAGGTGAATCCCTTAATACATACAGCTTGACTTCTATTTTTTATGTATGATTCAATCCATCTAAGAAGGTTGCCATGTACACCTGCCTTTGCGAGCTTAGCTATTAGTAAGCTATGGTTAATTTTGTCAAAAGCTTTAGAGAAATCAGTGTACACGACATCCACTTGTAGATTGTCATCCATGGCTCTTCGCAAATATTCCGTGAAAGTTATCATATTCGTATCAACACTTCTGCCCTTAAAAAATCCATGTTGGTGTTGGGATATATATTGACGAGCAGAGAGCGATAAGTAAGTTGTGATAATTTTCTCAAGGACCTTCCCCAAGACACATAATTTCGAGATAGGTCTATACTCGGTTACTATATCTTTGTTATTATTTTTTGGAATAGGAGTTATTAAAGAGTATTTCCATATGTTGGGGAACACTCCACTTTTGACAGATGCGCGGAAAATTAATGTTACCGGCACTGCGAGTTCATTTGCACATTTCGAAATAAGAAGAGGATGAATAAAATCTGAACCCGCGCCTTTATTGATATTAACTTTTTGTAATTCTTTAAGAACTAAGTCAAAGCTTATATCATTTAAGTTTATATCTAAAGTTGTATGTGAACTTTGATTACTCGGGTAATCTTGGTGACTGAAATTGCTGACGGTTGTAAATACGGAATGGAAATATTCATTGAAGGCATTACAAATATCTATACCACCAGAAATAACTTTACCTTTGTACAACATCTTTTCAGGAAAATCGCCCGTGGTATTTTTCGATTTTATAAAAGACCATAAAAACTTAGGATGTGTTTTTATTTTATTTTCGGAAAGTTCAATAAAATTTTTATAACAATCACGCTGCATTTTTTTAAATCTGCTTCTCAACAATGAAAATGTTTGATAGTCACTCATGTTGCCGTATACCTTCCATTTTTTATGGTATTTACATTTTTCTTTCGATAATTTAACAAGGGGCTTAGTGTACCACACTGGGTATTTTAGATTATAATTGAATTTACTAACGGGAACATATTTATTCAAAATATCATTCAAAGAATTATAAAAGTAGTTTGTTATGCATTCCACATTGGTCATATAACTAAATTTTTCATCCCAGTTAATAGGTTTTAAGGCCTTTTTTATAGATACGAAGTCGGCTTTGTGATACTGTTTTTTTGTACCTCTACATGGGTTGAGTGTAGGAGCAAAGCTTAGTTTAAAATCAATTTCTAATGCCTTATGATGAGGATCCTCTGTAACAAGTGGAAGTTTGCAAGATGATACTTGACAAGTTTCATTACTAAAAACCAAATCTAAAAGCCTGCCGTTTACGTTAAGTTGATTATTGTGTTGCGATAATAAGGATAAACTCATAAAGTCAGCTGTAAGACAAGCTAAACTATTGTTATTTGTATGTATATCTAGGGAATTAGTACATGTATTATAAGACCAATGAGCATAACTTATATTGAAGTCGCCGAGTACTAGAAATACATCATCAGAATTACGAATTATAAAGTCATTAACTCTATCGTAAAAACAACTCAACAACAATTCGTGATTATTACCGTGCGCAATATACGTTGATATTATATGCAAGAAGCGAGATGCGTTATGGGAGCGAGGAGTTAAGGTGGTAGGACAAGAGTGAATGTGAAGCGGCACCGTCACCCATACTTCTTCAGCGGGCGGTGGTGCGCGCACGTCTGTTCGGTGCGTTGCACAAAGATCGCGGCGTACCGCTATTATTACTCCACCTCCGCGCCCGTGTCCGCTAACAGTTAAGTTACGATCGCATCGATATATCTCGTACCGGCTATCAAAAAACTCACAGTTATGAAAATTATCATTAAGCCAAGACTCTGTTACACATATTACATCATAGTTATTACAAAGAACAGCTTCTAAAAAAGAGTGCGATTTAGTGCGTAGTCCCCTCACGTTTTGATAGTAAATAGAAAGGTTAATGTTATCGTATTTTATAGTATAGTATTTTTATTATGATACCTATTAGAGTTCCACCAAAACAAAAAGTATGCAGCAATAAATACAAACACTTAGGACTAATAACAAAAGTTTTTTTCATACTCACAAACCTTAAACTATTTTTAAAGGGATAATAACACAATAAAAGTGGGGCAATAGATGGAAAGAAATGCAGTCATTTTATTTTCATAAGATCGGCTTGGCAAGATACTAGTAAGGCTTTAGAAGTGTCGTTTTTACGTACCATAATCTTACATTCGGACAACCAAATATACTTATAATTATTTTCTTTGACGAGAAGCCGAGCTTGCTTATATAAAAGTTTATTATCTGGTGTTAAGTGATCACTTATGAAGATTGGTTTGGATGGGCCGTCCAATCCAGCATCAGCGGTGGTTAAACCTCTCCGGGCGCGCACAGCAGCAAGCATTTCTCTCTTACGTTGTCTTTGCGTGAACCTCACGATGATATTGGGTATTGAAGATAAATCGCGTGAGGGTTGACCATTGTACGAAGCTGCGTCCTTTTTGTTTTTCGGAATAAAACGCTGCACACGGTGTATGCTATCAATATCCGTCGAAGCTAAAGAAAACCCAATCTTATTTGCTATTTTATGGACAATACTCATCAGATTTTCTCCCTTCACGGTAGGTATCCCAGATAATTCCAAGTTATTTATTCTTCCCTGCTGCTCCTTAAAGCGAAGTTGTTGAGAAAGATGATTAATAATTGATCGTGATTCTTCAGCATCATTCATGATTGATTTTATCTTGTGATTATTAATATTATTATTTGATATCAACTGGTCAACTTCTTTTTTGATTGACGATTGCTCCTCCGATAGTTTTTGAATATTGACGTTTATCTCACGTATTTCTTGTCTAAATATAAATAGGTCATCGCGTAATGCGTTTAAAGTGCTATTTATTTTTTCGTTTTGGGTTTCAAGAACAGACTGAAAAGAACTCATTATTTTATTTTGAAAGTCAGACAGTATTTCTTGATAATTACAGTGACAATCTGGTGATTTTCGTTTCCTTTGCGCAATATTAGTAGGAACATCATCGTGTATTTTGGATAAATCTGGATGTGATGAGGAACATCCACTTGGCGGCGTTCTTGAAACACTCATTTTTTCCCCCGGTAAAAAGAAGGTAAAAATATAATGACGCGGCAGAAAAATGATGCACAGAAGATAGCTATTTTATTATTCACTATCCCCTTTACACAGGTTAAGTTATTGCACTTGAGACAAGGACGAGAACAATGTTCGCTACGATTGGCGCTTGACGTATGCCACACTCAAACACATTAATTACAATTACTTTGAGGCAATTACAGCGGAATTGTACGTAACATAAAGCGCAAAATGCTTTGTAGTTATTTATAGGAAAAATAGCGAAACTTAACAAGCGTCCGACTATGCAAGAGCTCACTTATAGACTGATATATATAAATATAATATGTAAAATACAGTTAGGAAAATAGTAAAATATAAAATAATTTTAAAGAAATGAATCGAGAAATGAATTAATCGAGAGGGGATGGAAAAATCAAAACTGACCGTCCTCATCTTAATTGATTTTTCTAACGCATTTAATTCTGTTGATCATTATATCTTGTTGGCCCTTCTTTCTCATTTGAATATCTCGTCTTCAGCTCAGGAATGGTTCTCATCATATCTTCGAGGGCGCCAACAGGCCGTGCGCACTGGACATAATATACTATCGGACTGGTGTGATGTGTCTACTGGCGTCCCTCAAGGCGGTATAGTCTCTCCTCTTCTGTTTTCAATTTTTATCAATCTCATCACATTAAATCTCAAATGCTCTTACCATCTGTATGCTGATGATCTGCAGTTATATGTGCAAATGGAACCCTCAAGCATCTCTAATGCTATCTCATTATTGAATGATGACTTGGAATACATCTCCGAATGGTCCACTGTGTATGGCATAAACGTGAATCCATCTAAGTGCCAAACAATAATCTTAGGTAGCCCACGATTATTATCGAAACTAGATATTCCCACCATACCATCAATTATGTTTAAAAATAATGTCATACCATTCTCTCCTTATGTAAAGAACCTTGGTCTGTACGTTGACGGTTGCTTAACATGGAACAAACATATACAGGAGGTGAGTCGCAAAACTACTGGAACTTTGCGATCTCTATATCGATTAAAAAATTTTCTTCCCACCAATACCAAGATTTTACTTGTCCAGTCCCTTATCTTACCGATTATTGATTATGTCGATGTGTGTTGCTCAGACCTGTCTCAACATCATCTTAATACATTGGATCGTCTACTTAACAATTGTATCAGATACATTTATGGTCTCCGTAAATACGACCATGTATCTTCTTTTCGTGCTCAGCTAAATTGGCTGCCTATCCGTCAGCGCAGACATGTCAGAATGCTCTGCACCATTTTCACGATTCTGAACGATCCATGTGCTCCCGAGTATCTGAAATCCAAATTTCAATACCTGGGAGATTCTCATAATCGCTCTCTCCGTTCATCGGCTAACCTTAAGTTGCTCACTCCTTTACACCGTACTGGTTATTTATCTCAATCTTTCGCCCTCACGGCCATCAGACTCTGGAACGACATCCCTCTTGACATTAAAAAAGCTTCCAACAAGTTTCTTTTTAAAAATCAAGTCCGTAAGCATATGAAAAATTGTTGCAGGTTTGAACAAACATAGCTTTTATTTTCATACGCATATGTATATTTCATATTTGTTCTGACATAGATAATATTTATATGTAGTGTATGCGTGTATATGTGTATGTATGTATTTATAATATGTATATATTGTGTGTATTTAAGTATATATGTCTATGTATGTGTGTGTATATTTATAATTATATGTATATATGTATAAACAATTTCTTTTCTTTTAGCGCTTTCTATTTTGATTACTGCTGCACCGCCTCTTGTTTGTCTATCTCTGTTTAGCCTAATGGTTGACTGGGAGAGAATGCCCTATGGCATTAAGTCCGCCATATGTACAACTTTGTGCATAAAAGCTTAAATAAATAAATAAATAAATGAAATCATTATTTTATTATGCTACGAAATATTAGCTCGGGTAAGCACCCACTTTGAAAATCACAAAGTGAGTTCGATTATTATCAGCACCAATAAAACCTTTGTTTGCGATTTTATTTGTAAAAAGTAAAATAGCGTGAAGAGAAGAAATACTTTTTCATTTTATTTGCCTAATAAAATTAAACATAACGAGAAGTTAGCTAATTCGTTTTAGGGTAGCACACTTAATTATTATCTGCCCTATAACACTTAGATATGAGAGGAGGCCTGTGCGCAGCTAGCAGATATAGAATAAAATAGAATCATCTTTATTCAATATAGATTACAAGAATAATTTTTAAAAGTTATTTATTTAGTTATATTACCACTGAAGAGAAGATCGTGGAGCTGGAAGAATAGATAAACAGGTTACGCTGGCACATTATAGGATTATCCAAAGTCCGAAGAGAGGGGGGGAGGACACGGTAATCTTCCAATCCGGCAACTTGGTCTATCACCGGGAGGGCGATCATCTGTCCCAAGGAGGTGTCGGATTTATCGTCCACCAGTCTCTCGTTAACAAAGTTGTAAAGATCGGGAGTGTGTCGACGAGGGTTGCGTACCTTATACTCAGAATCACCAAACGGTATTCGCTGAAGGTCGTACAGGTTAACGCACCAACCTCGGTACACCCCGATGAGGAGGCGGAGGAAATGTATGAGGATATCTCCTAAGCCATGCATTCCTCCAAAACCCAATATACGATGTTAATGGGAGACTTAAATGCAAAACTAGGCACAAGAGAGAACGGTGAGCTGAAAGTAGAGAAATTTGGAATAGGGCAACGGAACCCAAGGGGCCAGCAGCTGGACGACTTCATAGAGAAAGAGGGAATCTTTATGACGAACTCTTTCTTCCAGAAGCGGCCCCACAGGAAGTGGACCTGGTCGAGCCCCGACGGTTCGACAAAAAATGAGATTGACTTCATTATGATGACCAGAAGACAACTGTTCAGTGATGTCTCCGTGATCGCGAGGGTGAAAACTGGTAGCGATCACCGAATGGTTAGAGGCACATCAAACCTAAAAGTTAAGTTGGAGAGGTCTCGTCTAATGAAGTCAACGCTCCGTCCCCCTCGTGCTCTGTTTCAAAGTCCTGAAACCTTTCAGCTCGAGTTATAAAACCGATTTCAGTGCCTAGAAGTCTGCAATGAAGTGGACGATATAAATGACAAGCTCGTAGAAACTGTCCATGCAGTCGGAGCTAAGTTCTGCAAGACCCGCCGCAGAAGAACACAAAAAATCTCCGATCACACTCTTAAGGCGAGGTGTATAGACGACTTTTATGAATTTGAGGGGGTGAAGCAGACGAGTAAGGGACGAGTAGTCCCGCCCACTGCGGGGTGCACCGCGTAAATCTCGCCGACGCTCGACGTAAAATGTACAATTGGTACAGCGCGCCGCCGTCCGCCTTCGCACCGCGTTTCCGCGATGTCAGGTGGTTCGAATCCCATCAGATATATATTTTTTATTCGTATTTTTAAAATGTTTCTACGTTTATTTTCGTATCTAAAATATGTACATATTTTTGTTTAGTTATTCTAAAAATATTATGTACCTACATATTTTCGTGTTGTTATTTTTAAATATGTATATATTCTATTTTCTTAATTTTAAAATAATCGATAATTGTTATTTTCTAGAAAAAGTTATCGAGAACTTTTGTAACAGATTCATTAAATGAATAATAAATTAATGCTTAAATAAAATGGCTTCGGACCAAAATGGTCAATCATAGAAATGGCCTATTCTCGAAACGGCAAATTGTCAAAATTGTGAATTTATAACAACAATAATTTTTATTCCTATAGACATTTTTCTTCAGAATCAAGAGTAAAGTAAACTATTATAAGCATATTTTACAATAGCGCTAGCCCTAAAATCGAAAAAAAAACAGCCGTTTCATAATTTTCTTCCTGAGTGAATAACCTTTTTGCATAAAATTTTTTGGGTTTGTGGGTTGTTTGAAGAATACATAAAAATTAAACATGCTAATTATTTTAATTTTATTTTATTATTTTGATGTATTTACGCATATGGAGGGAAATCTATATAAATTGTGGAAAGAAAAATAATTCAGTCAGCATTTTTCTGTGCACCAAGGCATATTTTGTGTTTTTGGTTACAGCTCTCAACTTATTGCAAATATTGCGCAACACATGGTTTCGGCATTCAACTTTTTGAACGGTACGATTCAATGACAATGCCTTATAATTATTTCCGTAGGATCGCGATGACCAACAGCCGTCAGCATTTATGTTTATTAGAGGTATGCCATCTTTGCTCAATGTTCCTTCAGGTATCACTGCATCACGCTTACGCATAGCTGCTGCCGCCGTCACCAAAGTACACATTCAGGTCTCTGCATCAAGTTTGAAGGCAAGGTCTTATCATAACTAACAAAACGAGTCCAAGCTCGGCATACTTAGTTCTACTCGTCCTGGAGATCCAGTAGCAGTCACCGAAGTACACCATCAGGTCTCTTCATCAAGTCCGGAGGTAAGATCTCATCATAACTAACAAAACGAGCACAAACTCGGCACACTTAGTTCTACTCGTTCAGGAGATCCAGTAGCAGTCACCGAAGAATACCATCAGGTCTCTCCATCAAGTCCGGAGGTAAGGTCTCATCATAACTAACAAAACGAGCACAAACTCGGCACAGTTAGTTCTACTCGTTCAGGAGTCCCAGTAGCAGTCACTGAAGTACACCATCTGGTCTCTCGATTAAGTCCGTAGGTAAGGTCTCATCATAACTAGCAAATCGAGCCCAAGCCCGGCATATCTAGCTCTACTCGTCGAGGAGTTACAGAGTAGCAGGCACTGAAGTACACCATCAGGTCTCTCCATCAAGTCCGGAGGTAAGATCTCATCATAACTAACAAATCAAGCCCAAACTCGGCACACCTATTTCTACTCGTCAAGGAGTTCCAGTAGCAAGTCACTGAAGTACATCATCAGGTCTCTCTATTAAGTCCGGAGGTAAGATCTCATCATTACTAGCAAATCGAGCCCAAACCCGGCACATCTAGTTCTATTCGTCGAGGAGTTACAGAGTAGCAGGCACTGCAGTACACCATCAGGTATCTCTATCAAGTCCGGAGGTAAGGTCTCATCACAATTAACAAATCAAGCCCAAACTCGGCACACCTATTTTTACTCGTCAAGGAGTTCCAGTAGCAGTCACCGAAGTATACCATCAGGTCTCTCCATCAAGTCCGGAGGTAAGGTCTCATCATAACTAACAAAACGAGCACAAACTCGGCACACTTAGTTCTACTCGTTCAGGAGTCCCAGTAGCAGTCACTGAAGTACACCATCTGGTCTCTCGATTAAGTCCGGAGGTAAGGTCTCATCATAACTAGCAAATCGAGCCCAAGCCCGGCATATCTAGTTCTACTCGTCGAGGAGTTACAGAGTAGCAGGCACTGAAGTACACCATCAGGTCTCTCCATCAAGTCCGGAGGTAAGATCTCATCATAACTAACAAATCAAGCCCAAACTCGGCACACCTATTTCTACTCGTCAAGGAGTTCCAGTAGCAAGTCACTGAAGTACATCATCAGGTCTCTCTATTAAGTCCGGAGGTAAGATCTCATCATAACTAGCAAATCGAGCCCAAACCCGGCACATCTAGTTCTATTCGTCGAGGAGTTACAGAGTAGCAGGCACTGCAGTACACCATCAGGTATCTCTATCAAGTCCGGAGGTAAGGTCTCATCACAATTAACAAATCAAGCCCAAACTCGGCACACCTATTTTTACTCTTCAAGGAGTTCCAGTAGCAAGTCACTGAAGTACACCATCAGTTCTCTCCATCAATCCCGGATGTAACGTCTTATCATAACTAACAAATCGAGCCCAAACTCGGCACATCTAGTTCTACTTGTCGAGGAGTTCCAGTAGCAGTCACCGATGTACACCTTCAGGTTACTTAATCAAGTCCGGAGGTAAGATCTCATCATAACTAATAAAACGAGCCTAAACTCGACACACCTTATTCTACTCGTCCAGGAGTTCAGAGTTTCAGCAGCAGTCACCGAAGTACGCTTTCAGGTCACACAGGTAGATATTCGAATTTCGTATCTAAGTATATTTTTGTAGTTGTAAAAAAAAATCAATCTTTCAAAGTATCAAAATGTTTTACTTGATTACGATTCCCGCAGATAACCGTGCGTACACTTGTGTGTGTGACCCGTGTCAATGTAATAGTTCGATTCTATACCTATTAATTTTGCAAATGCGTCCTTAAGAACAAACAAATACGTAAATGATTTTTGAACGGCGAGCGAAACAAATTGGTACAGGTCCGTCTAGCAGCGTGCCTCAACGATCACTGTCGCTCCGCGTAGAAATGAAAGAGAAGCGAAAAGACGCCACGATGGCGCGATACGGAACATCGATTCGTTCGAGTTATTTTTCATTAAATATATTAATACTTACAAATATTTCATTTCAATCGATATATAAAAACAACAGTTCCCCTTATTATTATATATTACATCACTATTATTAATTTTATTAAGATTTGCTAATAAATAATACAGTTAAAATTGCTGGAAATTCAATTTCAGTGGCTATTTTATGATTTTTTTCTGTCGAGAAAATTTACCGAAAACGTGTTTTGAAAACAATGGTCCACCCATAAATATGATCAAGATTAACATATATTTTTTTTCTGCTCTAAAATGGATATATTTTGTTAAAAAACTGTTTTGTGAAGCCTAGTTTGACTAGGTACCGCGCCTTAATCTGATGGCGGTTAGACGGGAGATGAAGCTACATTCTTTAACAGATTTGACAGCATACAGGCAACTGAACAGACAGATCTCCAAATGCATGCGGCGGGACTTACGCAACTTCAATACAGCTTGTATTGAAGAAGCGATTGAGTGGAACCAAGGCTCCAAATTCTTTGCCAGGGATCTATCTGCCAGAAAGAGCCAAATGTCAAAGCTGAAGACCGAATGTGGCAGCATTGTTTCTGGGACACCTGAGATTTTGAGTGAGATTAAGAGGTTCTATGGGCAGTTGTACACGTCACCGTTAGAGCCACACGCAATTCTGAGTAAAGATCCAAGAGCGAGTCTTATCCGACACTATTCCGAAAATATCCCGGATGTCAGTCTGAGCGAGATTAGAATGGCTCTCCAGCATCTTAAAAACGGCAAGGCCCCAGGCGAGGATGGAATTACAGCGGAGCTTCTGAAAGTGGCTGGAAAATCGGTACTGGAAGTCCTTCAGAGGCTCTTTAATTCTATCCTCCATGGTACATTACACTGGAGGCGTGGAGCAGAAGTGCGGTGGTCTTGTTCTTCAAGAAATGTGACAATGCTCTCTTGAAGAACTACAGACCGATTTCCCTTCTGAGCCGCGTCTACGTGCTGTTTCCGGGAGTCATTACGAATCGTCTCGCACGCAGACTTGACGACTTCCAGCCTCCCGAACAAGCCGGTTTTCGAAAGGGCTTTAGCACTATAGACCACATACATACCCTACGGCAAGTCGTACACAGGTCCGAGGAGCACAAATTGCCACTCTGCCTAGCGTATGTGGACTATGAGAAAGCGAAGCGATTCCGTCGAAATTTGGGCGGTGCTGCAGTCCCTTCAGCGGTGCCAAGTTGACTGTCGGTATATCGAAGTGCTGAAGTGCTTGCACAGTAGGGCTACCGTGGTTATCCGAGTACAGAACCAGAGTACGAAACCTATCCAATTGCAGAGAGGTGTAAGACAGGGTGACGTTATATCCCGGAAACTCTTCACCGCTGCATTGGAAGACGTTTCCAAGATTCTGGACTGGAAAGGATACGGTATTAACATCAATGGCGAGTACATCACTCAATTTCGATTTGCCAACGATATAGTCCTTATGGGAGAATCGCTGGAGAACCTATGCACTATGTTCAATGACCTCAATAGTGTCTCCCAACGGATAGATCTTACGATGAACATGGACAAAACAAAGATTATGTTTAATGTCCATGTCACACCTATGCCCGTAGTTGTTGGGAGCACTAAGCTCGAAGTTGTTGACGAGTATGTTTACCTGGAATAAATAGTCCGACTAGGTAAGTCCAACTTCGACCGAGAGGTCAATCGACGGATTCAACTCGGCTGGGCAGCGTTCGGGAAGCTACGACACATCTTCTCGTCAGACATACCTCAAAACCTTGAAACGAAATTGTACAACCAGTGCGTGTTGCCAGTGATGACATATGGATCTGAGACGTGGTCCTGCATTGCTGGCCATATGAGGAAGCTCAAGGTCGCTCAGCGAGACATGGAGAGGGCTATGCTCGGAGTTTCTCTGCGTGATAAACTTAGGAATGAGTATATCCGCAGTTGAACTAGAGTAACCGACATAGCCCAACAAATTAGTAAGCTGAAGTGGCAGTGGGCCGGCCATATAGCTCGAAGAACTGACAACCAATGGGAAAGAAAGGTTCTTGAGTAGCAGCCTCGTACCGGTAGGCATAGTGTAAGGCGACCTCCCACGAGATGGAGTGACGACCTGGTAAGACATGCAGGAAGTCGATGGATGCAGGTGGCACAGGACCGTGCTTTGTGGCATTCCTTGGGGGAGGCCTATGTTCAGCAGTGGACTTTTGAAAGGCTGTAATGATAATGATGATGATGATTTCCACTGGTTTGGAAAAAACCTCTGTCCTGGGAAGAACCATCCAGAAACCCAGGGGGAATTTTTCAAACATTAATTTGCAACATAACATATTACCCAGTTAAGTATGAAAACATTTAGAATATGACGCTATAATAGCGATCACCTCATTACCATTATCAATCATGTACTCTTTAGTAGTATAACCATTACTAAACATTGTCCCATGAAGGAATTACTGACTCTTTGAAGTCGAGTAACGGGTGCTAGAGTTAACGAGTAATTCTAGCTTATATGCCACTTTATCATACTTATTCTTTCGGCTATGACGTTTACGCTGGTTCTGCTGCAGATATCCTCGTTTTTAAGTCTATCACGCAGAGAAACGTCGAGCATTGCCCTCTGCATAGCTCGCTGAGCGACTTTGAGCTTCCTCATACGGCCAGCAGTGAAGAACCACGTCTCAGATCCGTAAGTCATTACTGGCAACACGCCTAACTCTAACGAGAAGATATGTGGTAATCTCCCGAATGCTGCCCAGCCGAGTTGAATCCGTCGATTGACCTCTCGGTCGAAGTTGTACTTACTTAGTCAAACTATTTGTCCCAGGTACACATATTCGTCAACAACATCGAGCTTGATGCTCCCAACAATAATGCAACGGTGAATAGTTTCAGGGATATTACGTCATCCTGTCTTACACCTCTCTGCAGTTGGATATGTTTCGTACTCTGGTTCTGTACTCGGACAGCCATCGTATCCCTACTGCACAAACACTTAAGCACTTCGATATACCAACAGTCCATTTGGCACCGCTGAAGTGACTGCAGCACAGCCTAAATTTCGACGGAATCAAAGGCTTTCGTATAGTTCACATACGCAAGACACAGTGACAGGTTGTACTCTTTAGTCTTCTGTACAATTTGCCGAAAGGTATGTATGTAATCTATGGTGCTAAATCCTTTTTGGAAATCGGCTTGTTCGGGAGGCTGGAAGTCGTCGAGTCTGCGTGTGAGACGGTTCGTAATCACTCTTGAAAACAGCGCGTAGACGCGGCTCAGAAAGGAAATTGGTCTTTAGTTTTTCGAAAGAGCGTTGTCGCCTTTCCTGAAGAACAAACTCCGCACCTCTGCTCCACACATCTGGTGTAGTGCCACTATGGAGGATGGAATTAAAGAGCTTCTGAAGGACTTCCAGTACCGGTTTTCCACCCGCTTTCAGAAGCTCCGCTGTAGTTCCATGCCGTTTTTATGACGCTGGAGAGTCATTCTAATCTCGCTCAGACTGACGTCCGGGATACCATCGGAATAATGTCGGATAAGACTCACTCTTGTATTGTTACTCACGCTGGCGTGTGGCTCCAATGATGACGCGTACAGCTGCCAACAGAACCTCTCAATCTCACTCAAAATCTCAGGTGTCTCGGAAAAAATGCTACCACATTTGGTCTTCAGCTTCGTCAGTTTGCACTTTCTGGCAGACAGATCTCAGGCAAAGACTTTGGAGCACTGGTTGCGCTCGATCGCGTCTTCAATATGAGCTATATTAAATTTGCGTAAGTACCGCCGCATGTGTTTGGAGATCTGTCTCCGACCGCATGGACAGTTTCGATGAGCTTGTCATTTATATCGTCCACCTCATTGTAATCTTCAAGGCACTGAAAACGATTTTGTAACTCGAGCTGAAAAGTTTCAGGACTTTGGGGACTGAGCGTTGACTTTATTAGACGTGACCTTTTCAACTTAACGTTTAGGTTCAGTGTGCCTCTAACCATTCGGTGATCACTGCCAGTTTTCACCCTCGCAATCACTGAGACATCATTGAACAGTTTTCATCTGGTCGTCATAATGAAGTCAATCTCATTTTGTCGAACCGTCGGATCTCTACCAGGTCTACTACCTGCCGGTTCCGTAAGTAATAGTTCATCATAAAGATTCCCTTTTTCTCCATGAAGCCGGCCAGCTGCTGGCCCCATGGGTACCGTTGCCATATTCCGAATTTCCCTACTTTTAGCTCACTGTTCTCTCTTGTGCCTAGTTTTGCTTTGAAGTCTCCCATTAACACCGTATAGTGGGTTTTGGAAGAATGCATGGCTCTAGAGGTATCCTCATACATTTCCTCCACCTCCTCGTCGGGATGTGCCGAAGTTGGGGCGTAAACCTGTATGAACTTCAGCAAATACCGTTTGGTGATTCTGAGTATAAGTTACTTAACCCTTGTCGACACACTCCCTATCTTTACAACGTTGTAAACGAGATACTTGTGGGCGATAAATCCGACACCTACTTGGGACAGAAATAGTCGCCCTCCCCGTGATAGAACAAGTTCCCGGATTCGAAGATTACCGTGTCCTCCCCCTCTCTTCGGACATGGATAATCCTATTTTATTCCAGCTCAATTTGTCTATCTCTTCTTCTAGCTCCAGCGTCTTCTCATCAGACCTCAGGGTGCGTGCTAGTTAGAGTCGTCGTAGGTGGCAACTAAACCTCCACTGGAGATTCTTAGCACCCCTGCCCTGCTGTTACCATGGTCGCCACCGTAGCCAGGAATTGTGGGGCCGCCGGGGACTGGGGGCCGTTTATTAATGTCATTACTCTTGAGTGATATATTGCCATAGTTGCCACGTTTGGCGAGCGGGTTGTTAATCGCAGTTTTTATTGCTTTTTGCTATTATGAGAAAGATGCTGCTGTCCATCTTCTGCCTCAGTTTCCCTCTGTCACCTTTTACGACCCCCACGGGAAAATATGTGGTAGTGAGTGTTCTTACCCGCCACTCCACAAGGTATTGATCGCTAGTATTGGTAGATTATCTATCAGTCGGGTACTAAGCGAACGCTTAACCGCTGAGTTGCCACGGCTCAAGTTATATAATAATATTGTAAAAATATCTTACGTAATTTTTTTAATGACATTTGTTTAACCAACCTTAAATTTTTTACTTAACATATTGTATATTTTAATAAAGATAAAAATGACCGTAATGATGAAAGTTGTTTATCTTGTCACGGGATGAATCTATTAATAATTCAACGTTTCAACTTTGACAACTCACCTACATGCCCAGCCGCACTTCAAGGGGAAAGGAAAGTAGCAGACCTAAATGAAAGTATCAAGTAGTCAAGTTTTCACCCATTTTTACGTAAGATTTAATTAAAAGCAGTACAATTTTTTCATGTATTTTCCGGGCTCGTGAAATACTACAAGTACCTACGATTCTTTAAAGCTGTATATAATTCCACGTCATTTTTATTATCAGAATAAATTTAAAGGCATAATTAGAATGCAACTGTAATCAAACGTTATTAGTCTATAGTATTAAAATATTAAATTATTCAAAAACTACAATCTCGGCATTTCCCAATTGAAGTAATACGAAACGACGTCTAGTCTAGTCTAGTGTTATAGTGACAAGCAATCTAATAAATATAAAAACGAATTACCTAATCTGATTCTACTGCCGAACCTTGGCCTACCTATAGATTTCCTCGTAGGTTGAATTTACCTTCATCAAATTAAATTAAGTTATATTTTTAAAATCACATCATGTGATAGGTTAACGGTAGAGTCCTAAGCCTTAAACTTATTTACTGATAAATTAAATTTTGTGATTTACTAACATCAAAAAGGATTAACTACTTATACATATTTTCAGTTATTTATGTCCTTTATTTATTTTTAAGGTGCTTTTAGACGCTAGGTGGCATCCCTGCCCACGCGTAATAAAAATGGCGGCGTGTTCAGCCGCCGAATAAATAAATGCCGTTTATATATTAGATCCCAAACTGCTCGTACTTATAATGTATAATATTTATTATCATTTCTCATTTTAATCTATACATAATATATTACATATTATAAAAGACTGTAATAACGAAATAACTGAATTATAAATAAAAGTCAGCTGATGGGGTTTATTGCAGCCCATTATGACATGAATTTTAAGTTTTAGTGAGGAATTAATGGATTGATTTCATGAATTTTAATTTTAAGTATTATTATAAGAATTGAAGATTTTTAAAACGATAAAATGTCTATCTGTCTGGTTTGATCTTTGGAGTTGTTCAACCGATTATAATGAAAATTCACGAACAGCTAGAGTGCAATACCAGGAGTAATCGAGGCTTTATTTTATCCGATAAACTTACACATTAAAAAACATGGTTTTTAAATCTTAACAATGCTATATTAACAGATCTTACCCAGGCAAGATCTTTTAATGTTTAAAAGTTTTTCAAAGTTATTTCGATATTACAGACAAACACTTCGGCTTGTATTTATATCTATCTGTCTGTGGAACCTCAATGGCTTAATAGGTACTCTAACCGTAACTACCCTAACACCTTAAGAGCTTAGGTGGATCCGGGGTAGGACTGAACGTATTCGTATCCGGATAACCTCTCAAAATTTCGGTCACAGCGGTGTGGCTCCACTGACGCTGATGCATAAACATTAGCTATATATTATTTATTTATTTGATTATCTAATATATAAAAATAGTTTTCGTTTGCTTGTATTTTATGCGCTACCATACCCTTCATCAGATTGCGCTGAAACTTTGTCAATGTATTGCTTGCACTTATGCGAAGGTTATAGACAAAGTACAATTAACTTACAGTAGGTTGCGCGCGTATCGTACCGAAAAATTTATTTGAAACTTTTATGATCTAATGTATCGTCAGCGTTAAGAAGTATGAGTAGAAGAAGTAGAAGAAGAAGTTAGAAGTATGAATTAAACTGAGTGACAGGATAAGAAATAGTGAGATAAGTAAACGTTGTGGTCTGAAAGAATATGTAGTGACAAAAATTGAGAAAGGTATGCTGAGATGGTTTGGCATTGTCGAGAGAATGAATGAAGAACGATTGACGAAAAAATGTGTAATAAAATGTGTAAATGTGTATAAGGCGACAGTGAATGAAAGTACTGGAAGGGGTAGACCTAGGCGGATGTTTATAGATCAAATCAGGGACGTCTTGAAAAAAGGCCAGGTCAAGAATACCCTAAACCAAAGAGCATGTTGTAGTGTTATGCTACTTACATATCATTTTACACTATTTTTCCATTCTGTTTTTGATTTTCTGCATTCATATTTTGCGTCACTTTTCGCGCTATCAGTTATGCTACTTACATATCGGACCCCTAGATAAAAACCCCACTAACTCAAAGAGTACGAGTTTGGAGTTAGTGGCTTTATCGAATTCCTGACTCGAATACCTATACATCAATATAACTCGCATAACTATACCTTCAACCGTTGTTAAAAAATGGCGTTAAATACTGCTTTACTTAAATGACTTTGCCCCAAAAGGCGCGAGCACAAGTCCGCCATTTTTAGTTGTGTTCTGGTTGGCGTAAGTGACACACGTTTGAATAGTGGCAGATTTTGAGTTGCAGGAGTTTACACAAAATTTATTGAGTAAGTTTTTTATTTATTTTGAGTTGATTGAGTTTTGCTGTAAATTAATTGTAAAAAGTAATAGTTAATTTTGATTTACGGGGGTTTTGATGATTTTAAGATGTAATATTTTTTTTAATATTTCGAGTTCCTTAGATTTACATGGAAGTAAAAGTAAATTTCGATTTACCGTAGTTTTGTTGAATGTAAATTTAACGTTGTTTATTTTTGCCTGTTCAGCGAAATATGTACGTTTTATAGAGAAAATAGGTTGTTTATGATAGGTTCAATTATTATTTTTTATTTGTTATACACTAACTAAACATAGTACGTGCTTTTGAGTGGTTTTTTGAGTTGGTTGATTTTACTTGATTCATTATTGAATTTGAACCTTATTTGTTTTTAGGATAATGACAGGGCGAGGAAAACTCATGGTACAAATGATTAACGAAGAAAAAGAGGATCCTGAGCAACCAGCAGCAACGGATGATTCAAGACCTATTCAATTTCCTGGTATAGAAACCCTCAATAATATAAACGAGTTAGTTCCATCACCGAGCATTTTAGAATCTTCGTTGAATCTTAATGAGCAGCCTACAAATACTGAGGGACGACGACGAGTTCTTAAACGTCAGTATGCTGCCTCCAGTATGCCGCCAGTTCATAGCGGAGATGAAAGTGATTTCGACGATTCCGATGTAGATCCTCACTATAAAGACCTTATTCCCAAAAGAAAAATAATTTTCTCTCCCTTCCGTAACTCAACCTACTTTACAAATGCCACGAACTCGCTCCCTTTCATCTTCGTCTAGCGGTTCGAGTTCATCAAGCTCGAGTAGTAGCTCCAGCAGTAGCTCTAACCGCAGCAGTAGTAAATCAACGAATGAACAGGACGATACTGGCCCTAATTGCGAGATTCAACGCAAAGAAAATAACAATGCCGACAATAACTATCTGATCTGGGTCAAAATATTAATCCAAGTAATGAGACTCTAGCGCAAGAAGGATCAAAACAGTGTAAAAAGAAACTAAGGCAACCGGAGACATGGAAGGTCAATATAGCTAAAGCCCTCAAAAATTCAGGCAAGTCGTACAAGTAGAGGGGTAAACTAAAAAAAGAAATCCCTGCTCGCAAAATTCGACCACCTTGCGGAGAAAAGTGTCGTTTGAAATGTAGTACCAAGTTTAACTTAACAACTCGTCAAAAATGGTTTAAAGCATTTTGGAAACTTGGTGATCTTCAGCGACAGAGGGAGTACATTGTACGACATACTCATGAAATAAAGCCCAAGTACCGATACTCAAGCACGGAAAACTTCCGGGCTCTAAATACGGCCTTCTATTTTGAAGAAAATAATTCGCGCAATCGTGTTTGCAAGACCTTTTTTAAGGCCACGCTCGATTTAGGTGATCAAGTAATTAAAACAGCGTTAACCAAAAAGACGGAAGCAGGGTTTTTAGAGGGAGAGTACAGAGGAAAACATAAAAATCATCCTACGATAGATCCTGTAGTTAAAGAAAGCGTTGTTCAATTTATCAACTCAATTCCACGGGTTGAATCGCACTATCTTCGAGCTCGGACTACTCGCGAATACATTCAAAGCGAAAGATCATTAGCAGATATTTACCGGGAATATAAAAGCTTACGCCAAGCTAATGACTTGCCATTTGCTTCCGAATCAACATTTCAACGCATATTTAACTATCAATTCAGCGTTGACTTTTTTAGCCCTAGAAAAGACTTGTGCGATTTCTGTGAGAGCTGCAAAAATGCGGATGATGAAAAAAAATTTACATTGCAGCAAGCCTACGAACAACATCTATTTGAGAAAGACCTAGCGCGAAGTGAGAAAGAAAGGGACAAGAAAGAATCAGATGCTATAGTAGTCGTTTATGATCTCTAGGCAATAATGCCAATTCCTAAAGGGCAAGTGTCTCTGTTCTTTTACAAGTCTACAATAAATTGTTATAATTTTACTATTAGTGATTTGTATGCAAAGAATGTGGATTGTTTTTTCTGGGATGAAACTGAAGGAAAGCGTGGTTCAGTAGAAATCGGAAGCTGTATTTTAGCTTTCATCGAAATGCTGCTCAATAATCATCCTATTGGAGACATAGATCTAATATTTTACTCAGACAGCTGTTGCGGGCAACAAAAAAACAAGTACTTGTTATCTGCTTATGCCTATGCTGTGTTCAATATGAGAGTGAAATCTATCAATCATAAGTTTTTAATTAGAGGCCATTCGCAAAACGAAGGGGACAATGTTCACAGCGTTATAGAGAAGCAGGTGAAATGGCACATAAAATCAGGCCATATTTACACACCACAGCAATATACAACATTAATCAGGTCTGCCAAAAAATCTGGACCAGCATACAAAGTGCATGAAATGACACATGACCGCTTTTATGACTTGAAAGTATTGCAAGAAGCTTGGGGCACAAATTTCAATATCGATGAAAGTAACAACCAAGTTAAGTGGCATGATATAAAAATCCTCAAAGTAGAAAAAGAAAGTCCAATGGCCTTTTTCTATAAAACGTCATTTGCAGAGACTGAATTTAAAAAATGTTGGGTGAACAAAAGAAAGACTAGACGCACAGTAGAATTAACACCTGGTAATACACTAAATTTGAGTTTGAGCAGAGCATACACAGAAAAAATTAGTTTGTCTGAAGCAAAAAAGAAAGATATTAAAGAACTTGTAGACAAAGATGTGATTCCAAAGCCTTACTATGATAGTTTTTACAAAAATGTTTTGTAATGACGTTACCATTAGAATTTTATAGTAGAAGTAGGTAGACTAGTTTAAGAATTCTGTGCCATTAAACAATTTATTTGATTAGAGAATAATAATTAAGAATAACAGACCAATAAATAAACTGTGATTTGCAATTTTAAGACTGTGGGGTAAGTAAAACTAAGATGAAAAGAAAGTAATTAAAAAAATTAAAAAACTCGACTGCGTAAAAATAACTATTAACTTTAAATAAAAACTGAAAAGAAAAAAAAACAAGTTCAGGAGGCAGGAAATAATGGATGTAATGATTTTGTTGTTGGGTCTTGACTTAACCTCATTTTAAGATTATTCTGACAGTGCGTAAACAGATAAGAATACTCAAAATTATTATCGTTTAAGGGAGATAAAAGTTTTTGTTAACGTATTATTGCTGTGATTATTTAAAAACGCATAATTATTAATTATTATATGTGTACAATCTCAATTTCGTTTAAATGTTTCGTATCTAAGTAATAACTGTTATAAAAAGGACATAATATTTTATAACACTAATTATTGTATTCCGTTTTTCTTTGTTATTCATTTAGTAAATAAATAACTTTCTATCTGAGTACATATTATTTTATTTATTTGAACTATTTTAGATCTATAAAAACTAAGGCTTGTTTTCCTAAGATTAACATGTTGCGATCCCCGTTCATGGCATTAACTCAAAACCCCCGACAAAAAGTTATCTTATTTTTGGAGTGAAAAGTAATGTAACTCAATTTTATTTCAGATGAAGTAAAGTAACTTGACTTAGTACATAAAAAATTTGCTTACTCCCGCTTCAAAAGTACAGTAACTAAAAAATCTCGTTATTTTCCAGGTTTTTAACTGACAAAATACAAATAATCGAATTAAACAGCTTTAGAAAACGTTAACTTTATAAATGTCTCATTAGATCTTTGATATCTTTCATAAATCCTCCAAAAACAGTTTTTCGTCATTTCTGAAAAATGAGGTTTTTTGAGTTGCCGGGGTCTTCATCTAGGGGTGCGTATCATTTTACACTATTTTTCCATTCTATTTTTGATTTTCTGCATTTATATTTTGCATCACCTTTATTTCCATAGGATCTTGTAACGTTTTTACACAATAACAAATCATTTTTACTTCGTATTTTCACGCTATCAGCACTTTCTAAATCGCTGTCAATGGAGTCTTACCTTTTTCGAACTTTTATATAGTTCTCCGTAATTCTGCAATTTCGGGTTTTGTGCGCGCTGCTGCACTATTTTTTTTTTCCTATATCAATAATATCTCATTTCTTACTTAAATGTTACTGTTTTTCAATTATATGCCTAAAACCAAAAATTTATATTTTGACAACCGTTATTTATTTCGTTGTCATGGCAATTTTTATTCAAATTCGTTACCGGTATGATGTTTTATCTCAATATTTCCACATAAATACTCTTTTGCTCTAGGTCATTTACCAAAAATTTCCTTTTAATTTAAATAATTTCTCGTTCTCTCTAAAAAGGTATAAAAGCCGAACCATCGGAGAATACAGGGAGTCTCGCTTCAGTTTTCAAACGTGAAGCATCTACTCAAGGCCTTATCCCGGGGCCACACTGCCCCGGGATCCTGCAAGCCTCCATCTACATCTGAAGTCGTCGGCGTAGTCTACTTCAAGCGCGGGGCCACACTGCTCCGGGATCCTGCAGGCCTCTATCTACATCTGAAGCCGTCGGCGTAGCCTACTTCAAGCGCGGAGCCGCACTACTCCGGGATCCTACAAGCCTATACATTCATCTGGAGTCGTCGCCTGCGCCTTCACCTGCTAGTGCCCGCGCTACCTTTGGACGCTGCGACTGCTTGCTCCAGGCGCTGAGTGCACCTACTCCAGGCGCTACGTGCGCCGGCTCCGAACGCTGCGTGTGCCCAGTCCAGGCGCTGCGTGCCGTCGCCGCTAAGAAACTACAAGCTCCGCGTGTGCCTACTTCTACAAGCGCAGCGTGTGTCACTTCGACCTTTAGGCTCCACTACAATATTGTCATATCTTTATATTTTTTTAACTAATTGTAATTTCACGTCATCCATCATCATCATCATATTTCATTTTTTTATATAAAATTGTATATACCCTTTTAAAAATTTAAATATATTATTTTCTTGTTCTATTTTTGTTGTTTGGTTGTTCTTAGGTTAGGTTCTTCTTTTTTTTTTAATTGTCGCTTCACGACAATGTATGATGGGAATAATAAAAGTGGTCGAAGCGAAACAAGCATGTAAGAATCGTAGTAAGTGGAAAGAAGTTGTATCTGCCTACCCCTACAAGAAAGAGGCGTGATTATTTGAAATGTCAATATTTGTATTTTATTATCATATTTAACGTTATGTTATATCTTCGTAACATATATGTCTTGTATATGCAATGACTTTGTATGTTATATGTACATCATAGTACGTATGCATATATATATATATATTATATAACTACACCTGCCACAAAATCTCATCACTCCACGGGCAGAATTGCAAAGAATGCTGATAGGTATTAAGACCGCCCTTTGTTATCAGATGGTTAGCGCTCGCTGTAAGTTTCACAGTACGCCACCTACCCGGGTTCGTTCCCTACCGGCACCAATGAAATTGTTAATTTTAATTTTAAGTACTGATTAATCACGTGCTCGGCGGTGAAGGAAAATATCGTGATGAAACCTGCATGTCTGAGAAATAAAAAAAAAACTATTTCGGATACATGTGAAGTTCGCCAACACGCATTGCGGCTGTGCGGCGGACACTTCCTTGCCCTATAAACCCTCTCACCCCTGTGCCCAGCAGTGGGACGTATATAGGCTGTAATTTTAATTTTAACTTTTTTTTACCCTGGATATTTAGGTGTTAACAATGAAGATTATATAAAATATTAAATATAAAATTATTAATATTACAATATCTTTATATATACAAATTAGGTGACACATTGTTTATCCGCGATGAAATCTTAAAGTAATCAACTGATTTCCATGAAATTTTACACGCCGTGTGCGGTTTGGTCCAATATAATTCGTAGGGACTAATTTGTGGGATCGTAATTTGCAATCTAAGTAGTACCTTTATCTTTATGTAAATGGTCATTTAAATGCAAAGTTTAAACTGAAACTAGAATATATATAGTAGGATAGATGGAATACATGATCAGTTCTTCGTTTGTTAATTAAGTACGGGTCTCACTTAATGAAGGTGTTTTCCTTTGTACCCTTGATCCTTTATTAACTTCTAAGTTGGAAGTCGTAAAGGGACCGCTTTTTTATTTATTTATTTATTCTTACTAGTGTTTGCCTAGTGGTCGAAATTCTAATTTATACTATTCAAGTTTTCGGTTTGCACTTTAAGCGTATAATTTCCAATTGTCTTTAATACGAGTAAATAAAACGTAGTTATCAAATACGAGTAGATATACAAAATACAAATATAAGAAATGCTTTTTTTCTTGAGAAAAATTCCACACACTATTGAAAAACAAATATTTGAAATCATCATACTTCACAGCTTAATCATTCAATTGGAGAGTATTATTTGTTGGCAACATTGTAAAATTCTTCGGCGACAATCTTTATTCTGTGTGACTGTTTGAGCACAGATTATTAAGTGTTTGACATTGGGATTAATGTAATAACATGCATAATATTATATTACTACTTACTTTGAGATATTAATTAGCTTTTTTGATTGATTTCCTAGATTTATTTTATCTAACGATTGACAAATAAGCCCTTAGAAATTTAATAATAAATCAATTGTTGAAAACAACTGTAGTAATTTGCATAACACGGCTTTACAAATTTGTTTTTTAGACAGACCAGAGCTTAGAGCGAAGAGTTCGGGGTCATAACAAATACACAAAAGTTCAAATTAATTATTATCAACTTTATGCTTGGTTTTCTTATGGAGGTAAATCTTTCTTGCATATTTCTGCCGCGTAAGAGTAGCGTTCACTGGGCTTTGGTAGCCACTTACCACTAGAAATACTGTTGGCTTGTTTGTCACAGTATAATATAATAAAAACAACAGTTAATTCTCTATCTCTAATCTATGACATTGACTAACGGACCAGTATGCTGAAGTGGTAATAGGCCAGCCATACAGCTCGAGAAAGCGATAATCGATGGTAAGAAGGGTTCCCGACTGGCATCCTATTATTGGTAAATTAAGTGTAGGGCAGCTCCCCATTAAATGGAGAGCTGACCTGGTAAGACATGCAGCAACTCGATAGATTAAGGTAGCTCAGGACCGTGTTTTGCCTTCTTTGATGCCTTTAATTATGACGAAGTAATTAAGGGGCTGATTCTTCCTTTCGGGTTTTCTAATGTGCATGAAACCTGACGGAGGATTTATTCTTTATTCTCACTTTAATAAGATATATTCTTTTTTTCAATTTGCTGATTTAGAAGCCACATTTCGTGTAGTGGCGGCGTGTGGGCTTTCATCCCATGTTTAACCGACGAAAACAGATGTTATGATAATATATGATACGAAACAGATGGTGTTATAAGTTTGTGATGTGTATCTGTGTTTCTGTGGCATCATATCTCTTGAACGGATGAACCGAGTTTGATAATGTTTTTATTTTTCATTTGAAAGGTGTAATCGAAAATATTCTTAGTAACGTTTCAAGAAACTATGTTCAGAAGTGAAGATCAATATATGTGTGTAATAATTTATGTCTTGTAAGTATCGTAATGAAAACGAGTATTAAAAATGCAGTAAAAATTGTGGCTTTGTATATATTGCTGTATAATCATCTCCTTCACATTGGACAATTATTCAGACCGGCGACGGGCTGCAGCGCCAAAGGTAAACGTCTACGGTGCAATGGCTTAACAATGAGTTAAGGCACTGAGGAACGCGGGCTTGAATCCCGCATGAAACAAGTATTTGTATGGCCTACAATTAATTGTTCTGGGTCTAGATATCTGTCCTTGAGCAATTTATGTATGTCAACTGCATTCGCGATACAAGAGAAAATCTAAGTTTGGAGGTAACCTTTTGTTTAAGAAAAAATAAAATCCATCTTACAATTTACACTTATACGTGGTAGAGCCACGCTGATGCTGTATTATAGTTGTAGCACAAATGGGTCGGCTCGCCCGAGGAAGGCCCACGTTCTTACAGAATGTCAGCGTAAAATAACAGCTTAATGCTGCTGTGTTTCATATGATGGGTTTTAGAGAAGCGGAGATGGTATTTACTTTAAACGAGGCATTCCATCTTACTCCTCGTGGGTGACAACGCATTAGCTTAACTGATGATAGACGTAGATGTCAATGTGCCACAGAATCCACTTACCATCAGGTGGACTGTGTGTTGGTTTGTTACCCTTGTGCCATAATAAAAAGAGGTGCTTATGTCCAGCTGTAGACTTTTACTCTCAGTCCCTTCATATGATGGGGATGATATGATATGGATATGCCGTCTGGTCATTGAAACATAATTTAATGGTTATTTATTTCATTTCTTAATAACACACACATACAAAAAAGAAAATTCTGAATTTTGTGGTCATTTACGTATTGCTACTGGATAAGAATAATGATGTAGATTACAAGACAGCAAGACCGTTCGTGTGTATGACCGAAATAAATATTTTAATTTCATTTTATTTCTTACAGAAAACTGCAACTTCAAGTTAAAGCTATACAAATTAATATAAAATGGATTATAACTCTTCGTAGTAGTAATTTCATAGAATAATACCGTAAAATAGCAGCTTGAAGCTGCTCTGTTTCGTATGGTGAGTGTTTAGAAATGGAGAACCTTTTTATTGGTAATGACTAATGAGGAAATCTTTCTTATTTCTCAGAGCTGTCAACGCACTATCATTTTGATTCTTAATCGAGGATAGAAGTTGTCAATAAGCCACAGCAACCATAAGTGTGCTGTTTTTAACCCTTATTCTATATGAGAAAAGAAACTCAATACCAATAGTTTTGATAACTATAAGATATTATACATGGTAGAGCCTTGTTGCAGTATATTAAGGTTGGGGTCGACTCGACCGGGGAAGTACCATGCTTTCACAGAATACCATCGTCAAATTGCATCTAGCTGGGCTTTGTATGGTGAGTGTAGGGCATAGATTATTTCTATTGGTAATGAAACCCTCAGGGATGACAACTGATAAAGCACCTGCTTCTGATCTGCTGCTGATTTCTCCGATCGTACTCCTTATATAAAATAGATGAACTGTATGCTATTTTGTCACATTTCTATAGAGAATAGTTCTAGGTCATAAGATATATGGTAACAAATAAACTAGTGAGAAAATTTTGCACCACTTAATATAATGTGGCCAACACAAGAATTCATGAGAATCTAAAATCAGTCAAGTGTTTTTGGGTTATTAGCGATAGTTATATAGACACAAGATATTCATGATTTGCCTAAAATATGCAGACCGAGAGCTACAATACGTATCCAAGACCGATATGCGAGGATATTCGTCTGTTGACAACCCTTTCAATCTCCGAGACAGTCTCAAAACCGCCTCCAAGTAGCAACCTATGTGAATCTTACACCACAGGCCATTAGAATTAGATTCCATGTGGCGGGGTTGCTGTCTGGAAGACCTAGGTGTTGCACCAAATTAAAAAGGGTCAGTAAAGCTGCAAAATTAATCAAAATTGGCCTAAAAATGGTATTTGTGCTCATTCTGCCCGATTTTTCTTGCCCGATGATCACAAGAAGAGAGTCCGGCGATCATCCGGCTATAGATCACTGTTCCAGCATTGCGTAATTGCTGTAGCATGGTTTGTATGGTCTAAGGTGAAATAATGTTTAGCTGCCGCAAGCCGTAGATTCTAGTAAGACAAACCACGACTGGCCAAATTTACTTGGAACAAGTACTGAAGACTGTAGTGTACAAAATTTTGGATCTGGTTTCATCACTTTAGACGACAATACTCGCCCGTCTCGCACCAGGACTATTATCCAATACCATCAATAGAATTATATCAAAAGCTTGCATTGGCCAGCCTTCTACTTTCAAGACATGAACCCTGTTGAACATCCGTGGAAAATTTTGCATAGACCCGTAAAATTGAAGGTCACTGAAACCACAACAGTAGACGGCCAGAAAAGAATGACCATTGAGAAGTGGAATAACCTTCCTCAAGAAGATTTGAATAACTTAGTCAATTAATAAACTTAGTAATAATTTTAAATGCACCCAAAACAAAAAAAGCTTGATTATTTTCAAGCGGCTGAATACATTTTCTTAAAATAGACATAGGCTGCACTAAAAGTATCGGGAATGGAATATTTCCACTGTTCCTGTCATATTAAAATCTTTTTAATTGAAAACTCCTTGGTTTTAAAATTCGAATACCATTTATTTATTTAAAAAAGATTCTCGGTCTTGTCACAAAGTTTTGTCAAACTTGTTTAGTCTTTGAGAAAATGGAATTGACTCGAGAAAATTCAAGAGCGATGATTTATTATGACTTTCGAAGTGGTTTAACACAAAAACAGTATGTTGACCGGATGATTTCTGCAGTTGATGATGAAGCCCCATCTAAAACCACAATTTATCGCTGTTTTGCTGAATTTCAACGTGGACGTGTCAAGCTCAGTGATGATCCCCGTCAAGGTCGTCCAAAAACTGAATCGTAGCTATGAACTCTCTCGATTAAGATATAATTAAACGAAAAAAACCTTCCTAAAATAGGTTCATCCGTTCAGGAACTATAGACAGATACACCGATACACAAATACACATTACACACGTATAACAAACCTTTTTAGGGCATGCATTAAGAAAATTTATCAAATTAAATTCTTTTGCTGGCGAACTGTTTTAGAACCGAGCTAAAAGTTGTGTAGTTTATGGTTTTTATTATAACTAAGTTACTTGGTATGAAATAAAATGAACAAACATTGATATTTATTTAATATGTAACCCAAAGTATAATATTTATTTACAAGAAAATACCTTCTATATAAATAATGCACAACTTTTGTTTGATGAGTGAATTTAAATAATACATTATATATACACATACATATATACGAGTATACTGGCCTGCAGTTATAGAAAAAGAAAAGTGGACAGATGGAATTTTGAAGATCGTTGATGACGAAAAGTAAATAAAGAAACGAATCGGCTTATTATATAGTACCAATGAATTAACACTAGCCTGAATGCTTATTTATTGTGCTAATGACGACCAACTTAGATTCGCTAATAATTTCCGTGCGACAAATGTGTTCAGATACAACATAACATTGTATATTCATATATGGTAAGTGGCAGCTGCAATCCTTAGACACCTGGAGTTAACTTTATACAAAGTGGACTACATACGCGATGTCACCTCTATAGACTAAGACGAAATCAGAGCCTGCTATTATACTGGCTCTTACTTCAGGCTGGAACACAACAGTGCAAGCACTGTTATTTGGCATAATATAGCTAAGGTTCACCTAGTGATTTTTTTCTTTACTTTATATGTATTCAGATTTAATAACGTCGAGAGTTATATAGTGGTTGCAGTAGTCGGCCTAACCAGGAAACAACCACGTTAGTGTAGAAAACCGGAAAATCTTTTTACTAGTAAAGGGGGATTCTATCCTAGTTCTCAAATGTGACAACGCATTCACATTTTTATACTTAATAGAAGATAGACTTTTTTTTATAGGATAGGGTGACAAACGAGCACACAGTCCACTTGATGGTAATTTATTGCTGCGGCCCATAGACATCTACATCTATCCTCGTTTGCGAATCAAAATGTAGATGCGTTGTCACCCGTGAGAACTAAGATGGAATGCCTCTTTTCCAGTAAAAAGGGTCACCGGTTCTCTACACTCACCATACGAAACACAGCAGTGTTAAGCTGCTATTTTACGCTGGTATTCTGAGAGAGAGTGGTCCTTCCCCGGTCGAGCCGACCCATTCGTGCTACATCTATACTACTATACAACTATACTACTAATATTAGCTATATAGCTGCTGCATGGCTCTACCACGTAAACGTGCTGGCTTGTTACCTTTACACTATAAAATAATAAATCAAAATAAAATTTATAATACGATTTAAAAACTTAAGTAACATTTTTATGAACAAATAAACTCATAAGTTTGTACGAAAAAGGGAAAAGGTTATAGGGAGTTTCTTCTAATACAAAAGTTTTCCCATACGCACGTACGCACGTCCTCACATTGACATTGAGGAATTAAGCAGCGTAGTAGAAAATAAAGTAGAATGACGTGCGGAATCCAAATGAAAAGTTATGACTTAATTACATCATACACGGTGAATTTGATATACATTATAGCGTAAAATATTATTTTAGGCTACCACAAACATAAAGCATCTGACAATAATATTTCGATACCTTGCCAAGCATGCCAACTCTACTTTTCATTTGCAATACTTTTTAAAATATCTTTTTTATAGAAAAGGAGTAAACTGGCATGCTGAGCTCACCACATCCCCTTGTTTAGTTACACATCTTCCAGTGGATGACCTGGATTGAGGATTGTTGTGTAGTGTATAATCCACTATCGACTTTTTTTGCATTTTCAATAAGTAAGAAAATGAGACAACTATTTTCAAAAATATAATATTTCCATTAATGGCAAAAGTCAATCAAATGATTGACAATGACAAATGGAGTTTGGTTTTGCAGTAATATCATTTTCAAATTGGGTCGTAGGGAGGGATCACCTCTAATTTAACATAACGACCTTTTGTGATGCGGTGCTATCGATCGCTCGTAGCTTAGTTAACTATTAAAATAAAGAAGTTATGATAAGTAATAAGGTATAATATGTTCGACGCTTTTTTTTTTGATAACTCCTTCATAAATATTTTGGGAAAATTTAAATATTTTAAATATAAATATATTCGACAATTTTCTTCGATAAAGCAATTGCAATTCCTTACTTTGTAAGTTGATTATACAAATTTTAAAAAGTCGGATAAAATAAATATAATAAGCTTTTCTATCTCATATATCTATCTATGGTTTATACTTTGGGGTCGCCATACCCTTCCTTTACCGTATCAAAATTCTGCTCGAAAATCTTTTACTTCATCTGTTTTCGGTTCGATGAACTATATGCCAGCTTATTACTACTTAAACGTACTTATCTTTTGGGATCTATTTATAAATATTCTCACTTCAGCGACTATGAAGCACATAAACTTCAGTCAATATTATAGGCCACCTGTTATTAATATGATTAGGGTTCTTACTTGTAAACACGTGAAGACAGAAATCGCATGGTCGTATTTGACTCTTATGCTCTTATTACAAAAATTTTATTGTAATTAGTTTTGGGTTTAAACCAGAATAAAAAACTAACATTCTATCTAAGTTCTCAGGGGTGACAACGCATCTGCAATTTGATTCTTTATCAAGAATATATGTAGATGTCTATGGAATACAGCATCCACTTATCATCAGGTGCTCGTTTGTCACCTTTATTCTAAAAAAAAAATCGATCCATGACAAAATGGAGATATAGTTTTAAAAATAATGGTTCTCTTGCACGTTTATTTCAAAGATAGCCCGTATAACACTGGTAGATCTGAGCTTGTGTTCGGGAATGTGCGGCTTAGTACAAAAAAAAGTGCAAACATTTGAATCCCGAGCAGCCCCAAACCAAATATGGCAAGAGGTTTTTATGGAAAAAGGATAACAATTGAGTACATATTCACCTTGACCTATCCTCAATTAAGAATTAAAATTTGGATGTCATATTGTTCCCGACTGACATGTACGAGTATGTATAATTCATATCAGTCTGTAAGAATAATTTTTTACACCTGTGTATAATGTAATCCGTACGTGATATCGATGTTAACCCTATTGATTAATGCAAATTTTATGACATTAAGAGTTGGCGTAGAATACGATATAGACCGGTAACGGGCAACGTTAAAGGAGAAGTTTTGTATTGCGCCTGCCAAATATTCCCTAAATTGGGAGTGAATGGTAAATGGTTTTGTAGCTCGAGCTGAAAGGTTTCGGGACTTTGGATTAGAGCACGAGGGGGCGGAGCGTTGACTTCATGAGACGTTCAGTTTGCCTCTATAACTTTCAACAGTTGGCGATTCTGAGAACAATGTACGCAACCCTTGTCGACACACTTAAAACCTTTAAGTGTACGTTTGACGTTGTTAACGAGAGATTTGTAGACGATAAATACGACACCTGCTTGGTCCAGATCTTCGCCCTCCCGATGATAGAACAAGTTAACGGATTCGAGGATTACCGTTTCCTCCCCCTCTCTTCGGACCTCGGATAGTCCAATAATATGCCAGCGTAATTTGTCTATCTCTTAACTCGAACTAGTGTTCGTCTTTTTGTTACTTTTATCATAGGGGATATTGGTCGTAGTTGCCACGCTTGGCGAGTGGATTGGCAACCGCTGTTCTTTTTATTATCAGGGAGATGCTGCTGCCCATCTCCTGCCTGTTTCCCACTGTCACCTCTTACGACACTTACGGGAAGATATGTTGTAGTGAATCTTCTTAACCGCCACTTCACTCTTATAAATATAAGATATCATAATCAAGCGTTACTTTGCGAAAATCAATTATATTAAAGTGGGTGAAACTCTTTTGTCTACATCCGCTCAATGAAATAAAATGATGTGTCTTACCACATTTGAAGAGCATCTCCCACCCTCCCTCAATTGCGTGCACTATCCCCGTCACAACTAATCCATGCACCACTACTCAAAACATTACAATACTAAGAAAGACACACCACTGACGACAATACGACACGTGTTTCAGTTCTACACGACGCCCCCTCAGGGGAAGTCGACTTTGCAGTGGCTGACCGCTAAGTGCGCGGCAAACCAAAACAGCTGCTCTTTATACACCTCTTAGAAGCAACCGCACCCTAATTAAGTAGCGAGTGACTGCGTCATGCGATAAAACATGCAATCAGGAGCGCTTTATGCCAAACCCATGTCCAAACTAACCGCCAAGGTCTCCGCTTTGGTCTCGACTGCCTCCACACATCGGTGAGTTAGGTGGACAAAGAGATCACCAGCTGAGCAACATCAACGGAAACCGTATTGACCGTCAATAATCAGTTGATACTCTTCAAGACATCGTATGAGCTGGCAGTTAATAATGGATTTCATTATTTTCCAGAACAAGGAGATGATGGCGTGACCTTTTTATCGATTGTGTGCACAAGGCTTTTTTTCATGAGCATGGAACGACGCCTCTTTGGAGTAAGAGACCGGAAAGGATACGAAAGCACCGGTGCCAGCCCTGGAGCACATATCTTTACCTCATTCTCTTCACAAATGGAGAAATCTATCAGGCCCACTCGACTTGTTGACGACTAGGAACAGGAGTGCTTTGCGCACCGAGTGCTAAGCATCCGGCATGGAGCAATCAAACCGCGGTGTGTGATTAGCGGTGTGTTTCCCCCGTCGTCAACAGTAGAGTAGGACGCAAAAAGAGAACCTATAAGATCGGGTTTCTCCTTTGCAGCGTGGGTTAGAGTTTCATCCTCCCTGAATATAGATGCCCTGAACCCCTGCCACGCTTACCGTGGATTTCTGCAATATCAGGGGACTTCATTCAAACCTTAACGCCGTCCACTACCATCTGGAGATAGCTAAGCCGGCCTTGCTCTTTCTAACCGAGACACAGGTGTCCTCTCCGGCTGATACTTCGTATCTCTCCTACCCGGGGTACAAATTAGAACACTCGTTTGTGCCCCGGGCTGGAAATTGCGTGTATGTCAGAGAGGACATCTATTTTCGACGCCTCGGCAATCTTGAAGGTACGGACCTGTCCATCCTATGGCTGCGCGTAAACAGCGACGACCATCCCCGCGTCTACGGGTGCCTCTATAGGTCCCATAGCGGTAATGCCGACACAGACCGACTCATCGACCACGTCCAAATGGCTGCAGACTCCGTGCTACAACAGGTCCCATCCGCAGAGATCGTGATACTCGGTGATTTCAACGCCCACCACGCTGAATGGCTTGGTTCTCGTTTAACCGATCATGCGGGTAGATCTGTCTATGACTTTGCTTTGGCATATGGTCTAACACAACTGGTTACTTTGCCTACGCGGATCCCAGATGTGGAAGACCATGTACCTTCCTTGTTGGAACTTCTGCTGACCTCTCATCCGGACGGATATCAGGTCTCTGTCGATGCCCCTCTGGGCTCTTCGGACTATTATCTGATCCGGAGTACGGTGCCACTCACGCTCCAATTGCAGTTGCGATCTGCAGCTTGCCGCCGTGTTAGGCACTATAGGTCAGCTGATTGGGACGGGATGCGGTCTTTTTTTGCATCCTACCCTTGGGGGCGGGTTTGCTTCTCGCCGGAAGATCCCAGCGTTGTTGCCGATTTTGTTGCTGATGTGGTACTTCAGGGTATGGAACTTTTTATTCCATCCTCTGTGGTGCCCATTGGAGGCAGATCCCAGCCATGGTTTAGTCGCTCCTGCAAAATAGCATCACGCTATAACGAGGAGTGCTACCAGGCCTGGGCTGACGCATCAACGTCTCGGGATGTAAACACCAGCGCACTTAAAAACAAGTATAATTCCGCCTCCAGGTCCTTCAAAAGCGTCATTGCCAAGGCAAGGTCTGAGCACATCGGCAGAATTGGCGAGAAGCTAGTTCGCCTTCCTTCGGGAACCCGTGCATTCTGGTCTCTCGCCAAGGCTGTCCAAGGGAACTTCTGCCAGCCATCTCTTCCATCTCTGCACAGAGAGGACGACTCACTGGCCCATGCCGCAAAGGAGAAAGCCGATCTGTTGAGCTGTCTTTTTGCGTCCAAATCGACTCTAGATGACGGGGGGAATACACCGCCGACCATCCCGAGATGTGAGTGCTCCATGCCGGATGTGCAATTTACACAGCGCTCGGTCCGCAAAGCACTCTTCTCCCTAAACGTCAGCAAGTCGAGTGGGCCCGATGGAGTCCCTCCCATTGTGCTGAAGACGTGTGCTCCGGAGTTGGCACCGGTTTTAACGCGTCTTTTCCGGTACTCCTACTCCCAAGGCGTAGTCCCGAATTCATGGAAGACAGCTTTGGTGCACCCGATCCCTAAAAAAGGCGACCGCTCAGACCCGTCCAACTACAGGCCTATCGTCATCACCTCCTTGTTCTCCAAAATAATGGAAGCCATTATAAACTGCCAGCTCATGAGGTACCTTGAGGATCACCAGCTGATTAGTGGTCGCCAGTACGGTTTTCGTCGGGGTCGATCAGCTGGTGATCTTCTAGTCTACTTAACTCATAGATGGGCGGAGGCAGTAGAGTCCAAGGGGGAGGCATTAGCCGTTAGTTTAGTTTAGTTTAGTTTAGGACGTAGCGAAGGCCTTTCATCGGGTCTGGCAGAAAGCGCTTCTTTCGAAGCTTCCTTCCTATGGGCTTCCCGAGAAATTGTGCAAATGGATCACCAGTTTCCTTGCTGATCGGAGCATCAAGGTCGTAGTAGACGGTGCATGCTCTGATCTCAAGCCTATCAACGCTGGTGTTCCACAAGGCTGCGTGCTATCACCAACGCTGTTTCTCCTGCATATCAATGATATGTTGCTAACTGGTAGCATTCATTGCTATGCGGAGGACAGCACTGGTGATGCCTTATATACCGGCCGTGCCAATATTTCTCGGGAAAACGTCGCCGAGCACCGGGACAAACTTGTGTCTGAAGACGAGTCTTTGCTTAGCAAAGTCTCGGATTGGGGCCGACTAAATCTAGTCCAGTTCCATCCCCAGAAGACACAAGTTTGCGCGTTTACCGCTAAAAAGAACCCCTTTGTCGTATCTCCTCAGTTTCAAGGCACTCCCCTTACTCCCTCAGCCAGTATCGGAATCCTTGGCGTCGACATATCGAATAGTGTGCAGTTTCGTGGTCACTTGGAAGGGAAGACCAAATTAGCCTCTAAAAAGCTTGGCGTGCTCAGCAGAGCGAGACAGTATTTTATGCCGGCACATCGCTTGCAACTTTACAAAGCGCAAGTGTGGCCCCACATGGAATACTGTTCTCATCTCTGGGTCGGGGCACCCCAGTGCCAGCTCCTTCCACTTGACCGCATCCAGCGCAGAGCGGTTCGAATCGTCGACGACCGAGTTCTTTCTGATCGGCTCGATACACTGGCACTGCGTAGAGATGTTGCATCTCTTTGCGTATTTTATCGCATTTATTACGGGGAGTGCTCTGAGGAATTGTTCGGACTAATTCCAGCCGCTCAATTTCACCATCGCACATCGCGACAAAACTCGTGTTACCATCTATACCATCTGGATGATTGGCGGTCCACCACTGTGCGATTTAGAAGAAGTTTTCTCCCTCGCACGACTTCCTTGTGGAATCAATTACCACCAGCGAATTTTCCGGACCGATACGACTTAGGAACCTTCAAGAAAAGAGCTTACACCTTTCTAAAAGGTCGGCAACGCATTTGCAATTCCCCTGGTGTTGCGGTTGTTCATGTGCGGCGGTAGTCACTTACCATCAGGTGAGCCGCATGCTCGTTTGCCCCCTATTCTATAAAAAAAGCCATTTGGACGTGGTGGATAAGTCGGTCTGTATCGGCATTACTGATATGGCATGTAACTAAGAATTTGTTATCCGTATTGCCCAACGCGCCAATAAAGTATAAGTAAAGATTTTAAATATTGGTCGTAGATAAAAAAAGAACAGTCACAAATATTACCAAAATAAACATGCAATTGAATATACAATAAAAACATTATTGAGCTTTCATGGTAAAGTTAATATAACCTTTGTCTGCTCTTATAGACCTTTACTGTCGCCCATTAATTGAATACCTGCAGACTGTTCAAGGAATTTTTTTAAAGAAGTAAAAGTATTATCAAATTCATTACAAATAAGCTTTCACGATGTTCCATACAAAAAATTTAAATTATTTTGGCATGGAAGTGATGGAAGTTTTTTCAATATGTTATTTTTAAACATCTCCAAGCGACGTGCATTTACATATACTGGAACAAACACAACTTTCTGCTCTACTTGCTTTTTGTGAACATGAGGTTATGAAACTAATTGCTCAAAGTGATCAGAACTCAATTTTTAAGTATACATTTATGCAACGGCTAGTAGATAACATTTGTAAAAATATTATCTACGGGGGATGATTCTCACGTCCGTAGGAAATACTTGACACTTGATTAGACACACGTGTACCTAGGGTGGTGCTAAACGAACAGCACCAATTCCGGTGGTAGGTTTCAGTCGCTGACTTTGCAGTTACCACAAACCAATGTAAAGTCTTGTCGCAAAATGATGTTGTCATGTTCCGGCATGATGCTTGGTGCAGCCCTATAGATGATAGATCTGAACAGTAGCGTGGTATGTGTGAACTGGGAACGAAGAATCAGTTGTTGGTGTGTTGGGTGCTTGGTCGAGGGTAGCGACTTCCAAAGCACGGTGTTCCGCTGGCCAACAGCAGGTAGTTAGAGGCCTAATTTTTCAATTAGCTACCCATGAAAAGCTGCCCCGCCAACTAGCGAAAAATCACAGGGTGGCTTCATCGTGCCGGTTAACGACCAAGCGATGATATCTACTTGCAGCGTCCCCGTCACCTTGAAGATCCCACTTTTTCGATAATCTGGGTGATGGTAGATACAGGTATTGATAAAATTCTATATGCCTGTGTCTATCACGTCGTACTTATCGGTTGTGGTGTATCCTTAACCGATAAGTACGACGTGATAGACACAGGCATATAGGATTTTAAAGATTTGAAAGGAGACCTGCATGTCTGATGAGCCCAATACCTTAGGTAATGTTGCTTCCTATCACCACAGTCTTAAATTATAGCCAGTCTGATTATTCTGGAGACGTTAACAATGTGAAGTTTATATTTACAAATCAAACTAAGGCTTCAAGCAAAGAGAAGTTTAATGTAAATGCCTTATTGCGAATTAAATTATGCCGTCTGATAATCACGATTGAGTTTCACATCGAATTAACAAAATTACGTTTAAAGCCAAAGGTTCAATTATTTCGGATTGGGGGGCGTTAAATTTCACAAAACACAAGAAATCCAGGTTGAGCTCTCAACCCTCTCTGTTAATTGAAATAATTTAGAATTTTGTTTAAATGTATTTTAACAAGGAGAACGACATCGTGATCAAACATCATGACCAACTTGTTTGTCTCAAAATCTTAATATTTAACGTTCTTATGCTTAATTTATTACATGCATTTATTCAAATCTATATCAAAACGAGCACACAGTACATCTGATGGTCAGTAGAGGCTGCGACATCTACATTTATCTTCGATGAAGAATCAAAATGCAGATTCGTTGTCATGGGATACAGGTAAAAAGGGTCTTTTTTATAGAAAATAGGTTAAAAGCGTCACTTATTCTCTACACTCATCATACAAAACAAAGAAGCATTAAGCTATTTTTTTTACGCTGGTATTCTGTGAAAGTGTGGTCCTTCCTCGGCTTTATTATTATTAAAAAGAACAACGAAATATATATAAAAAATGAAACTAACAATGGTACAATATAAAATTTCAAAACGTGCAACAGACAACTATATTAAACTGATACACACTTTTGGAATATGTTTTTGGCATAAATAAGGCTGATCGGTTTGTATCCTGGTCTTCACTGTCAGAACATTCGGACTCGGGGTCGTGATCACTTACAATAAATTTGGCATCATCGTCGTCGGAATGTGGCTCAGGAGCAAAGTCTCTTCACTCGCTCACAAGTGTCTTCATCTTCGCTCTGTTCATCGTCTTCTTGAGGTCAATTATTTTCATTATGTCTGGGGCAGAAACTTCTGCAAGGCTTACTGATTGACTTTTTCGACATTAAGACGACACGATTGAAACTATTTTTGATTGTAATAAAAATAAATAAAATGTAACCAGAATAATTTTTGCAACATTAAACACCACCATTGGGGTAGTCATGGTGGTGTTTTATATTACAAAAATTCACACTCGATCAACTGACCTTTGAAAATAATGTATTTTTAATGCCAAAAATTCACTTAATTTTTCTTACTTTATAACGGTGGTGAGTCTCGTGAACTTAGGATGGTGAATTGAGGGTTAATTTATAACAGCGAACATTTCCATTTCATTTGGTCTCGGACCGAAAAACATTTAATTTTTTTTTATTTAATTGTATTTATTTAAAGAGAGAAAGAAGGCCTATGAAGCCTACGTTCACTAGTGGACTTTTGATGGGATGTAATAATGATGACGTTGATATAAAGAGAGAAAATATTAGCGGTGAAAATATACGAAAAAATTTAGTTTTTACAACTTTCATTTTATAATTTGGTCATTGTTAGTACTTTTTAGTATTATAATTATGCTGCTGTATGTCTTATGGTGAGTAGCGAGTTAAAAAGTCCCTTTATAATGTTTACGTAAATTATGCACTTTAGCCAATTTTGGAATATTGTATATAATAACCTATTAGCAATTCAAACTTTTATTACTATTATCGTCATTGCTAAGTATTCGGTGTCTATTGTACTGCGACGTAATTTTTAGTTTAAGTATAATGTAACCAATGTCGCTAAATATGTTTTAGGGACCTCTGTATTCTTTTTCTAATTTATATTTCATTCAATCACTACACCCTACTATCCCCCATAGATTCCCTCAAAGGGATCCCCTTTTAAGCCATATATGACACGCACTTGCCAACACACATGCCTCATATGCTTATCAAGTGCGTTATTAACTGCAGATTTTTTATTATTTTGAAGTGTTATTAAGAAAATGCTGTTACATACGAGTATCTTCTATTTCATTTCCATCTGTCACCTCTTACGATATCTACAGAGTTATATTACGGTCTAGCGGATTCTCCTACGCCACCACCACATGGCGATATTAATTTGTAATCTATCATACACTGTCACTACAGACCATTACAAATCTACTGCTGATAATAGGTATTTCGCGTAGATTGCCACAAAGTACGGTGTTTAGCCACGTACATCCGTCAACTACTTGTGCATTGTATACTATATTTTATTATTCGGCGGATAATGGCTGTAGCATGAATTGGTGGATTTCAAGGGGTCAAGCACTACGCTCTCATAGAATACCACATAATATGTGTTGCCACAACCATGGATTAAGATGAACTTGTCACTAACCCTTACGCAACACAGCAGCAACACGCTGCCATTTCATGCTGGTATTTTATGAGAGCGTAGTGCTTGACCCCTTATGCATTTTGATTCTTAATAAGTGATAGAAGTACATATATTTGGATTACAACATCCACTGATTTTTAAGTGAATTATATGTTCGTGGGATCTCCCTTAGCATTAACATTACTGGTGCAAGCCTTCAAACGTCCATTGCCGTAGATGCCCCCCCCCCTCCCCCTCCATAGATTGACTCACAGGAGGAATATTTGATATTTTTAGATTATTAGGAAGACGCTGCTGCTCATTCCAGGTTTCTTTCCTACTGTCGCCTCTTACGATACAAACGGGATTATATGGGTTAGTGGATATTCTTACACCACCGCTACACGATCATTTATTATCCTTCATCGTCTATTTAACTAGTTAAGTAACGCTGCTGCGGTGAGTGACACAAATCGGAGACCCTTTTTTCTACTAAAATGGCACTCCATAGTAGTTCTCAGGAGTAACAACGCGTCGGAATTCTGATTCCAATCAGGTTTACTGTTGCGAAAAGTATTTTCGTTTTAAATTTAATATTTACAAAAAAAAAATCATTGTTTTGTGCAAAGAAGCTAGTTGTGTATTTCCGTCTGGTCTTCTCTGATATTCATCAAAACGAGCAGTATAAGGCACGCAAAGTCTTAAAATGTGGTTATTCAATATTCAAAAGTTAAGTGATATCACCAAATAACTTCCTTCGTTTTCCAAGAAGCCTGAGGCGAGTAATGAAATTTCCTTAATAAAATGGACTTGTTCGGCTTATACAATGGTGTACACACAACTTCCTTTATTCAGGTTAATTTAGGAAAGCCATTTAATTAAAATAAATGAGAATTTTTTCTTCTTTTCCTTGTTTACTTGAGAAAGTTAATTTAAGGTATTTCTAACGAGCCAAGTGCTATCGATTTCCGTTTTTAACACTCTGGTTATATTTATATAGAGCCCGAAATTTGAACTCGTTAGCCCCTCGATTGACTTGATATCTCCCTAAAAAGTTCTTACATATAATGTATAATATAGTATTTCATAATCAATATTTATATGTATACAATAGTATGAGAATTTCCCTTCTGGTGTATACGAGATGGTTATACCGCTATCTATCAAATTCTGATCTTTTTGGTGTTTTCCATAGTCAGCTCTAACTAAACCTATATAAGATGAAATGGAGCGATGCATTTTCGTACGCCTCTACCACAAGGCGTCGGGGAGTATTGTTATAGGCGAAAGTGGTCTGGTACTGAATTTGCCAAACCATCTGCCAAGCGTGGCCATTAAGGCAAATCCTAACAACAGGGGAGGCCCATGATAAGCGGTGGACTTCGCGAGCTGATAAAGGAGAAGAAGAAGTGAGGGTAAATACAGTGCGTATAAAACAAATAAAAAGATGTAGGAAAAGTATATAAAGTATTTAAGACATTAAATTTTCATCAATTGAAACGCTTTTTGAAGTGAAAACTTCTTAAGAGTCGCTTTGATTTTAAACAAGATGAAACGAAAAAGCGACACTAAAAAGAGACAGACAATACATCTTGTTACCAGTCGCGGCCGGAAACATCCGAGTATAGCCGAGCGCGCCAGCGCTGCCCGGTCGCAGCGAGACATCACGGTCACTATTAAGCATGGGCGTTTTCAGATTTTGGCTGCAACGGTTACATAACTGATATTTAGTTTTCATATCGTTATTGAAAACCGTTTTCAAATATCGATATCAATAGTAATGGTTTACAACCGAAACTTAACCTAAAATCAGGGCTATGAAAGTCCCCAGTAGCTTGCTTTACGTTGATACTAGTGCCATCTCACAGTAAAAGTACTATTTTTCCCGATATTTTTACATAATCTATTAAAAGATGGCGCCACTGTGGGTATTTATTATTTATACCAAAGCCTAAATCATGCTAGCAAATTTTGAAATACGCCGGTATATATATACAGAAAATGCTTTGTAAAGTAATGAAGTAATTCACACCATGGTTTTCTCAAACAAACTTTATTAATATTTATTTAAAACAAATAAGTTAAAATCAAATTAAATTGATTTCTTTTTAATTTTATTGATATATGTACGAAATAATACTGAACCTAGGTGGATAGCGCCCTCTAGTGTAATTTTCAGTAATTTATAATCCCTACGCCATCCATAAAAGCGCAGAAAAAACTTTCCTCGTTTCGTCACCTAATTATTTTTCAGAGTGGCTCATCTATGCCTGAAAACTGTAGAACGAGTGCAACATTTATTTTACGAATTACTTCGATTATTTTAGTTTAGAAGTCAGAGGCTCTAATATAATCTTAGATGTGATATTTAGACATGTATGTTAAGGGGCTACTCCATGCGAACGACCTTGAGCGTTTGTGTGCCGGCCGCGCCAACTCCCTAATATAGGATCGCGTCAAAAATAATATGTAAGACGCCACCTACCATAGTTTTGTATAACTCAATGCCACCTACTGTACGGACGTAGTATTTTTCAACATCAATAAACTATTTTATGGAAATACACACAGCGTACAACGATAAATGTATTTTAATTTTTTTATTCGGTATATTAGTTGCATTATATTAGAATTATGTATTCTCATATATTATCTAATTATGAAATTTTATAATTAATTATATATTAAAAATGAAGCATTGAAAATTGTGAGTTTAAAAGATACCTACTCACTATAGGTAAATAGATAGATAGCTCGCCTTTTGTACAAATATTTGGTGCAATAAAGAATAAACAAATAAATAGGATGTTTCGCAGAGTGAGAGTAATATAGAATGAGAGTCGTGGAGGCAGTTTACAAACATAAATTGCACAAGGACAAACATCCAGACCCGGAACGATTATTTGTAGGCCTTACAAATATTTGTTCCGTGCGGCATTCACACCCGCGGCCCCCAGCGCAACAACTGATTGCTAAGCCACTGCGCCACGGAGCCGTCGCCGGGTTATAGGTAAAGTGACCATACGTCCCGTTTTGAACGGGACTGTCCCTTTTCTCAGTCACCTGTCCCATTGTCCCCAAATAAAGCTCCGGGACACAAAATTGTCCCGTAACTCTTTGGATGGAAGTATTCAAAGCCAACAATCTTCAACATAATTTTTTTAATCGAATATATTTTATGTCTACCTGGTACAAATGCTCCGATAGAAAGAGTATTTTTTTATTTTGAATAAATTGTGGACGTCTGAAAGAAACACTTACGGTTCCAGTTCTAAAGGCGATGTTGAAAGATAACAATAAAAAAAATTGAGCAGAATTTTATTCTTATTTAAAATCATCACCAACTTTATTAAAGCAAATTTAATCCACTGACAAATGTAAATCATAATTAAAAAAAATGTTGCATTTAATAATTATCTATTTTTAAATGCAACATTATTTTTAATTTATTGTATAAAGTTATAGTTTTTAGAGTATAAATAAACCCATGTCCTGTTTTGAGTTAAAAATAAATGGTCAGCTTAGTCTTTTTAGTTAAATTTAGTTTTAAAAATTTTTAGTTTATAGTAAAAAGTAGGTATATTAGTACCTACTTAGATACTTTTTACCGAATTATAAGTATAGAATACCTTATGTACTCAATTATTTTTTGAAAAAGAAGAAAAAACAAGCAATAAATAATATACTATATTTTAGCAAAAAACTATAACTTAGTAATACTAATTATAACTTAGAACATAAATGAAAAACTCATATCTGACTTTTTTTGCCCGACCCAGGATTCGAACCCGGGACCTCATAATCAGCAGTCGCACTACTACAACCACTAGACCAACAAGGCAGTGCCACACCTGATAAGATATTGTAGTTGGTTATTACGATTATTTTTAACTGTATACTATACTGATAATATTAGCCTTTTATAGTGTAAATTATAATATTTGTCGAAATGTTAATTATGGATTCGAACCTTACATGCTAATGGTGCTTCATTTTTTTATTTGCATTTACTTCAAAGAAAATACACGCAAAAAGCTTCATCGCGCAGTAAAAACACAACAAATATATGTATAACTAATACGAAAAATTATACCCAAAACAAACAAATAATACTACCTATAAAATAACCTAATAAGTAATAATATTATCGACTGATAAGACGTGAGCGTGTGCGCAGGCCGATGCTCTGACGAACGACACGGGCTCCACGTTCGAGAGCTCAACGCTCAATGATCCAGCAAGCCCGTGGGCAGTGAATACGCCCAGATTTTAAAATAATTTCTTAATAAAATTAAATTTTGGTCTTTTGAAAAAAAATTACAATAGAAATGTTCATTAATAAATTGCCTATCCATTGGTGTAAATCGCAAAATAAAGTAATACTTACTTTACGAGGAGATGCATGTTATCAATAATAATTTCACATTTATGTGGTTTCGTTGTAAGGAGATTATATTTATATTTATTCCTTTAAAAAAAATTGGATACAGCTCTTATGAAATCAAGATTATGTAGAAATATAATGTGTTTTTTATTTGTTGATATATCTTTTAAATAAAAAGTAGATAGCTCCTAAAAACCGCACAAATAACGACTAGCGCGACATTTTGCTCAACCCGCGCCTTAATATATAATTTATGATTGTTATGCAGTAATATAGTATTATAAATGTCTAAAATTACATTCTTTCTATTCTCATTTATGTCTATAATGTTTATACCCATATTTTTTTAAAGTGAGACGTAGGATCAGAGTTTGATTTCGAAGTCTATAATTAAACTGTATTCATAAGTAGTAAACATAATTTATATATATTTATATATATATATATATATATATATATATATATATATATATATATATATATATATATATATATATATATATAGGTATATATATATAATTATTATAAGTACATAGTTTATTTACTATTATTATATTAATAATCATTATTTTTTATAATGATTATTTAAGTTGGCGATTTACCTTCATATACTTAACTAGGCTTAGGACTGACAGGAAAGTTTTAAAACAAATGTACAAAATGCAAACAAATATTACAAATAAATGCACAAACGCAACGTTAAAAATTAATAATTTTACAGATAGTCTCATAGTGAACGGCACACGCCACCAATGTCAAGTGCGTAATTCTTACGTTTGAAAAAAATCAAATTCTAACTTTCGCATAAACAAAAGTTGCCTAAACCAAATATAATGTGATGAGACAAATCTAAGTCTAGTGCCTAGTGTTCTAAAGATCATTTAAATCTGACAACTACACAAACTTAAAAATTAGGCAATTTTAACCATTTAAAATTCGACCTTATTGTTAAGAAACTTATAATTATATTTCACTACCACCGTTTTATGATAACAACCAAAACATCACAACGAAATCCATATTCGCTTCATCTCTTTCATACGTATTTATGATACTGTCGCTAGAACGAGAAACAACGAATATCAAAGGACATCGGTTAGTTTTGGTTTTGGGCCGTTTTCGGTTTTTGGCATATCGTTACAGTTTGCGTTTTACGTTTCGTACGTTGGTTAGTTGATTTTAGGTTTTGGTTGGATATGTGATAACGGTTATGTTCTTAGGTTTATCGATATGATATGATATTTGATAACATAACGTTATTAGTTACGTTTTGATATATCGGTCTCATGCCTAGTCACTATACTTCGTATCGAGCATCAGCGCAAAATACTTGTCTTATTAATTTTAACTAAAATATTATCCAAATTTTAGTGATTATATGTATTGAAGCATAAAGTAACAGTTTATTTTACATTCAGAAGTAGGATAAAATCCTGTTAACGTGTATATATTCTTCGAATAGTGCTTTTGTTTTTATTTTAAATTTCGTAGTGAAATTGCCGTCCCATTTACGGCATTGACGTGCCATAAAAGTGTACAGTAAAAGTGTAAAGTAAAATGTTAAAAAAGATCCAAAGTCATATCTTTTTGTTCGATTTATATTGAGGGTACCCGCAAGTACTTTTATTAATTTGTAACACTGATCTCTATATATTGACTGGCTATAACCGTGACGTAATGAGGCGACTTGATTTTCGCCATTTTGGCGCTGACAGCAGAAGTGAAAGTCCATGGAACTAATAATAGAGATAAGACCCAGGCCTACCCCTAACATCCATTCTATTTATGTTTCATATGAATATAATGCCATACAATAAATAAATGTGTCAATTAATACCTAGGCCTTAGACGCAAGTTTTATACTTCATATAAAACAAGAATCGATGCTACGTTGATCTATCAACGTTTTTATTCGTAACTAGCTGTTCCTCGCGACTTCGCTCGCGTGTTATTTGTGGTTTTAGTTTTTTTTTTTGCGCGGAACCCTAATGATGTTTCTAAAATAAAAGTATCCGTCAAAATCGGTCCAGCCGTTTCAGAGATTAACCGGAACAAACAGACAGACAGAGAGACAGACCGGCAGACAGACAAACAAAAATTTTAATAATTATGTTTTTGTTATAAGGTATCGTATATAATTTCTTATGCATTTAGTAAAAAGCTGTACTTTTGACATTACAAACAGACACTTCAATTTTATATATTTGTATAGATTACAAAACGGATTTTTTCCGGGTTTCAAATAAGAAAATGCCTACGCGTACATTGATTGCGGGGGCAAGAACGGATTATGTCGGACTTGCACCTACTAAAACCCCACGATGTTCCACTTTCACCACACATTGACAGGGCCACGGAAATGCTTTCAAGCACATCCATGGCCCTACCAGCGAGGCACCCTCCTTAGCTGAGGATTTCCTTCCCCAAATTCCCGAGCCCGATATGTGGAAGCCATGGAGCCAAGGAAAAATGAGCATTCAGAAGCACCAAGTGCTAAAGTCCTGCCAAAGTCGCGGAGGATAGTCGAGTGCTGCATTACCATACCAACCATCTTCTTTACTTGCGACACCACCTTGGCTGCAGCGATATAGAGAGAGGACTCTCCTCTAGCCGCAGCTCACTAACACACATCCAAGGGCTCGAAAAGCCTACTCAGAGTAGCCACCTTGGGACATCCTTTCACTTCGGGCCAGCCATGTGAGTCGCCCTACGTTTACCATGGGTTACCAAGCCACGGCTACTAACCCCCTCTCTCTCCCCGCCACGAAAAGGCGGGAATTTATTCAGGAGGAGTTGTTTCTCACCTAAACTCACGCAAACTCACTAAGGACATTAATGATTTTGCAGTTCCAATATAAATTTATTCCCTTGATACAATAAATTGGTCATAATAGTTATATAGATTTAACAAACCTAGAGCCGTGTAGTGGCGGTCACGAATATCCACTACCCCATATCCTCCCGCGGGTGTCGTAAAAGGCGACAAAGGGATACAGGCAGGAGATGGGCAGCAGCATCTTCCTGGTAACGGCAAAAATACAATAAAAAACTGCGGTTGCCAACCCGCTCGCCAAGCGTGGCAACTATGGCAATATACCCCCCATGATGAGAGTTACGAAGAGACGGCCCCCAGTCCCCGGCGGCCCCGCTATCCTGGCTACGGTGGCGACCATGGTAACGGCGGGGCAGGGGGTGCTAATAATCTCCGGTGGAGGTTCGGTTGCCACCTTAGACGACTCGACCTGGCAACGTACAACGCACGCACCCTGAGGACTGACGAGAAGATCGTGGAGCTGGAAGAAGAGATAGACAAGTTGCGCTGGCATATTATAGGATTATCCGAAGTCCGAAGAGAGGGGGAGGACACGGTAATCCTCGAATCCGGCAACTTGCTCTATCACCGGAAGGGCGACCATCTGTCCCAAGGAGGTGTCGGATTTATCGTCCACAAGTCTCTCGTTAACAACGTTGTAAAGATCGGGAGTATGTCGACGAGGGTTGCGTACCTTATACTCAGAATCACCAAATGGTATTCGCTGAAGGTCATACAGGTTTACGCACCAACCTCGGCACACCCCGATGAGGAGGTGGAGGAAATGTATGAGGATATCTCTAGAGCCATGCATTCCTCCAAAACCCAATATACGGTGTTAATGGGAGACTTCAATGCAAAACTAGGCACAAGAGAGAATGGTGAGCTGAAAGTAGGTAAATTTGGAATAGGGCAACGGAACCCAAGGGGCCAGCAGCTGGCCGACTTCATGGAGAAAGAGGGATTCTTTATGATGAACTTTTTCTTCAAGAAGCGGCCCCACAGGAAGTGGAGCTGGTCGAGCCCCGACGGTTCGACAAAAAATGAGATTGACTTCATTATGACGACCAGACGACAACTGTTCAGTGATGTCTCAGTGATCGCGAGGGTGAAAACCGGCAGCGATCACCGAATGGTGAGAGGCACACTGAACCTAAATGTTAAGTTGGAGAGGTCTCGTCTGATGAAGTCAACGCTCCGTCCCCCTCCTGCTCTAATCCAAAGTCCCGAAACCTTTCAGCTCGAGTTACAAAACCGTTTTCAGTGCCTAGAAGACTGCAATGAAGTTGACGATATGAATGACAAGCTCGTGGAAACTGTCCATGCGGTCGGAGCTAAGTTCTGCAAGACCCGCCGCAGAAGAACACAAAAACTCTCCGATCACACTCTTAATCTCATGGCTGTTAGACGGGAGATGAAGCTACATTCTTCAACAGATTTGACAGCATACAGGCAACTGAACAGACAGATCTCCAAATGCATGCGGCGGGACTTACGCAACTTCAATACAGCTCGTATTGAAGAAGCGATCGAGCGGAACCAAGGCTCCAAAGTCTTTGCCAGAGATCTGTCTGCCAGAAATAGCCAACTGTCAAAGCTGAAGACCGAATGTGGCAGCATCGTTTCCGGGATACCTGAGATTTTGAGTGAGATTGAGAGGTTCTATGGGCAGCTGTACACGTCATCGTTGGAGCCACACGCAAGTGTGAGTAACGATCCAAGAGCGAGTCTTATCCGACACTATTCCGAAGATATCCCGGACGTCAGTCTGAGCGAGATTAGAATGGCTCTCCAGCATCTTAAAAACGGCAAGGCCCCAGGCGAGAATGGAATTACAGCGGAGCTTCTGAAAGCGGGTGGAAGACCGGTACTTGAGAAGCTCTTTAATTCCGTCCTCCATGGTGGCATTACACCGGAGGCGTGGAGCGGAAGTGCGGTGGTCTTGTTCTTCAAGAATGGTGACAACGCTCTCTTGAAGAACTACAGACCGATTTCCCTTCTGAGCCGCGTCTACGTGCTGTTTTCGAGAGTCATTACGAATCGTCTCGCGCGCAGACTTGACGACTTCCAGCCTCCCGAACAAGCCGGTTTCCGAAAGGCTTTTAGCACCATAGACCACATACATACCCTACGGCAAATTGTACAGAAGTCCGAAGAGTACAATTTACCACTATGTCTGGCGTATGTGGACTATGAGAAAGCCTTTGATTCCGTCGAAATTTAGGCGGTGCTGCAGTCCCTTCAGCGGTGCCAAGTTGACTGTCGGTATATCGAAGTGCTGAAGTGTTTGTACAGTAGAGCTACGATGGCTATCCGAGTACAGAACCAGAGTACGAAACCTATCCAATTGCAGAGAGGTGTAAGACAGGGTGATGTTATATCCCCGAAACTCTTCACCGCTGCATTGGAAGACGTTTTCAAGCTTCTGGACTGGAAAGGATACGGTATTAACATCAATGGCGAGTACATCACTCACCTTCGATTTGCCGACGATATAGTCCTTATGGCAGAATCGCTGGAGGATCTAAGCACTATGCTCAATGACCTCAATAGTGTCTCCCAACGGATAGGTCTTAAGATGAACATGGACAAAACAAAGATTATGTTTAATGTCCATGTCACACCTATGCCGGTAGTTGTTGGGAGCACTAAGCTCGAAGTTGTTGACGAGTATGTTTACCTGGGACAAATAGTCCGACTAGGTAAGTCCAACTTCGACCGAGAGGTCAATCGACGGATTCAACTCGGCTGGGCAGCGTTTGGGAAGCTACGACACACCTTCTCGTCAGACATACCTCAAAATCTTAAAACGAAATTGTACAACCAGTGCGTGTTGCCAGTGATGACATACAAAACTGAGACGTGGTCCTTCACTGCTGGCCGGATGAGGAAGCTCAAGGTCGCTCAGCGAGCTATGGAGAGGGCTATGCTCGGAGTTTCTCTGCGTGATAAACTCAGAAATGAGGATATTCGCAGTAGAACCAGAGTGTTCGACATAGCCCAACGGATTAGTAAGCTGAAGTGGCAGTGGGCCGGCCATATAGCTCGAAGAACCGACAACCGATGGGGAAGAAAGATTCTCGAGTAGCAGCCTCGTACCGGTAGGCGAAGTGTAGGGCGTCCCCCCAAGAGATGAAGTGACGACCTGGTAAGACATGCAGGAAGTCGATGGATGCAGGTGGCTCAGGACCGTGCTTTGTGGCATTCTTTGGGGGAGGCCTATGTTCAGCAGTGGACTTGTGAAGGGCTGTAATGATGATGATGAACAAACTTACGTCTTGTAAACACAAAGTCATCATCAGGCTACCTATTTACACTTGGCTATGGTCTTTGAGTCTGGGGGAAAATAAGGAGAGAAGAAATTAAAACAATTTCGAAATAATAATCTAATACTTTCATACTTACTGGTACTTGTACTACCAGAAAATATTGTGTTATACTGCAATATTTTAAAGCGTTTCTTATGTCCAATAAAACAGATATCTGTGAAGTGTTTAGAACAAAAATAATAATTTTGTTTCGGACGCCAATTCACAATTTGTGTGCTTTATAGCCATAATTTTAGTCTAGGTTCTAGTTCTAGGTAGGTTGGCTGTGAACAATTGGGTAGAAAAGAACATCGATAAGTGTTATAGACAAGGAACTTAACAACCCTATTGAATATTATTGTTTATCAAAACTGAGTAATATAAAGACAAATATGTTGGTAATTACGATATTAAGATTAGAAACAAACTTTTAAGTTCCTATATTATCAAATAGTTTTAATTTGCTTGATATTAGCTACAAATTCACTTACTTGTGGAATTTTATCCCATTTTCGTTTTGGTAACGAGTTTTACATATTACGCACACTGTCATTATTACTAAAAATAATTCTTATTATGTAACTAAAATCAAACATAATCCAACTACATAATATACATTTATTTTTAAGTTTAAAAAGTCAAAAAACAGATATGTGATTTAAATAATACAACGACTTTGGTATATTATGTAAATTTTAGTTTCCGGTACCGACAATGTTGGCGCTTCAAATCGGCATAAGCATTTTGTATGGCATAGCCAGTCCAGCGTACTTGTATATATAGAGGTCAGTGATTCGTAATGTAGCGAAATCTGTTAACAAATGTTGACAGAAAGTTTGAAGGTATTCTGGATGAGTTATGAATGTACATTCAGTGAAAATTTAAAGTGTAATTTGATAGTTCACATGATTTACATGGGCTACATTTTGGGGTTCGAAATGTTTAGCAATGTACAAAAAAAATGTTTAACTTTAACGTGCTAAGAATAAAAAAAAACCAAGTAGGGTTTTCTGCCGATTTCCAAAAAGGAGACGGTACTCAATTCGACTGTATGTTTTTTTTATGTGTGTTACCTCATAACTTTTTACTGGGTGAACCGATTTCGATGATTCTTTATTTATTTGAAAGATGGTACTTCTCGTGTGGGTGATTTTACTTGATCAAGATCAGACCAATAGTTTTTATTCTTAATAACTTATATTGAAGTCGGCTGTACAAAAAAATTACTTTAATGACTTACCAGAAGTCGTCAGAGATAGTACTTGTTTATCATTTGCAGATGACCTTAAATTGATGCTTCTGGCTAGGGTTACATATGATTGTGAATGTCTACAGGAGGGTATAAATAGAGTGGTGAAGTGGAGCCACGAAAATAAATTGTATTTTAATGTATCCAAATGTTCGGTGTTATTTTTCACCCGTGCGCGTAAGCCGTTGCACTTCGAATACATGATGGAAGCGACACCGATGACAGTATAAAGAGATGGGAAGTACGTTATCTTCATACAAACGCACTGCGCGCGCCTTATATGTGTGCACCATAGTATCTATGAGGCGCTACTTACGGTTATAAAATCGTAATTAAAAATAAGTACAACTTAATACATTTCTGTATTTGTTAGGAAAACCATTGTTGAACTTTATCGACTAATGATCACTGAATTAGTTATACAGAGATGTATTATCTCTAGCAAGGGCCGGGTTTTAAACTAATAATTTGGTGACAGTGACAACCCTGAGACAGTAGGCAATTATATCGCGGATTAGGCCGCAGATAACCTACTTGGCCTCTCTTTATACTATGCCGATGACCCGGGTGTCTCAAGTACGAGATCTCGGATCTTCTAGTCTATCTGACTCGTAGATGGGCGGAGGCAGTAGAGTCCAAGGGGGAGGCATTGGCCGTTAGTTTGGACATAGCGAAGGCCTTCGATCGGGTCTGGCACAAAGCGCTTCTTTCGAAGCTTCCTTCTTATGGGCCTCCAGTTTCCTTGCTAATCGGAGCATAAAGGTTGTAGTAGACGGTGCATGCTCTGATTTCAAGCCTATCAACGCTGGTGTTCCACAAGGCTTCGTGCTATCACCAACGCTATTTCTCCTGCATATCAATGATATGTTGCTAACTGGTAGCATTCATTGCTATGCTATGCATTGATATATATATTTTTAACAGTGGTAGAGCTAGGCGGCAGCTTTTGCTGTCGCATGGATGGGCCGGCTCGAACCGGGGTGGTACCACGACCTCACAGAATACCTGCGTGAAGTAGAGGTTTACCTCTGCGTTTCGCTTGGTGAGTGCAGGTGGCCGGAGGCCCTTTTTAGTGGAAATGAGGCATTCCATCCTAGTCCTCACGGGTGAAAACGCATCTGCATTTTGATCTGTAACAGAGGATAGATGTTGACGACTATGGGTCGCAGCAACCACTTACCATCAGAAGGACTGTGTGCTCGTTTTTCACCCTTATCCTATAAAAAAAAATGCAGACGGCAGCACTGGTGATGCCTTATATACCGGCCGTGCCAATATTTCTCGGGATAACGTCGCCGAGTACCAGAACTAACTTGTGTCTGACGTCAAGTCTTTGCTTAACAAAGTCTCGGATTGGGGGCGACTAAATCTAGTCCAGTTTAATCCCCAGAAGACACAAGTTTGCGCGCTTACCGCTAAAAAGAACCCCGTTGTTGTATCTCCTCAGTTTCAAGGCTGCTCCCCTTGCTGCCTCAGTTATTATCGGAATCCTTGGCGTCGACATATTGAATAGTGTGCAGTTTCGTGGTCACTTGGAAGGGAAGGCCAAATTGGCCTCTAAAAAGCTTGGCGCGCTCAGCAGAGCGAGACAGTATTTCATGCCGGCACATCGCTTGCAACTTTACAAAGCGCAAGTTCGGCCCCACATGGAATACTTTTCTCATCTCTGGGCCGGGGCACCCCAGTGCCAGCTCCTTCCATTTGACCGCATCCAGCGCGGAGCAGTTCGAATCGTGACGACCGAGTTCTTTCTGGCCGGCTCGATACACTGGAACTGCTCAGAGATGTTACGTATTTTATCGCATCTATCACGGAGAGTGCTCTGAGGAATTGTTCGGACTAATTCCAGCCGCTCAATTTCACCATCGCACATCGCGACAAAACTCGCGTTACCATCCATACCATCTGGATGATTGGCGGTCCACCACTGTGCGATTTAGAAGAAGTTTTCTCCCTCGCACGACTTCCTTGTGGAATCAATTACCACTAGCGAATTTTTCCGGACCGATACGAATTAGGAACCTTCAAGAAAAGAGCTTACACCTTTCTAAAAGGCCGGCAACGCATCTGCAATTTCCCTGGTGTTGCGGTTGTTCATGGGCGGCGGTAGTCACTTACTATCAGGTGAGCCGCATGCTCGTTTGCCCCCTCTTCTATAAAAAAAAATCCGTCTCACCTCCGATCTAACGTTTTGCGAGCATATTGTTAAAACTTGTTAAAAGGCGTATAGAAACCTGGGTTTTGTCCTGAGACAGTCACGAGATATTACAAATGTTACCACACTGAAAGTACTATACAATGCTCTGGTCAGGAGTCACTTGGAGTACGGTGCTGTTATATGTGCTCCGCACGAAGAAAAATACAGCCTAATGCTAGAACGTGTCCAAAACAAATTTATGAGGCACATATACTTCAAACTGTATGGGGTATATCCGTTTTACCCTTTGAGGTACCCCACATTCTTCGTGCTCGGGATGGTCGGGTACAATCAGCTCAGAGTAAGACGGGAGTTTGCCCTGGCTGCACACGTAGTGAAGTTGCTTCTTGGCGCCACGTGCAACCCGGGGGTGCTGCGCAACCTTCAGCTGTGCGCACCGGACCGGTACTTGTGGAGACGACGCCGCCCGCCACTGCTCGCGGTGCCCGTGGCCAGGACCAATTGGATTAGTAACTCTTCTATAGTCCGAACAATCCTAGTAGTGAATAAAGTTCACGAGAGGATTGACATATTTTCGAGTAATCTGAGTGAACTCGCTAAGGTACTTTTATATATAGTTATGTAAGTTAGTTGTAATACATAGTATATTTAAGTAGATTAGTGACACTATCTATTTATCTACTAACAAACACACTAGTAGTGGGTTTGTTTAGCCTGTAAGGATAGTTGTTAAGTGTGTGTGTTTAAACAAATAAATAATCCAACTCTCAATTTAACAAAATTTTTAATTCTAAATTATTGTATTCTAATATATTGATATGTGTTACAGTTTACAGGGAATATTATGTGGTCGACAAAATTGGGGTTTGACGCTGAGGGTTTAGTAGAAGGCGTGATGTTGCGCTGGGCGCTCTCGAAGGGAAGTATGCTGACAACGTAAGACGCCGCGGACACAATATTTGTCGCTGTTGCCCTCCACCATTTCATATATGAGTAACTTTGTCGTAAACATTGCTTTAAAAAATATTTTGTATTAACAGGTGGTTAACTTTTAAATTGATTGAGGGAAATTCCTGAAACCCAAGCTTATTTCAATTGACTAACCGAAATTAGATAAGTAAGATTAAAAATGTTATGGCTCTTGAAAATTTGATCTTGTTGTAATTAATAGTAGAAGTTTATTTCGAATCGATCTGTGTGAAATAGAATTAAGTATTGAAGAAGTTGCCGAAGTTATTTTCAAGCGTCCATATTCATACTGGTTCTTACATATTGCTATTTGGCCGCAACGCACACCTTGGTGTGTAGTTGTAACTGCAATTTACTTATGAATTATTCAGGAGCGATGAACAGCTGCTAATTTGGTGAAAGGCCTTAGTCTTGTAGAAACTAATTTTGGTCGACTTGGAAGGATCTGGTAGTCATTGATTATATTGTAGAGCATATCACAACAAGTGATTTCGGCATTATGATAATGATTTGTCTGTACCTCGGCACACTATACATAATATTTTAAAACTTAGCGGTTATAGTGACCAATAGAATATTACTCTGTATTTATTTATTCTTTTACAAAGTCTGTCTTGTTGAAAGCGTATATGCTAATGGTGGCTCAAAAGCTGTACAAATATCTGTGGGTGCTAGGTTAAATAGCCAGTTGTTTGTAGCTATGTTCGATACTCTGTCCTGGTCACTTGGGCGCTAACGTCCGAGGAATACCTTAAAATTTGGAGAAAAGGTGATTTAATTACACGAAGAACGCCTTGTGAGCTAATGCAATACGCCTAGGTGGGGAAGCATGTAGAAGATTGCGACATTGCGATACTACAGGCAAATAAAATGAAGCCAAATAAAAATAATTGTTTTTATATATTTAACCTGACTGTGGCTTCGAACCTTCTGTCTGTATTACAAATTCTGTCTGTTCTGTTTTGTTTGTTCTGTATAGGTCTGTTCTGTACCTATTTTTGTAGTTCTACATCTGTATCTGCCTTTTGAGTGTATGCTTAAGTATATTATTACCTCACTTTTGCTCTTATGGCTCTCTTCTTCACGACAAATATTAATAATAATTTCAATATTAGTGGTATTACCCCACAGCAATATTATGCAATGGAAATAGGTCTTTTAACAGCGTATGCTGAAAAACTAAGTTAATTTGCTAGCTAGTTTAGATATACGGGGGCCCCATTGAACCTTTACATCAACTGTAATTCTGAGAGAAACAGTTGATGCAACAAGACAGCTCCTTTCCATTTAAAAGTGCACTGGTATTCACCTATTTAACATTTCGTGTTGTATATTTAGTTCTATTACCGTTTAATAGCAAATTATTTAGGTTCAAACTGCATACTACTTTGATATTGCATTATTCACTTCTTCATATTTTAATAATTGTCTATTAAGTCGGAAATCAACGAAGTATTATAAACAAATAAAACTGTATCAAAGTTATTCCCTATTAAGTGAGGTAAGTCATTAATATAAAATAAGAATAGGTAGGGGCCCAGAATTGAGCCTTGAGGAACACCGATCCGGAAGAACAACTGTTTGCGTTCTACTATTTAAATATGATATAATAAGTAACTTCCTGATTAATTTCTCGTGGTGAAAGTAGTCGATACCCTTATAAAGGTCACAAAATATAGTGTCCTCTGAATCGCCCATGCACGGAAAATATTATGTTTAATCAGCTGCACACCGGCATTGGTGTTCGAGCGACCCCTTGTAAAACCAAACATATTTTGTGGAGCAATTTATATTATATTTATATCAATGCTACCAGCTTTTATCTCGTTTCCTATAAAAAATAAGCCAGTATTCCAACAACACAAGAATCATTCAGAAATACTTAATGTTGAATATAATCAACCAGATTTTCAAATTAAAACGTAGCCAATCTTGAGCTCCCCCCCCCCCCCGAACCTTGTCTTGGCGGGGGGGCTTAGTAGACGTGGCTTTGTCACCCGCGGTGAACAAAGAGGAACACCTTGACTGGCCCGTGGTGTAGGGTCGGCCCGAGGTGGCCACTCCGAGTGGGCTTGGCGATCCATCCCCCTTCCTTTCTCCCTACCGCTGCAGCCGAGGTAGAGTTGCGGAGGAAGAGGAGTGTAGGTATGGCGATGCACCACTGGCCCTATTCTCCGGGACTCTGACGGAGCCGCACCGTTGATGCAGTGGTGGTGGGGCTGCGGGGGGAAGGAGTGTCGGTATTGCGAGGCGCCGCTCTCCCTACCCTCCGCGGTGGCAACGTGGTTGGTGGCGGAGCCAGAGACCGGATCCGCCGCTGACATCATGAAAGTGGGTGCTACTAAGCACTCGATTTTCCTGGCCCCATGGCCTCCGCGTATCGTACTCGAGGGGTGTCTAATACGCAGGTGGAGTTTGAGGCCGTGGAAGGGGCGTGCCTTGTGTTCCTGGTGCGCCTTGTCTGAAAAGGAGAATGGGGAGGAGAGGTCCTCCCCTGAGAAGGGGTTGCAATGGGCCGGCCGGCACTGGTGGGGCCGCGGATGTGTGCGAAAGCGTTCCCGTGGCCCTGCCAATATGCGGCAAAGGTGGAACACCATGGGGTTTTAGTCGGTGTGAGTCTGACATAACTCGTCCTTGCCCCCGTGAGGCGGGTATATGTAGGCATTTACCCATGTAAAAAAAGCCAATCTTGAGCTAGTGCTGAATTTGTGCTGGTGGCTTCCCCAGCCTATTTCTGTAAAAGAAAGTGATGGAAGGTGATTTGATTCGCTATTAAAATGTCAGTTAATATTGTGGTCTACTGTAATTGTGTGCTGCAAAGCACTCAAATCGTCGCGTTTTAAAATAAGTTTCAGTTAAAACTGCTATAAAATCCTTAAACATTATTTGGGTACTCTATGGATTAAAAGATAAACTGATATAAAGTAAATGAAATAATACAAAACCACATAAAACTGATGTACCGCAAGGCGGTATTTTTTCCTCTATAATTTTTTCTATTTTATAAACTTTATTACCTCCATCTTCGATTGCTCGTACCATCTGTATGCCGATGACCTTCAGCTATACGTGCAAGCTGAAATAGGGGATATCCATAATGGGATTTAAAAAATAAATAACAACTTATCAGCTATCAAGGATCGGTCTACTCGTTATGGAGTGTTGGTCAATCCTTCGAAATGCCAAGCTATAGTGGTGGGTAGCTCAAGGATGCTAGCCAAGATTAATCTTGCAGACATACTGTACCCCTGTCAACTACAATGGGATTACAATACCGTTCAGTAAGTCTGTAAAAAAATCTTGGCCTACACATTGATAGCACGCTGAATTGGAGAACTCAGGTTACTGAAGTCAGTCGTAAAGTCACTGCTACGTTACGTTCCCTGTATCGTTTAAAACATTTTCTCCCCACAAAGTATATGATTATGCTTGTACAATGCAGATGTATGTTACCCGGATCTGTCCCAGGCTCTTCTGAACAAGCTGGAACGCCTTCTCAATAAATGTATAAGATTTATTTTCGGGCTTCGTAAGTATGATCATATTTCGCAATATAGATCTAAGCTTAATTGGCTTACAATCCGGCAGAGGCGTATTTACAGAATATTACTTGTTTTTTTTTCCATATTAAATGACCCATTTTCGCCTTCTTATCTTAAGAGTAAATTTCACTATCTCTCCTCATCTCATGATAGGATTCTTCTTCTAACAACAAAATATGTATACCAGTTCACTTCATTGAGTTCTATGGTAACTCCTTTACAGTTCAGGCTGCACGCCTTTGGAACTCCTTACCTGACAACATCAGAAAAGCTCCCAATAAGTATGCTTTTAAAAAGTTGGTCATCATCAAAGGTCAGGTCAAATCATCTGTTAAAGACAACGCTTCTTAAATAAATCATCCATGTCATTTATATTTATAGATGTATATATTTATAGTTATTTATATGTACTATTTGTATATGTATGTTGGTATGAATATATGTATGCTTATGTATGATCGTATATATTTGTATACGTGTATAAATAGGATATATTTTTATAGTTTATTAGCTGGCCAGGCAGACGTTGTTCTGCCCTTTTCGACGACCCTTCATATAAAAAAATCCTTAAATTCGTAATAAAAAAATATTAAGCGTCACTTATCAGGATAAAAACTATCCTATCTCTCAAGCTGGACCAAACTGCACAGAGTGTGCAAAATTTCATTGAAATCAGTTCAGTAGTTTAGGAGTTCATCGCTGACAAACAACGTGACACGTAATTTTTATATATAAAGATTTATTGTATATATTAGTAAAATGTATATATAATGTAATTAATTATCATTTCTATTTTGTTTTTATTCTATATTGTTACACCTACTTCAAATTCTCACCACTCGATAGGTTGACTGGTAGAGAATGCCACAAGGCATTAAGTCCGCCCTTTGTATTCTTTTAGGTTAAGGAATGCAATAAAGAATAAATAAATAAATAAAAAATAAAACTAAAATACTTTCTTTTCTAATGTACACACAATCTCTGAAATAAAGTGTATCTATATGTACACATAATATCTGGGTACTGTTCTCCCTATTACTAATTGTTGGTGGTCTAGTCCACAATATACGCAAAACATTTTTGTTTGTCGGACATAATACCTACGCTTCGTTGGAGACGTTAACACGGTCCGGTGCAGTGAGTGTAGAAAAATGCAAACTAAAATTTCCCTTTCTTGCATTTAATTATTTATTGATTTAATCATCCTAAAATATATATGTAAAATTAATTATGTACAGAAATTTCCACAGAATTAATTTTCAATCTTTAATTTTAATAATGTATGAAATACTAGAACAATCTTAATAAAGATTGGAGACAAGTTGATTCCTGAACGGGGTTTTAGGGCAAGAAAGAGTCCACTGCGTTGCACTAATGCGTGGTGGCGGACATATTATGATGTACTCGAGATATTTTGTAATTTTTCACACAATGCCTTACGACGTTTTCATTCACCACGGAGCTCGTGGTAAATCGTCACTAATAATTGCAATTACAATTTTTAGGTGCTGGTGGGAATCCGATCCGGGTTGCTCGCGTTCTTTGAAATTTACAGCGAGCAATTTGCCCTTGAGCTGTCACGGATACCAATAATAAATACACCAATATTAATCTACATAATACCATAGATAATTACAGTTTGAAAAGCTTTTTTCAATACTGTTTTTGCATTTTGAATAATATTTTGAGATTTATTTAGATTTATACTCGTGTATATAATTTTTCTCTCCGTGTCCGTGTGTATGTGACTGAACTCCTCCTAAACGGCTGTACTGACGGTAGGTTTTGCTGTTGTCGAAATACAGAAATCAACCGTGCGAAATCGGTGCTAGTATTGGTAGTTATCTATTAAACAAACGCTTAAACGCTGAGCTACCACGGCTCAAATGATATCATTTATTTAATAATATAAAAATATTATATTATTATAAGAGAATTATTACTACATAAAATTACTGAAAAGAATTATTATTACTTACGTAAAATAACTTTTACGTAAGATAATTCAACGTTTCAACTTTTTACTCAGTATAATGTATATTTTAATAAAGATAAAAATGACCGTAGTTATGAAAGTTGTTTATCTTGTCACGGGTTGAAACTTTACTAAAAAACGTGACTCAATTAGTGAATAGCGAGAGGCGCCTACATGCCCAGCCGCACTTCAAGCGGAAAGTAGAGTAGCAGTTCTAAATAAAAGTATCAAATAGTCAAGTTTTGACCCATTTCTACGTAAGATTTAATTAAAGTCATAATAAATTTTTCATGTATTTTTCGGATTCATAAAATACTACGATTCTTTAAAGTTGTGTACAATTTCACGCCATTTTTATTACCAGAATGAATTTAAAGCTATATTTTTTTTAAAAAACAACGTTACCCCCACACTAGGATTTTCTTCTGTATCGTGGAGCCAGTTTACAAACACAAATTGCACAACGACAAACATCCAGACCTGGAACAATTATTTGTAGGGCATACAAATACTTGTTCCGTGCGGGATTCGAACCCGCGCCTCCCAGCGCAGCAACTCTTTGCTAAGCCACTGCGCCACGGAGTCGTCAAAACCGGTCAGTAACTGTAATAAATCATTATTACTCAAATAAAAAAAAACAAGTTATTCAAAATAAAAAATAAAATAATTAAGTTATTCAAAAAATAAAATATCGACATTTTCCAAATTGGGTAATACGAAACGACGTGTAGTCGGTGTTTTAGTGACAAGCAATCTATTAAATATAAAAGGGAATTACCATTACTGTTACAGCCTCTCTGATTCTATTGCCAAACCTAGGCCTACCTATAGATCCCCCCCGAACGGGTTCCCGCCTTGTCGTGGCGGGTAGGCTTAGTAGCCGTGTCTTGGTCACCCACGGTGAACAAAGAGAAACCCCTTGGCTGGCCAGTGGTGTAGGGCCGGCCCGAGGTGACCACTCCGAGTGGGCTTGGCGAGCCCACTTCGGATGTGTGTCGGTGGGCTGCTGTGAGAGGGGTGTCCACTCCCCCTACCGCTGCAGCCGAGGTGGAGTCGCGGAGGAAGAGGAGTGTTGGTATGGCGATGCGCCACTCGCCCTATCCTCCGCGACTCAAACGGGACCGCACCGTTGATGCGGTGGTGGTGGGGCTGCGGGGGGAGAAGAGTGTCGGTATTGCGAGGCGACGCTCTCCCTACCCTTCGCAGCCGAATCTTGGTTGGCGGCGGAGCCATAGACCAGATCCGTCGCAGGGGTCAGGAAGGCTGGTGCTTCTGAGTGCTAGTTTTTCCTGGCCCCATGGCCCTCGCGCATCGGACACGGGGGCGTCTGTTACGCATGTGAAATTGGAGGCTGAGGAGGAGGGCTCACCACGTGTTCTGGTGCACCTTACCTGAGAAGGAGATGGGGGAGGAGAGGTCCTCCCCACGAGAAGGGGCTACCATGGGGCGGTCGGCACTGGTGTGGCCGCGGATGTGTGCGAAAGCGTTCCCGTCGCCCTGCCAATATGCGGCGAAGGTGGAACACTATGGGGTTTTAGTCGGTGCGAGTCCGACATAACCCGTCCTTGCCCCCGCCAGGCGGGTACGCGTCGGCATATCCCCATGTAAAAAAAAGAAAGGCCTACCTATAGATTTCCTCTTAAGCTGTAGTTACCTTCATCAAATTAAATTAAGTTAAATTTCCGATTTCACATCATGTGATAGGCTAATGGTACACTCCTAAGCCCTAAGCTTTTTTAAGTAAAATGTTGTGGTATATTGACATCAAAAAGGATTATTAACTTAAATATATTTTCTGTTGTTATATCCTTTACTTATTTTTAAGGTGTTTTTACACGCTAGCTAGGCATTCCTGTAGACGTGTTATAAAAATGGCGGTATCTGCAGCCGCCGAATAAATAAATGCCGTTTATATTAGATCCCAAACAGCATGTATATTGTATATTTTATTATCATTTTTCATTTTAATCTACACATATATTACATATTATCTTAATGGACAGTAGTATCGAAGTAACTAAATTATAAATAAAAGTTAAAAAGTCAGTCTGTCTGTCTATCTGTCCGTTTTAATCTTTTGAGTAACTAAACCGATTATAATGAAACTTCTTGAACAGCTAAAGAGTATTGCCAGGAGTAATCAAAGCTTTTATTTTATCCGAAAAATTTGTATATTTAAAAAAAACGAAATAAATAGTTTTTAAATCTTAACAACGCAACATTACCAGATGTTACCTAGCCAAAACCGGAACAGGTCGCTAGTTTTATATATAACTGATAAATTTATCAAAAAGAAAGTAGCAGTTTCACGTTAGTTTCCTATCAAACAAAATGTGTCATGTTTTAATAGCAGTTTCATCTGGACTAGAACCTTGGCCACATGAGTAAAGAAAAAAGCGGCCAAGTGCGAGTTGGACTCGCCCATAAAGGGTTCCTTAGCAGCAAGTAGCTCTCGTTCAAACCAATTTTCGGTGGAAGTTTACATGGTAATGTACATCATATATTTTTTTCAGTTTTATCATTCTCTTATTTTAGAAGTTACAGGGGGACACACATTTCACCACTTTGGAAGTGTCTCTCGCGCAAAGTATTCAGTTTAGAAAAAAATGGTATAAGAAGTCCCAATATAATTTTTGAAGACCTATCCATAGATACCCCACATGTATGAGTTTGATGGAAAAAAAGTTTTTGAGTTTCCGTTCTAAGTACGGGGAACCCCCAAAATTTATTTATTCTTTTTATTTTGTGTGAAAATCTTAATGCGGTTCACAGAATACATCTGTTTACGAAGTTTCAACAGCATAGTTCTCATAGTTCGTAAAAAAGTGGCTGTGACATACGGATGGACAGACAGAGAGACATGACGAATCCATAACGGTTCCGTTTTTTGCCATTTGGCTACGGAACTCTAAAAAATACAGAGGCAAAGCTTTAAGGAGCTGTTAAAATTTATATATATATATATATATATATATATATATATATATATATATATATATATATATATATATATATATATACAGGGTATTTTTGGAACGCTCCCGAAAACTAAGACAGGCGACAGCACCAAGTATACCTTTGATCATGGGTCACAAATAAATTTGATCCTGATGAAAAAAAAAATCATATTTTTACAACGTTTTATTAGTTTTATTCACGCGCCATCATGTTAGTACAGCTAAATGAAACGATAATTTGATAAAAAAAATCATGAAAATACTGAAATATAAAACCAGCAGTGAAAACTGAATTGATATCACCTGACTAATGGAGGTTAATGTACGAGCGAACGGTGAAAAAAGAACGCTGGCCTTGAACTTGGGCACAGCGATTTATCACATATTGGTACGAAGGGGGCGCGACGGGGGAACAATCCGCCAGTATTACTGTGCCTGCATGCTATTGGTTCCCGCGCTTTCTTCGCTCCAAAAATACAGTCGCATACACAGCTTACTTTGCGACTCGCGACGATGTTTTAAAAAGGAAGGAAAGAAAAATTATTTATATCTATTGTTTTATGACTAAACTAGTGAACGAAAAGGTAAATATGATAGGAGAAGGTGAATGGGGAAAATTGTGCAGTAAATTTAAAAGTGTTGAGGAAGAATACCGAAAAAATTACCATGTGATCGACCTGATGACGGAAGCTCAAGCGAAGATGAAAGTGATGATGAAGTAGCATCCAGTAACACCAACACACCTTCAACATCTGGCTTCCATGTGACCCAAGACGACATAATGGACGGCGTGCCACCCTTACCTTAAGTTTTCTTGTTACAAACTACTTTATATTTTACGATAGAAATAACAAATAATGCTCAAGTAAACATTATCCATTTTTAATTCCAAGTAAGGCACCTATTATGATTCTACAATAAAACAATTAATTACTTACTATAATATTATAAAACAATATCCCAATACCATGTAGTACTTTAGAACGCGTCTGTAACCTCCCTCCACTCGACCGCATCGCATCACGCTGTGACGCAGTAGGTTTCAGTTTAATTGTAGTTTTTGAAACAGTTCCGTGTTGATTTTGTTACTTGTTGTTACGTTTTTTGTTTTAATAATTAATTGTTTTAATAGTGATTGTGAATACGACAACATGTTATGTATCCGAACCTAGGTACACGAAGTATCGCTAAATAAATTGTTAAGACGTCGGGATGGAACAAGTGTGTCATACTGTACAGTGCACAAAGTGTTTAAGCGTAACCGAATGCGCCCATACAAATTGCACAAAGTGCAAGCTTTAGTTCCCGGCGATCACGACCGCCGACGAGTTTTCTGCCGTTGGTTATTATACCAGCAACAACGTGTGGCTGGTTCCATTGAGCACATTATCTGAACGGATGAGTCGACATTTACCAGAAACGGCCTGTGGAACCGAAGAAATACACACGTGTATTCAGAGGTTAACCCGCACGCTGTTCGACAAACCGGGCACCAAACCCGATGGTCGGTTAACGTATGGGCAGGTTTATTTAAGGATCGCATACTGGGACCAGTGTTTCTGCCACAGCGACTGAACGGACAGCGATACCTAAACTTTATAAAAGAACAGTTGACAGACATTTTAGACGACCTATCGTTGGCTGAATATCACCGCACATGGTTCCAGTATAATGGTGAGCGCCTCAATGAGCTATTTTATGATCGCTGGATTTGGCGGACTAGGACCACACGCTTGGCCACCTCGCGCACCAGATCTGACCCCGTTAGACTTCTTTCTGTGGGGTATGTGAAGGAAAGGGTTTTTAATCGTGAGTGTGATAGTGCTGACGAAACTACAAAAGGATCGTGGATGTTTTCGACAAACTACGTACGGACTGTGTCGAAGATCACACGATGATGCCCCGCCTCCATGAGGAGACGCAACACCGAGCCCAAATCTGCCTTGAAATGAATGGAGCACAATTTGAGCCGCATCTCATAAGACCACGGAGGATTTAGAGCGGTAAGCTGTTTCATAACTAATTCTTTTAAATAACTTAGTACTGAACTAATCTGAATACATACATAACTGAATACATGAGAACAATAAACATACCTACACGATGAATAAAAACGCATGACTTTAACCTTGGTTACATTTCATTTATGTATTTTGTTATTAGCGGGAAATCGAACCAGTTATTTGGGTTATTTAACCTGTAAATTCGGATTAAAATGGCTACGTGGAGACAAGTACAGTGGCAAAATAGTATGTTAAGTAGATAAGTTAGGTATTTAGACAAGTGTTGTAAATTATTAGGTATTGTGGTATAGCCCGCTAGTTGCGGACCGCGCGAATTTGCTTTCGCGCGTACATTGACCTTTAATCAGCTGATATGAATTCAGTTATTCCACTGCTGGTTTTAGGTTTCAGTATTTTCATGATTTTTTTTATGAAATTATCGTTTCATTTAGCTGTACTAACATTATGGCGCGTGAATAAATCTAATAAAACGTTGTAAAAATATGATTTTTTTTCATCAGGATCAAATTTATTTGTGACCCATGATCAAAGGTATACTTGGTGCTGTCGCCTGTCTTAGTTTTCGGGAGCGTTCCAAAAATACCCTGTATATATATATATATATATAGCCGTGTAGTGGCGGTCAAGAATATCCACTACCCCATATCCTCCCGTGGGTGTCGTAAAAGGCGACAAAGGGAAACAGGCGGGAGATGGGCAGCAGCATCTTCCTGATAATAGCCAAAATTACAATAAAAAAACTGCGGTTGCCACCCCGCTCGCCAAGCGTGGCAACTGTGGCAAATACCCCCTATGAATGAATGTAACAAAGAGACGGCCCCCAGTCCCCGGCGGCCCCGCTATTCCTGGCTACGGTGGCGACCATGGTAACGGCGGGGCAGGGGGTGCTAAGAATCTCCGGTGGAGGTTCGGTTACCACCTACGACGACTCGACCTGGCAACGTACAACGCACGCACCCAGAGGACTGACGAGAAGATCGTGGAGCTGGAAGAAGAGATAGACAAGTTGCGCTGACATATTATAGGATTATCCGAAGTCCGAAGAGAGGGGGAGGACACGGTAATCCTCGAATCCGGCAACTTGCTCTATCACCGGGAGGGCGACCATCTGTCCCAAGGAGGTGTCGGATTTATCGTCCACAAGTCTCTCGTTAACAACGTTGTAAAGATCGGGAGTGTGTCGACGAGGGTTGCGTACCTTATACTCAGAATCACCAAACGGTATTCGATGAAGGTCATACAGGTTTACGCACCAACCTCGGCACACCCCGATGAGGAGGTGAAGGAAATGTATGAGGATATCTCTAGAGCCATGCATTCCTCCAAAACCCAATATACGGTGTTAATGGGAGACTTCAATGCAAAACTAAGCACAAGAGAGAACGGTGAGTTGAAAGTAGGGAAATTTGGAATAGGGCAACGGAACCCAAGGGGCCAGCAGCTGGCCGACTTCATGGAGAAAGAGGGACTCTTTATGATGAACTCTTTCTTCAAGAAGCGGCCCCACAGGAAGTGGACCTGGTCGAGCCCCGACGGTTCGACAAAAAATGAGATTGACTTCATTATGACGACCAGACGACAACTGTTCAGTGATGTCTCAGTGATCGCGAGGGTGAAAACCGGCAGCGATCACCGAATGGTTAGAGGCACACTGAACCTAAATGTTAAGTTGGAGAGGTCTCGTCAGATGAAGTCAACGCTCCGTCCCCCTCGTGCTCTAATCCAAAGTCCCGAAACCTTTCAGCTCGAGTTACAAAACCGTTTTCAGTGCCTAGAAGACTGCAATGAAGTGGACAATATGAATGACAAGCTCGTGGAAACTGTCCATGCGGTCGGAGCTAAGTTCTGCAAGACCCGCCGCAGAAGAACACAAAAACTCTCCGATCACACTTTTAATCTCATGGCTGTTAGACGGGAGATGAGACTACATTCTTCAACAGATTTGACAGCATACAGGCAACTGAACAGACAGATCTCCAAATGCATGCGGCGAGACTTACGCAACTTCAATACAGCTCGTATTGAAGAAGCGATCGAACGGAACCAAGGCTCCAAGGTCTTTGCCAGAGATCTGTCTGCCAGAAAGAACCAACTGCCAAAGCTGAAGACCACATGTGGCAGCATCGTTTCCGGGGCACCTGAGATTTTGAGTGAGATTTAGAGGTTCTATGGGCAGTTGTACACGTCATCGTTGGAGCCACACGCAACTGTGAGTAACGATCCAAGAGCGAGTCTTATTCGACACTATTCCGAAGATATCCCGGACGTCAGTCTGAGCGAGATTAAAATGGCTCTCCAGCACCTTAAAAACGGCAAGGCCCCAGGCGAGGATGGAATTACAGCGGAGCTTCTGAAAGCGGGTGGAAGACCGCTACTTGAAGTCCTTCAGAAGCTCTTTAATTCCGTCCTCCATGGTGGCATTACACCGGAGGCGTGGAGCAGAAGTGCGGTGGTCTTGTTCTTCAAAAAAGGTGACAACGCTCTCTTGAAGAACTACAGACCGATTTCCCTTCTGAGCCGCGTCTACGTGCTGTTTTCGAGAGTCATTACGAATCGTCTCGCGCGCAGACTTGACGACTTCCAGCCTCCCGAACAAGCCGGTTTTCGAAAGGGCTTTAGCACTATAGACCACATACATACCCTACGGCAAGTTGTACAGAAGTCCGAAGAATACAATTTGCCACTATGTCTGGCGTATGTGGACTATGAGGAAGCCTTTGATTCCGTCGAAATTTGGGCGGTGCTGCAGTCCCTTCAGCGGTGCCAAGTTGACTGTCGGTGTATCGAGGTTCTGTAGTGTTTGTACAGTAGAGCTACGATGGCTATCCGAGTACAGAACCAGAGTACAAAACCTATCCAATTGCAGAGAGCTGTAAGACTTCTGGAGAGCTTCTGGACTGGAAAGGATACGGAATTAACATCAATGGCGAGTACATCACTCACCTTCGATTTGCCGACGATATAGTCCTCATGGCAGAATCGCTGGAGGAACTAAACACTATGCTCAATGACCTCAATAGTGTCTCCCAACGGATAGGTCTTAAGATGAACATGGACAAAACAAAGATCACGTTTAACGTCCATGTCACACCTATGCCGGTAGTTATTGGGAGCACTAAGCTCGAAGTTGTTGACGAGTATGTTTACCTGGGACAAATAGTCCGACTAGGTAAGTCCAACTTCGACCGAGAGGTCAATTGACGGATTCAACTCGGCTGGGCAGCGTTCGGGAAGCTACGACACATCTTCTCGTCAGAAATACCTCAAAACCTTAAAACAAAATTGTACAACCAGTGCGTGTTGCCAGTGATGACTTACGGAACTGAGACGTGGTCCTTCACTGCTGGCCGTATGAGGAAGCTCAAGGCCGCTCAGCGAGCTATGGAGAGGGCTATGCTCGGAGTTTCTCTGCGTGATAAACTTAGGAATAAGGATATCCGCAGTAGAACCAGAGTAACCGACATAGCCCAACGGATTAGTAAGCTGAAGTGGCAGTGGGCCGGCCATATAGCTCGAAGAACCGACAACCGATGGGGAACAAAGGTTCTCGAGTGGCAGCCTCGTACCGGTAGGCGAAGTGTAGGGCGTCCCCCCACAAGATGGAGTGACGACCTGGTAAGACATGCAGGAAGTCGATGGATGCAGGTGGCTCGGGACCGTGCTTTGTGGCATTCCTTGGGGGAGGCCTATGTTCAGCAGTGGACTTGTGAAGGGCTGTAATGATGATGATATACATATATATATATATATATATATATATATATATATATATATATATATAATTAAAAAAGTAAATGTTTTACTTTTATAATTATTGTGCTTCAACAATAATAATAATGTAAAGTTTTCAGTCGCATTTCATAACAAATATAAAATCTTGTCCACGTTTTAATATTACACTACCAATATTTATACCGCTTCTTTCTTTCTTTCGACGTCAAAATATTCGTGAAATTTTTGCTCAAGCAATTGAACAAACACGAAAAAATTGTCAGGAAGTATTATTTAAAACATTTTTATAGGTTGTTCAATTAACGTACAATTTTATTTTCTCACATGCTGATATGAACAACAACGCGCTTGCAATTCCCCTGGTGTTGCAGTTGTTCATGGGCGGCGTACTTACCATCAGATGACCGCACACTCGTTTGTCGCCTCTTATAAAAAAATCAATAAAAAAGTTTGTTTAGAATTTAGAGGCAAACATTCATTGTATTATCGAGCGTCATGAATTTATAGTGGTTTTGGATGAACTTTCAATTCGTTCACGCTGTTATAAGAAATAGGGCAGTACCATAACACATTAGAAATTATAACACACAAGGTCACAAGGAACAACAAAATTCTGGAAATTAGAAATTTCTAAAGGCGTGATTACATTGTACCAGAATTTATTATTAAACTCATGTCGCATTTCCTAGAAATAATATATGGGTCAAGAAAGAGTAGTTATTTAAAATTTTCTTTATTCATAATTATCATCTTCTTCATAACAGCCCTTCGCAAGTTCACAACTGAACATTAGCCTCTCCCAAGTAATATCACAAAGCACGGTACTGAGCAACCTGCATCCATCGATTTCCTGCACGTCTTACCAGGTTATCACTCTATCTAGTAAGCAACGGTCCTACACTTTATTTGTTAGTACGCGGATTTGGTACTTGCTACTCCGGAATCTTTCTTTCCTATCGGTTGTCGATCGATCAAGCCATGTGGCCGGCCTATTATCACTTTAACTTACTGATCCGTTAATCTATGAGGCTGCTTCAGGAAAAAGAAGTTCTTTATAAAGTGTCCCTTCTTCTCTATGAATTCAGCCAATGGTGTTTCGTTGCACTATTCAATTTTTTTGTCTTGTGCCTAGTTTTGCATTTAAGTCTCTGAGTTAATTAACACAGTGTTATAACCTTTGGTAAAATATATGGCTCCACCTCCACCTCCTCGGGTGTATTAAGGTCGGTGCGTAAGCATGTACGACCTTCAACGAGTATAGTTTGGTGATTCTGAGTATAAAGGTACGCACGCCTTGCAGACGATACATCCGATATCTCATATGTAGTTCACGGTAAAAAGCCGGTTCAAGTGTGATTATCCCTATAGCAAATAAGTTACCGTGTAACTTTAAATATAGCAAACGGGAAGATTATAAAGGATTTTTTTTTAAATTAGGTGTTTTATTAGAAACAGTACTATCTTAGACTTAGTAGTAGAAGTCCGATGTAGCTGTTAAATTCAAAAGATTAACAACACTAACATCACAGAAACCAGCAGCCAAATTTCTTTGAAAAATCTATTCAAGGAATACTGTCGCTGCAGATGTTAAAATAATGTGTAACGTTTAAAACACAACAGCACAATCCTATCACCTAAATATTATGGGTGGCAATTAAAATATAATCCTCTAATTATATCGCGGTCATAGCGCCCTGACTCAATGGAGACTAGTCATCTACATAGAATTATGATGCACGAGTGTGTTCACAAGCAAAGGTGCACTCTATATTCTCTCAATCCCATAGTTCGGGACGACTATTGGACGCGACCGGAGAGAAATCAGGCGCGGGACTGACGGCTTTAGGTGCTTTCCGCGAAAAATCAACGCTTTTTAAAACGCTTTTTACTTTTATCTTTCGTTCTTAGGTACTTCCTTTTGGTTGGGGGTTTATCAAATATTTTATTTAATCCTTTTTTGATTACAACTTAATTTTGATTCTTATTACCAATTTGTATTTAATTTCAAAAAATATGTAAATACCCTATATATATACCTATTAATTTTTTAATTCAATACAATATTAAATCACTTCCATATGTTTACAGACGACTACAACAGAGTGGTGCTGGATACAGTAGACCGCTAACCAGACTCTGATTATATAAACGCTTCGTATATAGATGTGAGTAAAGTTTGTAGTGATAACCTTCTATATGTACATTGTAATAGTTTTGATTTATATCTCTTAATGTATAATCGTGTAGTTACGGTAAAAGAATATCCACTACCCCATATCATCCCGTGTGTATTGTAAGAGGTGACAGATGGAAACCAAACCAGGAGATGGTCAGCAGCGTCTTCCTGAGAACAACTGAATAAAAGTAAAAAAAACTGAGGTTGCCAACCCGCTTGCCAGGCGTAGCAAGAAACTATGAGAAATACTCATACATTTGTTTAATTAATACTTTACATAGATTCAAATTTAATATTTATAAATATAAATATTATATGACATAGCGTCAAGCCTGTCCCCCGAACTACTCTAGCCAACTTTAGCAAAAAATATGGTTATAAATGAAAAATTGTGAAAGCAGTTATAAATGGCTAGTCCATTGCTTATATAACACAAACTCAATAACCCCATTGCCAAACTGTTTAATTTACATAATTGGCATATTCTTCATGTCCCACATACACATGACACCTTTAAGTCCCAGACCAACATCGAACAATAAATAATTACTTATAAGGCAATTACTTCACTTTAAATAACGCGAGGAATATACTTTATTCAGAGAGTACTTTAAAGCCAAACCCTTACATAGTAACATAGGGGCCAACTGAAAAGACTGTCGTGAATTTCTTGCGCATGATATGGCAGGAGAACGCTGCTGCAATAGTGGTGCTAACGAAAACTTATGTTTTCATAACGATTATTCTAATGAGATTGCTTACAACTAAACTATTTACAAAATAAATACCCAATTGAATTAAGGATATTTAAATATAACAAAATATATATTTTCTTATTTATTTTTAAATAGATTATAAGTGTTCAGTACTGGCCGCCTAATAAAGAAAAAGATGAAAAAAGTACTAACTTAATAAGTGCTTAATAAGGTCAATAACACTACCAGCCACACCCAGATACACATTACTGACCCTTACTTTCTTAGCACTATACAACCACATGCGACCTGACTGAATCCTGCGGGACCAGTCGCTTTGGATAGAAGTAAGTAAGCTCCGTTTATTAGAATAGAACGCTCCCCACAGATTGTTTATTGTAATTAGAAACTTTCCACCCTTGGCGTTAGGACGCCTGACCTGCACCTGCTTGTAGGTTCTTCGTCTATGGGCCGCGGAGGACCCTACTCCTGGGATAAGCAGCTGCTGGCCGTAATACTCGCCTTATACACTTTTTTCGTTAATCGTTCTTCATTCATTCCCTCGACATGGCCAAACCATCTCAGCATGTGAGAAAATAAAATTGTACGTTAATCGAACAACCTATAAAAATGTTTTAAATAATACTTCCTGACAATTTTTTCGTGTTTGTTCAATTGCTTGAGCAAAAATTTCACGAATATTTTGACGTCGAAAGAAAGAAAGAAGCGGTATAAATATTGGTAGTGTAATATTAAAACGTGGACAAGATTTTATATTTGTTATGAAATGCGACTGAAAACTTTACATTATTATTATTGTTGAAGCACAATAATTATAAAAGTTTCAACGTCAAAATATTCGTGAAATTTTTGCTCAAGCAATTGAACAAACACGAAAAAATTGTCAGGAAGTATTATTTAAAACATTTTTATAGGTTGTTCGATTAACGTACAATTTTATTTTCTCACATGCTGAGATGGTTTGGCCATGTCGAGGGAATGAATGAAGAAAGATTAACGAAAAAAGTGTATAAGGCGAGTATTACGCCCAGCAGCTGCTCATCCCAGGAGTAGGGTCCTCCGCGGCCCATAGACGAAGAACCTACAAGCAGGTGCAGGTCAGGCGTCCTAACGCCAAGGGTGGAAAGTTTCTAATTACAATAAACAATCTGTGGGGAGCGTTCTATTCTAATAAACGGAGCTTACTTACCTCTATCCAAAGCGACTGGTCCCGCAGGATTCGGTCAGGTCGCATGTGGTTGTATAGTGCTAAGAAAGTAAGGGTCAGTGATGTGTATCTGGGTGTGGCTGGTAGTGTTATTGACCTTATTAGACCGTTACCCTCTGCAGCAGTTCGGACCTCAGCACCTCTCCACCTCACGTCACTTTCTTCGTTAGTCACTATGACGGTCCAGTAACTCTATCGTACGATTAACTACCTTACAGAAGCCACTAACTCTCGTTTGTTATAACGCCTAACTCGCGAAACGAACACAGAACGTACGGATCAAAGGTCACTACTGTTTCGCGTGGCCACAGTTATTTCTAGAATATCAAATACCGCACTAGTAGCTAATACAGTCGAATCCACTTATACTGACTCAGCGTTAAACCCAAAAGTCCCGGGTGAAGCTCTCAGCAAGGAATACGCGCTACAATTCCCGAATACGAATTATTCTTTAAAAAATTCGACACTTATTATTTTTACACAACCCTGAGTTTGAGCACTGGCTGAGCCCGTTTAAAGAAGTTTCTCCCTGTACGTTATGAGCCGCCAATGCTCACGCACACATGCGCCTTAAGCTTGTAGTAGTGTACCTATTACAGCGCGATTGTATGAAGCTTTGCTTCTGTACGGTACAATTTCTTTACTCATGTGCTTTGGCTGCGTTTTGTTATTATTTTTGCATTATCACTTGGATTATTTATGTCTTAATAGAATGTAAATAACCCTCTGAGATTCAAAGTAGGAAGTTATTTCGATATTACAGACAAATGCTTAGAATTTTATATATATATATATATATATATATATATATATATATATATATATATATATCTGTGTCTGTCTGTGGTATCTCAATGGCTTAATAGGTACTCCAACAGCAACTACTCAACCCGCTTAAAAGCTTTATTAGATCCGGAGTAGAGTTGAACGTATTCGTATCCGAATAACCAATCCAAATTTCAGTCACAGCGGTGACGCTGTACTGTACGCTGATGCAAATGGGCCATTATATTTATTTGTATGATTGTTCTCTATTGAAAAATAAGAATTTCATTGGTGACTTAAATTGCAATTAACAATTGCGTTGGTGCCGATGGTACAATTTACGGTTTAGAGCTTAGCCCCCGAGCTCCACGTTTCAGTTTTTAAGTTAACCATGACAAGTAAAACAAAACATGGAGCTCGGCAAACATGGTGTATTCGGAGGAATATGACATTTTGTTAGTTAATTATAGATATTACTGTAGTCGAGTACATTATTTATTTATTAATACTTATTTAAAGACCGTCTTATTTAAAACAACACGCGCTATTCCTAATAATATTATTTGGAAACTGATAACCAACTAATATTAGTTGGTTTTGTCGTATTTTCAAATTTTGTAGGTTTTGTCGAATTCAATATTACAAAATCTAAATATGTGCGCCTTTTATTATGTATTAAGTGCATTATATATTATTTACTATATTTGATATGTATGTCATAACTTTAAGAATTGACATAATTAAAGTGATAAATTAAAGTTATTGTGCATGTAATACTATTATCAGTAAAGGTAATTATTATTGTTATAAAATCTACCAAATTTGCAAGGGAGTCGCCTGCAATTTTAAATTACACGACCCGTAATAGTTTATTCATCACAAAATTAAATGAAATAAGGTTACGTTGAAATGTAAAGAATTATGCTGCTATTTTATTTCGGCATTCTGTGAGAGTGTGGTCCTTCCCCGGTTGAGCTAACCTAGGAACAAACGTTGTCACATCCGAGGACTATAATTAAACGCCTAACAGACGTCAAATATAGCCGTGCCAGACATCTTGCCTTGCAACTTAAAATGCAGCTTACTTATTACAGTAGTTACATTGACACCTGCTGAAAAACAAAAGATTTTATACTCGTAGGTTTTACCTCATTCGCCTTAAAATGGGGTGACGGATTTGTTTACATCGCTACCAGACAGCAAGTTCCTATGTATTTATTACATACATACGATTATAAATTATTTTGAGTAATAAAATTGTAACAGGACTAAAATAAAAATAATAGTAACATCTTTCTCGCTCTTATAGAGCCTATGTACGGATGTGGAAGTTCGCCAACTTTTCTTCTCGTACGATGCCGTTACTGATGTCACCGTACTTTTTTCATCTTTTTCTTGACGTTGAAACTTTTATAATTATTGTGCTTCAACAATAATAATAATGTAAAGTTTTCAGTCGCATTTCATAACAAATATAAAATCTTGTCCACGTTTTAATATTACACTACCAATATTTATACCGCTTCTTTCTTTCTTTCGACGTCAAAATATTCGTGAAATTTTTGCTCAAGCAATTGAACAAACACGAAAAAATTGTCAGGAAGTATTATTTAAAACATTTTTATAGGTTGTTCGATTAACGTACAATTTTATTTTCTCACATGCTGAGATGGTTTGGCCATGTCGAGGGAATGAATGAAGAACGATTAACGAAAAAAGTGTATAAGGCGAGTATTACGGCCAGCAGCTGCTTATCCCAGGAGTAGGGTCCTCCGCGGCCCATAGACGAAGAACCTACAAGCAGGTGCAGGTCAGGCGTCCTAACGCCAAGGGTGGAAAGTTTCTAATTACAATAAACAATCTGTGGGGAGCGTTCTATTCTAATAAACGGAGCTTACTTACTTCTATCCAAAGCGACTGGTCCCGCAGGATTCAGTCAGGTCGCATGTGGTTGTATAGTGCTAAGAAAGTAAGGGTCAGTAATGTGTATCTGGGTGTGGCTGGTAGTGTTATTGACCTTATTAAGCACTTATTAAGTTAGTACTTTTTTCATCTTTTTCTTTATTAGGCGGCCAGTACTGAACACTTATAAGCTATTTAAAAATAAATAAGAAAATATATATTTTGTTATATTTAAATATCCTTAATTCAATTGGGTATTTATTTTGTAAATAGTTTAGTTGTAAGCAATCTCATTAGAATAATCGTTATGAAAACATAAGTTTTCGTTAGCACCACTATTGCAGCAGCGTTCTCCTGCCATATCATGCGCAAGAAATTCACGACAGTCTTTTCAGTTGGCCCCTATGTTACTATGTAAGGGTTTGGCTTTAAAGTACTCTGTGAATAAAGTATATTCCTCGCGTTATTTAAAGTGAAGTAATTGCCTTATAAGTAATTATTTATTGTCCGATGTTGGTCTGGGACTTAAAGGTGTCATGTGTATGTGGGACATGAAGAATATGCCAATTATGTAAATTAAACAGTTTGGCAATGGGGTTATTGAGTTTGTGTTATATAAGCAATGGACTAGCCATTTATAACTGCTTTCACAATTTTTCATTTATAACCATATTTTTTGCTAAAGTTGGCTAGAGTAGTTCGGGGGACAGGCTTGACGCTATGTCATATAATATTTATATTTATAAATATTAAATTTGAATCTATGTAAAGTATTAATTAAACAAATGTATGAGTATTTCTCATAGTTTCTTGCTACGCCTGGCAAGCGGGTTGGCAACCTCAGTTTTTTTACTTTTATTCAGTTGTTCTCAGGAAGACGCTGCTGACCATCTCCTGGTTTGGTTTCCATCTGTCACCTCTTACAATACACACGGGATGATATGGGGTAGTGGATATTCTTTTACCGTAACTACACGATTATACATTAAGAGATATAAATCAAAACTATTACAATGTACATATAGAAGGTTATCAGTACAAACTTTACTCACATCTATATACGAAGCGTTTATATAATCAGAGTCTGGTTAGCGGTCTACTGTATCCAGCACCACTCTGTTGTAGTCGTCTGTAAACATATGGAATTGATTTAATATTGTATTGAATTAAAAAATTATTAGGTATATATATAGGGTATATACATATTTTTTGAAATTAAATACAAATTGGTAATAAGAATCAAAATTAAGTTGTAATCAAAAAAGGATTAAATAAAATATTTGATAAACCCCCAACCAAAAGGAAGTACCTAAGAACGAAAGATAAAAATAAAAAGCGTTTTAAAAAGCGTTGATTTTTCGCGGAAAGCACCTAAAACCGTCAGTCCCGCGCCTGATTTCTCTCCGGTCGCGTCCAATAGTCGTCCCGAACTATGGGATTGAGAGAATATAGAGTGCACCTTTGCTTGTGAACACACTCGTGCATCATAATTCTATGTAGATGGCTAGTCTCCATTGAGTCAGGGCGCTATGACCGCGATATAATTAGAGGATTATATTTTAATTGCCACCCATAATATTTAGGTGATAGGATTGTGCTGTTGTGTTTTAAACGTTACACATTATTTTAACATCTGCAGCGACAGTATTCCTTGAATAGATTTTTCAAAGAAATTTGGCTGCTGGTTTCTGTGATGTTAGTGTTATAAATCTTTTGAATTTAACAGCTACATCGGACTTCTACTACTAAGTCTAAGATAGTACTGTTTCTAATAAAACACCTAATTTAAAAAAAAATCCTTTATAATCTTCCCGTTTGCTATATTTAAAGTTACACGGTAACTTATTTACTATAGGGATAATCACACTTGAACCGGCTTTTTACCGTGAACTACATATGAGATATCGGATGTATCGTCTGCAAGGCGTGCGTACCTTTATACTCAGAATCACCAAACTATACTCGTTGAAGGTCGTACATGCTTACGCACCGACCTTAATACACCCGAGGAGGTGGAGGTGGAGCCATATATTTTCCCAAAGGTTATAACACTGTGTTAATTAACTCAGAGACTTAAATGCAAAACTAGGCACAAGACAAAAAAATTGAATAGTGCAACGAAACACCATTGGCTGAATTCATAGAGAAGAAGGGACACTTTATAAAGAACTTCTTTTTCCTGAAGCAGCCTCATAGATTAACGGATCAGTAAGTTAAAGTGATAATAGGCCGGCCACATGGCTTGATCGATCGACAACCGATAGGAAAGAAAGATTCCGGAGTAGAAAGTACCAAATCCGCGTACTAGCAAATAAAGTGTAGGACCGTTGCTTACTAGATAGAGTGATAACCTGGTAAGACGTGCAGGAAATCGATGGATGCAGGTTGCTCAGTACCGTGCTTTGTGATATTACTTGGGAGAGGCTAATGTTCAGTTGTGAACTTGCGAAGGGCTGTTATGAAGAAGATGATAATTATGAATAAAGAAAATTTTAAATAACTACTCTTTCTTGACCCATGTATTATTTCTAGGAAATGCGACATGAGTTTAATAATAAATTCTGGTACAATGTAATCACGCCTTTAGAAATTTCTAATTTCCAGAATTTTGTTGTTCCTTGTGACCTTGTGTGTTATCATTTCTAATGTGTTATGGTACTGCCCTATTTCTTATAACAGCGTGAACGAATTGAAAGTTCATCCAAAACCACTATAAATTCAAGACGCTCGATATTAAAATGCATGTTTTGCCTCTAAACTCTAAACAAACTTTTTTACTGATTTTTTTTGTATAAGAGACGACAAACGAGTATGCGGTCATCTGATGGCAGGTACGCCACCCATGAACAACTGCAACACCAGGGGAATTGCAAGCGCGTTGTTGTCTATCTATCACGATTATTTAATTGCGGTATCGCTTTTAAAAACTATGGTTATCTATGAAGTTATTGAAAAAATAAACGAGTAAAATGTTAAGGTTCACTTTGGAAATGTTATAAATAAATAATATGTAGGTTTATATATTCCACTACATGACACAATAGCGAAGGCTTTCAATTTACTAAAACCTAAATTAATCAATTTACTAAACATGAACCCGGCTACTGCTATCTAATATGTAATATTGTAACTATCGACATATCATTTTTATGCTAACGTCGTGTTATTATTATAACGACAAAATTCATAAAGCCTCACTCCGGAAGTCAAAGGTCAACAGCAAGCTTTCTGAAAATTTGGCCCATATCTGGATTCCTTCCCCTCAAAAGCTCAGAAATTAGAGGAGACCTGTGCCCAGCATTAGGAGGTGTAAAGGCTATAACTTACTTTATGTAAAGATGGTAAAACTGTCAATGAAGTAGACATGGGACGAGTACTCGGTTTGGATTCGGTACTCGGCGGTTTCGGCTTTTTTTAGGGTTCGGCCAAGCACCGAGCGGCCGAGTACCGAGTACTCGGCCTTAATTATATTCCAGAGAAAAATAAAGACAAAAAGCCAGTTTTTATCATTATTATTTTGTTAGACACATTAAAACATCAGGAACATGAGAAGCAGCAGAAATATTTAGAACGTACATATGAATCTATAATAGAAATGATTATTACTAATAATTAAAATTTAAGAGAGGAAGATCAATAATTTTTCTAGATGTTTTCCGATAAAACCATTTCTATATGTAGGTAGTAATTTTCGCGCCAGATAACGAAAACTATATCTCGAACATGAACTCATGTTGTCCCATTTGACTAGTAATCAGTAATCACCCATCAACAGTATCCGTGGGTGTGTGACTGATCGAGTACCGATACAAGTACTTTTCTTTCGATACTACTTGGTACTAAGTTTTAAAGTATCAATACTAGGCATGAGACCGATATATCAAAACGTAACTAATAACGTTATGTTATCAAATATCATATCATATCGATAAACCTAAGAACATAACCGTTATCACATATCCAACCAAAACCTAAAATCAACTAACCAACGTACGAAACGTAAAACGCAAACTGTAACGATATGCCAAAAACCGAAAACGGCCCAAAACCAAAACTAACCGATGTCCTTTGATATTCGTTGTTTCTCGTTCTAGCGACAGTATCATAAATACGTATGAAAGAGATGAAGCGAATATGGATTTCGTTGTGATGTTTTGGTTGTTATCATAAAACGGTGGTAGTGAAATATAATTATAAGTTTCTTAACAATAAGGTCGAATTTTAAATGGTTAAAATTGCCTAATTTTTAAGTTTGTGTAGTTGTCAGATTTAAATGATCTTTAGAACACTAGGCACTAGACTTAGATTTGTCTCATCACATTATATTTGGTTTAGGCAACTTTTGTTTATGCGAAAGTTAGAATTTGATTTTTTTCAAACGTAAGAATTACGCACTTGACATTGGTGGCGTGTGCCGTTCACTATGAGACTATCTGTAAAATTATTAATTTTTAACGTTGCGTTTGTGCATTTATTTGTAATATTTGTTTGCATTTTGTACATTTGTTTTAAAACTTTCCTGTCAGTCCTAAGCCTAGTTAAGTATATGAAGGTAAATCGCCAACTTAAATAATCATTATAAAAAATAATGATTATTAATATAATAATAGTAAATAAACTATGTACTTATAATAATTATATATATATACCTATATATATATATATATATATATATATATATATATATATATATATATAAATATATATAAATTATGTTTACTACTTATGAATACAGTTTAATTATAGACTTCGAAATCAAACTCTGATCCTACGTCTCACTTTAAAAAAATATGGGTATAAACATTATAGACATAAATGAGAATAGAAAGAATGTAATTTTAGACATTTATAATACTATATTACTGCATAACAATCATAAATTATATATTAAGGCGCGGGTTGAGCAAAATGTCGCGCTAGTCGTTATTTGTGCGGTTTTTAGGAGCTATCTACTTTTTATTTAAAAGATATATCAACAAATAAAAAACACATTATATTTCTACATAATCTTGATTTCATAAGAGCTGTATCCAATTTTTTTTAAAGGAATAAATATAAATATAATCTCCTTACAACGAAACCACATAAATGTGAAATTATTATTGATAACATGCATCTCCTCGTAAAGTAAGTATTACTTTATTTTGCGATTTACACCAATGGATAGGCAATTTATTAATGAACATTTCTATTGTAATTTTTTTTCAAAAGACCAAAATTTAATTTTATTAAGAAATTATTTTAAAATCTGGGCGTATTCACTGCCCACGGGCTTGCTGGATCATTGAGCGTTGAGCTCTCGAACGTGGAGCCCGTGTCGTTCGTCAGAGCATCGGCCTGCGCACACGCTCACGTCTTATCAGTCGATAATATTATTACTTATTAGGTTATTTTATAGGTAGTATTATTTGTTTGTTTTGGGTATAATTTTTCGTATTAGTTATACATATATTTGTTGTGTTTTTACTGCGCGATGAAGCTTTTTGCGTGTATTTTCTTTGAAGTAAATGCAAATAAAAAAATGAAGCACCATTAGCATGTAAGGTTCGAATCCATAATTAACATTTCGACAAATATTATAATTTACGCTATAAAAGGCTAATATTATCAGTATAGTATACAGTTAAAAATAATCGTAATAACCAACTACAATATCTTATCAGGTGTGGCACTGCCTTGTTGGTCTAGTGGTTGTAGTAGTGCGACTGCTGATTATGAGGTCCCGGGTTCGAATCCTGGGTCGGGCAAAAAAAGTCAGATATGAGTTTTTCATTTATGTTCTAAGTTATAATTAGTATTACTAAGTTATAGTTTTTTGCTAAAATATAGTATATTATTTATTGCTTGTTTTTTCTTCTTTTTCAAAAAATAATTGAGTACATAAGGTATTCTATACTTATAATTCGGTAAAAAGTATCTAAGTAGGTACTAATATACCTACTTTTTACTATAAACTAAAAATTTTTAAAACTAAATTTAACTAAAAAGACTAAGCTGACCATTTATTTTTAACTCAAAACAGGACATGGGTTTATTTATACTCTAAAAACTATAACTTTATACAATAAATTAAAAATAATGTTGCATTTAAAAATAGATAATTATTAAATGCAACATTTTTTTTAATTATGATTTACATTTGTCAGTGGATTAAATTTGCTTTAATAAAGTTGGTGATGATTTTAAATAAGAATAAAATTCTGCTCAATTTTTTTTATTGTTATCTTTCAACATCGCCTTTAGAACTGGAACCGTAAGTGTTTCTTTCAGACGTCCACAATTTATTCAAAATAAAAAAATACTCTTTCTATCGGAGCATTTGTACCAGGTAGACATAAAATATATTCGATTAAAAAAATTATGTTGAAGATTGTTGGCTTTGAATACTTCCATCCAAAGAGTTACGGGACAATTTTGTGTCCCGGAGCTTTATTTGGGGACAATGGGACAGGTGACTGAGAAAAGGGACAGTCCCGTTCAAAACGGGACGTATGGTCACTTTACCTATAACCCGGCGACGGCTCCGTGGCGCAGTGGCTTAGCAATCAGTTGTTGCGCTGGGGGCCGCGGGTGTGAATGCCGCACGGAACAAATATTTGTAAGGCCTACAAATAATCGTTCCGGGTCTGGATGTTTGTCCTTGTGCAATTTATGTTTGTAAACTGCCTCCACGACTCTCATTCTATATTACTCTCACTCTGCGAAACATCCTATTTATTTGTTTATTCTTTATTGCACCAAATATTTGTACAAAAGGCGAGCTATCTATCTATTTACCTATAGTGAGTAGGTATCTTTTAAACTCACAATTTTCAATGCTTCATTTTTAATATATAATTAATTATAAAATTTCATAATTAGATAATATATGAGAATACATAATTCTAATATAATGCAACTAATATACCGAATAAAAAAATTAAAATACATTTATCGTTGTACGCTGTGTGTATTTCCATAAAATAGTTTATTGATGTTGAAAAATACTACGTCCGTACAGTAGGTGGCATTGAGTTATACAAAACTATGGTAGGTGGCGTCTTACATATTATTTTTGACGCGATCCTATATTAGGGAGTTGGCGCGGCCGGCACACAAACGCTCAAGGTCGTTCGCATGGAGTAGCCCCTTAACATACATGTCTAAATATCACATCTAAGATTATATTAGAGCCTCTGACTTCTAAACTAAAATAATCGAAGTAATTCGTAAAATAAATGTTGCACTCGTTCTACAGTTTTCAGGCATAGATGAGCCACTCTGAAAAATAATTAGGTGACGAAACGAGGAAAGTTTTTTCTGCGCTTTTATGGATGGCGTAGGGATTATAAATTACTGAAAATTACACTAGAGGGCGCTATCCACCTAGGTTCAGTATTATTTCGTACATATATCAATAAAATTAAAAAGAAATCAATTTAATTTGATTTTAACTTATTTGTTTTAAATAAATATTAATAAAGTTTGTTTGAGAAAACCATGGTGTGAATTACTTCATTACTTTACAAAGCATTTTCTGTATATATATACCGGCGTATTTCAAAATTTGCTGGCATGATTTAGGCTTTGGTATAAATAATAAATACCCACAGTGGCGCCATCTTTTAATAGATTATGTAAAAATATCGGGAAAAATAGTACTTTTACTGTGAGATGGCACTAGTATCAACGTAAAGCAAGCTACTGGGGACTTTCATAGCCCTGATTTTAGGTTAAGTTTCGGTTGTAAACCATTACTATTGATATCGATATTTGAAAACGGTTTTCAATAACGATATGAAAACTAAATATCAGTTATGTAACCGTTGCAGCCAAAATCTGAAAACGCCCATGCTTAATCAATACCCAAAGTACTTGGTAAAGAAAGAAAAGTATGGAGTAACTAATTGTATTTACTCGTACCGTTCCATCTATAACTCTGTGTAAGGGAAATAACTACACACCGTCCGCTACCGCGTTTTTTTTAAAAGCCGAGTATTCGGCCGAGTACTCGGCCCAATTTAGGCCGAGTACCCGGTGGCCGAGTACTCGCCGAATCATACTCGTTCCATGTCTACAATGAAGTGTATAAAAATATTGTTACCACATGAACAGCTCCTTTTTATGTGCCATCAATTTCGTTATCATTTATCTAGAACAGAACACTGCTAAAGATTTAAGTAAGTTATTTTTCGTTATTTTTGTTACCAAGCATCAAGTATTTTTTAATTTAATTGATATTTTAAAGCAATTATTTAAAAAATAATTATTATCTCCTATAACTGCACTGAAGGAAGGAAAATTGTCAAATTAAGTTTTACGAATTAAGTTATTCCGATTACAACTCGGAAGGAGTCGCCGCCACAGCTAGTCAAATTAATAAATGTAACATTATTGCATACCATAAACAAAATTTAAAAAAAATATGAGTTTAACAATTTAGATTAACAGACACTTACATACACATAGTCGACGGAGTACATAAAAAATAAATGAACGAAACAATAAATTACGTAGTCTCACACAGTACCACTATAATTACAGCCCACCACAAGTCCACTACTGAAAATAGAACTCCTCCATAGTCAGCCACAAAGTAGGCACGATCCTGAGCCACTTGCATCTTTCGACTACCAGCGTCTTTCATCAGGTTGTCATTCCGTTTAGTGGCGGGTCGCACAACACTTTGTTTGCCAGTACGAGGCAACTCCTTCAGCTACATGGCCGGCCTATTATCACTTTAGGTTACTGTTGTCAGTTACTCCTTTTCTACAGCGGATATACCTGTTATGGATTTTATTTAACTTAAAATAAATAAGAAAATTTTATCTTAAGATGACAAAGAATTTTAAAATTATTTTTTGTTATAAATACCGTATAAACTTTCATATACATTTAGTGCAAAGCTGTTATTTTGACATTATAAACGGACAATTCAATTTTATTTATTTGTATAAATTAGATTTAAAGAATATTGTGAAAAAATCATTTAAATATATTTTTGGTTGGGGATTTCGTTTTTAATGTAAATAAAATGTTCCCCTTGAGACGACTTCGGTTAAGATAATTTTATCTTAAGATTCCGAGGAATATCGGACAAGAAAAGTTTCTCGAACAAAGTCCAGCGGAATTTCTTTTCGTCGGTTAACCTCTTAGTCGAAGTTGGACATCACTAATGGGATATTTTGTTTCACGTTTCAGTTTCGGAAGACATCACTGTCATCACGCACTAGTTTTGTACTTTCGTCTTAAGATTCTGAAGAATATCGGACAAGAAAACTTTTCGCAGTGTCTCGAACAAAGTCCAGCGAAGTTTCGTTTTGTAGGTTGACCTCTTGGTCGAAGTTGGACTTACCTTATAGGATATTTCGTCTCAGATACACATATTCGTTAACGACTTCGAGCGTAGTGTTTACTACAAATACCGGTATAGGTGTAACAGAGTAGATTTTTGTCTTGAAGTTTTTGACGTTTGGAAGTCGTCTATGCGACGTGCGATACGATTCGTAAAAAACTCCCGAAAAAAAAACACGTAGATGCGGTTCAGAACGGAAATCCTTCTGTAGTTATTCGATAGGATTTTATCACCTTTTTTGGTAGGATAAGATTTTGATGGGCTGTTGGCTGTCTTTGTAGAAATGAATGGATACCTATAATGAAATCTATAAGTAACTGACTTGAAATTGAAATATATAATATTCTCACGTATATAAAGAAATTCTTAAAATGATTTTGCGTGCAGTAATTGCCTGACTGTTCTTTGCGTAGTAAATAAAACAATCAATTTTACGAACAAAAACTAAAAATAAAGATATATAAAAATTAAACAAACTTACCTCTTTTTGAATTATAAAAAGAATATTAAAGAAATGTCAACAGCAGTATGAACATAATGTAGAAAACAACTAATTAGCTTGCTACATATATGTTTATCTATGCAACTAATTGCAGTATTTCTTAAAAGGAGACAAGCCTCGTTTTTTTTAAATTTATACAAGGATGATATAAAGAAAATAAAGGTAGCAGCTATTGACCGTAAAACTAAAATAAACGCTTTTGTAAGAGTACATCTTTTCGCTAGTAGAAGGTTTTTACTCATTCTTAAGAATTATAGAGCAAGGAAGAATTGATCGCGCCGCCATTTTTGAAATGTATATTTTTGATTTTTCCTCTAAATATTTTTCTTCATCGTCAAGCACTTACTAGCAATTGACATATCAATTAACAATTTAACTGGAGTGGAAGGGGATGAAAGTATGTTTGCTTAACAATTTAACTAGAGCGGAAGGGGATCGAATTATGTTTGCTTGCGAACGCTGAAATTTTATGTTGAACATTTTCCTTGTCAGTTACCTCGTTGGTCCTCGTGAGTTAACATCAGATATGGGACTCGAACCTTCTGGGTGACGAGAAGGTATCCCAAAAATATTTTAGATATTTCTTTAATGTATACTTATCTTAAAGAGCCGTGGTAGCTCAGATGTTTAGCGCTCGCTGTAAGCTTCACAGTACTCGAGCAACCCGGGTTCGATCCCCGCCGGCACCAATGAAATTGTTAATTCCAATTTTAAGTGCTGATTTACCACGTGCTCGGCGGTGAAGGAAAACATCGTGAGGAAACCTGCATGTCTGAGAAATAAGAAAAAAACAAATATTTCGACGACATGTGAAGTTCGCCAACACGCATTGGGGCAGCGCGGCGGATATTTCCTTGCCCTAAAACCCTCTCAGAAATGAGAGGAGGCCTGTGCCCAGCAGTGGGACGTAAATAGGCTGCAACTTTACTTTACTTTTATACTTATCTTAGTGTTTTGAATAATTAAGTAAAATTAAGTGAGACATTTTTGATTTTTTCAAATTTAAATTAACTGTTCGCACGCGTGTAATTTATTACTATTGGATTTGATGGGTTTTAATTTTTTTTTTGCGCAGAACACTAATTTTTTATAAAATTAAAGTAGTCATCTTACTCCTTATAACATCAGCTATCTAGCATTGAGAGTCATGTCACAATCGGTCTTGTCATTTCGGAGATTAGCCAAAATGAACAGACAAAAATTTTTAAAATTGTTTTTTGTTTTAAATACCGTATAAACTTTCATATACATTTAGTGCGAAGTTGTTATTTTGAAATTATAAATGGACACTTCAATTTTATTTATTTATGTTAATTAGATTTAAAGAATATTGTAAAAAAAACCATTTAAATATATTTTTGCTTGGGGATTTCGTTTTTAATGTAAATGAAATGTTCCCCTTGAGATGACTTCGGTTTGATAAGGAAGCGAGTTAGGATTAGCCATATTTGTTATAATATGATTATAAATAATCATTAAATTTAGCTTAAGGCGAAGTTGCAGTTCTTTTCAGAACCAGAATAAAACAGACCTGCACCGCAACATAATCTAGTGTCTTCAATTTGTGTCAAAATTAAGGTGTTGCTAGTCTTAAAATCCGGTACCTAAATCATAGAAAGTTACAACTAAAATAACTAAAAATATGTCAAAAATACAGTTATCATCATCATTAAATCCTATTAAAGTCCACTGCTGAACGCAGGGCCTCGCCATAGATTTCCTCGTAGCCTTTGTTGCCACCCCACGTAAAATAAATTATAACAATAGTAAATATAAAAGAAAGTGCTGAAATATTAATATATTGCGAGCTTTTCTTTTCTCAATGGCTAATGAAGATGCTTATTTAATGCTTAATTACGTGTACGCGCGCTTTTCTGTGTGCGATTCAATTCACTACGTTTATCTTACCGATCGACCTTTACGAATGTGTGCGTGTGTAGTAAAATAGTAGACGTAAGATATTTATGAATGACAAACAGTTACAATAAGGCATTACCACGCATTCTGAATTTAAAAGATAAAAAGGACAGCATGTTTGAGATCTTTTTCTATGAATTTTTCTGCACCATTCGCCTATATTCAATTATTCAGTACGTTCTGTGTAAATTTGGCCGTATATTGGAAAATAAACATGTATATACATTTTTTAAATACTAGTAATGCTATTAAACATTCCTTAAACCTGAAACCACTTCTGGTAAGCTTAAAATGCTTGTGTTAGAAGTGGTTCACGACAGTAGTCGAATGGCGGATTCGAACCCACGACCTTTCGCGTTCGCGGTCCGCACCCTGCTATTAGGCTACTGACGCTTCATTCTGCTTCTGTATTTTTAATTATTTCATAATTTATTTTCATAGATTATTATATTGCCCTAGTATTGTATGATCGATTCATCAGGACTTCCCATGAAATTGGCTGTTTCCCCATATTAAAACAATATTGTAAACCTTTTTAAATGTGTTTATTTTATAAATCGTTAATTTATAGAAATCATAGTTATCTAAGAATGGACAAAAAAAAAGTAAAATATGGTACCGTAATTATATATAAACGGTAGATTTACAAAAAATACGATAATCTACTGTTTAGTTGGAGACACTGACTGAATCATTTTATAAAAATTGCACTTAAGGACATGACAGGTTAAATCGCTGTTCACATGTGTACCTTGAGATTTCATAACGAAACCATGTAAAAGTTATATCAAATGGAAAGGAGTATGGCTTTTAAGCTTATATCCAGAACATATTATGAAAAGAAAGATGCCCATTTTTCACCTGACTATGTATAAATATGAAATAAATCTTGAAATTCAGCTCATTGAATTGTGAATTTATTACGCTTGTCACAATGTTAAAACAAACGTAGGAAAAAAATATTTTTTTAATATTTCTTTAAGCTTATTCTACGTCAAGGGTAAACGTATTACCATATTTTGAACGCATCTCGACTATCCTTTTTCTAGGACGTTCTAATTTACCCACTGCTACTCGACTTTATTCAACTGTATTTCTGAGTTTTATACATTATTTTATGTTTTATTTTATCAGTAAGTTTTTTTTATAGGTTAGGGTGACAAACGAGCACACAGTCCACCTGATGGTAAGTGGTTACTGTGGCCCATAGACATCTACATTTATCCTCGTTTGCGAATCAAACTGTAGATGCGTTGTCACCCGTTAGGACTAAGATGGAATGCCTCTTTTCCAGTAAGAAGGGTCTGTGATTCCTTAAGTCAGTTGCTTCAAGTTTACAGTTGGTTTCAATGAATTCACAAAGTTAAAAAGACGTTTTTGACCGTAGCTAGGTATGTATTCCTATCGGTTAAGGTTTAGAATCAAGTCGCCTTAATGGGGTTAGGAAAGGGGGAGGGGTAGATTCGCCCCCCACCTTTGTCCCCTGCCGGACGTGCATACTTTTTATATAAAATTTTGATAATTAAAATTTTTATTCAATGATTTCTGAGAAAATTTTTATTCAATGATTTCGGAAGTAATACCAAAGTGTAGTCGAACGAGCCCGCTAAGCGAGGCTCCTATTTCTGGATGGTTTTTTTTAAATAAACACGAAGGGGCTGGAGGGGTTCTGTTCGCTCGCTTCGCTCGCTCACTCGTAGCCGCCATCCCCTTCTAACCTAGCCTGTCCGAGTCGGGGTGCCCCAAGTCCCGAGGTCGCTTCGCTTGCCATTGCACCAAATAAGATACCAAAATGTTAACTTTTATAATTACTTTAATAAATAAACATATTTTATTACTTCCACTATTTCCAAAAACGTAAAATAGCAAGCAATTGGTCTCCAGACTGGTAGCGAAGTCTTCGAAAAACAGGAGGCAGATAATAACAATAAGGAGCACATTAAAGTAAAGTCGAGTATAAACGTAGTGATTACATTCTCTTTGGTCGAGTATATCTGTTACTGTCAATGTCAACTTGATAAAGTAAGAATTTTGAGTAATTTAAGTTCCGTTTCAGGTATTAATAAATGATTTATGAATATTTTTTGAAAATAATTTTAAATATTTCGGCGCAGATCCGGCAACTAAAATTGCATATGCTTGAGATAAGCCCCCCCCCCCCCCCCCCCCCCCCGAGACAGACTTCTCAAATTCATCCGACTTGATTCTAAACCCTTACCCAAGGAGAATATAATCACTACGTTTACCCTTACCTTACAAGTAACAGTAATATTTTTTGGCCTTCGTAGCGTTTAAATCGTAAAAATGACTATATGACATTATTTTCTAAACTTACAGGAAGTTTTTCTATTATACCTTATAACTATACATAAACTTTCTCTATCAGATTTTTAAATGTATGAAAAATGGGCATGGTTCTTTGACAGGTAAAGCATTTGCTCCCTCTGAGGCCCGAGCCCAGCTATTGGCCGAAATTGTCATCGTTATAGTACTGGTTCGATAAACAAATGTAGGGAAAGGGGTAGCGTTTTCATACATACACACAGTACTGCAAGACTGTCTAAATCAAAATGAACATCGATATAAATAAAATTGAAGTGTCTGTTTGTAATGTCAAAATTACAGATTTTTACTAAATGCATATAAAAGTAAATACGGTACTTATAACTAAAATACAATTTTTAAAATTTTTGTCTGTCTGTTTGTTCCGACTAATCTCTGATCTAATCTCTGAAACGGCTAGACCGATTTTGACGAGACTTTCATTGACGGATAGCTGATTTCATAAGAAGTAATTTAAGCTAATTTTATTTTAGAAAACTAATTAGGGTACCGTGCAAAAACATAAAATAGAATAGAATAATTTTTTATTCAATATTGATTATTACATAATACTTATTGAAAGTCATTTTTTATTTACCACTGGTTCGGAAAATACCTCAGTCCTGGGAAGAACCAGCAGGAAACCCAGCGGGACTTTTTTTTAAACATAATTTCACTTAACAATAATCTTGTTTATACAATTTTTAAATGATATTTTCATAGAACCAGTATGGTGGCGATTACCCTATTCCCAGGGGTTATTTTCATTCATGTATTCCTTGATATTATAATAACCCTTCTTGTACAGTTTTTCTTTAATAAAACTTTTTAACTTGTTTATTGACAAACTTTGAATATGTTCTGGGATTTTGTTGTAAAAGCGTATACATTGCCCCATAAATGAATTACTGATTCTGTGGAGTCTAGTAACTGGCATTACAAGCTTATGTTTGTTCCTAGTATTTAAAGTATGCACATCCTTATTCTTATTAAAGCTATTTATGTTTTTATGCACATACATTACATTCTCATAAATATATTGCGATGCAATTAATATGTTTATTTCTTTAAATTTTTCTCTGAGGGACTCTTTACAATTTACCGTACGGCTCTCTTTTGCAAAACAAATATAGCTTCAATATCAGTCGCGTTACCCCATAGCAAAATTCCATAAGACATTACGCTATGAAAGTAACTAAAATACACTAATCTAGCTGTCTCAACATCTGTGAGACTTCTAATCTTTCTTACAACATATGCTGCAGAACTAAGTCTGCTTGCTAATTTAGATATATGGGGGCCCCATTGAAGTTTCGCGTCAATAGTAATACCAAGAAAAACAGTGGTATCCACAAGACTCAACTCCTCCCCATTTAACAGCACATTGGTATTCGAATGTCTTACATTAGGTATTGTAAATTTAATACACTTTGTCTTATTGCCGTTTAAGAGCATAATATTGTTGGCGTTAAACCAATGTACCGATTTCGATAGAGCGTTATTTACATCGTCATAACTAATTAACTGTCGTTTGAGTTTGAAAATCAAAGAGGTATCGTCAGCAAATAATACTATATCGTGATTGTCCCCTACAAGATAAGGTAAGTCATTAATATAGATTAAAAACAGGAATGGGCCAAGAATCGAGCCCTGAGGAACGCCGATTGATACTACCGATCCGGAGGAACCTTTACCATTAATCACTACTTTTTGAATTCTGTTACTTAAATATGAAGTAATAAGTCTAAGCGCTAAATTTTTTACACCGTAATGTTGTAGTTTCCTGATTAATGTCTCATGATGAACACAATCGAAAGCCTTGGAAAGATCACAGAAAATACCTAAGGCATCTTGTGAATTCTCCCAGGCATTAAAAATATATTTCATATGCTCAACACCGGCGTCCGACGTCGAGCGACCCCTTGTAAAACCAAATTGGTTTTTATGAAGTAATTTATTTGTATTAAAAAAAATTAACAATTAATCCAAAATTATTTTTTCAAAAATTTTACTGAGAGTTGGTAGTACAGAAATAGGTCTAAAATTAGCGGGGTCCAATGTACTACCAGATTTAAATAAAGGTATTACTTTACTATACTTCATTAAATCAGGAAACACACCAGAATCGATACAAGTATTAAAAATAATAGCAAGATGAGGTGCAATTAAATCTATTATGGACGCAATAACTGTAACGGAAATCCCCCACAAATCTGCAGTCTTCTTTACATCAATGGTTTTGAAGTATTTTACAACATCTTGCGATAATACTTTTTCAAATCTAAATTCTTTTAAACAGGTGTTAACATTCTGTTTGAGTAATGACTCGGCGACAGTTGGAGAAGTATTCAATGACTCGGTTGTCAAGATAAGAATATCAGTGAAATATTTCTCAAACACCGCTGCGACTTCTTGATTTGATTTAGTCAATTCATTGTTAATTTTTAATTGATAGTTTAAGTTACGAGGTTTGTCTTTACCGGTTTCATTATTAATTATACTCCACGTCATTTTAATTTTATTCTTAGCCATCTTAATTTTGTTGCTAATATGTAACGATTTAGCTGTGGAGCAAACTCTTTTAAACATTTTAGAATAATTTTTAACATATTTTTTAAAAGCATCGGAAAGATTATATGATCTTTCATGGTAAAGGTCATATAACCTTCGTCTGCTTTTATAAATTCCTACTGTCGCCCACTCATTAAATGCCTTGCGACTGTTTCTGGAGAATGTTTTAGAAGTAAATGTTTTTTTTAAATTCATTGCTTATAAGGGTAAATAATTGTCCATATAAATAGTCTGCATTGTTTTTATAAGAAAGTGATGGAAGGTTTTTTATCATATTTCTTCTAAATCTCTCCAGGCGTTTTGTATTAATAGGAACAAACACACTTTTCTCAATTACCTGTTTTTTGTGCATATAAGGTAATGAAACCAGTTGTCCACAGTGATCTGAACTATGTTTTCGAATTATTGATTTGTTGATTGGTACAACACCTGTAAAAATATTATCAATACAAGTTGCACTACACCCTGCAATACGTGTAGCTTCAAATAATAAATTACCAAGATTATAGGATTTAAACAAAGAGCAAAATTTAATACTGATGGAAGAAGTTTCCAGGAGATTGATATTAAAATCTCCACACACTACAAGAGATTTATTCTGTTTATTAAGCTTAACTAAAACTTCTTCCATAACCTTTTCAAAAGTATCATAATTTGAATATGGGGGTCTGTAAACACTGACAACAATAAGGTGTTCAAGCTCAACGCATGCCATTTCTACAGTACGCTCAACAGAGAGGCTCACAATGTCTTTACGTTCTTTACATGATAAGGATTTATTAGCTAATATTAAGGAGCCACCACGTAACTTAGTATCTCTATTGAACGAACTGATCACCTGGTGATTACTGAAATTAAATATGGAGTTGTAATCTTTCAACCAATGTTCAGTAATACATAAAATATGTATACTGTTACTATTTAAAAATAATTCAATTTCTAATTCTTTGCCTAACATACCTTGTATTTTTTGATGCACCAGGTTGATACAGTTTTTATTATTGTTATTTTGTGAAATTACATAATTATGTATTAATAAGTTGCATTCTAAGCTATTTAAATTATCTTTGCTAGAGCTTACCTCTATTGTCTTATTATCTAATTTAAATTACTTGGAACTGGTTCCAAATCATATGTAAAATTATTTTATTGCTCAAAAGAAGCAGGTGTCAAGGTAGCCAAATCATTGGCTGAGTTAAAATATAAATAATAAGATAGCGTATTTGCTACCAGTCTTAAACTATACTTTGATAGGTAATACCTATCTCTTGTCAAAAACTTCTTAATTAAATTATTTAAATCAATTAAATAAAATTTATAATTATTACAATTATATGTCAGTTTTACATTATTATTGCATATTAAATTAGTCATTTGGATATTTAAATCATGTCTTAATTTATTTTCTTGTGGCAGACCCCATAAGTAAGGCAATGTAAACAGAACAATCTTATAAAAACCCAAAGACGCGAGCGAAGTACTAAATAATTAATCATATACGATTTTTATTGTGTTTAAATAATCAGTCATATAAATATTAAAATAATTTTGAAAGTGTATTTTAATTGACAGTAAAATATGTAGAGATGTTTAAACCTCTTGAGCAAAGACGGCAAGTTTAGATTTATGTTTGGCCGTTTATTTCTAGTTCAATCGTGTTTACAGCATCAAAGCCGAAATCCAATGACTAAAGCCGATTGGTATAAGTCGTTTGCAACGTCCGTATGTGTCCTTTTCACTGAAGTGAGTATACATATCTATACGCGTACTCACGGTATAGGAAGGTGCTTTTTTGAAGTAAATTCTTCTACACATTATTTTTTCCGATTTTTGAGCTGAGCCGAAAAGTATCATCCTGATTATGTTGTGCTTAGTACGCTTATGAGTTAAAACAGTACAGCTTAGGTACAGAGTTAGAATTTATTATGATTATAAATTAATACTTACTGTGCCAAACAAATATTGTTTTGTACTTGAACTTAGTACAAAAGCCAAAGAGACCAGAACTCAATCTCTTAAATTTAAGAGCTAGAAAAAATTAAATAAATTAAAAGTAAATATTTTTTTTAAAACAAGCTTTTATTTGAATGCACCTAAAAAGAAAAAATAAACTTTTCCTTTAAAACTTTTACTATCAACTTATAACGACATTACACAATTTATATGCTATAAAAGCTTGTCGCGAAATTTAAGTTTCTATTCATTTCTAATTACTCGTATTTACTTAGTTTGAACATTTAAAAATTAAAATCAATCAGATCCTGTTTATCTACACAGGTGAATCTCGCGACAAGATTTTATATCATATAAATTGTGTAATGACGTTATAAGTTGATAGTAAAAGTTTTAAAGAAAAAGTTTATTTTATTTTTTAGCGCATTTAAATAAAAACTTGAATTTAAAAGTTTTCTTTTACATTTAATTTATTTTTTTACTTTTTAGTTATCGCTGGACATATTTCTCAGTCTGATCATCTCATTCAACGTATCATTGTTGCAAGATCATTTATCGGTTAATTTCGAACAGTCTAGCTCTTCAATAAGGACACCTTCTAATGATTTTACATTACTTAAGGCCACATATGCTTGACCAGCAGCGAAGAGCTTCGAACCTAAGTATACAACGGCATGGTCGACATTACTACCCTCCATTTTGTGTACTATGCAAGCCCATTATAATATAATTGGCAGCATTCTTCGTTCTGCAGTACCGTGACTATATTTTGCTGGAAATTGTACAGTCTTGGGTTTAATGAGATGAACACCGTCTTAACCGAAGTCTATACGGACGATTGGTATGTTAGTATCATACATTTGTGCTCTCTGGAAGCAGGGTCATATGATTTCTGTAACATGTCCAATGGCACATTCACCAGACTCGAGCAATTCGACCTCAATACCATATTCGAGGACTCCAAAAACCCCAGTACACCAACATTTCAGACGGATTAACATCATGTTACACCCTGATGCCACTCAGTCCTGGGCACGGCCTCACCTTTACTCGGGTGTTTGGAGGAATGCAATACTTATTTCATCTTGAAGCTTACTTGTGCCTTATGAAACATAGTTCCAGGTATGATTTTGGAGTTACCCTTCTCCTAGACAGGTTGCAAACCAATGCTGTTGATGCCTATCTCGCCATATATTAACCAACCGATGCTACAGACTCGAACAATTCGACCACAATATTACTATTGAGGACTGCAAAAACCCCAGTACACCAAAATATCAGACGGATTGGAGCGACCGAGTTTATGATCACCATCTTATTTTTGGTTAACTCGCATTCGTATTCTCAGCAAGTCCTTTCATTTAATACTCATATTGTAGGAAAGTATAAAAAACTTAGTCCGCCATCTTTAGAAGTCCACCATATTGGATTTAGAGTAAAGTCACTTTATTTTTCTAGTTACACTAAGCAATCCCTTTCATTTGATACCCATAATGTAGGAGTGCATTAAAAATAACTAATCCGCCATCTTGGGTGTTTCGCCATGTTGGGTTTAGAATGACGTCTCACAGCTAACCATGAATTGATCATCCAAACTTAACGTGTATGCAAAGTTTTAGCTCAGTCGATTAAAGATATCTGCTTCAAAATTCAGTTGCAAGATTTCACCCGAACAAACATAGTTACATTGCAAGTTAAACAAAAGCTTGTAAAAAAGGCTTAATGTAAGTGTGTCTGCTCTATTACCAGTACCTTAACTTTTGTATCAGCAAATCTATTTTATAATTATGCAGATCTTCTATTATTATGTCAGGTCAAGTTGAGTTATTCCATACCAATTAAAACCTTCTCTTTTCAATAATTTTCCTACTTTACCTTTACTTTAATAGACAGCTCATGTTCTGTTTACTTAAGATAATTGCAATTGCAACAAAATTATATATTTTTATAAGGTTTTTATTTTTTTATTATTATTAAGAATGATATAACAGGCTACGTATGTTTCACAGCTAGGCGCAGGCCTCCTATGATTACTGAGGGGATTTCAGGTTAGAGAAGAGTTTACAGCTCTGATCTAATGCGTGTTAGCAGAGTTCACGTATGCTCGAAATATTTTTAATTTTTCAGACATGAGTCAAAATCCTTGAACGGAGTTTGTGTTTAAAAATATTTAATAAATTTAGTTAAAATTAGTTCTAAAGAAAATAAAAAAAACATGCGTGAGTGTCGTGGGACATTCGGTTGGAACGGTTCCTTTCGTAGTATATTATTATTAACGTATTATATTATTGATAAACAAATACAAATTAATTACTAACTTCTATTAAAATGAAGCGCCATATAAAATGAAATAATATTTCTTTCATGACATGATAAGAAAAAGTGCGAGGGATATGGATATTATTCCTTCTCGCTTCCTTATAGCCGCCAAGACCGTCTACACTACGTAAGATGGGGTCGTGATGGAAAAGTCGTACACTTTTTCTTAAGGAACTTCGCTCCAATAATACAATATTTGGAGCTCTAGTACTAGTCGTAGTAGTGCTTCAGAGTTATGTTTCGGAGTATACGACTGTTCTATCGCAGACGACGTTTTATACGAGTATAGATAGCGGTTTTATGCGATCTTCAACCGATAGCCATGAAGTGGCCACTTGTTTAGTCTTCCACGGCTGTTATCTTTATTGTTCCCTTTGTCGCTTTGTTTCCTTTGTTTCCTCTATGTTAAGTCATTTGTTATGTCGCTGGAAAGTCTCAAGTCCTTAATACTAATTCATCTTTATGTTGTGTTCCTTAAGACCATTCCTTCATATTTCACCGGAGCTGATGTCTTCGTTATTTATATGGCATTTATATGTATATGCGATATTGAGCCTCACGCAGGTAGGTTTATTATAAATAAATGAACTACCACGGGTCATTTTTATACCTATATTTTTCTTTTGACCTGTTTTGTCTCTTTTCAAGTAGAAATTTGTAAAATTACCAGTTCAGTGGCTAACCAATGACTTATATTTTACCATTATTAAAATAGTTTCTAAGAATTAGCTCTAATTTTTCCAAACAAACAAAAATATGATATGGTAAGTTCATTTTTATGAACCTTTATGACATGAATAGTAGCTCCTACTTTTCAATTGTAATAACACAAGTTGCACTGTGCATTAAAATCTAAAATTATATGATATATAAGATGAAAATGAAAGAGAGCACTTAGTAACCGATATCGGCAAGTCGACGTAGCTCGAAGTTATTGGAAAATAGCCAAAGCCTTGTTCAGATCACTAATAGCAATACAATCTATAAAATGAGTGATTCTTGACCCCTTCATCTAATTTCTCCTTGAGTTTTGATTTGCATTGTTTCATTTTAACATTTATAAATACACCTTTTACTCATTTACGTTTAATTAAAAGAATGCATTTGATATGAATTCATCAAAAAGAAGAAAACAGCGAAAGAATGTTGTGTCAATTGCCCGAGAAAAAAATGTTATTTTAAATAAGTAAAAATTAGAATCATTACTTAACCAACGTCCATGGCATTGTTTTGAAATTTTAACGCTCAGAAAAAAAATGAATCATTATATTTTTTCTTGTATTTTTTGAAAATATTTAAGTGGCCAGGTTTGACAGTTTGTAGTAAAATTATTACGCTTTCTGATGCAATGAATAAAACTATTTTTCTCTCCTTAAGTCTGGTTGATTTAAGTTACTCGCATTAAAACGTAGTGATCATATACTCTATGGATTGAATTGATTGCATTTGTGTCTGGCCGGAAACTAGACATGAGCCATTGTTTTCCTGCGCGAAGTGTCATGCGCATTATTCTCACAAAGAGACGAAAGATTACATATTATATTGTGAGTATCTACCACTTTGAGAGTCAATCAGATTTTGTTCGTTAAAAAGACTTTACCTATGAATTATTATATTATAATTTATGTATGAAGTAAATGGCGCTATAACAAAGGAATTTTATTAGAAAGAAAATATTCTTTTGATTTATTACACTTAAAATTAAGTCTGAAAATAATGATTGTAACATTTATATGCTATAAAATTAAACTTTTATCTTATATTTTATGCCGCAACTGTAGTTGAAATGTGGGTGGTAGAGCTATGCTGCAGCTAAATTATGGTTGTAACGATGGCTCGACCGGGTAAGGACCACGCTCTCACAGAATAGGTCAATGCTTCTATGTTTCGTATGGTGAGTGGAGGGAATTGGAGGCGCATTCCATCTTAGTCCTCAGGGGTGACTATGCATCTGCATTTTGAATCATAATCGAGGATGCGTCCACCACTTACCATCAAGTGGACTATGTTCGCATTTGTCACCCTTATTCCATAAAATAAAATTAAAGCTTTAAATCAACTTAGCACGGAAATATTTCAACCAGACTCCTCAATACAAGCTTTTGACTTTTAAGCTTTAAATTAATTATATATAATCACCTAATATGTTCTCCTACTCAGTTTCAAAACTGGCATTTGCATGGGTATCATGCAATTATAGTAATAATATTATAGGAGCAAAGAGCAATTACTTTAATTGCCTTCAGATGTAGTTACAAATATACAGTCACCCACTGCTGGAATAATATACCTCCACCACTACGTAATCTAAAGACAATAGAGAATTTTAAAATGCACTTAAAGAAATTTTTATTAAACGAACAGAAGGGAAGTATAAATGTTTGAACATGCTTTATTTAAGAATTTCCTATGTAGTATTTCTAATCATAAATTTAAATTATACCTTTAATGATAATTTACTGCTTACTAAGTATTTATTTAATGTATATCTAATATATTTGTCTATATTATTATTGATGTTAATGATAAATATATGATTATATACAATAACTTGTCTATATTATTGTATATAATCATATATTTATCATTTATATGCTATAAAAAAAATATGATATAAAAATATATGATTATATACAATAACTTGTCTATATTATTGTATATAATCATATATTTATCATTAACATTTTAGTAAAATGTAGGGACTCTGCATAGTATCGTCCACGGCACAACTCGCATGAGGTATATAAAATAAGAATAAAAAAAATACTCGCTCGCATAAAATTGACCGTCGGAAATTGTTCGGGGCTGGCTGAAAATCAGCGCTGCAAGCTCGCGGCATATGCTGAGACGGATTCCACCACTTCATCAAAGCACACCCTTTTTTGAAAGGACGCACTTTTCTTTATTCTAATGTTTGTTTGTCTGTTTGTTTATAAGTCACTTGTTTTATTTTTAATTGTAATTTGTCATGTGTGTAGAAGATGTGAGTGTTGGAATAAATATCTTTATATCTTATGTCTTACTCTTTCTAAAAATATCAAAAGTAACTTCTGTGTATTTTTATACTTACAGTAATTTATAAGCAAGCTATTGAGCGCGCGTAGCGCTCATTGCCTATTATGCCAAGTGCAAACAGGTGTTCTATAGATACTGATACATAATATACGAAGCGATTAAATAGTGATGTGCCATGATTAACGCTTAGGTGTTTATTTAATTACATTTATAATTTTAATAAGTTAAAGTAATAGGTAAGTACTTAGTAAATATTGGATAGGTAAGTAAATATATGGTAGGTTTTCGCAAGTCAATAAAAGCAGGGATAAATTTATAAAACGTTACTCGTAATTATTAAATAAAAAAACAAAAATCTATTTAAGTTACTGCTCCTTTTTTATATAGTAGAGGGGGCAAACGAGCATGCGGCTCACCTGATGGTAAGTGACTACCGCCGCCCATGAACAAGTGCAACACCAGGTGAACTAGGGGAATTGCAGATGCGTTGTCGGCCTTTTAAAAAGGAGTAGGCTCTTTTCTTAAAGGTCCCTAATTCGTATCAGTCCGGAAAAATTGCTGATAGTGATTGATCTCACAAGGAAGTTGTGCGAGGAAGAAAACATCTAATAAATCGCACAGTGGTGGACCGCCAATCATCCAGATGGTGTCGATGGTATCGGAAGTTATGCCGCAATGTGCGTTCGTGAAATTTGGCGACTGGGATTAATCCCACCAATTGTTCGGAATTCCACAGAGTACTCCCCGTGGGTAATGCGAAAGAAAATGCAAAGGGATGAAACATCTCTTCGCAGCGCCAATGAATCGAGCTGATGGTAAAGGACTCGATCGTCGATGATTCGAGCCGCTCTTCCCTGAAGGAAGTAGTTGGCACTGGGGAGCCCCAGCCCAGAGATGGGAACAGTATTCCATGTGAGGCCGAACCTGCGCCTTATAAAGTTGCAGGCGTTGTGCCGGCATAAAGTACTGTCCCGCTCTGCTGAGCACGCCAAGCTTTTTAGATGCCAATTTGGCCTTCGCTTCCAAGTGATCAAAAGATTTCAATTATTAATTGCAATTCATAAGCACCTCAAAAAGTTGAAGTACTTATGAATTTAATAATAATTAAAAATGTGTTGCTCCGTAACGTGTATATTTATTGCCTTTAAAAGTTGATCATCTTTCTCCGTTAAAGAAGAAATCAACAAAAGTATTTACTTAGACAACAAAGCAAACTTTTCTAATAGACTGTCATAATACCAATATGAAAAGCTCATCAAATGGATATTGTTTAAGGAATAATTTTGATTGTTCGCCTTATTTTACGGATTTCTATTAAAATGTCTTTCGGATGTGATTAAATTTAAGATAAAAATGTTAAATTATTTAAATTTACTATTAAATTTTTGTCTTTAAGGTTAAAACCCTACTCTTTAACTCCTGAATTTGTAAACTTTTGGCGATACCAAGATTACTGGGTTAAGCGAACGGAAAGGTCTTGGGTTAGAATCATTGTTGGTGCTAAAATGTATACAAACTTGCCAAAGTTCCTGCCAAATTGTATTATTTGTCTTGTGTGCCCACATTGCGTTGAAGTCTAGTACGATTAACGAGTAAACATCTCGAATTTTATTATATTTTTAAAAAGAATCGCGTTTGTTTGTACACGTACCTAGACGATAGGGCCTAGATTTTAAATGCTAAAGCTAAGGAAAAATATCGTTAGTATTCATACACCTCAGTGAAGACAAAACTATACGCTATTATGTTAACTAAAAACTTAATCTATTAAATTTGTTTAATGTTTAAATAGTTTTTTCGGAGCAAGGAGATTTTGAATTAATATCGAATATAAAAGTAAAAACTAATTATCATATCACCAAGTTGTTAGAAATTGCCGCAGTGGCGTAAAGGAACACACTACCCAATAATATCCCGTGGATATCGTAAGAGGCGGCAGAAGAAAACCAAACCGGATATGGGTTGCAGCACACAGGAAACGAGGCATTCATCGTAGTCCTCAGGGGTGACAATGCATCTGCATTTTGATTCTTAATCGACGATAAATGTAGATATCTACGGGCCACAGCATCACACACGTGGACTGTGTGCTTGTTTGTCACCCTTATTCTATAAAAAAAGTGTCTTCCTTATACCAACTCAAAACAACAAAAAAATGGGGTTGCCAAAGTTACCTTTCAAGCATGGCAATTACGGAAAATTTTACATCAATAACAATATCTTGAGGGCTATGTTCAGCAGTGGACTTTACTTTTGCTGTAAGGAATGAATGAATATTTGTAAAAAAAAACAGTAGTAAATATGTAATAAAATAAAATTCGCAATACAGTTAGAAACGTAAACACAATATCATACAGATTTAGAAGTCAGAAGCCGGATACTTCTGGAAAGATTGAATTTTATTCATAAAATTCCATTGCGAAGTTCAAATAAACAAGACAAGTGTTTACAGAGAGGTTGCCACAAATTGAAATAGAACAATGTAGATACTCCATAATGGAATTTGTGTAGGCGATGCTTTATAATTTATTTTTGTATAAAAGTAAAATAAAAGTTATAAAACATAAAAACATATAAAATATGATTTTTTTGGCACTATCATCATCATCGTTATCGTTCTCACATGGGTCCACAACAGATTAAGCTTTCCTACCTGTGAAAATAACATTTAAATGTTTTGTGTTTAAAAAATGTTTTCAGAGTTTTTTTCTAATATTACTTTTTCGCAAAATAAAATTATATTAAGTATTTGAAGCACAGTACGTGCAAATAATCAAACTTTTATCAATGGCTTAGAGTTTAAAAATGACGCCTGGAAAACGATTGCGTTTTTATGTGTGTGTGTTTTTAAAAAACGTTACCCCCACAATAGGATTTTCTTCTGTATCGTGGAGGCAGTTTACAAACATAGATTGCACGAGGACAAACATCGAGACCCGGAACAATTATTTGTAGGCCATACAAATTCTTGTTCCTTGCGGGAATCGAACCCACGGCCCCCAGCGCAGTAACTCATTGCTAAGCCACTGCGCCACGTAGCCGTCGAATCATCTATATATAACAATATTCTTATTTCTTCCTAATTAACCTGTAACAGTACACTGCTGGATATAGGCGTCACCCGAAGTGGGAATGGTTTGTCATAATCGTCATGCTTACCCCGCAACACCTACTTGAACCATTGACACTACTTTTCGACGCTACTCAAGGTATTTTTCATGGTGAAACCATTATATATAGATGGATACAAGATTTTCGTGTGGTTACCTCTTACTAAGCCAAGGACACAAAGTGATGGATTCTTTAAAACAAGTACCACACATTGTTTATGTATTTGCCTACATATTTATAATACTTAACGCGTATGTCTTTACTACTTCCTACGAATTATAATACCTACTACTAATTGTAATATTTAACGTCTATTTCACAACACTTTACAAACAACTGAAAACAAATTTTCTTATGAAACTACGCCTCCTTGGAGGAATATTGGCCTCGGAAAGGAAAAAAAAAGTTTAGAAACTTCAAAATACCTTTTAATTATCTTAGCGAAGTCAACTTCTAACTAAACTTTTCTTGGGTAATTGTGTATTTAACAAGTTTTATAACTTCAATCAATTAATGTTCCAGTTTACTTATTTTTTATGATTTCCTTCTCCATCTTTTGTTTTTCTGTTTATTTAATGGTAGTAACTTAAAATGGGTCTATTTTTTCAAATAACTTTGTGTAATTAATAGATAGTTCTACTCATATAAAAACGCTAAAAGTTAAAGTTACAGCCTATATACATCCCAGGCCTGGGGGCAGGCCTCTTCTCATTTCTGATAGGGTTTTAGGGCAAGGAAATAACCGCCACGCTGGCCCAATGCGTGTTGGCGACCTTCACATGTTTTCGAATTTTTACGTCTCAGACATGCAGGTTTCCTCACGATGTTTTCTTTAACCGCCGAGCACGTGGTAAATCAGAACTTACAATTACAATTAACAATTTCGTTGGTGCCGGCGGGGACAGAACCCGGGTTACTCGCGTACTGTGAAACTTACAGCGAGCGCTTACCATCTGAGCTACCAAGACTACCCATTAACTATCTATTAATTACACAAAGCCATTGGACAAAATAGACCCATTTTAAGGCCCGCCACATACATACGGAATTCCGTTTCGGGATTCCGTTTCGCAATTCCGAACGGGTCGGCCACACACATACGGAATCCCGTTTTGTGCGCAAAATTTCGAACGGAAAAATACCGTACGTATGTGGCGGGTCATAGATTTTATATGGACTTGCTGCGTTCGGGATTCCGAATCGGAATATCGAAACGGAATCTCGAAATGGAATTCCGTATGTATGTGGCCGGCCTAAGTTACACCGAGTAAAGAGAAAACAATTTTTATACAAATAAGTGTACCAATGAGCCACCTAATTGTAAGTTGATGCTGTGACCTCGACTATCGGTCTAGGACTATCGGTATCTATCGGTTAAGAATCGAAATACAGATGAAAAGATATAAAAATGCTTCATCACCAGTAAAAATGGTCTGTGTTTCGCTTCATTCATCATACGAAACACAACAGAATTATGTTTCCATGGTACTCTATGGGATCTTGATCATCAGTCCTTTCCTGGTGAAGCCTAACTATTTCGATTACAGACGTAATACACTGTAGCGTGGAAAAAAGGGAATTGCTGTCCTCTTAGTTATATTAAGCACCAAGTATATTTGAACGAATGGGCTAAGTTATTAATGAAAGTTGGAAAGAATAGTTATTTATAAGTTATATATTCGACATAATATATTAAAGTTAACCGTGTAGTGACGGTGTAAGAATATCACTACCCCGTCTTCCCGTAGGTGATGCTAGAGGCGACAGAGGAAAACTGAATTAGGAAATATACGGCAGCCTTTTCCAGATAACAATTTAAAATCATAAAAAACTGAGGTGCCCACCGCAATATTTATTATTTTATTGGCAAACGTGCCAAACGTTGGAATGCCTTTTTTATAGGATAAGGGTGAAAAACGAGTACACAATACACCTGATGGTAAGTGGTTGCTGCGACCTCTAGACATCTACATCTATCCTCGATTACGAATCAAAATGCAGATGCGTTGTCACCCGTGAGGACTAAGATGGAATGCCTCGTTTCCAGTAAAAAGGGTGTTCGGTTCTCTACACTCACCACACGAAACACGACAGTGTTAAGCTGCTATTTTACGCTGGAATTCTATGAGAGCGTGATCCTTCCCCGGTCGAGCCAACCCATTCGTGCCACACAACTATACCAGTAATATAACTGCATCATAGCTCTACCACGTATAAAACACTGTTTATGTGTAAACAGTGTTCGCTAATTTCATCATCTATTTTACGTAGTCGTTACGATGGTGTTGACGAACGCAGTATCGTATATTACGTTCGAATCCCGCACGGAGCAAGTATTTGTATGACCTACAAATAATTGTTCCGGGTCTGGATGTTTGTCCTTGTGCAATTTGTGTTTGTAAACTGCCTCCACGATACAGGAGAAAATCCTAGTGCGGGGGTAACGTTTTTTAAAAGAGAAAAAAAATATAACGTGATATCTTTGTCAATTCTAAACTAATTTCAATGTTTTTTATCAAATAAGATAAACGTTTAGGTATAAATAAACAATAAGATAATGATCCCAATTTTGAGAAAAAATCTACCCCTGATTGTACCGAAATTGAGGTAAAGTTTTTAAGGTAACTATTTAGACAACGTTTTTGTTGTTACATTGAGCTTGTGGTATTTCTTAGTCAACTTTAAAATAACTTGTCTATCTAAAACTTATTTATTTACGTCTGCTTTTATATGTGTAACTCTCTCCTACACTTGCCATTTTCGTGAAATTCGACTGAAAAAATTAAAGGGAGGAAGGAGGGTTCATTTTCTCGGACGGTTTGTGGTTTGAAAATAGCGCTCACCCCGTTTTTACCAAGTTTACTATTTATTTATTTACTCTACACTGTACACTAAAATACAGAATGCGAGTAGAAATACAATTTTAAATATATGTACAATAGACTTTCTTAACACTGCTAGTTAAGGTTTACATGCAGCTCCATTACCATTACAACTTATAGAAGCACACAAGCTGGACTTAGGCCTCCAAAGATTGCAAAGATTGAAAAGGAGAGATTTTTTTCATAATTGCTACGCTTGGCCGGCGGGTTGGAAGCTGCAGTTATTTAATTATTAAGTGGCGAAGCTTGCGAAGTCACTTATTGATTTCACGATGTCTGTCTGTCTGTCCATCTGTCCGTCTGTCCGTCCGTCGTCCGTCTGTCCCACGATTATCTCGAGAACGGTTTCGAATTTTCAAATTCTGTTTTCAGCAATCGATTACTGATCACCCAGGCATCTGAACCTCCTATTTTAAATTTTTTTTCCCGTTAGAAACCGCTACAAAGCTGATTGCTTCGCCACTTAGATATGCTGTTATTGGCAAGACGCTGCCGCCCACATCATGTTTTTAAGTTCCCTCTGTCGCCTCTTACGACACGCTCGGGACGAAAAAGGGTAGTGGATATTCTTACACCGTCTCTACATGGTTCATTTGTTGTTAATTATCAGGCTTGTACAAACAAGAAAGATTTCTTTTCACACGAAAATGAAATATCGTCAAATGTTCAAGGGGTTATAAAGTGATATTGTGATATAAATTATTAGTATTCTGCGTCGGTAGATGACTCGTATAGCGTAGGTTTTCCCCGAGGAATAAAACAATTTTCTGGGATGATCAAGGGCTTAGCTTGCTCAATATTACGTTATTTATTCGTGCGTGGAATGTATACTTCCTTCTTCGTGGAAGATATTGCAGACAACATATTGCATTTTGATTCTTTATTGAGGATAGATGTAGATATCTGTGGGTCATAGCAACCACTTACCATCAGGTAGATTGTGTGCTCGTTTGTCACCCTATCATATAAAAAAATAAATAAATATACAGTCGAATTGAGAACCTCCTACTTTTTTGAAGTAGGTTAAAATACATAATTACATTTTGTCTTGTATTTTACAGGGGCATTAGTTACTATTTATTTGTTTATTATTTATTGCATTCGCTATAACAAAAGAATACAAAGGGCGGACTTAATGCCATTAGGCATTCTCTACCAGTCAACCCATGGACTGTGAGAGCCTGACGTAAGTATAGCAAAAGAGTAAAAAACTATTTGTTCTGCAAAGTACCTGAAATGTCAGTAATTTAAAATAAACTAAAATTAAAGTAGATTAATCCGTGAAATGGGTTTTATTCAATGTGTGCTTATATAGTGTAAGTACTAATACAACCTACACACTACACTATGTTCTACAGCTGTGCACAGGTGCGAATACTTTCGTTTCTAAGTGTTTTTAGATAGTGAAGTGCCCTCGCCTTAATGAGTTTTGGCACATTTTATATTCACGGAGGAATTGACTGGATACCGAGCTATTTTATTTTATACTAGCTGTGCCCCGCCGTTTCTCCCGCGTATATCACGCGTCTGCGCCTTGCGACATGCGAACTTCGAGAGACATCACGACGGACGGTTGCTGAATTAACAAAGATTTAAAAAGTGGAATATGTTACTAAAATTACATGGTTAACGTAATTGGTGGTTATGCATGGTACAGGTACAGATACGAATAATGTGGCCTATTTTGTACCGGCGTTACTATTTCATATTTTAACATGAAAAAGTAAGTAGTTATTGTGACATAACTGTAATAGTTAAACATATGGTATCGCAGACTTTTTTGTAGATATTGATATCATTTATAAAACTGAAGTAAATTACTTTGCTCTATTATCAATGGTTTCCGCAGCGTACGCGATATAAGGATTATTTTTGGTATTATTTTCACACTTTGGGTTACATTAACGAAGTTTTCATACGGATCCCTAACTTTTTGAGAATATTATATAGCCTATGTTCATCAGGGATAATCTAGGATTCTAATGGTGAAAGAAATTTTCAAATCGGTCCAGTTGTTTCGGAGCCTATTCAATTCAAACAAACAAACAAATCTTTCCTGTTTATAATAGTAGTGTATGTAGATTTCTACAGGGTATGTAACGGATATCTATGTTAACTTACATCTTTGATCAGTGTAATAAATTATTTCCATATTCATTATATCTCTATCACTGTCAAAGAAAGATAGGGATAATGTATTAATGCCCTAAAATTATTTTATTTGGTATAAATAATGATATATTTTGTGATTTGAACACAGGATCGAAGTCTTAGTCAGTGGAAGACACATTCAAGTAAATACGACATAATTAAAAGGATAAAAGGGAGTTTTATATAGTTTTATTGGTAATGTTACCTTTATTGTTAACACCGTGATAAAATAGGGTAACAAAGGGCGGACTTAATGCCTATTGGCATTCTCTGCCAGTCAACCCGTGGAGCGATGAAACTTTGTAGCATGTGCAATTATATATATATATATATATATATATATATATATATATATATATATATATATATATATATATATATATATATACTAAATCTAAATCTATAGAGGAAAGTAACTAAATGTGGGCTAGTGCTTTAATATGGGCTAGTAAGAATTCTAGAAAAATAATTGAAAGGCGTTGTAAACGAGTGTCTTCTATGGCATTTAATCGCCCTAACACCGCACTCATTCTATCTCGTGGTTACGGTGCGAGGTGCTGCTTTACACTATAAGGCGTTTTTGCTTCACCGCTGACAAAAAATTTCGAAAGGTACGTAAAAATATGTTATTTTATTAATGATAATTAAGGCTAAGTAGTGTACATAAATGTTTTATTTGTAGAATATAAGTTTACTTTTATGTTTTTCGGCTGATAATTTGTTTGTTATGTATGACTTGTGAAGTACAATGTCAAATTTATTTCGATCAACAATTTCCAATATGGGCTATGACTATGGTCCTAAATATGGGCTAGCGCATATTAGGTACTAGCACTTAGGTGGTTGGACATTAATTTATAAGGAGCTTTAATGTTTTTTTTTTTCAGAATGCCACCTACGCAATCAAAACAACCAAGAAAAATTGGGATGAAGAACAAATGGTTAAAGCCATAAAAGTGGTTCTCGAGAAGAAAATGAGTACTCTAAAAGCAGCAAAAACTTTCGGAGTACCAAGAATGACTCAGTTGGCAATTATTTTAGTGGAATATGTTTTAACGATGGAAAGCAAATTTCATGGACTGAAAAGGACAGATCTTTGCAGAATGGCATATGTATATGTTGTCAAAGCGTAACAACTTGCAAAATCCATTCCGTGAATCAGGCGTAGCAGGAATACGGTTAAGCGAATCGCGAATCATCCGTCCTAGGAATCGGTGTTCTTTTGCGAGGATTTGTGGTGTATCAAATCTAATGTAATGGCGGGGACGATCTTATGTTCACACACTGCAGACTTACCGGAACATCGTTGATATATTTATACTTGTTATTTCCTTAAATATTATACTACTAAAAATGTACTCATGACTGATAATAACCCCCGGGAATGAAGTAATCACTACTACGCTGTTTCTAAACGTTCTCATAATAATTTTATAAAATATTATATTGTAAATTGTGCTTTTAAAAGAAAAGTCCCGCTGGGTTTCTTGCTGGTTCTTCCCAGGACTTCCCAGGTTTTTTTTTGCGATCCAGTGTTAAAAGTTAAAAATGACTTTCAATAAGTATTATGTACTATAATCTATATTGAATAGAAATGATACTATTCTATTCTATAAAAGATACCTAAGTTTATATTCAGCGGCGTAGCGTGATGGGCGTAGATGGGCCCTGTATCAAAATTTGTTAGGGGGCCCCAATGAAGAGTAAAGATTTCATAAAAGGAACAAAACAAGCGTTGTTGCTTTGAATTAAAATTATTATACATTATTGATTATTCGTTATTAATCATCATTACAGCCCTTCATAAGTCCACTGCTGAACATAGGCCTCCCCCAAAGAATGCCACAAAGCACGGTCCTGAGCCACCTGCATCCATCGACTTCCTGCATATCTTACCAGGTCGTCACTCCATCTAGTGGGGGAGACGCCCTACACTTTGCCTGCCGGTACGAAACTGCCACTCGAAAACCATTTTTCCCCATCGGTTGTCGGTTCTTCGAGCTATATTGCCGGCCCAGTGCCACTTCAGCTTACTAACCCGTTGGGCTATGTCGGTCACTCTAGTTCTACTGCGGTTATCCTCATTTCTAAGTTTATCACGCAGAGAAACTCCGAGCATAGCCCTCTCCATAGCTCGCTGAGCGACCTTGAGCTTCCTCATCTGGCCAGCAGTGAAGGACCACGTCTCAGATCCGAAAATCATCACTGGCAACACGCACTGGTTGTACAATTTCGTTTTCAGGTTTTGAGGTATTTCTAACAAGAAGATGTGTCGTAGTTTCGCGAACGGTGCCCAGCCGAGTTGAATCCGTCGATTGACCTCTCGGTCGAAGTTGGACTTACCTAGTCGGACTATTTGTCCCAGGTACACGTACTCGTCAACAACTTCAAGCTTAGTGCTCCCAACAACTACCGGCATAGGTGTTACATGGACATTAAACATGATCTTTGTTTTGTTCATGTTCATCTTAAGACCTATCCGTTGGGAGACACTATTGAGGTCATTGAGCATAGTGATTAGGTCCTCCAGCGATTCTGCTATAAGGAATATATCGTCGGCAAATCGAAGGTGAGTAATGCACTCGCGATTGATGTTAATACCGTATCCTTTACAGTCTAGAAGATTGGAAACGTCTTCCAATGCAGCGGTGAAGAGTATCGGGGATATTACGTCACCCTGTCTTACACCTCTCTGCAATTGGATAGGTTTCGTACTCTGGTTCAGAACTCGGATAGCCATCGTAGCTCTACTGCACAAGCACTTCAGTACTTCGGTGTACCGACCTGTCACCTTTTTTGAAGAATAAGACCACCCCACTTCTGCTCCATGCCTCCCGTGTAATGCCACCATGAAGGACGGAACTAAAGACCTTCTAAAGGACTTCAAGTACCGGTTTTCCACCCGCTTTCAGAAGCTCCGCTGTAATTCCATCCTCGCCTTGGGCCTTGCCATTTTAAAGGTGCTGGAAGCCATTCTAATCTCGCTCAGACTGACGTCCGGGATATCATCGGAATAGTATCGGATAAGACTCGCTCTTGGATCGTTACTCACACTTGCGAGTGGCTCCAACGATGATGTGTACAGCTGCCCATAGAACCTCTCAATCTCACTCAAAATCTCAGGTTTCCCGGAAACGACGCTGCCACACTCGGTCTTCAGCTTCGAAAGTTGGCTCTTTCTGGCAGACAGATCTCTAGCAAAGACTTTGGAGTCCTGGTTCCGCTCGATCGCTTCTTCAATACGAGGAGTGTTAGAGTTGCGTAAGTCCCGCCGCATGCATTTGGAGACCTATCTGTTCAGTTACCTGTATGCAGTCAAATCTACTGAAGACTGCAGCTTCATATTTCGTCTAGCAATCATGAGATCAAGAGTGTGTTCGAAGAGTTTTTGTGTTCTTCTGCGGCGAGTCTTGCAAAACTTAGCACCGACCGCATGGACAGTTTCCACGAGCTTGTCATTCATACGTCCACTGCACTGCAATCTTCTGGGCACTGAAAACGTTTTCGTAGCTCGAGCTGAAAGGTTTCGGGACTTTGGATTAGAGCACGAGGGGGACGGAGCGTTGACTTCATTAGACGAGACCTCTCCAATTTAACGTTTAGGTTCAGTGTGCCTCTCACCATTCGGTGATCGCTGCCGGTCTTCACCCTCGCGATCACTGAGACATCACTGAACAGTTGTCGTCTGGTCATAATGAAGTCAATCTCATTTTTTGTCGAACCGTCGGGGCTCGACCAAGTCCACTTCCTGTGGGGCCACTTCTGGAAGAAAGAGTTCATCATAAAGAGTCCCTCTTTCTCCATGAAGTCGGCCAGCTGCTAGCCCCTTGGGTTCCGTTGCCCTATTCCGAATTTCCCTACTTTCAGCTCACCGTTTTCTCTTGTACCTAGATTTGCGTTGAAGTCTCGCATTAATAACATATAATGGGTTTTGGAGGAAGGCATGGCTCTAGAGATATCCTCTTACATTTCCTCCACCTCCTCATCGGGGTGTGCCGAAGTTGGAACGTAAACCTGTATGACCTTCAGCAAATACCGTTTGGTGATTCTGAGTATAAGGTACGTAACCCTCATCGACACACTCCCAATCTTTACAACGTTGTTAACGAGAGACTTGTGGACGATAAATCCGACTCCTCCTTGGGACAGATGGTCGCCCTCCCGGTGATAGAACAAGTTGCCGGATTCGAGGATTACCGTGTCCTCCCCCTCCCTTCGGACCTCCGATAGTCCTATGATATTCCAGCGCAACTTGTCTATCTCTTCTTCCAGCTCCAGGATCTTCTCGTCAGTCCTCAGGGTGCGTGCTTTATAAGTTGCCAGGTCGAGTCGTCGTAGGTGGCAACCGAACCTCCACCGGAGGTTCTTAGCACCGCCTGCCCCGCCGTTACCATGGTCGCCACCGCAGCCAGGAATAGCGGGGCCGCCGGGGACTGGGGGTCGTCTCTTCGTTACTTTCATGGGGAGTATATTTCCATAGTTGCCACGTTTGGTGAGCGGGTTCGCAACCGCAGTATTTTTATTGGTGTTTTGCTGTTATCAGAAAGATGCTTGTGCCCATCCTCTGCCTCAGTTTCTCTCTGTCGCCTCTTACGACACCCACGGGAAGATATTATTATACACGATATTATTAAACGGAGATTATTACACGGGGATATACGTTATTACTTACAGTTAATACTCCTAGGAACTAAGCTAGCCAAACAATTAAAATCAAATATACACTTTTCTTGCCTTTTGTTCAGCGAACATAGCTGAAGACGATTCAGCGGCATTCATAGTTGAAGACGATTTCAGTTTTTCTAAATTCTTTGCTTCTATAGACGATAGTGATAGCCTTTCCTGTCCCATAGAAGTCCTTGGAATTTTTGTCTACACACGTTCGGGACCCCTGTAGCCCGGGGGCCCCGTATCATTGATACGGCTGATACGGCGGTAGCTACGTCCCTGTTTATATTTATAGCCCATATTTGAGTACCTGTTCCATATTTAGTGCCCATTTTGCTATTTTGTTTAATGCTCAATTTTGACAGTATTGCATATTAATAAAAACATTAGACTGTTAATTTTCTGTTTAAAAATATATGCCTGATTGTTATTACATTAATAAAAAGTTGATTTTGACTACTTTCTTTTTTAATTTTGATCCAAGAACAAAATGGTAGCCCATATTTAGTTACTCTCCTCTACCTATATAAATTAATATTGCTTGGAATAAAAATATTAAAGACATGTCAAACATGAAATATGTGATAAGACAAGAATGTCGGAAGCTATAGCACGAGCCATTCTGAATGACCTGCTTCTATGAAACTATTTCCTACGTCTTCGCTATTCCTTTATTATTCACTTGACCCCATTATTTAACTTCCACAAGTGATTTTCCGCCTGTTCTACTATATTCCTTAGAGAAACTAATAAAACAGCTTATTGTGTTTTTGTAGGATACACATCTATATATAAAATAAATAAAATTGGAGCGTCTGTTTGTAATGTCAATATAACAGCTTTTTACTAAATGCGTATGTTGTTAGTACCGTTTAAAAGTATATTATACCGGATTGATTTTAACGGGTTTTTCACTAGCCGATAGCTGATGATATAAGGAGTAACTTAGGCGACTTTTATACGTAACCATAATACAACTTTAATAATATTCACAACTCTTTTAAATTACGTCATTGGTCATTACCAATGATTGGTCAGCCATTGTTGAAGTTAAAAAAATTGACTTCAGCCTTATTGGTACATTCGTTAAATCAGAATGTTCTTACTTTTTATTCTAATTAAAATGGCACGATCAAATTATGAAATACATAGTAAGATTGTCTAAAGTCTTGATTAGATGACTGAATAAAAATGTAAATGGGTCAGCGTTTAATCTAAGAAACAACAATCGATTATATAAAAGCTTTCCCTTAACTAGCTTGAAAGAAAACCTTTTTAAAGAAGTAACGGTAACAAACGAAACACAGTCTACCAACTGGTATGAATCCTGTGTCTCATATACACCTTAATTATCTTTAAGAATGAAGATGCAGATGCGACACCCCTAAGAGCAAATCTGGAATACCTTATTGCCAGGAAAAAGGATCTTAGGTTCTCTTCACTTACGATAAGAAATACAGCGGTATTATGCAGTAGTTGTTGTAGTTTTCAATTCTCATTCCCAGCAATAATTAATACATTTTTTTTACCTGGGTGAATGCCTACGCATACCCGCCCCGCGGGGGCAAGGACGGGTTATGTCGGACTCGCACCGACTAAAACCCCATGGTGTTTCAACAGTGGTAGAGCCACGTGGCAGCTTTTGCTGTCGCATGGATGGGCCGGCTCGAACCGGGGTGGTACCACGACCTCACAGAAAACCAGCGTGAAGTAGAGATTTACCTCTGCGTTTCGCTTGGTGAGTGCAGGTGGCTGGAGGCCCTTTTTACTGAAAGTGAGGCATTCCATTTTAGTCCTCACGGGTGACAACGCATCTACATTTTCATTTGTAATAGAGGATAGATGTAGATGTCTATGGGCCGCAGCAACCACTTACCATCAGGTGGACTGTGTGCTCGTTTGTCATCCTTTTCCTATAAAAAAAAAACCTTCACCGCATATTGGCAGGGCCACGGGAACGCTTTCGCATACATCCGCGGCCCCACCAGCCCCGGCCGCCCCATGGCAGCCCCTTCTCGGGGGAGGACCTCTCCTCCCCACTCTCCCTCTCAGGCAAGGAACACAAGGCACGCCCCCTCCACGGCCTCCAGCTCCACCTGCGTATCGGACCCCCCCGAGTTCGATACGCGGAGGCCATGGGGCCAGGAAAATCGAGCGCTTAGTAGCACCCGGTTTCCCGACCCCAGCGGCGGATTTGGTCACTGGCTCCGCCGCCAACCAAGTTTTGGCCGCGGAGGGTAGGGAGAGCGGCGCCTCGTAATACAATACCATCACTCCTCTCCCCCCGTGGCCCCATCACCACCGCATCAACGGTGCGGTCCCATCTGAGTCGCGAAGGATAGGGCGAGTGGCGCATTGCCATACCAACACTCCTCTTCCTCCGCGACTGCACCTCGGCTGCAGTGGTAGGGGGAGAGAACACCCCTCTCACCGCAGTCCACCGATACACATCCGAAGTGGGCTCGCCAAGCCCACTCGGAGTGGCCACCTCGGGCCGGCCCTACACCACGGGTCAGCCAAGGGGTCCCTCTTTGTTCACCGCGGGTGACCAAGCCGCGGCTACTAAGCCCCCCGCCACAACAAGGCGAGAACCCGTTCGGGGGGGAATTGCATCACTACCTACACACCTAATGAAGCACGGAGGCATGGAAGTTGATGGTTGCTGAATAAAAACCTTGGTATAGGGCAATATATGATAAGGAGAAGTGTGTTTGTTTTTGGATATAAAAATCCTCCACAAATCCATTCCCTCCCAAAACTTAAAAATATTTTTAAACTAGCTGTATCTGGCTACGCGTTGCTGGTGTTTCAAAAATTATATAAATCCACACGCGTATTCGAATTTTAAAACGATATGTCAATATATGAAGTAAAGACAGTGAAGATCTTTCAGAGAATTTAGATTTTAAATAAACAAACGTTTACATTTTTATTTGGTATTATTAAAGAAATACGTGCGAATTGAATTATTATACTTTTTGGTGGTAAAACTCTTGATGTTTGCTTACTTGTACTTTCAAACAATGCTTTTATTGTTTGATTCAGACTTTAACATCAACGTGACCTCGATTAATAATAGGTGAATAACGAGAAGAACAACATTGAATTATGTGTCGGCTTAATATCGAGCCACGGCATCATATCTTACACTTGCCGAGTAATATATAATTATTTATACTGAAACTGAATGAAGTAGTTTCATATATCACGTTGCTGCAATTTTGGAACAATTTAAAAAGAATCGTGACTAATAGATCACAATTTAAAAATAGTTTTAAAAGTAAATAACTATATTTATTTATTTCAGTTTATTAACACAAATAATATCTCCTCTTTTTTGATGATTTTATAAAAGTCCACAGCGGGACCTTATCTGTCATGCTTGAAAGATTGAATGAAGGTCTTAGTTCCAGACGTCTCGCACCTTCAACCCTGGTCGCCGGTGTTTTAGGTAACGGCTGACGTACAAAATAGATAGTTAAACCTCCATCTATAGTCGCCTTTTTCAACACCCTAATGACTAAATGAGGTGATGGATTCTCATATTATATCGCCACCACACGCCAAATATTATATCATTATATTAGTCAATAAAGAATATAAAATATGAAATGTATTCACTGGTACCCTTTACAAGTATTAAAAGAGTTTTATATTAAGTAGATTATATTATATTATACAGCTTTCCTTTCGACACGTATATAAAATTTGTGTTACAAATACACAAAATTATATAAAACATTCATTGCTCACGTTCACACTATCAATGTCAAACACAAAATCACACAACCAACACACTAGTATTCTCGCACAAAGCACAGATAAGAGATGGTCGTCATACCGTGAAACCTGGAAACCTTGCCGTTTTTGGACTTAAAGGCTTAGGACCAATTTTTTTTATATAAAAGGTACTTTTTGAATAGGCATCAACGTTAAATGTGACACTATATTATTCATAGATTTGGTATTTATTAGTGATTTAAAAAATTACATCAAATAGACAAAATACTCAAAAATAGAAAATGGCAAAGTTAACCTTATTTTGTGCCAATTTTGCCATTGGAGTTCTAATTAAAATAATAGGATTTAACTTCAAGGATGAAGGTAAATTTACCACATAATATAATACACAATACTCAGAGTTATGATTTGCTCCTCTAATTGTGTTGCAAGTAACAAAGTTTATGCTAGTGGCAAAGTTGCCCACCCGTTACTCAATTTTTCATATAAACTTTACTTAATTTTTGAAGTAAAACTTCTTTAGTGAATAAATTTATTATGGTGTTTTAAAAATGTCACGTTTTCTTACAAGGTTTTTTATGTAAGCCTTATTTAAGGCGCAGGTTGAGCAAAATGTCGCGCTAGTCGTTATTTGTGCGGTTTTTAGGAGCTATCTACTTTTTATTTAAAAGATATATCAACTAATAAAAAACACATTTTATTTCTACATAATCTTGATTTCATAAGAGCTATATCCAATTTTTTTTAAAGGAATAAATATTAATATAATCTCCTTACAACGAAACCACATAAATGTGAAATTATTATTGATAACATGCATCTCCTCGTAAAGTAAGTATTATTTTATTTTGCGATTTACACCAATGGATAGGCAATTTATTAATGAACATTTCTATTGTAATTTTTTTTAAAAAGACCAAAATTTGATTTTATTAAGAAATCATTTTAAAATCTGGGCGTATTCACTGCCACGGGCTTGCTCAAGTCAGTGAGCGCTGAGCTCTTCGACGTGATACCCGTGTCGTTAGAGCGTCTACCAGCGCACACGCTGACGTCATCTAATCAGTCGATAATATTATTACTTATTAGGTTATTTATAGGTAGTATTATTTGTTTGTTTTGGGTATAATTTTTCGTATTAGTTATACATATATTTGTTGTGTTTTTTACTGCGCGATAAAGCTTTTTGCGTGTATTTTCTTTGAAGTAAATGCAAATAAAAAAATGAAACACCATTAGCATATAAGGTTCGAATCCATAATTAACATTTCGACAAATATTATAATTTACACTATAAAAGGCTAATTCAATATTATCAGTATAGTATACAGTTAAAAATAATTCTAATACCCAGCCGCAATATCTTATTAGATATAATACTGCCTCGTTGGTCTAGTGGTTGTAGTAGTGCGACTGCTGATCATGAGCTCCCGGGTTCGAATCCTGGGTCGGGCCAAAAAGTCAGTTATGAGTTTTTCATTTATGTTCTAAGTTATAATTTTTTGCTAAAATATAGTATATTATTTATTGCTTGTTTTTTCTTCTTTTTCAAAGAATAATTGAGTACATAAGGTGTTCTATACTTATAATTTGGTAAAAAGTATCTAAGTAGGTACTAATATACCTACTTTTTACTATAAACTAAAAATTTTAAAAACTTAATTTAACTAAAAAGACTAAACTGACCATTTATTTTTTAACTGAAAACAGGACATGGGTTTATTTATACTCTAAAAACTATAACTTTATACAATTAGTGTTCACTACAAAATTATATTCGGTATAGACGGTAATTATTAAATGCAACATATTTTTTTTAATTATTAATTACATTTGTCAGTGGATTAAATTTGCTTTAATAAAGTTGGTGATGATTTTAAATAAGAATAAAATTCTGCTATTTTTTTTTATTGTTATCTTTGTTAACAACATAGCCTTTAGAACTGGAACCGTAAGTGTGTCTTTCAGTCATCCACAATTTATTCAAAATAAAAAAATACTCTTTCTACCGGAGCATTTGTACCAGGTAGACATAAAATATATTCGATTAAAAAAATTATGTTGAAGATTGTTCGCTTTGAATACTTCCATCCAACGAGTTACATATTTATAGGAGCTTTATTTGGGGACAATGGGACAGGTGACCGAGAAAAGGGACAGTCCAGTTCAAAACGGGACGTATGGTCACTTTACCTATAACCCGGCGACGGCTCCGTGACGCAGTGGCTTAGCAATCAGTTGTTGCGCTGGGGGCCACGGGTTCGAATCATGCACGGAACAAATATTTGTAAGGCCTACAAATAATTGTTCCGGGTCTGGATTTTTGTCCTTGTGCAATTTATGTTTGTAAACTGCCTCCACGACTCTCATTCTATATTACTCTCACTCTGCGAAACATCCTATTTATTTGTTTATTCTTTATTGCACCAAATATTTGTACAAAAGGCGAGCTATCTATCTATTTACCTTTAGTGAGTAGGTATCTTTTAAACTCACAATTTTCAATGCTTCATTTTTAATATATAATTAATTATAAAATTTCATAATAAGTTAATATATGAGAATACATAATTCTAATATAATGCAACTAATATACCGAATAAAAAAATTAAAATACATTTATCGTTGTACGCCGTAGATGCACAGACTACGGCCCGCGGGCCGCATGCAGCCCGCCGGTCGAATACTGGTGGCCCGCCGACAGCAAAAATAATACTCTCATACATTCGAAAAATATTGAATTATATTCCAGAATAAAACTAAAAAAATATGTTCGAAAAGTAATTTGAATCTCGCGCGCGCGCTCTTAAGTGCGCTTATCGGTGCGCCGTGCATGCGTCGGTAACAGCGGTTGGTAATGTTCGTGCTGATCTCGGTTTAATTCGTTTTCTTGAGGAACCGCCGCGGCCGGCGGCGCGGCGACGACGGTAGCGCGGTTGCGGCTTATCCACGGGTTATATTGTTAGAGCAAGCGAGATAGCAATAGTCCCGAATTCACGATTGCTCGCGTAGGTAGATACACGAAGCTTCCAGAGTCGGTTTCGTGATTTCTCCAGACAGTTTTCGACTCTATACGCGCGGTATAAAAACCACGCTAACCGCAGCGACCGACAGTTCGGTTTTAATTTGAGTGAAGTGTCAATAGTTCTCGTGTAGATTTTAACTCGACTAGCCGGTGTCATATATTTTGATCCACATTCAACGTAGATTTCCCGTCAAGTGCCGTGTATAATTGTGTTGTGTAATCGTAAGTAAAACTCTGTTATCAATAAGTGTTTCCCTACCTATTTAATCAATTATTTTTGGTAATTTAAAAAAGGATGGGTAATTTAAGTAGGTACTGTAATTGTTTTTAGGTGCTGTGTTAATCCTAGACAGGATTAGAACGCAACATGGACAAGCCAGGACCTAGTAAAAACCGTAAGGTTAAAGATGAAAATCGGCAGTTTCAAGAAATTTGGACTGAGAAATACTTTTTTGTATGGTCGCATAACAAAGTCGTTTGTTTAATTTGCAAGAATTCTGTTGCGATTGCAAAGGAATATAATGTAAAAAGGCACTATGAAACGCAGCATCCTACTTTTACCAAGTTTACAGGCGAATTAAGAAAGCAAAAAATGTTGTCTTTAAAACGGGAGCTTATTGGTCAGCAAGCTATGTTTACAAAACCCATTCAAGATACAGAAACAGCTACAAAAGTTAGTTATGAAATTCCTTGAATGATAGCAAAGCGAAGTCGCCCCTTCAATGATGGGGATTTTGTAAAAGAATGCATAGAAATTGCTGCTAAGAAAATGTGTCCAGAAGCAGCAAAAAAGTTTGAGAAAATTCAACTGAATCGTATGACTATCCAAAGACGAATTATGTCTTTGTCAGGTAATATTGCGTAACAATTAAATGAAAAAACTAAGATCATTGAATTTTTTTAATTAGCACTCGCCGAATCCACTAATATTAGTTCCACAGCTCAACTTCTGATATTCATACGAGGTGTTACTCAAGATTTTGAAGTCTTAGAAGAGTTATTAGGAATGTGTTCATTGAAAGGTCAAACCCGAGGAGTTGCTGTACTCAATGTACTTTTGGATGAGTGTTCAAAAACTGATTTGGACTTATCAAAATTATCGGTAGTTGCGACTGACGGTGCTCCTTCGATGATTGGTGTCAATTCTGGGCTACTTACTTTGCGAAAAAAGCATCTGCAAGAAAAAAACATAAACGCTGAAGATATCATGCAGTTTCACTCACTGCATTATACACCAAGAAACCCTCTGTTCTAAAAAAAATTAATTTCAAAATGTCATGAAAGTGGTAGTTTCGACTGTAAATTTCATAAAATCACGAGGACTCAATCACAGGCAATTCAAACAATTCCTTGATGACATCGAAAGCGAATATGGAGATTTACTGTATTATACAGAAGTAAGGTGGCTAAGTCGTGTATTGACACTGGAACGATTTCTTAATTTAATAGTAGAAATTGGAATATTTCTGGAGGAAAGCATAGAGATGTCCCGGAACTTAAAAATCCTGATTGGTTGTGTGACTTGGCTTTTTTAGTTGATATTACAAATCATTTGAATGTCTTGAAAACACGGCTTCAAGGCAAAAATCAACTGATATCCCAGCTCTACGCTCATGTATCATCATTTCAATGCAAGCTTTTCAGATCGCAATTGAATTCTGGAAATTACAATCATTTCCTGAATTATAAGAAAATGGCTGAAAAATTCAACAAAACTGGGATTAATTTCAGTTATGTAGAAAAGCTAGATATTATGATTCAATTTTTTCAAGACAGATTTTCGGAGTTTAAAAAAGTGAAACCTATGTTGGACATATTCAGCAATCCTTTCACGATTTCAGTTGAAAATGCGCCAGAGTCAATGCAGTTAGAAACTATCGACATTCAAAACGACCAAGATTTACGCAACAAATTCAACGAAGGAGACTTGCTGAACTTTTACCGCAGCATTGATAAAAATACGTACAAAGAGTTGCGCATAAACGCTCTGAAATGTGCCAGCTTATTTGGTTCTACCTATATATTTGAACAAACCTTTTCAATACTAAATAACAATAAAACAAAAAAATCGAAACCGCCTTGCAAATGAAAGTTGGGAAGCAGTTTTACCTGTTGCTACAAGTAAATTTGAGCCAAATATAAAAAAGATTGTAAGCATTATGCAGTGCCACGCTTCAAATTAATAAATTCTTTTTCAATTGTAATACATTATTAAGTGGCGAAGCTTGCGAAGACACTTATTAAGTGGCAAAGCTTGCGAAGACGCTTATTAAGTGGCGAAGCTTGCGAAGTCACTTATTGATTTCACGATGTCTGTCCGTATGTCCGTCTGTCCGTCCGTCTGTCCATCTGTCCCACGATTATCTCGAGAACGGTTTCGAATTTTCAAATTCTGTTTTTAGCAATAGATTACTGATCACCCAGTCATCTGAACCTCCTATTTTGAAACTGATTGCCTAACGGCAACCGTTAGAAACCGCTACAAAGCTGATTGCTTCGCCACTTTGCTATGCTGTTAGCTTGCTAGGTTTATTATCAATTCTTTATTGTCTTTAATTACCTATACTTCTGGCGGCCCGTCATCACTTCGCAATTTGCCCGAGTGGCCCCTAGTCTTAATAAGTCTGTGCATCACTGTTGTACGCTGTGTGTATTTCCATAAAATAGTTTATCGATGTTGAAAAAATACTATATCCGTACAGTAGGTGGAGTCTTACATATTATTTCTTACGCGATCCTATATTGTAGCGAGTCGGCGCGGCACGGCACACAAAATGCTCAAGGTCGTTCGCATGGAGTAGCCCCTTAACATACTTACGTAAAATATAACATAGGAGACGGATGATTTGTCTTAAAGACACACACTCAACTTTTTTTAATCTTGTCAGAATAATTTCTAGAGCAAAATATAAAATATATGAAACAAAAATACCCTCGTATTAAATTAAAAATCAAAATGGCGCAAAAATAATAAGCTCAAATTAATTATAATATAGATCAAATATAAAGCCTGTCACAATAATTTTTAGCAAGTATTCGTTTTTTATTCGTCATCATTATCATTTTATTTTGATTAGGTAAAAAAATAATATTAATCAACCTAAATATTGTTTTTCCATAATAGAAAAACATTCATAATCATTTAAATATCACTGTCCTTTGGGTGCAAATTAATATGACCACACTAAGCTAAAAATTTTGCATATTTTGCACTGAGTAGTAATAATATTATTAACACCCTTAATATAGTACACACTTCAAAATTCAACGTACCACGGTCGAATTTCGACCACTAGCCAACTACTCGCAACTAGTCGCTATTAAAGTTGCGGTTGGTCGGTATGCGATTTTATTAATCGGTCAGTGTTATGCCGATAACGGGTTTTTAAAACCATTTATTTTATATTATAAAATATTTACTAGAGCATCGCAGAATTTTATTCATAAAAATATTTGTAATAAACAAAACTAGCGAATTTAAATACCTAATCATATTAAAATTTACATGTGACTATAAAATAAATAAATTCATAAAAGAGAGAAACTGTTTATTAAAGAAATCATTATCCCAATGTATGTAACAACTCTAGCGCCGTTGACATCAGATTTTTAGATAATTATCATAAAATTATTTTGTAGAAGTTTGATCTCAATTGCCATTAATTGCCGTTGTGACAGTTTTTAAGCAACAAAAGCTCATATTTTTTAAAACACAGGAAGCAAAAACGGCTCATCTAAGTGCAACACTGACCATTGTGGGTGTGTCGCCGGCCTTAGACAAAAGGGGTTAATATTAAATTACACCATGCGGCACGAGCACTTGGCAAAACAGTTTTTTGAATCTAATTCAAAGTAAAAGTAAAAGGTAAAAATTACAGTGATACAGTATCTTTAGACCGGACAGTATATGGGCATTATGTGCAGGATAGGGACGTAAATGAAAAACTGTGTCCAGAGATGACCAGTTTATCGTTACTAGGATGTATTGAAGCCGGTCCTTAACTCCTTCTGAGTAAGTAAGTAAGTAATTAACGATGCTACAAGAAGTTCGAGCGGTTATATTATGCAAAAACACTATGAGAAAAAGAGTGAAATCGACCGGAATAAATTCGCACTTGCCTGCCACATGCCATTGAGTAGCTCGAGTAAGTTTAGCTTGCAATCAAGAAAGTTGTAATGATGAAACTTGGAGTCAAGTTCTATTGACAGACGAGTCTAGATTTTGTCTGATGGAAGGAATAAAACGTGGAGATGCCCAGGAGAGACGAATCCTCGGTGTAACATAATTGGAAAAGAAGTATATGGTGGAGGATCTGTTATGGGATACCATATAAATTTGGAAGGTACTTGTATGGGGGCCCGTACAGAACTCCGTGTCATTGAGAATGGGTCAATAAAAGCGGCACGGCAGGAGATAAATTTGTTTTAATGTTTGATATTGCACGGCCCTATATTGCGGCCGTAGTTTTCGAATACTTCCGAAACTTTGAAATCAATGGCTAGGGGGTATCGGGCACGCTCGACCTACTTAATTCCCATAGAGCTTGAATGGGGTAATCTTAAAAGACAAATTAAGAAAAGAAATCCCGCCCCCCACTAATTTGAAAGATCTTAAAAATGCATTATATTAAGAATGGAATGTAATCTCTCAAGGTTTTATTGATAACTTTATTAGGAGTATGCCAAAGAGACTGGAAACACCACCAAGAGTTAAATGGAGCAACAATAAGCACTGATTATTGGCTCACGTTATAGCCTTTCACAAGCATTTTTTTAAAAAAATGAGTAAAATTTTAAGGACCAAAATGTTTCCTTCCTGTAACAAAAAACAAACGACATTAAGAAAATAAAAAAATCTTTTTTTCTTAGTGTCGTTTGTTTTTTTGACTTTTGCAATTTTATATTAACGAATAATAAGCAATATCCATGATAGTTATTTTGTTTTATATACACTTTTACTGTGTTCCCCTAAAGTCCTCGAGCAAATTTACGGCTTGCAATACCCATCATGTGTGCATTGGTAATAAAATGACACGAATAGAAAATCTAACAGAGAACAATTACCGGATGGACTGACGAGCCGACTGAATTATGAGTAATAGATAAACTCAAACAAATATCGGTTCACATCAAAACAGAAATACACAACGAATGCCACATTACGTATTCATCACATTACGTATATGGCATTCACTACTTCACACATTTGTGTACAAATATGTTTAGCACGTACGGGTGCCATTGGCGGCTTCTAGTTTATTCTGTTTGTATAAAAGTTTAATACTTTATTTGCGTGACCTAGCATATTTATTCAGAATACTGAGTTCAAACGGCATTTGGAAAAACAGATTAGGTCTAGGAACATGAACTGAAACTACTTGATAAATGTTTTTTACTTTATTTATAAAACTAGCGATCTTTTTTTGCCTAGGGGTTTGCCTTGGGAACGGGTTTGCCTAGATATGGCGTTAAATACATTAAATATTAATACGAGTATATACCACTTCTTCTCTTGTTCTCCATATGTTCGTAAAGTTTCATCACAATCAATACAGCCATTCCGAAGATTAGCCCGGACATACGGATAGACAGACTTTAAAATGGTTATTTATGTCTTAATAGCATGCAAGTAACTCCCCGGAGCTTTATTGAAGCCAATTCGCGGTAACGTCTCTAAATGGGCCATTAGCTAAGTAATTTAATTAAATTTAATGCGGGATTTCAACCACAAATTTTGTAAGAATCTGTAGCTCGACAAAAATACCAGGAGTGCTGCGTGCTGACCAGAAAAAAACTAGTCTATGCGGGTGGCGTGGCCTACAATACCTCAGGCCACCGGTAGGGACTGATTCAAGTTAAGGAGATAAATTTGAAGAACCAGCGGGTTCTTGCATATTCATAAGACCAATTAAGTTCACCTGCGATCTTCGAATGCGGAGCGGCGCGACGTAATCCTTACTTTAACAGCTGCGATGCGGTGATCGTCAGCACGATGAGCAGATTAATATGAATAGTTCTTGCGGAGTCACAAAGTATTGCTGGCGACATTTCTATAGGTTTTCGTTGTTGTGACACGTGTACGGCGTGTTCCTCTAGCGAGTGGAAGGCGAAGAACGCGTAAACATGCGACTAGTGTTGCGTGACGAAAATGACGCGTGTGCGTGTGTTAAGTAGGATATTCATAGTTGTGTAGGAAAATCTGCGTCGTCGGTTATTATCATCGTGATCCAGTACCTGTACCCTGACAACGTGCGTTTCAACACTTTGACAAATATCATCGAACAAACAAATAAATTGAGGACTTTAGTGACGTTAAAGAAATTATGAACAGTGCTAGAAATAGTGAAGTGGTAGTAGAAACTTTAGTGACTAGTAAAATAAGTATGTGGACTTTAAGTATTTATGTTATGGTACTGTTATTTATGGTACAGTTTTTTAATTATAATTTTTATTGTACTAAAATGGAAATTTAATAGTTTACGTCAGAAAAAAATATCCGAAGTAAACTTCATTTCCTTAAAATAATTTTTCTCTTGAGGAGGGACAGGTTAAGAGTGGTGATCCCTCTAATATCTGCTTTATCGCTATCTTGGCAGGCGCAAAACCCGACCGTCTTTGAAGCCACTTCCCGTCGCCTGTATGGATATTTTACGTGTTATGTATGGTTGTATGACATTATAAGATGAAAGCCACGAGTTCTTTCTGAGATTTAACATAGGCGACTAAAAATTACGACACCCACGGGAGGATTACATTGAAGAGGCTGAATGACACACACGAGATGATTATATTAAAGAGGTATCTTTACCTTTATTTGTAAAAAAATCTAAATATCTATTTATCTGGCGTATAAATATTTACGAGGGCGGCACTGAAAATTTCGGGAATCAAGAAAGTGACACAACATTACTATTTAAAATGTATTTATTGCTTTTCAAAGTATTCTCCGCGAAATTTGATACATTTTTCCATACGATGGAACCAATATACAAAATTTGACCTGCTCAAAGTTCAAAAACTTTATTAAACTAAGTTTGTATAAAAAGGGTTATTATAGTATTAAAGAATTTATAGATGATAATAACCCCTGGAAATGAGGTGATCGCTACCAAGCTATTTCTAATTTGTTGTGTTGTTAATTTGTGTAACATACATGATTGTAAGCTGTTATTTTTTAAAAAAAAGTCCCGCTGGGTTTCTTGCTGGTTCTTCCCAGGACAGAGGTTTTTTTTTCGAACCAGTGGTAATTATACAAAGGAGTGACTTTCAATAAGCATTATTTATAATCTATATTGAATAAAAAAGTTTCTGTTTCTGTTTCTGTTTCAAAATCATTGAAGCAACCATTCCATTCGGAAGTTGGGGTCTCCAAAATGGCCGTTTTGTAGGCGTCCACAGCTTCTTCAGGTGATGAAAATCTCTGTCCACGCAATTTATTCTTTATTTTAGGGAAAGTATAGAAATCATTAGGGCTTAGGTCGGGGCTGTACGGCGGATGGTCTAATAATTCTATGTTTTCTTGCTCTAAAAATTCTTTTGTTCTGTGTGCGGTGTGAAAACTCGCAATGTCGTGATGGAGGATGATGCGGCGGTTGCAGTTCTCTTAACGGAGTTCAGAAACGACCTGTGGCAAACAAATGCTAGCATACCATTCTGCATTAACCGTTCTTTATCCCTCAAGAGGAATAGTCGTAACATGGCCGGTTTTGGAGACAAACGTGGCCACCATTTTTTTTTGCAACACTCCGTGAACGAACAATTTTTGTTGGCTTAAACTCATTTTCTAACACTCAAACTCGTGACTGGTTTTTTGTTTGAGGTTCGTACGCGTATATCCAGGATTCGTCACCTGATTCGATGTTGTATATACAGCATTTGAGGATCCTGCGTGGAATCTTTCGAGAGTTCTGACGCACAAAGTAAAGCGAGCCGCTTGTGGCTCTTCACAGAGCGAATGCGGTATCCATCGGGATAACAACTTTTTTACACCTAATTGTTCATGCAAGATTATTTGTATTTGACTCATGCCAATGTCTAAAGTTACCTGAATTTCGCGGTATGTCACATGTCGATCTTCCTCAATGAGCTTACGCACAGCATCAACGTTTTCTTGGGTGACTGCAGTTTTTGGACGACCTTGACGGGGATCTTCACTGAGCTTGACACGTCCACGTTAAAATTCACCAAACCAGCGATAAATTGTGGTTTTAGATGGGGCTTCATCACCAAATACAGAAATCATCCAGTCAACACACTGTTTTTGTGTTAAACCACTTCGAAAGTCATAATAAATCATCGCTCTTGAATTTTCTCGAGTCAATTCCATTTTCTCAACGACTAAACAAGTTTAACAAAACCTTGTGACAAGACCGAGAATCTCTTTTTAAATAAATAAATGGTATTCGATTTTTAAAACCAAGGAGTTTTCAATTAAAAAGATTTTAATATTACAGGAACAGTGGAAATATTCCATTCCAGATACTTTTAGTGCAGCCTATGTATTTGATATTTAATTTTACGCCTAAGAAAATCCAATTAAAATAACAAGTTCATCTTATCTAAAAACATTAAAATACTCTTCAAGCATTTACATTAATATCCCTCTTTTAAAAATATAAATGTCATAAAATTTAAAAGGTACTAAAAACTTGGTTATTAGATAAATGCTTCTACAGCTCACAAAAAAATTATGGGCAATAAAAATAATTAGGTTTTTTAATTGAAACAAATTATTCATATTAAATATTGAAACAAAATTAAAATGAAAAAGTTATATCGTTACTGGTACTGTTAGTAAAAAGTAAACAAAAAGTTATTGTTAGAATATAAAACTTATGGCAGTTGTAATATATTGTAAGTAATAATAACTTAATAAAAGATATGATGACATTATTAATTGAATCTACTTACTCGTTGAAGATATTAATTATTTTATCATTGTCCACTGCTGAACATAGTCTTCCCCAAACAATACCACAAAACACGGTCCTGAGCCATCCATCGACTTTTTACATATCTTACCAGGTAATCACTCCACCTAGTGGGGTGCTGGCCTGCACTTCCTCTTACGTCTTAATTTTTTAAAGTAATATCTTAGGGCTATGTTTTACATTAGGTACTTTTTACTTTTAATCTCCTTCTTTTATATTATTAGCCCGTTGAAATCCACTGCTGAACATGGGTCTCTCTCGTTATAAAGAGGATTTGCCTTTATCACACTCGGGGTGGATTTTATTTAGATGGATTGACGATCGGAGTAACAGTCGTCTCGTATCAATGACGCTATTACTTCCTGTCGCCAGACTGGGTATTTTACGCTTGGTATAAACAAGATGGTTATATTGGAAGCCACAAGATATTTCTGGCCTTCCTTAGTCGACTCCTACGACAACCATGGTGATATAAAAACAATCCACGTTTTTTTGAGCTTAAGGAAAACCAGTTACAGTCACTGCCAAATTTTATTTTATTAAACTCGCAGAGTCGAGAAAAAACAATGCTCCGTAAACACGTAACTATCAACATCCATTTGTTATACGTGGTAGAGCCATGCTGCAGCTATATTACGTTTGTAGCACGAATGGGTCGGCTCAACCGGGGTAGGACCACGCTCTCACAGAATACCAGCTTAAAATAGCAGCTGAACGCTGCTGTGTTTCGTATGGTGAGTGCAGAGAACCGGATACCCTTTTTACTGGAAACGAGGCAATCCATCTTAGTCCTCACGGATGAAAACGCATATGCATTCTGATTCGTAATCGAAGATAGGTGTAGATGTCTATGGGCCACAACAACCACTTACCATCGGGTGGACTGTGTTCTCGTTTGTCACCCTTATCCTATAAAAAAATCCATCTATTTCGACTTTTACGAAACGCACATTAAGCTAATGCTTCTTATTGTCTTAAAATAAAGCAACTACTAAATTCCTGTTACGGTTTAGTGTATGTTACAAATTACCCAAATACCCTTGCGTAAATGCTTCGTTACCCGTAGAAATGGTCCCTAGTTCTCAAATTTCACAATGAACACAACAGCATTATACTGATATTTCACACCAGTATTTTGTGTTAGCGTGGTCTTTCCCGGAGTCGAGCCAATCCATTCGTGTTACAACCATAATATAGCTTGACGTTACCACGTATAAATTGCTGTGACAGAATGTTTGCATAGTGAGTCTAAATAACCGAACACCCATTTATCGAAACGGAAACGAAGCATTTAATATCAAATTTGAATTTTCAATCTGCAAGTATCCATCCAAATCCAGATTGCTGCTGGTTAGAATGCTTTCAGATATAGAATTAAGGACTAAGTCTTCAGGGGTGAAAACGGATCTGAATTTAATTTTTAGTTGAGGGTAGATGTCGAAGCATCCACTTTCAAACAGGTGGATTATGTGCTCGTGTGTCATCCTTATTGTATAAAAACACGACCTTGTTTAGTTATTCAAGAAGAATCTTTTCTCTGCTTGTAATAATATAGTAGGTAATATTTATTTTTCTAATTCGCACTAAATTCTCTGCTTTCTCTCGGAATATGAACTATATTATTTTTAAATGATTCTTTTTTCTCTTAAAAAACCTACAAAAACATTAAATGGAACAGATATTGTACAATGAAATTTTAAACATATTATTAGCAGGAGCAATGAAAGATAATATAGATCTTTAGCTGTCTGTTTGCCTAATATTGCGTGATAATGCGTTTAACAGTGGTAGAGCCACGCGGCAGCTTTGCTGTCGCATGGATGGGCCGGCTCGAACCGGGGTGGTACCACGACCTCACAGAAAACCAACGTGAAGTAGAGATTTACCTCTGCGTTTCGCTTGGTGAGTGCAGGTGGCCGGAGGCCCTTTTTACTGGAAATGAGGCATTCCATCTTAGTCCTCACGGGTGACAACGCATCTACATTTTGAATTGTAATAGAGGATAGATGTAGATGTCTATGGGCCGCAGGAACCACTTACCATCAGGTGGACTGTGTGCTCGTTTGTCACCCTTATCCTATAAAAAAAAATAATGGCAAGGCCAATTTTAATGGCACTGTTATATAGATTTAATAAGATATAATCACACATATAAAAGTGTTACGTGTCGAGATGAAACGAATTCTGTATCTAATATTTCAAGAAATTGATGCCAGCAATCTTATTTTTTATATGGCCTACGTCCAACATTGCATACAAAAAGCAGTTTAAGAAGTAGATTAATTTGAATATTTTGTCAATTTAATTAAACTGGACGGAGAATTGATAGTTGTTATCAACGTCTGATTTATTTAAACAAACGAGTAATTAATATACAAATTAAGTTGTACAATGACCAAACCAGATATCGAGGTGACTAGTACGGGTTACAACTTAGAGTATTAAATACTTTAAGGGTTACAATAAAACTACCGAGTGCATAATACAAGTACTTTATTACGATATTATGCTTCTTAGCTATACTCGTACTATTTTCAAAGGGTAAATGATAATGAGATTTAGGAATACAATAATTTTTTAGCAGTACCCTCTAATGTCCAACACATTTCTAACAGTGGTAGAGCCACGCGGCAGCTTTTGCTGTCGCACGGATGGGCCGGCTCGAACCGGGGTGGTACCACGACCTCACAGAAAACCAGCGTGAAGTAGAGGTTTACCTTTGCGTTTCGCTTGGTGAGTGCAGGTGGCCGGAGGCCCTTTTTACTGGAAATGAGGTATTCCATCTTAGTCCTCACGGGTGACAACGCATCTACATTTTGATTTCTAATAGAGGATAGATGTAGATGTCTATGGGCCGCAGCAACCACTTACCATCAGGTGGAATGTGTGCTCGTTTGTCACCCTTATCATATAAAAAAAAACATTGTGTTAATAAAACATTTGTATGCCATATGTAAGTTAATATAGTAATATAATTATGTATAAATAAATTATTTAGCAGTGCCATCTATTATCAAAAACATTGTAACATATTATTGCGTTAAACATTCCACCCACCACATATGTACAGGTTTTTTAGACTTCAAACAAACTTATTTAATCTAATTTGGTAATAGCTATTGCAACCATGAAATAAATAATGATTATTATGTAACCGGCAAAATACATAAACTTGAAGTTGGTTTTTTGAAAAGTCAGGATGCTTGGCAACCACGCTTCCTAACAGCCAACGGGCTGGAGGAAGCTTGTCCTCCTTAATTAAAACTGTATTTCCAATTTCAGGTTGCGGTATTACCTTCGACCATTTATATATCTGTAAACAATTCACCAAATATTTTTGGACCACCTTCGCTAAAAACCTGCACTATTCTTTGAGTAATTTGCCAGCGTCTCAGGGTAGTGACTACTCTGCTCATAGTTCCGTTCACGTACGATTACCGGAGCTTTGCTAACGAGGAAATGTCCTGGAGTTAGAGGCGCGGGATCACTATGATTGAGGGTAATATCGACAAGGGCCTTGAGCTTAAACACACTTCAATCTGCATTAGAACGGTGGCTACCTCTTCATATGGCCTTGTGGAAACGCCAATTACTTGTTTTAAATAAAATTTCATAGCCTGCTGCCCATAAACCGCCAAAGTTTGGTGCATGGACAGGAATAAAATGGCAAAAAACACTATTGTTGTTTAATCAATCAGGAATTTCAGGAGCTATTGATGACTGTTCAGCGGTGACGAGTTTAAGATGTTCTTTGGGCGCTCCAACAAAGTTTATGCCGTTGTCGCTCCATATTTCGCTCACATGTCCTATAAGAGTTACAAAGCGCTTAAAGCCTGCTATGAAGTCATTAAGAGTTTTGTAGCTTAAAATATTTTTAATTGGTTCATGTGCCAGATTTTCATTCCCAACTAATTTCACCCATTGCCATCCCATCGAACTATCAGAGTTAGCAAATAGTGTATTTGTTATTGTGCCCTTAATCCTAAAATGTGCTCGAATAAAATATCATATTACAATTAATGTTGAAATCACCACTTACCTTTCATCGTCTAATGATCAGTAGTAAATGAATGGCCTTTATTGCCATACAAACAAAAGTCTAATATAACTATTTCTATTTTATTTTCTATTTATTTATTTAACACCAACAAAACATACTTTAACAAAAGCATAATATTTTCACAAAATTAAAAAAAACTAAGTATTAACTTAATTACAGGTGTTACACACACTGTATAAAAAATAGACACAAGAATATAATATATGTTAATTATGTTAATATATGTTGTAAATGCACAAAGTATTCCTCAACATCATACGGAGCTCCTGGAAACTTTCTCTTCTAGTGCAGTACACGCTATACTCATATCGGAAAGCTGGCTTAAGCCAGAACTCTCGTCCACGTCTTATAGTCTTCCAGGTTATATTTTACTCCGTAACGACCGCACTGGTAAAAGAGGCGGAGGTGTCGCTATATATCTGCGTAGTGATATACCTTATAAAATATTAAACACGTCTTCTTCTCTATATTCCGGTTCTATGGAATACATCTTTGTCGAAGTTAATGTCAAGAGTGTTAAAGTGTTTCTTGGAGTTGCCTACTGTCCACCTCAAGTGGACTACTTTTCCGATTTGGAAGAAAATTTGTTGCCTTTCAGTTCTGCCTACACACATCACATTATCATGGGAGATTTTAACACTGACCTATTAGGGGTTTCTCTCAAATCTTGCAAACTGAGGTCTACCATGATGTCGCATAATTTCACTATTTTGCCTCTGAATGCAACACATCACAATTTCCATTCTGCTGACACGTGGATCGACCTTAAATTACTCCTCCGTTGAACACGTTGTCAATTATAGACAATTCCCTGCTTCTGGATTTTCACGGCATGACTTGCTTCTCCTGTCATATAAATTAAAGTCTTCCAAGCCTTTATCTGTGTCTATCGCTATTCGAAGTCTTGCTAGAATAGATATAGACAAGCTCAAGCGTGTCAAATATTGAAACGAAATTAACATGAAAAAGTTATATGGTTACTGGTTTTGTTAGTAAAAAGTAAACAAAAAGTTATTGTTAGAATATAAAACTTATGGCAGTTGTAATATATTGTAAGTAATAATAACTTAATAAAAGATATGATGACATTATTAATTGAATTTATTTACTCGTTGAAGATATTAATTATTTTATCATCATCATTACAGCTCTTCACAAGTCCACTGCTGAACATAGACTTCCCCAAATAATACCACAAAACACGTTTCTGAGCCATCCATCGACTTTTTACATGTCTTACCAGGTCATCACTCCACCTAGTGGGGCACTGGCCTGCACTTCCTATTACGTCTTAATTTTTTAAAGTAATATCTTAGGGCTATGTTTTATATTAGGTACTTTTTACTTTTTATCTCCTTCTTTTACATTATTAGCCCGTTGAAATTCACTGCTGAACATGGGTCTCTCTCGTTATAAAGAGAATTTGCCTTTATCACACTCGGGGTGGATTTTTTTTAGATGGATTGACGATCGGAGTAACAGTCGTCTCGTATCAATGACGCTATTACTTCCTGTCGCCAGACTGGGTATTTTACGCTTGGTATAAACAAAATGGTTATATTGGAAGCCACAAGAAATTTCTGGCCTTCCTTAGTCGACTCCTACGACAACCATGGTGATATAAAAACAATCCACGTTTTTTTGAGCTTAAGGAAAACCAGTTACAGTCACTGCCAAATTTTATTTTATTAAACTCGCAGAGTCGAGAAAAAACAATGCTCCGTAAACACGTAACTATCAACATCCATTTGTTATACGTGGTAGAGCCAGGCAGCAGCTTTTGCTGTCGCACGGATGGGCCGGCTCGAAACGGGGTGGTACCACGACCTCACAGAAAACCAGCGTGAAGTAGAGGTTTACCTATGCGTTTCGCTTGGTGAGTGCAGGTGGCCGGAGGCCCTTTTTACTGGAAATGAGGCATTCCATCTTAGTCCTCACGGGTGACAACGCATCTACATTTTGATTTCTAATAGAGGATAGATGTAGATGTCTATGGGCCGCAGCAAGCACTTACCATCAGGTGGACTGTGTGCTCGTTTGTCACCCTTATCCTATAAAAAAAAATTGTAGCACGAATGGGTCAGCTCAACCAGGGAAGGACCACGCTCTCACAGAATACCAGCTTAAAATAGCAGCTGAACGCTGCTGTGTTTCGTATGGTGAGTGCAGAGAACCGGATACCCTTTTTACTGGAAACGAGGCATTCCATCTTAGTCCTCACGGATGAAAACGCATATGCATTTTGATTCGTAATCGAAGATAGGTGAAGATGTCTATGGGCCATAACAACCACTTACCATCAGGTGGACTGTGTTTTCGTTTGTCACCCTTATCCTATAAAAAGAAATCCATCTATTTCGACTTTTACGAAACGCACATTAAGCTAGTGCTTCTTATTGTCTAAAAATATAGCAACTACTAAATTCCTGTTACGGTTTGGTGTCTGTTACAAATTACCCAAATACCCTTGCGTGAATGCTTCGTTACCCGTAGAAATGGTCCCTAGTTCTCAAAGTTCACAATGAACACGACAGCATTATACTGATATTTCACACCAGTATTTTGTGTTAGCGTGGTCTTTCCCGGAGTCGAGCCAATCCATTCGTGTTATAACCATAATATAGCTTGACGTTACCACGTATAAAATGCTATCACAGAATGTTTGTATAGTGAGTGTAAATAACCGAACACACATTTATCGAAACGGAAACGATGGATTTAATATCTAATTTGAATTTTCAATATGCAAGTATCCATCCAAATCCAGATTGCTGCTGGTTAGAATGCTTTCAGATATAGAATTAAGGACTAAGTCTTCAGGGGTAAAAACGGATCTGAATTTAATTCTTAGTTGAGGGTATATGTCGAAGCATCCACTTTCAAACAGGTGGATTATGTGCTCGTGTGTCATCCTTATTGTATAAAAACACGACGTTGTTTAGTTATTCAAGGAGAATCTTTTCTCTGCTTGTAATAATATATTAGGTAATATTTATTTTTCTAATTCGCACTAAATTCTCTGCTATCTCTCGGAATTAGAACTATATCATTTTTAAATATTTTTTTTTCTCTTACAAAACCTACAAAAACATTAAATGGAACAGATATTGTACAATGAAATTTTAAACATATTATTAGCAGGAGCAATGAAAGATAATATAGATCTTTAGCTGTCTGTTTGCCTAATATTGCGTGATAATGGCAAGGCCAATTTTAATGGCACTATTATATAGATTTAATAAGATATAATCACACATATAAAAGTTTTACGTGTCAAGATGAAACGAATTCTGTATCTAATATTTCAAGAAATGGATGCCAGCAATCTTATTCTTTATATGACCTACGTCCAACATTGCATACAAAAAGCAGTTTAAGAAGTAGATTAATTTGAATATTTTGTCAATTTAATTAAACTGGACGGAGAATTGACAGTTATAATCAACGTCTGATCTATTTAAATAAACGAGTAATTAATATACAAATTAAGTTGTACAATGAAGAAATCAGATATCGAGGTGACTAGTACGGGTTACAATAAAACTACCGAGTGCATAATACAAGTACTTCATTACGATATTATGCTTCTTAGCTATACTCGTACTATTTTCAAAGGGTATATGATATTGAGATTTAGGAATACAACATTTTTTTAGCAGTACCCTCTAATGTCCAAACATTGTGTTAATAAAACATTTGTATGCCATATGTAAGTTAATGTAGTAATATAATTATGTATAAATAAATTATTTGGCAGTGCCATCTATTATCAAAAACATTATAACATATTACTGCGTTAAACATTCCACCCACCATGACATAACTGGGCAGTAGGTTTAATTTACATATGTGCAGGTGTCTTAGACATCAAACAAACTTGTTTAATCTAATTTAGCAATAGCTATTGCAACCATGAAATAAATAATGATCATTATGTAACCGGCAAAATACATAATCTTGAAGTTGGTTTTTTGAAAAGTCAGGATGCTTGGCAACCACGCTTCCTAACAGCCAACGGGTGGAGAAAGCTTGTCCTCCTTAATTAAAACTGTATTTCCAATTTCAGGTTCCGGTATTACCTTCGACCATTTATATATCTGTAAACAATTCACCAAATATTTTTGGACCACCTTCGCCAAAAACCTGCACTATTCTTTGAGTAATTTGCCAGCGTCTCAGGGTAGTGACTACTCTGCTCATAGTTCCGTTCACGTACGATTACCGGAGCTTTGCCAACGAGGAAATGTCCTGGAGTTAGCGGCGCGGGATCACTATGATTGAGGGTAATATCGATAAGGGCCTTGAGTTTAGACACACTTCAACCTGCATAAGAACAGTGGTTACCTCTTCATATGGCCTTGTGGAAACGCCAATGACTTGTTTTAAATAAAATTTCATAGCCTGCTGCCCATAAATCGCCAAAGTTTGGCGCATGGACAGGAATAAAATGGCAAGAAACACTATTGTTACTTTATCACTCAAAAACTTCAGGAACTATTGATGACTGTTCAGCGGTGACGAGTTTAAGAAGTTCCTTGGACGCTCCAACAAAGTTTATTCCTTTGTCGCTCCATATTTCGCTCACATGTCCTCTAAGAGTTACAAAGCGCTTAAAGCCTGCTATGAAGTCATTAAGCCTTTTGTAGCTTAAAATATTTTTAATTGGTGCATGTGCCAGATTTTCATTCCCAACTAATTTCACCCATTGCCATCCCATCGAACTATTATAGTTAGGAAATAGTGTATTTGTTATTGTGCCCATAATCATACACTTTAAAAACCTGTCCTACGTAAATGGCTAGTCCTAACATGTGCTCGAATAAAATATCATATTACAATTAATGTTGAAATCACCACTTACCTTTCATCGTCTAATGATCAGTAGTAAATGAATGTCCTTAATTGCCATACAAACAAAAGGCTAATATAACTATTTCTATTTTATTTTCTATTTATTTATTTAACACCAACAAGACATACTTTAACAAAAGCATAATATTTTCACAAAAATTAAAAAAAAAAACTAAGTATTGACTTAATTACAGGTATTACACACATTGCATAAAAAACAGACACAAGAATATATATATAGTGAATTAAATTGAATACAAAAATTAAGAGATCTAAAAATTAAATCTGAATTTAATATTATATCATAATTCAAATCATGCATTATCTAAATTATAATTTTTAATTTTTTTTACTAGTAAGAAAAAATACCTTTTACTGTGAATTAAAATTACCTATTTGAGAAATGTAAATGTAATAAATCACGTTAAAATTTCCAAAGATTATCTGAAAATATGTCAATATCATCTTTTCTATCTTTATGTTTATTATCAGTACTCATTATGGCCCCAATACAATTCCTATGTGATAATTTATATATAGCATTATAACCCAAAATCAATCTATTAATTGGAAAATGAAGCGCTAGACGTGAACGTGTGCTCTTTTCTACGAATGATATAAAATACGACGGCCTTTTTGAATTTAACCCATTTTTAACCAAATTTTCCCATCTCCCACATACTCGTAAGTTACCGACTTTGAATAAAATAAAATATTGTGTACTGTAGTTTTCCAACAAGTCATATCTAATACATTCAGATTGTAGCTAAAAACTAGTAAATCTGAATTGATGTAATAATAAATAAATAAATAAACAACAACGTGGTCCTTATACATGGTGGCCGGAGAAGTGACGTCCAAAGATAAAATTTAGATGCCTTATATTGAGGGATATCCGAATCAACCTCATGTATGTTCCGCGATTCTTAGTAGTTTGTATTTTTATGGGCCCCTGAGACGGTCAAACGGTTTGATTTAAACACGTAGATTTTGGTTTGAGTCAAACCAATTTGATCGTTTACGCCGTTGGTTTGACAGGTTTGATCAAACGTTACGTGTTTGAAGCTCGTTTGATGGAAATTTATATTTTGGTTTTGTTTGAAGCACCGTTTGATCGTCTTCGCGATGTGTTTGATCAAACCTCATCAGTCTTGTGCTGAATTTCAAAGCGATACGTTCTGTGTGGTTGCCAAAATGCTAAATACCTCAATGTACACAATTTAATTTGGCTAATAAATAGGAACTATCAATGACGCCATTCACCAACTTATACAAGAAATTAAGGTCAAGGATTCGAAAATGACTGACTCTTATAGTAATTTAACTTATCTTCGTAAGTTCTAAGAGTTTTTACTAGATTATGATCGTAAAAAATCTCTTTTGTATCCTTTCGATTCTATGTGAGTAAATATTAAAGTAGGGACTCCATACTACGCTGCAGTATTCCAAGACACTTCGTACCAAAGCTGAGTAAATAATTATTTTAGTGCGAGCATCCTTGAATTGCTTACAGTTACGGAAGAGAAAACCAAGAATCCCAAAAACCCTTGTTGACAATATTATCAATGTGGATATTATAACAAAGCTTATTGTCAAGCATAACTCCTAAATCGCGTATGTGAGGAGGTTCAGACAGAACTCGAACATCAATATAATATGTGCATGAGATATTTTCTTTCTAGAAAATTTTATAACATGACACTTGTCAGCCTTTAGTATCATACCGTTGTGACGACACCGTAAATTCAAATTATTTAAGATTTCCTGTAAGAATTCTGCATCACAATTTGTGGAAACATATCTAAAGATCTTTAGATCGTCAGCAAACAAATAAAACTTAGAATAATCAAAGCATTTACTGATTTCATTGATGAAAATCTTAAACAAAGCAAGTCCCTAGATGAGATCCTTGAGGTACGCCAATATAAGCAAAAAGCAGCTCAGAAGCATAACCATCAACAACAACAGTTGACGACCGATTGGCAAGATATGACTTAAACCAGTACAACAAATGGTTTGTTACACTTATCCCTTTGAGGTGGACAAGTCAAACAGAGTGATTAACCTTGTCGAAGGCCTTATTGAAATATGTGTAGATTTGCAGTATCAAGAGACTCAGAAATCTCTTTCACAATGGAAACAAGGTTAGTAACTGTTGATCGAGGTTTCACAAACCCATGCTGTTCATATGTAACAAATTGTTTAAAATGCCATGAAATAACGGGATATATGAGTATAAGTTGCTCAAACACTTTTGGAAAAACGGAAATAATGGAAATAGTTTTATAATTTTTAGCTTCCTCTCTGTCTCCAGTTCTGAAAAAAGGCAACACAAGAGCCACTTTCCATAAGATTGAATATGTTCTAGTTATAAGAGATCTATTAATAATAAGTGCAATTGGCAAGGCAATGCCTTAGCGCAATTACGTACAAATATCGATGGAATACCATCTGTTTCAGCTTCTTTTCTAATGCCAAGTGTTTTTAAAGCATTGTAAACTTGGTCCACTGTATAAAATATATAATCAAGGTACACATTGCAACAAGGATTAGGACTAGTATCAAAACTTTGAATATTACTATTGCGACTGAATACTGACAAAAATGACTAGCGGAAACATTACAAATGTCAGTTCCATTGGAGAAAGATTTATTATCGTCTTGAATTTTTGAAGGATACGGACTTTTGCCTTTCTTTTGTATTAGGAATGACGTCGTTCTATATATTTACTACGCCTTGCATCTTCTTTTCAGTAAGTCAGAGGAAAGTTTATCGCGAGGATTGTTGTTATATTTGCAAACTTTCATCATATATTTATATTTTTTTATGTATTTTATCAGACACGGAGTAAGCCAAACTGGATATTTATGACTGCGAGGTTTCAACTTAGGTACATATTTCCGTATTAACTAACGAATTTTGTCATATAACACTGCAATCATGTTATCAACACAAGATATTCAACCAAGATTTCCCTCCAGTCAATGTCATTTAGACCTTCCTTATGTTTTCATAGTCAGCCTTGTGGAAGCAAAATTTTGTAATAGTGTTATTGGGCACTAGTGGTATCGGATCTGTAAAATCTAATGAAAAACTAATGGCGAATAAAGGGGATCAACACAAGTCAAAGGATCAGGACATAATAGAATATCAACATATCAACGTGTTAATATTAGACAAGACAAGATCGAGCATTTTATCTGTTAGAATATTTTGCAATGACAAATCAAAATATTGGTAAATCCAATTGTGCATGCCTTAAGCGTATTTAAAAAATTACGTATAACATGATTATACGTAATTTTTAAAATAGTTTAATTACACACAAGTTTTCACTAAAAACCTTATAATTATTACTATACTTCAAATTTTCCGATCATTTTATATCAAATTTCAGTTTAAAAAAAATCTTGGAAAATCCAAAAATGCACGACTCACAATGATCATATGATCGTGAAAAATGTCAATTGTAGTTCTATTCGTCAAAGAGTTCCAGTAGCAGTCTTCGGTGTACTTTCAAGTCACTCTATCAAGTTCGGAGGTAAGGTCTCATCATAACTAACAAAACGAGGCCAAACTTGGCACATCTAGTTCTCCTCGTAGAGGAGTTCCAGTAGCAGTCATCAAAGTACACTTTCAAGTCACTCTATCAAATCTGGAGGTAAGGTATCATCATAACTGACAAAACGAGGCCAAACTCGGCACATCTAGTTCTCCTCGTCGAGGAGTTCCAGTAGCAGTCATCAAAGTACATTTTGAAGTCCCTCTATCAAGTCCGGACGTAAGATCATATCATAACTAACAAAATGAGCCCAAACTCGGCACATTTAGTTCTCCTCGTCGAAGAGTTTTAGTAGCAATAATCAAAGTACACTGCCAAGTCACTTTATCCAGTCCGGATGTAAGGTCTCATCATAACTCAAAAAACAAGCCCAAACTTGGCACATCTAGTTCTCCTCATCGAGGAGTTCCAGGGGCAGTCTTCAATGTACACTTTCAAGTCACTCTATCAAGTCCAGAGATAAGGTCTCATCATAACTAACAAAACGAGTCCACACTCGGCGCATCTAGTTCTCCTCGTCGAGGAGTTCCAGTAGCAGACACAGAAGAACGCTTTCAGGTCTATAAAGTCCAAGACGTATAAGTATCATCATCATCATCATTACAGCCCTTCACAAGTCCACTGCTGAACATAGGCCTCCCCCAAAGAATGCCACAAAGCACGGTCCTGAGCCACCTGCATCCATCGACTTCCTGCATGTCTTACCAGGTCGTCACTCCATCTCGTGGGGGGACGCCCTACACTTCGCCTACCGGTACGAGGCTGCCACTCGAGAACCTACCACGTATAAGTATATTTATATATAAATCCTGCGTGCTTTTAGGGAAACAAAATATTGTAATAAAAATCTGTGACTATAAAAATAATAATAATATCTTACCTTGGTCAAGTAAGTATCAAATTTGGTTTTTGAAATATTTTGTAGATCTACGGCAATCTTTTTCCAATCAAAAATCAATATCCAATCACAACGGCGGCCGAGGCCGGAATTATGCCGGAGTGACGAATGACGGAGTGAAATAGTGTATTTACTAAAATAAATAAATTTAATTTTTAAATTTTTTAAATTTAATACAAGGCTCACAAACCACCGAAAATTTCGCCATTTCTTAGGCGAAAAAAAATTAATTATAAATAAACAAAATAAAATTCAACAGCCATTTTCATTCCATAGCTTCTCACATGACAGATGAAGAGTTTTAAAATAGATTTAGTTGAACAATTGATATTTTCAAAGTTATCGTGTTTACGAAGCAATGGGATTTGATAAATCCACACCATGAGCCACTTAAACCCCTTTTTATGTAAAAATAGCAATTAATCGATTTAAAAAAAATATTAATAAGTTCAAAAATCATTTATCTTTTTGACAATGTGCTTTTCATATCATTTATATGTATAATATGATTGCTAGATACGATTTCATGCGACAAAACGTTGCAATATTAATTTTTAGGCCCTAGCAGAACATACGTACCTGCGCGCTTTGTGCTTACGGCATGCAATAGTCACGCGTTTTCGGGCTGTCAGGTCGTCAATACGCCAAACGCCAGTATATTCAAAAGTTATAAGTACCGTATATACTTTCATATGCATGAATAAAAAGCTGTTATCTTGACATTACAAATAGATAATTCAATTTTATTTATTTGTATAGATTATGCATCTTAACTATACTATTTGCAAACGGTAAATGATATCGAGATTTAGGAATACAACAATTTTTAGCAGTACCATCTAATGTCAAAACAATGTGTTAAAACATTTGTATGCCATATATACGTAAATGTAGTAATATAATTGTGTATATATAAATTGTTTAGCAGTGCCATCTAGTATCAAAGACATTGTAACATATTATTGCGTTGAACATAAGTTAAAAAGTTAAAGTTTAACTTTAGCTTTTCAACTTTATTTAATTAAACTCTAATTAGATTAAACTGGACGGAGAATTTACAGTTTCACAAAATCAACAACAATCTATTATCATTTACCGGCACGGCGGTGCCGGTGAATGATAAAATGGAAAACCGCGCATTGTGTATTATTCATAAACCAAACGAGCAATACATGTGGTCTACATGTGGTTTTATGTGTCGTACATACCGGGAAAATAGACTTGTTATCGAATATTCCAGCAATTTTTTATTTATTTGAAATTAACGGTTTCTATAAATCTATAAATTCAAATGATAAAGTGCACATTTATAAATATACATAATTTTTAATGACGTGATGATTATTTCATCATTTATAATTTACATAAACATTTATTTAGTTCACTAAAATAAATATTGTATATTTTTATGTAATCAACTAACTATAATTAAAAACTAATTTATCATAAAGTCCTACTCTCCGCGATGTAGTGCCACGAACGCTGAATGGCTATACTTAAGGTCACTGCATACGTAACGTGTTTTATTCGGGACGGAGCGGGACGTGAAATTTTGGAAATATCGTTTCATAGAAAATGTACGTGAAAATGCATACGCTACGGATGCACGGACGGGACGGGGACGTGTCATGAACGGGACGAGGAAAACATCGTCGGCGACGATGTTTACCCCGTCCCGCACTGTACGCGCCACGTCTCGTCCGTGGTTCCGCTGCGTATGCACAGTCGCCCCGTTGGCTACGCAGTGATGTGCGTGCCGTACCGAACAAAATGGACGACGAAAAACTAATTGAATGTGTACGATCATATCCATGCTTGTATAATTTTGCACACACGAAGTATTTGGACACAAAATATAAAAAATTCTGTGGCGGAAAATTGCAGTCGAATTATCACTCACTGCAAGTGGTGAGTATAAATTTTATTTTTCATTTATTGTTTTATTAGGTTTACAATGTATCTTAATATATAACAATAACATTTGAACTTTTTTAAAAGACAGGTACGTAAATAAAGTTGACTCATGTTTTACAATGGCGATATTTATTACATCAGTAGAATTAAATACAACAGAAATCAAGTAGGTACATAACCAATTTTTTGACAGAGTATTTGGTTAAAATGTGATAGTAGTGTGCTTATGGGTAAGGGTGTTAGTATTCATTCATGTTAAAAATGCCGACAGGAGAATATTGAAAACACTTTGAATTTTTCTCGTTCACGAAATGCTTGACTAGAAGCACTGCCACCTTGAGAACGTAAATTGTTAAGTTAATTCATCATCTAAAGCAATAGCAATTAATGCCAATTCTTCAAATGAAAAATCCATCTTTCACAACACTAGCACGTTAGTTTCGAGTCACTGTCACGGTGCGTATGCATTAAACTCCCGTCCGTGTTGACAAAGAACCACGTTCCGTCTCCGTCCTGTGCACGTGATGATTCCGTCCTGTATGCAGCGAGCTTTAACCTTTACACGAGAAAAAAAGAAGCCCTCTTGTCACCAGCGGCGACAAAATTCGCAGATACAGTTCGTTTAGGAACTTTGTTGCATGTGGACTCCAAGTACCCATAGTCTCTGCATCCAATGTCACAAATCTGTAGGCATCTCTAAGAGTCTCAAATTTGTGCCATTTACTCAACTGCCTAGGATGCCGCCCAGGTTCGGACGAGGTACCCTAGGTTGCTCTCTGTGATCGCTAGGATGATCGAAGGAAGATTTACAATGACAAGAGCCTTCCGGTAAATTCGTTTAGTTAACTGTGCTGGAATAACCTACCACCACTTTTCTTTACATAACCACTCAAACATCCTGGGAACTGCAGTTCCCAAAAAAAAAGACAGCCTCAAACGTCCTGGGAACTACAGTTCCTAGTTGGACAAATCTGATTTACAACATTATTTCTATTTTATTGTGGCACAGAATCGCTTAAAAATAATATTCTACGGCAACAAAATGAATGTAGACCGTCGGAAAATACAAAATCATAAAGTTGGAACTCAAGGTACGGAACGAAAAAAAAAGTTTTATGTCAATCGGTGCGCCTTTGTATAAACAGTGCAGTTGATATGTCGGAGCTCCGTTAATAATGAGGTAATTTCAATGATTTAACTTATTATTTCTAAATGTCTTATATATCAAAATAAGTGTGATGATGTCTTCTTTGCGGCGGTGTATAGACATCCGAGTTTCAGAACGTTAATGTTAATTTTATCACTGTGGAATGTAAGTGGTGTTTTCTTCGAAACAATGGCGTTATGTATAAAAGGTTTGTTTACTATGTATTTGTGCCATTTTATTGAAATAAAAGCTGCAAAAGGAATAGAATAGAATAATTTTTTATTTAATATTGGTTATTACATAATGCTTATTGAAAGTCATTTTTCATTTACCACTGTTTCGGAAAATACCTCAGTCCTGGGAAGAACCAGCAAGAAACCCAGCGGGACTTTTTTTTTATACATAATTTCACTTAACAATAATTTTGTTTATACAATTTTTAAATGATTTTTCATAAAACCAGCATGGTGGCGATCACCCTATTCCCAGGGATTATTTTCATTAATGTATTCCTTGATATTATAATAACCCTTTTTGAACAGTTTTTCTTTAATAAAACTTTTAAACTTGTTTATTGACAAACTTTGAATATGTTCTGGGATTTTGTTGTAAAAGCGTATACATTGCCCCATAAATGAATTACTGATCCTGTGGAGTCTAGTAATTGGCATTACAAGCTTATGTTTGTTCCTAGTATTTAAAGTACGCACATCCTTATTCTTATTAAAGCTATTTATGTTTTTATGCACATATATTACATTCTCATAAATATATTGCGATGCCAAAGTTATATGTTTATTTGTTTAAATTTTTCTCTGAGGGACTCTTTACAATTTAGGTTATAAATCGCCCGTTCAGCCAGTTAGCTTCAATATCAGCCGCATTACCCCATAGCAAAATTCCATAAGACATTACGCTATGAAAGTAACTAAAATACACTAATCTAGCTGTCTCAACATCTGCGAGACTTCTAATTTTTCTTACAACATATGCTGCAGAACTAAGTCTGCTTGCTAATTTAGATATATGGGGGCCCCATTGAAGTTACGCGTCAATAGTAATACCAAGAAAAACAGTGGTATCCACAAGACTCAATTCCTCCCCATTTAACAGCACATTGGTATTCGAATGTTTACATTAAGTATTGTAAAGAGCAATGGCAGAAAAATAGTTGAGAAAAATTATAGCGTCTAAAAATAAGTTATATATAAAATGAGTTTTATTATTTTTCTATGATTTTTCAAATAAAAATGTATTTTAATTAAAGCCACAGAAAAAAACTAACATTTTTGGGAATATCAAATGACTTAAATCATTTTAGTCTATTCAAATGTTGCCATTTAGTATATTCATACCGTTTTCGTATACACTTTGTAACACTACCAACACAACACACAAAATATTTTTATATTAAGTTATTATTAGTAATAACTGTACTATCAGTAATAATAATAATAAAAGTGATATGGCTGAGAATAAGTCTCTTACAAAGAATTTCCTACAATAATACATTATCTCAATTATAGTACTATGTAACAATTCCATTTAATGTTATGCCAACACTAGATAAAATAAAATGTCACTGTTTTTTTTTACTGGCTTTACGGCTCTGGGTTCTAGCCCTTCTGAGAAAGTCACTATGATACAAAAGCCCTGGAGCCATGCCAGAAATATACATTCATAGTATGCAAATATATAATAGAGATACAATAATCTAAAAACTCTCAATTATGTATTATTTACTAAGCTAACATCAAACAACCACAGGAAGCATGACTCTTTCCAAGTAACATAGGACATAACCTAAAAATGTTCAAATGTAAATATCTTTTTTTTGACGCCTTCTCAGTACAAAATTCTTTGACAGAGTTATTAAGGGAATGACGCTTAACATTTTAAGATATTTTTGGTATATAGACGCTACCATTTCTTCTCAACTAATTTTATGTATGGAAGTCTGCCATTGCTCTTTAATACACTTAGTCTTATTGCCGTTTAAGAGCATATTGTTGGCGTTAAACCAATGTACCAATTTTGATAGAGCATTATTTACATCGTCATAATTAATTAATTGTCGTTTGAGTTTGAAAATTAAAGAGGTATCATCAGCAAATAATACTATACCGTGATTGTCCCCTACAAGATAAGGTAAGTCATTAATATAAATTAAAAACAGGAATGGGCCAAGAATCGAGCCCTGAGGAACGCCCATTGATACTACCCATCCGGAGGAACCTTTACCATTAACCACTACTTTTGAATACTGTTACTTAAATATGAAGTAATAAGTCTAAGCGCTAAATTTTTTACACCGTAATGTTGTAGTTTCCTGATTAATGTCTCATGATGAACACAATCGAAAACTTTGGAAAGATCACAGAAAATACCTAAGGCATCTTGTAGAATTCACAAGATGCCTTAGGTATTTTCTGTGATCTTACCCAGGTATTAAAAGTATATTTATTATATTTATGGAATAATATAGAAAAATATAAATATATATTATATAGAAGAATAGATCTCTGGTAATATTTAGACACCCTTTTAGTATAAAAATAAGAAAAGATTTGCTTGATTCAAAAATATTGATTCAAGCTTTTCATGTAATGGTCGTGATTTTAGTGCCGGGCACGTGAGTTCCCAAGGACATTTTAGGCCGGCCACATACATACGGAATTCCGTTTCGTGATTCCGTTTCGGAATCCTGAATCGGGGTTCCGTGAATACATCACACACACACGTTTTTTTTTCTGTGGCAACCCCGGTAACAAGTTGTGAAATAATTGCTCCCAACTATTTTTAAAAATTAAATATTGTAAATTGATAATATCCACCTCAATTTTGAGTTACAGTTGTTAAATACGACTTATTTGTATTTGTGAAATAAGTAAAACTCATGTTAGAGTATGTTAGGGATGAATCTGAATGACAGAGTGAGAAATTGTTTAATAAGACAAGAGTGTGGTTTGCAAGATGATGTTGTGACCAGGATTAAGAAAGGAATGCTTCGGTGGTTTGGTCATGTAGAAAGAATGAATGAGGAAAGAGTGACAAAGCAAATTTATGTTGCAGAGGTGAACGGCAGAATCGGGAAGGGTCGCCCTAGGCGAAAGTTTATCGACCAAATTGGCGATATATTGAAAATGGGCCAAATCAAGAGTACCTTTAACCGACGAGCGTGTATGCGTAGGTATATGGATGTGGAGGAAGCGAGAGAGGTCTGTCAGGATCGTGCCAAATGGAAGTTCATAGTCTCTGCCTACCCCTCTGGGTGACAGGCGTGAGTGTTTATGTTTATGTTTATATGTTAAAACTCAGAAGTACCTATTTTAATTACATTGTGTTTAGTGTTCCAAGTTCCAACCAAAAGTAACAGCTGTAACGAACATCGTTTAAACTTACTGTAAGTGTAATTCTTGTTATCCCTTTAACATTTTAAGATTTACCTGTTAAGTAAGTATTGTTCTGGATTTCATTTTGAATTATTTATATGATAATTTAATTTGAGATCTGTAAATAAACCCATACATCTAGTCATTTGCTTACTCTGCTACTTTGGTTTTCTTTCTTTGTTTTCTTTTGCTATTTACACTTAATAGTAAAATGAATACACGCAACGCCAAAACGCGCCAATTGGAGAACCAACTTCAAATGGCGCTTCAAGAACTTAAGGCGTCAAAGGAGCAGGGTGAGCTGTTATGTAAAGAAAGGGATGACAATGAAAAGGAAATAATAAATATAATAGCTAAAATACTGAGCTAAAAAGTGATATGGTTAAGTTGCATACAGAATATACATTTGTTTCAAAAGAAAGGGATCAACTTCAGAGAACAGTCGATGAGTTTGACCAATGCAGCAAGGAATATGAGGAATCCCTCAGATTAATTGCTGCATTGCAGTTACAGTTAAGTAAGGCTAATGAGCAGATTGTGCAATTAAAACATTACATAGACAACATGAAAGCGTCCCAAACTCAAAGTCTGTTCAACGAGCTCATAGAATGTGAATCTTCTAAAGCATTGCAACCCTCCACAACAATTGATTTGACTGGTGATGATTATGTCACATCAAGAACAGCATCAAGGACTACCTGCAGTAGAAGAAAATTAAAGAAATATATAAAAATCAATAAATATATTAGAAAAATGCAAAAATTAATTAAAACTAAAATTAATGTTAAAAATTATATAAATGTATGCAACAACAAAAGCAACAATTAATTAATAAACTTAAAATATATTCAATTGCGGTGAAAAATATGAATCACTGTTATGAGACTGATATAGAGTGTCTCCCTTAAAAACTCCCTACAAATTTTATCAAATAAATATGCATCGGCTCAAGATGAGATAAAAGAACACATATTGGCCATGAATGATCTGGTAAAATCATGTAAATATAATGAGGAGCGCTTTGACTCCTTAATAAAACATCAGAGTGAGTATCAGCGCTCCATACCAGGTTCATCGGGGACAATATGTGTAAATAACAAAGTAGACAGTAAGGACTCATTATTTTCACCTACACTCTATGACAGTGCCATGACAAAGGATATAAACTTAAAAAGCAATGTAAATATTAAAAAAAAATAAAGTTATTATGTATTGTGATGACATAGGCAAAAATTTGGGCATGATGTTGAATAACTGTTTAGAAGGACATTTGATTAGTAATTATTGCATGCCAGGAGCATCCTTTAGTCATATAATGAATAAAGTTTTAGCTAGTAAATTTTGCCCTAATAGCACATTAATAATTCTTGTTGGGAGAAGAGGCAATCTAAACAAAAATCAATTATTAAAATATATTGATAATCTTAATAATTTAAATGTACATAAAATTATCTTGTTTACATTGCCTTACATACAGGGTTGGCCGCAGGAAAATAAAATAAGATATGATTTAAATTTATTAATGAATAACTTTTCATGTAATAATAATATAAACTTGACATTTAATTGTTATAATTATAATAATAAATTTAATTTAATAGACATAAATAATTTAATTAAGAAATTTTTGACTAGTGATAGGTATTACCTATCTAAATATATTTTAAGACAGATAGCAAATGTGCTATCTTATTGTTTATATATTAACTCAGCCAAGGGTTTGGCTACACAGACATCTGCTCCTTTTGAGCAGTATAATGACTTCATATGTAATTTGGAATCAGTTCCAAGTAATTTAAATTAGAAAATGAGACAATAGAGGTAATCTCTAGCAGTTGTAATAATTTAAATAATTTAGAATGTAGCTTACAAATCTTTAATTGTATGACTCCACAGAGTGATAATGAAAATTGTATACACCTGGCGCATCAAAATATACAAGGCATGGTAGGCAAAGAGCTAGAAATTGAGTTGTTCTTAAATAGCAACAATATTCATATTTTATGTATTACTGAACATTGGTTAAAAGCTTATAACTTAATGTTTAACTTCAGTAATCACCAGGTGGTCAGTTCTTTCAATAGAGAAACGGTTTTAAGAGGTGGCTCCTTAATATTAGCTAGTAAATTATTGTCATGTAAAGAACGTAAAGATATTGTGAGCCTCTCTGTTGAGCGAACTGTAGAAATGGCATGTGTTGAGTTTGAGCACCTCATTGTTGTGAGCGTCTACAGACCCCCATGTTCTATATACGATACTTTTGAAAAAATTATGGAGGAAGTTTTTGCTAAGCTTAATAAACGGAATAAATCTGTTGTAATATGTGGAGACATTAACATCAATCTCCTAGAAGCTTCCTCAATCAATATTAAATTTAGATCATTGTTTAAATCATATGGTCTTTTTAATTTATTTTTAGAGCCAACGCGTATTGCTCAATCTAGTGCAACATGTATAGATAACATTTTTACAAATGTGAAGCCGTTGCATAAATGTATAATTCAAAAATTAAGTTCTGATCACTGTGGAAAAGTAGTTTCGTTACCATATGTTCACAAAAAGCAAGTAGATAAGAAAGTTGTGTTTTTCCAGTAAATGCACGTCGCTTGGAGAAATTTAGAAGTAACATAGTGAAAAAACTTCCATCACTTACATACCAAAATGATCCAAATTTTTTGTATGGAACATTATTTAAGCTTATTTGCAATGAATTTAATAATACTTTTACTTCTAAAATATTCTCCTTGAACAGTCGGAAGTCATTTAATGAATGGGCGACAGTAGGAGTCCATAAGAGCAGGCATAGGTTATATGATCTTTACCATGAAAGGTCATATAATCATAGCGTCGAATTTAGGGAATATGTAAAAAAATATTCAAAAATATTTAAAAGAGTGTGCTCCACAGCCAAGTCTTTGCATTTGAGCAACAAAATTAAGACGGCTTCTAATAAAATTAAAATGACATGGAGTATAATTAATAGCGAAACTGGTAAGATTAACTCTCGCAATTCAAACTACCAGTTAAGTGTTAATAACAAATTAACCGAATGAGATCAGGACGTTGCAGTGGTTTTTGAGAAATATTGTACTGATATTCCGATATTAACCACTGAGTCACTGAATTCTTCTCCTGCGGTCGCCGAATCATTACTTAAACAAAATGTAAATGCGTGTACAAAGAATTTTACATTTCATAAAGTATCATCAAAAGATATTGTAAAATATTTTAAAACTATTGATGTTAAGAAAACTGCGGATCTGTGGGTAAAAATTTCCGTTAAAGTTATTGCGTCTATAATAGATACAATCGCGCCTCATTTAGCTACTATTTTTAATACTAGTATCGAATCTGGTGTGTTTTCTGATTTAATGAAGAATAGTAAAGTAATACCTTTATTTAAATCTAGTAGTACATTAGACCCCGCTAATTTTAGACCTATTTCTGTACTACCAACACTTAGTAAGATTTTTGAAAAAATTATTATTGATCAAATGTTAAATTTCTTTAAAATAAATAATTTACTTCATAAAAATCAATTTGGTTTCACAAGGGGTCGCTCGACAACTGATGCCGGTGTTGAGCTGATAAAATATATATTTAATGCATTGGAGAATTCACAGGATGGTTTGGGTATATTTTGTGACCTATCCAAAGCCTTCGATTGTGTTCACCATGAAACATTAATCAGGAAACTTCAACACTACGGTGTAAGAAGTGATGATCTTAAATTAATTATTTCATATTTAAGTAAGAGAACGCAAAAAGTTGTCATTAACAGTATGAGTTCTTCCGGGTCGATGGTACAGATGGGCGTGCCTCAAGTCTCAATTCTCGGCCCCTTTCTGTTTCTTGTATACATTAATGACTTACCTTACATAGTAGGAGATAACCATGATGTAGTATTATTTGCAGATGACACTTCTTTAATTTTCAAATTAAGTCGACAATTGCTAAAATATGACGAAGTAAATAATGCTATATCTAAATTAGTAAATTGGTTCAATGTTAATAATTTGCATTTAAATGGCACTAAAACGAAATGTTTAAAATTTATGACTCCAAATATCAAACAAGAGAAACTGAGTCTTGTAGATACCACCATTTTTCTTGGAATCACACTAGACGCGAAGCTTCAATGGAGCCCCCATATATCAAAACTAGCAAGCAGACTTAGTTCTGCAGCATATGCCGTAAAAAAGATTAGAAGTCTAACTAGTGTTGAAACAGCTAGACTAGTTTACTTTAGCTATTTCTATAGCATAATGTCGTATGGTATTTTGCTATGGGGACACGCAGCTGACACTGAAATTATATTTGTTTTACAGAAGAGGGCCATAAAAGCAATTTATGATTTAAAGCCTAAAGAGTCTCTGCGACAAAAATTTAAGGAAATTAATGTATTAACTTTGGCCTCTCAATACATTTATGAAAATGTAATGTACGTACACAAAAATAAAAGTAGTTTTACAAAAATAAGTGATATTCATTCTGTAAATACTAGGAACAGACACAAGCTAGTAGTACCGGTTACTCGACTCCATCGAATCAGTAATTCATTTTTGGGGCGATGTATACGCTTTTACATCAAAATTCCAGAAAATATACAAAATTTGACCTGCTCAAAGTTCAAAAACTTTATTAAACTAAGTTTGTATAAAAAGGGTTATTATAGTATTAAAGAATTTATAGATGATAATAACCCCTGGAAATGAGGTGATCGATACCAAGCTATTTCTAATTTGTTGTGTTGTTAATTTGTGTAACATACATGATTGTAAGCTGTTATTTAAAAAAAAAAGTCCCGCTGGGTTTCTTGCTGGTTCTTCCCAGGACAGAGGTTTTTTATTCGAACCAGTGGTAATTATACAAAAGAGTGACTTTCAATAAGCATTATTTATAATCTATATTGAATAAAAAAGTTTCTGTTCTGTTCTGTTCTGTTCTGTTCCGTTCGGAATAACAAGGGTCAGTTGAGAGACGTTAGCCATTGAGTTTAGACATTCTGCCAGCGAATAATGACGATGATTTTCTAATTGCGATTCCATTGTTGCTGTATCATTATTACTAGGTGCATTCCCTTATCAACCTAAGCTTGCAATAAAGTCAATACTATGTAAAAAGATCTATCTATCCAGAGATATTTTTAAATATTTATTCTCGTCTAATGGACCTGAGACTGAAGAGATGCCGGGCTTTGTTGAAACGGTACGCGGGAAAAAATATCGGGAAATTCTTTTTTCGAATGAAAAAATTTTTACCGCAGAAGAGAGCTACAACAAACAAAATGATAAGGTGTACGCACACAGTAATGATGAAGCGAGCAACCGTATTCCGCGTGTCCAACGAGGTCATTTTCCATCCTGGCTCGTGGTATGGTTGGGAGTTTCTTATTGGGGCTTAACAGAGGTACATTTTTGTGAGAAAGGTGTAAAAACGAATGCAGTTGTGTATCAAAATACAGTCCTGACGAACCTTGTGGAACCTGTTTCTCATACCATGTTCAATAACAGGCACTGGGTATTCCAACAAGATTCGGCGCCAGCTCATAGAGCGAAGAGCACACAAGACTGGCTGGCGGCGCGTTAAATCGACTTCATCCGGCACGAAGACTGGCCCTCCTCCAGTCCAGATTTGAATCCGTTAGATTACAAGATATGGCAACACTTGGAGGAAAAGGCGTGCTCAAAGCCTCATCCCAATTTGGAGTCATTCAAGACATCCTTGATTAAGGCAGCCGCCGATATTGACATGGACCTCATTCGTGCTGCGATAGACGACTGGCCGCGCAGATTGAAGGCCTGTATTCAAAATCACCGAGGTAATTTTGAATAAACTTTAGTGTCATAAGAATCTATGTTTTGTTAAGTTCATTTTGGTATATAAATGGTTACATAATGAATAAACTTGTTTCAATTATTTTATATTAAACATGTGACAGAATTTATGATCTGACTAGGTATATATATATATTATTGGCGATAGATCTCACAAATTGAATATTACAATAAAATGCGCTGCTACGCAGATATTGTATTATCTATATGCGGCCGCTCGGCTAGATGCCTGTGCGATCGCAGAGCTTGGACGTTTCAAGCTTACATGGCCACGCGTGCTGGACGTGTGAGTGGATAAAATCCGGGGAGCCCAAACTCGTTAATGGCGCTGTCATAAGAAAACTAACGGGGTTAAAAGATCGCTGCTCATATTCTGAATCTTATTTATTTATTTATATAATTTGCATGCCACAAGAAATACATCATACATCAAGTGACGCCCTGTAGGGGCATAGCAATTTATAAGAGGGTAGTGTTTTATTTTATTATACTAAATATTAACTACTACATACTAAATACCAACTAACTTATTTCTTAACATTTGCTAGTCTAACATCAATTTTTTTAATAATTATTACACATACATTTACTATTAAGTTGCATCTATATAGAATTTACTTAAATTATAATAACTTATATCGATTAAGAATGACTTTAATTTTTTTATAAAAGACTTGGTGTTGTCAATATTTTTGAAGTTATTTGGAACATTATTATAATATATTTTAATTACCATCGTATGGGGACCTGTTGTGAATAATTTTAATTTTGAGAATTCGATATTCAATTTATTTTGAGTTCGATTATTTCTTTTAACAGTATTTACAGGATCATATAGATTTAGATGTTTTCTAACGAACTTACAACATTCAATAATGTAAATAGACGTAAGTGTGCGTGTACCAAGTTTTCTAAAATGTGGTCTGCATGAGTCCGTTTTTTCTATATTTGTCAAGATTCTGATACATTTTATTTGCAATTTGAAAATATTATCTATGTCAGTACAGTTGCCCCAGATGACTATTCCATAAGTTAGTATAGATTGAGCATACGCATAATACGCCGAAAGAGCTGTTTTTAAGTCCGTAACTTTTTTCAAATGTATGAGTGCAAATATACGGGTATCTTACGGCTGTGGGGCGAGATGCGAGATGAAAAAGTGTAAGAAGTGAATCCTTATTGGAAACAACTCAAAAAATGTGTGGAGAACATATGGTATAAATGTTGCAATACGTAATTATGCAATCTAAGAACTTTAACATAAGGTTTTTAGAATTTGTTAATATTACATAAACATACACGCTATTTATTTAAATAAATTGTATTTTTCTTAAGTGACACATCTATTTTATTTTCAATTCGTGACCAAATGTTTATGAACATAAAAAGCAATGAAACAAAGGATGTGTTTGAATTTAATTTATTTAAATTTATAATCTACGAGCTATTAAAAGTTAAATTTTTTTCGTTTATTCGTTTTTCACTATTTTGCTATATTCATCTCCATTCTGTTTAATTTTAGTAAAAGTCATAGAGAGCAACACGGGCCAACATTATATATGGTAATTTGCAGGGGGAATCTGCACACACAAAAACAACCATATGTTAATACGATACTCACACATAACAACAATTAGACATCGTCATCATCATCATCTATATAGCCTCCACGAGTCCACTGCTGATCATCGGCCTCCTCCAAGGAATGCCACAAAGCACGCTCCTGATCCACCTGCATCCATCAACTTCCTGTATATCTTACCAGGTCGTCAGTCCATCTGGTGGGGGGACGCCCTACACTTCGTCCGCCGGTTTTATAAGGCATGATGGAGGCCCGTTCAACCGTGGAAATTTAGAGGCTGTAATGGATTTAATGGAATGGATATGATTTATTGAACTTCACCAATACAGTCTCGAAATATATATATATATATAGTTAAAATTGTCCCTAAGTACAAGTAATATAATATCATCATGAACATGCCATACACTGTACTATGTCCATTAAATTAAAAGAAACCTTTTCTTTATATAAATGTCATGTCACGCAACGAGAAACCACTGTACTAATGAATGAGTTCGTGTTTAAGGGGATTTTTTCTTTATCTTTGTCAACGAAATGTAGTTTGGTTATTTTTGGAGTTCAAATTTCAATTTATTTCACAATTTTTGATGCAGCATATAACATCTAAAGTTCGGCATTGTAAACGAAGGATTTAAAGACTCTAGAATGATAACAGTGACCACAAAGTATCATTCTGAAGAAGTAAGAAGTTGTTTTATCTTATAATCTTTATGATATAAGGGTTTCTTTACTCATGTGGTATAAGCATTCGTAACCATAGAAATATTAATTGAAGTTACATCCGAAGATGTCTTGATGTAATCGGTCACAATATCTGCTGAAATGTAATCATCGCTTAATAAGTTGTTTGTTAGGGTGGTATGATTTGAAAAGAAGTTGAATAATCACACCTAAAATATTTTCCTGCCAAATTGAAGTGAATTTTTGAAAATTAAAAATTTAAAAAATTTGAATCACGGCCATTTTAAGTTTCAATTAACTGTCAATGAAAACTTTTATAAAGAAATCATCGACATCAAGCATAACTACTATGTTGTTCATGACCTGAAAACGAAATTAAGTTAAGGCAGCCGTGTCTTTACTTTCTGATTTAAAAACATGCAAGAGTATGAATATATGTATGTATTCATTGAACATATTATATTAATGAAATAAATATTATTCGATCACTATAACTTGAGTATGGGGTTGTTGTAGCGTGTGTGTATTAAGTTTTATGATTCCATTTCGAAACATATAACATATACGATGCCAGTGTAAGTACGGACAGTAATCTTCATAGAGAATATATTGGACATAAGAAAGCAAGATGATATATTATGACAGCTAACAGCCTACCTCGCCTCTCAACTTCCCTTCACTGATTCATTGAGTCACTTGAGTGATATTACTTATTTACTGATAAATTTCCGTTTGGTTGCGTTGATTTATTTAAGATATGAAATAATGATAGGGCATCATTGCATTTTTCTTTGGATTTACTTGTGTCAACCGATTGCCTTTTACTATAACGAAGGCTCAACAACTATTATTGAAGTGTAAAATATTTTAAAAGAAATTATTGTGGCTGTTGGTGAGACAGGATTTATTCCTCTAACATTAGTCTCAGTTCAAGGGGCTACATTTACATCTGCTCTTAAACTACTACAAGAGGAAACTAGAGTAGTTTAAATAAGTGAAAATAAAAACCCACGTACAATTAATCAAAACTTTACCGTCATATTTACTTTTATTAGAATGGCCTTAGTATTATTTGTTTATATTTTTAGATGACCTTATGCATATAAGTGGATTTTAAATGCTTGTTATATTTGATCCACAACATTTAATCAAAGGAATTCGAAGAGATATTTTTTAACATAAAATATAAAATTATAATATTCGGGGTGGTACCACGACCTCACAGAATACCAACGTGAAGTAGAGGTTTACCTCTGCGTTGCGCTTGGTGAGTGCAGGTGGCCGGAGGCCCAATTCCCCCCCCCCCCCCATCAACATGGTAGTAAAATTAAATAAAAGACTACCCCAGAAGGGTACCAGCACCCCTGGAGAATCCCTCGCTGAGCATCCACGACCAAACTACTCCACTCCTGGGCGTGGGTGCTCAGGCTGCCCCGCGTATTCTGGGGGTGGGGGGGCGAAATTCCGCTCAAGACGAAACCTGCTCGGGGCAAGCGGAGCAAGAAGACAAAGGCAACCTCTGCCACGCTTACCGTGGATTTCTGCAATATCAGGGGACTTCATTCAAACCTTAACGCCGTCCACTACCATCTGGAGATAGCTAAGCCGGCCTTGCTCTTTCTTACCGAGACACAGGTGTCCTCTCCGGCTGATACTTCGTATCTCTCCTACCCGGGGTACAAATTAGAACACTCGTTTGTGCCCCGGGCTGGAGTTTGCGTGTATGTCAGAGAGGACATCTGTTTTCGACGCCTCGGCAGCCTTGAAGGTACGGACCTGTCCATCCTATGGCTGCGCGTAGACAGCGACGACCATCCCCGCATCTACGGGTGCCTCTATAGGTCCCATAGCGGTAATGCCGACACAGACCGACTCATAGACCACGTCCAAATGGCTGCAGACTCCGTGCTACAACAGGTCCCATCCGCAGAGATCGTGATACTCGGTGATTTCAACGCCCACCACGCTGAATGGCTTGGTTCTCGTTTAACCGATCATGCGGGTAGATCTGTCTATGACTTTGCTTTGGCATATGGTCTAACACAACTGGTTACTTCGCCTACGCGGATCCCAGATGTGGAAGACCATGTACCTTCCCTGTTGGACCTTCTGCTGACCTCTCATCCGGACGGATATCAGGTCTCCGTCGATGCCCCTCTGGGCTCTTCGGACCATTGTCTGATCCGGAGTACGGTGCCACTCACGCTCCAATCGCAGTTGCGATCTACAGCTTGCCGCCGTGTTTGGCACTATAGGTCAGCTGATTGGGACGGGATGCGGTCTTTTTTTGCATCCTACCCTTGGGGGCGGGTTTGCTTCTCGCCGGAAGATCCCAGCGTTGTTGCCGATTCTGTTGCTGGTGTGGTACTTCAGGGTATGGAACTTTTTATTCCATCCTCTGTGGTGCCCATCGGAGGCAGATCCCAGCCATGGTTTGGTCGCTCCTGTAAAATAGCATCACGCTATAAGCAGGAGTGCTACCAGGCCTGGGCTGACGCATCAACGTCTCGGGATGTAAACACCAGCGCAATAAAAAAGAAGTATAATTCCGCCTCCAGGTCCTTCAAAAGCGTCATTGCCAAGGCAAGGTCTGAGCACATCGGCAGAATTGGCGAGAAGCTAGTTCGCCTTCCTTCGGGAACCCGTGCATTCTGGTCTCTCGCCAAGGCTTTCCAAGGGAATTTCTGTAAGCCATCACTACCATCTCTGCACAGGGAGGACGACTCACTGGCCCATGCCGCAAAGGAGAAAGCCGATCTGTTGAGCTCTCTTTTTGCGTCCAACTCGACTCTAGATGACGGGGGGAACACACCGCCGACCATCCCGCGATGTGAGTGCTCCATGCCGGATGTGCGATTTACACAGCGCTCGGTCCGCAAAGCACTCTTCTCCCTGGACGTCAGCAAGTCGAGTGGGCCCGATGGAGTCCCTCCCATTATGCTGAAGACGTGTGCTCCGGAGTTGGCACCGGTTTTATCGCGTCTTTACCGGTACTCCTACTCCCAAGGCGTAGTCCCGAACTCATGGAAGACAGCTTTGGTGCACCCGATCCCTAAAAAAGGCGACCGCTCAGACCCGTCCAACTACAGGCCTATCGCCATCACCTCCTTGTTCTCCAAAATAATGGAAGCCATTATAAACTGCCAGCTCATGAGGTACCTTGAGGATCACCAGCTGGTTAGTGACCGCCAGTACGGTTTTCGTCGGGGTCGATCAGCTGGTGATCTTCTGGTCTACTTAACTCATAGATGGGCTGAGGCAGTAGAGTCCAAGGGGGAGGCATTAGCCGTTAGTTTGGACGTAGCGAAGGCCTTTGATCGGGTCTGGCACAAAGCGCTTCTTTCGAAGCTTCCTTCCTATGGGCTTCCCGAGAAATTGTGCAAATGGATCACCAGTTTCCTTGCTGATCGGAGCATCAAGGTCGTAGTAGACGGTGAATGCTCTGATTTCAAGCCTATCAACGCTGGTGTTCCACAAGGCTGCGTGCTATCACCAACGCTGTTTCTCCTGCATATTTTGACGCCTCATAATTATTATTAATAAATAAAAATTAAATTCAATGTAAAGGCATTTAAAAATGTCTCAGAAATTATATTTTAAACAATTAAAATGTTTAAAATTAAGTATAAAGTTCAAATATGTTCATTGGGAATATTGAATATTTTAGTATAGTTAACGCATAAATTGTCTCTAAAAAATCTCTAAATTTATTAAAATCTTGTTTAAGATATTCAAAATATATTAAATTATATAAATACAAGTCGATTATATTACAATAATAAAGATAAATAACATTTGTAATATAATATTTTTTTTTTATAGGATAAGGAAGACAAACGAGCACACAGTCCACCTGATGGTAAGTGGTTGCTGCGGCCCATAGACATCTACATCTATCCTCTATTACAATTCAAAATGTAGATGCGTTGTCACCCGTGAGGACTAAGATGGAATGCCTCATTTCCAGTAAAAAGGGCCTCCGGCCACCTGCACTCACCAAGCGAAACGCAGAGGTAAACCTCTACTTCACGCTGGTATTCTGTGAGGTCGTGGTACCACCCCGGTTCGAGTCGGCCCATCCGTGCGACAGCAAAAGCTGCCGCGTGGCTCTACCACTGTTATATAATAGACAAAATGGATAAAAATTTTCTAAGTTGAAGAAGGTGTTCTTGTATTAGTCGGAAAATTTCTAAGTTGATGAAAGTGTTCTTGTAATGGTCTCCATAATAAGGGGCGTTGCCGGAGACACATACCCAAGGTTATACATATATATGGGGTGGTCGGCTGACCGACTGCTAGTACTAATGTTGCACAATGACTAGTCCTATATTAGGGACTTATGATAGTAAGGTCTAACGAACCAAAGCATTAATATAGAAGGTCTTTATGATGCATAAGCATTATGATAGCAGAGTTATGACTTGAAGTCCCATATGAATAAGACATACAATAGTATGGTCTATGAAATACAGTAAATATGTTGAAGGTCTCAAATATGTAAAAGCATTATATTGAAAGAATTGGGACTTGAAAAGGATTATTATAGTGGCGTGTAGATTGTTTCACAGCATCCGAGACCGAGGTAAACTTGGACTCGTTAACCGATGTGTCCTTGACATATCATCTTAGTGCCGGTGGTAAGCGGGTTTGTTGTAGCAATACGACTTGCCCGTGGACATCGCACAACCCTACCGTTTGTGGGCAGCGTCTTAACGCATAGCGTTATGATACGTCGGCTATCTTTCGGATTAGGGTGAGTGTGTTTGGTAGTACTTTTAAGTGCAGCAAGCATACTCAACTTCATGTCTTAGTGCAATAGCGCTATGATACGTGGAGTTTTGGCTAATGATGTCTTGGTACCGTGCTACTATGATACGTTGGTGGTTAATCGATGTGTTCTAGACATATCTTTTTTTTTTTTTTCCGCCAATGGTTACACCACCATTGACTGGAGTGTATTTTCAATTTCAACACAGATGCTGTTTTATACACATTATATTTTTAATTTAGTTACTGTTAAGAGGACATACTTTACTGCTGCGATTTGATACAGAGTAAAGTGTTCCTCTTAATTTATAGTTAACATAGAATTAAATATATATATATAACTAATACACACATTAATATCTAAAACTAAACTAATAATAATCCTTTGCGTCTCTGTTTCTAACTTTTGTAAAATTTTACTAATAATCTTAAAAGTAAATACAACATATTATTATTAAATCTAAGACTTTTTTTTTATTACAACTAACAAATATCATATACTAGTGTCATTATGTGTTTTATTAAATTGATTAAGACTATTTACAATTATTTTGATAAATTTATTAAACGATTCCAAAGTTGCTTCCTTTTCCATCAATTCTAATAATATATAGGGTGACACTCTGAGGTTGTTGCAAATTGTCTCGTGATTAAACCTATGTTTAGAGAAAGCAGGACATTGTTCTAAGAGATGGGCCAGCGATTGAGACGAGGTGCCATCGCATGGGCACTTGTCATCGTCTGTGGTTTAAATCTATATAAATAGGATTTATGAAATCCGTGATTTGTAAGAAACTGAGTCATATGAAAGCTTGTCGTGATTAAGGATCTAAGTTTTTTAATGTCTCCTAAACTAGGTAATATTTCTTTAGTGTATCGGCCTTGTTCCGCGCTGTCATATCTTGCTTGCCAGGTGGTTAGGTTGTCTTTTTTGATTCTGTGCTTAACGTAAGAGATAGGTGTAGCAAAGTAATCAGGTTTTTTGTGTAACCTGGCTCCGGCATTAGCCGCTAAGTCAGCTGCCTCGTTACCAGTGATGCCAACATGACTTTTTACCCAAGCCAGATCTATTCTGCCTCTATTGCATGTCTTGTGTGTGTACATAATATGATGTATTTGTGTTACAATTGGGTGTGTGTTGCTTCTGTTGCTGATTGCTTTTATGGAGGAGAGAGAGTCCGAAAATATGATAGTATGAGGAAAATGGTTGGAGATTGCCCATTTGCATGCATTAAGAATAGCTAAAAGCTCTGCTTGAAAAACACTGCAGGTAACATGCAATTTATACTTCTTTGTAGTAAACGTTTTGTTGAGATTGAAGCAGACGAAGGCAGCACCAACGGTTCCGTCATCTTGCTTGCTGCCATCTGTGAAGATAAGGGTAGTGTTTGGTTCTGCCAATGCATCTACTTGTTGTTGATTATACACCAGTTTGGGCTTAACATTGATTCTGTGCGCTGGGTGGAGAAGTTTGTGGAAGAGAGTAGGTTTTTCAATAGTTATATCGGCGGACGTGTAACTAAATATTCCGGTGAGTTTCGTTCGTTCGATGATATGGACTTCTTTTACTTTTAAATCTAATGGTAACATGTCTGCCAGGGCTATGGCGGCAAGCGTTGACACAGTACGGAAACCCCTAATGGCTCTGATTGCAAATCCTCTCTGCATTCTTTCTAAGCTCCTCCTGATGTATTTCTTGTGAACAATGTGTCCCCAGATACCTGCAGCATATGTGACTATTGGCACAATTACTTGCTCGTAAATGATACGGACATTTTCAGGGTGAGCTCCCCAAGTTGGTCTTGAGAAGATACAGAGTGTATTAAAAATTCGGGTCGCCTTACTGATGACGTACCGGACATGATTGGTAAATAGAAGCTTCTCGTCAAGAATTACTCCCAAGTATTTCAATTCCTGTTTGAAAGTAAGAATATGTCCGGCCATTTCAATTTCTGCACTTTTAGCCTTTGGAGTGAACGCTAGCATTTGGGTCTTGGAAGGTCCGAATGTTAGCTTCACGCCAGTTCCCCATTCATTTGCTATAGAAAAGGCTTGGTTAGCGATGGTTTGTATTTTATGAATGTTATCAGCTGTGATTAAGAGTAGGACATCATCTGCAAAAGCTTGCGCATGGCATCCTTTTGGAAATTTCATGTCCAATAGTTCATCAAGTATAATATTCCACAGCGCTGGACCGCATGTGGAACCTTGTATGCATCCTCTCGGCATAGTTTTGTTAACGCGTTCACCAGCATGATCCAAGATGACCACGCGATCTTGAAAATAGCTCCTGATTAGTCCGAATATGTTGTTTGGACATGCAATGTATCGTAGTCGATTGAAAAGTGCTGGCCACCAAGCGCTGTCAAAAGCAGCTTTGATGTCGAGAGAGATGGCCACCGCTAACTGTTTGTTTTCTTTTGCCCTTCGGACTAGATCCAATGCAGTGTTAATGGCTTCTATGGTGTTCGTTTGTTCACGAAAACCGAACTGGCGACGGTTTATCTTTCCGTTTTGAGATGCGCAATGGGTAACCCTTTTGATTAATAATTTCTCTAAAAGCTTTCCAAAGATGGGTAGAAGACCTATTGGTCGAAAAGAGCCCAGCTCTCCGTAATCTTTCTTGCTTGGCTTGGGGATAATCTTGACATAAGCCACCTTCCACTGTTTGGGGAAATGCTGCAGTGTTAAACATCGTTTGAGAATGTCAGTAATTAGTTTGGGATAATTCACGGCGAACTGATGGCATATGTCTGAAGTGAAATGGTCAATACCGGGAGCTTTCTTGGGGTTCATTTGCTCAAGACACTCCAACACCTCCTCCTCAGTGAATGATGGGTTATCGTCAGTGTCAGGTAGCTTAGTTAAATTTGCTCTGAGCCAATGATGTCGGGGTTCAGTGTCATCAGAATCATCTGGGTAGAAATGGTTGAGCAATGCCTCAGCTGTTTCTTTGGCAGAAGAAGTAAATTTGCCATTCGATTTTAAAGTGGCTGGAGGTCGTCGGGGTGCGGTGACTTGAAGAAGTCTGTTTGTGAGCGACCAGACATTTTCTTTATTTTGTAAATTACAAAACTCTCTAAAATGTTTAGTGGACTCTGTTTTTAACTTGTTGGAGTATTCGGTCTTTTTTTCATTTTTTTCGGATATTATGCCATCTAGAGGGAGTCCCTGACGTTTAAAGGTATGAAGCTTTCGATGTAAACCTATCAATTCACGCTTCATGGTTTCCAGTTCCTCGGACCACCATGGAGCTTTGAATTTGCTTTCTGACCTTTTACAATGCATACTTTCGCGACAAGCTGAATGGATAATTTCGGTCACGGTATCAATTAGTGTTTCTAGTTCATTTTTATTGAGAGTGGAGATATCAAATGTGAGAATATCTGATCTAGCTATTTGAGTGTGTAAGGTCTCCTTAAATAGAGGCCAGCAGGCTTTATTCGACTTATATAAAAAGGTGGAGGTATTGTTTGTGTAATGTGAGGGATTGTTAGGTTTTTGGAGATTTATAGTGTATTCTAAAGCATTATGTTGCGACGATGGGCAAATGCTGAAACTTACTTGCCAGTCTGTGACGTAATCGTAAGTACAGCCCGAGACCATAGTAAGGTCGATTATGGAGGTGCCAACTCGGCCATGAGAGACAGTTTCAAAGGTAGGGGTTTTCCCTTTATTACATATGACTAGGTCATTACTAAGTAGAAAATCCGCCAAATCATCACCTCGTTTGTTGCTTCTATCGCTGCCCCAAAGGGGGTGCCACCCATTAAAATCACCACCTACGACCTTGAGGGAATCACCTGTCGCCTTAATAAAGGCGTCTAGCCGATCCAGAGTGTTGTACTCATCGATTACTGGTTCAATGTACACAGACGCTATATACATATTGCGGTTTCCAGTGGTAAGCTTAATAACACTGAGGTTAGAGTTAGAATATTGAGTGAGCCCTATAATTTGTCCACATTTCGGTTTTACTAAAATACATGCCTTTACTCTGGTATCCGATGAAAACTGATAGATATCTACTCCGTGTACTGGCTTAAGTTCATTGTTAGCTCCCACATAAGGCTCCGACACCAGCGCCAAATCAAAGTCTCCGGTCATGAAAGAGTGTAGTAGTTCATGGTAACTATTCCTAGATTTGTCAATGTTGCACTGTACTATACGTAGGCTTTTAATAACCATAGTCGATTCGATTATTGATTCTCTCTCTCATGGCTCGCAGACGAGGACAGATATTAGAGTTGGCCGTGTGTTTAGTATCGTTATTGGTTTTAAATTTAATATTAAAGGAGGCGCAGTTAAAACATTTAACACTATGATGGTTTTCTTTATTGGGGCAGTTAACCACCTGATGCTCAGTACCTGCACAGTGAGCACAGACGATATCTGAAGCGGTGCATTTGGAACTGATGTGACCGAACTGTAGGCATTTACGGCATTGTATAAAAGGCGAGAAATCTGCAACGTGTATGCGCTGGTAGTCAACGGAGACACGTTCCATCTTTAGCATTTTTCTGTATAGCTTAGGCTCAGTAAGAAAGACTGCATTGTACAGTTTTTCATTTCTGTTATGCCGTTGAAATCGCAGTTTGAAATTTTCATTATCGGTCATAAGTTCAGTAATTTCAGAGTTCTGTTTACAGATAATCTCTGAGAGTTCCGCGGCTGGCACATCCCTAGAAATACCTTTTAAAATAATCATTGGTTTGAGTTTGCGTACAGACTCAGCTCTTACCTCCGGTTTGCTTTGAAGTCGCCTCAGTGTGTCCTCCTTCTGCTGTTCAGTGTCAAATTCGATTCTTAATTTATTATTGGAAACGGGTTGTATGCGCGCAGGAGCGTAATTTGTGTCCCTGTATGTAATGTTCTTTTTAAAAGTTTCCATTACTTCCTGTCTTGTTTTAACTTCTTTCGTTGTGCTGAATATAATGGCTGGTTTGCTAGCTAGATGAGGGAAAGTGGCGGCTGGTCTGCTCATGGTAGATGGCTTACCGTCCGCAGTAACTACCACCTGTGAATATTGCGGTCGCATTTGTGCCTGGGAGGCTGATATAGTGGATGTCACAGACTTCCTTAATGCAGCTATTTCCTCTCGCAAGCAACTGGCTATCTCCGACTTAAACTCCGTAATTGAAGGTCCTAGTGGTGAAATGACAGTGCTGAGGGTACTTGTAGCCTTTCTAATCTCCGCTATTGCGCTTGTAATTAGCCGCTTTTTAGTGGCTGAAACACTTTTTCCGTCGTTAAGTGCCACACTCACACATTCTGTAAGTTTGTTTATAACTGATGTAAAGCTATCTATATTCGTCACATCCTCGGCTGCTGCCGGGAGGGTCGGTGGGTCACAAGGAGATGGTGTCATATTGCACTTAGTTCACTTTCTCTTAATCATTCCTGGAGACCAGGATATCGGTCTCCGCCTGATTCTGTTTATAGATCTTGAAAATACAGTCCTATTGTGGATAGTAACGGTTCCGATGCGCGTGGTACGACTTCTGTCCAATAATCTTTATGAACTATTCAGTAATTTGTTTAAAATATGGAAAAGAAATATAGATTGAAACGAAAATAACACCGATATAATAAAAATTTTTTTGTTCTAGACATATCATCTTAGTGTCGGTGGTAAGCGGGTTTGTTGTAGCAATACGACTCGCCCGTGGACATCGAACACCCCTGCTGTTTGTGGGCGGCGTCCTAGCGCATAGCGTTAGGATACGTCGGCTATCTTTCGGATTGGGGTGAGTGTGTTTGGTAGTACTTTTAAGTGCAGCAAGCATACTCAACTCCATGTCTTAGTGCAATAGCGCTATGATACGTGGAGTTTTGGCTACTGACGTCTTAGTGGCGTGTTACTGTGACACATTAGTTGTATTTTGCGGGTGGTGATGTCTACTGGGACTGTATGGGGGACCTTGGGATGATGTAAGCCTGACGATAGTCGTATTGATGCTTGTTGCATTCTGCAGCATTGCGTCTCTGCGATGGTTGTTTGGCGGGTCACTCTTCTCAATGGCGCTCTCTGCATCTTGGTTTGATTCACAACCCAAGTAGCTTTGCCCAAGTCGGGTCCCTTCATAGCGGGGCTGCAGACTGTCTGCCCTCCATGATGTTTTATATAACAATATATCTCTATAAAGTTCCCACCTTTGAAAGATTGAAGGCAATTTGTTGGTGGGTGAGACAAACTTGATCGAAAAATGCATATACTCAACGTCAGTGACACAAACCCTTTCTGATGGCGAATTATTACTAATATCTTATAACTGCCTATTGGCTATATCTGCCATTGTATTGGTTGGTGGAGCATATGTGTCGACCTCATGCGGGTGGTAGCTGGAGGGAGAATCTGAGGAGGCTCTCAAGGCTGCGGCCGAAAGCTGCGCAACGTGGGACCCCATTCCCTTGAGGTGAGCGGTAGACTCATGACACGCTCTGCGGCCAATTGGCCGTGCTGACCATGCAATTGGTGGTGATGCCTTACACTTACATCACGTCTGCAGGAACGGCAGTCTGGCAGGTGGTGGCGCTCACGGACGGCTTTTTATGGCCAGTGTGCCTATTTTTGCCTAACCCGTGTGACGTACATTCACTGTGGCTGGATTTGACCGTATTCTGTATGGCGTTTACACGCATTGACATGCGCGACTTCGGTCGATGTTTGTGCTTACGCACTATCAAGGGGCCAAGTCCTCTTTTTCTGGTTCGCCAGTTATTTTGCTGTGGACTACGGTCCAGTTCCCAAATTTGCGTACCCTTCGGGGGGAGCGCATCAAAATGGTTGGCGCTCACCGTGCGCGGCGTGTGCGGAGCCGTGTACCTCCTCCACATTTTTTTAAATGTGGAAGAGCGAAGCCCTTGTATCGGGTATTTGATATAAATATTGTGAGCCTTTTCCAAGCGGGAAGGGATTAATTAATAAGGAATTGACTGTTGTGAACCTGATACAAGTGGAATAAGGACAATTTATTGTTCTTAACTTTTATTTGAGCTCTGTCTTCGTGAACGGGGTTCTTTAGCTTATAAGACACTACCAACAGCTTTCGATTGCTCTCGCAAACATTCATTCTTCCAAGATACACCTAAAAGAACTAAGTTACTATCCAAACACAACGTAAATAAGGGTCCTAACTAAGACGATCACGCCATAAATTTATTATACGGCCTATATTTGAACCTTTAGAAAGATCAATGTATGATTAATATACTGGTCACGTAAGTTAGATATACTTGTATAACTTATAGAAATAGATTCTAAGGAAATAAAGGTATAAATATATATAGAAAGAGTGAAGAGATGAGAAAGGGGGGGGGGGGGGTCGTTACAATATCAATGATATGTTGCTAACTGGCAGCATTCATTGCTATGCGGACGACAGCACTGGTGATGCCTTATATACCGGCCGTGCCAATATTTCTCGGGAAAACGTCGCCGAGTACCGGGACAAACTTGTGTCTGAAGTCGAGTCTTTGCTTAACAAAGTCTCGGATTGGGGGCGACTAAATCTAGTCCAGTTCAATCCCCAGAAGACACAAGTTTGCGCGTTTACCGCTAAAAAGAACCCCTTTGTCGTATCTCCTCAGTTTCAAGGCACTCCCCTTACTGCCTCAGCCAGTATCGGAATCCTTGGCGTCGACATATCGAATAGTGTGCAGTTTCGTGGTCACTTGGAAGGGAAGGCCAAATTGGCCTCTAAAAAGCTTGGCGTGCTCAGCAGAGCGAGACAGTATTTCATGCCGGCACATCGCTTGCAACTTTACAAAGCGCAAGTTCGGCCCCACATGGAATACTGTTCTCATCTCTGGGCCGGGGCACCCCAGTGCCAGCTCCTTCCACTTGACCGCATCCAGCGCAGAGCGGTTCGAATCGTCGACGACCGAGTTCTTTCTGATCGGCTCGATACACTGGCACTGCGTAGAGATGTTGCATCTCTTTGCGTATTTTATCGCATTTATCACGGGGAGTGCTCTGAGGAATTGTTCGGATTAATTCCAGTCGCTCAATTTCACCATCGCACATCGCGACAAAACTCGCGTTACCATCCATACCATCTGGATGATTGGCGGTCCACGACTGTGCGGTTTAGAAGAAGTTTTCTCCCTCGCACGACTTCCTTGTGGAATCAATTACCACCAGCGAATTTTCCGGACCGATACGACTTAGGAACCTTCAAGAAACGAGCTTACACCTTTCTAAAAGGTCGGCAACGCATCTGCAATTCCCCTGGTGTTGCGGTTGTTCATGGGCGGCGGTAGTCACTTACCATCAGGTGAGCCGCATGCTCGTTTGCCCCCTATTCTATAAAAAAAATAGCAAGAATAGATTTCTACATGGCCAGATATTGTAGATATGTATAAGACAGACTGTGAACATGCAGACACACGGTTATTACACAAACTTAACGATGAACATATTATTCCTGAAAACATAAAAAAGTAAGGTAAAAATAATTGTATTTTATTTCCATTACTTGTAATTTAATTTTTGTACATATCATTTACTTTTTCTTAACCAATTTTTTATGGATTATTTGCAGGTTAAGAATTGTGTTCGTGTCAGGAGCCTTAAATTATTCCTCTGCATTTTGTAAGTTATTATATTAATTATTTTATTAAATATATTTATACATAGCACCATAAAACTGCAGTATTTTGTATGATTAGTAGTGCTAACCAGAGACCCCTTTTACTGATAACAAGGCGTTCTTTTGTCTTCTAGAGTGACAATGCATTCATTTGCATTTTGATACTTAATCGAGGATTAATGAAGGTGTCTGTGGGCTACAGCATTCACTTACTATCAAGTGAAATGGGTGCTTGCTTGTCATGTTTTATTCTACGTAAATCAAAATCTTCTTGTGTAACTTAAGAATACTGTATAGAGTTGTATCGAGATATTTAGTTTAATAATATTTCTAAATTTTATTACTGCTCAGTATTTCGATGACCGACTGAAAAATATTGCATAAATAGTATCTTTTATGGATTAATAAAAAAAGAAGAGGCAAATATTTAAGAATTGAGGTACACAAGAAAGCAGATATGGCATCAAGCTTTGTTGAAAATACAAAATTTAAAATTTATTAATAATAATGGTCATGGATGTACGGTGCCCAATAAAAAGAACTGGATAAGTATCATAACAATTTTTATGAAATTGTGGCAGTTTTGTCCAAAACATAAAAATTATGAGACGCCGCTATATAAATTCCGATGCAATCGAAAACTTTTTCGGTCAAGTGAGATCATACAATTTTAGGGACAGTAATTCAACTTGCCACTTTTTTACGTGGTAGAGCCATGCTGCAGTTATATTAGTAGTATAGTTGTAGCAAGAATGTGTCGGCTCGACCGGGGAAGGACCACGTTCTCACAAAATACCAGCGCAAAAACGCAGCTTAACGCTGCTGAGTTTCGCATGGTGAGTGTAGAGAACCGGAGATCCTTTTTACTGGAAATGAGGTATTCCATCTTAGTCCTCACGGGTGACAACGCATCTGCATTTTGATTCTTTATTGAGGATAGATGTAGATGTCTATGGACCGCAGCAACCACTTACCATCAGGTGGACTGTATGCTAGTTTGTCACACTTATCCTATAAAAGAATCATAAATCCTTTAAAATCTTTATTAATTACAGGATTCATTAGGTTTCACCGCTCATCTTTTAATTGTGAAGATGATGATAGTGCACAGTTATTAAAAATAAAGAGCCTGTTTAAAGGACACGAAAAGACGGTTAGTAAAGAAAGTGGTGAAACTGGTGAATCTTATATTGATACTTCCATTAATTCTAGAAGTAAGGCGCGAGCGTCTAAAAATACAGTCCTTTGCTTACACTGCAGGGTGGGTCATAAGAAAACTTGTTTCAAAAATCAAGTACCATTTATGCAGAAAGGACCTTACCACAAAAGAAAATACCGCTGTTCATAGGTGGATAACACATAATAGTATAGAAATATAGCAAGAAAAATGTTGACCTATGCGGCTGAGGCCATTGTTAAATATTTTGGTAACGTTTTTAAGCAAGTAATAATTATCTAAAAAAAACTACACCATTTTAAAAATATTAGTCATAAAATAAAGTATGCAGTGTTAAATAAATATTGATTTAAGCATATTACATGCCGAAAGCATAGGACTGAAGTAATAGACGTCTTTGTATCGATAATAATAGAATTAGGTATAAATCAATATTTTTAACTCATGTTTTACAAAGTAAATAATTTTATCTTTTTAACCGGTTTATATTAGTATCAATAAAATTTTCTAAGGTGTGGATATATTCGCTTAGAAAGAAGGCACCTGCTAGAAATGCAAGGCAAAGCTCTCTTAAGTATAATAAAAAGTTAAAAAATAAAGTGAATAAACAGATTTCAAAGTTGTTTCATTTGTACATACCTCGTTATAGATTTTTTAATTTTTTATAATCAGGTAATTACAAATAATTTCGAGTTTAGTTATATAATCGAATTCTCAACAAAATATGATTTTAGGGAGATATTATCTTTTGCTACATGTAAAGGATATCTAATTAGCATACACATAATTATGGAAGCCTTTAAGTCCACTGATGGAACAACAATTCATTTTAGTTGAGCTTAAATCCTCGGATTTCCAATGTTGGCCACACGGAACCGGAGTTTGATAGCGACGACGACCTTTCATTAACTGAGTGGATTCAACAATTCAATATGGCAGAAAAATTTACAGAAAATCTTCAAACCTACATCGAATTAGACTGTCTGCTTACAACGGCTTTACTGACAGACAAAGAAAATTTGGATTCGGTAAAAAAATCTGAGGATCAAAAACAATGAGATGAAGAAGACGAGCCTGAGCCTTCGCTGAACTTTAAAGAAGCTCTTGAAGCAGCAAAATTATGCGAAAAGTAATTTCTTTGTCGCCAAGATGATTCAATATCGCAAGATATGATTTTCAAATACTTTCAAATTTTTCAGTATGTCAAAAATTTGAATTGGCGCGTAACCGCAACGATGCAACGCAATAACTGCAACACGTTCTTCTTTAAGCGTCCACTCCATATTTAAAAATGAGTAACATTCTAAAAAGTATACAGTTTTATTTTCATGAACAATTCAAAATTCAAATTAAATAAACTTTTTTGTGGCCAGCATTCTAAAAGAAAAGTTTTTACTGTGTGACAATACTTATGACCTGACTGTGTAATCTGTTAAATAAAAGACGTCAGACGACTTTTGCTGCACCAGTAATTGTGTTGTATTTTTTATTTCTTTTATTCATATCTTGCGATATTGAGTCATCTTGGTGATAAATAAAGTACTTTTCCAATAATTTTGCTGATTCAAGAGCTTCTTTAATGCTCGGCAAAGGCTCAGGTTCATCTTCTTCATCTCCTTGTTTTTGATCCTCAATTTTTATTACCGAATCCAAATTTTCTATGTCTATGAGTAAAGCCGTTGTAAGCAGGCAGTCGTCTACTTCGATATAGGTTTGAAGATTTTCTGTAAATTTTTCTGCCATACTCACTACATCACTTAGTTAATGAAAGGTCGTCTTCGCTATCAAACTCCGGTTCCCTTTCCCCCTCATCACTTATAGTATTTGTACAAAGTCTAGCATTTCGAAAAGAGTGCTGTATAGTTATGGGTGTAATTTCTTCCCAGGCTTTAGATAAAAAATTTACTGCATGCAGCTTATTAATAGAAGCTTTACCATTAGATTCGACTAGCTCCATCAATAATTTCCTCCTGTAGTGACCCTTGAGGCTTTTAATCGTGCTTTGATCCATTGGCTGCAAGACAGTAGTCGTATATAAGGAAGAAATGCCTACTCTACGTTTTAAAGGTTTGGTATAAGACGATGGGCAGGGCAGTTGTCAACAAGAAGTAAAAAAAGAAAAAAAGAAGTAAATGTTTTCGTCCCTTTAATTCTGCATCCCACTTACGCAATTCTTCTTCAAAAAGTTGAATGGTCATCCAAGCTGATTTGTTATTAGCTGTATACGTTACTGGCAATTTTTAAGCAACTTTTGTACAGCTTGATCCAAATCTTCGTATTTAGGTTTCTTTAATTTTTTGGAAGTTTTTCCATTCTCCTCTGCTTCTAAATTTTTTTCTTTATTTTTCCATATCGTGGACAAGGTAGAGCAATAATATCCAAAGCGTCTTCCAACATCACTTACCTTCTCTCCAGCTTTCTTGCGTGTATCAGTAACACTTTTTCGTCAATACACAGTGATTTTCTCTTATTTGCCATGTTAACAGTTTGAAAGTCTGTAAGCAAATAAGAATATGATAACGTATAAATAATCCATGAATCCTACTAACAACAGTCTACACGTACAAGCAATCCCAATTTGTAAACAAAACAACAGATTTCTTAGAGAGTTTGGTATGTATAATCCCGACCATCGAGTTTATGACGGTCTAGGATAATAAAGCGACAAAAGAACAAAAGAATGTACACAGCTGTGAAGCTTTTACTAATTTTTGCAAATTAATTTGCAAAATAATTTTTTACTTAAAAAGTAATATTTTATTTTATTGTTGTCGTTATTGACAATGGGTGTAATGCTATATAGAGTGTATCATTGTGGAAGACAATCTAAACCAACCAAAGTCGAGTCGTTAAATCGAGTGACGTTACTTGGAGTTTACACTGTATATATTATAATAGACGACAGTTAATACGTCATGTCTGAGAATAAAGCAATATGGCCACGCTATGAGCTTAGAAAGTAAACAGCAAACTGATATCTTTGTATACGTCTAGCACATAAATTACTCGCCCTCCTACTGTGAGATAAATAGTTCTGTTTTACCAACAGAAAAATGGCGTAGGCATGAAATAATGGAGGATATTGATGGTTGTCACAGCTCATACCATTGGTTGGGCTATAATATATTGATTAAGATTTACCGACCGCTGAAAAAAAGCTAAGCCATCTCAGTCTAGTCAAGGGATGTCTCGTTAATAAGCGAAACCAATATCGTATTATCGTCGGTGATGTACGGGCCACAGTTTGCGACTCGTACAGCTTCTTTGATAGTTAATTGAGTTCATATGTAGTTATGTACTTTAAAGTTAGTTTAAGACGATATTACATTAATTTGAGTGGCGTATAATGGAAGCACACGTCTTGTTACTTTAACAGTTTATTACACACACTAAGTTTGATATGCGAAACGGTGCATTATAAATAATTTCAGGCGTCAGCATAAAATAAAGTATGGTTTTTGGACCGTACATGCTAGGAGGCTAAAAAATGTAAAACTATAAAAAGTTAAAATGTAAAAATATAAAAATTAAAATAAAAGTAAAATGTAGAAAAGCCGCTTAGCCGTCAGTCACCGCAGAGTCTACATCACCTGAAGATGCCTCGTGTAGTAGTGTTGGAACTAGTGGTACTGGGATTAGTGGTGACGGGGATAGTGCACGCAATTGGGGGAGGGCGGGAGGTGCTCTTAAAAACTGGGTAAGACACATCTTTTAATTTTATCGAGCGGATGTACGCAAGGTAACCTTTCATAAGTCCACTGCTGAACATAGGCCTCCACCAAGGAATGCCACAAAGCACGATCCTGAGCCACCTGCATCCATCGACTTCCTGAATGTCTTACCTGGTCAACACTTCATCTCGTGGGGTCGCCCTACACTTCCCCTACCGATACGAGGCTGCCACTCAAGAACCTTTCTTCCCCATCGGTTGTCGGTTTTTCGAGCTATATGGCCGGCCCACTACCACTTCAGCTTACTAATCCGTTGGGCTATGTCAGTTACTCTGATTCTACTGTGGATATCCTCATTTCTAAGTTTATCACGCAGAGAAACCCGAGCATAGCCCTCTCCATAGCTCACTGAGCGACCTTGAGTTTCCTCATACGGCTTGCAGTGAAGGACCACGTCTCAGATCCGTAAGTCATCACTGGCAACACGCACTGGTTGTAGAATTTCATTTTCGTAGTTTCCCGAAGGCTGCCCAGCCGAGTTGAATACGTCGATTGAACTCTCGGTCAAAGTTGGACTTACCTAGTCAGACTATTTTTCCCAGGTAAACATACTCGTCAACAACTTCAAGATTAGTGACTTTTCATCCTAAGACCTATTCGTTGAGAGACACTATTGAGGTCATTGAGCATGGTGCTTAGGTCCTCCAGTGATTCTGCCATAAGGACTATATCGTCGGCAAATCGAAGGTGAGTGATGTACTCGCCATTGATGTTAATACCGTATCCTTTCCAGTCCAAAAGCTTGAAAACGTCTTCCAATGCAGCGGTGAAGAGTTTCGGGGATATAACATCACCCTGTCTTACACCTCTCTGCAATTAGATAGGTTTCGTACTCTGATTCTGAAATCGGATAGCCATTGTAGCCTTACTGTACAAGCACGTCAACACTTCGATATACCGACAGTCAACTTGGCACCGCTGAAGGGACTGCAGCACCGCCCAAATTTCGACGGAATCAAAGGCTTTCTCATAGTTCACATACGCCAGGCATAGTGGCAAATTGTACTCCTCGGACTTCTGTACAATATGCCGAAGGGTATGTATATGGTCTATGGTGCTAAAGCTTTTTCGAAAACCGGCTTGTTCGGCTTTTTAAGGTGCTGGAGAGCCATTCTAATTTCGCTCAGACTGACGTCCGGGATATCTTCGGAACAGTGTCGGATAAGACTCGCTCTTGGATCGTTACTCACACTTGCGTGTGGCTCCAACGATGACGTGTACAGCTGCCCATAGAACCTCCCAATCTCACTCAAAATCTCAGGTGCCCCGGAAACGATATTGCCACACTCGGTCTTCAGCTTTGACAGTTGGCTTTTTCTGGCAGACAGATCTCTGGAAAAAACTTTGGAGCCTTTGTTCCTCTCGATCGCTTCTTCAATACAAGCTGTATATTATTATATATAAATATATAATATAATATATTATAATATATTAACCTCGACGGCCGATGGAACTTCGTTGAGCACTTCCGACGTTTGGCTCCCAAACTGGAACGGACCGGGGCTACCTTCAGGCGGCTCCTGCCGAACCTGGGGGGGCCAAACGCCTCCTGCCGGAGGCTCTACGCGGGGATTGTGCAGTCCATGGCCCTTTACGGGGCCCCGGTGTGGGCGCGTGGTTTGGCGCGGCTTGCCGTCCACCACCTGAACGCGCCCCAAAGGGTGGTCGCCGTGAGAATGGTTCGCGGCTACCGCACGATCTCCCGCGAGGCGGCGTGCCTCCTTGCCGGATTGCCGCCATGGGATCTGGAGGCGATAGTCCTCGCGCGCCTGCACGAATGGCGCACGGAGGCACTATGCCGGGGGGAAACCCCGCTGCCGCGGCAAGTTGTCGTGCAGCGGACAGACTTCCGGCGTGATCTCATGGCGACATGGAGAGAGCGACTGTCGCAACCCCGTGCTGGGCACGCCACTATAGCGGCGATAAGACCCCTCTTTGAGGAGTGGCTTGAGAGACGCCACGGCGTCCTCACCTTCCGCCTGACGCAGGTCCTCACCGGACACGGTGTGTTCGGGAGGTTCCTGCACCAAATCGGGCGGGAGGAAACGCTCGGGTGCTCCCACTGCGAGGATCGACCGGAGGACACGGTGGAGCACACCGTGGAGGTGTGCCCTGCTTGGGCGGAGCACCGCCGTGTCCTCGTAGCGGCGATAGGCGGCGGTGACCTCTCGCGTCCGGCCCTGGTCGAAGCCATGGTCCGGAGCGAGACGGAATGGGATGCCGTCACCACCTTCTGCGAAGCAGTGATGCTAGCGAAGGAGGTGGCGGAGCGGGAGAAGGAGAGAGCAGCAGCTTTCCTTCCCGCCGCGGGAGACGCCCCGGGCGTCGGGGGCTACGTCGTGGCCCCCGGCCACCGTAGGCGCGGGCCTGTGGATGGCGAGCAATGGGTAGCTCGCCGTCCGTCCGTCTAACGACGACAGGCCGTGTCGACGGCGCGTTTTGTTCCACGCGCGCCTCAAAGAGCTGTCAGCATCGTGAAGGGGCCCACAAGGGCCGACGCCTGCCGGGGCTGCGGGCTGTTTGAAAGAGATACCGCGGCTCCGGAACGTAAGGGCACTGAAGGAACACGGATGGTTTTTAGTCAGTAAAAGTCTGACACTCCCTTCCGCTCCACCCAGAGCGAAAGGCGTCATTTGATGATTTTCCATCCGCAAAAAAAAATGCATTTGGAGATCTGTCTGTTCAGTTGCCTGTATGTCAAATCTGTTGAAGAATGTAGCTTCATCTCCTGTCTAACAGCCATGAGATTGAGAGTGTGATCGGAGAGTTTTTGTGTTATTCTGCGGCGGGTCTTGCAGAACTTAGCTCCGACCGCATGGACAGTTTCTACGACCTTGTCATTCATATCGTCCACTTCATTGCAGTCTTCTAGGCACTGAAAACGGTTTTGTAACTCGAGCTGAAAGGTTTCGGGACTTTGGAACAGAGCACGAGGGGGACGGAGCGTAGACTTCATTAGACGAGACCTTTCCAACTTAACGTTTAGGTTTAGTGTGCCTCTAACCATTCGGTGATCGCGACCAGTTTTCACCCTCGCGATCACGGAGACATCACTGAACAGTGATCGTCTGGTCGTCATAATGAAGTCAAACTCATTTTTTGTGGAATCGTCGGGGCTTGACCAGGTCCACTTCCTGTGGTGACGCTTCTGGAAAAAAGAGTTCATCATAAAGAGTCCCTCTTTCTCCATGAAGTCAGATAACTAATCAGTTAATATATTTCAAACAACGTTTTGACCCCCTGCCTGTCTGTTCTACCATTAATATACTGCTTTGGAAGTGATGATTTACTATTTTAAATGCAGTTGCATTATAATTTGTGTTTTTATCCTTACATAACCCGTTCAAAACATTTTTTACTATATAGTGTGTGTAGGTAATATTATAAATGGACATATTATCCCTGAGTCGTCTTGGCTTTTTCATATTACTTTAATGGTATAAGGGATGTGTATTCACGATCAATCAATACTTATATGTAAATAATAATGTCCTCCAGACCGAATTTCGGTCACGGCGGCCAGTCTCAACGGTGATTAGCCATCGGCGTAGGACAGGAATATAGTGCCCAAGTGTATGCGTAAGCACAAGTGCCCTATTCCCTCACTCTCATAGTCCGATGGGACGGTAAACCGACACGACCGGAGAGAGATCAGGCGCAGGACCAACGGCTTTACGTGCTTTCCGAGACCCGGGGGTGAGACACCGCCAACTTCCTGACTCCGGGCTGCTACTGAGAATTTCTTAATGGAAAAGCTCAATAACTGATTTTTTTGGCCCAACCCGGGATTCGAACCCGGGACCGCATGATCAGCAGTCGCACTACTTCAACCACTAGCACAACTAGGCAGTCAACATTACATGTAAAACATAGTATCCATACCACATTTGTGCACAGACAGGCACTATATTTTGCCGGAACTACTATAGTCCGTTCGCGTTAAGAAAATAGTGAGTCATCGTTATCCGCCGGCCTGGCCACGCCCCGCAGCCAATTAAAATGCAAGAAATTAGAAAGTCGAGTTCACAGTGACTAGTTGAAGTCAGACCATCGAACAAAACATGACTTATTTAAAAAAATAATTATTAATGAAAGTTGCCGAAATCGCCCCACAATATAATAAATATTTAATAGATGAAACTGCCAAAAGTAATGGCATTAAAATTCTTCGCTTACCGCCTTACCATTGCAAACTTAATCCAATTGCATTGGTTTGGGCCCAAATAAAAAATTATGTTGCTGCCAATAACTCCACGTTCAAAATGAGTGACATAAAAAAATATTAGATGACGCAATAGCATTAATAGACGCTAATCGTTGGAAGAAGTGCTGCGACCACGTGATACGCGAAGAAAATACCATGTGGAATTTGGAAGACATCATGGAACTTGCAGAACAAAATTCTTTCATAATTAATGTAACTGGAGAAAAAATTATGTTGCTGCCAATAACTCCACGTTCAAAATGAGTGGCATAAAAAAATTATTAGATGACGCAATAGCATTAATAGACGCTAATCGTTGGAAGAAGTGCTGCGACCACGTGATACGCGAAGAAAATACCATGTGGAATTTGGATGACATCATGGAACTTGCAGAACAATATTCTTTCATAATTAATGTAACTGGAGAATCTAGCGATACTGATTAGTGATACTTAATTAAATGTTGGAAATAAAAAGAATTTTTACTCCACTGTGAATACACCTTTCCCCTGTAGTTGCACTGATGACTCACTATTTTCTTAACGCGAACGGACTATAAAAGGATTTTCCATCGATCTTAAAGTACCCATAAATTCTGAATGTAACTACAACTTTGTTTTATACTATTGATTATTGAACTGTGCACTGTTTTAACTTATAACACTGCTAAAAACTAATACTTTTAGTTATGCTAATGTTTCAATACTCTGTTTAGATTCCGTAAAACTAAAATTACTATTGTAATCTATAGATTATAAGAAATAAATTGACAAGCTTTTTATTAGGTGTCGCTAAAACTTGTGGAAAAAAGTATATTTCACGGTGGTCTTAGCTAATTTGATCTGAATAAATATTATTATTTTAAAATATTAATTTAGTGAATATCCACAAAGTAACACCTGGTTTTGTTAATTAAAATTAAAAGTACCCTAGTAGCTTTGTCGCCGAGTGTACATATTTAATGTCATAGAATTTGAACAACCAAAGTATGTACTTGCATCATTAATTGTTTTCAAAATTAAGGAAATGACAATTAAGTCACTTTAAGAAATTATTATTTGACAGTTTTAAATTAATCAAATTTAAAAGTCAAATGAAATAAAATTGTCACAGATAACTATATATAAGCCAAATAATATGTGTAAACTAGAAGATGATTAGCCAAATTATAAATCTAAATTAAAATTATAATGTTGTGTAGTAATTTTTTAATATTCTTTTAATTATGATAGTGTAATTATAATTTAATTTAAAGCAAATTGTATCGTGAAAAACATCTTTGTGCCCCAGTCTCTAATGAAAAGAACGACCGATGTTCAGTCTGACCTAATAAACTAGAAGAGCCGTCTGAGTGGCGACAGATACGATACATAAATATAATTTATGTTTACACATGAAATAGGTCAATTAAGCATGTTGAATATGTAGTCAAAGGTCGATTGATGGAACCAGAACATTTGGGGTTTGTAGGAATATTAATTTGAATGCTTGGTGAAGAAACACAATATACTATCTATACGCGCTCTTATTGAAATTCTGATGTTTACAGCAAAGTAATGGAATAATTTTCCAGCGTTTGTTTCTCCGTCTGATTACGGTATGGGTGTTATCAAGGCAAAAATGGCAGAGCAAAGCTCTCATTATGCTCAATATGATAGAGCGATTTACGATCCAGTAGTTTATCGTCACTTACCACGCATATACGTTATTCTTGTCAAGAAATAACGTATGAACGTGGCAAGTGGCGATAAACAATAATATAAGAATGACTAATAATAACATAAAAAATGAAAAATCGCCCATTAATATTGCAACAGCTGATTAAATAGAAAATCAATGTTACCTACATGCCGGAGAAACTCAGTAGTAAATGCTTTTACCAATTAGCCAATCGATCAGTCGGAGTTACTTATGATAAATTATAGGCATGCAGCTTCTTTATGGATGATTGATGAATCTTTGGCTCATTACAGTACTTTATCGCAATCTATGGGCGAAGCCTATTGAAATAGTAACGGTGGTAAAAAAAAACTCAGCATGTATGTCAGATGTAAAAATAAGTTACTAGGTTGTAGAACCCCATTTCTGCCTATGCCATTTGGGTAGATACTAACCTTCTCTTATATATATATATATATAATTGCTACTATTATAGGATATATTTTTATTCATCATCATCATCATAATTACAGCCCTTCACAAGTCAACTGCTAAACATAGGCCTCCCCCAAGGAATGCCACAAAGCAGAAACAGAAACAGAAACTTTTTTATCTTTATATATAAAAACTAGCTGTTCTCCGCGACTTCGCCCGCGCGTAATGTAGGGTTTTAATTATGTTGCGCGGAACCCTAAATCTTTTCTTTTTCTAAAATATAAGTAGCCTAAGTAACTCCTTATAAAATGAGCTATCTGCCAGTGAAAGTCCCGTCGAAATCGGTCCAGCCGTTTCGGAGATTAGCCGGAACAAACAGACAGACAGACAGACCGACAGACAGACAAAAAATTTAAAAATTTGTGTTTTTGTTATAAGTACCGTATATACTTTCATATTCATTTAGTAAACAGCTGGTATTTTGACATTACAAACAGACACTTCAATTTTATTTATTTGTATAGATATAGATTACGTGTCACGTTGTTTGTGATGGACTCCTAAACTACTGAACTGATTTCAATGAAATTTTGCACAATGTGTGCATTTTGGTCCAGCTTGAGAGATAGGATAGTTTTTATCCAGCTAAATGACCTTCAAAATTTTTTATTGCGAATTTAAGGATTTTTATAGGAAGGGTCGTCGGAAAGGGCAGAACAACGTCTGTCTGGCGAGCTAGTTCAAAATAGATTATAAACAATTCTTATTGAAAGTCACTCTTTTGTATAATTACCACTGGTTGGAAAAAACCTCTGTCCTGGGAAGAACCAGCAAGAAACCCAGCGGGACTTTTTTTTTTAAATAACAGCTTACAATCATGTATGTTACACAAATTAACAACACAAAAAATTAGAAATAGCTTGGTAGCGGTCACCTCATTTCCAGGTGTTATTATCACTATAAATTCTTTAATATTATAATAACCCTTTTTATACAAACTTAGTTTAATAAAGTTTTTGAACTTTGAGCAGGTCAAATTTTGTATATTTTCTGGAATTTTGTTGTAAAAGCGTATACATCGCCCCAAGAATGAATTACTGACTCGATGGAGTCGAGTAACTGGTACTACTAGCTTGTGTCTGTTCCTAGTATTTACAGAATGAATATCACTTATTTTTGTAAAACAACTTTTATTTTTGTGTACGTATATTACATTTTCATAAATGTACTCAGAGGCCAAAGATAATATATTAATTTCCTTAATTTTTTGTCGCAGCGACTCTTTAGGCTTTAAATCATAAATTGCTTCTTATGGCCCTCTTCAGTAAAACAAATATGATTTCAGTGTAAGCTGCGTGTCCCCATAGCAAAATACCATACGACATTATGCTATGGAAATAGCTAAAGTAAACTAGTGAAGCTGTTTCAACACTGGTTAGACTTCTAATCTTTTTTTACAGCATATGCTGCAGAACTAAGTCTGCTTGCTAGTTTTGCTTTATGGGAGCTCCATTGAAGCTTCGCGTCTAGTGTGATTCCAAGAAAAATGGTGGTATCTACAAGACTCAGTTTCTCTCCATTTAAAATAACATTAGTATTTAATTGTTTGACATTTGGAGTCATGAATTTCATACATTTCGTTTTAGTGCCATTTAAATGCAAATTATTAACATTGAACCAATTTACTAATTTAGATATAGCATTATTTACTTCATCATATTTAGTAATTGTTGACTTAATTTGAAAATTAAAGAAGTGTCATCTGCAAATAATACTATATCATGGTTATCAGCTACTATGTAAGGTAAGTGGCCGAGAATTGAGCCTTGAGGCACGCCCATTTGTACCATCGACCCGGAAGAACTCATACTGTTAATAACAACTTTCACGGTCCCGAGCTATCTGCATCCATAGACTTCCTGCATGTCTTACCAGGTCGTCACTCCTTCTCGTGAGGGGTCGCCCTACACTTTGCCTACCGGTACGAGGCTGCCATTCTAAAACCTTTCTTCCCCATCGGTTGTCGGTTCTTCGAGATATATGGCCGGCCCACTGCCACTTCAGCTTACTGGGCTATGTTGGGTACTCTGGTTCTACTGCGGGTATCCTCATTTCTAAGTTTATCTCGCAGAGACACCCCGATCATAGCCCTCTCCATAGCTCGCTGAGCGAACGTGAGCTTCCTCATACGGCCAGCAGTGAAATATCACGTCTCAGATCCGTAAGTTATCAATGGCAACACGCACTGGTTGTACGATTTCCTTTTCAGGTTTTGAGTTATGTCTAACGAGAAGATGTGTTGAAGTTTCCCGAACGCTGCCTAGCCGAGTTGAATCCGTCTATTGACCTCTCGGTCAAAGTTGGACTTAACTAGTCGGACTATTTGTCCCAGCTAAACATACTCGTCAACAACTTCGAGCTTAGTGCTCTGAATAACTACCGGCATAGGTGTGACATGGACGTTAAACTTGATTTTTGTTTTGGCAATGTTCATCTTAAGACTTATCCGTTGGGAGACACTATTGAGGTCATTGAGCATAGTGCTTAGGTCCTCATAGTCCATATACGCAAGGCAAAGTGGCAGATTATACTCCTCTGTCTTCTGTAAAATTTTTCGCAGGGTATGTATGTGGTCTATGGTACTAAAACCTTTTCGGAAACTCGCTTGTTCGGGAGGCTAGAAGTCGTCAAGTCTGCATGCGAGACGATTCGTAATGACTCTCGAAAACAGCTCGTAGACGCGACTCAGAAGGGAAATCGATCTGTAGTTCTTCAAGAGAGCGTTGTCGCCTTTCTTGAAGAACAAAACTACCGCACTTCTGCTCCAAGTCTCTGGAGTAGTGCCACCATGGAGGACGTAATTAAAGAGCTTCTGAAGGACTTCAAGTACCGGTTTTGCACCCTCTTTCAAAAGCTCCGCTGTAATTCAGACAACAGTCAGTTTCCAAAAGCTTGTCATTCATATCGTCCACTTCATTGCAGTTTTCTAGGCACTGAAAACTGTTTTGTAACTCCAGCTGAAAGGTTTCGGGACTTTGGTACAGAGCACAATAAGGACGGAGCATTGACTTCATTAGACGTGACCTCTCCAACTTAACGTTTAGGTTCAGTGTGCCTCTAACCATTCGGTGATCGCTTCCAGTTTTTACCCTCGCGATCACGAAGACATCACTGAACAGTTGTCGTCTGGTCGTCATAATGAAGTCAATCTCATTTCTTGTCGAACCGTCGGAGTTCATGTAGATCAGTAGAGACCATGTCCACTTCCTGTAAGGCCACTTCTGGAAGAAAGAGTTCATCATAAAGAGTCCCTCTTTCTCCATGAAGTAGGCCAGCTGCTCTCCCCTTGGGTTTCGTTGCCCTATTCCAAATTTCCCTACTTTCAGCTCACCGTTCTCTCTTGTGCCTAGTTTTGCGTTGAAGTCTCCCATTAACGCCGTATAGTGGGTTTTGGAGGAAAGCATGGCTCTAGAGATATCCTCATACTTTTCCTCCACCTCCTCATTGGGATGTGCCGAGGTTGGTGCGTGAATCCACGGTGACTTGCTCTGGTGGACTGAATCATATCTCACTAACCGTTCACAAGCAGTCGTGATAGGTGGTTTCCGTTCGAGCTACATAAACATACCTACAGGTGTTCCTTAGGGCTCTCACTTAGGTCCACTTTTTTACAATGCCTACCTATATGACATTGGTTCGTGCATTGTACACACAAATTATCTCATGTATGCAGATGATAAGAAGATTTTTGTAAAATTAACACCATACATGACTGCCTATTGATACAAAAGGACCTGGACCGTTTATTTGAATACTACAAAATAAATAATATAACTGTTAATGCAAGCAAGTGAGAATGTATTGGTTTTACACCGAAATGTAAGCCAATTCTAAATAAATATCACTTTGACGGATTAGAAATCAGCCGAAAAGTAAGTGTTAGGGATTTAGGTGTAAATTTTGATCATAAAATGATACTATCTGAACACTTTGATTACGTTATCAGTAAAGCCTATAAAAATCTTGGTTTTGTTCTTCGCATCTGTAAACCATTCTCGAATATGAATGAAATTAAAATGGTTTATTTTGCGTATGTCAGAAGTGTTTTGGAATATGCTAGTTCGATATGGTCTACACATTACAATGTCTACAAAAGCCGCCTTGAGCGTTGTAGTGTTATGCTACTTACATATCATTTTACACTGTTTTTTCATTCTGTTTTTGATTTTCTGCATTTATATTTTGCATCACCTTTATTTCCATAGGATCCTGTAACGTTTTTACACAATAACAAATCATTTTTACTTCGTATTTTCACGCTATCAGCACTTTCTAAATCGCTGTCAATGGAGTCTTACCTTTTTCGATCTTTTCTTTAGTTCTCCGTAACTCTGCAATTTCGGGTTTCGTGCGCGCTGTTGCGCTATTTTTTTGCTATATAAATAATATCTCATTTCTTACATAAAACTTGCCAATTCTTAATAACAAGCCTAAAACCAAAAATTTACATATTTGACAATTGTTATTTATTTGGTTGTCATGGCAATTTTTATTCAAATTCTTTACCGGTCTGATGTTTTATCTCGATATTTCCACATAAATACTCTTTTGCTTTGGGTCATTTACAAAAAATTTCCTTTTAATTTAAATAATTTTCCGTTCTCTCTAAAAAGATATAAAAGCCGAACCATCGGTGAATACGGGGAGTCTCGCTTCAGTTTTTAAATGAGAAGCATCTACTAAAGGCCTTATCCCGGGGCCGCACTGCCCCGGGATCCTGCAAGCCTCCATCTACATCTGAAGTCGTCGGCGTAGTCTACTTCAAGAGCGGGGCCGCACTGCTCCGGGATCCTGCAAGCCTCTATCTACATCTGAAGTCGTCGGCGTAGTCTACTTCAAGCGCGGGGCCGCACTACTACGGGAGTCTACAAGCCTATACTTTCAGACAGACAGACACACAGATACACAGACAGTTGCACTGAGCACGATCTGTTATCTTTGGAACACAGGCGTGTTTTGTTTGACATGTCTTTTTTATATGATATAAGAAACAGTAATATTGACTTTCCATATTTTCCATATCTGTCCATGTCTCAAAAATCACCTTCCGTACTCCAAAATTCCGCACCCGCAATACTACATTGTTACAGACTCCCTGGCATCATTCAAACTACTGTCGAAACACTGTTCTTTCGCGGCTTGCTCGTACATATAATGAACAATTTGGACACATTTACCTCTATGCGAAATCTAAACTTACGTTAAAAGATTACATCAAGAAAACTATTAAGAAATAGAACAGTTGAAGTTAAAATCACATACAATCATATATTCTCTCATCTATTTTTTCTATATGTATTTGTTAAGGCTACTAATATAAATATAAGTACTTAAGTTATTTTATTTAATATATAATAATTTTGCTTATAATTTATTTATTAGATTGTTGTTCTTTCCTTTTCTTCAAACAACAATACACCTACCATCAAGCAATATAAGGGAAACCTGTTATTGGCCATACTTTTAATTTGTTACATTAATGTTAATATTTACTATATACGCTGTTGGTTTTCTAAATAAATTAAATAAAGAGCGTTATATAGATTCATAAGGACGGGAAATGGCATTTTATATTTTAGTATTGAAAACTTTGCTAGCATAGCCCGTAGCTTGTTACATACATAACCAACATATTTACTCCAATGGAATCTTTCGTCCACAATCAGGCCTAGGTATTTATAATTGTTAACTTTTTTTAGATGAGTACAATGACAGTTAATATTTAATTTCGTCGATCTATGAAGGCAGTCATGTTTGTGTGCGAGTATTTTTATTGGTCTTTCATTTTTATTAGAGTGCGTTGAGCGTGCATGTATAATTTTAGTTTTCAGTGTATTTAATACAAGTCCCGCATCATGTGACCACATACATAGGTTAGTAAAATCGATTTGTATCATTTTTTGTGCTCTTGTAATGTCTTTATTAGCTATTACTAGGCAAGTATCGTCTGCATATTGATACACTGAAGTATGTTTAATCATGTTCACCATGTAATTTGCAAAGGACAGATAGTGTAAAGGGCCAAGGACCGATCCCTGGGCTGTTCCTGTAGTGACAGATATGTCATCACTGTATTCGTTTTCAATTCTCACCCGGTAGTTTCTACCTTTGAGGTAATCTTCACACCACCTGAGAATAGGCCCACGAACATCCGTATTATCTAGTTTTTTTATTAATAAATCGTATTTAAGTGTATCGAAAGCCTTACTGAAGTCAATAAATAAAAGAATAACGTGTTGCTTGTTGTCTAAATAATTGTTAATTTCATCGGTAAATTTTGATAGTAAAGATGTAGTTGATTTATTTTTTCGAAAACCAAATTGAGTGCTGGACAAAATTTCTTTTGATATATAATATTTTTGTTATAATTAATAGAATCAGGCGTTACTTTGCGGAAATCCATTATATAAAAGCTTTTAGATACCGCGGATATCGCGGATATTTGCGAAGTAAATTTTTCTAAAAGCTTTTATAATATTTTTGTTTCTGATTATATGTGCATTTTTCAACTATTTTATCTATCACAGGAAGTATTGTAATTGGCCTATAATTGTCATAATCACAGTGTGACCCCTCTTTGTAGATGTGTCTGACTATTCTTACTTTTAATTCTGAGGCATAAATACCAGAATGAACACTGGTATTAATAAGCTTTGAAATTGCTGTTGTGATTTTTTCACATAAGGATTTTATGTCAACACAGCGAATCTGGTCCGCTCCGGGAGCTTTGTTTATGTTCAATTTCTGAATTATTTTATCTATGCTCTTGCTATCTGCTGCTTTAATCGCATTGAACTATTTAGAGAAAACAGGTACGTTGCTTGATCTAAAAGTTTTTGATTACAGTTAGGTAGTATTCTTTCAACATTTTCTTTAAAACTTTTGCCAAAATTATTTGCAACTTGTTTAGCTGTTAATTTGTTTTTTTTTTAAATGCTTTTAATATTGCCGCGTCTAATGATTTGTTTACTCTGCCTATTAGGGAATTTAGAATATTCCATAATTTTCTTGGGTTATTTATGTTATTATTTATTTCGTGATAATAGTATTTGATTCGTGATATTTCAATAAGTTAATTTGTTTTATTCCTAATTTTATTAAACTCTGGTCTTAATATTATATTGCTTGTATCTTTTTTCCACTTTTAATATTGCAAGTCTCTTTTTTCGCAAAAAATGTTTATTTTATTATTTATTCACCCTTCCTTATTTCTTACGCTATGAAGGTTATTTTTATAGTATATTTATAATTATTGTAACAATTTTCAAAGCTACTCTGTATAAAGCTATATATCTCTTTCGGACACTGCATTTTATCAATTTTATTCCACTCAACGTTTTCAAGAAGTGATATTAAATATATATATATATATATATATATATATATATATATATATATATATATATATATATATATAATATTATACAGCCAACATTATATATGCACATGATAAATCAGGAAAATATGTGACGATAGAACAATTCTTTACTAAAATGTTCACGAACTTTGTTTTTGAAAAGAAACTTGTTGGAAGCTTTTTTGTTATCGAGAGTTATTTCATTCCATAGTCTTACTACATAAAGAGTGAAGGGGTGGGACATATCACCAGTACGGTGAAAAGGCTTTACCAACTTTAGATTATCCGAAGAACGGAGAAAATATATATGAGTATCTCCTAGGTACTGAAATTTAGATTTCAAGTACTCAGAAGCACAAGGATCATTCAGTATAGTGAAAATAGTGCAGATTAATCTAACATATCTGCACTGACGGATATGTAGCCAGTTAACCTGAGTACGAAAAGAAGATAAATGGTCATTTTCATGAAGACCCTAAATGTTTATACAGGTATTTTTTTTATTTACCGCTGTTTCGGAGAATACCTCTATCCTGGGAATTCCTACGAGAAACCCAGGGAAATTATGTAATAGAAATTTACTTAATCTTAAAGAATACAAAGGGCGGACTTAATGCCTTGAGGCATTCTCTACCTATCAACCCAGGGAGTGGTAAACATTTGGCGTTGATGTAGCAATATGGAATAAAAACAAAATAATAACAATAATTAACTACGTTATAAAAATATTTTACTAATATTTGAAATAAATAAACTATAGAAATATCTCATATTTTTACAAATATATACACACACACACACACACACACACATATATATATATATATATATATATATATATATATATATATATATATATATATATATTATACAGGTTGTCCCAGTGATGGTGGATAATCTGGTACGTACGTATTTAAGCGGGGAGGAGTGGCCTCGGTTCCTTAAAAAAAAAATTCTACCCCAAACGGTTCGCGCTCTACACCATGTTTTATAAAATTCCGAAAATTCGTACTTCTGCTCACATTTGTGGTCATCACGTCTTCACTTTAATGCCTAGATCGGATATTTTTTCTTTTAATGTGTTTCCTAATAAAGATGTTTCTAAATTACCCTTAAAAGTTTTCAACTACTATGGGTAGTATTTTACAAGACGGCACTAAACATAAGTTTAATTTTTTTACTTTATTTATCTGCTAAGTTTAAGCAGCTGTAATGAAAAAAAAACGTATGAGATTTGTGTGGCCAACCACTTAAAAGGTTTACCTACATTATGAGGATTCTAAAACATTAGCATACTATGTACTTAATATCAATTCTTACTGAGCTATAACCGTTAATGTGTAAAAGTAGGCATTTCATTACAAACTTATTGGCATATAGTTTTTTTTTTAACATTGCATGTCTTTATTAGGTTAAAGTACATCTGTCGCCCTTGAAAATTTTACTTTACTACCTGCTCGCCTTGTTTGGACGAATTCTAAGCTGTGTGAACGAGACAAACTGTGCTTAGGATTAATGTGAGTAAAAAGGATCGACAGATTGTCCATTGTATGAACTCGTGATTGGAGTTCGTGTTTGGTTATTGTTAAATATGGTGAGTGCGTATCTCGACCATCTCGACATCGCATGTGATCGCTTATTTCGGACTTTTGGCTACAAAATACTATTTCGCATTCATCGTTGTCCCGCACATTACGCCGTCCAAATAAGGAGTTACTTAAACGAAGCCCATCGTGACCGATGGATCGGCCGTATGGGGTCGTTATTGCGGCTACCAAGATCATTTGATCTCAACACATTAATTTTTTTTATTAGGGCTGCCTGAAGGAACAAGTTTATAAAAAACCAATTGAAACAATCGACGAACTTAGACTTCGCGTCACAGAAGCATCAAGGGTTATTTCAACCAAAAACTATCAAAGACTTTTAGAAAGATTGTTTGTAAAAAGATGTAGAGCCTGCATAATAGCTGGAGGAGGCCAGTTCGAGCATTTTCTGTAAATAATTTTAAATAAAAAAATGGATATAACTCATGTTCTTTTCATTAATTTACGCATTCTTAACAAATGGAAAACAGTACAAACCATATTTTCGCAGCTGTACATAATAGAACATGTCAAATATCACTGTTTGTCTAGCTCACACAGCTTAGAATTAGTCCAAACAAGGCAAGCAGGTAGTAAAGTAAAATTTTAAAGGGCTACAGATGTACTTTTACCTTACAAAGACATGCAATGTTAAAAAAAAACTATCTGCCAATAATTTTATAAAAAAAAAGTACTACAAAAACTTTTACACATTAACGGCTATAGCTCAGTAAGTAATAATATAAAGTACGTAGTATGCTAATATTTTATAATTCTCATGATAAAGGCAAACTTTTAAACGGTTGGCCACACAGATCCCATAAGCTTTTTTCACCACAGTGCTCAAACTTAGCAGATAAATAAAGTAAAAAATTTAAACTTATGTTTAGTGCCGTCTTGTAAAATACTACCCATAGTAGTTGAAAACTTTAACGTTAAATTAGAAACATCTTTATTAGGGAACACATTAAAATAAAAAAATCCGATCTAGGCATTAAGCAGTGGACGTGATGACCACAAATGTGAGCAGAAGTACGAATTTTTGGAATTTTATAAAACATGGCGTAGATCGCGAACCGTTCTAGGTAGGATTTTTTTTTTGGGAACCGAGGCCATCTTCCCCCCTCCCCCCCTCCAAAAACGTACGTACCAGATTATCCACCATTACTGGGACATCCTGTATATACATAAACATACATATATACATCTCAATATACATATATACAGAAACAGTAACAGAAACAGAAACTTTTTTTATTTAATGTAGAATATAAATAATATTTATTGAAAGTCACTCTTTTGTTTGATTACCACTGGTTCGAAAAAAAACCTCTGTTCTGGGAAGAACCAGCAAGAAACCCAGCGGGACTTTTTTTAAATAACAGCTTACAATTCCATGTATGTTACACAAATTAACAACACAACAAATTAGAAATAGCTTGGTAGTGATCACCTCATTTCCAGGGGTAATTATCATCCATAAATTCTTTATTATTATTATAACCGTTTTTATACAAACTTAGTTTAATAAAGTTTTGAACTTTGAGTAGGTCAAATTTTGTATATTTTCTGGAATTTTGTTGTAAAAGCGTATACATCGCCCCAAGAATTAATTACTGACTCGATGGAGTCGAGTAACTGGTACTACTAGCTTGTGTCTGTTCCTAGTATTTACAGAATGAATATCACTTATTTTTGTAAAACTGCTTTTATTTTTGTGTACGTACATTACATTTTCATAAATGTATTGAGAGGCCAAAGTTAATATATTAATGTCCTTAATTTTTTGTTGCAGTGACTCTTTAGGCTTTAAATCATAAATTGCTTCTTATGGCCCTCTTCTGTAAAACAAATATAATTTCAGTGTCAGCTACGTGTCACCATAGCAAAATACCATACGACACTATGCTATGGAAATAGCTAAAGTAAATCAGTCTAGCTGTTTCACTACTGGTTAGACTTCTAATCTTTTTTACAGCATATGCTGCAGAACTAAGTCTGCTTGCTAGTTTTGATATATGGGGGCTCCATTGGAGCTTCGCGTCTAGTGTGATTCCAAGAAAATGGTGGTATCTGCAAGAATCAGTTTCTCTCCATTTAAAATTACATTAGTATTTAATTGTTTGACATTTGGAGTCATGAATTTTATACATTTCGTTTTAGAGCCATTTTAATGCAAATTATTAACTTTGAACCAATTTAATAATTTAGATATAGCATTATATACTTCGTCATATTTCAGTAAATGTCGATTTAATTTAAAAATTAAAGAAGTGTCATCTGCAAATAATACTCTATCATGGTTATCTCCCTACTATGTAAGGTAAGTCATGAATGTATACAAGAAACAGAAAGGGGTCGAGAATTGAGCCTTGAGGCACGCCCATTTGTACCATCGACCCGGAAGAGCTCATATTTTAATGACAACTTTTTGCGTTCTCTTACTTAAATATGAAATAATTAATTAAAGAGCATCACTTCTTATACCGTTGTGTTTAAGTTTCCTTATTAATGTTTCATGGTGAACACAATCGAAGGCCTTGGATAGGTCACAAAATATACCTTAAATATCCTGTGAATTCTTCCATGCATTAAAGATATATTTAATCAGTTCAACAACGGCATCAGTTGTCGAACGACCCCTTGTGAAACCAAATTGATTTTTATGAAGTAAATCATTTATATTAAAGTAATTTAAAATTTGATCAAGAATATTTTTTTCAAAAGTCTTACTAAGTGTTGATAGTAGAGAAATAGGTCTAAAATTGGCGGCGTCTAATGTTCTACCAGATTTAAATGAAAGTATTACTTTACTATGTTTCATTAAGTCAGGAAACACACCAGATTCGATCTATCACCAGATATAAAGTTATTGCGTCTATAATAGATAGACGCAATAACTTTAACGGAAATGCTCTACAGATCCGCAGTTTTCTTTTTGGTATTATAGTTATAAAATATTTTACAATATCTTTTGATTACACTTTAGGAAATGTAAAATTCTTTGTACACGCATTTACATTTTGTTTAAGTAATGATTCGGCGACGGCAGGAGAAGAATTCAGTGACTTAGTGGGCAATATCAGAATATCAGTAAAATATTTCTCAAAAACCATTGCTACGTTCTGATCTGATACAGCTAATTTGTTGTTAACACTTAACTGGTAATTTGAATTGCGAGAGTTGATCTTACCAGTTTCGCTATTAATTATACTCCATGTCATTTTAATTTTATTGGAAGCCGTCTTAATTTTGTCGCTCAAATGCAAAGACTTGGCTGTGGAGCACACTCTTTTAAATATTTTTGAATATTTTTTTACATATTCCCTAAATTCGACGCTATGATTATATGACTTTTCATGGTAAAGATCATAAAATCTATGCCTGCTCATATGGACTCCTACTGTCGCCCATTCATTGAATGACTTCCGACTGTTCAAGGAGAATGTTTTAGAAGTAAAAGTATTATTAAAATTCATTGCAAATAAGCTTAAATAATGTTCCATACAAAAAATTAGTATTATTTTGGTATGTATATATATAATCTGATAACTGATATGTTGTCATTTATTTTTTTAATCCCATTATGGATATCCCCAATTTCAGCTTTCACGTATAGCTGAAAGTCATCAGCATACAGATGATACGAGCTATCGAAGATGGAGGTAACAAAGTTTATAACAATTCAAAAGATTATAGGAGAAAAACTACCGCCGTGCGGCACACCAGCTTCCATATCAGCCCAAACTGAGGTCATTTGGCCTACATTGAGTGACTGCTGTCAACCGCGAAGATAAGATGCAAACCATTCCAATGCTACAGCAGCCCTACAGGACCAAAATTTTGATGAGACAATATAGAAAGAAGGATTTCATGATCAGTACTGTTACTTTTTTTTCTTTCATACCTTGTCTTATATAGTCTGTGACATTAATTAAAGCAGTACTAGTACTATAACCAGAGCGAAACTCAGACTGATATATACTCAGTAGGTTGTCTATACATATAATAAAACTGTAAATAGCAGATGTCTGTACATTTTATATTTTTGTAATAAAAGTGATTGAGGGGTACTAAAAATAAGTAATTAAATACATTTCTACCATTTTTAGAATTTTCTGTCTGTCTGTCTGTCTGTCTGTTTGTTTGTTAACGTATCACGTTTAAAGTACTAATTTATATCATAAGAATTGTTAAGGAAATTATAAAGTGTACCTTCGGGTTACGTTTAGTCTTTATTTCATTAAAATCGGTTCATTCCATCAAAAGTTATGATAAATATTCTGAAGTATGGGTAGGGAATCTGCTCAACGGTGGCTTTGTTTGAGTCATCAAGTTGATGTTAGCAGCGCCATCTCTCTTTAAATATATACATATAATAAAAATGATGATAACATGTTGTGTCTCTTTCTGTACATTATATATATTTTGGTGACTAAAATCATTATGAGGAACTAAAAATAATTAAATAAGTAATTTTTTATAATTTTTAGAATTGTCTGTCTGTCTGTTTGTCTGTTTTTATATGAACGCATCACATCTAAAGTAAACATCTTTTTTTTCAAAGAAATCGTTAAGAAAATCATAAAGCGTATCTTCGAGTTACATTTAAGCTTTGTTTTATTAAAATTGTTTAATTCTATCGAAAGTAATCATTAATATTTTGAAATGTAGATTCGAATTTGTTCAATGGCGCCATAAAATCTCAGAAATAGTAATTGTGTGTAAAAAAAAACGTTCCATAATAATTAATATATTTATACTTAAAACATAAAAAGAGATTTAAAAAAGGATGTTTTCTCACACAAAGGACGTAATAGTTGGAGTTGTACAAATTACAACCTTTTCTGATTTGCTGTGTTGAGATTTTTCGCCGATGAATCGTATGAAGAAATTTGTATCTATCGAAGCCATACAACTATAGCCATACAATAATATACACAAAATCAGTACTGCCATTTTAGCGCTTTGGGAACTAGATTTAGCGCTTTTTTAGAATGTATAGCGCGCATTTCGAAATTTTAGCACCTAGCACTTCATCCAGCGCTTTTTGGTGTATTTAGCACACATTTCAAAATTGTAGCGACTAGCGGGTTATTAACTCTTTTATAGCAGCACTGTTAGTCCACATTACCGATAATAATAATAATGACCTTTATTATTTTTTTTACACAAATAGTACATTGCAGTTTATCTTTTTCAAACATATTTTTTCCACAAAACAAAGAGCATGGGAGACGAGTCCAAACTAGGATACCCTGTGCTATGGATCTCCCGGCTTCCCCTTTAGGATGATCAACTTGATTTTTTTACCGACGACTATAACCACTCACACGTCCATGGATACTACGGTATCCAAAATTCCAAAACAAAAGTAGCGTTGTACGTCCTGGATACTATAGTATCCATAGCGTCAAATTTTATAAAACTGATATCTAGGGGCCATATGCGGTTCTTTTTGTGAGTTTTAGTTATGGAATCGATAGCTGACGAACTATTTTACGTATTAAATAAGAGATGGCAGTGTAACAAACTTTGACGAATGAACAAATAATTATCTAACTTCAGTGCTTCAATCGCCTTTACACTCGGTGTTTTGTGTTTTTGTAGTGTCGTAAGTCATTTAGTTTTATTTAATATTTCTTAGATTATTATACATCATAGTAAACTAGATGATTTGGGCTTTATAATTACGTATATAAAATCGAATCATATTTTAAATAAAAACTATAACTGTTTAAAAAAAATGGCCTTTGTGAAGTCGTCAGCCCAATTTTAATTTTGTTTACTTTGTTTTTCAGTATAATTATATTTAAGCAACGAGTGATAATTCGTAATAAATATAATAATGCACTTTAAGCGGGGAAATCCCCTTCATTAAAGTTTTCGTTCATGGTTTTGGCAACGCATTTATTTTGCTTTATTCAGTTTCAGTCAGTTGTTTAGAGCACAGCTAAGTTAAAAGTTACTTAGAATAGTACTAACTACTGTTGACAGCAATTGCCATAATTATAAGTCGATGTCCTACGAAGTATTGATACATCAAAAAATATTGCCAGAAAAAAACTTAATGTTGTTTTCTTTATTATGATTATATTTTCTTGAATTATAAATTATAATAAAAAACACAAACTTTGTTTGTAGTTAATTTAGCGCGAAATCTAGGTCTTTTTTAAAGCGCTGTTTTCATGAAATCTAGCGCTTTTTGTGTTGTCCTAGCGCTGAATGAGTTTTTTTGATCTGGCAGCACTGCGAAACAACCCTCCATTAGGAAGTAACTTTCCTTTCAGTTTTAAGCGCGTTCAGTTCCCATTTACAGTCAGCGTGTTATGCGATGACCGTAAATAAAGCGCAAGGTCAAAATTTACGCGTTGTAGGAGTGGACCTCAGTACTGACTGTTTTGCACATGGCCAACTCTATGTTGCTTTTTCCCGCGTTAGTAGTCCCAGTAACCTTTTTGTCTACACCCCAGCTAAGTCTACTTCTAACGTCGTTTACACCGAAGCTCTATCATAAACTACTTAGAACTTTGATGATAATGATTTATTTTCTTACCACTTATTGATACAGTAATGATATAAATCGTTTAATATTCTCTTACCTAAACGACAAATTCTTTATGTAAAATCTATATACGCGAGCTACGCCGCGGGCACAGTTAGTTTCGAAATAAATGTAGAAATTTGCTTGGAAGCATAGGATTCTAAAATTTTGGAAAGAAAGTGTAAAATGGATATAGGGCGAAAATTATTTGGAAGAATAGGAGTAGGACCTTTTGAGAGAGGTTGTATAAAAGTCCTTTCCCAAAGATTAGGGTACTGACCTGAATCAAGGGAAAAAATTATAATATGGGAAAGAAGGTGCTCTAGTATAAATACTACCATGTGTCTGCTAATCTTATCATAACCCACCGCCTTAGACTGAATTGCCAAAGTAAACTTTTTAACATAATCCTGAGAAACAGGAGAGAAGTTAAAGGTAGGTATGTTAGGAATTTGCACAGAGTCAATAGAAGCCACAATATGAGAGCAAATTGTAGGGTTCATTGCTATTACAGAAGGGGAATGTTGGTGAATTTCATCAAGTGATAGACAAGGACCACAATCCAAATTAGCTGGCCTGTAAAGGCCAAAAGTTCTAAGAAATTTCCATACTTTGGCGGGAGAAGAGTTATTAAATCAATTATGGAAATATTGGCGTTTAGCTGGCGGTAACATTTGATTGCACCTATCCTTGGCTGTTTGAAAATACAACCAATTTTCTTCAGTATGTTCTCTCTTGAAACGAAGAAAAGCTCGATTTCGTCTAGACATTGCCAACCTTACATCCTGTGTATATAAAAATTAACTTTTTTTTTACAATTATTTATATGAATTATTATAATAGAACATGCATAGTAACATACATCTCATTCCCAAGGATATATATGAATGAAAATATCATTGACTGAGTAGGTTCTGTAAAAATGTGGCGTTATTTAAATTTAAGATAATCATCAAAGACATTTTAATTTATCAATTTTTTGGTTTCTCAAAAATATATCTTCAAGTTTTTCGTAAAATATAGCCTAGATCACTCTTAACAGTGCTCTCTATCTGTCTGATAATAAACTTTCAATAGAATCGGCTCAACAATTTCAAAGACTAGTCCAGACAGAAAAATATTAAAAAATTGCTATTAATGTCTTAACGGAATGCAAATAACCTCTTCAGCTCAATAAAATACAGTAATTTCCATAATATACCTACATAAAATACAAAAAAGCACTCCAATTTTGGTTATATGTATAGTTTTATTTTTTTGTTTTAAATATGGTACATAAGCTATTCTTAATTAAGATGTATAACATAAATTATAGAATATCAAAGTCTACATTCTCATAGATTGCCTTATAAGGGGTATATTTTGTCGTATACTTATTATGTTTTATATATATTACAGATCATATATTAGATCTAGCAAATCCGAGAATCTCAGCCAAGTTCGGCATAGAAAAGCAGTGTGTATATTTACACGAACTATTTGGAGCCACTTTCGAGAACACTCGTGATTTTGCATACCCAATAGAACCTCTTATAGCCCTGGAAATTTTAATTTCACGAAGAAAACACATTAAATTAATTAGTTATTAATGTATTTTGTATATTTTTGTCATTATGCGTTGCAATGATAATGAGACCTAAATTATTAATATTTAACCATTGATTACACGTTAAACACATACATATAATATCTAAGAGAGCATACGTAATATGAAGCAATTAGTCTACTGTGAAAAATTTGCGATATAATGAAAAAGGGGCCAAATTAAACGTACCCTTAACCGATGAGCATGTATGTGTAGTTGACGAGCATGTATATGGAAGTGGAGGAGGTGTGAGAGGTGTGGCGAGATCGTACCAAATGGACATACGTAGTCCCTGTCTACCCCTCTGGGTGACAGGCGTGAGAGTTTATGTTGTTTTTTATGTTTAGTCTGCTATGCTGCTTTAGTGTGTGGTAGCGGAATCCATATAATGTCTTCGAAATATTTTTATTACTCATACATGTAGGTTTCCTTACGACGTTTTCTTCACCGCTGAACACTCGGTAAGTCAGCAATAAATTTCAATTAACAATTTCTTTGGCGCTGGCGAAGTTCGAACTAAAGTTACTCGCTACGTGTAAAATTTACAGCGATAAGCGCTTAAGCTGAATTTATACGGCTTATTTCGAGAAAATTATTACGTGTTGATAAATAAAAAAAAAAACAATTGCAAGTGTTTTAAAATTCCGGGACTAATGAATGTCAGTTTTTGCGACACAAAGTAGCTTATTTTGAACATATAATTAGAGGTCAAGGTGTTTCGCCTATCCCCGATAAGGACAAAGCGTTGAAGCTCTATTCTTTCACTACTCAATTTCCTTCATCTAAGAATTCTGAAGGCATAAAATATTTTTTAGGTTTGACAGGTTATTGTCGTCGTTTCGTAGGATAACATTCCATATTTAATACTCTCTTCTTTACTGAATATAAATTTCCTAAATATATGAGATGTATTTTGGCTTTTTGATATACAAGCTTGTACAGCTTTGGCTAAGGAGCTCGCCCGCGTGGAGGTCGGACAACGACATCATTTCAAAAATTACCGACGTTATTCCAAGACCTGAGACAGCACAAAAAGGTAAATATAGATTAACGCCCCAGATCTATCCCAGAGCAATCGTGCAACTTTCTGGGATAAAAAGCCTATTTATTTTTTCGTCCCATATACTTTAAAGTCTTGTAAAAGTATTTTAGGTCATATAACGCGATAAGCCTAAGTATAAAAAACACTCTTTCAAAATATGAAAGAGCGTATTTAATATGAGTTTACTATTTAATGAGAGAATTGGAATCGTAAAAAATATTATACAAAGATTTTTCAGGCATATTAATTTCTTGAAAATAAAATAAAAATAAATAAATATATTTCAATTACAAAAGTATAGAAAAACATATACAAGAGCATAAACGACTAGCAAGCAAATGAAATATAAGCCTAACGTAAGGAAAAATAAAAATGATGAAATAACAATTTCGACAATCTTTCGAGTCTCGAGCCGAAAGTCCCGGGACTCGAGACAACTAAAATTATGAAATGTTCCGGGACTTCGAGACACGAGACGTCCCGGGACCCAAACCCTAGTTGTAATCACAGAGTACATATTATAATATATTGGTAAATCCAATTGAGCATGCCTTCGCATTAAAAATAACGTATAGCATGATTAAACGGATTTTTTTTTAAATAGTTTAAATACATTTCGACAGCACTATCGGCTTCAGCACCCTCGAAACCCATGAAAATGACACCCATGATGAAAAAATTGATATCTATTGCAGCCGCCACGTTGGATTTACATTTCGAGAGCACTATCGGCTGCAACACCCTCGAAAACCATGAAAATGATATCCATGATGAAAAAATTTGGTACCTACTTCAGCCGCCATCTTGGATTTACATTTCGACAGCACTATCGGCTTCAGCACCCTCGAAAACCATGAAAATGACACCCATGATAAAAAAATTGATATCTATTGCAGCCGCCATGTTGGATTTACATTTCGACAGCACTATCGGCTGCAACACCCTCAAAAACCATGAAAATGATATCCATGATGAAAAAATTTGGTACCTACTTCAGCCGCCATCTTGGATTTACATTTCGAGAACACTATCGGCTTCAACACACTCGAAGCCCATGAAAATGACACCCATGATGAATAAATTGATATATATTGCAGCCGCCATCTTGGATTTACATTTCAACAGCACTATCGGCTTCAACACCCTCGAAACCCATGAAAATGACACCCATGATGAAAAAATTGATACCCCTTGCAGCCGCCACCTTAGATTTACATTTCGACAGCACTATCGGCTTTAACACCCTCGAAAACCATGAAAATTACACCCAAGATGAAAAAATTGATATCTATTGCAGCCGCCATCTTGGATTTACATTTCGACAGCACTATCGTCTTCGACACCTTCGAAAACCATGAAAATGTCACCCATGATGAAAAAATTGGTACCTACTTCAGCCGCCACCTTGGATTTACATTTCGACAACACTATTGGCTTCAGCACCTTCGAAAACCATGAAAATGACACCAATATTGAAAAAATTTATACATATTGCGGCCGCCATCTTGGATTTACATTTCGACAACCCTATCGGTTTCAACTCCCTCGAAAACCATGAAAATTTCACCCATGACAAAAAAATTGATACTACTTACTTTTAGTACGTACTACTATTATACTATTATTTATTCTGTGCTTTTAAAATATTGTAATAAAAAAATCTGTTATTATTATTATAATCAAGTATTTAAAAAATTTAGTTATTCGAATATTGTGTATTTGTACAGCGATCTTTTTGAGCCGCTGCAAGCAACCGAAATAATGTCCACTCACGACGGCGACTGACGGCGAACCATAGATAAATATAAATGTAGCAAACTAATGCGGCGAACTGAAATATATACAGTAATCTATGGCGATGGCCAACTGAGTTAGTGAGTAAACTACTCTGTGGCTGCAGCTCCCCATTTACAGAAATAATTCTATACGAGGCTACCAAATCAACGAAAATTTCGCCATTTTCGAGCCGAAAAAAATTAATTATAGCTAAACAAAACAAATTTACACTGCCATTTACATTCAGTGGCTTCCCACATGATAGATGAAGAGATTAATAAATAGATTGAGTTAAACAATTGATATTTACAAAAGTTATAGTGTTTACAAGCTTTGGGGACATGATAAATCCACACCATAAGCCACTAAAACCCCTGTTTTTATTTAAAAATAGCAATTAATCGATTTAAAAAATATATTAATAAGTTCAACAATCATTTATCTTTCTAACAATGTGCTTTTTATATCATTTATATGTATAATATGATTGCTGGATACGATTTTATGCGACAAAACGGTGGAATTTTGATTTTTAGGCGTTAGTAGAACCCACGCGCTTTGCGCTCGGCATGCAATATTACTGAAAAGATTTTTAGGGAAAAATAAAATCTTTATTTTTCCTGAATAATCTTTGTAATATAATACGTTTATCAATAATAATTTACTACGATAGGTACTTCGTTCCAACCGAGTGTTCCACGACACTGACGCGTTTTATTTTTGTTTATTTTCGCATTCATGAATATTACTGGTAACTTTTCAACTCATGTCATCAAATTTCAATAATCCACAAAATAAAGAATTAAATTAACCCTTTCGCTGTCCCGTGCACTACATATAGGTCATTGCTATTGTCTTACTATTGTGTCTGAAAATCGGACAGTGAAAATGTTAAGTTCGTCGTTTTATAGCCATATTTCTATTACGAATTCTAAAAGAGATTATTTATTTAAAGTATGATGTATGGTGGCATTTGTTTTTGTTAAACATAACTAGAGTTAGTAATTTGTAAAAGATGCTAGGGTCTTTAGGTCAGGGTAATAAACCCTTTTAGCGTATAACATCAACTGAGCAAGGTAAATTTCTGTACGTGACTGCTTCTCTGCACACTTGAGCCAACGACGTAATAGATATTTGTCAGTAGGACAAATTGTAGTTAAGACAAGGAATATATACAATATGGAACTTTTAATATTAGGTTGAAAGAAGTTTACATTTACATATATACGTAGGAAAGAGTTTTCTAGATGAATTATCCTAAAAAAATCTATAAAATTATTATAAACCTTAGACTACTTAAATTCAAGGTCATTTTCTGCAGAATGAGTATTCTGCCTCATCAGCACCCCATTTGAATTATTAGTGTTTATAGCACGCTGATGTAATTTTTGACTTATATTTTAATGTCATGATTTTTCCCTTAATACAACTAAAATATTATTTATTTGTTTATTTACTCTTTACTGTAAACAAAAAAAAAAAACAAAAACGAATACAGTTATATCTAAAGTAGAATATGTACAACAGGCGGTCTTATCAGAAAGAATAGAGAATGTGTGTATTCCTGCGAAGGCGGATTGGGAGCCATTTGAGCTGTTTGCGAAATTCAGATATATGATCATATTTGCGAAGCCCAAATATAAATCTAATACATAAATTTTGAATGCGCTCAAGCTTATTAAGCTGCTCCTCCGTAATGTCAAGATAGCAAATATCAGCATAGTCAAAGATAGGCAGAAATAGAGACTGGGCGAGCGTAACTTTAATTACTGTCGGAAGAAAATTTTGTAATCCACGTAAATAGCTTAAGGCAGAAAAAAATTTTCTACTAACCTCATTAAACTGTGAGGTCCAAGACATGCAAGAGTCGAGATACAACCCCAGGTTATTAACCTTGTTACTGTAAGGGATTTGAGTGCATTCTAGTATAATAGGAGGTAGGGAAGACCAGTAAATTTTCCAATTAATCTAGAACTACCGATGATAATGGCCTGAGTTTTCTTAGGATTAATCGTTTAACCAAAATGTTTACTCCAATTCGAAATACAAGTCGCATCAGCGTTAATAGTGTCAACTGCTTTAAACAAATCTTCAAGAGGCGATTGAGTATAGATTTGGAGATCATCAGCATACAACCACCACGAACCGGGGTGGTACCACGACCTCACAGAAAACCAGCGTGAAGTAGAGGTTTACCTCTGCGTTTCGCTTGGTGAGGGCAGGTGGCCGGAGGCCCTTTTTACTGGAAATGAGGCATTCCATCTTAGTCCTCACGGGTGACAACGCATCTACATTTTGATTTGTAATAGAGGATAGATGTAGATGTCTATGGACCGCAGCAACCACTTACCATCAGGTGGACTGTGTGCTCGTTTGTCACCCTTTTTCTATAAAAAAAATACAAGTGGTAGGAAGAGAACAAAATATGACATTTAAATAAAACTAATTTTACGGATTTTATCGCGTATATTAACTTATTTTAATTCCCGACGTTTCAAACACTTTACAGCACCCATGGTCACGGGGGGGACTGAGGTGTATGACGTCCCAATGTCATAGATAACCACGGCTACCTCCAGATTAAAAATTATTAATTTTCGTTGCGATCTACGCAGTATGAACTTACAGTATCATGAAGTCTTGACTTCCCGGAGCGTCTATTCTTTACATCAGCTATGTGTGATGTGAAGAATAGACGCTCCGGGAAGTCTGCAGTCTGTGAACACGTACAGGATCGCCCCCGTCACTACACTAGATTTGATAGACCACAAATCCTCGCTAAAAAAACACCGATTCCTTCCAAGGATGATTCGCGAGGCTATTGAAATCAAGAAACATCCTAATTTCAATAGAGAAGATGGCTGGGTGCTACCATCTGCTTGGGATCCCATAATTAATAAAATTAAATCCCAACCCAAGCATACAACTGCAAGACTTCATGATACTGTAAGTTCATACTGCGTAGATCGGAACGAAAATTAATAATTTTTAATCTGGAGGTAGCCGTGGTTAACTATGACATTGGGACGTCATACACCTCAGTCCCCCCCGTGACCATGGGTGCTGTAAAGTGCTTGAAACGTCGGGAATTAAAATAAGTTAATATACGCGATAAAATCCGTAAAATTAGTTTTATTTATATGTGTAGTGTTCGCGTAAATATAAGAAATCATTAAACAAAATATGACTTATAGAGTTAATGAAAATTGCAAACAGGGTACGCCAGTCGCTGTAGTAGTCCAGGTGGAAAAAACATCTTCCACCTGAATGCGCTATCGGCTACCAAACAAGTAACTTCGAAACCAGTAAACTACAGTTGGAGATATGTTGAGAAAGCGCAGGATGCCCAAAAAGATATCAAAATCTACTGTATTAAATGCATTACTAAAATCAAGTAATGTAAGAATGGTAAGCTTTTGTTTCTCCATACCATACCGAATATCATCAGTGATTTGTAAAAGTGCAGTAGTCGTACTATAGCTAGTACGGAAACTGGATTGCAAAGGATTTAAAAGATTATGTTTTAAAATATAGGTGCTTAATTTATTGTGCACAAGACGTTCAAGAACTTTGGAAAGGAAAGGCAAGATGGAGACAGATCTATAATCAGAAAAACTAGACGGACTCGACAGTTTCGGAAGAGGAACTACAAATGCATCTTTCCAAGCTGAAGGGGAAAAAAGAAGAATTCAGTGAATTATTCAGGATGGAAGTGATCACAGGTGAAAGGAGATCAATGAGAGGGATGACCATTTTCCGACTAATGCAGTCACTACCAATTTAATTTGAATGGATGGATATTATCGCTCTCAAAACATCACAACTGTTAAATTGATTAAAATTAAAAGCAGAGGTGTCCGGAGCAGGAGATTTGAAGAAGAGCTATTGTGTTTTACTTTATCTTTATTGCAAGACGAAGATGGGAAATGCAAATTAAGTTGATTGAGATCAAAGTTATGGTGAGCGAAATTTTGTCGTAATTTCCCAACTCCTAAAAACTTAAGAAACTTCCAGACCCCAGCAAGGTCAGGATCTTGTACTGATTCATAGATATGGCGTCGTTGTGCTTTTCTACACAGATTGTTGCAGCGATTCCGTACTAATCTATACTTTTCTCGATTCAGGTCGCTAGAAACTGACTTGTATTTCGCTCTGGCACAATTTTTAATGTGGATGATTTTTTATATCATCAGTAAGCCAAGGAGAGGGAGGATGCTTTACACGCACCGGACGATCAGGAGCATGAACGTCATAAAGCTGAATTAACAAATAGTTGAAGAAAGCTACCTGATCATGAACGTAGAAGCATTGACGACTATACTCCAATCAATCTTCCGAACGTCATTTAAAAGCTGCTTCAAGTCCATGTCACAAAAGTTACGCTGAAGTATAATCCTTGACTTAGCTTTAGGGGGAAGGATTTTATAAGACAAGTATAAAAGGTCATGATTGGAAAAAGAATCAGCAGCATATAATAACATTGTATGTTAATTAAGGAAGAACGAGTTTTCCTGTCACAAGTATTGAAAAATACTTAAAAGGAGAATTTTGTGTACTGCGGTGTAAATTTATTGTTGCAGAATAATTATTTTTTTAATAAATTTTTGATTCCGTTTGATGGTAGGCAAAAAATATAATTTGGATGATTTTCTTTCAATCTTTATATTCATATTTATTTATAACATGTTACTTGTACGTTGTGTGATTTTTCAAAATTTTTGTCAAGCCTAGCACTTAAGAATACTGTAGGGAAGCAGCTTGTAAAGGTTTAGTAAAATACACATAAAATAATTTTTCTTTATTAATTTTTCAAATTAGTACCAAATTAGTTTTTCTTATCATCACGCCTGTATTTGTATAAGAGCACTTCATAACTAACCCAAATTTCGGTCCTTTACAGGCTATCAAATGTGCATTGCTGAACATAGGGCTCCCCCATAGACTGCCTCATAGGGGTGATATTTGCCTAGTTGATGCTGTTGCCCTACTCCTAGTTTGGTTCCCTTTATCGCCTCTTGCGATATCTACAGGACGGATTGGAATGGTAGAGATTTTTACACCGCCTCTTCACGGTAATAATTGGTAATTTCGATGATTTAGGAAATAAGCCTTCAAGAAAAAAAGACAAACAGATAAACGGTACGATCAATTGTTAGGTTTTGTTAATAATGCATGGAATACTAAAAATTGATGATTTTTTTTCCCAACAATCATTTTTAATTCGCGTACGTAATTTGATGTTTAAATATTTTAAAACCTAAAGCAGTGATAGAATAGACATGAAAATATCTCAGACAAAAATTATGTTCCTATATTTCAACCACAGTCAAATCTATCTGTCACTGAATGCCTCAAGTGAAAAATATTCAGCTTGGGGCTTACGTTGCGAATTTTATTCGAGAAATCTTCACAAGTTATACGGTTTTATGAAAACGTAATATGATCGCTGTTTTGAAATCTATCTCTCAGATTAATCGATTCTTCGCATTTGAAGCAAGTTTTTTTCTGAGCGTGATGACAATCTCTGTTTAAAAATTATAAATATAAAAGATTCAAGATTTTTTTTTATAGGATTAGGATGACAAACGAGCACACAGCCCACCTGATGGTAAGTGGTTGCTGCGGCCCATAGACATCTACATTTATCCTCTATTACAAATCAAAATGTAGATGCGTTGTCACCCGTGAGGACCAAGATGGAATGCCTCATTTCCAGTAAAAAGGCCGTTACGTTTAATATTATTTAAATCTTGTAAATAATGCCTTATTTTCCTGTTTATTTTTCTACATTTAATTTATTTGTATATGAGCTTACAGTAGTGTAGTAGCGGTGTAAGAATATCCACTAGTCCATATCGATATCATCGAAATAGTGTCGAATAAGACTTGCTCTTGGATTCTTACTGACACTTGCATATGGCTCCAACGATGACGTGTACAGCTGCCCATAGAACCTCTCAATCTCACTCAAAATCTCAGATGTCCCGGAAAAGATGCTGCCACACTTGGTCTTGTGGCAAAAACTTTGGAGTCGTGGTTTCACTTGATAGCTTCTTTAATACGAGCTGTATTGAAGTTGCATAAATCCCACCGCATGCATTTGGAGATTTGTCTGTTCAATTGCCTGTATGCTGTTAAATCTTCTGAGGACTGCAGCTTCATTTTTTTTAAAGGAGAAGGGGCAAACGGGCATGCGCTTCACCTGATGGTAAGTGATTACCGCCGCTCATGAACAACTGCAACACCAGGGTAATTGCAGATGCGTTGCCGGCCTTTTAAAAAGGAGTAGACTCTTTTCTTGAGGGTCCCTAAGTCGTATCGGTCCGGAAAAATCGCTGACGGTAATCTTTTCCACAAAGAAGTTGTACGAGGAAGAAAACGTCTTCTAAACCGCACAGTGGTAGATCGCCAATCATCCAAATGGTATGGATGGTATTGCGAGTTTTGTCGCAAAGTGCGATGGTGAAATTGAGCGACTGTAATTAGTTCGAACAATTCCTCAGAGCACTCCCCGTGATAGATGCGATAAAGTACGCAAAGAGATGCAACATCTCAACGCAGTGCCAGTTAATCAACCCGATAGGAAAGAACTCAGTCGTTGACGATTCTAACCACTCTGTGCTGGATGCGGTCAAGTGGAAGGAGCTGGCACTGGGGAGCCTCTGCCCAGAGATGGGAACAGTATACCATGTGACGTCAAACCTGCGCCTTGTAAAGTTGCAAGCGGTGTGCTGGTATAAAATACTGTCCCGCTCTGCTGAGCACGACAAGCTTTTTAGAGGCCAATTTGGCCTTCTATTCCAAGTGACCACGAAACTGCACGTCATCCGATATGTCGACACCAAGAATTCCGATACTGGCTGAGGCAACAAGGAGTGCCTTGAAACTGAGGACGACAAAGGGATGCTTTTTAGAGGTAAACGCGCAAACTTGTGTCTTCTGGGGATTGAACCGGACTAGATTTAGGCGCCCCCTGTCTGAGACCTTGTTCAACAAAGTCTCGACTTGAGACATAAGTTTGTTCCGGTACTCGGCGACGTTTTCCGAGAAATATTGGCACGGCCGGTGTATAAAGCATCACCAGTGCTGTCGTCTGCATAGCAATTAATATTACCGGTTTGCAACATATCATTGATATGCAAATTTACCGTCTAACAGCTATGAGATTAAGAGGACGATCGGAGATACTTTGTGTTCTTCTGCGACGGGTCATAGAGAACTTAGCTCCGACCGCATAAACAGTTTCCACGAGAATTATGAACATTTTTATATTTTTTTCATAATAGGAGAGGGGCCAAACGAGCATACGGCTCACCTGATTGTAAGTGGCTACCACCGATCATGAACAGCTGCAACATCAGGGGAATTGCAGGTGCGTTGCCGGTTTTTTGTTATATGTGGTAGAGCCACGTTACAACTATTTTAGTTACTCGATTGGAAAAGTATGTTCCGGTCTGAAGGCTAAAGGGGAACCAGTACAAATATAGGCTGTGTGGTATTCCATCTTAGTCCTCAGGAAAACAACGCATTTGTAGACTTCTTTGTTAATAGTTGGCTGCAGATATCCATAGACTGTAGCAGCTACTTTCTATCAGGAGAAATATAATATCGTTAGTCCCTTGAGTTTTATAAAAATAAAATCTGATAGGTTTAGGTAAGGTACAAGAGAGTTTGGTTTAAAGATTTTGTGCTTGCCAGTGTCTCTTCTCTAATTTTATCGCACAGGCGGTACACTGGATAAGACTGAAATCGGAGCCCAATGTAAATACACTTCTGAGTTTGCCCACACAATGATTGTATCATTTTTTCAGAAGGTTAATCATTTCATCTCACACTCGACACAGCGGGCAACGTATTAATTATACAACAGATTTTTACTATTATCGTCATTCAGGACAGTACCACACCGTGACTAATCATAGACAGTAATGTTTACGGGTAGTTTTTAAAAACTATTTTTCACGTTTTTGTTTGGTTTTCTTTTGTTATTCAAGAATTAGGTTATTGCTTTTTCCTTACTAACTTTCTGTACAAATATTTTGTACTTAAGCAACCATTTACCTTTACTACAAAAACTTCACTCTTTGATATGACATCGTAAATATGATTTTCTGTTTTAAAATTTAGAATTTTATGTGGGTTAGTAGTTAGGTAGTAAGAGAGCCGTGGTAGCTCAGATGGCAAGCGCTTGCTGTTCACAGTGCGCGAGCAACCCGGGTTCGATCCCCGCCGGCACCAATGAAATTGTTAATTGCAATTTTAAGTGCTGATTTACTACGTGCTCGGCGGTGAAGGAAAACATCGTGAGGAAACCTGCATGTCAGAAAAATAAGGCAAAAAATATTTGGAGTTCGCCATTGAGTTATATGTACTACGTACTAGAGAAGCCATTCCAAACAAAGATTGTGTCTTCGCGCATACGCGGGAGTAGTAGTCGCGCATGCGCGAAGACTAACTTGATATAAAATAAGATATTAATATAAAGTAAATATAAGAATTTAATATAAAATATCTTATTTCAATCTAAACAAACATATTTCTAAATAAACTGTAATAATAATTATCTTATGGAATTCACAAATCTTCAATTTACGCAATATTTAGTTTGTACAGATTGCAGTACAGTTCAGTTGAACATAGTCAATGTTCGGAATGCGAAATCTAGTGCGTAGTACATATATATCAATCGAGTTTGCCAACACGCATTGGGGCAGCGTGGTGGACTTTTCCTTACCCTAAAACCCTCTCAGAAATGAGAGGAGCCTTGTGCACAGCAGTGGGACGTATATAGGCTGTAACTTTAACTTTATGGGTTAGTATTTTACTAACCCATATCAAGCGACGTGCCGGTCAAGCATAAACATTATTTTAATGACGATATGTATACCTATTAATGTTCATATTTATATTCATTTTAATTCATTTGTGTCACAATTACATAACAAAATCGAGTGAGTTTTGTCTGAGATTTAGGAACTAGAAACCTCGAAAGTTTTTATAGTTTCGCTTAAGGTATATTATGATTTATAAAATGCTATAAAAGTGCTTTTTAAAATTAAACTTGTAATAATTTGTGTGTATATTCTTACACCGCCACTATACGGTAGCATACATATGAAAGTCCAGTACTGAATATAGGTCCTCCCCATAGATGTCCTCATGGGGGAAATATTTGCCATAGTTTCCACGCTAGCGGGTTAACAACCATAGTTTTTTATTATTAGGAAGACGCTTCTGCCCATCTCCCGATTTTTTGCCCTTTGTCCACGGGATGATATGAGGTAGTGGATATTATTACACCGGAAGTACACGGTACAAAAAAATTCAAAAAAAGTAATTCATAAAACACTTAATAACATGAATAATATGGTCAGTTAAAGTAGCTATTTCTATTCGAGTGCACCGCTGTTGACCCAAGATAAAAGGCGCCCCGCGTAATCTTGTTTAAAGGCTCTTTCAAAAGTCTTCTTTTATAATGGAAGTGTTCGGTGTCAGTTACAAATTGCCGTTCCCTGTGGACAAGCAACATAGAAATGTCAGGGAGCTGTTATTATAATTAAGCTATGAGATTTTATTATAATAAATAATTACAAAGATCACACACATCGCAGGCAACTAAAAATTTCAAATTGGTTTTATTTTTTTTAATTAGCGTATTTATATATTTCGTAATGTTGTCATCATTATTGCGGGCAGCATTGTCAAACGCACAATTTTTTTCATGTGAAATCAATGAATAATAATATTCATTGATTAATACGTGAACATCGAAAATTGGAGTACCATTTTAGTATATATTATAAAAGGAGAGTAATTAAAGTTGAATCATTCGTTTGTCGTAGATATGCAAAACAAAGAGTATCATTTGTATGTGTATGTGTGCTGTTAATGCAGGCATCATGTTTTCGTATTTAAATGTACATCAAAGTATATTGAAAACTAGTGACCGGACCCGTATTCGCACGGGTGATTTCTGGATCTCGACAACAGTGCCATCAACCTGTGAAATTGTCGATTTAAACCGTCCAGGGACCTACTCAAACGCACACAAAAAAATTTATCAGAATCTTTCGAGCCGTTTTTGAGTTTTAGAGAGACGAACGGACAGCAACTATCGATAGGATATATGTACTACGCACTAGATTTCGCATTCCGAACATTGACTATGTTCAACTGAACTGTACTGCAATCCGTACACTAAACTAAATATTGCGTAAATTGAAGATCTGTGAATTCCATAAGATATTTATTATTACATTTTATTTAGAAATATTTTTGTTTAGATTAAAATAAGAGTATTTTATATTAAATTCTTATATTTATTTTATATTAATATCTTATTTTTTGTTTGGAAGTTCGTAAGTGCACGTTATTGTGTACAGACGTGTTATATAGAAATTAAAAGAATTAAATAAGTATATGCTTAGCCGTGAACTCGTTATAACAATATCGGTAGTAACTGTGACATACTTTAGTAATATTTGTGTTTGTGATTTTGTTGAAATGTTTAGCTTAATCTAGAATAGGTACCAAAATGGAGAACAGCCCCTTCAACCGGAGTGCCAGGACCACTCGCACTCCGCCTCCATCAACCCCACCCACTGTCATGCAGACACCCACTTCAAGCGAACCAATCAAAACAATTCCAACTACTGAGTTGCAGCATTGGATGACAAACATTGACATATGCCTTAACGAGGTATGCTCCATCGCTACAGAAGGTAAACTTAACTCGGATCAAAAAATTCGCATCAGCTCACTTTGTCGTAAAGTAAGCCACGGTACATCACAATCGGTAGTACAGTACATGTCCCTCAAAATGGATGCCACTAAAGCCCAGACCTCCATCGTATCTCTGCAGAAACAACATGACCTGTCCCAAAAGCTGCAGGAACTCAAGAATAGTATCGAAGAGTCATCAAAACCGGACTCTGGAACCACTTTTGCGGACATGGTCAAAAAAGGTGGCCAAACCCTCATTCGCCCAAACAATCTAAGTACCCTAGCAATTTATCTGAGGGACAAGTCCAAATCCAGTGATGACACGAAGTGCCTCTCACAAAAAATAATATCCCCAGAAGAACTCAAACTTCATGTCCATGGCATGAGGAAGGTCAAAAATGGGGGAGTTATAATTAGCGCTGAGACAAAAGGAGATATCGACAAATTAAAGAACTCTGAGAAGCTCGTATCTTCTGGCCTTACCATGGAAGAACCGACTAAACGACGTCCGAGGATTGCAATTGTTGGTGTCCCTGTAGCCCTCACGGATAAAGAAGTGTTCGAGTGCATCTTCGAACAAAATATTACCGATAAATTTCCCAATGCCACGCGTGAGTCCTTCCTTGCAACAGTCAAACTGAGCCATAAATCAGGTAAGAAAAACCTTCCTACCTGTAATTACATTGTCGAAATGCCACCTAGCATCAGAAAGGCCCTTATCAATCAGGGACGAATATATATTAATTGGACCTCATGCCCAGTCAGAGACTTTACAATAGTAACAAGATGCTTCAACTGCCAGCAGTTTGGTCATTCAGCCAAATTATGTCGGGAAACTAGCCCGACATGTAACTACTGTGGAGAGCTCGGGCATTCCTTTAAGGAATGTAATAACAAAACGCATGCCCCCGTTTGCGCGACGTGTAAAGGTTTTAAAAGAAAATGCGACCACAAAACTGGTGATGAAAGCTGTCCAGCTCGTAAATAGCAGAGGACAAATATATCAACTCAATAGAATATGAGGGCGCCTAAGAGCGCCGCGTATTATATTATATACTTAGCTCTTAAACACTAGTTTTAGTTTATTTTTAAGCTTAAGTATGGCAAATCAATTACTACAATTACAATGACCTAGACAACTTTTCTGTGTCTGACGCTAAAACATGTAATGTTGATGACTGTAAACACTTCCTTTCACGTCCTGAAAATAAGTTAATCTTACTTACACAAACTATTAGAAGCATAAATCGGAATATAACTGGGTTTGAAGTCTTGTTGCATAGACTGGATACAAAATGTGATATTTTTATTGTTCTCACAATAAAATATTTTTTGTTCTCACAGAATGTTGGCTGTCAAACCTAACACCCCACCTACCGATTCTAAATGGCTATTCTTTACACAAAACCGAGAAAAACATTAATCAAAATGACGGTTTAGTAATCTATGTTAGTAATAATTTAAAAGTAACTATGCTCATAACTGCCTAAAAATTTGCTCTTTTCATGGACTCTTACCAACACATTACCACCCTACACATCAAAGCGGCTCTTGTTTAGACAATTCTGTGATTAAATCAAATAAACCTTCTTTAACATTAGTTATTAATTCCTCGCTTACTGATCATCAAGCAATTTTACTAACATTACAATTAACCTTACCTAGGAAAAACTGCATACGCAACTACACTTAAGTCCATATGATGAACCTTGAAAATGACATTCGTAGCATTAATTTTGACTTTGTTTATTGCTCTGACGATGCAAATACGACCTTGAGTTACTTTAGAAATTCTTTACAATACGCAATAATGAATCAACAATAAAACTGTCACGTAAGTATTATAATATTAAACCTTGAATGTTAGAAATTCTAAAAAAGTTTGCATTAATTGTAAGTAACAAAAATTGTTATTTAGTTATTTTATTTATTATATAATATATTTAATTTATTCAAATATCTAGTGTCCTACATTATTAAACCGATTGTATAAGTGATGTCTGAAACACAGGTACTCAACCTAGTTCAGGCAGGTAGCTAATATTATAAACTTGACTTTTCTATTTTTCTTTTGTAGATTCTATATTATTAAGCTACACATAGTTTTAATTTTATCATAGCATGTTATTTTTGTTAGACTTATTGTTACTTTATTTAATTTTAATCATACTTGTTCCTGTATGTAAACATGTGTAATTGGAAATGAAATAAATATTTATTATTATTATTATTATTTTATATTAAACTAGTTGACCAGGCAGACGTTGTCCTGCCATTTCCTGAGATGACCCTTTCTCCAATATAAAAAATCCTTAAATTCGTAATAAAAAATGTTAAGGGTCATAATTCATTGAAATCGGTTCAGTAGTTTAGGAGTTTATCGCGGACAAACAATGTGATACGTAATTTTTATATATAAAGATTAAAGTCTTCGTTCATACGCGACTCTACTATCATCTGCGCATGCACGAAGACATAGAGTAGCGCACAATTTTTGTTCGGAATAGTTTCTCTAGTACGTAGTACACATAACTCAATGACAGCAACATTTTTTTTTTATATACAGAGATTATTGTTTTATATCGAAAGAAATGCTTCAGTGGCATGAACACATAAAAATAATGAAAACAGAAAGTGTGACAAAGCAAACTCTTGCTACAGAAGTGAGTGACAGAGTTGGCAAAGGACGCCCTAGACAGATGTTAATCGAACTAATGGGTGATGTTCCGTACTGGAACAGATTATTAATATATTGTGTTTTTGGTTTCTTTTTTTTTCGTATATAATAACAAGTACAAGGCAACACAATTTCGAAGATATTATTTTTTCTATATTTCTATTAAATTCATTGGGTTAGTGATCAACTGTTTTCATTCTGAATGCATCCATAATCTTGCGGGTTATGGTTCTCTGTGCGATACAAGCGCCACATCGATTGGCGGTAATTGTGAACAGTGTAATCAAAACCACCGACGCGCGCGCATACAAATAATTTCGTGTTACTCAAGCTCATCTCTCAAGATCTCTTTCACCTGGAAGTGTTGTACGTGCAACCTATGGACTCTTGTGCGATACACTCTGCTGAACTTTTATACTACTATCATCGCAACGACTGCCCCGATCTCCTTTAGCCAGCCCCTGGATTGGTGGTTGCAGGGAGATTGTAGCGGTAAGTCGCTAAACCCAGTAGAATATCGTACAGGTGATATATTGAATATTTAAAAAAAGTTAAGCGTACCCTTTACTGATGAGCTTAGATATAAGGATATGAAATGGATCTCGGTACTCTCTGCCTAACCATCTGGGTGAAAGCCGTGTGAGTTTATGTTATGTTATGTTCTGTTACTTGTAAAAAATGTACCGCTGAGCTTTTTGCTATATCTGCCCAGGACAAAGGCTTTTCTCAACCAATGTCAAAAAGTTTTATATGACTCTTATATATAAGTATAAGATAAGTACCTACATATTGTTGTAATTAATCTATTGTTTTTTAATATATATGACATTAAATGAAATATTTTATCATGTTTGTGATTGTATGAGCGAAAATGTCTTTAACTTCCCGGCACGTAAATATATTAGAAAAATAAGTATGTAAACGAATACTTAGCGTTGTGACCACATATTTAGTCGAATTTCGACCACAGAAATACTAGCATAAACCAGTTATGACAGCAATAAGCTTTTTATCGTTCTGATTATGATATACAATATGTAACAAAAACCCTGTGTTTCCCGTTAAGTGCGTTATCAGAATCAGTATTCAAACGCATAGAAATAACTTCAATTCAGAAAACCCGACATAAAAAAATCAAATTAAATTCAAATTAAATAATAATTTGTAAATTGTATATGGATTGATTACCTCTGCATGGAATGATAACGCGCCAAAGCGAAACAGCAAGCTGCGGCGGCTGGCGGCGGCAAACGTCAATCGCGCGCACGAGTCTTACCTACACTAACTGCACCAAGGTCGTGAACTCATCACATCACTCAGCTGTTATCACTTTAGTAATCGATTTTCACAACATTTTTAAATTTTACTTCGACTAATTGTAATAATTATGCACAAACCCTAATTCATCATTATAATATCTACTTGACGACCACCTTTTATCTTTATGCACTTGTAACACCGGCTTGTATTAATATTACTTATATAATGTGTGACAGTCTAAAATATTTGATCTGCAACGCGTGTGGTTGCAGATCAAATATTTTGGACTGTATTGTTGCAAAGGCTGCGACTATTCCGCCCTGGTATCGAATGTTTTTTGATATACTGCTTAATCGTACCACAGAAATAAAAATCCAAAGGTGTGTACTCAGTTGATCGCGCCAGCCAGTTGACCGGTCCACCACGGCCAATACATATTTCACCGAATTTTCCAAGACATATCAATTTATAAAAATATTCCTCGTTTGAGGAATTGTTTATTCTGTGTTTTAAGTACGACATCGGATACAAATCACTCACGACTGTTACTTAATTTCACAATATGTTTTTTAAATTCTGAAATTAAGATCCGCCCGGAAGTAATTTATGCGGGCGATTAATTTCATCAGAGACAAAACATTTAACAGCCAGTGCTCGCGCGCTACTGGTTGGTGGTTGATGCTTCAGAATATTCGACTTTAGCCGCCAACGGCAAAGCGACTGTAGCCTGCAACATAATAGTGATATTTTATGAATCAACGAATTTGTCGTAATTTTTGATGTATTTTTTTTTTAATATTTTGTAAAATCTACTAATTATTATTGAATATTTTTAACGCCCTAAATGTCGGTAATGAAAATACAAAAACCTTAATTATTATAGACATTTTTTAATTAACCGTTGATAAACAACCCGTATTTTTACACCTTTTCTTGATTACTGAATTGCAACAATATTTTATGTTTATTAAACTTTCTATGTTTTTAAATCACTACCTACTGAATATCAGGTAGGCTGAAAAAATAACTCATTCAGCATATCTGGACGCTACTTAAGTGCGCGTAAATTTTGGGGTTTTTTCTATACCTAAGTCCTACGACGACGAGCGGGTAACGGGTTTCAGTTTGAGAACCGCGCGAAACGGCGCTTATTTTATAGTTATTTTATTTTCTTTATCGAATTGTTTCATATGAAAAATATATGTGATATTTCTTCTTTTTTTATAGGAGAGGGGGCAAACGAGCATGCGGCTCACCTGATGGTAAGTGACTACCGCCACCCATGAACAACTGCAACACCAGGGGAACCAGAGGAATTGCAGATGCGTTGCCGGCCTTTTAAAAAGGAGTAAGAGAGATTCTTTTGTTGAAGGTCCCTAAGTCGTATCGGTCCGGAAAAATCGCTGAAGGTAATCGATTCCACAAGGAAGTTGTGCAAGTAAGAAAACATCTTCTAAATCGCACAGTGGTGGACCGCCAATAATCCAGATTGTTTGGATGGTATCGGGAAATCTGCTGCGATGTGCGTTCATGAAATTTGGCGGCTGGGATTTATCCGAACAATTCCTCAGAGCACTCCCCGTGGTAAATGTTAAAGAAAATGCAAAGGGATGCAACATCTCTTCGTAGTGCCAATGAATCGAGCCGATCGGAAAAGACTCGGTCGTCGACAATTCGAACCGCTCTGCGCTGGATGCGGTTAAGTGGAAGGAGCTGGCATTGGGGAGCCCCTGCGCAAAGATGGGAACAGTATTCCATGTGAGGCAGAACCTGCGCCTTGTAAATTTGCAGGCGGTGTGCCGGCATGAAATACTGTCCCGCTTTGCTGAGCACGCCAAGCTTTTTCGAGGCCAATTTGGCCTTCTCTTCCAAATGAACACGAAACTGCACGTCACTCGATATGTCGACGCTGAGGATTCCGATACTGGCTGAGGCAATAAGGGGAGTGCCTTGAAACTGAGGAGATACGACAAAGGGATAATATTTATAAAATTTTTAAAAATTAAAGGGATAATATATTATTTATTATAACATTTTTTAAATGTTTTTCAGGCCTATTTAGTAATAAATTGGAAATTTATAATATTTTTTATAGGACATGGTGACAAACGAGCACACAATCCACCTGATATATGGTACGATGATAAGTGGTTACTGTGACCCATAGATAATATACATCTATCCTCAATAAAGAATCAAAATGCAGATGCGTTGTAACCCGTGGATATTAAGATGGAATGCCTCTTTTCCTGTCAAGAGGGTGTCCGGTTCTATACACTCACCATACGAAACACAGCAGTGTTAAGCTGCTATTTTACGCTGGTATTTTGTGAGAGACCGGAGTTCCTTCCCCAGTCTAGCGGACCTATTCGTGCTACTAATATAGCTGCGGCATAGCTCTATCACGTATACGTATATAAGTATTCAATAAAAATAAGTATTGGCGGTAAAATAATATCTACTACCATCCCCTGGGTGTGATAAAAGGCAACAGAGTGAAACCAGAAGACGTCCTAACAACAACTAGATCTCAAGTAAAAAACTGCGGTTGCCAACCCGCCTGCCAAATATAGAAAATATGGCAAATAGCCCCTTTATGAGGTTATCTGTGGGGCGCCTATAGTTGAGTTTAATAGATTGTAATGAATAATTGAACAATGTATGTTTGATCTCAACTTTTTTCCCTTCTGAGACATGCAAAAACACTTTGCCATTACCTCAAGAGTGTCTCGTTTAAGATCGGGTCAGCATCAGAGATATTTGAACGAACTAAATGACGCATTTGTACTTATATTATGGTTTCTACGAAAGCCACAATGTAAAACAGAGTGGAGGCATCTCTTGTACTGTTAATATTATGTAGTATCACAATTTGTAGGTTTATATTTATGTTGTTTATTAATGTAGTTGATTTAAATTTAAATAAATAAAACATTTATGATATCGTTTTCAGTGATTACTGGTTTGGAAAGTTTTAGTTATGGAATCCATTTTCTCGTAAAAATACACTGTTTGGTACTTAAAAATATTTCTACGCAAGAGTAAATGAGTTTGAGAGAGAATTGAGGTACTATTGCTATAAAAACCGCAGCGTAAATTATTTACGATTAATACAGGATGGGCCGTTTAACGTTTGGAATTGGAACTATAGGTTATTTTGAGTTTGGAAGGTTTGGTGACATTTTCGATGCGACAGAAAGTTAGTTTTATGTTTGACATTTATATAATGGATCGATTTTCTATTGAACAAAGTTTGGAAATATTAAAAATGTATTTCCAAAGTGGTTTAGTCTTCTATTAAAACTGTAAGAAATTTACGAAAAAAATTTGCCAAAAACCTCTCATCTCTCTCTCAAGATCTCAGTATTATTTCGTACAAAGTTCAATCCATCCGAGAAGTTTTCGGTTCGCTCAATGGGCCGAAGACCGCTTGATCGAAGATGAGCATTTTTACCGAAAAATCATCTTTTCAGATGAAATTCATTTCCACCTCAGAGGATATGTCAGTAAGAAAAAAATCGACAAATCGTCATGGAGAAACCAATTCATCCACAACGAGTGACTGTCTGGTGCGGATTTGGCCTGGTGGCATTATTGGGTAATTTTTCTTCGAAAATGAGCAAGTAAACGCCGTTACATTGAATGGCAATGGCAATCGCTACCGCGCCATACTAAGCATCTTTTTGCTTCCTAAAACTAAAGAAGATGACATATACGATATTTGGTTTCAACAGGACAGCGCAACGTGCCACACAGACAACGTAACAATCGATCTTTTGCGCACTGTCTTCGAAAGTTACATAATCAGCCAAAATGCTAATGTCAATTCGCCATCTCGAAGCTACGATTTGACTCACAAGCCCTTCACAAGTCCACTGCTGAACATAGGCCTCCCCCAAAGAATGCCACAAAGCACGGTCCTCAGCCACCTGCATCCATCGACTTCCTGCATATCTTACCAGGTCGTCAATCCAACTAGTGGAGGGACGCCCTACACTTCGCCTACCGGTACGAGGCTGCCACTCGAGAACCTTTCTTCCCCATCGGTTGTCGAGCTATATGGCCGGCCCATTGCCACTTCAGCTTACTAATACTAAATACTTAAGCTTAGTAAATAAACTCTTAACTTGTAGTGTTATGCTACTTACTTATCATTTTACATTAATTTAAATCCATTTTTCCATTCTGTTTCAATTCTCTGCATTCACTTCAAATCGGGATATTTTACATCACCTTTATTTCCATAGGATCCTGTAACGATTTCAAACCATAAGAACACAATCACAAATCATTTCTACTTCGTATTTCCACATTATCAGCACTTTTAAATTGGTGTCAATGAAGTCTACCTTTTTTCGATCTTTTAGTTAGTTTTCCGTAACTCTACAATTTCGGGCTTTGTGTGGGTAGTTGCGCTACCTTTTTTCCTATTTCAATAATATCTCCTTTTCCACTTAAATCTTTCCATTTTCTTATAACAAGCCTAAAACTAAAATTTGACATGTTCTGTTACTGATGTTTATTTGGTCTCCATGGAAATTATATTCAAATTTGTTACCGGTCTGTAGTTTCTATTTCGATAATTCCACATAAATACTTTTTCCTCTTGACCATTTACAAAAAAATTTGCGTTTAATTTAAATAATTTTTCCGTTCTCTCTAGAAAGATATAAAAGCCGAACAATCGGTGAAGAAATTGAGTCTTGCTTCAGTTCTCGTATCGGAAGCATCTTCTAAAGGCCTTATCCCGGGGCCGCTCAGCCCCGGGATCCTGCAAGCCTCTATCCTGCCTGAAGCCACTGGACTCTACGATCCGTTGCTCTGCCTGAAGTCGCCGGATCCTACAAAACGTTGCTCTGCCTGAAGTCGCTGAGATCCCACAAGTCTCTACTCTACCTGGAGTCGCCGGAACCTACAAACCTCTGTTCCGCCCGAAATCACCGGAACCTACAAACCTCTGTCCCGCCTGCAGTCACCGGATCCTGCAGGCCACTGCGCTGTCTGAAGTCGCTGAGGATCCTGCAAGCTCCTGTCTGGGCTGAAGCCGCCGATCCTGCAATCGCCGCATTCACCTGAGGTCGTCGCCTAGAGACGCCCACGCCTACCCACCTACGCCGTGCGTGCTCGTTCCAGGCGTTGAGAGCACGCTTGGGATCTTCGGACTCAGCTACGACATAATTTTTTTTTATTACCTTTTTTTTAATATAATTTGTAAATCACATCATCCATCATCTTCATATTTCATTTTTTTTATAAAATTGTAAATACTCTTTTAAAAACTTAAATATATTATTGTCTTGGTCTATTTGGTTGTTTTGCTGATCGTAGGTTAGGTTTTCCTTCTCTTTTAATTGTCGCTTCACGACAGTTTGGCGCCCAACGTAAAAGTCCTCTTTCTCTCTTAATTCTTCACCTTTACTGCGCCTTGTCTAGTTCCTTTTGATTTAATTGCTTTCCCTTTTGTTCTTTACTTACTATTCATCATTCATTTACACATCCTTTTCATACCTTCAAAATTCTAAAACAAAACTTCTTCTAGTTTTTCAACTTATTTGGATTATATTTAGGCCTACAAATAACACTTCATTTACATTCATCACTCTAAGTTACATTCATCACTATAATATTTTTTATTCTAGATAACTTAGAGGTACGATTTTTAATAATATTTTTATTTCTTAAACTTAACTTTACACGTAATTATAACAATGAAAAGGGTTATTAAGTACGAATTCCTTAACAAGGCCGAACTTGAATACGAAGTGAAGATTAGATGTGAGGAACTAGCTAATACTGTTTTGCTTCTAAAAAAACAAGTTTTACGTTTAGTTGCGAATTCTCACCCTGAAGATATTCTGACTTCTCCAATTCCGATCGAGGATGACTTGTCTCAAATTGATTCTACATTGACCTATCTGGACTGTAAAATTAAAAAATTTTTACAAGGTGAAACCAAATATTTACGACTAATAGAAACTTTTATTAACCATGTTTTTTACAGATTAGAGCGAATAGATACTGACTTATATCCAGACTTTAAAGCTAATTTCGAGACTTTGAAGATGAAATATGACGCTATGGCTAAACAATTCGAATCCTTGACTCCACCTTCAACTGAAAATGACGTTCCATCACTTGACCCTCCTGATGACCCGACTGTTACGGTTGACCCGACTGTCACGGAACTCCCTCTTGTTTCTCAAACTTCTATTCAGGTCCATACCCCGTATCCTCTACCACCACCTCAATCTTTTTCTCCATCCAACGTCTTCAAAGATCTGAAAAGACACACCTTCAATGGTAAAAGCTGTCCAAGATCCTTTCTTCAAAAACTGGAAGAATACTGTATAGCTCGTGGCTTGTCCAAAGACTTGTTGATTTCACAAGCGTTTGAAATTTTCACTGACAATGCTCTTCATTGGTTCAGATTTAAATATAATCAGAATCCAAACTTAACGTGGAACGAACTTTCTTCATTATTAATCAAAGACTTTGGTGGTTTTGATTATGATCACAAACTTTTAGAAGCGATTAGGAATCGAACTCAAGGTCGAGATGAACCTATTGTCATCTATATTTCCATCATGTCTGGAATGTTTTCTCGTCTTTCGAAGAAACTTTCTGAAACAGCACAATTGGAGATTATTTTGAGGAATATTCGCCCATGTTATTCTGTCTTCGTAGCTCTAAAAGACATTGACTCTATCGACTCTCTTTTGGCTACTTGCCAAAACTATGAAAAATTCCTAGACAGAGACAAACAATTTAAAGAACCAAATGTACAACAAAGTCCTCTTATTTCTGAATTCAACTACAAGCATTCCACTTCAAGTTCAGTTGACTCTTCAAATTCTTCTAATAACTCAAGACCTTCTCCTCCCCTCATGAATAAACTCACTTCATCCTACAAATACCCTTCTAGGCAAGTTAATAGTCTCTCTCAAACCAAAGCTCCTCAAGAAAGCTCCTTTTGTGTTCGCTGTCGTAAACAAGGTCATTCTTTAAACACCTGTACTCAACCACGATTCGTGATGTTGCTGATCTCTGGCTTTGAGCCCTACCGCTCTGGCCGTTCTTAATCTTTACTTAAGTCATAGCGACTAAAGCTTACTTGAGGTATTTCTTTACCTTTATCTTCACTTGGGAGCAGCTGACTACTCCCTTAATTTTTATCTTCACTTAGGAGCGGTTGACAACTCCTTAAATAAGCCTGAATGTCCTTTTAAAAACACACTTCTAAGAGTGGTGTTTCTTCGACTAATTTTTTTTCCCACACAGGAGCGGTTGACTACTCCTTAAATAAGCCTTAATGTCGTTTTGAAAACACACTTTTAGAGTGGTAGTCATTGAATGTGAACTCCACCCTTACCTGAATGCAGATGATGAATGTAAGAGATAGTATATCTGATTTTGACTGGTGATGTCTGTTTCTGCAAAGCTGTGTTTTTATGGTTTATTTTAGAATGTATATATCAAAATTTTTGCTAAGTCAAAAATTTTCCAGGGTCGGGGGGAAAATGTAGTGTTATGCTACTTACTTATCATTTTACATTAATTTAAATCCATTTTTCCATTCTGTTTCAATTCTCTGCATTCACTTCAAATCGGGATATTTTACATCACCTTTATTTCCATAGGATCCTGTAACGATTTCAAACCATAAGAACACAATCACAAATCATTTCTACTTCGTATTTCCACATTATCAGCACTTTTAAATTGGTGTCAATGAAGTCTACCTTTTTTCGATCTTTTAGTTAGTTTTCCGTAACTCTACAATTTCGGGCTTTGTGTGGGTAGTTGCGCTACCTTTTTTCCTATTTCAATAATATCTCCTTTTCCACTTAAATCTTTCCATTTTCTTATAACAAGCCTAAAACTAAAATTTGACATGTTCTGTTACTGATGTTTATTTGGTCTCCATGGAAATTATATTCAAATTTGTTACCGGTCTGTAGTTTCTATTTCGATAATTCCACATAAATACTTTTTCCTCTTGACCATTTACAAAAAATTTGCGTTTAATTTAAATAATTTTTCCGTTCTCTCTAGAAAGATATAAAAGCCGAACAATCGGTGAAGAAATTGAGTCTTGCTTCAGTTCTCGTATCGGAAGCATCTTCTAAAGGCCTTATCCCGGGGCCGCTCAGCCCCGGGATCCTGCAAGCCTCTATCCTGCCTGAAGCCACTGGACTCTACGATCCGTTGCTCTGCCTGAAGTCGCCGGATCCTACAAAACGTTGCTCTGCCTGAAGTCGCCGAGATCCCACAAGTCTCTACTCTACCTGGAGTCGCCGGAACCTACAAACCTCTGTTCCGCCCGAAATCACCGGAACCTACAAACCTCTGTCCCGCCTGCAGTCACCGGATCCTGCAGGCCACTGCGCTGTCTGAAGTCGCTGAGGATCCTGCAAGCTCCTGTCTGGGCTGAAGTCGCCGATCCTGCAATCGCCGCATTCACTTGAGGTCGTCGCCTAGAGACGCCCACGCCTACCCACCTACGCCGTGCGTGCTCGTTCCAGGCGTTGAGAGCACGCTTGGGATCTTCGGACTCAGCTACGACATAAATTTTTTTTTATTACCTTTTTTTTTAATATAATTTGTAAATCACATCATCCATCATCTTCATATTTCATTTTTTTTATAAAATTGTAAATACTCTTTTAAAAACTTAAATATATTATTGTCTTGGTCTATTTGGTTGTTTTGCTGATCGTAGGTAAGGTTTTCCTTCTCTTTTAATTGTCGCTTCACGACAAACTATGAAAAATATTCATTAGCTTTTTTATAGCCTATGCAAATACGAAATCATAAATGACCCACCCCTTATAACCGTGCGCCACGCTGATACCGCGAATATATCAAATCAAAATAGCTCTCCATACAAATTTACAATTCCACCAGTCCCTAACTCTTTTGTGCTACTTCCACCAAATGAGGAAGAGGTTGAATCTATTATTAAAAACCTAAAAAATAACTCTGATACTAGATGGGACTCCGTACCTGCGCAACTTCTGAAATTATCAGTAAATCTTGTAGTACAAAGTTGACTAAACATTTTGAGCTATGTATTGCACAAGAAATCTTTACAAAAGCTTTTAAAAAAGCGCTGATTACTCCTGTTCATAAGGGTGCTTATTTCAATACTCTAATTACATGCCTATTTCAGTGCTCTCTTCTTTCACAAAAATCTCGGAAAAATCATTAAATAAAAAAGTTATTATGTTTTAAAAATTTAATAATTCTATAGACTTTTTAAAATTTTAAAACATAATAAAGTTTAAATTTCTTCACAATTTGGCTGTAGGTCAGGGAAGTCCACTGAAGACACAGTAATTCAATTAACAGAGTTCGTGACATCAAAGGTTGATGCGAAGCAAAAATGCTTAGGGATTTTCTTCGACCTAGTCAAGGCGTTTGACACGGTCACGATACCTATCCTTGTGAGCAAGTTACAACGCGTTGGTATTCGTGGCAATGCACTGGCGTGATTTAAGGACTTTTCTTTTATAGGATAAACGAGCACAAAGTCCACCTGATGGTTTGCTGTGGCTTATAGACATGCATCTATCCTCAAATACGAATCAAAAAGCAAAAGGCGTTGTGACTCATGAGGGCTAAAATGGAATGCCTACTTTCCAGTAAAAATAATCTGCGGTTCTCTACACTCACCGTAACGAAACACAACAGCGTTAAGCTGCAATTTTAGGCTGGTATTCTGTAGGAGCGTGGTCCTTCCCCGTTCGAGTTGACTCATTCGTGTTACAACTATACTACTAAAATAGCTGCAGCATGGCTCTACCACGTATAAAACTGTGTGTGTACAACAGGCTAAAGTGGGTGAATACGTCAGTCTTGAGGAGCCGAGGATTATGTGTGGCGTTCTACAGGGAAGTATTCTAGGACCTAGTGATGAGTATGTAGAGTGGGATACCTGCTATTACCCAGGCATTTCATAAATTCGTTGCCCGGGAGCCATCACTAGGAAATGTTTCCTAGTGATGACTCCCGGGCAACGAATTTACTAGAGTTCAGCCAAAGTGATGATTTTAGATTGAAGAAACATGTTTCGCTTGGAGATGCCAGGTATATTCTAACAGTGGTAGAGCCACGCGGCAGCTTTCGCTGTCGCACGGATGGGCCGGCTCGAACCGGGATGGTATCACGACCTCACAGAATACCAGTGTGAAGTAGAGGTTAACCTTTACGTTGCGCATGGTGATATCAGCCCCCCCCCCCCCAAATCAACTAAAAAATAGTAGCGGAATTAAATAAAAGACTACCAGAGGAGGATACCAGCTCCCCATGAGCATCCACGACCAAACTACTCCACTCCTGAGCGTGGATGCTCAGGCTGCCCCGCGTATTCTGGGGAGGGGGGAGGGGCAAATTCCGCTCGTGACAAATACTGCTCGGGGCCAGCGAAGCAATAAAACCAAAGCGACCTCTGTCACCCTATCTGTGAATTTTTGCAACATCAGGAGACTTCATTCCAACCTTAACGCTGCCCATTACCATTTAGAGACGGCGAAATCAGCCTTGCTCTTTTTAACCGAGACTCAGGTGTCCTCTCCGGCTGATACTTCATATCTCTCCTACCCGGGGTACAAATTAGAACACTCGTTTGTGCCCCGGGCTGGAGTTTGCGAATACGTCAGAGAGGACAGCTGATTTAGACGCATCGGCAGTCTTGAAGGTACAGACCTGTCCATCCCATGGCTGAGGCTAGAGAGCGACGACCATTCCCGTGTCTACGGGTGCCTCTATAGGTTCCATAGCGGTAATGCCGACACAGACCGACTCATCGACCACGTCCAAATGGCTGCAGACTCCGTGCTACAACAGGTCCCATCCGCAGAGATTGTGATACTCGGTGATTTTAACGCCCACCGCGCTGAATGGCTTGATTCTCGTTTAACCGATCATGCGGGTAGATCTGTCTATGACTTTGCCTTGGCATATGGTCTGATACAACTGGTTACTTTGCCTACGCGGATCCCAGATGTGGAGGATTATGTACCTTCCCTGTTGGACCTTCTGCTGACTTCTCATTCAAGCGGATATCTGATCTCCGTCCATGCCCCTCTGGGCTCTTCGGACCATTGTCTGATTCGGAGTACGGTATCACTCACGCTCCAATCGCAGTTGCGATCTGCAGCTTGCCGCCGTGCTTGGCACTATAGGTCGGCCGATTGGGACGGATGCGGTCGTTTCTTTGCATCTTACCCTTAGGGGCGGGTTTTCTTCTCACCGGGAGATCCCAGCATTGTTGCCGATTCAGTTGCTGATGTGGTCTTTCAGGGTATGGAACTTTTTATTCCATTCTCTGTGGTGCCCATCGGAGGCAGATCCCAAGATATGGTTTGGTCGCTTTTGTAAAATAGCATCACGCTATAAGCAGGAGTGCTACTGGGCCTGGGCTGACTCATCAACGTCTCGGGATGTAAACACCAGCGTTCTTAAAAACAAGTATAATTCCGTCTCCGGATCCTTCAAAAGCGTCATTGCCAAGGCAAGGTCAGAGCACATCGGCAGAATTGTCGAGGTCGACCAGCTGGTGATCTTCTGGTCTATCTGACTTATAGATAGACGGAGGCAGTAGAGTCCAAGGGGGAGGCATTAGCCGTTACTTTGGACATAGCCTTGGAAGGCCTTCGATCAGGTCTGGCACAAAGCGCTTCTTTTGAAACTTCCTTCCTCTAGGCTTTCCTAGAAATTGTGCAAATGGATCAGCAGTTACATTGCTGATCGAAGCTTCAAGGTCGTAGAAACAGAGCAGAAACAGAAACAAAAACTTTTTTATTCAATATAGATTATAAATAATACTTATTGAAAGTCACTCGTTTGTAGTGTAGTAGACCGCGCATGCTCTGATTTCAAGCCTGTCAACGCTGGTGTTCCACAAGGCTGCGTGCTATCACCTACGCTGTTTCTCCTGCATATCAACGATATGTTGCAAACTGGTAACATTCATTGCTATACAGACGACAGCACTGGTGATGCCTTATATACCGACTGTGCCAATATTTCTCGGGAAAACGTCGCCGAGTATCGGGAAAACTTGTGTCTGAAGTCGAGTCTTTGCTGAACAAAGTTTTGCATTGGGGGCGACTAAACTAACTCTAGTCCAGTTCCATCCCCAGAAAACAGAAGTTTGCGCGTTTACGGCTAAAAAGAACCCCTTTGTCGTATCTTCTCAGTTACAAGGCACTCCCTTTGCTTCCTCAAAATCTTCGGCGTCGACATATCGAATAGTGTGCAGTTTCATGGTCACTTGGAAGGGAAGGCCAAATTGGCCTCTTAAAAGCTTGGCGTGCTCAGCAAAGCGAGACAGTATTTCATGCCAGCACTACGCTTGCAACTTTACAAAGCGCAAGTTTGTCCTCACACGGAATACTGTTCTCATCTCTTGGCCAGGGCACCCCAGTGCCAGTTCCTTCCACTTGACCGCATCCAGCGCTGAGCGGTTCGAATCAACGACGACCGAGTTCTTTTTGATCGGCTCGATACACTGGCACTGCGTAGGGATGTTGCATCCCTTTGCATTTTCTATCGAATTCACTACGGGGAGTGCTCTAAGGAATTGTTCAGATTAATTCCAGCCACCAAATTTCACGAACGTACATCGCGTCAAAATTCACGATACCATCCTCACCATCTGGATGCTTGGCGGTCCACGACTGTACGTTTTACTAGGTGTTTTCTTCCTCGTACAACTTCTCTGTGGAATTGTTTACTACCGGCGAATTTTCCAGACCAATACGACTTAGGGACCTCCAAGAAAAGAGCTTACACCTTTCTAAAAGGCTTGTAACGAATCTGAAATTCCCATGGTTTTGCGGTTGTTCAAAGAATTGTATTGGTTTTAGAATAACTCAAGAAGATTGTAAACATGAGATTTCAATAGATCAATCTCTATATATAAAACTAATTTTAACTCGTTTTGCTATGAACCACTGCAAACCAGTTTGGATGGCCAGCGTAGCAAATGTAAAGTTATAAATAGCTGAAAGCCAGAATGAAGTGGTAAAAGTGAACATATGATATTAAGAAGTTATTGGCTGCTTACTTTACTTTTCACAATTTACTATACCAGATATAGCTTATATAGTGAATTGCTTCATCATCATCATTACAACCTTTCATAAGTACACTGCTGAACATAGGCCTCCCCCAAGGAATGCCACAAAGCACGGTCCTGATCCACCTGCATCCATCGACTTCCTGCATTTCTTACCAGGTCGTCACTCCATCTCGTGAGGGTCGCCCTACACTTCGCCTACTGGTACGACGCTGCCACTCGAGAACCTTTCTTCCCCATCGGTTGTCGGTTCTTCGAGCTATATGGCCGGCTCACTGCCACTTCAGCTTACTAATCCGTTGGGCTATTTCTGTTACTCTGGTTCTACTGCGGATGTCTTCATTCCTAAGTTTATCACGCAGAGAAACTCCGAACATAGCCCTCTCCATAGCTCGCTGAGCGACCTTGAGCTTCCTCATACGGCCAGCAGTGAAGGACCACATCTCAGATCCGTAAGTCATCACTGGCAACACGCATTGGTTGTACAATTTCGTTTTAAGGTTTTGAGGTATGTCTGACAAGAAGATGTGTCGTAGCTTCCCGAACGCTGCCCAGCCGAGTTGAATCCGTCGATTCAACTCGGAGTGAGTTGCTTGAGCAAACATAATAATCAGCCAACTATTGAAAATTTGACTGGGTTAAAGAGAGTTTTAAGGTATTTGAAAGGTAAAATAAATATGAAATTAAGTTATAAGAAAATTAAAGATAAAAATATTATATAAAATTTTATAAATTAATAATATAAATTAATAATAATTATAATTATCAATTAATAATAATTTATAAATTTAAAAATTTTATAAATTTAATATTATATATAATTACTATGCCCGCGGCGTAGCTCGCGCATATAGGTTTTACTTAAAGAATTTGACGTTTAGTTAAGAGAATATCAAACGATTTATATCATTACTGTATCAATAAGTAGTAAGCGAAATACAAGTCAGTTCCTAGCGACCGGAATCGAGAGAAGTATAGATTAGTACGGAATCGTTGCAACAATCTGTGTAGAAAAGCACAACGACGCCATATCCATGAATCAGTACAAGATCCTGACCCTGCTAGGGTCTGGAAATTTCTTAAGTCTTTAGGAGTTGGGAAATTACGACAAAATTTCTCTCATCTTAACTTTGATCTCAATCAATTTAATTTGCATTTCTCATCTTCGTCTTGCATTAACGATAAAGCAAAACACAATACTTTGGATTCTCTTTCAAAAGCTCCCACTCCGGACACCTCTGCTTTTAATTTTAGTCAATTTAACAGTTGTGATGTTATGAAAGCCATAATGTCCATCCATTCAAATTCAATTGGTAGTGACTGCATTAGTCGGAAAATGGTCATCCCTCTCATTGATCTCATGAGTCTCAGTAATCACTTCCATCCTGAATAATTCACTGAATTCTTCTATTTTCCCTTCAGCTTGGAAAGATGCATTTGTTGTTCCTCTTCCGAAAAAGTCAAATCCGTTAAGTTTTTCTGATTATAGACCTATCTCTATCTTGCCTTTCCTTTCCAAAGTTCTTGAACGTCTTGTGCACAATCAATTAAGCATCTATCTTTTAAAGCATAATCTTTTAAATCCTTTGCAATATGGTTTCCGTCCTGGCCATAGTACGACTACTGCACTTTTACAAATCACTGATGATATTCGGTATGGAATGGAGAAACAAAAGCTTACCATTCTTGATTACGTTACTTGATTTTAGTAATGCATTTAATACAGTAGATTTTGATATCTTGTTGGGCATCCTGCGCTTTCTCAACATATCTCCAACTGTAGTTGACTGGTTTCGAAGTTACTCGTTTGGTCGCCGACAGCGCATTCAGGTGCAAGATGTTTTTTCCACCTTGACTACTACAGCGGCTGGCGTACCACAAGGTGGCGTGTTGTCTCCTCTTCTGTTTGCAATTTTCATTAACTCTATAAGTCATAATCTGTCCTCTTCCTATCACTTGTATGCTGATGATCTCCAAATCTATACTCAATCGTCTCTTGAAGATTTGTCTAAATCAGTTGACACTATTAACGCTGATCTGACTTGTATTTCGAATTGGAGTAAACGTTATGGTTTAATGATTAATCCTAAGAAAACTCAGGCGATTATCATCGGTAGTTCCAGATTAATTGGAAAAATTGACTGGTCTTCCCTACCTCCTATTTTTCTAGACTGCACTCTAATCCCTTACAGCAACAAGGTTAAAAATCTGGGGTTGTATCTCGACTCTTGTATGTCTTGGACCTCACAGATTAATGAGGTTAGTAGAAAAATGTTTGCTGCTTTAAGCTCTTTGCGTAGATTACGTAATTTTCTTCCCACAGTAACTAAAGTTACGCTCGCCCAGTCTCTACTTCTACCTATCCTTGACTATGCTGACATATGCTATCTTGACATTTCCGAGGAGCAGCTTAATAAGCTTGAGCACATTCAAAATTTATGTATTAGATTCATATTTGGGCTTCGCAAATATGATCATATCTCTGAATTTCGCAAACATCTCAAATGGCTCCCGATCCGCCTTCGCAGGAATACTCACATTCTCTCCACTTTGTATAGCGTGCTGTTTAATCCTTCCACTCCTCATTATTTAAAAGACCGTTTCCAGTATCTTTCCCTTACCCATAATCAGTTCCTTCGATCCTCTGTCAATTTTTCTCTCTCTACTCCTTCGCACTCTTCCTCCTTTTTTAAGAAATCCTTTACTGTAACTGCTGTACGTTTGTGGAACTCTTTACCTCTCCACATTCGTCGTGCTCAATCTCTTCATTCTTTCAAAAGTCTTGTTAAATCTTATTACTTAGAACGCTATTAGATAAATCACTTTTCCTTTTTTTGTACTCTTTTCATTTAATCTATTATATTATATGATACATAATCTTCACTTGCCTTTATTTGTATGTATTTTCATATTTTTTATTTTTATTTTGTAGGCCCCCTCTATTTTTAACTATTGTTTACATCAGTTCTCTACACTAAGGTTGTCTGGAAGAAATCACTTTCAGAGTGATAAGACCGCCTTTTGTACATTTTTCTAATTTAGATTTAATTGTATTCGTTTTTGTTTTGTTTTCTGGTGTACAATAAAGAGTAAATAAATAAATAAATAAGTGGTAACAAATAAATCGTTATCCTCAAAGTTCTAAGTCGTTTATGATAGAGCTTCTGTGTAAACGACGTTAGAAGTATACGACCGGGGCGTAGGTACACAAATAGGTTATGGGGCCTACTAACGCGGGAAAATACAACATAGAGTTGGCCATGTGCAAAACAGTTAGTACTTAGTACTAAGGTCCACTCCTGGAACGCGTAAAGTTTGAGCTTGCGCTTTATTTTCGGTCGTCGCATAACACACGCTGACTGGGACCTGAACACGCTTAAAACTGAAAGGAAAGTTATTTGGGATTAGAGAGATTCTGGGTATAAAAACAATATCACGACATTCTGTTGCAATTTTGTTAGTTTTTAATCGAGTTTCGTTGCATAGCTTGGGTGGGCGTGTTTCTTTTCTGGTTTCTGGTGATGTTTGTGCTGTTAGCCTACACGGCTCTTTCAACTTCATCGTACAAATTTCTTCAATGAGTCTTAATATGATTTAAAGAAAGCGGAAAATCTTAACACCGCAATTCTTTTTTTTTCTTTTGCGCCCAAAGCGAGGCTACCCTTTGGAAGCGGAGGAGGGAGGTGATGAATGCTCATAGCATACCACGGCAGCCGGCTGCGTGGTAATGTGGGACTCACTTTCAAGAAGTTCCTACTGCCTACCCACTAAACACCACCTGTTGGACTGGCGTTGGCCATTATGTCCTTCGTGCCGAATCGGAATCGACCCCCTTTAGGAAAAAGGGGGCCACCGCAATTCAGAAAAATTTATAATTTATACAACACGATCTATTACGTTCTTTGTGAGAAAACATCCTTTTTTTAATTTAAGGAAAACATATTTTTTGTTTACTGTGTTTTAAGTATATTATAATAGAACGTTATTTTTACACACGAATCATTTCATTACTATTTCTGAGTTTTATGGCGCCTTTAAAAAGATTCGAACCTAGATTTCAAAATAAGAATCATAACTTTCGATAGAATTAACCAATTTTAATAAAACAAAAATTAAAAATGAACTCGAATATAAGCTTTATGATTTTCTTAACGACTTCTTTACAAAAAAGATGTTTACTCAAAACGTTATGCGTTCATAATCAAACAGACAGACCGACAGACAGACAATTCTAAAAGATATAAAAATGTACTTGTTTAATGATTTTCAGTCCCCATAATGATTTTAGTCACAAATATACCTGCTATACAATGTACATACACAGACACAACATGTTATCACCATATTTATTATATGTATAAATTTAAAGAGAGATGGCGCTGTTAACATCAATTCTAAAAATAAAAGAGATTAATTGACGCAATTGATACATTATATAAAACATAAAAACACTTATAAATCAGTGCGTGCATAGTAAGCAAAAAAGAAAGTTTGATCCTAGCCGAAACCAACGAAATTGTTAATAGCTCTTATAAAATTTTGTTTACCAATTAGATTACTCGGCGGTAAAGAATAATTGAGTTTGCCAACACGCAGTATGGCAACGATTAATATAAAGATTAGCAGCAAATATGAAAACTCATCTACATAAAAACATCGCCATCTATCAATGAAATTGGTTAACTATTGTACTTTAGATTAATATATTTTTGTATATGTTACTGTAAAAGCTAGAACTACGGTAAATTCTAAGATTTTACCGTAGTCCAAGATTTACCAAGTCCATAAGGTAAAAGTCCCAAGTGTTCAATGTTAATCGTTTATTTCGGACTTTTACAAGCATTCACTAAGTAAATCTTAGGTTTTACCGCTAAGACACGGTAAATGTTGAAAAATAGTAATGTCTAGACGTGTTCGGTGCTTTACCGTACTTGCGGACAGTGTGCAGCCCTTCCCGCTACCTGTGTCACCCTGTTTTTATTTTGAGACTGCAACGTCTCCGGCGCTGCGGGAAGAGCAGCCTCTACGCCTTTGCGTAACAAATCGCAGGCATCCTTCCTCGCCTCCGCAGCTTCGGCTTGTTGGTCGCTTTCGGCGACTTGCCTCAGCAGATCCTACGATCGGCTCGTCCGATGCCTACGATTTGTTACAGCAGACGGAGGCTGCTCCCCCTACGCGCCTCCGGCTCTATAAAAACACTCTAGGGGTAGGACAGACTCGTAGTAGGTGGAGTCGGGGTCAATCAATTCGGTTCTTTGATATAATTTATTAATCAATTTTAAACACATTTTATTGTTTTAATTCTTCGAAAACATCTTTATGCGCTATTTGTTATTTTTCTTCGCTAAGAATATTTAATGAGCCAGTCTGTGAAAACATATCTAATTTTAGAAATCGATTTGTTGTGAATCGATACATCATCTCTTTATTTCTATATTCTACTTTCAAAAAACAAGCCTCTTTATTTTTTTATACTTATTCTACTTTCAGACATCACCATAAAAATGTTTTAAAATTATGCAGGTAATATGATTCAATGTTTAATAATTACTTTCTACTTATGTAAATATATTGTTTCATTTCCAAAACCAACACTTACTGGAAGTCTTTGGTTAAACCTAGGATGTACCAAACTCTAACGGTAAAAGCGCGAAAAATCGTCGCATTTTATATCAATCCTTACATTTACCAGCTCATGTTGGTAAATCCTAGGATTTAAAAGTAAAACCTAAGATTCACCAAAATTCGGGCTTTTACAGTAACATATATACTTATTACGTTATTTTTCGTTAATACTTTTGTTTACTGCGTTTTAGATATAATTATATCATTATCGACCATCATTTAATTATGATTTATAATATGAGATTAGTTTGAAATTCACTTGATGACTCAATCAACGTCACCATTGAGCAATACATATTCGTACATATACCTCGTACCCATACTTCAGAACATTTATCATAACTTTTGATGGAATGAACTGATTTAAATGAAATAAAGACTAAAGGTAACCTGAAGATACACTTTATAATTTCCTTAACGATTCTTATGATATAAATTAGTACTTTATATATGATACGTTAACAAACAAACAGACAGACAGACAGACAACTCAAAAAACGATAGAAATGTATTTAACTACTTATTTTTAGTATCTCTCAATCACTTTTATTACAAAAATATAAAATGTACAGACGTCTGCTATTTACATTTTTATTATATGTATAGATATTGTGATGCAGACTGGGTAAATGATATTGAGGATCGAAGATATTGCACAGGCTACATTTTTCTGTATCAGGGAGCGGCAATAAGCTGGAACTCAAAGAAACAACAAACTATAGTTTACATTATAATAATATATACATAACATTATCCAGCACTGAGGATGAATGTATATTGCTTCAGCAATACAAGAGGCTCTGTGGTTAAAACAGTTAGAAGAAGAGTTATGGCCCAATTTAAACGTATGCCTATTATACTCTATTGTGATAATCAGAGTACAATCAGCCTTTTAAGTAACGCGATGTACCACGCTCACAGTAAGTATATTGATGTCCGAAAAGTCGTCCGAACTGTCGCGAAAAGATTGCTTCCAAACAAGTCACCGTGAAATACAAATGCACTCAAGACATGGTTGCCGATGCTTTCACCAATGGACTTCATCGACCGAAACACGAAGTTTTTATCAAAGCTATGGGCCTAAAGTATTTTTGTCCAGGACAGGATGATGAGAGTATAGACGCCTGCACGAATTAGGCAATGCATTAAGTCACTGTATGACAAGTGTACTGCTCTATGTATATTATACTCTATGTTCTGTATACTATATGGTATATAAAATATAAATGTCCTTTTATGAACGTGTCGCGATTTTATTAGAACTATCCCAAACAATTTTGTCATTACTGTTATTTTATCACATAGTCTCATCCTTATCTATATACATTACTAGCTGGCCAGACAGACGTTGTTCTGCCCTATCCGACGACCCTTCCTATAAAAAAAATCCTTAAATTCGCAATAAAAAAATATTTAAGGTCACTTATCGGGATAAAAATATCCTATCTCTCAAGTTGGACCAAACTGAACACAAAAAATTTGTGTGCAAAATTTCATTGAAATCAGTTCAATAGTTTAGGAGTTCATCGCGGACAAACAATGTGGCATGTAATTTTTATATATAAAGATTTATGTCAGCAACTTCTAGTAAATGGCAAAATATTTAGCTTTATATAAATATTATGTGTCGCACCTGCCAACAATTGTCTTTGGCACCCTGCCACATGGCATTAAGTCCTCCCTATGTACACTTTTTTAAGGTGTTACATTCAAGTTTTTAAATAAATAAATAAAAGTTCACTGCTAGACGTACACATATTATGCTCCTAAAACCACGTTGTTGTATCTGTTTACGTTGTGTTATATGGTTTTTCATGATCTTAAATTCATAATTCTAGTTCGAGAATTATTTAACAGAAATAATACAACCTGATTTATCCGATTTTTATTTTTCTCCCTCTTTCGCTTTGTAATTGATATTTTGTATAATATGTATTTTAATATGCATCATGTTATTTTATTTTTTGTGTTATATTATTTTATATTTTGTATATATAAGTATCCGTTTATATATTTACTATTAATTTTTTTCTTTATTACTTAGTAGATTTTAAGTTTGTATAGTTTAAACATATTTTATTTATTTGCTTTTTATTATAAGATATTATAATATTTTTACTTATTTATTAATTTACGGAGTGGTTGCACCTACCACAGCTTCTCAAATCATCCAGGGTTGACTGGTAGAAAATTCCACAAGGCATTAAGTCCGCTCTTTATATCCTTTATTGTAAGGTAGATGTAAAAAAGAATAAATAAATAAATATGTGTAGGTGAGTACGAGATCTTACAAAAAGTTGAGCATGGTTTTGGATTTTGGAAAAAATATTTATCAAAAATAATAATATTAAATTTAAATATCCTCATAAGGTCAAGGACATAGGAAGCATTTAGGGTTACTATCATTGATCGTATAAATTTTACCTCGGGACAATTCCCGTTGGAATCCCGCCAATTCAGAATTCACGAAACAAATAGACGTGCATGTAATCTTTGCCAAAAGTTTGCCGGATCAGTTTGATCGCCAATTCAGCTATATGAATGAAATGAAGTCACTTTATTTATTGACGTAAGATATTAAAGTTTCTATAATCAAACGTCTACATATTTTTTAATCTACTACCGTTTAACAAATTCCTCCGAAGAAGAGACGGCGAAAGAAACTTCACAGGTGTCCATTATTTTGACCTTTATTTAAAGGCCAATATTCTTTATTAAAGATGAAAAGGAACTGTCTTATCTGATGTATAAAATTTAATATTTGTTTCTCCTTATTTTATTCTTTGCCATACCGTTAATCAGATTGCGGTAAAACTTTGTCAAGGCATAATAACAATTAACTTACAGTAGGTAGCGCGCGTATTGTAACGACAAAATATATCACTAAATTTAAATTAATTAATTATCATTCCTAAATTAATTATACACAGTCAGGTCATAAGTATTGTCACACAGTAAAAACTTTTCTTTTAGATTGCTGGCCACAAAAAAGTTTATTGAATTCGAATTTCGAATTGTTCATAAAAATAAAACTGTATACTTTTTAGAATTTTACTCATTTTTAAATATGGAGTGGACGCTTAAAGAAGACCGTGTTGCAGTTATTGCGTTGCATCGTTGCGGTTACGCGCCAATTCAAATTTTTGACATACTGAAAAATTTGAATATAACCAAAAGATTCGTTTATTGTACCATCAAACGATACAATGAAGACTCTAATGTAGATGACAGGTCAAGAAGTGGTCGCCCTCGGTCTGTTAGGACTCCAGCAGTGATAACAGCTGTGAAGGCGCGAATTCAAAGAAATCCCAAACGTAAGCAGAAACTGTTGGCCCTTCAGATGGAGTTAAGCAAAACCGCGGTGAAAAGGGTGTTAAATGAAGACTTAGGACTTCGGGCATATGGAAGAAAAACAGGACATCGTTTGAATGCTCGTCTAATGGACCTGAGACTGAAGAGATGCCGCGCTTTGTTGAAGCGGTACGCGGGAAAAAAATATCGGGAAATTATTGTTGATGAAAAAATTTTTACCGTAGAAGAGAGCTACAACAAACAAAATGATAAGGTACGCACACAGTAGTGAAGAAGCGAGCAACCGTATTCCGCGTGTCCAACGAGGTCATTTTCCATCCTCGCTCATGGTATGGTTGGGAGTTTCTTATTGGGGCTTAACAGAGGTACATTTTTGTGAGAAAGGTGTAAAAACAAATGCAGTTGTGTATCAAAATACAGTCCTGACAAACCTTGTGGAACCAGTTTCTCATACCATGTTCAATAACAGGCACTGGGTATTCCAACAAGATTCGGCGCCAGCTCATTGAGCGAAGAGCACACAAGACTGGCTGGCGGCGCGTGAAATCGACTTCATCCGGCACGAAGACTGGCCCTCCTCCAGTCCAGATTTAAATCCGTTAGATTACTAGATATGGCAACACTTGGAGGAAAAGGCGTGCTCAAAGCCTCATCCCAATTTGGAGTCACTCAAGACATCCTTGACTAAGGCAGCCGCCGATATTGACATGGACCTCGTTCGTGCTGCGATAGACGACTGGCCGCGCAGATTGAAGGCCTGTATTCAAAATCACGGGGGTCATTTTGAATAAACTCTAGTGTCATAAGAATCTATGTTTTGTTAAGTTCATTTTGATGTATAAATGGTTACGTAATGAATAAACTTGTTTCAATTATTTTATATTAAACATGTGACAGAATTTATGACCTGACTAGGTATTACTCTTCCAAATTTAAAACAATATTTCCACAATTATTTCTTTTGCGGCAGCAACGTGGCGGGTACCGACTAATATGTAATAAAAACACAGTCTATATTATTATTATAAATATAAGCGAAATAGAAGTTAATTTAAGTTTTAATTAAAATGTGTTACAAGCCCGAGAGACTCTCCACAAGCGTAACATGTTCACAAGTATATTGCATGTGGTGGCTGTCGCTTTATTCGTCCATTTCAAAGAAAAATGGACGATCAGTCACACCCCCCATATTCATCCGTTCATTCAATAATTCGTCAGACATATTTCGATTACATTTTTTTACTAACAATTCTATGTTATTATTATTTTACCATATAAAAGCTGTTGAAAAAACAAAATTTTTACTTCAACTTAATTTGAAAAGTAATTTTTATAGAAGGTTCTTCAAAGTTAAGAAAAAATCATAATTCCAAAAAGATTGTTCCAAGAAGTACTTCGTTGCAGAAGAAAAATTCTTCAATAGCGAACGTTGAAAGATTCAATTTATTGATTTAAAAGTTAAGAATATTCTCATAGAGCGTAGATTAATAATATGCTCTCAAAAATATGAGGCACACCCATTTGGACTATCCACCAGAAAGAGCTCATACTATCAATGGCAACGTTTTAAGTTCTGTTACATAAATATGAAACAATAAATTTAAGAGCATCACCTCTTACATAGCAGTGTTGAAGTTTCTTGATTAATGTTTCACGGTGAACACAATCGAAGGCTTTGGATAGGTCACAGAATATATCCAAAGGATCCCGTGAATTCTCCCATACATTGACGATATATTAAATCAGCTCAACAAGCGTCAATTGTAGAGTGACCCCTTGTGAAATCGAATTGATTTTTATGAAATAAATTATTTATAGTAAAAATGAAAATTTGAAGAAGAATTTTTTTTTCAAAAATCTTACTAAATGTTGGCAGTACAGAAATAGCCCTCAAATTGGTGGAGTCTAATGTAATACCAGATTTAAATATGTTTTTTTTCTCTATGCCTCATTAAATCACGAATCACACCAGATTCGCAAGACAGTATTTCATGCCGGCATATCGCTTGCAACTTTACAAAGCGAAAGTTTGACCTCACGTGGAATACTGTTCTGCGGTTCGAATTGTTAACAACCGAGGTCTTTCTGATCGGCTCGATTCACTGGCGCTGCGTAGGGTGTGTATCCCTTTGCATTTTCTATCGCATCTACCACGGGGTGTGCTCTGAGAAATTGGTCGGATTTATTCCAGTCACCAAATTTCACGAACGCACATCGCGTAAAAATTTACGATACCATCATCAACATCTGGATGCTTGGTGATCCACCACTATGCGTTTTAATAGGAGTTTTTTTCGTCATACAACTTCTCTATGGAATTGTTTACCACCGGAGATTTTTCAGGACTTATTGGCTTAGGGATCTTCAAGAAAAGCGCTTACGCCTTTCTAAAAGGCCAGCAATACACCTGCAATTCCCCTGGTGTTGTGGTTGTTCAAGGGCGGCGGTAGTCACTTATCGCCAGGTGAGCCGCTTGCTCGTTTGCCCACTCTTCTATAAAATAAAGTACCAGTTACTCGACTCCACCTAGTTAGTTATTCTTTCTTGGGCGATGTTTACGCTTTTGCAACAAAATCCCAGAAAACATACAAAATTTGACCTGCTCAAAGTTCAAAAACTTTATTAAACTAAGATTGTATAAAAAGTGTTATAATAATATTAAGGAATTTATGGATGGTAATAACCCCTGGATATGAGATGATCGCTACCAAGTTATTTCAAACATGTTTTGTGTTGTTAATTGTATTTTAACATACATGATTTTAAGATGTTATTTTTTTTAAAGTCTCGCTGGATTTCTTACTGGTTCTTCTGAGGACAGAGTTTATTTTTTCGAACCAGTGGTAATCAAACAAAAGAGTGACTTTCAATAAGTATTATGTATAATCTATATTGAATTAAAAAGTTTCTGTTTCTGTTACTGTTTCTGTAAATATGTATGTCGAGATGTATATATGTATGTTTATTTAGGGGGGGGGGGGGGGGGGGGAGATTGCCTACTATTGCCTACTATTTGATCTACATTGAATAGCAAAATTTCTGTTACCGTTTCCGTACTAACGATTTTGGCTTTGTAAAGTTGGACTTGATTTTACTGACCTTGCTTCCTTCTGGACTTGTAATTGTGACACCTGAAGATTGTGTTTTGCAAACCCTGCAGCTGTTAAAAACCACTGGATTGTGTTTTATAATTGTTCCGGGTCTGGATGTTTGTCCTTGTGCAATTTATGTTTGTAAACTGCCTCCACGACACAGGAGAAAATCCTAGTGTAGAGATAATGTTTTTAAAAGAAAAAGAAAAGAAAAAAAGAAAAAGTGCATCAGCCATGCTTTATTGAAAAAGATATCCGAATGTGGGACATCATCCGGATAACCACGTTTTCCTCCATGTACATCAGGCGTATTCGGAAGGACGACTGCCTGGTGTTCAATACCTTGGTGGAAGACCCCGAGGGGACTATGATGACGTAGTTTTAAATGGCACTAAAGACGACCCCAGTACTTTAATATGTGTGATGCAAATATTAAATACCTAAAATTGTCGTGCATCGAATTTTAAAACTTCATGCATACCACCCCTATCATGCGAGACGAGTACAGAATTTACTACCGCGTGACTACTCACTTAGCACAAAGTTTTGCAGAACAAAATTAGCAAAAAATAGCGAAGATCCGCAATTTTTGGATAAAATATTATAGAACGATGAGACAACATGCAAAAAAGATGGTTATTTCAACATTCACAATGTTCATGTCATACTGAATGGCACTACTGAAACCGACATTTAATGAGAGAGGACCAATCGCAATACCAATTTAAAATTAATTGTGGACTGGAATAATAAGCAGTCATATCAGGCCATTTTGAATTACCGTGAAACCTGGCAACTTTGTCATTTTTTGAAGGACTTAAAAGCTTAGGACTAATTTTCCAACAAAAAGTGTATTGTCAGACTGGACGTCAATGATAAATGTGATATTTTATTTTTCATTCATTAGGTATTTATTAGTTATTTGAAGAAATACTAACGTTAAATATAAAAGTACTCAAAAATCCATCTAATATACTTTCGAATTCAGTAGCTTGAAAACGTCTTCTAATGCAGCGGTGAAGAGTTTCGGGGACGTCACCCTGTCTTACCTCTCTGCAGTTAGATAGGTTTTGTGCTCTGATTCTCGGATAGCCATCGTAGCCCTACTGTAAAAAAACTTCAACAGCCGATTTATCGACGGGCACTTTAGTACTGCTGAAAGGACTGCAGCACCGACCAGATTTCGAAGGAATTAAAGGCTTTCTCATAGTCCACATACGCAAGACATAGTGGCAAATTGTACTCCTCTGTCTTCTGTACAATTTGCCGAAGGGTATGTATGTGGTCTATGGTGCTAAAGCCTTTTAAAGAGTATTATAATATATAATATTGGATCATATCAAAATGCAGCTGTTGTCATCTCACTGATGACCAAAATCTGAGGACCAAGATGGAACGCTTCGTTACCAATGAAAAGTCTCAGATTCTCATCACTCAGCTTACGAAGCAAATTATGCTGCTACTTATGCTGGAAATCTGTGCGGCCGTGGTTTTGCTACTGTAAAATCTACCCATTAGTGCCACTTACTCATCATAATACAGAATCAGCGTAGCTTTATTATAGAAAACGTACGTAGTTTTGATTATAAAACTAATAAAACTTACTAATCTGGTTTTTCTTTTCACGTAATATATTTAAGTGTAAATACTGTTGTACGCGACTTGGTACAATTCAGACAATAAAGAGACGGGTTCAAAGGAACAATTTGTATTTATTGCTCCTTCGTAACTTGTGCAATTCTAAGGGCACTAGAAATGCATGAAGGTAGATCAATTGCTCCGTTTCCGAAACTGTTGTGAAATATAAAGCTTTGAAGGTAAACTCTACGACTTGTGAACTTAAAATTAAGCTTATAATTAACAGTAAAAATCGACTGCAAATAACTAAAATAAAAAAATCCTTAAAATACCTTATGATCAATTGAATAATTCTTTTATATGTCGCTGCTAACTAGTTTAATTAGACGTTCAATAAACAGCTAAGCCTTTTTACTAAACTCCATAGTTCGCATAGCGGCCTGACTGATATTCAGCCAATACGTTTAATATAACATTTCACATAATATTTTGTAACATTTGCCGTGGTTGCCATGCTTGGTTAGCTGGTTGGCAACCGCAGTTTTTTTATTTATGTTCGTTATTAGGAAGACACTGAAACAGAAACAGAAACAGAAACAGAAACTTTTTTATTCAATATAGATTATAAATAATGCTTATTGAAAGTCACTCTTTTGTATAATTACCACTGGTTCGAAAAAAAAACCTCTGTCCTGGGAAGAACCAGCAAGAAACCCAGCGGGACTTTTTTTTTAAAAAATAACAGCTTACAATCATGTATGTTACACAAATTAACAACACAACAAATTAGAAATAGCTTGGTAGCGATCACCTCATTTCCAGGGGTTATTATCATCTATAAAATTTTTAATACTATAATAACCCTTTTTATACAAACTTAGTTTAATAAAGTTTTTGAATTTTGAGCAGGTCAAATTTTGTATATTTTCTGGAATTTTGTTGTAAAAGCGTATACATCGCCCCAAGAATGAATTACTGACTCGATGGAGTCGAGTAACCGGTACTACTAGCTTGTGTCTGTTCCTAGTATTTACAGAATGAATATCACTTATTTTTGTAAAACTACTTTTATTTTTGTGTACGTACATTACATTTTCATAAATGTATTGAGAGGCCAAAGTTAATACATTAATTTCCTTAAATTTTTGTCGGAGAGACTCTTTAGGCTTTAAATCATAAATTGCTCTTATGGCCCTCTTCTGTAAAACAAATATAATTTCAGTGTCAGCTGCGTGTCCCCATAGCAAAATACCATACGACATTATGCTATGGAAACAGCTAAAGTAAACTAGTCTAGCTGTTTCAACACTAGTTAGACTTCTAATCTTTTTTACGGCATATGCTGCAGAACTTAGTCTGCTTGCTAGTTTTGATATATGGGGGCTCCATTGAAGCTTCGCGTCTAGTGTGATTCCAAGAAAAATGGTGGTATCTACAAGACTCAGTTTCTCCACATTTAAAATCACATTAGTATTTAATTGTTTGACATTTGGAGTCATAAATTTTATACATTTCGTTTTAGTGCCATTTAAATGCAAATTATTAACTTTGAACCAATTTACTAATTTAGATATAGCATTATTTACTTCGTCATATTTTAGCAATTGTCGACTTAATTTGAAAATTAAAGAAGTGTCATCTGCAAATAATACTATATCATGGTTATCTCCTACTATGTAAGGTAAGTCATTAATGTATACAAGAAACAGAAAAAGGCCTAGAATTGAGCCTTGAGGCACGCCCATCTGTACCATCGACCCGGAAGAACTCATACTGTTAATGATAACTTTTTGCGTTCTCTTACTTAAATATGAAATAATTAATTTAAGAGCATCACTTCATACACCGTAGTGTTGAAGTTTCCTGATTAATGTTTCATGGTGAACACAATCGAAGGCTTTGGATAGGTCACAAAATATACCCAAAGCATCCTGTGAATTCTCCCATGCATTAAATATATATTTAATCAGCTCAACACCGGCATCAGTTGTCGAGCGACCCCTTGTGAAACCAAATTGATTTTTATGAAGTAAATTATTTATATTAAAGAAATTTAACATTTGATCAAGAATATTTTTTTCAAAAATCTTACTAAGTGTTGTTAGTACAGAAATAGGTCTAAAATTAGCAGGGTCTAATGTACTACCAGATTTAAATAAAGGTATTACTTTACTATACTTCATTAAATCAGGAAACACACCAGATTCGATACTAGTATTAAAAATAGTAGCTAAATGAGGCGCGATCGTATCTATTATAGACGCAATAACTTTAACGGAAATCCCCCACAGATCCGCAGTTTTCTTAACATCAATTTTTTTTTTTTCAAAATTTTACAATATCTTTTGATGATACTTTATGAAATGTAAAATTCTTTGTACACGCATTTACATTTTGTTTAAGTAACGATTCGGCGACCGCAGGAGAAGAATTCAGTGACTTAGTGGTTAATATCGGAATATCATTAAAATATTTCTCAAAAACCATTGCAACGTCCTGATCTGATTCGGTTAATTTGTTATTAACACTTAACTGGTAGTTTGAATTGCGAGAGTTAATCTTACCAGTTTCGCTATTAATTATACTCCATGTCATTTTAATTTTATTAGAAGTCGTCTTAATTTTGTTGCTCAAATGCAAAGACTTGGCTGTGGAGCACACTCTTTTAAATATTTTTGAATATTTTTTTACATATACCCTAAATTCGACGCTATGATTATATGACCTTTCATGGTAAAGATCATATAACCTATGTCTGCTCTTATGGACTCCTACTGTCGCCCATTCATTAAATAACTTCCGACTGTTCAAGGAGAATGTTTTAGAAATAAAGTATTATTAAATTCATTGCAAATAAGCTTAAATAATGTTCCATACAAAAAATTTGGATCATTTTGGTATGTAAGTGATGGAAGTTTTTTCACTTTGTTACTTCTAAATTTCTCCAAGCGACGTGCATTTACTGGAACAAACACAACTTTCTTATCTACTTGCTTTTTGTGAACATATGGTAACGAAACTACTTGTCCACAGTGATCAGAACTTAATTTTTGAATTATACATTTATGCAACGGCTTCGTATTTGTAAAAATGTTATCTATACATGTTGCACTAGATTGAGCAATACGCGTTGGCTCTAAAAATAAATTAAAAAGACCATATGATTTAAACAATGATCTAAATTTAATATTGATTGAGGAAGCTTCTAGGAGATTGATGTTAAAGTCTCCACATATTACAACAGATTTATTCTGTTTATTAAGCTTAGCAAAAACTTCCTCCAAATTTTCAAAAGTATCGTATATAGAACATGGGGTCTGTAGACGCTCACAAGAATGAGGTGCTCAAACTCAACACATGCCATTTCTACAGTTCGCTCAACAGAGCAACTTACTCACAATATCTTTACGTTCTTTACATGACAATAATTTACTAGCTAATATTAAGGAGCCACCTCTTAAAACCGTTTCTCTATTGAAAGAACTGACCACCTGGTGATTACTGAAGTTAAACATTAAGTTATAAGCTTTTAACCAATGTTCAGTAATAGATAAAATATGAATATTGTTGCTATTTGACACTGCTGCTCAACTCCTGATTTGTTTCCCTCTGTCGCCTCTTACGACACGGGACGACATTATGTACTAGTGGATATTCTTAAACCGCCACTACACAGTACTTTCATTTATTACAAGTTTTTATTTAACATGCTTTCTTCGTATGTCTTTACGATTCAAATTTTGTAAATAAGGTACTTATGTAACTTTGATTACAATGCTATAATATATTTATTATTATTATTATTTTCATAAAAATAAATATATTTTGTCGTGTTTTTATAGGATAAGGGTGACAAAAAAGCACACAGTCGACCTGATAGTAAGTGGTTCCTGTGGCCAATAGACATCTACATCTATCTTCGATTACGAATCAAAATGCAGATGCGTTGTCACTCGTGAGGAATAAAATAGAATGCCTCGTTTCCAATAAAAAGGGGTCTCCGGCTCTCTACACTCACCATACGAAACACAGCAGTGTTAAGCTGCTATTTTACGCTGGAATTATGTGAGAGCGTGGTCCTTCCCCTTTCGAGGCGACCCATTCGTGCTACAACTAAACCAGTAATTTAGCTGCAGCATGGCTCTACCACGTAAAAAGAATATTCTTGTTTTATTATGGCGCCAGTTGTGTTTTTCTAAACGTTCAAATACGTCTTGCCAACTAATAGTTTCAGATTTACTCTACTATAATCTCACCAGACTGTCACAGCTACTGTTACTGTCTTAACAATAGACCTATTGTCTAACTTTGCTGTTATATAAACGATAGTCACTTTGTTGTGCAATGTTACCATGCAATATACTTCAAAGTAAAAATCATTAAAATAAAACTAATTTTTAATCGGGAGGTAGCCGTAGGTAACTATGACATTGGGTCATCAAACACCTGAGTCACAGGTGGGAAGACCATGGCTGCAGTAAAGTACTCGAATCGTGGGGAATATAAAATAAGTTAATATACGCGATAAAATCGGTAAAACTAGTTTTACTTAAATGTGTAGTGTTCTCATAAATATAAGAAATCATTATGTAAACCAGTACGGACTGGTAATTGCAAATAAAATTCGCCGATTAGTAGATCTCATGATCTAGCGCGCAAGATCTAACAGAAATCTAACAGCCTTTAATTTCTTGAAGAGATACCTAGACCATAATCTCATTCCTACGTGTGTCAAAATATTCACTAAAAAGGAAATTCGAAGAAGCGCTAAAATCTTAAATCAGACAAGCAAAACGTTGTTACGAACGGTAATCCCACAAAAACGCTCCGATCTCATCATTCATCGTCATTACAGCCTCTCATAAGTCCACTGCTGAACATAGGCCACCCCCAAGGAAAGCCACAAAGCACGGTCCTGAGCCACCTGCATCCATCGACTTCTTTCAGGTCTTACCAGCTCGTCACTCCATCTAGTGGGGGTCGCCCTACACTCGCCTGCCACTCGAGAACCTTTCTTCCCCTTCGGTTATCGGTTCTTCAAGCTATATGGCCGGCCCACTGCCACTTCAGCTTACTAATCCGTTAGGCTATGTCGGTTACTCTGGTTGTACTGCGGATATCCTTATTTCTAAGTTTATCACGCAGAGAAACCCCGAGCATAGCTTCTCCATAGCTCGCTGAGCGACCTTGAGCTTCCTCATACGACCAGCAGTGAAAGACCACGTCTCAGATCCGTAAGTCATCACTGGCAACACGCACTGGTTGTATAATTTTGTTTTGAGGTATGTACCGGTTTTCTACCCGCTTTCAGAAGCTCCGCTGTAATTCCATCCTCGCCCGGGGGCTTGCCGTTTTTAAGTTGCTTGAGAGCCATTATAATCTCGCTCAGACTAACGTCCGGGATATCTTCGGAATAGTGTCAGATAAGACTTGCTCTTGTATCGTTACTCATACTTTCGTGTGGCTCCAACGTTGACGTGTACAGCTGCCCATAGAACCTCTCAATCTCACTCTAAATCTCAGGTATCCCGGAAACGATGTTGCCACACTCGGTCTTCAGCTTTGACAGTTAGCTCTTTCTGGCAGACAGATCTCTGACAAAGACTTTGGAGCCTTGGTTCCGCTCGATCGTTTCTTTAATACAAGCTGTATTGAATTTGCGTAAGTCCCGCCGCATGCATTTTTTTTTATAGGAGAGGGTGCAAACGAGCATGCGGCTCACCTGATGGTAAGTGACTACCGCCGCCCATGAACAACTGCAACACCAGGGGAATCGCAGATGCGTTGCCGGCCTTTTAAAAAGGAGTAGGCTCTTTTCTTGAAGGTCCCTAAGTCGTATCGGTCCGGAAAAATCGCTGGTGGTAAGCGATTCCACAAGGAAGTTGTGTGAGGGAGAAAACTTCTTCTGAATCGCACAGTGGTGGACCGCCAATCATCTAGATGATATGGATGGTATCGCAAGTTCTGTCGCGATGTGCGATGGTGAAATTGAGCGGCTGGAATCAGTCCGAACAATTCCTCAGAGCACTCCCCGTGGTAGATGCGATAAAATACGCAAGAGATGCAACCTCTCTACGCAGTGCCAGTGAGTCAAGCCGATCGGAAATAACTCGGTCGTCGACGATTCGAACCGCTCTGCGCTGAATGCGGTCAAGTGGAAGGAGCTGGCACTGGGGGGCCCCTGCCCAGAGATGGGAACAGTATTCCATGTGAGGCCGAACCTGCGCCTTGTAAAGTTGCAAGCGGTGTGCCCGCATGAAATACTGTCCCGCTCTGCTGAGCACGCCAAGCTTTTAAGAGGCCAATTTGGCCTTCTCTTCCAAGTGACCACGAAACTGCACGTCACTCGATATGTCGACACCGAGGATTCCGATACTGGCTAAGGCAACAAGGGGAGTGCCTTGAAACTGAGGAGATACGACAAAGGGAATCTTTTTAGCGGTAAACGCGCAAACTTGTGTCTTCTGGGGATTGAACTGGACTAGATTTAGTCGCCCCCAGTCTGAGACTTTGTTCAACAAAGTCTCGACTTCAGACACAAGTTTGTTCCGGTACTCGGCGACGTTTTCCCGAGAAATATTGGCACGGCCGGTGTATAAAGCATCACCAGTGCTATCGTCTGCATAGCAATGAATGTTACTGGTTTGCAACATATCATTGATATGCAGAAGAAACAGCGTTGGTGATAGCACGCAGCCTTGTGGAACACCAGCGTTAATGGGCTTGTAATCGGAGCATGCACCGTCTACTACGACCTTGATGCTCCGATCTGCAAGAAAGCTGGTGATCCAATTGCACAATTTCTCGGGAAGCCCATAGGGAGGCAGCTTCGAAAGAAGCGCTTTATGCCAAACCCGATCGAAAGCCTTCGCTTTGTCCAAACTAACGGCCAACGCCTCCCCCTTGGACTCCACTGCCTCCGCCCATCTATGGGTCAGGTAGACCAGAAGATCACCAGCTGAGCGACTTCGACGGAAACCGTACTGGCGGTCACTAATCAGCTGGTGATCCTCAAGGTACCGCATGAGCTGGCTGTTAATGATCATTTCCATTACTTTGGAGAATAAGGAGGTGATGGCGATAGGCCTGTAGTTGGACGGATCTGAGCGGTCGCCTTTTTTAGGGATCGGGTGCACCAAAGCTGTCTTCCATGAGTCCGGGACTACGCCTAGGGAGTAGGAGTACCGAAAAAGACGCGTTAAAACCGGTGCCAACTCCGGAGCACACGTCTTCAGCACAATAGGTGGGACTCCATCAGGCCCACTCGACTTGTTGACGTCCAGGGAGAGGAGTGCTTTACGCACCAAGCGCTGTGTAAACAGCACTTCCCGCATGGAGCACTCACACTGCGGGATGTTCGGCGGTGTGTTCTCCCCGTCATCTAGAGTCGAGTTGGAAGCAAAAAGAGAGCCTAGCAGATCGGCTTTCTCCTTTGCGTCATGGGCCAGTGAGTCGTCCACCCTGTGCAGAAATGGCAGAGATGGCTGACAGAAGTTCCCTTGGACAGCCTTGGCGAGATACCAGAATGCACGTGTTCCCGAAGGGAGGCGAACTGGTTTCTCGCCAATTCTGCCGATGTGCTCTGACTTTGCCTTGGCAATGACACTTTTGAAGGACCTGGAGGCGGAATTGTACTTCTTTTTAAGAGCGCTGGTGTTTACATCCCGGGACGTTGATGCGTCAGCCCATGCCTGGTAGCACTCCTGCTTATAGCGTGATGCTAGTTTACAGGAGCGACCAAACCATGGCTGGGATCTGCCTCCGATGGGCACCACAGAGGATGGAATAGAAAGTTCCATACCCTGAAGTACCACATCAGCAACAGAATCGGCAACAACGCTGGGATCTTCCGGCGAGAAGCAAACCCGCCCCCAAGGGTAGGATGCAAAAAAAGACCGCATCCCGTCCCAATCGGCCGACCTATAGTGCCAAACACGGCGGCAAGCTGCAGATCGCAACTGCGATGGGAGCGTGAGTGGCACCGTACTCCGGATCAGACAATGGTCCGAAGAGCCCAGAGGGGCATCGACGGAGACCTGATATCCGTCGGGATGAGAGGTCAGCAGAAGGTCCAACAGGGAAGGTACATGGTCTTCCACATCTGGGATCCGCGTAGGCGAAGTAACCAGTTGTGTTAGACCATATGCCAAAGCAAAGTCATAGACAGATCTACCCGCATGATCGGTTAAACGAGAACCAAGCCATTCAGCGTGGTGGGCGTTAAAATCACCGAGTATCACGATCTCTGCGGATGGGACCTGTTGTAGCACGGAGTCTGCAGCCATTTGGACGTGGTCAATGAGTCGGTCTGTGTCGGCATTACCGCTATGGGACCTATAGAGGCACCCGTAGACGCGGGGATGGTCGTCGCTGTCTACGCGCAGCCATAGGATGGACAGGACCGTACCTTCAAGACTGCCGAGGCGTCGAAAACAGATGTCCTTCCTGACGTATACGCAAACTCCAGCCCGGGCCACAAAGGAGTGTTCAAATTTGTACCCCGGGTAAGAGAGATATGAAGTATGAGCCGGAGAGGACACCTGAGTCTCGGTTAAAAAGAGCAAGGCCGGCTTCGCCGTCTCTAGATGGTAATGGACAGCGTTAAGGTTGGAATGAAGACCCCTGATATTGCAAAAATTCACGGATAGCGTGAAAGGGGTCGCCTTGGTCTTATTGCTCAGCTTGCCCTGAGCAGTATTAGTCGCGAGCGGAATTTTGCCCCCCCCCCCCCCCCCAGAATACGCGGGGCAGCCTGAGCACCTACGCCCAGGAGTGGAGTGGTTTGGTCGTGGATGCTCAGCGAGGGATTCTCCAGGGGTGCTGGTACGGGTCTTGCAGAACTTAGCTCCGACCGCACGGACAGTTTCCACGAGCTTGTCATTCATATCGTCCACATTGCAGTCTTCTAGGCACTGAAAATGGTTTTGTAACTCGAGCTGAAATGTTTCGGGACTTAATAAAATAAAATAAAATGAAATATACCTTAAATATCCTGTGAATTCTTCCATGCATTAAAGATATATTTAATCAGTTCAACAACGGCATCAGTTGTCGAACGACCCCTTGTGAAACCAAATTGATTTTTATGAAGTAAATCATTTATATTAAAGTAATTTAAAATTTGATCAAGAATATTTTTTTCAAAAGTCTTACTAAGTGTTGATAGTACAGAAATAGGTCTAAAATTGGCGGGGTCTAATGTTCTACCAGATTTAAATGAAAGTATTACTTTACTATGCTTCATTAAGTCAGGAAACACACCAGATTCGATCTATCACCAGATATAAAGTTATTGCGTCTATAATAGATAGACGCAATAACTTTAACGGAAATGCTCTACAGATCCGCAGTTTTCTTTTTGGTATTATAGTTATAAAATATTTTACAATATCTTTTGATTACACTTTAGGAAATGTAAAATTCTTTGTACACGCATTTACATTTTGTTTAAGTAATGATTCGGCGACGGCAGGAGAAGAATTCAGTGACTTAGTGGGCAATATCAGAATATCAGTAAAATATTTCTCAAAAACCATTGCTACGTTCTGATCTGATACAGCTAATTTGTTGTTAACACTTAACTGGTAATTTGAATTGCGAGAGTTGATCTTACCAGTTTCGCTATTAATTATACTCCATGTCATTTTAATTTTATTGGAAGCCGTCTTAATTTTGTCGCTCAAATGCAAAGACTTGGCTGTGGAGCACACTCTTTTAAATATTTTTGAATATTTTTTTACATATTCCCTAAATTCGACGCTATGATTATATGACTTTTCATGGTAAAGATCATAAAATCTATGCCTGCTCATATGGACTCCTACTATCGCCCATTCATTGAATGACTTCCGACTGTTCAAGGAGAATGTTTTAGAAGTAAAAGTATTATTAAAATTCATTGCAAATAAGCTTAAATAATGTTCCATACAAAAAATTAGTATTATTTTGGTATGTATATATATAATCTGATAACTGATATGTTGTCATTTATTTTTTTAATCCCATTATGGATATCCCCAATTTCAGCTTTCACGTATAGCTGAAAGTCATCAGCATACAGATGATACGAGCAATCGTTGATGGAGGTAACAAAGTTTATAACAATTCAAAAGATTATAGGAGAAAAACTACCGCCGTGCGGCACACCAGCTTCCATATCAGCCCAAGCTGAGGTCATTTGGCCTACATTGAGTGACTGCTGTCAACCGCGAAGATAAGATGCAAACCATTCCAATGCTACAGCAGCCCTACAGGACCAAAATTTAGATGAGACAATATAGAAAGAAGGATTTCATGATCAGTACTGTTACTTTTTTTTCTTTCATACCTTGTCTTATATAGTCTGTGACATTAATTAAAGCAGTACTAGTACTATAACCAGAGCGAAACTCAGACTGATATATACTCAGTAGGTTGTCTATACATATAATAAAACTGTAAATAGCAGATGTCTGTACATTTTATATTTTTGTAATAAAAGTGATTGAGGGGTACTAAAAATAAGTAATTAAATACATTTCTACCATTTTTAGAATTTTCTGTCTGTCTGTCTGTCTGTCTGTTTGTTTGTTAACGTATCACGTTTAAAGTACTAATTTATATCATAAGAATTGTTAAGGAAATTATAAAGTGTACCTTCGGGTTACGTTTAGTCTTTATTTCATTAAAATCGGTTCATTCCATCAAAAGTTATGATAAATATTCTGAAGTATGGGTAGGGAATCTGCTCAACGGTGGCTTTGTTTGAGTCATCAAGTTGATGTTAGCAGCGCCATCTCTCTTTAAATATATACATATAATAAAAATGATGATAACATGTTGTGTCTCTTTCTGTACATTGTATATATATTTTGGTGACTAAAATCATTATGAGGAACTAAAAATAATTAAATAAGTAAATTTTTAGAATTTTTAGAATTGTCTGTCTGTCTGTTTGTCTGTTTTTATATGAACGCATCACGTCTAAAGTAAACATCTTTTTTTTCAAAGAAATCGTTAAGAAAATCATAAAGCGTATCTTCGAGTTACATTTAAGCTTTGTTTTATTAAAATTGTTTAATTCTATCGAAAGTAATCATTAATATTTTGAAATGTAGATTCGAATTTGTTCAATGGCGCCATAAAATCTCAGAAATAGTAATTGTGTGTAAAAAAAAATGTTCCATAATAATTAATATATTTATACTTAAAACATAAAAAGAGATTTAAAAAAGGATGTTTTCTCACACAAAGGACGTAATAGTTGGAGTTGTACAAATTACAACCTTTTCTGATTTGCTGTGTTGAGATTTTTCGCCGATGAATCGTATGAAGAAATTTGTATCTATCGAAGCCATACAACTATAGCCATACAATAATATACACAAAATCAGTACTGCCATTTTAGCGCTTTGGGAACTAGATTTAGCGCTTTTTTAGAATGTATAGCGCGCATTTCGAAATTTTAGCACCTAGCACTTCATCCAGCGCTTTTTGATGTATTTAGCACACATTTCAAAATTGTAGCGACTAGCGGGTTATTAACTCTTTTATAGCAGCACTGTTAGTCCACATTACCGATAATAATAATAATGACCTTTATTATTTTTTTTACACAAATAGTACATTGCAGTTTATCTTTTTCAAACATATTTTTTCCACAAAACAAAGAGCATGGGAGACGAGTCCAAACTAGGATACCCTGTGCTATGGATCTCCCGGCTTCCCCTTTAGGATGATCAACTTGATTTTTTTACCGACGACTATAACCACTCACACGTCCATGGATACTACGGTATCCAAAATTCCAAAATAAAAGTAGCGTTGTACGTCCTGGATACTATAGTATCCATAGCGTCAAATTTTATAAAACTGATATCTAGGGGCCATATGCGGTTCTTTTTGTGAGTTTTAGTTATGGAATCGATAGCTGACGAACTATTTTACGTATTAAATAAGAGATGGCAGTGTAACAAACTTTGACGAATGAACAAATAATTATCTAACTTCAGTGCTTCAATCGCCTTTACACTCGGTGTTTTGTGTTTTTGTAGTGTCGTAAGTCATTTAGTTTTATTTAATATTTCTTAGATTATTATACATCATAGTAAACTAGATGATTTGGGCTTTATAATTACGTATATAAAATCGAATCATATTTTAAATAAAAACTATAACTGTTTAAAAAAAATGGCCTTTGTGAAGTCGTCAGCCCAATTTTAATTTTGTTTACTTTGTTTTTCAGTATAATTATATTTAAGCAACGAGTGATAATTCGTAATAAATATAATAATGCACTTTAAGCGGGGAAATCCCCTTCATTAAAGTTTTCGTTCATGGTTTTGGCAACGCATTTATTTTGCTTTATTCAGTTTCAGTCAGTTGTTTAGAGCACAGCTAAGTTAAAAGTTACTTAGAATAGTACTAACTACTGTTGACAGCAATTGCCATAATTATAAGTCGATGTCCTGCGAAGTATTGATACATCAAAAAATATTGCCAGAAAAAAACTTAATGTTGTTTTCTTTATTATGATTATATTTTCTTGAATTATAAATTATAATAAAAAACACAAACTTTGTTTGTAGTTAATTTAGCGCGAAATCTAGGTCTTTTTTAAAGCGCTGTTTTCATGAAATCTAGCGCTTTTTGTGTTGTCCTAGCGCTGAATGAGTTTTTTTGATCTGGCAGCACTGTCAAACAACCCTCCATTAGGAAGTAACTTTCCTTTCAGTTTTAAGCGCGTTCAGTTCCCATTTACAGTCAGCGTGTTATGCGATGACCGTAAATAAAGCGCAAGGTCAAAATTTACGCGTTGTAGGAGTGGACCTCAGTACTGACTGTTTTGCACATGGCCAACTCTATGTTGCTTTTTCCCGCGTTAGTAGTCCCAGTAACCTTTTTGTGTACACCCCAGCTAAGTCTACTTCTAACGTCGTTTACACCGAAGCTCTATCATAAACTACTTAGAACTTTGATGATAATGATTTATTTTCTTACCACTTATTGATACAGTAATGATATAAATCGTTTAATATTCTCTTACCTAAACGACAAATTCTTTATGTAAAATCTATATACGCGAGCTACGCCGCGGGCACAGCTAGTTTCGAAATAAATGTAGAAATTTGCTTGGAAGCATAGGATTCTAAAATTTTGGAAAGAAAGTGTAAAATGGATATAGGGCGAAAATTATTTGGAAGAATAGGAGTAGGACCTTTTGAGAGAGTTTGTATAAAAGTCCTTTCCCAAAGATTAGGGTACTGACCTGAATCAAGGGAAAAAATTATAATATGGGAAAGAAGGTGCTCTAGTATAAATACTACCATGTGTCTGCTAATCTTATCATAACCCATCGCCTTAGACTGAATTGCCAAAGTAAACTTTTTAACATAATCCTGAGAAACAGGAGAGAAGTTAAAGGTAGGTATGTTAGGAATTTGCACAGAGTCAATAGAAGCCACAATATGAGAGCAAATTGTAGGGTTCATTGCTATTACAGAAGGGGAATGTTGGTGAATTTCATCAAGTGATAGACAAGGACCACAATCCAAATTAGCTGGCCTGTAAAGGCCAAAATTTCTAAGAAATTTCCATACTTTGGCGGGAGAAGAGTTGTTAAATCAATTATGGAAATATTGGCGTTTATCTGGCGGTACCATTTGATTGCACCTTTTTTTTTTTTTATAGAATAGGGGGCAAACGAGCATGCGGCTCACCTGATGGTAAGTGACTACCGCCGCCCATGAACAACCGCAACACCAGGGGAATTGCAGATGCGTTGCCGACCTTTTAGAAAGGTGTAAGCTCTTCCTATCCTTGGCTGTTTGAAAATACAACCAATTTTCTTCAGTATGTTCTCTCTTGAAACGAAGAAAAGCTCGATTTCGTCTAGACATTGCCAACCTTACATCCTGTGTATATAAAAATTAACTTTTTTTTTACAATTATTTATATGAATTATTATAATAGAACATGCATAGTAACATACATCTCATTCCCAAGAATATATATGAATGAAAATATCATTGACTGAGTAGGTTCTGTAAAAATGTGGCGTTATTTAAATTTAAGATAATCATCAAAGACATTTTAATTTATCAATTTTTTGGTTTCTCAAAAATATATCTTCAAGTTTTTCGTAAAATATAGCCTAGATCACTCTTAACAGTGCTCTCTATCTGTCTGATAATAAACTTTCAATAGAATCGGCTCAACAATTTCAAAGACTAGTCCAGACAGAAAAATATTAAAAAATTGCTATTAATGTCTTAACGGAATGCAAATAACCTCTTCAGCTCAATAAAATACAGTAATTTCCATAATATACCTACATAAAATACAAAAAAGCACTCCAATTTTGGTTATATGTATAGTTTTATTTTTTTGTTTTAAATATGGTACATAAGCTATTCTTAATTAAGATGTATCACATAAATGATAGAATATCAAAGTCTACATTCTCATAGATTGCCTTATAAGGGGTATATTTTGACGTATACTTATTATGTTTTATATATATTACAGATCATATATTAGATCTAGCAAATCCGAGAATCTCAGCCAAGTTCGGCATAGAAAAGCAGTGTGTATATTTACACGAACTATTTGGAGCCACTTTCGAGAACACTCGTGATTTTGCATACCCAATAGAACCTCTTATAGCCCTGGAAATTTTAATTTCACGAAGAAAACACATTAAATTAATTAGTTATTAATGTATTTTGTATATTTTTGTCATTATGCGTTGCAATGATAATGAGACCTAAATTATTAATATTTAACCATTGATTACACGTTAAACACATACATATAATATCTAAGAGAGCATACGTAATATGAAGCAATTAGTCTACTGTGAAAAATTTGCGATATAATGAAAAAGGGGCCAAATTAAACGTACCCTTAACCGATGAGCATGTATGTGTAGTTGACGAGCATGTATATGGAAGTGGAGGAGGTGTGAGAGGTGTGGCGAGATCGTGCCAAATGGACATACGTAGTCCCTGTCTACCCCTCTGGGTGACAGGCGTGAGAGTTTATGTTGTTTTTTATGTTTAGTCTGCTATGCTGCTTTAGTGTGTGGTAGCGGAATCCATATAATGTCTTCGAAATATTTTTATTACTCATACATGTAGGTTTCCTTACGACGTTTTCTTCACCGCTGAACACTCGGTAAGTCAGCATTAAATTTCAATTAACAATTTTATTGGCGCCGGCGAAGTTCGAACTAAAGTTACTCGTTAAGTGTAAAATTTACAGCGATAAGCGCTTAAGCTGAATTTATACGGCTTATTTCGAGAAAATTATTACGTGTTGATAAATAAAAAAAAAACAATTGCAAGAGTTTTAAAATTCCGGGGCTAATGAATGTCAGTTTTTGCGACACAAAGTAGCTTATATTGAACATATAATTAGAGGTCAAGGTGTTTCGCCTATCCCCGATAAGGACAAAGCGTTGAAGCTCTATTCTTTCACTACTCAATTTCCTTCATCTAAGAATTCTGAAGGCATAAAATATTTTTTAGGTTTGACAGGTTATTGTCGTCGTTTCGTAGGAAAACATTCCATATTTAATACTCTCTTCTTTACTGAATATACATTTCCTAAATATATGAAATGTATTTTGGCTTTTTGATATACAAGCTAGTACAGCTTTGGCTAAGGAGCTCGCACGCGTGGAGGTCGGACAACGACATCATTTCAAAAATTACCGACGTTATTCCAAGACCTGAGACAGCACAAAAAGGTAAATATAGATTTACGCCCCAGATCTATCCCAGAGCAATCGTGCAACTTTCTGGGATAAAAAGCCTATTTATTTTTTCGTCCCATATACTTTAAAGTCTTGTAAAAGTATTTTAGGTCATATAACGCGATAAGCCTAAGTATAAAAAACACTCTTTCAAAATATGAAAGAGCGTATTTAATATGAGTTTAATATTTAATGAGAGAATTGGAATCGTAAAAAATATTATACAAAGATTTTTCAGGCATATTAATTTCTTGAAAATAAAATAAAAATAAATAAATATATTTCAATTACAAAAGTATAGAAAAACATATACAAGAGCATAAACGACTAGCAAGCAAATAAAGCCTAAAATAAGCCTAACGTGAGGAAAAATAAAAATGATTAAATAACAATTTCGACAATCTTTCGAGTCTCGAGCCGAAAGTCCCGGGACTCGAGACAACTAAAATTATGAAATGTTCCGGGACTTCGAGACATGAGACGTCCCGGGACCCAAACCCTAGTTGTAATCACAGAGTACATATTATAATATATTGGTAAATCCAATTGAGCATGCCTTCGCATTAAAAATAACGTATAGCATGATTAAACGAATTTTTTTTAAAGTATTTTAAATACATTTCGACAGCACTATCGGCTTCAGCACCCTCGAAAACCATGAAAATGACACCCATGATGAAAAAATTGATATCTATTGCAGCCGCCACGTTGGATTTACATTTCGACAGCACTATCGGCTGCAACACCCTCGAAAACCATGAAAATAATATCCATGATGAAAAAATTTGGTACCTACTTTAGCCGCCATCTTGGATTTACATTTCGACAGCACTATCGGCTTCAACACACTCGAAGCCCATGAAAATGACACCCATGATGAAAAAATTGATATATATTGCAGCCGCCATCTTGGATTTACATTTCAACGGCACTATCGGCTGCAACACCCTCAAAAACCATGAAAATGATATCCATGATGAAAAAATTGATACCCCTTGCAGCCGCCACCTTAGATTTACATTTCGACAGCACTATCGGCTTTAACACCCTCGAAAACCATGAAAATTACACCCAAGATGAAAAAATTGATATCTATTGCAGCCGCCATCTTGGATTTTAATTTCGACAGCACTATCGTCTTCGACACCCTCGAAAACCATGAAAATGACACCCATGATGAAAAAATTGGTACCTACTTCAGCCGCCACCTTGGATTTACATTTCGACAACACTATTGGCTTCAGCACCTTCGAAAACCATGAAAATGACACCCATATTGAAAAAATTTATACATATTGCGGCCGCCATCTTGGATTTACATTTCGACAACCCTATCGGTTTTAACTCCCTCGAAAACCATGAAAATTTCACCCATGACAAAAAAATTGATACTACTTACTTTTAGTACGTACTACTATTATACTATTATGTATTCTGTGCTTTTAAAATATTGTAATAAAAAAATCTGTTATTATTATTAGAATCAAGTATTTAAGAAATTTAGTTATTCGAATATTGTGTATTTGTACAGCGATCTTTTTGAGCCGCTGCAAGCAACCGAAATAATGTCCACTCACGACGGCGACTGACGGCGAACCATAGATAAATATAAATGTAGCAAACTAATGCGGCGAACTGAAATATATACAGTAATCTATGGCGATGGCCAACTGAGTTAGTGAGTAAACTACTCTGTGGCTGCAGCTCCCCATTTACAGAAATAATTCTATACGAGGCTACCAAATCAACGAAAATTTCGCCATTTTCGAGCCGAAAGAAATTAATTATAGCTAAACAAAACAAATTTACACTGCCATTTACATTCAGTGGCTTCCCACATGATAGATGAAGAGATTAATAAATAGATTGAGTTAAACAATTGATATTTACAAAAGTTATAGTGTTTACAAGCTTTGGGGACATGATAAATCCACACCATAAGCCACTAAAACCCCTTTTTTATTTAAAAATAGCAATTAATCGATTTAAAAAATATATTAATAAGTTCAACAATCATTTATCTTTCTAACAATGTGCTTTTTATATCATTTATATGTATAATATGATTGCTGGATGGGTGAATATTTGAAAACGTACATTTTTGATGTCTCGCTGTGAATAACACATTAAAGCTAAATCGATTTTGATCACTTTTTTTTATATACATAGTTAATTAAGTGGGGTACATATTGCAGGTCAATTTATTGTGTTTTATAAACTATAAGCCATTTTATAAAAAAATAGTTCCCAAAACCTCATTACCATTCGTGTCCCTTTTTCCAATTTTCAACCATTATGATAAGAAAAATTAAACGAAACCTTCGAAGAATAACATTTTTTCTTATTATTTAATAAATATAATAGTTATTGTATAAACTGAAATAAAATATATGATATAAAGAACAGTTTCAGTTAATTTTATACCAATTCAAAATTTGTCCCACCCTTCGTACTACTTACCGTTCGCGAATATTGACAGTGAAATAGAATTGTACCCAATGGTAAATGTAATCCTCACGAAGACTCCCTACCACGACCTTAGTGTCCGCTAGTGACTTGAGCAGATCACACGTCTTAAAGAGCGATTAGGCGCCAACAAAATATTAATAATCTACAAAAATTCGTCCAGGTCAAAATAAAATCTCCTTACCGTTCGTGTCTTCTAAATGTAAGTTATTTGTTCAGGTTAATTTAATTAATGATCTAAATATTTGCCATAAGATTATTTCTCGTCTGATAACGTATTTAGTCTCATAAGTCTAATAAATAATGCAACGTACACAAATGTTTCCAAATATCTACTTACCATTTTACTATTTACCATTTTTCCCGTTCACATTTTACCCGAATGGTAAGGAGCAAGCTGGGCTGGTAAGGAGGTATTTTTTTCTATTTAAATGTAATATTGTTTCAATACATGCTATATTTAAACTGCCGTGTAAATTACTAAACCACTACAAATTTCAGATTCAAGAAAAGCGCAGAATAGCACTTTCTGCGCTTTTTTCTGTCATTGTCACAAAACATAATAAAAAATATCAATCAAATACAAAAAAATAATTCTGAGACTTAGGAAACGCTTACAGAGTCCTAAGACAAAAGCAAAAGCTCTACTGCAGAATAAAACGAAAATAGAAGAAGCGAAAAAACAGATTTTGTTTGGGGAGGCTATGAAAAAGACATTAGAAGGCAGCTACAAAGCTTTAAAATCAAATACTGAGAAAAGAGAATTCCACAATACAATTATGCGTGAAAAACACATTTTAAAGAAGCATAAAATTTTGTCAGAAGCACAGAATTTCTTGCTGAGAGAGAAGAAACAGCCCAAACAAAAAAATGTAGAAGACGAAAAGTTAAAACAAGATATACAAGAATTTTTTGAACGGGACAACGTTTCTAGAGCTACGGCAGGCAAGAATGAGTTTATAACACGACAAAGGGAGAGAAAGCAGAAGAGGTATTAGTTAGATAACATGAAGAATCTGCATAAAATATTTGAATCCGAATTTCGAACAGTGAGTTATTCTTACTTTTGCAAACAACGTCCATACTGGGTATTGATTCCAAATGTAAACCAAAAAGATACATGTGTTTATAAAATGCATGCAAATATGGAACTATTGATTCAGGCTCTGTACAAAAGAAGAATTATAAAACACACGAGCATCAATAATGTAATCAATTTTCTCTTTTGTGGAAAAAATAAATGTCTTATTGAGCGTTGTAACTTGTGCGAAAACAAAACCATTTGCTACGAAAAATTTGATAATAAGGACCTAATAAAATTCAAACAATGGCAAAATTCTACAACCAGTTATGAATCCAAAGACATTAAGAAAAATAAAAGAATAATATCAAAAACAAAAATAACAACTAACCCTAAAGAAGCTGTTGAGCTGTTGAGGCTAACTTTTCTGGTATATACCAGGAGTCTATTGAATCTTCAGAGTTGGAAGCAATAAGAGATCGTTATGAGACTGACTCTTTTCAGACTCTGAAACATCAGGTGAGTGTTTCTGAGTCTGAAATGTGCCAGTGTCGTAATGATGATATTAATTCAGATACTTTGGATTATAATATTTTTTAATTGTTTTGACTATGTACAAGAAAATAGCTACATTTAAGGATTTCATATTAAATTTTAGGTATTGTTTAATATCCAAAGAAATTGCAATTACTTTTATGTTATGTGTTTTATCGGAAAACACAAGTTTCTTCTTACTTTTTTATTTTGGTGTGTAGTATACCAATAAAATTACACTGTTTATATTATCATAACCAAAAAGTGTTAGATTACCTACCTATGTGATTTTTATAGACTGTTATTTGCCAAAGTTCATTAATACTAAGACTGACGCTTTAATAGTGTAAGTAATTTCTTAAGAAGTTAATTTTATTCGAATTTGAATTCGTTTAAATTATGTTTTATTTAATAAAACTTTGCAAAAAACAGTTATTAATATTTTTCATATACAGTTAACTTTAATTTGATAGATGTGACTGGTCTTTTAAATGCAAAGGAGATCTCAATTATCATCTAGTGATAAAGTTTTCAACCACACGTGCAGGCATATCTTTTCTAAATTTGATACTGTGTCGGAAATTGTTTATTTTTTAAATAATTGAGTAAATAACATCACTGCAATTTGTGTTTTACTAATTACCATTCCTATAATATAATTACCATTCTAAAATTCTCTTTACCATTTGTTTGATTTCTCATTACCGTTTACACAATAATTTCAAATCCAAATTGTGACGTATATAAAGGCTTATTTTTTGGTCTCATGCATTTTTTTGTATGTGTATGCTATCAGCTTTGCTTTGAATATCTAAAGAACAGTTTTGTAAGTACTATTATTTCATTCTTTAAAATTGTCTAATATGCTCATTTGCAAATATTCACCCGGATACGATTTCATGCGACAAAACGGTGGAATTTTGATTTTTAGGCGTTAGTAGAACATACCCACGCGCTTTGCGCTCGGCATGCAATATTACTGAAAAGATTGTTAGGGAAAAATAAAATCTTTATTTTTCCTGAATAATATTTGTAATATAATACGTTTATCAATAATAATATACTACGATAGGTACTTCGTTCCAACCGAGTGTTCCACGACACTGACGCGTTTTATTTTTGTTTATTTTCGCATTCATGAATATTACTGGTAACTTTTCAACTCATGTCATCAAATTTCAATAATCCACAAAATAAAGAATTAAATTAACCCTTTCGCTGTCCCGTGCACTACATATAGGTCATTGCTATTGTCTTACTATTGTGTCTGAAAATCGGACAGTGAAAATGTTAAGTTCGTCGTTTTATAGCCATATTTCTATTACGAATTCTAAAAGAGATTATTGATTTAAAGTATGATGTATGGTGGCATTTGTTTTTGTTAAACATAACTAGAGTTAGTAATTTATAAAAGATGCTAGGGTCTTTAGGTCAGGGTAATAAACCCTTTTAGCGTATAACATCAACTGAGCAAGGTAAATTTCTGTACGTGACTGCTTCTCTGCACACTTGAGCAAACGACGTAATAGATATTTGTCAGTAGGACAAATTGTAGTTAAGACAAGGAATATATACAATATGGAACTTTTAATATTAGGTTGAAAGAAGTTTACATTTACATATATACGTAGGAAAGAGTTTTCTAGATGAATTATCCTAAAAAAATCTATAAAATTATTATAAACCTTAGACTACTTAAATTCAAGGTCATTTTCTGCAGAATGAGTATTCTGCCTCATCAGCACCCCATTTGAATTATTAGTGTTTATAGCACGCTGATGTAATTTTTGACTTATATTTTAATGTCATGATTTTTCCCTTAATACAACTAAAATATTATTTATTTGTTTATTTACTCTTTACTGTAAACAAAAAAAAAACAAAAACGAATACAGTTATATCTAAAGTAGAATATGTACAACAGGCGGTCTTATCAGAAAGAATAGAGAATGTGTGTATTCCTGCGAAGGCGGATTGGGAGCCATTTGAGCTGTTTGCGAAATTCAGATATATGATCATATTTGCGAAGCCCAAATATGAATCTAATACATTAAAATTGAATGCGCTCAAGCTTATTAAGCTGCTCCTCCGTAATGTCAAGATAGCAAATATCAGCATAGTCAAAGATAGGTAGAAATAGAGACTGGGCGAGCGTAACTTTAGTTACTGTCGGAAGAAAATTTTGTAATCCACGTAAATAGCTTAAGGCAGAAAAATTTTTCTACTAACCTCATTAAACTGTGAGGTCCAAGACATGCAAGAGTCGAGATACAACCCCAGGTTATTAACCTTGTTACTGTAAGGGATTTGAGTGCATTCTAGTATAATAGGAGGTAGGGAAGACCAGTAAATTTTCCAATTAATCTAGAACTACCGATGATAATGGCCTGAGTTTTCTAAGGATTAATCGTTTAACCAAAATGTTTACTCCAATTCGAAATACAAGTCGCATCAGCGTTAATAGTGTCAACTGCTTTAAACAAATCTTCAAGAGGCGATTGAGTATAGATTTGGAGATCATCAGCATACAACCACCACGAACCGGGGTGGTACCACGACCTCACAGAAAACCAGCGTGAAGTAGAGGTTTACCTCTGCGTTTCGCTTGGTGAGGGCAGGTGGCCGGAGGCCCTTTTTACTGGAAATGAGGCATTCCATCTTAGTCCTCACGGGTGACAACGCATCTACATTTTGATTTGTAATAGAGGATAGATGTAGATGTCTATGGACCGCAGCAACCACTTACCATCAGGTGGACTGTGTGCTCGTTTGTCACCCTTTTTATATAAAAAAAATACAAGTGGTAGGAAGAGAACAAAATATGACATTTAAGTAAGTTCATACTGCGTAGATCGGAACGAAAATTAATAATTTTTAATCTGGAGGTAGCCGTGGTTATCTATGACATTGGGACGTCATACACCTCAGTCCCCCCCGTGACCATGGGTGCTGTAAAGTGCTTGAAACGTCGGGAATTAAAATAAGTTAATATACGCGATAAAATCCGTAAAATTAGTTTTATTTATATGTGTAGTGTTCGCGTAAATATAAGAAATCATTAAACAAAATATGACTTATAGAGTTAATGAAAATTGCAAACAGGGTACGCCAGTCGCTGTAGTAGTCCAGGTGGAAAAAACATCTTCCACCTGAATGCGCTGTCGGCTACCAAACAAGTAACTTCGAAACCAGTAAACTACAGTTGGAGATATGTTGAGAAAGCGCAGGATGCCCAAAAAGATATCAAAATCTACTGTATTAAATGCATTACTAAAATCAAGTAATGTAAGAATGGTAAGCTTTTGTTTCTCCATACCATACCGAATATCATCAGTGATTTGTAAAAGTGCAGTAGTCGTACTATAGCTAGTACGGAAACTGGATTGCAAAGGATTTAAAAGATTATGTTTTAAAATATAGGTGCTTAATTTATTGTGCACAAGACGTTCAAGAACTTTGGAATGGAAAGGCAAGATGGAGATAGATCTATAATCAGAAAAACTAGACGGACTCGACAGTTTCGGAAGAGGAACTACAAATGCATCTTTCCAAGCTGAAGGGGAAAAAAGAAGAATTCAGTGAATTATTCAGGATGGAGATCAATGAGAGGGATGCCCATTTTCCGACTAATGCAGTCACTACCAATTTAATTTGAATGGATGGATATTATGGCTTTCAAAACATCACAACTGTTAAATTGATTAAAATTAAAAGCAGAGGTGTCCGGAGCGGGAGATTTGAAGAAGAGCTATTGTGTTTTACTTTATCTTTATTGCAAGACGAAGATGGGAAATGCAAATTAAGTTGATTGAGATCAAAGTTATGGTGAGCGAAATTTTGTCGTAATTTCCCAACTCCTAAAAACTTAAGAAACTTCCAGACCCCAGCCAGGTCAGGATCTTGTACTGATTCATAGATATGGCGTCGTTGTGCTTTTCTTCACAGATTGTTGCAGCGATTCCGTACTAATCTATACTTTTCTCGATTCAGGTCGCTAGAAACTGACTTGTATTTCGCTCTGGCACAATTTTTAATGTGGATGATTTTTTATATCATCAGTAAGCCAAGGAGAGGGAGGATGCTTTACACGCACTGGACGATCAGGAGCATGAACGTCATAAAGCTGAATTAACAAATAGTTGAAGAAAGCTACCTTATCATCAACGTAGAAGCATTAACGACTATACTCCAATCAATCTTCCGAGCGTCATTTAAAAGCTGCTTCAAGTCCATGTCACAAAAGTTACGCTGAAGTATAATCCTTGACTTAGCTTTAGGGGGAAGGATTTTATAAGACAAGTATAAAAGGTCATGATAGGAAAAAGAATCAGCAGCATATAATAACATTGTATGTTAATTAAGGAAGAACGAGTTTTCCTGTCACAAGTATTGAAAAATACTTAAAAGGAGAATTTTGTGTACTGCGGTGTAAATTTATTGTTGCAGAATAATTATTTTTTTAATAAATTTTTGATTCCGTTTGATGGTAGGCAAAAAATGTAATTTGGATGATTTTCTTTCAATCTTTATATTCATATTTATTTATAACATGTTACTTGTACGTTGTGTGATTTTTCAAAATTTTTGTCAAGCCTAACACTTAAGAATACTGTAGGGAAGCAGCTTGTAAAGGTTTAGTAAAATACACATAAAATAATTTTTCTTTATTAATTTTTCAAATTAGTACCAAATTAGTTTTTCTTATCATCACGCCTGTATTTGTATAAGAGCACTTCATAACTAACCCAAATTTCGGTCCTTTACAGGCTATCAAATGTGCATTGCTGAACATAGGGCTCCCCCATAGACTGCCTCATAGGGGTGATATTTGCCTAGTTGATGCTGTTGCCCTACTCCTAGTTTGGTTCCCTTTATCGCCTCTTGCGATATCTACAGGACGGATTGGAATGGTAGATATTTTTACACCACCTCTTCACGGTAATAATTGGTAATTTCGATGATTTAGGAAATAAGCCTTCAAGAAAAAAAGACAAACAGATAAACGGTACGATCAATTGTTTGGTTTTGTTAATAATGCATGGAATACTAAAAATTGATGATTTTTTTTCCCAACAATCATTTTTAATTCGCGTACGTAATTTGATGTTTAAATATTTTAAAACCTAAAGCAGTGATAGAATAGACATGAAAATATCTCAGACAAAAATTATGTTCCTATATTTCAACCACAGTCAAATCTATCTGTCACTGAATGCCTCAAGTGAAAAATATTCAGCTTGGGGCTTACTGGGGTTTTATGAAAACGTAATATGATCGCTGTTTTGAAATCTATCTCTCAGATTAATCGATTCTTCGCATTTGAAGCAAGTTTTTTTCTGAGCGTGATGACAATCTCTGTTTAAAAATTATAAATATAAAAGATTCAAGATTTTCTTTATAGGATAAGGATGACAAACGAGCACACAGCCCACCTGATGGTAAGTGGTTGCTGCGGCCCATAGACATCTACAATTATCCTCTATTACAAATCAAAATGTAGATGCGTTGTCACCCGTGAGGACCAAGATGGAATGCCTCATTTCCAGTAAAAAGGCCGTTACGTTTAATATTATTTAAATCTTGTAAATAATGTCTTATTTTCCTGTTTAGTTTTCTACATTTAATTTATTTGTATATGAGCTTACAGTAGTGTAGTAGCGGTGTAAGAATATCCACTAGTCCATATCGATATCATCGAAATAGTGTCGAATAAGACTTGCTCTTGGATTCTTACTGACACTTGCATATGGCTCCAACGATGACGTGTACATCTGCCCATAGAACCTCTCAATCTCACTCAAAATCTCAGATGTCCCGGAAAAGATGCTGCCACACTTGGTCTTGTGGCAAAAACTTTGGAGTCGTGGTTTCACTTGATGGCTTCTTTAATACGAGCTGTATTGAAGTTGCATAAATCCCACCGCATGCATTTGGAGATTTGTCTGTTCAATTGCCTGTATGCTGTTAAATCTTCTGAGGACTGCAGCTTTATTTTTTTTAAAGGAGAAGGGGCTAACGGGCATGCGCTTCACCTGATGGTAAGTGATTACCGCCGCTCATGAACAACTGCAACACCAGGGTAATTGCAGATGCGTTGCCGGCCTTTTAAAAAGGAGTCGACTCTTTTCTTGAGGGTCCCTAAGTCGTATCGGTTCGGAAAAATCGCTGACGGTAATCTTTTCCACAAAGAAGTTGTACGAGGAAGAAAACGTCTTCTAAACCGCACACTGGTAGATCGCCAATCATCCAAATGGTATGGATGGTATTGCGAGTTTTGTCGCAAAGTGCGATGGTGAAATTGAGCGACTGTAATTAGTTCGAACAATTCCTCAGAGCACTCCCCGTGATAGATGCGATAAAGTACGCAAAGAGATGCAACATCTCAACGCAGTGCCAGTTAATCAACCCGATAGGAAAGAACTCAGTCGTTGACGATTCTAACCACTCTGTGCTGGATGCGGTCAAGTGGAAGGAGCTGGCACTGGGGAGCCTCTGCCCAGAGATGGGAACAGTATACCATGTGACGTCAAACCTGCGCATTGTAAAGTTGCAAGCGGTGTGCTGGTATAAAATACTGTCCCGCTCTGCTGAGCACGACAAGCTTTTTAGAGGCCAATTTGGCCTTCTATTCCAAGTGACCACGAAACTGCACGTCATCCGATATGTCGACACCAAGAATTCCGATACTGGCTGAGGCAACAAGGAGTGCCTTGAAACTGAGGACGACAAAGGGATGCTTTTTAGAGGTAAACGCGCAAACTTGTGTCTTCTGGGGATTGAACCGGACTAGATTTAGGCGCCCCCTGTCTGAGACCTTGTTCAACAATGTCTATACTTGAGACATAAGTTTGTTCCGGTACTCGGCGACGTTTTCCGAGAAATATTGGCACGGCCGGTGTATAAAGCATCACCAGTGCTGTCGTCTGCATAGCAATGAATATTACCGGTTTGCAACATATCATTGATATGCAAATTTCCCGTCTAACAGCTATGAGATTAAGAGGACGATCAGAGATACTTTGTGTTCTTCTGCGACGGGTCATAGAGAACTTAGCTCCGACCTCATAAACAGTTTCCACGAGAATTATGAACATTTTTATATTTTTTTCATAATAGGAGAGGGGCCAAACGAGCATACGGCTCACCTGATTGTAAGTGGCTACCACCGATCATGAACAGCTGCAACTTCAGGGGAATTGCAGGTGCGTTGCCGGTTTTTTGTAATATGTGGTAGAGCCACGTTACAACTATTTTAGTTACTCGATTGGAAAAGTATGTTCCGGTCTGAAGGCTAAAGGGGAACCAGTACAAATATAGGCTGTGTGGTATTCCATCTTAGTCCTCAGGAAAACAACGCATTTGTAGACTTCTTTGTTTATAGTTGGCTGCAGATATCCATAGACTGTAGCAGCTACTTTCTATCAGGAGAAATATAATATCGTTAGTCCTTTGAGTTTTATAAAAATAAATCTGATAGGTTTAGGTAAGGTACAAGAGAGTTTGGTTTAAAGATTTTGTGCTTGCCAGTGTCTCTTCTCTAATTTTATCGCACAGGCGGTACACTGGATAAGAGTGAAATCGGAGCCCAATGTAAATACACTTCTGAGTTTGCCCACACAATGATTGTATCATTTTTTCAGAAGGTTAATCATTTCATCTCACTCTCGACACAGCGGGCAACGTATTAATTATACAACAGATTTTTACTATTATCGTCATTCAGGACAGTACCAAAAACACCGTGACTAATCAAAGACAGTAATGTTTACAGGTAGTTTTTAAGAACTATTTTTCACGTTTTTGTTTGGTTTTCTTTTGTTATTCAAGAATTAGGTTATTGCTTTTTCCTTACTAACTTTCTGTATAAATATTTTGTACTTAAGCAACCATTTACCTTTACTACAAAAACTTCACTCTTTGATATGACATCGTAAATATGATTTTTTGTTTTAAAATTTAGAATTTTATGTGGGTTAGTAGTTAGGTAAGGTAAGTAAGAGAGCCGTGGTAGCTCAGATGGCTAGCGCTCGCTGTTCACAGTGCGCGAGTAACCCGGGTTCGATCCCCGCCGGTACCAATGAAATTGTTAATTGCAATTTTAAGTGCTGATTTACTACGTGCTCGGCGGTGAAGGAAAACATCGTGAGCAAACCTGCATGTCTGAGAAATAAGGCAAAAAATATTTGAAGTTCGCCATTGAGTTATATGTACTTCGTACTAGAGAAGCTATTCCAAACAAATATTGTGTCCTACTCTGTGTCTTCACGCATGCGCGGGAGTAGTAGTCGCGTATGCGCCAAGACTAACTTGATATAAAATAAGATATTAATATAAAATAAATATAAGAATTTAATATAAAATATCTTATTTCAATCTAAACAAACATATTTCTAAATAAACTGTAATAATAATTATCTAATGGAATTCACAAATCTTCAATTTACGCAATATTTAGTTTGTACAGATTGCAGTACAGTTCAGTTGAACATAGTCAATGTTCGGAATGCGAAATCTAGTGCGTAGTACATATATATCAATCGAGTTCGCCAACATGCATTGGGGCAGCGTGGCGGACTTTTCCTTGCCCTAAAACCCTCTCAAAAATGAGAGGAGCCTTGTGCACAGCAGTGGGACGTATATAGGCTGTAACTTTAACTTTATGGGTTAGTATTTTACTAACCCATATCAAGCGACGTGCCGGTCAAGTATAAACATTATTTTAATGACGATATGTAATACCTATTAGTGTTCATATTTATATTCATTTTAATTTATTTGTGTAAAACACAATTACATAACAAAATCGAGTGAGTTTTGTCTGAGATTTAGGAACTAGAAACCTCGAAAGTTTTTATGCTTTCGCTTAAGGTATATTATGATTTACAAAATGCTATAAAAGTGCATTTAAAAATTAAACTTGTAATAATTTGTGTGTATATTCTTACACCGCCACTATACGGTAGCATACATATGAAAGTCCAGTACTGAATATAGGTCTTCTCGATAGATGTCCTCGTGGGGCAAATATTTGCCATAGTTTCCACGCTAGCGGGTTAACAACCGTAGTTTTTTATTATTAGGAAGACGCTGCTGCCCATCTCCCGATTGTTTGCCCTTTGTCCACGGGATGATATGGGGTAGTGGATATTCTTACACCGGAAGTGCACGGTACAAAAAATTCAAAAAGAAGTAATTCATGAAACACTAAATAACACGAATAATATGGTCAGTTAAAGTAGCTATTTCTATTCGAGTGCACCGTTGTTGACCCAAGATAAAAGGCACCCCTCGTAATCTTGTTTAAAGGCTCTTTCAAAGGTCTTCTTTTATAATGGAAGTGTTCGGTGTCAGTTACAAATTGCCGTTCCCTGTGGACAAGCAACATAGAAATGTCAGGGAGCTGTTATTATAATTAAGCTATGAGATATTATTATAATAAATAATTACAAAGATCACACATATCGCAGGCAACTAAAAATTTCAAATTGGTTTTATTTTTTTAATTAGCGTATTTATATATTTCGTAATGTTGTCGTCATTATTACGGGCAGCATTGTCAAACGCACAATTTTTTTCATGTGAAATCATTGAATAATAATATTCATTAATTAATTATTTTTTTTATAGGAGAGGGGGCAAACGAGCATGCGGCTCACCTGATGGTAAGTGACTACCGCCGCCCATGAACAACTGCAACACCAGGGGAATCGCAGATGCGTTGCCGGCCTTTTAAAAAGGAGTAGGCTCTTTTCTTGAAGGTCCCTAAGTCGTATCGGTCCGGAAAAATCGCTGGTGGTAATCGATTCCACAAGGAAGTTGTGCGAGGGAGAAAACTTCTTCTGAATCGCACAGTGGTGGACCGCCAATCATCTAGATGATATGGATGGTATCGCAAGTTATGTCGCGATGTGCGATGGTGAAATTGCGCGGCTGGAATTAGTCCGAACAATTCCTCAGAGCACTCCCCGTGGTAGATGCCATAAAATACGCAAAGAGATGCAACCTCTCTACGCAGTGCCAGTGAGTCAAGCCGATCGGAAAGAACTCGGTCGTCGACGATTCGAACCGCTCTGCGCTGGATGCGGTCAAGTGGAAGGAGCTGGCACTGGGGGGCTCCTGCCCATAGATGGGAACAGTATTTCATGTGAGGCCGAACCTGCGCCTTGTAAAGTTGCAAGCGGTGTGCCCGCATGAAATACTGTCCCGCTCTGCTGAGCACGCCAAGCTTTTTAGAGGCCAATTTGGCCTTCTCTTCCAAGTGACCACGAAACTGCACGTCACTCGATATGTCGACACCGAGTATTCCGATACTGGCTGAGGCAACAAGGGGAGTGCCTTGAAACTGAGGAGATACGACAAAGGGAATCTTTTTAGCGGTAAACGCGCAAACTTGTGTCTTCTGGGGATTGAACTGGACTAGATTAGTCGCCCCCAGTCTGAGACTTTGTTCAACAAAGTCTCGACTTCAGACACAAGTTTGTTCCGGTACTCGGCGACGTTTTCCCGAGAAATATTGGCACGGCCGGTGTATAAAGCATCACCAGTGCTGTCGTCTGCATAGCAATGAATGGTACTGGTTTGCAACATATCATTGATATGCAGAAGAAACAGCGTTGGTGATAGGACGCAGCCTTGTGGAACACCAGCGTAAATGGGCTTGTAATCGGAGCATGCACCGTCTACTACGACCTTGATGCTCCGATCTGCAAGAAAGCTGGTGATCCAATTGCACAATTTCTCGGGAAGCCCATAGGAAGGCAGCTTCGAAAGAAGCGCTTTATGCCAAACCCGATCGAAAGCCTTCGCTATGTCCAAACTAACGGCCAACGCCTCCACCTTGGACTCCACTGCCTCCACCCATCTATGGGTCAGGTAGACCAGAAGATCACCAGCTGAGCGATCTCGACGGAAACCGTACTGGCGGTCACTAATCAGCTGGTGATCCTCAAGCTACCGCATGAGCTGGCTGTTAATGATCGTTTCCATTACTTTGGAGAACAAGGAGGTGATGGCGATAGGCCTGTAGTTGGACGGATCTGAGCGGTCGCCTTTTTTAGGAATCGGGTGCACCAAAGCTGTCTTCCATGAGTCCGGGACTACGCCTAGGGAGTAGGAGTACCGAAAAAGACGCGTTAAAACCGGTGCCAACTCCGGAGCACACGTCTTCAGCACAATAGGTGGGACTCCATCAGGCCCACTCGACTTGTTGACGTCCAGGGAGAGGAGTGCTTTACGCACCAAGCGCTGTGTAAACAGCACTTCCCGCATGGAGCACTCACACCGCGGGATGTTCGGCGGTTTGTTCTCCCCGTCATCTAGAGTCGAGTTGGAAGCAAAAAGAGAGCCTAGCAGATCGGCTTTCTCCTTTGCGTCATGGGCCAGTGAGTCGTCCACCCTGTGCAGAAATGGCAGAGATGGCTGACAGAAGTTCCCTTGGACAGCCTTGGCGAGAGACCAGAATGCACGTGTTCCCGAAGGGAGGCAAACTAGTTTCTCGCCAATTCTGCCGATGTGCTCTGACTTTGCCTTGGCAATGACACTTTTGAAGGACCTGGAGGCGGAATTGTACTTCTTTTTAAGAGCGCTGGTGTTTACATCCCGGGACGTTGATGCGTCAGCCCAGGCCTGGTAGCACACCTGCTTATAGCGTGATGCTAGTTTACAGGAGCGACCAAACCATGGCTGGGATCTGCCTCCGATGGGCACCACAGAGGATGGAATAAAAAGTTCCATACCCTGAATACCACATCAGCAACAGAATCGGCAACAACACTGGGATCTTCCGGCGAGAAGCAAACCCGCCCCCAAGGGTAGGATGCAAAAAAAGACCGCATCCCGTCCCAATCGGCCGACCTATAGTGCCAAACACGGCGGCAAGCTGCAGATCGCAACTGCGATGGGAGCGTGAGTGGCACCGTACTCCGGATCAGACAATGGTCCGAAGAGCCCAGTGGGGCATCGACGGAGACCTGATATCCGTCCGGATGAGAGGTCAGCAGAAGGTCCAACAGGGAAGGTACATGGTCTTCCACATCTGGGATCCGCGTAGGCGAAGTAACCAGTTGTGTTAGACCATATGCCAAAGCAAAGTCATAGACAGATCTACCCGCATGATCGGTTAAACGAGAACCAAGCCATTTAGCGTGGTGGGCGTTAAAATCACCGAGTATCACGATCTCTGCGGATGGGACCTGTTGTAGCACGTAGTCTGCAGCCATTTGGACGTGGTCGATGAGTCGGTCTGTGTCGGCATTACCGCTATGCGACCTATAGAGGCACCCGTAGACGCGGGGATGGTCGTCGCTGTCTACGCGCAGCCATAGGATGGACAGGTCCGTACCTTCAAGACTGCCGAGGCGTCGAAAACAGATGTCCTCCCTGACGTATACGCAAACTCCAGCCCTGGGCACAAAGGAGTGTTCAAATTTGTACCCCAGGTAAGAGAGATATGAAGTATCAGCCGGAGAGGACACCTGAGTCTCGGTTAAAAAGAGCAAGGCCGGCTTCGCCGTCTCTAGATGGTAATGGACAGCGTTAAGGTTGGAATGAAGTCCCCTGATATTGCAAAAATTCACGGATAGCGTGAAAGGGGTCGCCTTGGTCTTATTGCTCAGCTTGCCCCGAGCAGTATTAGTCGCGAGCGGAATTTTGCCCCCCCCCCCCCCCAGAATACGCGGGGCAGCTTGAGCACCCACGCCCAGGAGTGGAGTGGTTTGGTCGTGGATGCTCAGCGAGGGATTCTCCAGGGGTGCTGGTACCCTCCTGGGGTAGTCTTTTGTTCAATTCCACTACCATGTTGATGGGGGGGGGGGGGGGAATTGGGCCTCCGGCCACCTACACTCACCAAGCGGAACGCAGAGGTAAACCTCTACTTCACGCCGGTATTCTGTGAGGTCGTGGTACCACCCCGGTTCGAGCTGGCCCATCCGTGCGACAGCAAAAGCTGCCGCTTAGCTCTACCACTGTTAATACGTGAACATCGAAAATTGGAGTACAATTTTAGTATATATTATAAAAGGAGAGTAATTAAAGTTGAATCATTCGTTTGTCGTAGATATGCAAAACAAAGAGTATCATTTGTATGTGTATGTGTGCTGTTAATGCAGGCATCATGTTTTTCGTATTTAAAGGTACATCAAAGTATATTGAAAACTAGTGACCGGGCCGGTATTCGCACGGGTGATTTCTGGATCTCGACAACAGCGCCATCAACCTGTGAAATTGTCAATTTAAACCGTCCAGGGGCCTACTCAAACGCACACAAAAAAAATAATCAAAATCTTTCGAGCCGTTTTTGAGTTTTAGTGAGACGAACGGACAGCAACTATCGAAATATATGTAATACGCACTAGATTTCGCATTTCGAACATTGACTATGTTCAACTGAACTGTACTGCAATCCGTACATTAAACTAAATATTGCGAAAATTGAAGATCTGTGAATTCCATAAGATATTTATTATTACATTTTATTTAGAAATATTTTTGTCTAGATTAAAATAAGAGTATTTTATATTAAATTCTTATATTTATTTTATATTAAATTAAAGTCTTCGCTCATACGCGACTCTACTATCTCCCGCGCATGCGCGAAGACATAGAGTAGCGCACAATTTTTGTTCGGAATAGTTTCTCTAGTACGTAGTACACATAACTCAATGACAGCAACAATTTTTTTTTATATACAGCGATTATTGTTTTATATCGAAAGAAATGCTTCAGTGACATGAACACGTAAAAATAATGAAAACAGAAAGTGTGACAAAGCAAACTCTTGCTACAGAAGTGAGTGACAGAGTTGGCAAAGGACGCCCTAGACAGATGTTAATCGAACTAATGGGTGATATATTGAATTTTTAAAATAAGTTAAGCGTACCCTTTACCGATGAGTATGTATGCTTAGATATTAGGATATGAAATGTATCTCGGTACTCTCTGCCTAACCATCTGGTTGAAAGCCGTGAGAGTTTATGTTATGTTATGTTCTGTTACTTATAAAAAATGTACCGCTGAGCTTCTTTCTTCTTGCTATATCTGCCCAGGACAAAGGCTTTTCTCAACCAATGTCAAAAACTTTTATATGACTCTTATATATAAGTATAAGATAAGTACCTACATATTGTTGTAATTAATCTATTGTTTTTTAATATATATGACATTAAATTAAGTATTTTATCATGTTTGTGACTGTATGAGCGAAAATGTCTTTAACTTCCCGGCACGTAAATGTATTAGAAAAATAAGTATGTAAACGAATACTTAGCGTTGTGACCACATATTTAGTCGAATTTCGACCACAGAAATACTAGCATAAACCAGTTATGACAGCAATAAGATTTTTATCGTTCTGATTATGATATATAATATGAAACAAAAACCCTGTGGTTCCCGTATTCAAACGCATAGAAATAACTTGAATTCAGAAAACCCGACATAAAAATAATCAAATTAAATTTATATTAAATAATATTTGTAAATTGTATATGGATTGATTACCTCTGCATGGAATGATAACGCGCCATAGCGAAACAGCAAGCTGCGGCGGCTGGCGGCGGCAAACGTTAATGGCGCGCACGAGTCTTACCTACACTAACTGCATCAAGGTCGTGAACTCATCACATCACTCAGCTGTTATCACTATAGTAATCGATTATCACAACTTTTTAAATGTTACTTCGACTGATTGTAATAATTATGCACAAACCCTAATTCATCACTATAATATCTACTTGACGACCACCTTTTATCTTTAGGCACTTGTAACACCGGCTTGTATTAATATTACTTATATAATGTGTGACAGTCTAAAATATTTGATCTGCAACGCGTGTGGTTGCAGATCAAATATTTTGGACTGTATTGTTGGAAAGGCTGCGACTATTCCACCCTGGTATCGAATGTTTTTGAAATACTGCTTAATCATTCCACAGAAATAAAAATCCAAAGGTGTGTAATCAGTTGATCGCGCCAGCCAGTTGACCGGTCCACCACGGCCAATCCATATTTGACCGAATTTTCCAAGACATATAAATTTATTAAAATATTCCTCGTTTGAGCAATTATTTATTCTATGTTTTAAGTAAGACATCGGATACAAATCACTCACGACTGTTACTTAATTTCACAATATGTTTTTTAAATTCTAAAATTAAGATCCACCCGGAAGTAATTTATGCGGGCGATTAATTTCATCTGGAATTCTACACAGCTGCGCACCCATGCCAACGAGGGTTAGGGCGTCCCCCCAAGGCGACGCACACCAGCTAGTCCCCGTTGGTGTGGAATGCAGCGTGCAAAGCGGCGATGGGGACCGCCACCCGTCACGCACAGCCCGAAGCGGCGGAAGGTAGAGGACAGAGTGCAGAGTTGACACGTGGAACGTTAGAGGTTAGGCATGAAAGATAAGACGAATGAGTTGATTGAAATAATGAAAGAAAGAGAATTAGATGTCGTGTGTATATCGGAGACCAAACGGAAGGGCAGTGGTACTGAAGAGCTACCTGGCGGGGCGTTAGCTCTATGGTCCGGAGTCCCGGAGAGCGAGAGCGCCCGCCAGGGAGTGGGGGTGCTGCTGTCGTCTCGATTGGTCGATGTTATGACTGAATATAAGGTTGTGAACTCAAGACTTCTCTGGGTTCGCTTTAAATTGGGACTGATGAAGTTATTCCTTTTGGCTGTTTATGCACCGGTAGCTTCGTCGTCCAGGGCTGAGCTGGAGGAGTTTTGGCAGAATGTAAGAAAAGTTCTAGATTTGGCTAGCGGAAACGAAAGAATTGTTGTGTGTGGTGATTTGAATGGATGGGTTGGTACCGCTCGACCAGGGTACGAGTCGGTGCTTGGAAAGTTTGGCGATAAAAGGGTTAATGATGCTGGCAAGCTTATACTGGCGGTATGCAAGGAAAAGGGTCTTCTTGTGACAAACACTATGTTTAATCACAAGAAAATCCATGTGTATACTAGAGGAAGAAAGAATGAGAGAAGTATGATCGATTTGTTTCTGGTGGATGACCGACTGCAAAAACAGGTGATGGATACGCGAGTGTTCAGGGGTGCTGACCTGGGAACGGATCACTATCTAGTGGTTACTAGATTTAGGGGTCTGTTCGCGGGTTGGCGCTACCGGACGGCAGTGACAGAACCACAGTCGTTCTGTCGCATCCGAAGCTGGAAGCTGCAGGAAGTGGATTCTAGGGACAAATATCATGCGAAGGTAGCCGAAAAGCTTGACACCATCGATGGCAGAAATGAATGTGTGGAAAGAACATGGCAGAACCTTAGGGATGGAATGGTAAGTGCAGCGGAAGAAGTGTGTGGAACAATAAAAAGAGGCAGCAGTAAAAGAAGAGATGCATGGTGGAATGATGAAGTGAAAGAAGCTATAGAGAAGAAGAAGAAAGCATGGTTAGACTACTTGGCCTCTAATCGTGATAATGATATGAGAGAGAAGATGAAAGAAAGATATAAGCTGCAGAAAGTTCACACGAAAGCATTGATTGAGGAAATGCATGAAAGGTGTAGAATGGAAGCGGACGAAAGGTTGTCGCACAACTTTAAGGAGAACTCCAAACTCTTCTGGAAAGAGGTTGGAAGGACCAGAAGTGGTGCGACGGCCTTAAGAATGAACAAAGTGCTCTCGGGAACTAATGACGTCCTCACAGAAAAATTGACGTCATGCAGCGATGGAGCAAATTTTATAGAGAAAAGTATGCGTGTGATGATCTTAGTGAGGGATCCGGGGATGACACCGTGACTGGTACGCCAGACCCGGACCTCGATGACACTGAGGTCATCAGTATGAAAGAGATTGAACGTGCGATTCGAAGTTTGAAATGTGGTAAGGCTGCGGGACTAGACAGAGTTACTGATGAAATGGTCAAGTATGGTGGGCCTCGCGTCTGGGACAGCTTTTATCTGCTGTGCAATTTGTGCTGGCGGACATGGGATGTCCCGGATGATTGGCGATCCGCAGTCATTGTGCCTTTATATAAAGGTAAAGGTTCACATTTTGACTGCGGGTGCTATCGGGCGATCAGCTTGACCAGTTTAGCAAGTAAAGTTTACTCGAAGGTTTTGACACGTAGGATGCAAGAGAAATCGGAAAGATTTCTATGGGAGGCACAATGCGGATTTAGACCTGGAAGAGGATGCACGGATCAAATGTTTTCTCTACGTATGATCACGGAAAATAATCTGGCTGCTAACCAGTAGATTTTCTGTGCTTTTGTGGATCTTGAGAAAGCATTTAATAAGGTTGTAAGGAAGAAAATGTGGGAACTGTTGCCGGGGTATGGTGTGGATGGTCGATTGCTAAGGGCTGTGCAGTCACTTTACTGTGACTGTAAAGCCTGTGTGCGGGTAGGGCATGACCTGTCACCCGTGTTTAGCATCCAAACTGGCGTAAAATAGGGTTGTGTCATGTCTTCCTGGCTGTTCATACTGTATCTCGACAGCTGTTTACAGAAGCTGAAAGATAACAGTTTGGGTGTGAAATTGGGTGACATAAAAATAAATTGTCTGCTGTATGCTGATGATGCAGTGCTTATTGCACCATCAGAGGCAGAACTGCAGGCATTAGTCACGTGTATGAAAGAGGAATGTGAAATTAAAGGTCTCCGTTTGAATGCTAATAAAACTAAGGTTCTGGTATTTCAAAGGGACGAAGAGAGAACGAAGTGTGAAATATGGGTAAATTAGGAATGTCTAGAACAGGTAAATGAAATTATATCCTTGGGGACTGCTTTTAGCCGGGATGGAAGATGTGATTTAGGTGTGGACAGGCGTGTCGATGCCGGGATTAAAGTCAATGGTGCTCTGACTGCATTAGTCAAAAGGCAAGGCTTCACTATGAAGAGTGCACGCCTTGCAATACATAACGCAGTGTTGATACCTACTTTGTTATATGGCAGCGAAACCTGGGTATGCCAGAAGAAGCATAAAAGCAAGTTGAATGCAGTGGAGATGCGATCTCTTCGTAAAATGTGCGGCGTCACCATGGCCGACCGAAAGCGAAACGAAGAGATTCGCAATATGGCAGGTTTGAAAGATGACCTTATCACAAAAATTGATAAGGGCGTGCTTCGATGGTTTGGGCACGTTGAGCGAATGAGTGAAGACCGAATGGTGAAGAAAATATATAGCGCGAAAGTTAATATTAAAAGGTGTCGAGGTAGACCGAGACTAACTTTCGAAGACCATGTGAGCAAACTGCTCGAAGAGGGGAGGGTCAAGAGTACTCGGATACCTAGACGTGCATGTATGAATAAGATAATGAATCTGAAAGAAGCGAAAGAGGTATGTAAGAATCGTGACACTAGGCGATCTATTCTCTCTGGCTACCCCGTCAGGGATTGTGCGTGAAGATAAGTTAAGTTAAGTTAAGTATTAATTTCATCAGAGACAAAACATTTAACAGCCAGTGCTCGCGCACTACTGGTTGGTGGTTGATGCTTCAGAATATTCGACTTTAGCCGCCAATGGCAAAGCGTCTGTAGCCTGCAACATAATAGTCATATTTTATGAATCAACGAATTTGTTGTAATTTTTGATGTATTTTTTTGAATATTTTGTAAAATCTACTAATTATTATTGAATATTTTTAACGCCCTAAATGTGGGTAATTAAAATACAAAAACCTTAATTATTATAGACATTTTTTAATTAATCGTTGATAAACAACCCGTATTTTTACACCTTTTCTTGGTTACTGAATTGCAACATATTTTATGTTTATTAAATTTTCTATGTTTTTAAATAACTACCTACTGAATATCAGGTAGGCTGAAAAAATAACTCATTCAGCATATCTGGACGCTACTTAAGTGTGCGTAAATTTTGGGGTTTTTCCTATACCTAAGTCCTACGACGACGAGCGGGTAACGGGTTTCAGTTTGAGAACCGCGCGAAACGGCGCTTATTTTATAGTTATTTTATTTTCTTTATCGAATTGTTTCATATGAAAAATATATGTGATATTTCTTCTTTTTTTATAGGAGAGGGGGCAAACGAGCATGCGGCTCACCTGATGGTAAGTGACTACCGCCACCCATGAACAACTGCAACACCAGGGGAACCAGAGGAATTGCAGATGCGTTGCCGGCCTTTTAAAAAGGAGTAAGAGAGATTCTTTTGTTGAAGGTCCCTAAGTCGTATCGGTCCGGAAAAATCGCTGAAGGTAATCGATTCCACAAGGAAGTTGTGCAAGTAAGAAAACATCTTCTAAATCGCACAGTGGTGGACCGCCAATAATCCAGATTGTTTGGATGGTATCGGGAAATCTGCCGCGATGTGCGTTCATGAAATTTGGCGGCTGGGATTTATCCGAACAATTCCTCAGAGCACTCCCCGTGGTAAATGTTAAAGAAAATGCAAAGGGATGCAACATCTCTTCGTAGTGCCAATGAATCGAGCCGATCGGAAAAGACTCGGTCGTCGACAATTCGAACCGCTCTGCGCTGGATGCGGTTAAGTGGAAGGAGCTGGCATTGGGGAGCCCCTGCGCAAAGATGGGAACAGTATTCCATGTGAGGCAGAACCTGCGCCTTGTAAATTTGCAGGCGGTGTGCCGGCATGAAATACTGTCCCGCTTTGCTGAGCACGCCAAGCTTTTTCGAGGCCAATTTGGCCTTCTCTTCCAAATGAACACGAAACTGCACGTCACTCGATATGTCGACGCTGAGGATTCCGATACTGGCTGAGGCAATAAGGGGAGTGCCTTGAAACTGAGGAGATACGACAAAGGGATAATATTTATAAAATTTTTAAAAATTAAAGGGATAATATATTATTTATTATAACATTTTTTAAATGTTTTTCAGGCCTATTTAGTAATAAATTGGAAATTTATAATATTTTTTATAGGACATGGTGACAAACGAGCACACAATCCACCTGATATATGGTACGATGATAAGTGGTTACTGTGACCCATAGATAATATACATCTATCCTCAATAAAGAATCAAAATGCAGATGCGTTGTAACCCGTGGATATTAAGATGGAATGCCTCTTTTCCTGTCAAGAGGGTGTCCGGTTCTATACACTCACCATACGAAACACAGCAGTGTTAAGCTGCTATTTTACGCTGGTATTTTGTGAGAGACCGGAGTTCCTTCCCCAGTCTAGCGGACCTATTCGTGCTACTAATATAGCTGCGGCATAGCTCTATCACGTATACGTATATAAGTATTCAATAAAAATAAGTATTGGCGGTAAAATAATATCTACTACCATCCCCTGGGTGTGATAAAAGGCAACAGAGTGAAACCAGAAGACGTCCTAACAACAACTAGATCTCAAGTAAAAAACTGCGGTTGCCAACCCGCCTGCCAAATATAGAAAATATGGCAAATAGCCCCTTTATGAGGTTATCTGTGGGGCGCCTATAGTTGAGTTTAATAGATTGTAATGAATAATTGAACAATGTATGTTTGATCTCAACTTTTTTCCCTTCTGAGACATGCAAAAACACTTTGCCATTACCTCAAGAGTGTCTCGTTTAAGATCGGGTCAGCATCAGAGATATTTGAACGAACTAAATGACGCATTTGTACTTATATTATGGTTTCTACGAAAGCCACAATGTAAAACAGAGTGGAGGCATCTCTTGTACTGTTAATATTATGTAGTATCACAATTTGTAGGTTTATATTTATGTTGTTTATTAATGTAGTTGATTTAAATTTAAATAAATAAAACATTTATGATATCGTTTTCAGTGATTACTGGTTTGGAAAGTTTTAGTTATGGAATCCATTTTCTCGTAAAAATACACTGTTTGGTACTTAAAAATATTTCTACGCAAGAGTAAATGAGTTTGAGAGAGAATTGAGGTACTATTGCTATAAAAACCGCAGCGTAAATTATTTACGATTAATACAGGATGGGCCGTTTAACGTTTGGAATTGGAACTATAGGTTATTTTGAGTTTGGAAGGTTTGGTGACATTTTCGATGCGACAGAAAGTTAGTTTTATGTTTGACATTTATATAATGGATCGATTTTCTATTGAACAAAGTTTGGAAATATTAAAAATGTATTTCCAAAGTGGTTTAGTCTTCTATTAAAACTGTAAGAAATTTACGAAAAAAATTTGCCAAAAACGCAATTTGAGAAGCGAATTCGTGAAACTGGATCTTTGTTCGATAAAACAACCCGTTAACTTACTCGTCCAATACACTCAACATAAAACATCGCTTCTGTTGCTCACAGTGTGCGTGAACAACCATCAACATCAACTCGTCATCTTTCTCAAGAATTGAACATTTTACGCAATTCCTTGAGAAAAATTTTGCATAAAGATCTCAGTATTATTTCGTACAAAGTTCAATCCATCCGAGAAGTTTTCGGTTCGCTCAATGGGCCGAAGACCGCTTGATCGAAGATGAGCATTTTTACCGAAAAATCATCTTTTCAGATGAAATTCATTTCCACCTCAGAGGATATGTCAGTAAGAAAAAAATCGACAAATCGTCATGGAGAAACCAATTCATCCACAACGAGTGACTGTCTGGTGCGGATTTGGCCTGGTGGCATTATTGGGTAATTTTTCTTCGAAAATGAGCAAGTAAACGCCGTTACATTGAATGGCAATGGCAATCGCTACCGCGCCATACTAAGCATCTTTTTGCTTCCCAAAACTAAAGAAGATGACATATACGATATTTGGTTTCAACAGGACAGCGCAACGTGCCACACAGACAACGTAACAATCGATCTTTTGCGCACTGTCTTCGAAAGTTACATAATCAGCCAAAATGCTAATGTCAATTCGCCATCTCGAAGCTACGATTTGACTCACAAGCCCTTCACAAGTCCACTGCTGAACATAGGCCTCCCCCAAAGAATGCCACAAAGCACGGTCCTCAGCCACCTGCATCCATCGACTTCCTGCATATCTTACCAGGTCGTCAATCCATCTAGTGGAGGGACGCCCTACACTTCGCCTACCGGTACGAGGCTGCCACTCGAGAACCTTTCTTCCCCATCGGTTGTCGAGCTATATGGCCGGCCCATTGCCACTTCAGCTTACTAATACTAAATACTTAAGCTTAGTAAATAAACTCTTAACTTGTAGTGTTATGCTACTTACTTATCATTTTACATTAATTTAAATCCATTTTTCCATTCTGTTTCAATTCTCTGCATTCACTTCAAATCGGGATATTTTACATCACCTTTATTTCCATAGGATCCTGTAACGATTTCAAACCATAAGAACACAATCACAAATCATTTCTACTTCGTATTTCCACATTATCAGCACTTTTAAATTGGTGTCAATGAAGTCTACCTTTTTTCGATCTTTTAGTTAGTTTTCCGTAACTCTACAATTTCGGGCTTTGTGTGGGTAGTTGCGCTACCTTTTTTCCTATTTCAATAATATCTCCTTTTCCACTTAAATCTTTCCATTTTCTTATAACAAGCCTAAAACTAAAATTTGACATGTTCTGTTACTGATGTTTATTTGGTCTCCATGGAAATTATATTCAAATTTGTAACCGGTCTGTAGTTTCTATTTCGATAATTCCACATAAATACTTTTTCCTCTTGACCATTTACAAAAAAATTTGCGTTTAATTTAAATAATTTTTCCGTTCTCTCTAGAAAGATATAAAAGCCGAACAATCGGTGAAGAAATTGAGTCTTGCTTCAGTTCTCGTATCGGAAGCATCTTCTAAAGGCCTTATCCCGGGGCCGCTCAGCCCCGGGATCCTGCAAGCCTCTATCCTGCCTGAAGCCACTGGACTCTACGATCCGTTGCTCTGCCTGAAGTCGCCGGATCCTACAAAACGTTGCTCTGCCTGAAGTCGCTGAGATCCCACAAGTCTCTACTCTACCTGGAGTCGCCGGAACCTACAAACCTCTGTTCCGCCCGAAATCACCGGAACCTACAAACCTCTGTCCCGCCTGCAGTCACCGGATCCTGCAGGCCACTGCGCTGTCTGAAGTCGCTGAGGATCCTGCAAGCTCCTGTCTGGGCTGAAGTCGCCGATCCTGCAATCGCCGCATTCACCTGAGGTCGTCGCCTAGAGACGCCCACGCCTACCCACCTACGCCGTGCGTGCTCGTTCCAGGCGTTGAGAGCACGCTTGGGATCTTCGGACTCAGCTACGACATAATTTTTTTTTATTACCTTTTTTTTAATATAATTTGTAAATCACATCATCCATCATCTTCATATTTCATTTTTTTTATAAAATTGTAAATACTCTTTTAAAAACTTAAATATATTATTGTCTTGGTCTATTTGGTTGTTTTGCTGATCGTAGGTTAGGTTTTCCTTCTCTTTTAATTGTCGCTTCACGACAGTTTGGCGCCCAACGTAAAAGTCCTCTTTCTCTCTTAATTCTTCACCTTTACTGCGCCTTGTCTAGTTCCTTTTGATTTAATTGCTTTCCCTTTTGTTCTTTACTTACTATTCATCATTCATTTACACATCCTTTTCATACCTTCAAAATTCTAAAACAAAACTTCTTCTAGTTTTTCAACTTATTTGGATTATATTTAGGCCTACAAATAACACTTCATTTACATTCATCACTCTAAGTTACATTCATCACTATAATATTTTTTATTCTAGATAACTTAGAGGTACGATTTTTAATAATATTTTTATTTCTTAAACTTAACTTTACACGTAATTATAACAATGAAAAGGGTTATTAAGTACGAATTCCTTAACAAGGCCGAACTTGAATACGAAGTGAAGATTAGATGTGAGGAACTAGCTAATACTGTTTTGCTTCTAAAAAAACAAGTTTTACGTTTAGTTGCGAATTCTCACCCTGAAGATATTCTGACTTCTCCAATTCCGATCGAGGATGACTTGTCTCAAATTGATTCTACATTGACCTATCTGGACTGTAAAATTAAAAAATTTTTACAAGGTGAAACCAAATATTTACGACTAATAGAAACTTTTATTAACCATGTTTTTTACAGATTAGAGCGAATAGATACTGACTTATATCCAGACTTTAAAGCTAATTTCGAGACTTTGAAGATGAAATATGACGCTATGGCTAAACAATTCGAATCCTTGACTCCACCTTCAACTGAAAATGACGTTCCATCACTTGACCCTCCTGATGACCCGACTGTTACGGTTGACCCGACTGTCACGGAACTCCCTCTTGTTTCTCAAACTTCTATTCAGGTCCATACCCCGTATCCTCTACCACCACCTCAATCTTTTTCTCCATCCAACGTCTTCAAAGATCTGAAAAGACACACCTTCAATGGTAAAAGCTGTCCAAGATCCTTTCTTCAAAAACTGGAAGAATACTGTATAGCTCGTGGCTTGTCCAAAGACTTGTTGATTTCACAAGCGTTTGAAATTTTCACTGACAATGCTCTTCATTGGTTCAGATTTAAATATAATCAGAATCCAAACTTAACGTGGAACGAACTTTCTTCATTATTAATCAAAGACTTTGGTGGTTTTGATTATGATCACAAACTTTTAGAAGCGATTAGGAATCGAACTCAAGGTCGAGATGAACCTATTGTCATCTATATTTCCATCATGTCTGGAATGTTTTCTCGTCTTTCGAAGAAACTTTCTGAAACAGCACAATTGGAGATTATTTTGAGGAATATTCGCCCATGTTATTCTGTCTTCGTAGCTCTAAAAGACATTGACTCTATCGACTCTCTTTTGGCTACTTGCCAAAACTATGAAAAATTCCTAGACAGAGACAAACAATTTAAAGAACCAAATGTACAACAAAGTCCTCTTATTTCTGAATTCAACTACAAGCATTCCACTTCAAGTTCAGTTGACTCTTCAAATTCTTCTAATAACTCAAGACCTTCTCCTCCCCTCATGAATAAACTCACTTCATCCTACAAATACCCTTCTAGGCAAGTTAATAGTCTCTCTCAAACCAAAGCTCCTCAAGAAAGCTCCTTTTGTGTTCGCTGTCGTAAACAAGGTCATTCTTTAAACACCTGTACTCAACCACGATTCGTGATGTTGCTGATCTCTGGCTTTGAGCCCTACCGCTCTGGCCGTTCTTAATCTTTACTTAAGTCATAGCGACTAAAGCTTACTTGAGGTATTTCTTTACCTTTATCTTCACTTGGGAGCAGCTGACTACTCCCTTAATTTTTATCTTCACTTAGGAGCGGTTGACAACTCCTTAAATAAGCCTGAATGTCCTTTTAAAAACACACTTCTAAGAGTGGTGTTTCTTCGACTAATTTTTTTTCCCACACAGGAGCGGTTGACTACTCCTTAAATAAGCCTTAATGTCGTTTTGAAAACACACTTTTAGAGTGGTAGTCATTGAATGTGAACTCCACCCTTACCTGAATGCAGATGATGAATGTAAGAGATAGTATATCTGATTTTGACTGGTGATGTCTGTTTCTGCAAAGCTGTGTTTTTATGGTTTATTTTAGAATGTATATATCAAAATTTTTGCTAAGTCAAAAATTTTCCAGGGTCGGGGGGAAAATGTAGTGTTATGCTACTTACTTATCATTTTACATTAATTTAAATCCATTTTTCCATTCTGTTTCAATTCTCTGCATTCACTTCAAATCGGGATATTTTACATCACCTTTATTTCCATAGGATCCTGTAACGATTTCAAACCATAAGAACACAATCACAAATCATTTCTACTTCGTATTTCCACATTATCAGCACTTTTAAATTGGTGTCAATGAAGTCTACCTTTTTTCGATCTTTTAGTTAGTTTTCCGTAACTCTACAATTTCGGGCTTTGTGTGGGTAGTTGCGCTACCTTTTTTCCTATTTCAATAATATCTCCTTTTCCACTTAAATCTTTCCATTTTCTTATAACAAGCCTAAAACTAAAATTTGACATGTTCTGTTACTGATGTTTATTTGGTCTCCATGGAAATTATATTCAAATTTGTTACCGGTCTGTAGTTTCTATTTCGATAATTCCACATAAATACTTTTTCCTCTTGACCATTTACAAAAAATTTGCGTTTAATTTAAATAATTTTTCCGTTCTCTCTAGAAAGATATAAAAGCCGAACAATCGGTGAAGAAATTGAGTCTTGCTTCAGTTCTCGTATCGGAAGCATCTTCTAAAGGCCTTATCCCGGGGCCGCTCAGCCCCGGGATCCTGCAAGCCTCTATCCTGCCTGAAGCCACTGGACTCTACGATCCGTTGCTCTGCCTGAAGTCGCCGGATCCTACAAAACGTTGCTCTGCCTGAAGTCGCCGAGATCCCACAAGTCTCTACTCTACCTGGAGTCGCCGGAACCTACAAACCTCTGTTCCGCCCGAAATCACCGGAACCTACAAACCTCTGTCCCGCCTGCAGTCACCGGATCCTGCAGGCCACTGCGCTGTCTGAAGTCGCTGAGGATCCTGCAAGCTCCTGTCTGGGCTGAAGTCGCCGATCCTGCAATCGCCGCATTCACTTGAGGTCGTCGCCTAGAGACGCCCACGCCTACCCACCTACGCCGTGCGTGCTCGTTCCAGGCGTTGAGAGCACGCTTGGGATCTTCGGACTCAGCTACGACATAAATTTTTTTTTATTACCTTTTTTTTTAATATAATTTGTAAATCACATCATCCATCATCTTCATATTTCATTTTTTTTATAAAATTGTAAATACTCTTTTAAAAACTTAAATATATTATTGTCTTGGTCTATTTGGTTGTTTTGCTGATCGTAGGTAAGGTTTTCCTTCTCTTTTAATTGTCGCTTCACGACAAACTATGAAAAATATTCATTAGCTTTTTTATAGCCTATGCAAATACGAAATCATAAATGACCCACCCCTTATAACCGTGCGCCACGCTGATACCGCGAATATATCAAATCAAAATAGCTCTCCATACAAATTTACAATTCCACCAGTCCCTAACTCTTTTGTGCTACTTCCACCAAATGAGGAAGAGGTTGAATCTATTATTAAAAACCTAAAAAATAACTCTGATACTAGATGGGACTCCGTACCTGCGCAACTTCTGAAATTATCAGTAAATCTTGTAGTACAAAGTTGACTAAACATTTTGAGCTATGTATTGCACAAGAAATCTTTACAAAAGCTTTTAAAAAAGCGCTGATTACTCCTGTTCATAAGGGTGCTTATTTCAATACTCTAATTACATGCCTATTTCAGTGCTCTCTTCTTTCACAAAAATCTCGGAAAAATCATTAAATAAAAAAGTTATTATGTTTTAAAAATTTAATAATTCTATAGACTTTTTAAAATTTTAAAACATAATAAAGTTTAAATTTCTTCACAATTTGGCTGTAGGTCAGGGAAGTCCACTGAAGACACAGTAATTCAATTAACAGAGTTCGTGACATCAAAGGTTGATGCGAAGCAAAAATGCTTAGGGATTTTCTTCGACCTAGTCAAGGCGTTTGACACGGTCACGATACCTATCCTTGTGAGCAAGTTACAACGCGTTGGTATTCGTGGCAATGCACTGGCGTGATTTAAGGACTTTTCTTTTATAGGATAAACGAGCACAAAGTCCACCTGATGGTTTGCTGTGGCTTATAGACATGCATCTATCCTCAAATACGAATCAAAAAGCAAAAGGCGTTGTGACTCATGAGGGCTAAAATGGAATGCCTACTTTCCAGTAAAAATAATCTGCGGTTCTCTACACTCACCGTAACGAAACACAACAGCGTTAAGCTGCAATTTTAGGCTGGTATTCTGTAGGAGCGTGGTCCTTCCCCGTTCGAGTTGACTCATTCGTGTTACAACTATACTACTAAAATAGCTGCAGCATGGCTCTACCACGTATAAAACTGTGTGTGTACAACAGGCTAAAGTGGGTGAATACGTCAGTCTTGAGGAGCCGAGGATTATGTGTGGCGTTCTACAGGGAAGTATTCTAGGACCTAGTGATGAGTATGTAGAGTGGGATACCTGCTATTACCCAGGCATTTCATAAATTCGTTGCCCGGGAGCCATCACTAGGAAATGTTTCCTAGTGATGACTCCCGGGCAACGAATTTACTAGAGTTCAGCCAAAGTGATGATTTTAGATCGAAGAAACATGTTTCGCTTGGAGATGCCAGGTATATTCTAACAGTGGTAGAGCCACGCGGCAGCTTTCGCTGTCGCACGGATGGGCCGGCTCGAACCGGGATGGTATCACGACCTCACAGAATACCAGTGTGAAGTAGAGGTTAACCTTTACGTTGCGCATGGTGATATCAGCCCCCCCCCCCCAAATCAACTAAAAAATAGTAGCGGAATTAAATAAAAGACTACCAGAGGAGGATACCAGCTCCCCATGAGCATCCACGACCAAACTACTCCACTCCTGAGCGTGGATGCTCAGGCTGCCCCGCGTATTCTGGGGAGGGGGGAGGGGCAAATTCCGCTCGTGACAAATACTGCTCGGGGCCAGCGAAGCAATAAAACCAAAGCGACCTCTGTCACCCTATCTGTGAATTTTTGCAACATCAGGAGACTTCATTCCAACCTTAACGCTGCCCATTACCATTTAGAGACGGCGAAATCAGCCTTGCTCTTTTTAACCGAGACTCAGGTGTCCTCTCCGGCTGATACTTCATATCTCTCCTACCCGGGGTACAAATTAGAACACTCGTTTGTGCCCCGGGCTGGAGTTTGCGAATACGTCAGAGAGGACAGCTGATTTAGACGCATCGGCAGTCTTGAAGGTACAGACCTGTCCATCCCATGGCTGAGGCTAGAGAGCGACGACCATTCCCGTGTCTACGGGTGCCTCTATAGGTTCCATAGCGGTAATGCCGACACAGACCGACTCATCGACCACGTCCAAATGGCTGCAGACTCCGTGCTACAACAGGTCCCATCCGCAGAGATTGTGATACTCGGTGATTTTAACGCCCACCGCGCTGAATGGCTTGATTCTCGTTTAACCGATCATGCGGGTAGATCTGTCTATGACTTTGCCTTGGCATATGGTCTGATACAACTGGTTACTTTGCCTACGCGGATCCCAGATGTGGAGGATTATGTACCTTCCCTGTTGGACCTTCTGCTGACTTCTCATTCAAGCGGATATCTGATCTCCGTCCATGCCCCTCTGGGCTCTTCGGACCATTGTCTGATTCGGAGTACGGTATCACTCACGCTCCAATCGCAGTTGCGATCTGCAGCTTGCCGCCGTGCTTGGCACTATAGGTCGGCCGATTGGGACGGATGCGGTCGTTTCTTTGCATCTTACCCTTAGGGGCGGGTTTTCTTCTCACCGGGAGATCCCAGCATTGTTGCCGATTCAGTTGCTGATGTGGTCTTTCAGGGTATGGAACTTTTTATTCCATTCTCTGTGGTGCCCATCGGAGGCAGATCCCAAGATATGGTTTGGTCGCTTTTGTAAAATAGCATCACGCTATAAGCAGGAGTGCTACTGGGCCTGGGCTGACTCATCAACGTCTCGGGATGTAAACACCAGCGTTCTTAAAAACAAGTATAATTCCGTCTCCGGATCCTTCAAAAGCGTCATTGCCAAGGCAAGGTCAGAGCACATCGGCAGAATTGTCGAGGTCGACCAGCTGGTGATCTTCTGGTCTATCTGACTTATAGATAGACGGAGGCAGTAGAGTCCAAGGGGGAGGCATTAGCCGTTACTTTGGACATAGCCTTGGAAGGCCTTCGATCAGGTCTGGCACAAAGCGCTTCTTTTGAAACTTCCTTCCTCTAGGCTTTCCTAGAAATTGTGCAAATGGATCAGCAGTTACATTGCTGATCGAAGCTTCAAGGTCGTAGAAACAGAGCAGAAACAGAAACAAAAACTTTTTTATTCAATATAGATTATAAATAATACTTATTGAAAGTCACTCGTTTGTAGTGTAGTAGACCGCGCATGCTCTGATTTCAAGCCTGTCAACGCTGGTGTTCCACAAGGCTGCGTGCTATCACCTACGCTGTTTCTCCTGCATATCAACGATATGTTGCAAACTGGTAACATTCATTGCTATACAGACGACAGCACTGGTGATGCCTTATATACCGACTGTGCCAATATTTCTCGGGAAAACGTCGCCGAGTATCGGGAAAACTTGTGTCTGAAGTCGAGTCTTTGCTGAACAAAGTTTTGCATTGGGGGCGACTAAACTAACTCTAGTCCAGTTCCATCCCCAGAAAACAGAAGTTTGCGCGTTTACGGCTAAAAAGAACCCCTTTGTCGTATCTTCTCAGTTACAAGGCACTCCCTTTGCTTCCTCAAAATCTTCGGCGTCGACATATCGAATAGTGTGCAGTTTCATGGTCACTTGGAAGGGAAGGCCAAATTGGCCTCTTAAAAGCTTGGCGTGCTCAGCAAAGCGAGACAGTATTTCATGCCAGCACTACGCTTGCAACTTTACAAAGCGCAAGTTTGTCCTCACACGGAATACTGTTCTCATCTCTTGGCCAGGGCACCCCAGTGCCAGTTCCTTCCACTTGACCGCATCCAGCGCTGAGCGGTTCGAATCAACGACGACCGAGTTCTTTTTGATCGGCTCGATACACTGGCACTGCGTAGGGATGTTGCATCCCTTTGCATTTTCTATCGAATTCACTACGGGGAGTGCTCTAAGGAATTGTTCAGATTAATTCCAGCCACCAAATTTCACGAACGTACATCGCGTCAAAATTCACGATACCATCCTCACCATCTGGATGCTTGGCGGTCCACGACTGTACGTTTTACTAGGTGTTTTCTTCCTCGTACAACTTCTCTGTGGAATTGTTTACTACCGGCGAATTTTCCAGACCAATACGACTTAGGGACCTCCAAGAAAAGAGCTTACACCTTTCTAAAAGGCTTGTAACGAATCTGAAATTCCCATGGTTTTGCGGTTGTTCAAAGAATTGTATTGGTTTTAGAATAACTCAAGAAGATTGTAAACATGAGATTTCAATAGATCAATCTCTATATATAAAACTAATTTTAACTCGTTTTGCTATGAACCACTGCAAACCAGTTTGGATGGCCAGCGTAGCAAATGTAAAGTTATAAATAGCTGAAAGCCAGAATGAAGTGGTAAAAGTGAACATATGATATTAAGAAGTTATTGGCTGCTTACTTTACTTTTCACAATTTACTATACCAGATATAGCTTATATAGTGAATTGCTTCATCATCATCATTACAACCTTTCATAAGTACACTGCTGAACATAGGCCTCCCCCAAGGAATGCCACAAAGCACGGTCCTGATCCACCTGCATCCATCGACTTCCTGCATTTCTTACCAGGTCGTCACTCCATCTCGTGAGGGTCGCCCTACACTTCGCCTACTGGTACGACGCTGCCACTCGAGAACCTTTCTTCCCCATCGGTTGTCGGTTCTTCGAGCTATATGGCCGGCTCACTGCCACTTCAGCTTACTAATCCGTTGGGCTATTTCTGTTACTCTGGTTCTACTGCGGATGTCTTCATTCCTAAGTTTATCACGCAGAGAAACTCCGAACATAGCCCTCTCCATAGCTCGCTGAGCGACCTTGAGCTTCCTCATACGGCCAGCAGTGAAGGACCACATCTCAGATCCGTAAGTCATCACTGGCAACACGCATTGGTTGTACAATTTCGTTTTAAGGTTTTGAGGTATGTCTGACAAGAAGATGTGTCGTAGCTTCCCGAACGCTGCCCAGCCGAGTTGAATCCGTCGATTCAACTCGGAGTGAGTTGCTTGAGCAAACATAATAATCAGCCAACTATTGAAAATTTGACTGGGTTAAAGAGAGTTTTAAGGTATTTGAAAGGTAAAATAAATATGAAATTAAGTTATAAGAAAATTAAAGATAAAAATATTATATAAAATTTTATAAATTAATAATATAAATTAATAATAATTATAATTATCAATTAATAATAATTTATAAATTTAAAAATTTTATAAATTTAATATTATATATAATTACTATGCCCGCGGCGTAGCTCGCGCATATAGGTTTTACTTAAAGAATTTGACGTTTAGTTAAGAGAATATCAAACGATTTATATCATTACTGTATCAATAAGTAGTAAGCGAAATACAAGTCAGTTCCTAGCGACCGGAATCGAGAGAAGTATAGATTAGTACGGAATCGTTGCAACAATCTGTGTAGAAAAGCACAACGACGCCATATCCATGAATCAGTACAAGATCCTGACCCTGCTAGGGTCTGGCAATTTCTTAAGTCTTTAGGAGTTGGGAAATTACGACAAAATTTCTCTCATCTTAACTTTGATCTCAATCAATTTAATTTGCATTTCTCATCTTCGTCTTGCATTAACGATAAAGCAAAACACAATACTTTGGATTCTCTTTCAAAAGCTCCCACTCCGGACACCTCTGCTTTTAATTTTAGTCAATTTAACAGTTGTGATGTTATGAAAGCCATAATGTCCATCCATTCAAATTCAATTGGTAGTGACTGCATTAGTCGGAAAATGGTCATCCCTCTCATTGATCTCATGAGTCTCAGTAATCACTTCCATCCTGAATAATTCACTGAATTCTTCTATTTTCCCTTCAGCTTGGAAAGATGCATTTGTTGTTCCTCTTCCGAAAAAGTCAAATCCGTTAAGTTTTTCTGATTATAGACCTATCTCTATCTTGCCTTTCCTTTCCAAAGTTCTTGAACGTCTTGTGCACAATCAATTAAGCATCTATCTTTTAAAGCATAATCTTTTAAATCCTTTGCAATATGGTTTCCGTCCTGGCCATAGTACGACTACTGCACTTTTACAAATCACTGATGATATTCGGTATGGAATGGAGAAACAAAAGCTTACCATTCTTGATTACGTTACTTGATTTTAGTAATGCATTTAATACAGTAGATTTTGATATCTTGTTGGGCATCCTGCGCTTTCTCAACATATCTCCAACTGTAGTTGACTGGTTTCGAAGTTACTCGTTTGGTCGCCGACAGCGCATTCAGGTGCAAGATGTTTTTTCCACCTTGACTACTACAGCGGCTGGCGTACCACAAGGTGGCGTGTTGTCTCCTCTTCTGTTTGCAATTTTCATTAACTCTATAAGTCATAATCTGTCCTCTTCCTATCACTTGTATGCTGATGATCTCCAAATCTATACTCAATCGTCTCTTGAAGATTTGTCTAAATCAGTTGACACTATTAACGCTGATCTGACTTGTATTTCGAATTGGAGTAAACGTTATGGTTTAATGATTAATCCTAAGAAAACTCAGGCGATTATCATCGGTAGTTCCAGATTAATTGGAAAAATTGACTGGTCTTCCCTACCTCCTATTTTTCTAGACTGCACTCTAATCCCTTACAGCAACAAGGTTAAAAATCTGGGGTTGTATCTCGACTCTTGTATGTCTTGGACCTCACAGATTAATGAGGTTAGTAGAAAAATGTTTGCTGCTTTAAGCTCTTTGCGTAGATTACGTAATTTTCTTCCCACAGTAACTAAAGTTACGCTCGCCCAGTCTCTACTTCTACCTATCCTTGACTATGCTGACATATGCTATCTTGACATTTCCGAGGAGCAGCTTAATAAGCTTGAGCACATTCAAAATTTATGTATTAGATTCATATTTGGGCTTCGCAAATATGATCATATCTCTGAATTTCGCAAACATCTCAAATGGCTCCCGATCCGCCTTCGCAGGAATACTCACATTCTCTCCACTTTGTATAGCGTGCTGTTTAATCCTTCCACTCCTCATTATTTAAAAGACCGTTTCCAGTATCTTTCCCTTACCCATAATCAGTTCCTTCGATCCTCTGTCAATTTTTCTCTCTCTACTCCTTCGCACTCTTCCTCCTTTTTTAAGAAATCCTTTACTGTAACTGCTGTACGTTTGTGGAACTCTTTACCTCTCCACATTCGTCGTGCTCAATCTCTTCATTCTTTCAAAAGTCTTGTTAAATCTTATTACTTAGAACGCTATTAGATAAATCACTTTTCCTTTTTTTGTACTCTTTTCATTTAATCTATTATATTATATGATACATAATCTTCACTTGCCTTTATTTGTATGTATTTTCATATTTTTTATTTTTATTTTGTAGGCCCCCTCTATTTTTAACTATTGTTTACATCAGTTCTCTACACTAAGGTTGTCTGGAAGAAATCACTTTCAGAGTGATAAGACCGCCTTTTGTACATTTTTCTAATTTAGATTTAATTGTATTCGTTTTTGTTTTGTTTTCTGGTGTACAATAAAGAGTAAATAAATAAATAAATAAGTGGTAACAAATAAATCGTTATCCTCAAAGTTCTAAGTCGTTTATGATAGAGCTTCTGTGTAAACGACGTTAGAAGTATACGACCGGGGCGTAGGTACACAAATAGGTTATGGGGCCTACTAACGCGGGAAAATACAACATAGAGTTGGCCATGTGCAAAACAGTTAGTACTTAGTACTAAGGTCCACTCCTGGAACGCGTAAAGTTTGAGCTTGCGCTTTATTTTCGGTCGTCGCATAACACACGCTGACTGGGACCTGAACACGCTTAAAACTGAAAGGAAAGTTATTTGGGATTAGAGAGATTCTGGGTATAAAAACAATATCACGACATTCTGTTGCAATTTTGTTAGTTTTTAATCGAGTTTCGTTGCATAGCTTGGGTGGGCGTGTTTCTTTTCTGGTTTCTGGTGATGTTTGTGCTGTTAGCCTACACGGCTCTTTCAACTTCATCGTACAAATTTCTTCAATGAGTCTTAATATGATTTAAAGAAAGCGGAAAATCTTAACACCGCAATTCTTTTTTTTTCTTTTGCGCCCAAAGCGAGGCTACCCTTTGGAAGCGGAGGAGGGAGGTGATGAATGCTCATAGCATACCACGGCAGCCGGCTGCGTGGTAATGTGGGACTCACTTTCAAGAAGTTCCTACTGCCTACCCACTAAACACCACCTGTTGGACTGGCGTTGGCCATTATGTCCTTCGTGCCGAATCGGAATCGACCCCCTTTAGGAAAAAGGGGGCCACCGCAATTCAGAAAAATTTATAATTTATACAACACGATCTATTACGTTCTTTGTGAGAAAACATCCTTTTTTTAATTTAAGGAAAACATATTTTTTGTTTACTGTGTTTTAAGTATATTATAATAGAACGTTATTTTTACACACGAATCATTTCATTACTATTTCTGAGTTTTATGGCGCCTTTAAAAAGATTCGAACCTAGATTTCAAAATAAGAATCATAACTTTCGATAGAATTAACCAATTTTAATAAAACAAAAATTAAAAATGAACTCGAATATAAGCTTTATGATTTTCTTAACGACTTCTTTACAAAAAAGATGTTTACTCAAAACGTTATGCGTTCATAATCAAACAGACAGACCGACAGACAGACAATTCTAAAAGATATAAAAATGTACTTGTTTAATGATTTTCAGTCCCCATAATGATTTTAGTCACAAATATACCTGCTATACAATGTACATACACAGACACAACATGTTATCACCATATTTATTATATGTATAAATTTAAAGAGAGATGGCGCTGTTAACATCAATTCTAAAAATAAAAGAGATTAATTGACGCAATTGATACATTATATAAAACATAAAAACACTTATAAATCAGTGCGTGCATAGTAAGCAAAAAAGAAAGTTTGATCCTAGCCGAAACCAACGAAATTGTTAATAGCTCTTATAAAATTTTGTTTACCAATTAGATTACTCGGCGGTAAAGAATAATTGAGTTTGCCAACACGCAGTATGGCAACGATTAATATAAAGATTAGCAGCAAATATGAAAACTCATCTACATAAAAACATCGCCATCTATCAATGAAATTGGTTAACTATTGTACTTTAGATTAATATATTTTTGTATATGTTACTGTAAAAGCTAGAACTACGGTAAATTCTAAGATTTTACCGTAGTCCAAGATTTACCAAGTCCATAAGGTAAAAGTCCCAAGTGTTCAATGTTAATCGTTTATTTCGGACTTTTACAAGCATTCACTAAGTAAATCTTAGGTTTTACCGCTAAGACACGGTAAATGTTGAAAAATAGTAATGTCTAGACGTGTTCGGTGCTTTACCGTACTTGCGGACAGTGTGCAGCCCTTCCCGCTACCTGTGTCACCCTGTTTTTATTTTGAGACTGCAACGTCTCCGGCGCTGCGGGAAGAGCAGCCTCTACGCCTTTGCGTAACAAATCGCAGGCATCCTTCCTCGCCTCCGCAGCTTCGGCTTGTTGGTCGCTTTCGGCGACTTGCCTCAGCAGATCCTACGATCGGCTCGTCCGATGCCTACGATTTGTTACAGCAGACGGAGGCTGCTCCCCCTACGCGCCTCCGGCTCTATAAAAACACTCTAGGGGTAGGACAGACTCGTAGTAGGTGGAGTCGGGGTCAATCAATTCGGTTCTTTGATATAATTTATTAATCAATTTTAAACACATTTTATTGTTTTAATTCTTCGAAAACATCTTTATGCGCTATTTGTTATTTTTCTTCGCTAAGAATATTTAATGAGCCAGTCTGTGAAAACATATCTAATTTTAGAAATCGATTTGTTGTGAATCGATACATCATCTCTTTATTTCTATATTCTACTTTCAAAAAACAAGCCTCTTTATTTTTTTATACTTATTCTACTTTCAGACATCACCATAAAAATGTTTTAAAATTATGCAGGTAATATGATTCAATGTTTAATAATTACTTTCTACTTATGTAAATATATTGTTTCATTTCCAAAACCAACACTTACTGGAAGTCTTTGGTTAAACCTAGGATGTACCAAACTCTAACGGTAAAAGCGCGAAAAATCGTCGCATTTTATATCAATCCTTACATTTACCAGCTCATGTTGGTAAATCCTAGGATTTAAAAGTAAAACCTAAGATTCACCAAAATTCGGGCTTTTACAGTAACATATATACTTATTACGTTATTTTTCGTTAATACTTTTGTTTACTGCGTTTTAGATATAATTATATCATTATCGACCATCATTTAATTATGATTTATAATATGAGATTAGTTTGAAATTCACTTGATGACTCAATCAACGTCACCATTGAGCAATACATATTCGTACATATACCTCGTACCCATACTTCAGAACATTTATCATAACTTTTGATGGAATGAACTGATTTAAATGAAATAAAGACTAAAGGTAACCTGAAGATACACTTTATAATTTCCTTAACGATTCTTATGATATAAATTAGTACTTTATATATGATACGTTAACAAACAAACAGACAGACAGACAGACAACTCAAAAAACGATAGAAATGTATTTAACTACTTATTTTTAGTATCTCTCAATCACTTTTATTACAAAAATATAAAATGTACAGACGTCTGCTATTTACATTTTTATTATATGTATAGATATTGTGATGCAGACTGGGTAAATGATATTGAGGATCGAAGATATTGCACAGGCTACATTTTTCTGTATCAGGGAGCGGCAATAAGCTGGAACTCAAAGAAACAACAAACTATAGTTTACATTATAATAATATATACATAACATTATCCAGCACTGAGGATGAATGTATATTGCTTCAGCAATACAAGAGGCTCTGTGGTTAAAACAGTTAGAAGAAGAGTTATGGCCCAATTTAAACGTATGCCTATTATACTCTATTGTGATAATCAGAGTACAATCAGCCTTTTAAGTAACGCGATGTACCACGCTCACAGTAAGTATATTGATGTCCGAAAAGTCGTCCGAACTGTCGCGAAAAGATTGCTTCCAAACAAGTCACCGTGAAATACAAATGCACTCAAGACATGGTTGCCGATGCTTTCACCAATGGACTTCATCGACCGAAACACGAAGTTTTTATCAAAGCTATGGGCCTAAAGTATTTTTGTCCAGGACAGGATGATGAGAGTATAGACGCCTGCACGAATTAGGCAATGCATTAAGTCACTGTATGACAAGTGTACTGCTCTATGTATATTATACTCTATGTTCTGTATACTATATGGTATATAAAATATAAATGTCCTTTTATGAACGTGTCGCGATTTTATTAGAACTATCCCAAACAATTTTGTCATTACTGTTATTTTATCACATAGTCTCATCCTTATCTATATACATTACTAGCTGGCCAGACAGACGTTGTTCTGCCCTATCCGACGACCCTTCCTATAAAAAAAATCCTTAAATTCGCAATAAAAAAATATTTAAGGTCACTTATCGGGATAAAAATATCCTATCTCTCAAGTTGGACCAAACTGAACACAAAAAATTTGTGTGCAAAATTTCATTGAAATCAGTTCAATAGTTTAGGAGTTCATCGCGGACAAACAATGTGGCATGTAATTTTTATATATAAAGATTTATGTCAGCAACTTCTAGTAAATGGCAAAATATTTAGCTTTATATAAATATTATGTGTCGCACCTGCCAACAATTGTCTTTGGCACCCTGCCACATGGCATTAAGTCCTCCCTATGTACACTTTTTTAAGGTGTTACATTCAAGTTTTTAAATAAATAAATAAAAGTTCACTGCTAGACGTACACATATTATGCTCCTAAAACCACGTTGTTGTATCTGTTTACGTTGTGTTATATGGTTTTTCATGATCTTAAATTCATAATTCTAGTTCGAGAATTATTTAACAGAAATAATACAACCTGATTTATCCGATTTTTATTTTTCTCCCTCTTTCGCTTTGTAATTGATATTTTGTATAATATGTATTTTAATATGCATCATGTTATTTTATTTTTTGTGTTATATTATTTTATATTTTGTATATATAAGTATCCGTTTATATATTTACTATTAATTTTTTTCTTTATTACTTAGTAGATTTTAAGTTTGTATAGTTTAAACATATTTTATTTATTTGCTTTTTATTATAAGATATTATAATATTTTTACTTATTTATTAATTTACGGAGTGGTTGCACCTACCACAGCTTCTCAAATCATCCAGGGTTGACTGGTAGAAAATTCCACAAGGCATTAAGTCCGCTCTTTATATCCTTTATTGTAAGGTAGATGTAAAAAAGAATAAATAAATAAATATGTGTAGGTGAGTACGAGATCTTACAAAAAGTTGAGCATGGTTTTGGATTTTGGAAAAAATATTTATCAAAAATAATAATATTAAATTTAAATATCCTCATAAGGTCAAGGACATAGGAAGCATTTAGGGTTACTATCATTGATCGTATAAATTTTACCTCGGGACAATTCCCGTTGGAATCCCGCCAATTCAGAATTCACGAAACAAATAGACGTGCATGTAATCTTTGCCAAAAGTTTGCCGGATCAGTTTGATCGCCAATTCAGCTATATGAATGAAATGAAGTCACTTTATTTATTGACGTAAGATATTAAAGTTTCTATAATCAAACGTCTACATATTTTTTAATCTACTACCGTTTAACAAATTCCTCCGAAGAAGAGACGGCGAAAGAAACTTCACAGGTGTCCATTATTTTGACCTTTATTTAAAGGCCAATATTCTTTATTAAAGATGAAAAGGAACTGTCTTATCTGATGTATAAAATTTAATATTTGTTTCTCCTTATTTTATTCTTTGCCATACCGTTAATCAGATTGCGGTAAAACTTTGTCAAGGCATAATAACAATTAACTTACAGTAGGTAGCGCGCGTATTGTAACGACAAAATATATCACTAAATTTAAATTAATTAATTATCATTCCTAAATTAATTATACACAGTCAGGTCATAAGTATTGTCACACAGTAAAAACTTTTCTTTTAGATTGCTGGCCACAAAAAAGTTTATTGAATTCGAATTTCGAATTGTTCATAAAAATAAAACTGTATACTTTTTAGAATTTTACTCATTTTTAAATATGGAGTGGACGCTTAAAGAAGACCGTGTTGCAGTTATTGCGTTGCATCGTTGCGGTTACGCGCCAATTCAAATTTTTGACATACTGAAAAATTTGAATATAACCAAAAGATTCGTTTATTGTACCATCAAACGATACAATGAAGACTCTAATGTAGATGACAGGTCAAGAAGTGGTCGCCCTCGGTCTGTTAGGACTCCAGCAGTGATAACAGCTGTGAAGGCGCGAATTCAAAGAAATCCCAAACGTAAGCAGAAACTGTTGGCCCTTCAGATGGAGTTAAGCAAAACCGCGGTGAAAAGGGTGTTAAATGAAGACTTAGGACTTCGGGCATATGGAAGAAAAACAGGACATCGTTTGAATGCTCGTCTAATGGACCTGAGACTGAAGAGATGCCGCGCTTTGTTGAAGCGGTACGCGGGAAAAAAATATCGGGAAATTATTGTTGATGAAAAAATTTTTACCGTAGAAGAGAGCTACAACAAACAAAATGATAAGGTACGCACACAGTAGTGAAGAAGCGAGCAACCGTATTCCGCGTGTCCAACGAGGTCATTTTCCATCCTCGCTCATGGTATGGTTGGGAGTTTCTTATTGGGGCTTAACAGAGGTACATTTTTGTGAGAAAGGTGTAAAAACAAATGCAGTTGTGTATCAAAATACAGTCCTGACAAACCTTGTGGAACCAGTTTCTCATACCATGTTCAATAACAGGCACTGGGTATTCCAACAAGATTCGGCGCCAGCTCATTGAGCGAAGAGCACACAAGACTGGCTGGCGGCGCGTGAAATCGACTTCATCCGGCACGAAGACTGGCCCTCCTCCAGTCCAGATTTAAATCCGTTAGATTACTAGATATGGCAACACTTGGAGGAAAAGGCGTGCTCAAAGCCTCATCCCAATTTGGAGTCACTCAAGACATCCTTGACTAAGGCAGCCGCCGATATTGACATGGACCTCGTTCGTGCTGCGATAGACGACTGGCCGCGCAGATTGAAGGCCTGTATTCAAAATCACGGGGGTCATTTTGAATAAACTCTAGTGTCATAAGAATCTATGTTTTGTTAAGTTCATTTTGATGTATAAATGGTTACGTAATGAATAAACTTGTTTCAATTATTTTATATTAAACATGTGACAGAATTTATGACCTGACTAGGTATTACTCTTCCAAATTTAAAACAATATTTCCACAATTATTTCTTTTGCGGCAGCAACGTGGCGGGTACCGACTAATATGTAATAAAAACACAGTCTATATTATTATTATAAATATAAGCGAAATAGAAGTTAATTTAAGTTTTAATTAAAATGTGTTACAAGCCCGAGAGACTCTCCACAAGCGTAACATGTTCACAAGTATATTGCATGTGGTGGCTGTCGCTTTATTCGTCCATTTCAAAGAAAAATGGACGATCAGTCACACCCCCCATATTCATCCGTTCATTCAATAATTCGTCAGACATATTTCGATTACATTTTTTTACTAACAATTCTATGTTATTATTATTTTACCATATAAAAGCTGTTGAAAAAACAAAATTTTTACTTCAACTTAATTTGAAAAGTAATTTTTATAGAAGGTTCTTCAAAGTTAAGAAAAAATCATAATTCCAAAAAGATTGTTCCAAGAAGTACTTCGTTGCAGAAGAAAAATTCTTCAATAGCGAACGTTGAAAGATTCAATTTATTGATTTAAAAGTTAAGAATATTCTCATAGAGCGTAGATTAATAATATGCTCTCAAAAATATGAGGCACACCCATTTGGACTATCCACCAGAAAGAGCTCATACTATCAATGGCAACGTTTTAAGTTCTGTTACATAAATATGAAACAATAAATTTAAGAGCATCACCTCTTACATAGCAGTGTTGAAGTTTCTTGATTAATGTTTCACGGTGAACACAATCGAAGGCTTTGGATAGGTCACAGAATATATCCAAAGGATCCCGTGAATTCTCCCATACATTGACGATATATTAAATCAGCTCAACAAGCGTCAATTGTAGAGTGACCCCTTGTGAAATCGAATTGATTTTTATGAAATAAATTATTTATAGTAAAAATGAAAATTTGAAGAAGAATTTTTTTTTCAAAAATCTTACTAAATGTTGGCAGTACAGAAATAGCCCTCAAATTGGTGGAGTCTAATGTAATACCAGATTTAAATATGTTTTTTTTCTCTATGCCTCATTAAATCACGAATCACACCAGATTCGCAAGACAGTATTTCATGCCGGCATATCGCTTGCAACTTTACAAAGCGAAAGTTTGACCTCACGTGGAATACTGTTCTGCGGTTCGAATTGTTAACAACCGAGGTCTTTCTGATCGGCTCGATTCACTGGCGCTGCGTAGGGTGTGTATCCCTTTGCATTTTCTATCGCATCTACCACGGGGTGTGCTCTGAGAAATTGGTCGGATTTATTCCAGTCACCAAATTTCACGAACGCACATCGCGTAAAAATTTACGATACCATCATCAACATCTGGATGCTTGGTGATCCACCACTATGCGTTTTAATAGGAGTTTTTTTCGTCATACAACTTCTCTATGGAATTGTTTACCACCGGAGATTTTTCAGGACTTATTGGCTTAGGGATCTTCAAGAAAAGCGCTTACGCCTTTCTAAAAGGCCAGCAATGCACCTGCAATTCCCCTGGTGTTGTGGTTGTTCAAGGGCGGCGGTAGTCACTTATCGCCAGGTGAGCCGCTTGCTCGTTTGCCCACTCTTCTATAAAATAAAGTACCAGTTACTCGACTCCACCTAGTTAGTTATTCTTTCTTGGGCGATGTTTACGCTTTTGCAACAAAATCCCAGAAAACATACAAAATTTGACCTGCTCAAAGTTCAAAAACTTTATTAAACTAAGATTGTATAAAAAGTGTTATAATAATATTAAGGAATTTATGGATGGTAATAACCCCTGGATATGAGATGATCGCTACCAAGTTATTTCAAACATGTTTTGTGTTGTTAATTGTATTTTAACATACATGATTTTAAGATGTTATTTTTTTTAAAGTCTCGCTGGATTTCTTACTGGTTCTTCTGAGGACAGAGTTTATTTTTTCGAACCAGTGGTAATCAAACAAAAGAGTGACTTTCAATAAGTATTATGTATAATCTATATTGAATTAAAAAGTTTCTGTTTCTGTTACTGTTTCTGTAAATATGTATGTCGAGATGTATATATGTATGTTTATTTAGGGGGGGGGGGGAGATTGCCTACTATTGCCTACTATTTGATCTACATTGAATAGCAAAATTTCTGTTACCGTTTCCGTACTAACGATTTTGGCTTTGTAAAGTTGGACTTGATTTTACTGACCTTGCTTCCTTCTGGACTTGTAATTGTGACACCTGAAGATTGTGTTTTGCAAACCCTGCAGCTGTTAAAAACCACTGGATTGTGTTTTATAATTGTTCCGGGTCTGGATGTTTGTCCTTGTGCAATTTATGTTTGTAAACTGCCTCCACGACACAGGAGAAAATCCTAGTGTAGAGATAATGTTTTTAAAAGAAAAAGAAAAGAAAAAAAGAAAAAGTGCATCAGCCATGCTTTATTGAAAAAGATATCCGAATGCGGGACATCATCCGGATAACCACGTTTTCCTCCATGTACATCAGGCGTATTCGGAAGGACGACTGCCTGGTGTTCAATACCTTGGTGGAAGACCCCGAGGGGACTATGATGACGTAGTTTTAAATGGCACTAAAGACGACCCCAGTACTTTAATATGTGTGATGCAAATATTAAATACCTAAAATTGTCGTGCATCGAATTTTAAAACTTCATGCATACCACCCCTATCATGCGAGACGAGTACAGAATTTACTACCGCGTGACTACTCACTTAGCACAAAGTTTTGCAGAACAAAATTAGCAAAAAATAGCGAAGATCCGCAATTTTTGGATAAAATATTATAGAACGATGAGACAACATGCAAAAAAGATGGTTATTTCAACATTCACAATGTTCATGTCATACTGAATGGCACTACTGAAACCGACATTTAATGAGAGAGGACCAATCGCAATACCAATTTAAAATTAATTGTGGACTGGAATAATAAGCAGTCATATCAGGCCATTTTGAATTACCGTGAAACCTGGCAACTTTGTCATTTTTTGAAGGACTTAAAAGCTTAGGACTAATTTTCCAACAAAAAGTGTATTGTCAGACTGGACGTCAATGATAAATGTGATATTTTATTTTTCATTCATTAGGTATTTATTAGTTATTTGAAGAAATACTAACGTTAAATATAAAAGTACTCAAAAATCCATCTAATATACTTTCGAATTCAGTAGCTTGAAAACGTCTTCTAATGCAGCGGTGAAGAGTTTCGGGGACGTCACCCTGTCTTACCTCTCTGCAGTTAGATAGGTTTTGTGCTCTGATTCTCGGATAGCCATCGTAGCCCTACTGTAAAAAAACTTCAACAGCCGATTTATCGACGGGCACTTTAGTACTGCTGAAAGGACTGCAGCACCGACCAGATTTCGAAGGAATTAAAGGCTTTCTCATAGTCCACATACGCAAGACATAGTGGCAAATTGTACTCCTCTGTCTTCTGTACAATTTGCCGAAGGGTATGTATGTGGTCTATGGTGCTAAAGCCTTTTAAAGAGTATTATAATATATAATATTGGATCATATCAAAATGCAGCTGTTGTCATCTCACTGATGACCAAAATCTGAGGACCAAGATGGAACGCTTCGTTACCAATGAAAAGTCTCAGATTCTCATCACTCAGCTTACGAAGCAAATTATGCTGCTACTTATGCTGGAAATCTGTGCGGCCGTGGTTTTGCTACTGTAAAATCTACCCATTAGTGCCACTTACTCATCATAATACAGAATCAGCGTAGCTTTATTATAGAAAACGTACGTAGTTTTGATTATAAAACTAATAAAACTTACTAATCTGGTTTTTCTTTTCACGTAATATATTTAAGTGTAAATACTGTTGTACGCGACTTGGTACAATTCAGACAATAAAGAGACGGGTTCAAAGGAACAATTTGTATTTATTGCTCCTTCGTAACTTGTGCAATTCTAAGGGCACTAGAAATGCATGAAGGTAGATCAATTGCTCCGTTTCCGAAACTGTTGTGAAATATAAAGCTTTGAAGGTAAACTCTACGACTTGTGAACTTAAAATTAAGCTTATAATTAACAGTAAAAATCGACTGCAAATAACTAAAATAAAAAAATCCTTAAAATACCTTATGATCAATTGAATAATTCTTTTATATGTCGCTGCTAACTAGTTTAATTAGACGTTCAATAAACAGCTAAGCCTTTTTACTAAACTCCATAGTTCGCATAGCGGCCTGACTGATATTCAGCCAATACGTTTAATATAACATTTCACATAATATTTTGTAACATTTGCCGTGGTTGCCATGCTTGGTTAGCTGGTTGGCAACCGCAGTTTTTTTATTTATGTTCGTTATTAGGAAGACACTGAAACAGAAACAGAAACAGAAACAGAAACTTTTTTATTCAATATAGATTATAAATAATGCTTATTGAAAGTCACTCTTTTGTATAATTACCACTGGTTCGAAAAAAAAACCTCTGTCCTGGGAAGAACCAGCAAGAAACCCAGCGGGACTTTTTTTTTAAAAAATAACAGCTTACAATCATGTATGTTACACAAATTAACAACACAACAAATTAGAAATAGCTTGGTAGCGATCACCTCATTTCCAGGGGTTATTATCATCTATAAAATTTTTAATACTATAATAACCCTTTTTATACAAACTTAGTTTAATAAAGTTTTTGAATTTTGAGCAGGTCAAATTTTGTATATTTTCTGGAATTTTGTTGTAAAAGCGTATACATCGCCCCAAGAATGAATTACTGACTCGATGGAGTCGAGTAACCGGTACTACTAGCTTGTGTCTGTTCCTAGTATTTACAGAATGAATATCACTTATTTTTGTAAAACTACTTTTATTTTTGTGTACGTACATTACATTTTCATAAATGTATTGAGAGGCCAAAGTTAATACATTAATTTCCTTAAATTTTTGTCGGAGAGACTCTTTAGGCTTTAAATCATAAATTGCTCTTATGGCCCTCTTCTGTAAAACAAATATAATTTCAGTGTCAGCTGCGTGTCCCCATAGCAAAATACCATACGACATTATGCTATGGAAACAGCTAAAGTAAACTAGTCTAGCTGTTTCAACACTAGTTAGACTTCTAATCTTTTTTACGGCATATGCTGCAGAACTTAGTCTGCTTGCTAGTTTTGATATATGGGGGCTCCATTGAAGCTTCGCGTCTAGTGTGATTCCAAGAAAAATGGTGGTATCTACAAGACTCAGTTTCTCCACATTTAAAATCACATTAGTATTTAATTGTTTGACATTTGGAGTCATAAATTTTATACATTTCGTTTTAGTGCCATTTAAATGCAAATTATTAACTTTGAACCAATTTACTAATTTAGATATAGCATTATTTACTTCGTCATATTTTAGCAATTGTCGACTTAATTTGAAAATTAAAGAAGTGTCATCTGCAAATAATACTATATCATGGTTATCTCCTACTATGTAAGGTAAGTCATTAATGTATACAAGAAACAGAAAAAGGCCTAGAATTGAGCCTTGAGGCACGCCCATCTGTACCATCGACCCGGAAGAACTCATACTGTTAATGATAACTTTTTGCGTTCTCTTACTTAAATATGAAATAATTAATTTAAGAGCATCACTTCATACACCGTAGTGTTGAAGTTTCCTGATTAATGTTTCATGGTGAACACAATCGAAGGCTTTGGATAGGTCACAAAATATACCCAAAGCATCCTGTGAATTCTCCCATGCATTAAATATATATTTAATCAGCTCAACACCGGCATCAGTTGTCGAGCGACCCCTTGTGAAACCAAATTGATTTTTATGAAGTAAATTATTTATATTAAAGAAATTTAACATTTGATCAAGAATATTTTTTTCAAAAATCTTACTAAGTGTTGTTAGTACAGAAATAGGTCTAAAATTAGCAGGGTCTAATGTACTACCAGATTTAAATAAAGGTATTACTTTACTATACTTCATTAAATCAGGAAACACACCAGATTCGATACTAGTATTAAAAATAGTAGCTAAATGAGGCGCGATCGTATCTATTATAGACGCAATAACTTTAACGGAAATCCCCCACAGATCCGCAGTTTTCTTAACATCAATTTTTTTTTTTTCAAAATTTTACAATATCTTTTGATGATACTTTATGAAATGTAAAATTCTTTGTACACGCATTTACATTTTGTTTAAGTAACGATTCGGCGACCGCAGGAGAAGAATTCAGTGACTTAGTGGTTAATATCGGAATATCATTAAAATATTTCTCAAAAACCATTGCAACGTCCTGATCTGATTCGGTTAATTTGTTATTAACACTTAACTGGTAGTTTGAATTGCGAGAGTTAATCTTACCAGTTTCGCTATTAATTATACTCCATGTCATTTTAATTTTATTAGAAGTCGTCTTAATTTTGTTGCTCAAATGCAAAGACTTGGCTGTGGAGCACACTCTTTTAAATATTTTTGAATATTTTTTTACATATACCCTAAATTCGACGCTATGATTATATGACCTTTCATGGTAAAGATCATATAACCTATGTCTGCTCTTATGGACTCCTACTGTCGCCCATTCATTAAATAACTTCCGACTGTTCAAGGAGAATGTTTTAGAAATAAAGTATTATTAAATTCATTGCAAATAAGCTTAAATAATGTTCCATACAAAAAATTTGGATCATTTTGGTATGTAAGTGATGGAAGTTTTTTCACTTTGTTACTTCTAAATTTCTCCAAGCGACGTGCATTTACTGGAACAAACACAACTTTCTTATCTACTTGCTTTTTGTGAACATATGGTAACGAAACTACTTGTCCACAGTGATCAGAACTTAATTTTTGAATTATACATTTATGCAACGGCTTCGTATTTGTAAAAATGTTATCTATACATGTTGCACTAGATTGAGCAATACGCGTTGGCTCTAAAAATAAATTAAAAAGACCATATGATTTAAACAATGATCTAAATTTAATATTGATTGAGGAAGCTTCTAGGAGATTGATGTTAAAGTCTCCACATATTACAACAGATTTATTCTGTTTATTAAGCTTAGCAAAAACTTCCTCCAAATTTTCAAAAGTATCGTATATAGAACATGGGGTCTGTAGACGCTCACAAGAATGAGGTGCTCAAACTCAACACATGCCATTTCTACAGTTCGCTCAACAGAGCAACTTACTCACAATATCTTTACGTTCTTTACATGACAATAATTTACTAGCTAATATTAAGGAGCCACCTCTTAAAACCGTTTCTCTATTGAAAGAACTGACCACCTGGTGATTACTGAAGTTAAACATTAAGTTATAAGCTTTTAACCAATGTTCAGTAATAGATAAAATATGAATATTGTTGCTATTTGACACTGCTGCTCAACTCCTGATTTGTTTCCCTCTGTCGCCTCTTACGACACGGGACGACATTATGTACTAGTGGATATTCTTAAACCGCCACTACACAGTACTTTCATTTATTACAAGTTTTTATTTAACATGCTTTCTTCGTATGTCTTTACGATTCAAATTTTGTAAATAAGGTACTTATGTAACTTTGATTACAATGCTATAATATATTTATTATTATTATTATTTTCATAAAAATAAATATATTTTGTCGTGTTTTTATAGGATAAGGGTGACAAAAAAGCACACAGTCGACCTGATAGTAAGTGGTTCCTGTGGCCAATAGACATCTACATCTATCTTCGATTACGAATCAAAATGCAGATGCGTTGTCACTCGTGAGGAATAAAATAGAATGCCTCGTTTCCAATAAAAAGGGGTCTCCGGCTCTCTACACTCACCATACGAAACACAGCAGTGTTAAGCTGCTATTTTACGCTGGAATTATGTGAGAGCGTGGTCCTTCCCCTTTCGAGGCGACCCATTCGTGCTACAACTAAACCAGTAATTTAGCTGCAGCATGGCTCTACCACGTAAAAAGAATATTCTTGTTTTATTATGGCGCCAGTTGTGTTTTTCTAAACGTTCAAATACGTCTTGCCAACTAATAGTTTCAGATTTACTCTACTATAATCTCACCAGACTGTCACAGCTACTGTTACTGTCTTAACAATAGACCTATTGTCTAACTTTGCTGTTATATAAACGATAGTCACTTTGTTGTGCAATGTTACCATGCAATATACTTCAAAGTAAAAATCATTAAAATAAAACTAATTTTTAATCGGGAAGTAGCCGTAGGTAACTATGACATTGGGTCATCAAACACCTGAGTCACAGGTGGGAAGACCATGGCTGCAGTAAAGTACTCGAATCGTGGGGAATATAAAATAAGTTAATATACGCGATAAAATCGGTAAAACTAGTTTTACTTAAATGTGTAGTGTTCTCATAAATATAAGAAATCATTATGTAAACCAGTACGGACTGGTAATTGCAAATAAAATTCGCCGATTAGTAGATCTCATGATCTAGCGCGCAAGATCTAACAGAAATCTAACAGCCTTTAATTTCTTGAAGAGATACCTAGACCATAATCTCATTCCTACGTGTGTCAAAATATTCACTAAAAAGGAAATTCGAAGAAGCGCTAAAATCTTAAATCAGACAAGCAAAACGTTGTTACGAACGGTAATCCCACAAAAACGCTCCGATCTCATCATTCATCGTCATTACAGCCTCTCATAAGTCCACTGCTGAACATAGGCCACCCCCAAGGAAAGCCACAAAGCACGGTCCTGAGCCACCTGCATCCATCGACTTCTTTCAGGTCTTACCAGCTCGTCACTCCATCTAGTGGGGGTCGCCCTACACTCGCCTGCCACTCGAGAACCTTTCTTCCCCTTCGGTTATCGGTTCTTCAAGCTATATGGCCGGCCCACTGCCACTTCAGCTTACTAATCCGTTAGGCTATGTCGGTTACTCTGGTTGTACTGCGGATATCCTTATTTCTAAGTTTATCACGCAGAGAAACCCCGAGCATAGCTTCTCCATAGCTCGCTGAGCGACCTTGAGCTTCCTCATACGACCAGCAGTGAAAGACCACGTCTCAGATCCGTAAGTCATCACTGGCAACACGCACTGGTTGTATAATTTTGTTTTGAGGTATGTACCGGTTTTCTACCCGCTTTCAGAAGCTCCGCTGTAATTCCATCCTCGCCCGGGGGCTTGCCGTTTTTAAGTTGCTTGAGAGCCATTATAATCTCGCTCAGACTAACGTCCGGGATATCTTCGGAATAGTGTCAGATAAGACTTGCTCTTGTATCGTTACTCATACTTTCGTGTGGCTCCAACGTTGACGTGTACAGCTGCCCATAGAACCTCTCAATCTCACTCTAAATCTCAGGTATCCCGGAAACGATGTTGCCACACTCGGTCTTCAGCTTTGACAGTTAGCTCTTTCTGGCAGACAGATCTCTGACAAAGACTTTGGAGCCTTGGTTCCGCTCGATCGTTTCTTTAATACAAGCTGTATTGAATTTGCGTAAGTCCCGCCGCATGCATTTTTTTTTATAGGAGAGGGTGCAAACGAGCATGCGGCTCACCTGATGGTAAGTGACTACCGCCGCCCATGAACAACTGCAACACCAGGGGAATCGCAGATGCGTTGCCGGCCTTTTAAAAAGGAGTAGGCTCTTTTCTTGAAGGTCCCTAAGTCGTATCGGTCCGGAAAAATCGCTGGTGGTAAGCGATTCCACAAGGAAGTTGTGTGAGGGAGAAAACTTCTTCTGAATCGCACAGTGGTGGACCGCCAATCATCTAGATGATATGGATGGTATCGCAAGTTCTGTCGCGATGTGCGATGGTGAAATTGAGCGGCTGGAATCAGTCCGAACAATTCCTCAGAGCACTCCCCGTGGTAGATGCGATAAAATACGCAAGAGATGCAACCTCTCTACGCAGTGCCAGTGAGTCAAGCCGATCGGAAATAACTCGGTCGTCGACGATTCGAACCGCTCTGCGCTGAATGCGGTCAAGTGGAAGGAGCTGGCACTGGGGGGCCCCTGCCCAGAGATGGGAACAGTATTCCATGTGAGGCCGAACCTGCGCCTTGTAAAGTTGCAAGCGGTGTGCCCGCATGAAATACTGTCCCGCTCTGCTGAGCACGCCAAGCTTTTAAGAGGCCAATTTGGCCTTCTCTTCCAAGTGACCACGAAACTGCACGTCACTCGATATGTCGACACCGAGGATTCCGATACTGGCTAAGGCAACAAGGGGAGTGCCTTGAAACTGAGGAGATACGACAAAGGGAATCTTTTTAGCGGTAAACGCGCAAACTTGTGTCTTCTGGGGATTGAACTGGACTAGATTTAGTCGCCCCCAGTCTGAGACTTTGTTCAACAAAGTCTCGACTTCAGACACAAGTTTGTTCCGGTACTCGGCGACGTTTTCCCGAGAAATATTGGCACGGCCGGTGTATAAAGCATCACCAGTGCTATCGTCTGCATAGCAATGAATGTTACTGGTTTGCAACATATCATTGATATGCAGAAGAAACAGCGTTGGTGATAGCACGCAGCCTTGTGGAACACCAGCGTTAATGGGCTTGTAATCGGAGCATGCACCGTCTACTACGACCTTGATGCTCCGATCTGCAAGAAAGCTGGTGATCCAATTGCACAATTTCTCGGGAAGCCCATAGGGAGGCAGCTTCGAAAGAAGCGCTTTATGCCAAACCCGATCGAAAGCCTTCGCTTTGTCCAAACTAACGGCCAACGCCTCCCCCTTGGACTCCACTGCCTCCGCCCATCTATGGGTCAGGTAGACCAGAAGATCACCAGCTGAGCGACTTCGACGGAAACCGTACTGGCGGTCACTAATCAGCTGGTGATCCTCAAGGTACCGCATGAGCTGGCTGTTAATGATCATTTCCATTACTTTGGAGAATAAGGAGGTGATGGCGATAGGCCTGTAGTTGGACGGATCTGAGCGGTCGCCTTTTTTAGGGATCGGGTGCACCAAAGCTGTCTTCCATGAGTCCGGGACTACGCCTAGGGAGTAGGAGTACCGAAAAAGACGCGTTAAAACCGGTGCCAACTCCGGAGCACACGTCTTCAGCACAATAGGTGGGACTCCATCAGGCCCACTCGACTTGTTGACGTCCAGGGAGAGGAGTGCTTTACGCACCAAGCGCTGTGTAAACAGCACTTCCCGCATGGAGCACTCACACTGCGGGATGTTCGGCGGTGTGTTCTCCCCGTCATCTAGAGTCGAGTTGGAAGCAAAAAGAGAGCCTAGCAGATCGGCTTTCTCCTTTGCGTCATGGGCCAGTGAGTCGTCCACCCTGTGCAGAAATGGCAGAGATGGCTGACAGAAGTTCCCTTGGACAGCCTTGGCGAGATACCAGAATGCACGTGTTCCCGAAGGGAGGCGAACTGGTTTCTCGCCAATTCTGCCGATGTGCTCTGACTTTGCCTTGGCAATGACACTTTTGAAGGACCTGGAGGCGGAATTGTACTTCTTTTTAAGAGCGCTGGTGTTTACATCCCGGGACGTTGATGCGTCAGCCCATGCCTGGTAGCACTCCTGCTTATAGCGTGATGCTAGTTTACAGGAGCGACCAAACCATGGCTGGGATCTGCCTCCGATGGGCACCACAGAGGATGGAATAGAAAGTTCCATACCCTGAAGTACCACATCAGCAACAGAATCGGCAACAACGCTGGGATCTTCCGGCGAGAAGCAAACCCGCCCCCAAGGGTAGGATGCAAAAAAAGACCGCATCCCGTCCCAATCGGCCGACCTATAGTGCCAAACACGGCGGCAAGCTGCAGATCGCAACTGCGATGGGAGCGTGAGTGGCACCGTACTCCGGATCAGACAATGGTCCGAAGAGCCCAGAGGGGCATCGACGGAGACCTGATATCCGTCGGGATGAGAGGTCAGCAGAAGGTCCAACAGGGAAGGTACATGGTCTTCCACATCTGGGATCCGCGTAGGCGAAGTAACCAGTTGTGTTAGACCATATGCCAAAGCAAAGTCATAGACAGATCTACCCGCATGATCGGTTAAACGAGAACCAAGCCATTCAGCGTGGTGGGCGTTAAAATCACCGAGTATCACGATCTCTGCGGATGGGACCTGTTGTAGCACGGAGTCTGCAGCCATTTGGACGTGGTCAATGAGTCGGTCTGTGTCGGCATTACCGCTATGGGACCTATAGAGGCACCCGTAGACGCGGGGATGGTCGTCGCTGTCTACGCGCAGCCATAGGATGGACAGGACCGTACCTTCAAGACTGCCGAGGCGTCGAAAACAGATGTCCTTCCTGACGTATACGCAAACTCCAGCCCGGGCCACAAAGGAGTGTTCAAATTTGTACCCCGGGTAAGAGAGATATGAAGTATGAGCCGGAGAGGACACCTGAGTCTCGGTTAAAAAGAGCAAGGCCGGCTTCGCCGTCTCTAGATGGTAATGGACAGCGTTAAGGTTGGAATGAAGACCCCTGATATTGCAAAAATTCACGGATAGCGTGAAAGGGGTCGCCTTGGTCTTATTGCTCAGCTTGCCCTGAGCAGTATTAGTCGCGAGCGGAATTTTGCCCCCCCCCCCCCAGAATACGCGGGGCAGCCTGAGCACCTACGCCCAGGAGTGGAGTGGTTTGGTCGTGGATGCTCAGCGAGGGATTCTCCAGGGGTGCTGGTACGGGTCTTGCAGAACTTAGCTCCGACCGCACGGACAGTTTCCACGAGCTTGTCATTCATATCGTCCACATTGCAGTCTTCTAGGCACTGAAAATGGTTTTGTAACTCGAGCTGAAATGTTTCGGGACTTTGGATTAGAGCACGAGGGGGACGAAGCGTTGACTTCATCAGACTAGACCTCTCCAACTTAACTTTTAGGTTCAGTGTCTTTTTCGGTTTTCATTCGGTGATCGCTACCAGTTTTCACCCTCGCGATCACGTAATATATAACGACAACTGTTCAGTAATGTCACTGAACAGTTGTCGTCTGGTCGTTATAGTTTTGCGTTGAAGTCTCCCATTAACACCGTATAGTGGATTTTGGAGGAATGCATGGCTCTAGAGTCATGCATTCCTCCAAAACCACCTCCATGCCCCGATGAGGAGGTGGATGAAATGTATGAGGATATCTCTAGTGATATCCTCATACATTTCATCCACCTCCTCATCGGGGTGTGCCGAGGTTGGTGCGTAAACCTGTATGACCTTCAGCGAATACCGTTTGGTGATTCTGAGTATAAGGTACGCAACTCTCGTCGATACACTCCCAATCTTTACAACGTTGTTAACGAGAGACTTGTGGACGATAAATCCGACACCTCCTTGGGACAGATGGTCGCCCTCCCGGTGATAGAACAAATTGCCGGATTCGAGGATTACCGTGTGCTCCCCCTCCCTTCGGACCTCAGATAATCCTATGATATTGCAGCGCAAATTGTCTATCTCTTCTTACAGTTCCAGGATTTTCTCGTCAATCCTCAGGGTGCGTGCGTGATAAGTTGCCAAGTCGAGTCGACGTAGGTGGCAACCGAACCTCCACCGGAGATTCTTAGCACCCCCCGCCCCGCCGTTATCATGGACGCCGCTGTAACCAGGAATAGCGGGGCCGCCGGGGACTGGGGGCTGTTTTTTTGTAACTTTTATCATGGGGGTATATTGCCATAGTTGCCACGTTTGGCGAGCGGATTGGCAACCGCAGTTTTTTTATTGTAATTTTTCTGCTCTCAGGAAGATGCTGCTGCCCATCTCCTGCGTGTTTCTGTTTGTCGCCTTTTATGACACCCACGGGAAGATATGAGGTAGTGTATATTCTTAACCGCCACTACACGGTGCAGGACTGTTTATTGAAAAACAATATGCGAATAGAAAATTTGGAAGCGATACGTCAAGACATTTCGACTATATTACGTCGAAGTTGTGCGCCAAAACCGAATCTACCCAAAAACGAATTTAAAGCGTTGAATTACCTTCGCCATAAACCAGAATTCACGAACCTCCGCGAAGATAAGGGAAATACCACGGTAGTCATGGATACGTTAGAATATAATTCTAAAATACAAGAACTTTTGTCGGATGCAATCACTTATAAAATGATTAAAAACGACCCAACAAATAACACACTTAAAACAATTCGTGACGTCATAAAGAAACACTCCGAAAAATTAAATCTAGACGTAAAATCGATGATATTACCTACGTATGCCAAACCACCGAAGTTGTATGCCTTCCAAAAAATACACAAGCCCAATGCTCCACTACGTCCAATAGTGAGCCAAATCGATTCACCAACTTACAGATTGGCTAAACACCTGGCCGCCAAGCTCCAATACGTCAAGCAAGTTTTGCACGACAATAAGCTTTGGGTTCCGCGCCAACGTCACATTGAACGAGTGAAGCCATCCAGTGGAACGAGTGCCTGCTGAACAGCCATATGTCAGAGGTGTCACTGATAAGATTGACGAATCTTGAAGCATCCTGTCATTAAAACATACTTAAAGCCAAAGAAGATTAGTCAGTTTTTACCATCACTCACGTGTAATGTCCCTCTGCAAGATGCAAGAGAGGAGCTTGATTGTGATTGTGGTGTCTCTTATATAGGACAAACTAAAAGATCAATTAAAACCCGCATTATAGAACTCATAGCTGATGTGAATATTCGACAGGGTCGCCCCCTCCATTACATTAGATTTGATAGACCACAACTCCTTGCAAAAGAACACCGCTTACTTCCAAAGATGGTTTACGAGACTATTGAAATCAAAAAACATCCTAATTTCAATCGAAAAGATAGCGGGATATCCTATAATTAATCAAATTAAATCCCAAACCACACAACACACAAACCAAGCATACAACTGCTAGAATTCAAGATCCTGTAAGTTCATACTGCGTAGATTGGAACACCCCCCCCCCCCCCGTGATTATGGGTGCTGTAAAGTATACTCGAAACTTTGGTAATATAAAATAAGTTAATATAAGCGATAAAAACGTAAAACCAGATTTATTTAAAAGTGGTAGTGTTCGCGTAAGTATAAAAAATCGTAAGTAAAAATTATTTTGATGTCAACGAAGTTAGAGAATATGCTTGTACTTAACGGTACGAGGTTGCCATACTAGAACCTTTCTCCCCTATCGGTTGTCGATTGCTTATAAATATTTATGAGTGTGTCTAAGTGTGTTTTTAAAAATAAATAAAAATAATGTCCTCACGAACGAATTTCGGTCAAGGCGGCCAGTCTCAATGAAGACTAGCCTATATGTACAGGAGAGGATTATTGTGCCCTAATGTAATATATGTGAACCATGAGAAAGCTTTTGATTCCGTCGAAATTTGGGCGGTGCTGCAGTCCCTTCAGCGGTGCCAAGTTGACTGTCAGTATATCGAAGTGCGGAAGTGCTTGTACAGTAGAGCTACGATGGCTATCCGAGTACAGAACCAGAGTACGAAACCTATCCAATTGCAGAGAGGTGTAAGACAGGGTGATGTTATATCCCCAAAACTCTTCACCGCTGCATTGGAAGAAGTTTTCAAGCTTCTGGACTGGAAAGGATGCGGTATTATCATCAATGGCGAGTACATCATTCACCGTCGATTTGCCGACGATATATTCCTTATGGCAGAATCGCAGCACTATGCTCAATGACCTCAATAGTGTCTCCTAACGGATAGGTCTTAAGATGAACATGGACAAAACAAAGATCATGTTTAATGTCCATGTCACACCTATGCCGGTAGTTGTTGGGAGCACTAAGCTCGAAGTTGTTGACGAGTATGTTTACCTGGGACAAATAGTCCGACTAGGTAAGTCCAACTTCGACCGAGAGGTCAATCGACGGATTCAACTCGGCTGGGCAGCGTTCGGGAAACTACGACACATCTTCTCGTTAAATATACCTCAAACCTTAAAACGAAATTGTACAACCAGTGCGTGTTGCCAGTGATGACTTACGGATCTGAGACGTGGTCCTTCACTGCTGGCCGTATGAGGAAGCTCAAGGTCGCTCAGCGAGCTATGGCTATGCTCGGGGTTTCTCTGCGTGATAAACTTAGAAATGAGGATATCCGCAGTAGAACCAGAGTAACCGACATAGCTCAACGGATTAGTAAGCTGAATTGGCAGTGGGCCGGCCATATAGCTCGAAGAACCAACAATCGATGGGGAAGAAAGGTTCTAGAATGGCAGCCTCGTACCAGTAGGCGAAGTGTAGGGCGACCCCCCACGAGATGGAGTGACGACCTGGTAAGACATGCAGGAAGTCGATGGATGCAGGTGGCTCAGGACCGTGCTTTGTGGCATTCCTTGGGGGAAGCCCATGTTCAGCAGAGGACTTATGAAAGGCTGTAATGATGATGTTGATGATGAAAATATGCACACCCACAGATGCACTCTCAACTTTTACCTCAGTCCCATATTCCGATAGGATGGTAATCCGACACGACCAACGGCTTATCATACTTTCCGAGGCACGGAGATGTACCAGTAACTGATTTTAATCCGACCCGGGATTTGAAACCGGGACCTCAAAAACATCAGACGAGTTTACGACTACTAGACTAAAGAGGCAGTTTCTAGAAATATGAAAATAACGAGACGATGTGTAAACAGATTAATTATGTAAAGCACGCTTACACCCACAGACATAGGAAAACTTTAAAAAAATTGCTACCAACCCCACGGGCACTAAAAACGTGGAAATATGGGCTTTAAAATAACGGATCCACTTCAATAAATTTCCAATGGGAAGTTAAAAATAAAAGAGTACAAATAACGATTTTGAAAATTTAGTATGAAATAGATTTTTCTCTGCTGCATAAAACGTACTTATGACCACTTTATGGCCTAGACGCGTCCGGAAGCCTTTTCAGACTATTTCAATTCTGCGAACTCGACTCGAGGCGTCGAAAACAGATTTATGCTTTTGATAACGTTTACAAGTGCTCGCTTCAATGCATTGAAAATTTCGAGGTAATAAAACGGAAATATATTTGTACCTTTTAACAAATGCATTCGTTCAATGAAACTATTTTTTTACAGATTTTATCGCGTTTAATTTACTATTTTAATTTCCGACGTTTCGGGTGCTTTACAGCAACCCATGGTCATGAGGGGGACCGAGATGTTTGACGTCCCGATGTCACAGTTAGCCCTTCAGTTTTTTAAAATTAATTTTTGGTTCAATTTACGCAGAATGAGCTTACAGTACCTTGAAGTCTTGCAGTGGTATGCTTGGGTTTGGATTTAATTTTAAAAAACATCCTAATTTCAATAGAGAAGATAGATGGGTACTGCCGTCTGCTTGGGATCCTATAATTAACAAAATTAATAAAAATAGTTTTATTAAATGTGTAGTGTTCGCGTAAATATAAGAAATCAAAATGCATTCGTTTTATTTTTAAAAGTAACCTGTAGTTACTTTCATGAGAGATAACGTCAGTTGGCAGTATAATAAAAAATTTTTCATCATGAAACTGACGAAATATGTAAAACGTATTCATGATAGGCGCAAAACGTTTACCCTTTTTATTGATGTGACACACGAGCTAACAATCCGTTTCATAAAAATAGTGGTTACTACAGCGTATGGCACCAGCAAATAACTTCCAATATAGAAGAATACAGATGCGCAGTTATCTCGAGGACTAAATGAGATAGAACACAGCAATGGGTGCTACAACGTAGGGGCAGAAGTAGGTGAAAGGTCCCAGCCAGAAGGAAATAAAAAAGCCTATTTCAGGGAATGAGGTATACCGCCGTACCACGTATGCAGAACTTCCTCTGTTGGAATTCTTTCTTTGAGTGTTGCCGTCAACGCATTCTTAATCGATCTTATCAATCTTTCCCAAGCAGCCCCCATATGTGGTGCTCCGGGCAGTATAAATTTCTAATTTATTTATTTCTTATAGGACTCATTTTCATGCTATTATATCACTCTTCACATGCTTGAGTTAATTCCTTATTCCCAACCTTGAAATTTGTTCCTTTATCACTATATATAACGGCTGGTTTTCCTCTTCTGGCGTTAATCGACTTAACGCCTTTATCATTGGCGCTGGTGTAAATGATGCTGATAACTGCAGATGTACTGCTCTGGTGATCAGACACGTGAATAAAACACCCCAAGATTTTTCATATCGCCTTCCTATAGACACACTCATAGGTCCGAAATAATCTACTGCTGAACACGTGAAAGGTGGCTCATGATGAGTTATTATTTCCAATGGAAAGTTGCCTTGTGGTACTATCTGCAGCTTTGATTTCTATGTCTTGCACCACTGACAGTTGTGTGATACACTGCGAACTGTATTACGTAAGTTCAATACATGAAACTTCTGGTTCACCTCATTTATCACCGTTTGGTGATTGGCATGTCCGAAATAATGATGCACGTCTCTAATCATCATTTTAAAGATTTCATGTTTACCGTCTAAGACGACAGGTTTCTAAATTAGACTTCAAAGGTAAACGTCCATTCAAACGAAGGAGGTTATCTTCTCCTAGTTCTAAAGCTAATTTGCTTAAGCGTGAACTTCTTTCAACGTTTCTGCCCATTTTTAAGCAGTTTATTTCTGAGTGGAAACACTCATCTTGAACAAACTTCCAGAATAATAATTCTACCTTTTTTAAAAGTGCTATTTCCAACGCATTATCGGGTTCTTAAACCGATTTAGCTAAAAATTCTTCGGAACACATAACCAACTTTTCCGGCGGATTGTTGGGTCCTTTACCCGACTTTCTCAATCTCTTAAATTTTTTTACCGCTTGTAAGGTATTTACGCTTTTTGGTGACTTTTCTTCACAAGTTTCTAAACTTTCTTTTAAGTCCACTTGCTTGGGCTATAAATTAGGACTTAACCTGAGGAATTCAGGCCCTAGAAACCAGCGATAAATCTCATCGAAGGTGGAAGGAAAACTTCTAGTGGCGTCATCTGCCACGTTTTGTGATGTCGGTACTCATCACCACTCACATGGCCCACTGTGATTTTCGATCTCAGCCAGTCGATGAGCAACGAATGTTTTGAAAGTACGAGGATCTGACTTAATCCACGTTTACACTGTACGTGACTCCATCCAGAATACTCGTTCGGATTTTTATATCTGCTTTCTTCTTTGACTAGGCAGCTAGTCGGCTGCCCGTAAGAGCTGCATGTAATTCAAACCTTGGAATGGAAATCGGCTTCAACGGCGCTACTCGTGCCTTAGCGGCGATTAATGTAATTCGTCTTTCTTCTCGTTCCTCCATGGTGACATAATACACCGCGGCAGCGCACGATTTTTCACTAGCGTCCGCAAACGTATGTAACTCCCCCCTGCTGATGCCTTCAACAAGGGATCTAGGTACTTAAAACCTGAAGAATTCTGAGGAAAGGATATGGTATTAAGTCCGCCGAATGTTAATTAAATATGTTCTTGACGTCACAACGAAATATTCTCCCCGGCTCGTATCGGCACGCATAACGGCTAGTCTTGTATGTTACGTCAGAACCTATTAAATTTCCTATACAGTCTACAACCGAAGTATTTATTTAATTCACGAATTCCACCAGTACAAGTGGAGTTTGATACTCAACAAATAAAATAAATAAATAAATCTGACAAAATTGTGTTTATGTTGATATACCAAAAATAAAACTTTTTATTTCAAAATGTAGACGGAAAATAAATCGCTTTCAGTTGTTATATCCAATTTACTATAAAAATTAGAACTTTCAAATAAACTGAGCACCGAAAGTATTTATACCGTGAAACCTGGAAATTTGCTTTACCATTTTTGGAAGGACTTAAAAGTTTAAGTGATGCTCTGTATATAGGTGTTGGCGACACTCTTAAAAAAATAATTAGTAATTTTCATTTAGGAAAAATATATAAATAAATTATTATTTAAAATACGTATATAAAATTATTGCTATTAAAATATACGAGTATAAGGCATTCCAAATGATAAGGTAATCTACGTTAAATGTAAGTAGATTCAATATAATTTTCAAAAGAAAGTTCAGGGTTCGATTCCCCAGTCGAGAGTTATTTCCACAAAAGTTTGTTTATAGATTAATTTAGAGTAATGTGTTACATAGTACTCGGCTATGCAATACGGTTTGTATTAAATTAGATACTTATTTTAGATAAAAATATTCTTTATTCTTATGATAAAAGATTTATGAAAGAAAGCCATTATGTATCTTACATAATGGCTAGATAAGATAAGCATTTGTAAACAAATAATATTTTATAATATTTTTTTTGCAGCCAGAAGCAATGAAAAGGGCTATCCTCCGGGAAGCGGGGGAGGGAGATGGTGAATGCTCTAATCATACCACGACAGCCGGCTATGTGGTTATGTGAGACTCACTGCAAATCCTAAGTGCCTACCCACTAAACACCACCTCAGAGATTGGCATTGTATGACCTTTCTGCCGAACCAGAAGCGACCCTCTTTAGGGACAAGGAGGCGCAGGCGGCGAGAAGCCACTGAGAGGTAAGCCTATTATAGCCTATTTATTCGGAACCAGCTACCAGTTTTACAGATTAAATCAAGAGAGAAGACAGTGGGGAAAGTGATAGGAATAGTAGTGAAAATTTCAATGTTGCACCCTTATGGGGAAATTACGAAGATAAAATTGATGTTTTATTTCCTACTGCACCTTCATAACGATTACAGTCCACTTCACCTGACGTCAAGACCGGGACCACTACATAGGGAATCGTAATATTAGTCGTCTAACCTTTCTTTTAAGAAAGGTCGACAGACTGACTTTGAGTGGCACTCCTACTCAGGGGTCACGCCCACCTCATTGTGCACGAACCCATCGTGGTGTGATATCAGTTTCTTGGGGTAGAAGGTCACTCACCAGTTGACCCCCGTCTGTTGGATCCTTTCAAATACCATATGGTTTAACCCGCATGCCCAGTTCTACTAGCCCTATGTTCAGCAGTGGAGTTTTGAAAGGCTGTTACAGAGTCCAACATAAGCCATCCTTGTCCACGTGATACGGGTATGCGTAGGGATTGCCCCATGTAAAAAACGTTAATACCTCTGTTTTTACTTGATGGTAGACCTCATTTTCTGAAATAGACTTTTTTATTTTCTTCAGGCTGGGACCTTTCACCTACTTCTGCCCCTACGTCGTAGCACCCGTTGCTGTGTTCTATCTCATTTAGTCCTCGAGATAACTGCGCATCTGTATTGTTCTATATTGGAAGTTATTTGCTGGTGCCATACGCTGTAGTAACCTTTATTTTTTGAAGCGGATTGTTAGCTCGTGTGTCACACAAATAAAAAGGGTAAAAGTTTCGCGCTTACCATGATTACTTTTTACATATTTAGTCAGTTTTGTGATGAAAATATTTTATTATACTGCCAACTGACGTCATCTTGCATGAAAGTAACTACAGGTTACTTTTAAAAATAAAACGAATGTTAATATTTGTTAAAAGGAACAAATATATTTACGTTTTTATTATCTCGAAAATTTCAATATATTGAAGGGAGCACTTGTAAACGTTATCAAATACATAAATCTATTTTTGACGCCTTGAGTCGAGTTCTCAGAATTGAAATAGTCTGAAAAGACTACTGGACGCGTCTAGGCCATAAAGTGGTCATAAGTACGTTTAATGCAGCAGACAAATATCTATTTCATTCTAAATTTTAAAAATCGTTATTTTTACTTCTTCATATTTAACTTCCCATTGGAAATTTATTGAAGGTGATCCTTTATTTTAAAGCCCATATTTCCACGTTTTGAGGTCCCGTGGGGTTTTTTTAATTCCACTACCATGTTGATGGGGGGTGGGGGGATTGGGCCTCCGGCCACCTGCACTCACCAAGCGCAACGCAGAGGTAAACCTCTAATTATGCTGGTATTCTGTGAGGTCGTGGTACCACCCCAAAAGCTGCCGTTTGGCTCTACCACTGTTACTGTTACCATGATTGCCATGCATAATAGTACCAGTTTCAAATTACTAAACAGAATAGTTAAAAAAATCTATAAAAAATAAAAGGTACATATCAAAAGATATAAGGCCACTATTGAGCATGATTAGTTTCATACTATTGGGTATAGAGATATTAGACCAGACTGTTGGATCCTGACATTCGAAGCTCTTTCTTCTTGACATTCTTCTCCATGTCGTGTGGCGGTGCCGTTCGAGACCGAAATTTACGCTGGCTAATCGCCACGCGCGTCCCTCAGTGTCCTGTGCGCGACGACATTTTGGCCTCTTTCGTAATTTTCCTATCAATTTATATGAGTCTATACGACGGAAGTATCTGGCACGGTTAATGGGTCACCGTCACTTTATTTTTCATTTTACGACACTCTTTACGAAAAACTTTTTTAAAGCAATTGCAAATCGTAATTATCTAAAAAACACTCTAAGAAATTACACTTATACAAAATTTGCTTATTTACGGCAAGTTCTTTTTACGTGACGCATTTACACGTGGTGTTAACTCATCTTAAAACTTAGTTATCATAATATGTGGAACATATTATTTTTGCGTATGGAACAACCGGGAGCCATGTGACTCAGTACCTGCAACAACAAAAAAATATATACTTAATGATTATAACTTAATTTTATTTCATGGACAGTTCTTAAGTTTGTCATAAACCCCAATTCAGGTGTCATTTGAATTTGATAGATTAGTTCGGGAAAATCTTTTGAAAACAGTGGCTCACAAGATAAGTATTGCATTTATAAATACTAGTTTTTTATTCCTTTATTTAATTTAATTATTTAAGGCACCTGTCACAATTTTTAAAATAGCCACGGATTGCCTGGCGGCGATCGCGAGAGTTACTTTCGCGTTCTATTTATTAATGACTTCTAAGGATCGTCACCTTTTATAAAGAAACAATTTTTATATTTTCTGTCAGCATTATTGAATAACAGTATGAGTAGCCGATGCTATTTTTTTGTATTGGGATTATAAAGGATAATAAAATTAAACAAAGGGTTCACCTGAAGAAAATCATAAAAAATATGTTGAAGATGTGTAGAATCTGACAAAGAAGAGAGGAACTTGTGAAAGATGTTCTAGACCATAGTTATGGACACAGGCAATAAGTGAAATAAATGAAATATTTTCACAGAATGTGAGTAAGTAAGTAGTAAAAGGCGCCTTCAAAGAATTAAAAACAATAAAATAATTTGCACATAATAGCTTCTGAAGATGGGGCCTTATATCTTTGATAAATTAAAACATGGCAGAGCCATGCTGCACCAATTTTATGGTTGTAGCGTAAATGTGTCGGCTCGATCAGGAAAGGACCAACGTAATAACAGAAGACCAGCGTAAATAGCAGCTTAATGCTACTGAGATTTAGTTTATGTATGAAATGAAGCATTCCATCTTAATGCAGATGTTTGGTAACGCATCTACATTTTAATTATTATAAATCGAGGATAAACTTCTGCTTATGGGCGAAATCATTCACTTACCACTATGTACTCGTTTCTTTACCTGATTCTATAAAGAAAATGTTTCTTGCATATTGTATAGGATAAACAGTACTAATGTTGGCACTCCTTCAATGATTAGCACTTTGCTATTTTAATTTAAATATTAAGAATGTTTTCCTTTTTCTATATCACAGCAACACAGATATTGCTAGGATATAAAATTACTTATACTAACAACACAGATTTTTTATTTAAAGCGTCAACTACTTTCCAAGGACATTTTTAAAGCAGCCCGCTTTAAAAATGTGCTTGGACAAATCCGTTAAAATTTAACAAATAGTTAAGGTTTGGTGGCTATATTTTGAGATAAAAAAGTAATTTTTAGGTAAGTTTGTATGCAAGTGTCTATTTATTTTTATCAATTTACGTCATTAAAACATATTAAGCGTTATTTTATCATTGTGAAAAAGAAGCATCGGCTTTTTTTAATTGTGCCAATGACTATACTTTCATTTGTTTGACAACATAATCATTGGCATATATGTTATATGTCAATCACTACACTTTCTTTCTTTTGTCCAAATTCTTCTTGACACTGCCAATTACTGTATCCTTTGAGTAATACCAATGATTATAAAATAAATAAAATAAAAATCGTTTATTTCGACCACAAGGATCATAGATGTTAGCAATAATACAGATCTTAAAGCTAATGTTAGTAAACTTGAAACTATTTACCTAATTCTAAAACTATATCTAAGACAGGCCCGATTAGTCAGCACGTGCACCATATGACAATGGTTCAGGTACTGACAATCAAACCTGTCAGAAAATGCTCTCAGGATGCCATTCGAACTGTCCCGCACCCTGCGCACCAGGGATGTGCATCGTTTACGCATGGTAGTGTAGAAACAATCCACACGCGCATCCGCGAACATACCCGATGCACTACAGTAACGAGGCAGACCCAATAGCATCCTGAATGCATTATTGTATTGAACACGCAGGGCATTGTACTGTTTCTGCGTGTAGTCCACCCACAGACTGCTCGTGTAAAAGGACGTGCAGTAAGCTCTGAATAGCGTTACTTTTACAGGGACCGAACACCGAGCAAACCTGCGAGCGATCATGTTCGCTCTAACAGACAATGCCCTGCGCTCTCTCTCTATATCAGCATCATCTTTCAGGTCAAAGGACACCATATGACCCAGGTACTTAAACTGAGACACCCTCCTTAACGGGGTACTGTATAACTTAATGGGTGGTATATATGAGGGCAAGGCTTTCCCTTTAGCCTGAAAGACCATGCATTCGCTTTTATTAACGTTATAAATCAATCCGTGACTGCGGGCGTAGCTTTCACATATGCTCAACAATTTTGCCAAGCCACAAACAGAAGCACTCAGCAACACCATGTCGTCTGCGTAACTGATGTTGTTGAGGCATACTTCGTCAATATGACAACCGACATGAGTGGTGCTAAGCAACTCTATCAGTGCATTCACATAAAGGTTGAAGAGCTTAGGGGAAGTTAAGCCCCCCTGTCGTACTCCACACTCCAGCCTATATGGCTGCGAATAGGTTTCGGACCATCGCACTACATTGACCTGGTTTCGATACCAAAATTTGAAGATCCTAGTTACTTCTTCAGGCAGTCCGGTTTCTTTCAATTTCTGCCATAGGATATCATAATTCACCAGATCGAACGCCTTGCTAAGGTCCAGAAAACAGGCATAAATAGGCGTTCATCTAACCGGATAGTACTTCACAGTTTGCTTCAAACATAATATGGCCGACTCTGTTGACAAACCTGGCCTGAAGCCAAACTGATTGTCGTGTAGGCATAAGTGTTTATCAAGCTGGGCGTTAAGCAAACTGTCAAGCACTTTCGCAACAATCGTGGCAAGTGAGATAGGCCTGTAGTTGGACTTATCAGATATGTCCCCAGTTTTGTTCTTCACAATTGGCACCACCACAGTTCTCATCAGAGCCGCGGGCAAGTACGAATGCGCTATACATAAGTTATAAAACATGGCAAGTACTCTAGGTAAGTGAGGACCCGCATGCTTTAGGTGTTCAATACTAAGTCTGTCATGGCCAGGAGACTTGCCACGCGACATAGAAGCTATAGCCTTATTGACATCCTTCGCTGTAAATCGGATTCCAATCTCCTGGCCACACGTACCCCAATCTCCTATGGCCTGCGATGGCCCCAACGGTGATGTCACTGTAAAATGCTCTCTAAACATATCTGCTATAAGACCATGATCATTAATACCATTAACGCTCACTGGTAGGCCAGGTTTACTATTTAAATTATTGGTCGATTTCCAAAAATTACGAAAATCATTTTTCGCGTGTTGAGTAGCCAAGATGTCCATTTTTATTTGTTCACTGTGGTTCTGACACCACTTTAAGCGCGACTTAAACAAACTACGACTCCCGTGCATTTCCTCATAGACACTACCATTTTTTGGCTTTCCCCACCAAACCCACATTAAAAACTTCGACCTGGCCTCCCTGTGGGCATCGCGTACATATCTGTTCCACCCAACCACAGGCCGCTTGCCAATGCGCGATCTTATAGTGTTGGATTCAGTGGCAGCCACAGATAAAGCGTTTACAATTTCGCTATATAATTTATCGATAAGTAATTTGTGATCAATGCACTGACAAACACAATCACTACAAGAAAGAAATTCTTCGGGAAAATCTATGGCTCTTAATTTTTCATTACATAATTTTGTATATATTCCGATTTCCTCCGGCTTTCTATCTCCCCATAGAAACTCGTTTGTCACTTTACATACAAAATTCAACTTTGGTTTGACAATATCCAAGTTGCATTCAATTACTAAAGGATAATGGTCAGACCAGTAGACATCATATTTAACATAAACATTTAAAATAGACGATACAGCAGATTTCGTCGCCACACAGTGATCAAGCCACCTTCTCGACCCGTGGACTTCACTTACAAAAGTGTGTGTGCCCGAACTTACACCTAGCAGCTGTACATCTACACATGACCACTCTTGTTCGTCACAAAAACACATCAACTCACCAAGTTAAAGTCACCAAGGATGTATACAGATTCTACATTACTACTATTAATAATAGCATTCACCGAACTGAGGCAATCAGTAAATTCCGTAAGATTTACCATTTTATCTGTAGGCATGTACATACTAAATACTAAAATGGACCTATCGCCCAGCACTATTTGTATGCCACATATTCGTGGATTATCACAATACATGACCGACACATTTTGGAAAACACTTTTGTTCCAAAGCAGCCCAACGCCCCCATAAGGCCGGCCAGAAACCATGCCCGCCGCCGAATCCATTGCAGATGTGCCCGTGCTGCCGAAACGCTTATCAATCCCGCTAAGAAACTGAATATCGTGTCCAAATAACCAAGTTTCTTGAAGTGCTATCACACTCGCCGACTGACACAAAAACCTGACATCGTCAACTGAGCGTTTTATACTTCTACAATTGAAGCTGACTAAATTACAGTTGAGACTTTTATCCATTGACAGTAGGGATAGCGCCGTTCACGGTATTCACCACTACACTGTTCGTGCCACTACTATTATTTCGCCTGAAGTTGACAAATCGCCGGAATATAACTCCCTCCGGCCAAAGTGTTGCATCTAAAAATATTTTTATTTTCCGCTCTGATACAAAAAATTTGAACGCGTTATAATCCTTGTTTCCTCTCAAAAAAGAAATCTTTTCAAGTTTAATGTTTTCTTGCGTCTTATTGTAAACGTATTCCGTTATATCCTTCTCCGTCGTGTCTTTGTGCACCATAGTAATAAAAATTGGAACTTTTCTGTCCGCGGCTTTAAAATTACAATTCTCGTCATTGGAAACACCCGCGGCTCCAAGATGACGATACGATCTCGTTTTAGGTTTCCGACGCTGTACAATATTCCACTCGCCCTCTGTCTTAGTCACCTCGGCGAACGATAACACACCCGCCGGTCCCGCAGCTGGACCCGCAGGCTCGACAGCTGGCCCCGCTTGCCCCGCTGACCGGCTCGGTGCTGCCTCGCCGCTCGGCTGCGCGCTCGGAGCGCTCGGCGCGCTCGGCGCGCTCGCCGCTCGCGATGACACATCACTCGCCCCGCCCGCGCCCGCGCTCGCGCCGCTAACCTGTTCCACGCTGCGTGCGCCTATCCCGCTCGAGGCACGTGATTTGTAACTTCCAAACGTACTACTCTCCATATAATTAATGTTTCTATAATTTAAATTATAGAAACATTAATTATATGGACATTATTGATGGATATTATGACTGAACTTTTTCATATTTTCAATTGATAAAGAATACCTACAGTTAAGAGCTGGTGCTTTTGAAGCTATGAAAATGGTATGGAAAAATAACTGCCGCACAAACATTTAACATTCCACGTGCGAATATACAGTTCCCGCTTAATAAGTAAAGTCAAAAAAACTAAGAAGCTGAAAAGCCGACCTGGTCCTGACAGTTATAAGTTTCGATGTTATAAAAATGTCAATGATGTAGGGTCTTTCGAATAAAAACCTCATACTGTACTGTTTTATAGAGCGAGAATAAAACGTCTATGAGGTCGATCATGCCTAATCGAAGTCTTGCATCACTGTTCTTTGGAGTAGACGGTAAAACCTTCGACAATTTCCCCCTATAGAAAATGCGAGCAGTCGTTCAAAAGTAAGTAGAGAGAGGGGTATTTACTATCTTAAATACGTTATTAACTGATCAGAAAATAGGTATATAAATGCAGAACTTTTTAACAATTACGAATAAAACGTTTTTCATTAGTCCTACAATAATGAATGTCATTTTTCAGTGAATATTTTTGTAAATGGTTGTAAGAGCCATGCCTATCTTGAGCTGGCGCAACTTTGCCCAACTCTCGCCATAATACTTATAGTCCTTAACCTGAATGCAACGTGACTATTGCAACCAGCTGATATCACTTCATTTCGGCTCATCAAAGATATGTGGTGTAAACCTGTCTTCGAATGCCGCCAAAAGAATTTGACAAAAAGTCTACTAAAACAGATGCGGGCCTATATTGGCAAAATTATTACCGTATTGAAATATTTTTTTATTTTTTTTCTTCCAATTAAATATAATTTCTTATACATATACTAATATCTCCCAACATCTTTTTTATTATTTTATTTATACATATTTAGTACAAAGTTTGTTATGAGGTCCACATCAGCCAAATATCAAAATTGGTTCATTATTTTTTGAATTGTTTTTTTTATATACATACTATATAATATACACATATACACTAATTCACACATACTCAAACAGCTTATAGACTGCTAATTTTAACAGTACGTCACTCGTGGCCTGTGGCGTACCTTTATGGACACAATGATAGATAATGTTTTCTTAGAATAATTTTCTGACGACTTCCAAAAAGGAGACGGTACTCAATTCGAATGTCAATGTTTTTTTTATGTGTGTTACCTCATAACTTTGTACTGGGTGAACCGATTTCGATGATTCTTTTTTTATATGAAAGCTGATAGTTCTCGTGTGGTACCATATGAATTTCAAGCTCAGACTAATAGTTTTTAAGTTATTCTTAAATAACTTATATTGAAGTCAGCTGTACAAAATTTTTAATTATTTAAATGTCTTTTTGAGATAACTTTACTAAGCAAGTCCGGCGATAGCTCGTTATGTAATTGCGGGATAACCCATCGTCTCGTACGCATACCGAAGTAATTCTTAATTTTAGGTACTACATATTTTCCTTTTCTAGTGAATTAACGAGTTGGGTAGCTATATTCTCTTTCTACTTTAAACTCATTTTTATTATACTGTTCCATTATTAACTTTATTTTTACTTTTTTGTCTACAGGTACAATTTTACAAATTTTGAAAAGTTTATCATATTCTTTATTACACACAATTTTCACTTTATTATCTACTAGTATCTTTAACAACCTTGTTTGTAGTTCTTTGATTTTATTTAAATACTGCTGCCCAACCCGTAATCTATAGTTGTATCCGCAAGCAAGTTACAGCATATATAACATACTTCTGCTTAGCCTAAATTTCAGGTGGTACAATTTACCCAACACACTACGTAATTTGTTACAGATTTGCTGAACATGTATACTCCATACAAAACTGGTATCTATAGTTATTCCTAGGTATTTGTAGCATGTGACTTGTTCTAACTTCAGACATTTACAGTTTTTTTACATTGCTATTTCTGTGGAAACAATCGTAGGTATGCCCTTTAATTACAAAATCCACGTTAGGAAATAGTTTTGAGACATGTGGGTTATGCTCATTTGGTCCAGACAAAGTGGATCACACAAAGTGTGTGGTTTATGCCCTCGGAATCACAGCAAGCTATTTCAGATGATCACCCTTCCGTGCATATGAATTACCAAATATTTTAAAAATAACGACTAATAACGACTGAATCAGAAATACCTGTATCAAATTTGTCTTATATCCTTTCACTTAATAATGATTTATGTGTATTCAAGCTGCAAAGATTATTTTTGAGTATCAGAAAGAAAAATAACCCTTATCTTTTTCATCAACTAGGCAGATGGGTAATTGTGGATGTCGAAACAAACAAAAATCTTTTAGAAAACAAATACGTATCAAAAGGCAAATAGCAGGTATATAACACCGAGATTTTGTGCTAACAAATGAAGATTCGGAAGCAGCGGAGTTAAAAAACAATGAAAAAATTGGGCACAAATACAAAAAGCAGAATTGAATTAGTCAACCAAATATAGAAATAAACTGACAAACAAAACATGACGAACAAAGCCAAAATTTCTGACATTATAATACTCTCTAAATGTTTAATCTAAAAAACCGAAATAAAGTTCTATTTCTACAAAATATCGAGAAAACACGAATTGTTTAACTAAAAAAAAGGCACATCAAAAATGTATCAGAAGAAAGAAAAAACATGGTAGACGAACAAAACAGCTTTCAGATGAAGATCTTAGGAAAATATTAAAGAATATTTTTCAAAATAAGTCTTATAACAATAAGATGGAGCTTAGAAATATCTGGGTATAACTTTTTAAAACTTCCAGTAGTGCCAATGATTATACTTAATTTACACTGCTAAAGTGTCAATGATTGTAACATTCCCTAGAAATAGTTTAATTCGATTTTGAAATTAGCTAAACATATTTTTACACATACTGCGTTATTTTATTTATAGCTATGTAAACTTAAATCTAATAAAACAATCAAAAAAATAACAAATTTGTTTATTTACAAAAATTAACCACTTACAAGTAGAAGTCAGCTTAAAGTGCCAATTCTTTGTACTGTTTACCCTATCTTTAGTAATGCTGTTGTTTTACTTTCTAAAGGCCCGCGAACTTGCAAAAAAAGGAATTAAGATCTCATGACACACTAGTGCACATTATTTCAATCATGAATAAATATTAGTCATCTCTTAACAAATTTTTAAGCCTGTTCAATCCCAATTTGTGAGAATTTATCGCAACATAAACGCAAAAATAATGGCCAAGATACAATAAATAATCTGTGCTATTATCTTAGCCACCGCTACTCGTAGCAAAATTAGTTAATGCGTTGGCGTCCATCTTCATTAAAAAAAAAAACGGTGGAAACTGTCCTAGAATAAATTTTTAAGACGCGGAAATATTACGTAAGCGGTAAATCTAAAAGTAACAATTTTATTTGGATTACAATGCATTTTTATTATCAACAATGAGTGGGCATTGGATGGGCGAAATTACAGTATACGCGTTTTATTGTGGAATGTCTTAATCAACTTTTATTCACTCTTCTTAATTCAATCTTTAATTAATAGTAGAACAAATTGGTATATATAATAATATATTAAAGGTTATAATAATTAATAACATGCTGAATTATTCCCCTGCGTCATCGAATACGCTGTGAGGCAGTAATTTTTGCCCATTCAATGTTTAAAAATAAGTTCAGCTTGAACAAGACTGTTCATTAGCGACACCGGGTGACTTGGGATAAATTATTATAGTAACAATAATTTCTGGATAATGCGAGAGTCTTATGTCCACAAACTGTAGGTACATATTTTTACTAACCTTTTTTTTACGGGGGAAATCCTCACGGACTGCCTCCGCCTGGAGAAAGGCGGAGGGGCGTGCTGGACTCTTACCGGCTAAAACCACCCCGGTTTCTCCCCCAGGCACGTGCGCGAGCGGGGCCACGGGAATCCAAACTCTTCCGCAGCCCCATACTAGTGCTGGCCATGTCTGTCCGTGCCTCGTCTCCTGCACGGGGTAGTGAGGTGTTCAACCACCCCGTGCATCGCCTCGCGAGTGTGTGTAATAAATGTCTTACGCCTCTATCTTTAACCCACGAGAAATGGCAAAACTCGGCAGTTCAGAGCGACAGGGAGAACGGTATGGTAGGAGAAGGAGCTCCACGGGAGGTTCTACAAGGTTCTACATGAGCCTTTCGTAGACACAGTTTCCTCACTTCACTGGATACGGTTTGGTGACCTCTTCTGGGAAATCGAGAGTTTTGTCTGTGCAATACAGGATCGGGTTATTAAGACCCATAACTATCGGAGATAAATCCAAAGGGATGACACTGTCGACATTTGTCGAGCTTGTCGCCGTCCCTGTGAATTACTTAGGCATGTCATCTCCGGTTGTTCGGCGCTTTCTAATTCTGAGTACTTGCGTAGGCACAACCTAGTAGCCAGGATTCTACACTAGGAGGTCGCTCTGCAATACCGTCGGAAACAGCCTTATTATAAGTACATGCCGTGCTCGAAAATGACCGCGCCAGGCTCTACTGGGACCGGGCCATCATCACAGACAGGACCATTCTTGCGAATAAGCCTGATATTGTGCGGATGTACCGGGCACAGTCAAGGATATTTTTGGTCGACGTTACCATACCGTATGACGAGATCCTCGTGAAAGCCGAAACAGATATGCAAACAAAATATTATCTGGACCTGACTCACGAGGTGACCGACATGTGGGGTGGACTGCCGACCGAAATTATACATGTCGTTTATTGCCGACCGAAATTATAGTCTTTTCTGTGAACGGGTTAGTCCAGTCAGCATCTCGGGTCATCTGAGGCGACTGGAATTCCGTGACGGACCGCTTCAAGTTCAAATGCAGAAGGTGGTGCTCCTCGATATCGTCCGCCGGTTTCTTTTCCTTTCCCCCTAACCCTCAGCCGTTTGGTCTCCCCTGCTGAGAGTTTCCATCTGGTTGAGTTTTATTCATTTATGTATTTTTTATGTATTTATTTTATTGATATTTATGTTTGTTTATCATTTTCATTTACAATTATATATTTATACAGACCAACCAGATGAAAAAACTATATAATAATAAATCCTTTATTTCGATCAACAATAGTCATAGATTGTGAGTAAATAAATAGTAAATTTTACTTAGCCAAATGTTAGTATAAAATAACATAGATCTTAATATTAAAATGTTAGTAGCAATGGTACTTATCCTATATTAGTAACTTAACCTACACCTAGCCTCATATAGCGAACACCAGGTGGGATTCTCCTGGTGCTGGTGTGTGCAAAATTTCAAGTCCTCCAAAGCGGGCTATGCAGCTTACCAGTCAATGCGCTGAAAAGGGTGTTGGAGCTCCTCAATAGCCTGCACATAACGGCCGTGGCACGCTTGTGCATGATCGCGTAGAAGTCGTCCACACGAGCATCCGTTAAACATAACCGACGCACTGCAGTGTCGAGGCCTCCTCAAGATCACCCTCAGCACATTTTTGCACGGAACACGCAGAGCACTATAGGCTCGTTGCGTATAGTCAGTCCACAGACTGCACGTGTAAAAGGATTGGCAATACGCTTTGAATAAAGTTAACTTGACTTGAGTCGTACTACGTGCAAATCTGCGAGCCAACATATTGCCCCGGCCCGACAGTGCCCGGCGCTCTCATTCAATATCACTGTCATCATCCAGGCGTTTAGTTAAAATATGTCCGACGTACCTAAACTCAGCCACTTGTCTCAGAGGAGACAAGTGGCTGAGATACAGATACAGCCATGTGGCTGGATACGTGGTTTGAAGTCAAGTGGTTATTTTTTAACTCTGAAGATAATAACTTCACTCTTTTTTGAGTTGTAACTGAGTCCAGTCTTCTTGGCATTCTTTACAAATTCTTAACAGCTTTCAAAGTCCGTTGACTGAGAGGCTCAACAGAACCAAGTCGCCTCCGTAACTAAAATTATTCATCCATACACCGTCTATTGAGCAACCGACACCTGCTCTGCTGTCAGCCCTCCATGCCTCACTCCGCACTCTAGTTTGTAGGGATCACTTAAGTGTACTTAGATGGGGTAATGCCATCTAACTGTGTTAGTCTGGTTACCGTACCAATATTCCAACAGTGAAACCAACTCTGGTCTCAAGCTACTTTCCCGTCTTTCTTTTGCCATAGGATTTTGTAAGACACACGGTCGAAGGCGTTAGACAAATCCAGGAAACACGCATACACCTCAGTCTTCCTGTCCGTGTAGTAACGCATAGTCTGTTTGAGACACAGTATTGTTGACACCCGAACTGAGCATCGTGTTACTTAACTGCCTTACTTAACTGTGTATCAAGGTACCTTTTGGATGTATCTTCTATAGTTGTTGATCTTATAAGGGAAGTCCTGACTGACTGTGTTAAAGTACTGACTTTTTTAACCGACTACGTTTTCGCATTTCAGTACGAATAGTGGCAGAACAACCGGTCAATCTGATGGTACTCGTACTTGGCTAGGGCAGCCTATGAACACACGTATCCCAGTTTTACGAAAGATGGCAACAGATATATTGTCACCCATGAGTTATTAAAATTTAATTTTAATTACGGTGGGGATTGAACCCGTGTAGAGCGAAGATAGCGACGAGCGTTTATCTTACGAGCTACGACGGCTCTCAACATTTATTATAAAATAACTGTATATATACGTATATAAAAATGAATTACGACATATTTTATGAAAAAAAGACTTACAAAGGAATCACTTTTTATAACGAGATTCATAATCAAGGGTATTAATTCTACAAAATCCGTTTACATAGCAGATTTACTTGGAATTGTACGTCGGCTAGCCATAACAAGGCATTCATATTTGATAAGGTTTCGCATACATATGATCAAACGCGTTTTAGGTTATTACAGCCGATTTATATTCGGTTTTCAGCTTTCATCGCTACTTCGTGTCAAGTTTCCTCAAATATTAGTTTAGTATGTATAATATATCGTTGGCAGATTGTATCATTTGTCATTCGTTATTATACAAATCGCATCATCGGCAAATTTTCGCTGATTTGTAAAATGCCGAAAACCGAAGGTTTAATTTTAAAATTGGGCGGATCGAAAACTGCTAGGAAGTTTTATGATACTTAGCCATTTTATAATTTGACGGATAATTTATATTTTTATTATATATAGATAACTTTGACTTCTGTTAACTTAGTCAAAATGATGTTCTGAATAAGTGTGATAAACGAGCACACAGTCCAACTGATGATAAGTGAATACTAGGCAGTACACATCTACATTCATCCTTGATTAAGAATCAAAATGCAGATGCTTTATCATCCCTGAGGACTAAGAAAATCATTCCATCTTAGTCCTTTCCAATAAAAAGGTTCTCCGTTTCAATGCACTCACAAAACAATTTACAGCTTTAAGCTACTATCTACTTTACGCTGGTATTTGGTGAAAGTGTAGTCCGCCGGTCGAGGCAATCTATTCGTGCTACAACCATAATTTGCTGCAGCGCTGCTCTGCCACGTGTAATGCGATTTACCTGTGATTTTATGATATTTTCAATAAAATAAAGATAGGTTCCGCTTAGTGAGAAACACAGTCTAAACAACTCACTCCCGTTTTATTGTAAATAATCAGTGTTTTTAGATTTTTTATATTTTTACTGCATTATGTCTTTTGTAACCTTAAGATTTCACTGGCTTTAGTGACTTCTCATACGGCCAGCAGTGATGGAGCACGTCTCTAATTCATATGTAATAATATCACTGGTAACACGCGATGATTGTACACTCGTGTTTTCAAGTTGATTTGAAACACGAGTTTTGAACTCGAACGTTGCCCAGCCGAATTGAATCCGTCAATTGACCCCTCGTTCTTAGTTGGACTTATCTAGGCGAACGATTTGACTTAGGTAACGTCAACAATTTATTCTTAGTTAAGACAACGCAGCTGCATTTGAATCTTAATTGATGACTGATGTAGATGTACGCGCCAATCATCAATCAACATCAGGTGGAATGCTTGCTCGTTTGTCATGCTTAATTGTATAAAAATAGCCCAAAAATATATTTATTTTGCGGTGTTTGTCTGTATAAATCAACAGGATTTATTTATCAAGTGAATAAAAATAGCATCGCCTTTCGCGGCGTGGAGTTATAAATTTTCTTTTTGTGCGTTTATTACTCAAGGTAGCGCTTACATAAGCCCTTATTTACGATAAATTAAAAGCCTTCAGCATAAAGCGTACATGTTTCTAACAGAGTAACGTTACTTTGTGTTATCGTGGGTGTTATTTAAAAGAGTAAAATTACAGCCAATACACCTTTCACAGCCAAATACAGGTCTTCTGACATTTTTGGGAATGCTATAGAAAAACATTTCAATAGTGCTCAAGTGCATTTTAGCGGACTTCACATATCCATTCATTATCAAGATCATTGCATCCCATCACAAAGCCACTTGAGAACTTTTCTTCCTTCCCCTTTGTTCTTTAAACATTTATAATTTCTCAGACATAAGGTATTCTTCAAGGCGTTTTCCTTCGCTCACAAGCATGTTGTGGTAAATCATAACTTGTATCGCGATTAACAATTATTTCACTGATGCCGACGGGGATCGAACGGTTTGCTCGTATATTATGAAGTTAAAAGGCAAGGCTTTATGCAGAGTTTAAAGGCAAATCCTTGAGTTGCTTGAATTGCGTAGCAGTGAGAGCTTACATTAACTTTGAGTTTAGTTTCGCATATTGATGCCTTAGCAAAACTTATTTTCATTGTAGGTATTTGCATTCAGTTAGAATGAGCAGAGATGTTTCATCTGCTATAGAACAGATACTGAATATCCTTGTGACATCTCCTGTAATTCCTTTCAGTTTGAAGAAACGATACCCTTTCTCCATTAGTAGAAGCGTTGATGCTTGGCATCGGAAACAAATAATCGAATCGAAGGAAATAATTTTTCCCATGGATAAATTAAGCATTATGAATTTGATCATTATATGAATGCTTAGTATAACAAAAAAAGAATAACTCAACGAAACAAACAGAAATTTCGGTATAAAATATTGCTTTACATATTGCATAAAGTAATATTTATATATAGTATAAGAATTTAAAAAAATCCAAACACTTTCACACAACTTATTCCAAAGCAATTTCGGTGAGCGGCAGAGCGATGAAGTTCCTCTTGTAATCTATCAAATCGCTCCACTCACCAGGCTAATATGCCACTTCAACGCTACCCATGTTATCGGTTAGTGACTGATGTTTCCTTACGAATTCTAAAACTTTTATCACCAATTTTTGAAGTAAAAACTTCTTAGAGTCGAAAGTTCACCGCGAATTAAACTAACTTAGTTTATACTTAGCTCACATAGCTGAGCCAGTTTTTCATACATGTGCGTCCACCGCAAACTATTCCAGTTAAGCTATGTATGTATGAAAAACTGGCTCAGCTATGCGAGCTAAGATAAAGTAAGTTAGTTTAGTTTGCGATGGACGTTCGGCTTTAGAATGATTGTGATTTGAAACTCGATGAAGCGAAAAAGCGACACTAAAGAGAGACAAATATATTCATGTATAGGATTCAGTTTGCGAGAGAATGAGATAGAATATTATATGAAATTTGTCGCGTTTTGGTTATGTAGCATCTATTTTACGTACTACATACTTTGAGAGTCAATTAATTTTTATTCGATAAAATTACTTTACCTATTGAATGAAGCAAATGAGGCTATGAAGCGAATCAAAATAATATTTTCTTTAGAGTAGGTAAGTTAGCAATTTTACTCAAAAGAAAATATTATTTTGATTTACTGCACTAAAATTTAAGCTCTCACATGTATAAAAATAAGGATTGTAAATATTAATTTTCCATAAAATTAATCTTTTATCCTATATTTTATCATCATCATCATACATCATCTTAATACATTGGATCGTCTACTTAACATTAGTATCAGATACATTTTTTTATTTTGTTTTTATATGATATGGGTGACAAACGAGCACACAGTCCACCTGATGGTAAGTGGTTGCTGCGGCCCATAGACATCTACATCTATCCTCGTTTGCGAATCAAAATGCAGATGCGTTGTCACCCGTGAGGACTAAGATGGAATGCCACATTTCCAGTAAAAAGGGCCTCCGGCCACCTGCACTCACCAAGCGAAACGCAGAGGTAAACCTCTACTTCACGCTGGTTTTCTGTGAGGTCGTGGTACCACCCCGGTTCGAGCCGGCCCATCCGTGCGACAGCAAAAGCTGCCGCGTGGCTCTACCACTGTTAAAGCCACGTTTATGGTCTCCGTAAATACGACCATGTATCTTCTTTTCGTGCTCAGCTAAATTGGCTGCCAATCCGTCAGAGCAGATATGTCAGAATGGTCTGCACCATTTTCACAATTCTGAACGATCCATTTGTTCCCGAGTATCTGAAATCCAAATTTGAATACCTGGGAGATTCTCATAATCGTTCTCTCCGTTCTTCGGCTAATCTTAAGTTGCTCACTCCTTTACACCGTACTGGTTATTTATCTCAATCTTTCGCCCTCACGGCCATCAGACTCTGGAACGACATCCCTCTTGACATTAAAAAAGCTTCCAACAAGTTCGTTTTTAAAAATCAAGTCCGTAAGCATGTGAAAAAATTGTTGCAAGTTTGAACTTACACAGCTTTTATTTTCATACACATATTTATATTTCATTTGTTCTGACATTTATATGTATTGTGTATATATATATATATAGTGTATGCATGTATATGTGTATGTATGTATTTATATATGTATATATTGTATGTATTTAAGTGTTTATGTCTATGTATGTGTGTGTATATGTATATTTATATGTATATACAATTTTTTTGCGCTCTCTATTTTAATTACTGCTGCACCGCCTCTTGTTCGTATATCTCTGTTTAGCCTAATGGTTGACTGGGAGAGAATGCCCTATGGCATTAAGTCCGCCATATGTACAACTTTGTGCATGAAAGATTAAATAAAATTAAATAAATAAATAAAATATATTTTACGTCGTACTTGTGGTTCAAAATTATCATTATCACATTAAATAAATAATTTGCCGTTAAATTTTTATCTTATATTTCTTTCTTTTTATCATTTCATTTGAATGTTTTTTTCCATAGTTCTCTGTGCACATTACATTGGAAATTTTTATATAAGTTAGTGAGAGAAATGAGTGGTATACACTAGTTGATGAATGGATGCTGTGGTCCATAGACTCATGAAGAAATATCTATAAATAGCTGAGGACTAATATGGAACGCTTTACAGCTTGTGATTATACCAGTTCTTTTCAGACCAAAACTAACTGGACAGGCTGTTATTGGGCAGAAAAAATAGTTAAGAGGGTTACTCTCATGAGGGGTATATTGAAATAGTTGCCAGGCTTGGCGAACGGGTTGGCAACCGCAGTTTTTTATTGTTGTTTTTCTGTTATTAGAAAAATTTGCTGCCCATCCTCTGCCTCAGTTTCCCTCTGTCGCCTTTAACGACACCCCCGGGAAGATATGGGGTAGTGAGTATTCTTACTCGCCACTACATAGGGGGGGGGGGGGGGTATGAGGGTACTATATACTATATATAATAATACGACTTCGAATTTATTCGATGTAAAATCGGGGTATTTACTAATGGCCAGAAGCATCACCGAAGGAGCAAAATAACTATAATACTATCGCTAAATCGCCTGATAAGGTTGGCGATTATGGAATATCATTCCTATAATGTTAGAGGCTCTTTTCCTATTATTATTTCATTTAACAGTTCTATAGAAAAATTAAATTATTTAATTTAGTTGAATAGCTCCATATAATAATATAATAGCTCACATTCTCATAACAAACAAAATAATAATTTATTACCTATGTCTTAAATTATTTTAAACAAAAAATACAAGCCTTCGAAGCATTAACTACAACCTAATATGTATAAAAAATTAAAATCAAACATCTCGTATGAAATATAAACACATTTCATCCCCAGTAGGTATAATGAATATGCTTTCCGTTAACAAGATTGCTCACTAACTAGATTCGCTTCACTTTGTTTTGTTCTCTATTTTGTTTTATGTCTTATTGGTATGTTTACTAGAATAGACAAAGGAGCTGCAGACTTTAATTAATCATTTTCTACGGGGTCAGAAAGGGTTGGAATTAGACTGTCATTCTTCCGCTATAACTAGTTGTCCCTCAGTAAGTTTTGAACAATAAAATAACTTCCCTTCCTAAGATAATTAATAAAATTAGGCATTATTTTGCGGAAATCCATTATATTACAGATGTAAAAAATAATATGCTAAGATTCGCGGAAATTTTAAAAACTGGCTAATTGCAAGTCGGTCTCGCGCACGAAGGATTCCGTACCATCGTAGTACACGTTTCTAGCAATAGAACCCTTTTTAATGTTTAATTCTTATTTATACTATATATTTATTATTCAATCTGTTGCTTACGAAACGTAAGCAATAGATTGAATAATAAATATATATTTTCATATATTTTAATATATGTTCAGCGAGAAGACTCACCGACACACAGACCAAGGGACGGAGGCCCATATATTTTTTCAATTAAGTTTTCTGTCATGCAATCTAAAGTGAATCAGTTATAAAGTAAATTGATCATATAATTCAGTATCTGCAGTTATTGTAACGTTAATAATTGAATGGATTTGATATCTAGCTAAAATTATATAGTAAGTATATTAAAGTATATGATTTTATGTAGCGAAATTGAGGTATGGCCACATATCGACAGTAGAGCACTCCCTCACGTTGCAAAAGAAGGATAATAATATAGTCATTGAACAAAGATTGAATGGAGTTTTATTTAAAGTTTATGAGATTGATAAAAACCCCGCACAAAAACGCTGTGGAATGTCTATAGTCGGTTACCCTATTTATTTTGCAACGTTATTAAAACTAGAAAGTATTTTCATTTTAATAAAGATGGTACTATTTTCTTGCGATCCTGTAATTCATAAAATCCAATTCAATACCAGACATGCCATTTCAAGACTTATAGACATGTCCTCTATCTGCGTAGATTGAGCCTAAATTAATTACAAAAAATTGGCCAAGTGCGTGTTGGGCCACGCACAATGTACAGGTCGCTCTCCAACTGTCGCGTTATTTACCACGAACGACCTTAGAAACAAAAAAAGACGAGATCGCGAGATTCCTACGTAAACACGACGTAAACGTCATGCTGGGGCAAGAGACCTTCTTGAAGCCAAGCCATCGCGACCCTAAGATCGAAAATTACAACATAGTTAGAAATGAAAGGTTGATTCGCCCTAGAAGCGGCACTTTGATCTACTACAAAAGGTCCTTGCACTGCGTACCGATCGACGCCCCTGTTAACCAACATAGAAGTCTCTATATGCAAGGTAGTTCTCTCTGGTCATCCTTAACTCACTATCGTATCGGCGTATCTACCGCCACTCAAAAGCATAATTGAATCAAACTTTGTAGAATTACTCAATCTAGGCTCCAGTGTTATAATAGCTGGAGATTTCAACATAAGCATTCGTCCTGGAACTCGCGTACAAGCAATCCCAAAGGTATGGTTTTGTTCTATCTCACGGAGCGACTAAACTTCGATGTTATCGCACCTGAGCCAGGCGTCCTTGACGTAGCTATACTCAAAGATGTCCGTTTGTCCATATCATCGATTGAAACAATATTAAAACTCAACTCGGACCATATACCAGTCCTAATACAGCTGGGCCAGCACGCAGGTGAGGTCCTTCAGACCAAAAACCATCGTGGACTGGCGTAAGCCCGAGGTCAAACTCGAGTCTACTACCTGCCAGCACTAAGACTAAATCCCTGATAAGATAGACTCGCCAGAGGAGGCCAATGAGGCGCTTAGCGCCCTATCGGCCCACCTCACCTCTACAGTTGAAGAATACTTTCGTAGGCTTCGTGTGTCAGCTTCCGAGTGACATTCAACAGCTGATTAGACCGAAGAACGCGGCCTCAAGACACCAAGAACACTATAGTAATATCCACTGAAACCTCCACGCCGCGCGAGTTTTGCTCGCCTTACCTGTCCGCGCATTAAAATGTCACTTTTTTTACGGCCGCGCGAGACTATCTCAACTATCACAATTACTACTGAAAAACTACTATACCTACATTCAAATAAAAAAATATGTTCAAAAAACTTAAAGAATTCAAAATTTAATTTTGTTAAAAGAAAATTAAAAATAAAGAATTAAAATAAAGCTTAAATATGGGAATATTAATTTTTTTTTATTTTTTTTTATTTCGAGTTTTACAAGAAAAGTATAATATTTACTGGAGACAATTATTTTATATTATATTAGTTCATGATATTCCCTTTGAAATGAGACCAATACCAATGATATGTTATGTACTCAATATAGATAAATACATAATATTTATTCAATATAAACTTTAATAAATAAATAAATAAAAATAAGTTAACAAAATACGACTGCGAAATCTCCAAAATGAGGTGAAACAGCGCATTAAAGAGTTTAGACATGACAAGTGGGATTATCTGCTGGAAGATATGGATCCATCTCAAACTGCATTCTGCAGTTGACCCGAGCTCTGAAAGCAGAACAATCCTCATCACTGTGGTCTCTCATTAGGCCAGGAAACCCCGATCTCGCCGTAGACAACTCTGAAAAGGCCGAATTCCTCGCGGACAGTTATGGGAGCCAATGTACTCCCTTTATCGAACCCACAGATCCCGCTCACCTTGCAGAGGTGGAAGCGGAGGTCGAGCGTAAGTCTGCATTACCACGTGTGGGCGGCCCCTTAGATATTGTGACTGCTGACGAAGTCACAGAGGTAATCCAATGCCTTAAGAAGAAATCAGCAACCGGCCCTGATGGCATTAGCAACAGGGTACTGAAGTCTCACTCCGCACCGCTCTTATGCCTCCTACTAGGCATATTCATATACAACACTATTCTTCCCAGCTACTCCTTCCCAGATGCATGGAAATAGGCAGACGTAGTAGGAATCCAGAAACCGGGGAAATCGCGCAACTTAGTCTCTAGTACAGACCAATTCGTCTCCTCAGCACACTGGGGGATGTTTACGAGCGACTCATATTGAATCGCTTTTGTAAACACGTCTTCACCAAAAAACTTCTTCCAGATGAGCAGTTCGGCTTCAGACCCGAACACTTGAGCACCGAGCAATTACATCGCATCACAGAATACATTCTGAAAGGATTTAACCTTGCACAAAGAAGTCGCAGAACCACCATAACCGGTGCCCAATTCTTCGATGCCGCAAAAGCGTTTAACAAAGTCTGGCACGACGGTTTGTTTTACAAGCTGTATAAGCTCAAAGTATAAGATAGAGTCACCCACATAATCAGAGCTTTTCTTGGCATTCGCCATTTTCACTATCAAATAGAGCATCCCATCAAAGCTGGAGTCCCAGAATGCTCCGTCCACTCTCCACTATTCTTCACACTCTTCACAAATGAAATCCCGAAGGAACCAGTAGTGAATACTGTTCTTTTTGCCGATGACATGGTACTTTTCGTCCCCCATCACAATAAAAGAATCCTAACCGAAAAGCTCCAAATAGCCATCAACCGCTTAGGAAATTGGTTTCGCTTATGGAGAATTGAAGTAAATCTTGAGAAACACTTTCATAGGATCTCCACTTCCAAACGTCAAATCAGAAATCCCAAGAAATAGTTAGGTACGATCACGCTGTATGGTCGCCAGATCCCCTGGCTACCAACGGTCAAATACCTAGGAGTCACATTCGACGAAGCTATGACGACATTCGCAAAACACATTCGTAATGTTCGCAATCGAGCCAAAATCGTCACTAGTCGCCTCCACCCGCTAGTTAACAGAAAGAGAAAACTGTCCTTAAGACACAAGCCCTGTAACGTCCTAATTGAACCTCCCGCTCCGCTAGATGCCGACGACAGAAATGTCGCCCGCCATTCACATATAAATACTACACACTCAGCTAGTGCCACAAACAAAGTAAGGACAACAATGGATGGAATACAGCGAGTCCGCAGACGGGCGCGCCGCACACCCGCGTCCCTGGGCGGTTCTCACCGCCCAGAACATCAAACGATAGGAGTTGGTCATCAGAACCGGAGCCCGTCACCCCCTGTTCGGACGGCCGTTAGTTAACTCATTTACGTGCAATTTAAACTGGAGTCAAAACCTAGGAATCATTGTTACGCAAGTAACGACGCAGAAAAATAGCCTTTTTATAGCTCGAAGCCCCGATCCCTGAGTCCGATGAAGCTGTAAAAGACAAAAGACTAACAGCATAAACATCATCAGGAACCAGACTACTGTAACTAATATCTTTGGTTAACATGTTTCAAAAGTTAATAAAGTTAGATTTAAGCAGACCATAGCGTATAGAGAGTATTTGGTTTAGTAAACCAGCATATATATTCGTACGATTACCTTAAATAAATTTAAATATTCTTTGGGTAGATATTATCTATTTACCATTTCTACAAGGTGGTAGACTTTTCTATCTGTTAGTTTGTCTAGTAAGTACCTCTTACCTGTTTCTGCCGCTAAATAACAGTGCTTGCACTGCCGTGCCCCGGTCTGAAGGATATAGAGATCCTGTATAATTACATGCTAAGAGACATCTTATCTATATAAGTTCTGAGAGGTAACAACACATCTGTAGCCTTTCTTGTTTGAATTTGGTTGCGGGGTCGAAACCATCAGGTCTACTGTACACTGTAAACTGTAGTTCATTTTATTTAAAAATACAAAACCTCGAGATGACTTTATCATACAAGTATGGCAAACGAGCATAATGCTAATTTGTCGGTAAATGGATGCTGTGTCCCATAGATTTCTCTTGATTAAGAATCGAAATACAGCGGCTTCGATTCGTAAAAAACTATAATGAACCATTACACAAAAAACTTGATTTTCACCAATTAAATATTACTCTTTGACGAATGTACGTATGTATGTAGTAAAATTGAGCTGTATGTATTTAGGACCTTTTTCACTTTATTTCCCGTAATGAAAACGATGAAGATAACTTGAAAAAAGAGATTTCCTGTTTTGTTGATTGAAATAAAATAAATATATAAAATAGTACTATGCTGTGGAGGTTAATTAACAGAATAAGTTTCTGTACTAAGTACTAAGATTATTATTAATACAGTGATGTTAATTAAGACAGTGTAGTGGTTGAACATTCGCTCTCACATTTTTACTATTTTTAACAATTTAAGCGCTATTCTTAAGCATTGCCACACAAAATATTTGCCACAGTTGCCTCGCTTAGCAGGCGTTGTAGTTGCGTATTATATTTTCCTTTTTATTTTTATAGAATAAGAGTGACAAACGAACACACAGTCTACCTGATGGTGGGTGGATGCTGTGGCCCATATACATCTACATTTATCCTCAATTAAGAATCAAAATGCAGATGTGTTGTCACCCTGAGGTCTCCTTTCGAGTAAAAAGGGTCTCCGGTTCTCTACACTCACGATAAAAATGCAGTAGTATTAGGCTGCAATTTTACACTTGTATTCTGTAAGAGTGTGGTTTTACTTCAGTCGAGTCGACCTATTTATGCTACAATCATAATATAGCTGCAGTATGGCTCTACCAAGTAAAAACTTAATCTTTTAAAAAAAATATGAATGTTTATTTGCAACCCTTTAATGCCCTATCGAATCGTCCATGTTAAATTTAACATAGGAATGTAACTTCAGATAATATTCAGATAATAACCGTTTAATTAAAATCAAGTTTTTTATGTTTTTGTATAACGTTAAATTCGTAAGGTTGTGCTTATTTATTAAGTTTTTTTTTAGTTTTATTTAAACCACGCATGCAAACGCCGATCGAGAGTAGCCTGAGAGAGCGGCGGGTAAAAAGCCTGTAAAATATGTAGAATATTCAAGGATGAAGTCACCATGTTGCCGAGCGTAAAGTAACTTCAAAAACTCTCGTGGCTGGAATTTTAATAATTTATCGATATGTCTGACCTCATACACGTCTCGCCACATCATAAAATTGCCGAACATTGCTGCTTTAATTATCTATTAATCTTTATTTTACGTACTACAATTACATTATGATCGTAAACGAATGGGTTAGCTAGACCAGGAAAGGACCGCGCTCTTACAGAATACGAGCGTGAATTATCAACTTAATGCTGCTGTACTTCGTGTGGTGAATGGTAACACTTGGTTATTACTGGAAATGAGATATTCCATCTCAGTTCTCAGAGCTAACAACGCATCTGCATTTTGTTTGCCAATACAGGTTAGATGTAGATGTCTATGGTTGGTCCTTAGCATCCATTTATCATCCGGTAGACTGTGTGCTTGTTTACCACCCTTGGTCTATAAAAAATCTAACATTCATTGCTAATGCTGCAAATAATAGCAAGTAGTTATTATTTATGTTGACACTTAAGGAAAGGCAATCAATTCTTGATTGGTTAGATACGTCATGACCACAGAACACAATTACTCTCTACCAAGAGGTCATGACCTTTCTTATTAATAAGTAAAGTAGTTTCAGAAAATTCTCGGGGATTCGGTGATAAAGGAATACATCTTTCAAATTTAAGAAAAGAATCATCGTATATCATGGGCTCTAGCAATTTGCTTGAAAACCCTCATACGCCGGGTTACTATATTTGGAAACACTTTTCTAGCACACAGAATGTAATAAAATAATATAACAGAGTATTACAATTTATAAGCATACGTACATACATATATTATTCTAAGGATAAAAATATTTTAATGGAGGAGTAATTTAATTATATGTAAATATATGTAGACAACCATCATAAAATTGAAATTGCATGTTAAGTAAAGGCTTCTTTTTACATTGTGATGAAAGTAATACAGAATATTAAAAAGGAAGAGCACGGAGCAGAAAAGACGTTTCTTTAAAGCTTTTTACGTGGTTGAGCCACACTGCACGTTTATTGCAGCAAGAGTTTAGAGTGGAAGAACCTAATAGAGTGAAGAATATCAGTGTAAAATAGCAACACCATTCCACTACACTTTATAATATGGGAAATAACGACAAAAACAAGTTGTACCCTTTTTACTAGTGCTACGGGACAAAGCATCTGCATTATGACTCTTAATCGAAGAGTTCTGGTATGTGCCTATGGATCACAACATCAACTGGACCATTGGACCATTAGATGAACTGTATGCTCGATTGTCAACTTTCGTTGTATTAAAAGCTACTATTACAAGTAGGGCTCATTTACATTCTAATAAATAAGTTAGTTTCAACTGAACACCGAGAAGATGGTTCAAGAAACCGATTAACACGACCTAGTGAGTTTCACACAATTAGTTATACATCGTCATATACATATACAAGTACAAGTAAAAGTACGAAAAGTTATTACTTTTCTTTACGCTTTAAACTGGGTCTGGTATAGGTAAAATAGTATATTAATGACTGCTAAGTTATAATTTACTATGCATTATGTGCTACAGTTATAGCGAAATAAGAGTTCGTTAGTTGCAATTCTACTATTGTAAGTAATATAATGTGACGGACAACTAATGGATAAAAAAATAAAATAACTATAAATATTATTTCTATTTTAATTTGTAAAAATATGTAGATTCGTCAATTAGCAAATCTTGAGCATTAGAGGGTTTAGGGCAAAGAGCAACACAGGAGGGGAATAGCTATAGTGTTATTTTCCGATAACAAAGTGTCTGTCATTTTTTGTGGGGAGAAATCTCCGCCACGCACACTTTCTCAGACTCTCACACAGAAATAATCGTCTGGCACAACGAAACTCACACATAACAATTAAAATAATATATTAACAATTTCACACACATACAGTTTATATTCTGTGTCATAACAGATTTTTATATGATTATCCATTACGTTCCCACGACTAGCGAGGGAAAGGTTTGTTCTCCCCCCCCCCCCAGCAGAGCCCCGCATGCCAGGGTAAGGCTGGCCTAATTCTGGGGTTGCCCGGCCCAAGGGCAGTGTGGCACGCTAACGACTAGGCTTGCCCCTGACCATGCATCCATCAACGAGGCAGACGTTGGACTGGCGGAGAGGGTAGGAATAGGGAAAGGAAAGGAAAGGATAGGTGGTGTGAAAAGGAAGATTGGTAAGTTAGAGTGGGAAATAAAAAATATAGGATATTACCGCCCAGGAGGGCAAGGGATAGGACAGTAAAAGCTGGGGAAGCCGGGGTCGCATACCCGTATACTACACCACAACTACCGGACAAAGGTAAATTGAGATGAGTATCCTATGTGAACAAATTGAACAGGTTATGGAGTTTGTATATCTGGGTTCAAAATTTACAAGAGATGGAAAGTGTGAGAGTGATATCGAAAGAAGAGTGAATACAGGAAATATAGTGAATGGAGCTTTGCACTTCTTTATGAGCAGTCGTAAGGTGTCTAACAAGGCTCGTTTGGCTGTTCATGAGGGAGTGTTGGTTCCGACACTCATGTTCGGAAGTGAAAGTTGGGTATGGCAGAAGAAACATGAAAGCAGAATAAATGCAGTTGAGATGAGAGCGTTAAGAACTACGATAGGAGTCAAACTGAGTGACAGGTTAAGAAATAAGGAGATAAGGAAACGTGGTCTGAAAGAAGATGTAGTGACAAATATTGAGAAAGGTATGCTGAGATGGTTTCGCCATGTCGAGAGAATTAATGAAGAACAACTGACGAAAAAAGTGTATAAGACGAGTGTAAATGAAAGGGTTGGAAGGGATAGACCTAGGCGGACGGTTCTAGACCAAATCAGGGACGTCTTAAAAAAAGGCCGGTCAAGAATACCCTAAACCGAACAGTATGTATGAAGGGAATAATGAAAGTGGACGAATCGAAACAAGTATGTAAGGATTATAGCAAGAGGAAAGAAGTGTTTTCTGCCTACCCCTACGGGAAAGAGGCGTGATTATATGTATGTATATATGTCATAACAGTCTAATGGAGTGACGCAACTACATTGACAAGTTGCATACCGCCATGGATGTAACTTACCAACTGTCGATACGCATTATCGATGAAAAGATGGATATTATAATAAAGGTAAGCCTTTATTTATTACTACTATAATTACCTATCATTTAACTAATAAACTTAATGTTTTATCTATCAATGGTTTTTAAAATGGATTAGTTTTATACATATACGACGAATACATTTTTGTGGGTTCGCTTTTTTCATTAAAAAAGAAATTCTTGTATAATTATAGAGAGTTAAAGTAAAATATCTCAGTTGTGGTAAATACTTACCTCGTGAGCTTCCCACTTTCATATTTCTTTCTTCTTAAGTTGACGCTTTAATAAGTTTTTTTCGTCAGTTTTTTCAAAAACTATCCATTTTTCTTTACCTTTCAAAGATTTTTCATGCAGATCCTGAAGAAATTTTTTCAACCCAGCAACTTTTTTCTTTACAAAAAGGTATAGCTTGGAGTCTTTTAATATTTTTTTTCTGATAATATAGGTGTTGCTGCATTTTTTAATTTGTGTAAGTGCAATGGTGGAAATCGAATTATAATTTTCATAGTTTTTCTGTGCAGTTTACTCAATATCAATAAAAAAATATTAGAAATTACTATCCGATAAATATGTCTAATCAATCATATTATCTACAGTAAACTATTAAAAGAATTATTATCAGAATTTAATTGGGACTATCTGCGCTTAATTTCTTCTTGCGATGGCTGTACTTGCGACTCACACAAAGGTTTTCTCGTTAGAATTTATAAGAAATTTATCGAAAGTCTTCATACATCCGCTATTAAAAGTCACGTAAGTCAAGTAGGGTATGGAGTGACATCGCGTAAACGTAAAGGGACGCCGGGCTGGAATGATGTAATAAAATCAGCGTATGTGGATGCTAAAGTAAACTTATCAAGGTGGATCGGGGCGGGGGCTCCCAGCTCTGGTTCTCTCTATGATATGATGAAGCAAAGTAGGTCTGTATTTAAAGGTCGCTTAAAGTGGTGTCAGCAATAAGTATTGGAGCGGATAAGTAACGCATGTATAGACAAAAACTTTTCTAAATTTTGGCAACATACATCAAAACTATGCAACATAAGGGTTGGAGTTCCAGTTTGCGTGGATGGTGTTAGCGATAAAAAACAGATAGCTAATAATTTTAAACAGAACTTTTTGTTGAATGACTGCTATTCTAGTGGTGGCCCTTCTGCACTTGATATGCCTGTTTTATCATATACTCATATTGATGAGAGTATGGTGTATAATGCCCTTAAAAAGATGCACCTTGGTAAAGCGTGTGGTCATGACCACATTTCGGTAGAACATTTACGTTGCGTTGGACCCTGGGTTGTAGTGTTTCTCTCGGTTTTTATTAACGCGTGTTTAAAACACTCATTTTTGCCTCCTGACCTAATAAAATGCGTGGTTAGCCCTATTGTCAAAAGTAAAACCGTTAGCGATACGATCAGTTCCAATTATAGGCCTATCTCAATCGCTACAACCTGTGCGAAACTATTTGAGTCTATTATTCTGGATATTTTATCAAAATTTATTTTTATAAGTGACGCTCAGTTTGATTTTAAAAAAGGTAGCTCTACTGAGTTGGCAATTTTTTCCTTAAAACAAATAGTAACGTATTACGTGTCACGAAAAACAAAAGTACACGCTTGTTTTTTGGACTTGAGTCGCGCCTTCGATAGGGAAAACTATGGCATCCTGTGGGATAAGTTAAAACTGGTGGGTGTTCCTTCCGACATAATTAGAATCCTTATTAATTGGTATAATACGCAGGTTAATTTAGTGAACTGGGATGGCTCGCTTTCGGACGAGTTTGTACTGACTAGTGGGGTTAGGCAGGGTGGGCTGACTTCTCCTCTGCTGTTTAACCTTTACGTTAACGCTCTAATTGAGGAGCTCAATGAAACGGGTATTGGCTGTCATATAGGTGGGAAATGTGTAAACAACCTTAGTTACGCAGACGATATGGTTTTATTGAGCCCCTCAATCGGAGCCTTAAGGAAGTTAATTTCTATTTGTGAGAGATACGCAGCAAGCCACGATTTAGTTTATAGTGCAGACAAGTCTGTGGCAATGGTCTTTGGAGGGCATAGTAAAGATGTTTGTTTGCCATTATACCTGAACGGCAAAAATTTGAAGTTTGTGACGAGCTTTCGATATTTAGGACATATCGTATCGCGTGACCTGAGGGATGATCAGGACATGGACAGAGAAAGGCGGTCCCTTGCTGTACGTGCAAATATGATTGGCAGTAAATTTAATAAATGCGAGCGAGATGCTAAAATATTACTATTTAAAACCTATTGCCAATCGCTTTACACACCGCATCTCTGGAGTAAATTTAAAAAGGAAAACTATCGAATTTTTAAGGTTCAATATAACGATTCGTTCCGATTATTATTTCGTTTTCCGAGGTACTGTAGTGCATCTACAATGTTCGCTGAGACACGCGTACCGACGCTCGATACTTTGATAAGACATCGTGTGGCCAAATTTAGAAGTAATCTTCTCAAATCTGGAAACACGATTATATTAATTTTAACGCAAAATTGTAGTGATATATTTAAATATTGGTCTAGTATGTTAAGATGTAAGTATTAATTTGTTTGATGGCATTTATTTAATTTATATTTATTTTTGTATTACATTATTATTTCATTTTATTTCAATTTTTTATGTTTGTTGATTATAAGTAATTATGTGTTTTTTACGGGCCTTTGTTGTCTGTCAATAAATGATTATTATTATTATTATTAAAAGGAAACTCGCGCGTGGAGGAGCTTTGATGTTGTACATGCAGATGTCAACGAATCAGGAATAGTGAGAGTGGCACTAATAGCATCGTAAGATGTCTGTCATCTCGTATAGTAAATGAAGATTGATGGTTCTGGAAAATTAGATTTAACATTATACATTTTTTGAAGTAGAGAAATCTGCGCTTCATCTCACAAATATGACTAACCACATACTACACTATAACCACATACTACATATTCAACATTTTACGGGTGGCACGGGGTATTATAAATTTAGTCCTCAGGCTTGACGACCGATTTGCAATGTGTAGCGGTTTGTTGAAGAAGAATTAATGAAAATGGCCATTTTCTTATCTAATATAGTTGGATGTCTCCTGCATATCAATGATATGTTGCTAACTGGCAGCATTCATTGCTATGCGGACGACAGCACTGGTAATGCCTTATATACCGGCCGTGCCAATATTTCTCGGGAAAACGTCGCCGAGTACCGGGACAAACTTGTGTCTGAAGTCGAGTCTTTGCTTAACAAAGTCTCGGATTGGGGGCGACTAAATCTAGTCCAGTTCAATCCCCAGAAGACACAAGTTTGCGCGTTTGCCGCTAAAAAGAACCCCTTTGTCGTATCTCCTCAGTTTCAAGGCACTCCCCTTACTGCCTCAGCCAGTATCGGAATCCTTGGCGTCGACATATCGAATAGTGTGCAGTTTCGTGGTCACTTGGAAGGGAAGGCAAATTGGCCTCTAAAAAGCTTGGCGTGCTCAGCAGAGCGAGACAGTATTTCATGCCGGCACATCGCTTGCAACTTTATAAAGCGCAAGTTCGGCCCCACATGGAATACTGTTCTCATCTCTGGGCCGGGGCACCCCAGTGCCAGCTCCTTCCACTTGACCGCATCCAGCGCAGAGCGGTTCGAATCGTCGACGACCGAGTTATTTCTGATCGGCTCGATACACTGGCACTGCGTAGAGATGTTGCATCTCTTTGCGTATTTTATCGCATTTATCACGGGGAGTGCTCTGAGGAATTGTTCGGACTAATTCCAGCCGCTCAATTTCACCATCGCACATCGCGACAAAACTCGCGTTACCAGCCATACCATCTGGATGATTGGCGGTCCACGACTGTGCGATTTAGAAGAAGTTTTCTCCCTCGCACGACTTCCTTGTGGAATCAATTACCACCAGCGAATTTTCCGGACCGATACGACTTAGGAACCTTCAAGAAAAGAGCTTACACCTTTCTAAAAGGTCGGCAACGCATCTGCAATTCCCCTGGTGTTGCGGTTGTTCATGGGCGGCGGTAGTCACTTACCATCAGGTGAGCCGCATGCTCGTTTGCCCCCTATTCTATAAAAAAAAATGTAATATCGCAAAAACAGAGATTAGTGACATAAACCGAGTTCAGTACAAGCGTGCTAAAACTAAAAATAGTACAATTATAGTTAAGATTAGTCTCGGTTAAGATTAGACCGAGACTAACTTTCGATGACCATGTGAGCAAATTTCTCGAAGAGGGGAGGGTCAAGAGTACTCGGATACCTAGACGTGCATGTATGAAGAAGATAATGAATCTGAAATAAGCGAAAGAAGTATGTAAGGATCGTGACACTTGGCGATCTGTTCTCTCTGGCTACGCCGTCAGGGATTGTGCGTGAAGATAAGTAAGTAAGTATAGTTAAGATGACATTACATAACTATTCTGAAGACCAATTTTTTGAAGAAATCTAGAGAATTGTAGTCTGTAGTCTGTAGAACGCATACCGAAAAATTTTGCGCCAAGCATCTCGGATTTAAGACGGAAGAGTACACTCCATTAAATATATCGGAATAGCTAACTGCAAAATTAGCTTGATTTCACTTTTTCGCGCGTGATCTGGCAACATCCAAAAAATATAAGTACTGCTGGACAGCTTATGGCAGGGTGCATATCATGAAGGATGTCAACTTTCCTACTATTATCATAACAAGTGAGTCACAGATCCATAACCTTTTACAAATGACTATATGTTATAATATTGTTGATTATTTGTCATACTTACCATACTTTGCTCTGTTTTTACCCCTATTTGTCATGGGCCCATATGGACTTTAGATAGCGCTATGAAAAATATTAAGCTTAATATCTGGTTAATTATTAACGAATACTATGTAATACTATGATGATCATTTGCTATACTCACCATATTTTACGCTGTTTGTACGCCTATTTTTCTCACTTTTACGGGTAATTTAGACACTTAAATTGAAATATTATTAGGAATAATAATAAGCTTATTATCAGGTTAAATATTAACTTATACTATATTAACATTTTGCGCACTCACACACATTTTCACAACACTCACTCAATTCTACACTCACTCAAGCTATCACATCCACAACATACACACATACGTTCACTCATACACCAAATATCTGTATAGTTACGTTCTTCTGCACCTATTATAATGGATAGCAGCCTACAGACTTAGAAAGACAGACAATCACTAAATAGCCCAAGTGTTCGACTGTGAACTCAACGACTTCACTAACCAATTAAGTCTAACTCCCCTGGCTTTTCTATTGTTTCACAAAATATCAGATACATTTACTCTAACTTTGACGACTTTCAACTTAACAGATATCGATCTAATAATCTTAACTGAATGTCGACGAAATCCAAATAAACAGATACCTCATACAACTAACTATAATTCACACCAATCTACTAATCATCTTTATAAAGCTGATGGAGTGGTCGTATATATTAAAAACACATGTCAATATAAAATAAGAGAAATAGAGCTTAGCCATGCATCATGTTTAGAGGTCCATATCTCACCTGTCCTTATAGTCATAGTGATTTATCGGTCCCCCTCAACCACAAACGCTGATGAATTCATCTATTCCTTAAAACATCACCTCACTACTATTAAATCAACTAATAATGTTATTGTCACAGGTGACATTAATATTAATCAAGGCGAGCAATCACACGAATGCACAAATAGACTTGATTGTCTTAATATGCTGGCAATGCATGGGCCCTGATCACTTACTACCCACGAGAGGCAAAAACTGTCTAGATCATATCAATATAAAACTCGAAGCTGCGAGTAAAAGTGCGGTGATTGCAATTATTCACACAACTATCACAGATCACTTCATGATTTTTCTAAAACTTACACACTATAAAAACGTAATAAAACCTAACAAAATAAAATGAGATTTTAACTTTGAGAAAAGATTCGACCACTTTACAAGTTAATTATAAAAGGTGCCGCAATTATTACAATTACATCATCAAAAAACAAAAACGAAAATATGACAGAGACGAACTTACCAGAGCACATAACAACCCTAAAAAAACGTGGGAGATCATTAACAACATTACACACTGAAAACCTAAAAAAAAACCAAATGACTTGGAACTCCTAGAACTTTCCAATACTCCCAGAGCTCTATTAAAAAAATGAATAAGATTTTCTCTAAGATAGGAAAGATTCTTGCGGACAATATCTCACCACCTCCGTCTTCTACAGTAAATAATAACGGCCCTAACTTATCCTTATCTGCATATACATCGACCTCATCTTTTGTTCTACTCGACACAGACTCTTGCGAAGTTCATGCTACACTAATGAGCTTAAAACCAGATAATGCCTCTGGTGGGGCCACATTCCAGTTAAATAAAGCTGCACATGAACAAATTGTACCAATTTTAAATTATTTAATCTTCGTTTGAACGGGGACTTTTCCCGGGTGCTTTGACAGTAGCCCTAATAACGCCTCTCCTAATAACAAGTGTGGAGACAGGTCAAACCCCTCAAACTATAGGCTATTTTCATATCTGCCATCTATTTTAAAAATCTTAGAATGGCTCTTAAATTCACGCCTAATTAAATACCTTTCTAAATATTATATTATCTCGCCTTCTCAGTTTGAGTTTAGAACTGGAAAGTCTACTCAGAATGCGATCCTGCCTCTAACATCTATTAAAGTTGACAAAGTAGATAAAGGTTGCAAAGGTCTGGCAGTTTTCCTCGACTTCAAAAAGGCCTTTGACACAGTATCTGTCCCCATACTTCTACACAGGCTCGAAAACTTAGGCAGTGGAACCCCTCTCGACCTATTCAAATCCTATCTAAGCAATCGCAAACAAACAGTCAAAAGAAGAAATAATTTCATACAGCGTTGGGTAGGGAAGTATTTTTGGTCCGACATTGTTTCTTATATATATATTAATAACCTATGCAATATCTGCCGCCAAGTCGAGCAAAAAAGCGGCACGGCCGTACCATCCTTTTCTCGAAGCAGTTCAGGACATTTTCGACCCTCTATAACTTCGATGTGGATAAAACTAGAAGCCTGAATTTTCAGTTACCAAGGGAGTTTTGGCGGAAACTTGACCGGCGGTTGTTTGTTGCTCCTGTATAATTATTTAAATAATGGTTTGAAGTGGAATTTGATTTGTAAAAGTGGTGCGATTTTGTGTATTAGGTGTCTGCGCATGTGAACTAGTAGTGGGAATGAATTTTTAAAAGTCGGGGTTTTTTTAATTGTCAAACAAAGATCCTAAGTAAAACAGAAACACTTAGACGTCCAGCAAATCCGTACGGCTGCCTGTATTAATTCATTAACCCTTGTAAAATTTTAGACAATGATATCCTAATTAAATATTTATTTTTTTATTTATTACTTTTTATTTATTTTTATATTTATTTATTATATTTATACGTGGTAGAGCCATGCTGCAGCTAAATTAGTAGTATAGTTGTAACACGAATGGGTCGGCTCGACCGGGGAAGGACCACGCTCTCACACACTACCAGCGTAAATAGCAGCTTAGCACTGCTGTGTTCCGTATGGTGAATTTAGAGAACCGGAGACCCCTTTTACTGTAAAAGAGGCATTCCATCTTATTACTCACGGGTGACAACGCATCTGCATTTTGATTCACAAATGAGGATAGATGTAAATGTCTATGCGCCACAGTAACCACTTACAATCAGGTGGACTGTGTGCTCGTTTGTTACCCTATCCTATAAAAAAAGGGATCTCAAATCCCACTAGAAAATAAAGCCATTACACACTTATTTGGTTATGAAGTAATTGCTTGATTTTTTGCAGGATAATGAAGAAAGTATTAACAGAACAACTTATTTCGAATCTCAAAAAAAGCAAAAACGTGTCTAAAAGCAATGAAATTCCTAAAGAAAATGATATTAATATTATTAATTTCTCTTTAGAAACAAATACAGCATATTTTAATCAAATACAACCAATGAGCTCAGAAAATAATTTTGAATCTTTTTTGCGATTTAATACACAAACATCTGCACTAACTTCTGTTGAGCGATACGACCAAGTACTTGCACCAATGTCAGCCCCTTTGCCTATCAATACAGTTATTAGTCCCATATCCGTAAACATAAGTTGCGAAGCTGTTGAAGGAGCTAGTAATGACACATCACCGATCAGAGGCTCTCCCATATCTGGAGTTTTCCCATTGTCAGATGAAGAAGCATTTGTAGATTCAAAAACGTCGTGGTTACCAGAATCGGACGAAGAAACAAGGAGAAAACGAAAATGGAAATTTACAGTTAGTGACTCCAGTCCAGAAAACGAGGTAAAACTATCATATGAAACAAAATACAAAAAGAAGACAAAATGTAAGAAAATGAGAAAATATTTTAGCAAAACCCCTACAAGCTCTTCTGGTGAGACTGATGATGAATCCCATATTAAAAGAATCACTAAAAACGCTAGAAGTAACGTTAACAATGAAAAAGACGTTAGACTCGATGGAAAAGGAAACACTATTTTTAATAATCGCACGGTCGCTGAAAGAACAGACTGTGAAACAGACTATGAGGAACTGAGGGACAAAAAAGAACAGAGAGAGAATGGAAAACCGAGAGAAAATGAAAAAGCTAGAGAAAATGAAGAAGCTAGGGAAAATGAAGAAAATAAAGAAGCTAGAGAGAATGAAGAAGGTAGAGAAAATGAAAAAGCTAGAGAAAATGAAGAAGCTCGGGAAAATGAAGAAAATAAAGAAGCTAGAGAGAATGAAGAAGGTAGAGAAAATGAAGAAGCTAGAGAAAACGAAGACACCAGAGAGAATAAAGAACCGAGACAGATACAAAATACACAGACGAAAAAAATTTTAAGATGGAAAAGCATTAACAAATCGGAGTGGAAAAGGGTAAAAGAACAAAAAAAGAAACGTCAATGTTTGCAATATCAAAATAGTAAAGGGAAATTGTTAGCGCTCAAATTACCAAAATCTCCAAAATGTGGTGTTTTTTGCCGAAATAAATGCACAGAACTATTTTCAGAAACAGCGCGTTTAGATTTATGTAAGGAGTATTGGGCTATCGATGACTTTCGCTTGCAAAAAGAGTACTTGTTGAAGCGTATTATAGTTAAACCAGTTGCTAGACCTATTAAGAACTTGCTGCTAGATAAGCAACGATCTTCAAGTAGAGAGTTTGGGTTTTACAAGGACAATAAACTTATGAAAGTTTGTAAAAGCTTTTTCACTACTACATTGTGTATTTCAAATGGTCCAATTGAAACGGCAATTAAAAATATCAATGAAAATGGATCATTTCAGGGCAATGACTCTCGAGGCAAAAGAAAACCTGCAAATAAGACTCCAGAAGACAAAGTTAAAGAAATAAAAGAACACATCGAAAGTTTTCCAAAAAAGGATTCTCATTACTGTCGAAAAGATACAACACGACAATACTTAAGTGAAAACCTATCTATAAGTAAAATGTATCAACTATATGAGAGCAAAATGAAAAATGAAAACAAAATACCAGTGAAATTTAACATATATAAAAAAATTTTGGAACAGAGTATAATTTAGCTTTTTTTCACCCAAAAAAAACCAATGTTGTCTGTGCAATCGATATTATCGCACACCGAATCCAGATAATGTGCTGAAGAAAGAATACGACGATCATATCAAAAGAAAAGAAGCATCTTTTGTATCAAAAGATATTGATAAACAAAGGTCTGAGCGTGATGAAACTTTTCTTTGTATTACAATGGACTTGCAGAGTTTGTTACAGATACCATCCACTTCAGATAGCCTTATGTACTATAGTCGGAAGTTGAACTTATACAATCTTTCGATTTATGAGTTTAAGCCCCCAGAAAATAATGCACACTGTATTATTTGGACCGAGCTTAACGGAAAAGGGGGAAGCATCGAAATTGCTTCAGCCATTAACACATGGATCAAATCAATACCAGAAAATGTAACTGAAGTCACGATTTATTCTGACACCTGTTCTGGACAGAACAGAAATCAATTTATAGCAGCATTTTTGTTACATTTAGTTCAAGTGAGCCCTAACTTACATGTAATTGAACAAAAATATCTAGAAAGTGGGCACACTTTTATGGAAGTTGATTCGATGCATAGTGCCATTGAAAAAGAAAAAAGATTTTCCGATGTCTATTCAGTGATTGACTGGAAAGGTATCATGCATAGGGCTCGTTCTAATCGACATAATAAAAATGCGCGTCCATATCAAGTAAAAGAACTTTTTTTCCATGACATGATTGATGTCAAAGCTTTAGCATCCCAAATACTGGTAAACAAAACGGTTTGCTCCGACGGAAACAAAGCCAATTGGCTAAAAATAAAATGCCTCCGATTCGAAAAGGCTCTACCTGGAGTAGTTCAATTCCGGTATGACTATGAGGGACCATATTTATTGATGGACACAAGTTCGAAGACATGTAAAATAGGCAGACAAGAAACAGGGCAACTACAGTATTAGATATTTCTAGAATAAGCTTAGAAAAGGCATACAAACAACTTCTACCTATTTCAGAAGCGAAAAAAAAGGATTTGATAAACTTGTGCAAAAAAAATATTATACCAGTTGAGCTGCACCCATGGTATGAAAGCTTGCCATCAACAAGTCAGTCAGTTATTAGCTCCGATTCAGAATAAGTTAAGAAATTGAGTATAAATAACTAAGTCCAAAGTTAATGAGTTAACCTAAAGCTAAAGTGCTGTTGATATTTATAGTTTATTTAGTTATTTAAGGGTTTCACTTAAACGTTACAGCAGAATGCTTAGAAAATTATTATTTTTAATAAACATTCGGCTTCTTTAATTTATTTTATTTGTCTAACAAAGAATTTGATGTTACTTTTTTTAAATTAAAACTAAATACACTGATCTCACTAACTTGCAAGTGTTTAATTTTATTTAAAGTAATAAGTAGTAATTCTCAATCATCTATAACCAAAGATTTTTTATTTTGGCATATCCGAAAAAAGTAGACAAAAGTTTTTAATAAATTATTATTGCAGTGTAATAATTGAATAATGTTACTTATCATGTCGATTTTCAACCTGATGTTCTTTCAACTAACGGGCAAAACTGAACAACTAACACAATAAAGCAGATAACTATATGTTAACTCCGAAAACTCGGTAAAACAAAATTAGATAACTTCTTAATACTATTTGAAATATTTAGGTAACATGGTATGGGTTTTACAATAAACACAAAAGATACACAATGAACCAATTATTAACATAAAAAAAAACCGACAGTAAAAATATTAACAGCAAAATATTTATATCGGTTTTTATAAAAAAAAAAACACTAAATAAGCTTTTTCTCGAAAAAATGGTTTTGTTAGTTATCTAATTTCGCTTCTACGCCAACGATATATCCTTTAAACTCTGACCTATAGGCAACCTGCAATAAATAACTAAAAAAAAATATGGTCGAAGTTCACAGTTAGTAATTTTAATATAATGTATTAATACTCATAAGTAATGTATGATATTTAATTTGATGCAATTTAATATTAAACTAAAATAATAATAATAAAAAAAACTAAAACTAGAAACTTAAATATCATATAGTCCTACTCCCCGCGGTATCGTGCCAAGAACGCTGGCTGCGTTTCCCCGCTGAATGGCTATACTTAGCCTTTGAGCGAGGAAAGAACCAGCCCTCTGATCACCAGCAGCAACGACCAGCCGCGGATGGAGTTCCTTTAGGAACTTCACCGCACGTGGACCCCACGGATCGATAGTCTCTACAGCAAATGGCACAAATATGTAGTCATCTCTCAGAGACTCATACTTGCGCCACTTACTCAGTTCAGCTGCCTCTGATGCCGCCCCGGCTCTAAACGAGGTACCCCTGAGATGAGAGACCGCCAGAGTGTCTACGCAAGTAGCATCCCACACTAGGGCTTTACCTCTCTCCCAAGGGACCAATGTCATACCGTCAGGTCTCCTGCCATCGTCTCTAAATATTCCACAAGGCTCTAAAACCGAGGGAACATTTATAGAGACAAGAGCCCTTCGGATGACATCGTTCAGAGAACTGTGTCGTGAAAATCTACCAGCGCTTTTCTTACATGAAAGTCCGTGGAGCCCAAACTTGTCGACGCTGCTACCACAGGGACACTGATGGGGTTGACAAATCGCCGCTCCTAGTCGGATTCCTACGGCAATACGTAAGCTTTCCGCATCAAGTAATGTGCCGAAATTACTTGATGGTAAAGCGTGTAACCAGTGACTAGATTCCTTAGTCGAAACAGCTAGAAGGCGTGCCTTATCTTGGTCATTATGGAGATTATGAAACAAATCCTTCTGCACGCCCTGTACCAACGGAATATCCCACTGTTTTGTTGGTTAACTTCCAGTGGAACATTTTCACCAGGACAGAGCGTTTGCCATGTCTGCCCTGCCTCCGTAGCAAAGCATAGGTCTACTTTATTATTTAAAATTATATTACATAAGTCACTGACACTATGTACGGAAGCAAGGAAAGCAGGCAATGCAACGCTAGAAAGATTTCTTACACCAATGCCACCAAATTTTATAGGTAAAGTAGCTTGAGTCCAGGCTGTTGTATTTAAAGTTAAATTTAGAATTTTTTTTATAGCTATTTTAAGATTATTATCAATATCTTGTAAAATATCCGAACATTTCCAGACTGGACTCGAGCGGAGTAAGTATGTAAATCTAGGTACAAGAAGACAATATTTTAAAATAGTAAGAGCTATGTGGGGGTTTAATTTATACAATTTATCAACGTGGTTTAAAAACTGATCAAATTTTGTTTTTAAAACAGGTTTAATACTATCGAAAAACAACGGGGCACCTAGCAGGTATAGTGATTCCGTACTGACAGTTTTTATTCCTGGACAAATATGATTAAAATTTTGAATTAAAGTGTCTCTATAAGAAGTAGATAAATTATTGGAAAAAAATATTTCACATTTATTGTTATTTGGTTCAAGACCAATATTTTTAAAATTTTGAAAAATATGAGTAAGATCACTGAGGACGTCATCTGCTCTACCTCCCAGTGTACCGTCGTCTAGGTACCAGACATTCAGCTTGGATTTCAAATTTGAAATAATTGGTTGAATTCCCAAACTGAAAAGTGCTGGACCCAGTGGGTCACCCTGCTAAACACCGACAGCAGAATCGATAACATGGTTTTCGTAAAACAAGTTAGTATTTTGACTATAACATTGCCAAACGTAATGATAAATTTCGGGAGTATTATTAGCCACTTCTTTCAGCAAGGTTACCCTATCGATAGAGTTAAAAGCATTCCTTAGGTCAACCTTCACAAGAACATCTGCATCAGAGTTTGTTAAAAATGTACGCACTGAATGTACCGCCGCCTCACAGCCACCTCTAGTGCCAAAACCTAGTTGAGTAGGCTGAAATTTGGTCTTAAGGTTAGAGATTATGTGCCTGCAAGCTAATTTTGAAGTTAAACGTCGAAATGTGGAACCAATGGCAATAGGACGGATACCATTATCCTTTTTTTTGAAGGCACATAATCTTGCCCCATATAAGAATGGAATGAAATTTGGATTAACATTACCAGAAAGCATAAAGTTACATAACTTTGTAATGTCTTTAAGAAGTACTCCGCCGGCGTCACCGGCAGAAGCGCTTACAAGATCTTTAAGATGATGAGGCGTAATTCCGTCAATGCCGCCAGCAGAACCATTCGTAAATGACATAATTGCTTCTAAAGTGTCTTTTTCCGAAATTTGTAAAGGTTGCATAGAAGCCCTGGGAGGCAGCGGTAAACTCTGAGGATGTTTGACCGAAGGATGCTTTTGACGAAGGCTTTCAAGAGTTTCGACATTAAACTATATTATAATAAAGCTCACAATATATTATTTTAAATAAATCAGAAATCGTAATCTCAAAAGTAATTACATATATGCACAAGATACATGTCTGTATAGACCATATTTGTCATTTGCCATTTTTATCGATACCTATTTACAAACCGGTATAACATAATTTAAAATTAAAAATTTTGTACAGCCGACTTCAATATAAGCGACTTCAATATAGGTTATTTAAGAATAACTCAATAACCATTGGTCTGACCTTGATCAAATTAATATGGGACCACACGAAAACTATCAGCTTTCATATAAAAAAAGAATCATCGTAATCGGTTCGCCCAGTACAAAATTATGAGGTAACACACATTATAAAAAAACGAAAAAAAAAAAAAAACATACACTCGAATTGAGTACCGTCTCCTTTTTGGAATTCGGCAGAAAACTATCGTTCGGCGACACCAACAACTCGGATACAGAAACATATCAGTCACTCGACCGAACCGCATATTGAATGAGAGCAAGTGGATTGTGGTGGTAAAAAAATCCGAAACAACACGACCATTACTGTGCCAACTATGGACTGTGATTATTGTAATTATTAACATTAAATAGAAATAAATAGTACTAATATTATAAAGAATTACTTACATATGAAAGGTAAGACCATCTTTTTATAAATTTGAAGTGGCAGATCTCTTTTCCAGCAAAAAAACTGAATTTAGTCTAGTGAGCAGTGCGGTTGCAACTAGTTTTATTGTGAACATAGGGCCGCTGTGTCATATATGGACTTATACTTTGGCACAGGCGAACGCCTGCTACTTTGTGGTTTAGGCGCATAAGGGCTGGGGCTACATAGAGTGACAGATAATCGATTGGTATTTCTGTCAACTGTAGGAACTAATCGATTATATTACATACGTATTTTTAATAATTTTCAAAATAATAAATCAGTTAATCTATAAATCTACCTCATCAGTGTTTTTGTAGTGGCAGCGTCGACGAGTTCGGGCACCACGGACTCTCATATAAGAAAAGTGCTGATAGGTTTTCCCGCACGGTTCTAGGAACGATATTATATATATATATATATATATATATATATATGATTCTGGTCCCTTGGGAGAGAAAAAAGCCCTAATCTCAAGGGTGCTTCGTTTAGTATACTGAACAGAGTAGGTGAAGTTTAAATGGTAGAGCCATAATGCAGATAAATTATGGTGGTAGTACGAGCGCGTATGCTCCTCTATTTTCTGTAGAGACTAACGGTCCGTGGAGTCCACGTGCCGGAACTGTATACGCAACATGTCGTCGCCGCTGGTGATACGATGGCTGAATCTTTTCTCGCTGAAAGGCTAAGCACTATACCGCGGGGAGTGTATGATATGATTAGTTCTTGATTTTATTCGTTTAAGTATTTTTTTTTAATTATGGTAATGTCGATATTTCAATGTTATATAAATAATGTAAATAAATATGGCTTGGTCTTGGGCGCAATTTAATTTAAATCTCATACTGAATTTAAGTGCTCACTAATCGTAGCACAGGGATATTGATGGCAGGTTAATTGAATGGTACAGCTATAACTTAAGTAATAAAAGATAATGGACGCAAAGGCAAATGGTATATATGGATCCCGTCGTAAACATTAACAGCAGTCGGGCATGCCCATATAAACCATAAACACATTATTTCCTCCATAAACCAAAGTGGGTCACTATCATTCTAGTTTATTATAATATGTATGAGTAAACGTCGCTAATATTGAATGTAAGGTTCCTCTGTCGATTCCTACGAAACCCACAGCACGATGTGGGGTTATTTAAGTATGTTGTTTTACGTTTTAAGTTTTATCACTTTCTACTTATTCGTGCAGTTTTATGACAGTTGGTTCATCCAATCTGAATCGTCGGTCACTCTGGTTCTACTGCGGATATCCTCATTTCTAAGTTTATCACGCACAGAAACCCCAAGCATAGCCGTCTCCTTTTTTTTTTGCTGTGTCTTGTGTATGCCTTGTGATAAGTTGTAAAAGTAATTGATCCCGATAAATTTTAATAACTTAAATATTGTAAATTCATAATATCCATCTCAATTTTATGTTATAGTTAATAATCACTGCCGTTTTGTATTTAATATTTAAGAAAGTCGGTACATAAATATTATAAAAACGTTTTGGTGTTGGAATAAAAAGTGACAGGTAACAAACATTGTTTAAAATCATTGTAATTCTTATTTCATATCATTCCTTTTATAAATTTAAAACCTATTCTATTACTCGGATTATTACATTCTTTGTGGGTTTCTTTTAGAATTATTTTAATGAAATATTAAAAACTATAATAATAATAAAAAAAACTAAAACTAGAAACTTAATTATCATATAGTCCTACTCCCCGCGGTATCGTGCCAAGAACGCTGGCTGCGTTTCCCCGCTGAATGGCTATACTTAGCCTTTGAGCGAGAAAAGAACCAGCCCTATTTTCTTAAATTTACACGAATACTTGACATTAAATAAAGCTAATTTTACGGATTTTATAATGTTTAATTTAACTTATTTTTAATGCCCGAAATTTCCAATTTCAGTTCTCCGCAATAATTCATGGGTGCTGTAAAGCACCCGAAATGTAGGGAATTAAAAATAAAGCAAGAAATAAAATAAAATAATATGTAAAACTTCTGGATAATCGTGTTGCGAATAACAATGTAAATCAAATCTGATGTATATAAGAATATGTTTAGTGGATATAATATAAAGATATCGTCTAAGTAACCAGACCTATCCAAATGATGTCAAATCGCGGCAGACCAAGTAAAAGGTTCATGAGTGCTAGCGTGAGAACATTACACGTGCCTGTGAGTGTTTAATAATATGAGTTTTAGTATTTTATAATTAAACACATGTATGTATAAATATATTATATACACTCAGCTTTGTGTTCCATAATATTACTTAATATCGAGATGGAGTAATAAATAGTCTGCCCATAAAAACGTCTATGTAAATGCCCCTACTTTTGATTAATGTCTCTCATTAGGATGAAACGTCGAGTTATAACTCTTCGGAATGTTACTTTGAGAAATGATGGATTATAAATTATGTTAAAGTTAAACAAATTTCTTGGGGATTTCTTCAAAAAAAAACAATTATGATATAAGTGTTATACGTGATAGAACTATGCTGCAGCTATATTAGTTGTAGCACTGCACAGCTGTGTGTTTTTTATATATATCTAGATAATATTCGTACTCTGATTTTTTACTTGGATAGTCATCATATTCCTACTGTACAAACACTTCAGCACTTCGATACACCGATAGTACATATAGAACGTGGTCACTACAACGGTGACTTAAATTTAACATACGGGTAAGGCTAGTGCCCATTAATTATATTAATTTTGATAGGTTAAAATAACTAGTAAATTTAAAATAAAATTCAAACAATCTTAATAATAAAAAAGTAACTAAAATTGGGATCACCCTTGCAAAAATTCATTCATGAAATTACTTACCTAGCTGGCTTACGTTAACTCGGAGCGTCAACGCGTCGCTTCGCGCACAGGAAACCACGCAACGCATCTTGTACCTACTCGTGATCGGTCCAATTATTTGACGGCTCAAATCAAAGAAACCGAGCGGCGCTGGACAGTACCTACAGCGGAGGTGCTTAGTCAAACACTTATCATATCACCCTTTCTTTTTTCACTTTTCTTTTGTTACTATTAGTTATAACCATCATCACTAATCTGTCACTGTCATGATTTTATTTAAAATTTTCTAATTTACAATGAGACCACCGTATTGACGGATACAAAGAGCTTAACGGCGTTTCATGTTTTCCTGCAAATTTGAAAATAAATAGTCACTTTATTTCCCTCATTTTCTTAACCGCATTTATTATTCGATGGCGTAATTGTTCCACCTAATCCACGTTCTCCACGTACACATCGTCTTTGATGCACCCCAAGAAAAAAAATCGAGTGGCGTGAGGTCTGGCGATCTTGCTAGCCACCTACGAAGTTCAAATCTAACAATCCATTGTGCACCATACGTGTCATTTAGCTACTGCCTGGCTGTTGTTACAGAGTGTTCTGGCGCACCATCTAATTAGTGCTACATTCGTTGGTATCGATGGACGTTTAGGTTGTTTGTGTATTCTGACACCGTATCATTCAGTAGATTAACAAACCTTTCTCTGTTCAAAGCCCCATCACTGAATACGGGTCCGATGATGTTGTCACCGTAAATAGCTAACCAAACCTAACCCAAAATCTGTACTGATGGGGCTGACTCCCGCCAAACGCGCGGATTCTTGTTTTTGGGTGTCCAATGGTGCAGATTGTTCTGGTTCCACACGCCGTTTCTGGTGAACGTGCTTTCATCAGTCCAACAAATTTGGGATAGAAAGCCACTGCCCTCTTCAATTTTACTCAGTAACCACTGACAATAATTCACTCTTATTAATTTATCACGCGATAGCAAAGTATACTTTTCTAAACTTGAATGGGTGCCACTTTTTGCAATGTAATATCTTATGGACGGTTCTGTGGTGGACTTGAAAATGCCTAGCGCTCTGGCGGAGGCTAGTTTTGGGTTGTTCTTCGAAATATTGTATTGTCCCTCCTGAAGAGCTCCTACAATAGTGCGACAATGAGTGGGCATTATCTTGAATGGCCATATCTCTCGCGATATGTCCCTATCGCAAGGGCGGCATTTTGACGACGTTCTCCGTAAATTAGAATCATTTCCGCATATTCAGCTGCTGTGTAGTTCCGACGTGTATTTGCCATTACGATCACAAGTTTACACAAGCACTACTAACACAAATAAAAGCGTCCGTATCGCAAGAAAACGTACCACCTACTAGATTAGAAAACGAAAACAAAACAAGCGTCTTTATCCCAGTACCACAATCTAATTACTATTCTAATTACACAAAATTAATAAATAAAACAATAGGTAAGCGTCTTTTTCGCGGAAAAGTTCACAAAAATATTAGTCGACGTAATTATACGCACTACTGTGAAGAAATGAAGGTCACGGATGCGGCTAGCACTAGAAAAACAAAAAAAAAAAGAATTCGATTTCGCTGCAGCAGCGCCTGCGCTGCCCGCTCGTCGACAAAGGGATGTCTCTTTCGTTGAATAGTATTGCTTATTTGTTTTCATTTCAATGATGCGATGTTATGATCCGTAAAACCGGCAAATAATCATTGTGCGACAGTTCTGTAAGTACAGGTTGCTCTAAGATGCTATTTTCTAAAATTTAAAATAAATCCGTAAATAATAACGTTTAATGGAAATATAATTTCTTCATGAATCGAAACGTGAAAACGTATATGTGTGTTTAATTAAAGAAGTCACCATTGTTGCTGCACGTTGTATATATATATATATATATATATATATATATATATATATATATATATATATATATATATATATATATATATATATATATATATATATATATATATATATATATATATATTAAAAAGGCGACTGTAGGCATGGGTATGAATCCACTATTCAACTACTAAAGGGTAGTAAATATTAGTGATTTTAGTAGCATTGATAGAGTTTCTTATTTTAAATTACTTTAATTTTAAAAATATTAAATTTTCAATATCTGTAGAAACCAACATCAAATAACTAAACATAATGTACTTAGTGATAGAAATCGGTTGAAGTAGTAAAGAACTATTCTTTTTTTATAATACAGAAGATGGTGACAACATACGTTGTCATTCTTGGGAACTAGGATAAAATGTCTCATTTCCTTTAATTAAATAAACAATACCTACTTATTGGTGTTACAACCATAATACAACCGCAGCGTGACTCTACCACGTACGGATTCACCCATTATGTCGTGCAGAAGTCGGCCATAATATGTTGGTGAGACGCGCTCAGTCCTTAACTATTTTTTTAGAAGCATGCACAATATTATCTTGCCATTAATTTGAATAATATATTCGCATTTTCATGTGTTTACATTTATATCAAATTAATTTATTTATATAGATATACTTATAGATATTTTGTTTTTGCGAAACTACAAGCACAAAATTTTCTGCTTTTTGCAATCCTATCCATCTAAAACATGTCTAGAAGAAATTACCTTAGCAAAAAGACCGCCCATTGTGTCACCTCCAATCTTTTTGCACACATTGAACGCAGAGCGGACAGGCTGGGCTCCACTGTTCATAAATCACGCGTTTCACTCATATTAAAATGTGTTTATTAATTTAAATCTCACTAATATGTTATAGGTAGCACATGATTAGAAAGACGAAATACTAATGATCAAGTCTGATACTTTTTTTAAGATGTGGCAGTTACCACGACACATATAAGTGAAACAAACAATATTAATATAATTTTACGATCGATGGTTTTACACGCTTTCCGAGGCACGACGAAACACAGTCATCTTCATGACTGCAGGCTGTTACTGAGAAATTTTTGACAGATAAACCCAATAACCGATTTTGGCACGGCCCAGAATCTGTACTCGGGCCATATGATTCAGTCAGTCTGCAGTCGTGCTTCAACTACTAGACGAACGAAACATGTTTGAATATACTGATAATATTATAAATAGTTAAATAGTAAACAGAGTTTGGTAGCAAACATTCAAAGATTTACTTCAAGTCGAAGTTATTTTCAATCCGTAAAGTTTATCGTCAAAATTATACAAGTTCTAACTACCTAGATTGAAACTAAATGACTATTACAGTCGTTCCGTTTTAAATATAGAATACTATGTTTTTTATTTTAACTTGTTGTTAAAGCAAAACAGATAAAACATAATTTACGATTATTGATTAATGTTATTTTATATATTCTTATAGTATGCTAATTATTTATTTATTATAATATGTGAATGCAAAAGAAAGAGTGACAAAGAAAATTTATGTTGCAGATGTGAACGGCAGAGTCGGGAAGGGTCGCCCTAGGCGAAAGTTTATCAACCAAATTGGCGATATATTGAAAATGGGCCAAATCAAGAGTACCTTTAACCGACGAGCGTGTATGCGTAGGTATATGGATGTGGAGGAAGCGAGAGAGGTCTGTCAGGATCGTGCCAAATGGAAGTCCATAGTCTCTGCCTACCCCTCTGGGTGACAGGCGTGAGTGTTTATGTTATGTTTATGTTGTGTTATGTGAATGCAGAATACAGAGTAAATGGTGGTTCTTCACTCTATTATGGAAAGTGAGAATATGTTAAAAAGATACGCTTACATAATGTTGTATTAATCTCTACCTGAATGTATGGTAATGAAAGTTGCTAAACTGTAGAAATGAGGACGTTAAGAAGTATTACAGGAGTAACTCTGAATATCAATGTGAGAAATTGTGTGATAAATGAAAAGTGTAGGTTTACAAAATATTGTGTCCACGACTGCTAAAGGATTGCTACGGTCGTAAGGACATGTAGAAATAATGATGAAAGAGTGGCAAAGCATATGTATACTGCAGAAATGAGTGACTCCAAGGGTTGCCCTAGGCGGAATTTTATCGGCCAAATTGGCGATATATTGAAGATAGGCCAAATTAAAAGCTATACGTGGTAGAGCCATTTGCATTATGATTGTAGCACGAATGGATTGGCTCGACCGCGGAGTTACCATGCTCCCACAGAATACCAGCGTGAAATAGCAGCTTAATGTTGCTGTTTTTCGTATGGTGAGTGTAAAAAAAAGTAGATATCTTTACTGGAAACGAGGCGTTTTATCTTACTCCTTAGGTACGAATCTGAATTTTAATTCTTAATCGAGAGTAAATGTAGATGTCCATCGGCCACAACACACACTTACCATCAGTTGGACTGTGTGTTAGCTTGTCACCCTTATTCTATAAAAAGTAACCTTTAACTGACGAGCATGTATAAATGGATATCAAAGAAGCGAAAGGGGTGTGTCAGTATCGTGCCAAATTGTAGTCCATACTCCAAAGTTCCTGCCTAACCCTTTGTGTGAAGGACTTGAGAGCATGTTATGTTTAGTTATAGTACGCATAATTTGGTATTTCATTACTTAAGACGAAAAAAATGTAACTTCTTCAATAAGAAACCCATATTTGTAGATAAAGTTGGCATTAAATGTTCTTAAAGAACACATAAAGAAAACATTAATAGTTCACCACTGTGCGATTTACCAGAAGTTTTCTTCCTCGCACAACTTCTTCGTGGAATTTTTCGGACCGATACGAATTAGGGGCCCTGAATAAAAGATACTTCTTTTTTTTTTAAAGGCTGGCAATGCACCAGCGATTTCTCTGGTATTGCAAATTGCAGAATCCCCTGGTTCTTGGGCGGCTTCCCCCCCACAAGATGGAGTGATGACCTGGTAAGACATGCAGGAAGTCGATGGATGCAGGTGGCTCGGGACCGTGCTTTGTGGCATTCCTTGGGGGAGGCCTATGTTCAGCAGTGGACTTGTGAAGGGCTGTAATGATGATGATGATGATGAATCAATTGCAATTGCATTATGATTGTAGCACGAATGGATCGGCTCGACCGCGGAATTACCATGCTCCCACAGAATACCAGCGTAAAATAGCAGCTTAATGTTGCTGTTTTTCGTATGGTGAGTGTAAAAAAAGTAGATATCTTTACTGGAAACGAGGCGTTTTATCTTAATCCTTAGGAACGAATCTGAATTTTAATTCTTAATCGAGAATAAATGTAGATGTCTATCGGCCACAACACACACTTACCATCAGTTGGACTGTGACCCTTATTCTATAAAAAGTAACCTTTAACTGACGAGCATGTATATGGATATAAAAGAAGCGAAAGGGGTGTGTCAGTATCGTGCCAAATTAAAGTCCATACTCCATAGTTCCTGCCTAACCCTTTGTGTGTAGAACTTGAGAGCATGTTATGTTTAGTTATAGTAAGCATAATTTGGTATTTCATTACTTAAGACGAAAAACATGTATCTTCTTCAATAAGAAACCCATATTTTTAGATAAAGTTGACATTAAATGTTCTTAAAGAACACTCACTTACTCACTTACTTATCGTCACGCACAATCCCTGACGGGGTAGCCAGAGAGAACAGATCGCCAAGTGTCACGATCCTTACATACCTCGTTCGCTTCTTTCAGATTCATTACCTTCTTCATACATGCACGTCTAGGTATCCAAGTACTCTTGACCCTCCTCTCATCGAGCAATTTGCTCACATGGTCTTCGAAAGTTAGTCTCGGTCTACCTCGACACCTTTTAATATTAACTTTCGCGCTATATATTTTCTTCACCATTCGGTCTTCACTCATTCGCTCAACGTGCCCAAACCATCGAAGCACGCCCTTATCAATTTTTGTGATAAGGTCATCTTTCAAACCTGCCATATTGCGAATCTCTTCGTTTCGCTTTCGGTCGGCCATGGTGACGCCGCACATTTTACGAAGAGATCGCATCTCCACTGCATTCAACTTACTTTTATGCTTCTTCTGGCATACCCATACCCTTAAAGAACACATAAAGAAAACATTAATAGTTCACCACTGTGCGATTTACCAGAAGTTTTCTTCCTCGCACAACATCTTCGTGGAATTTTTCGGACCGATACGAATTAGGGGCCCTGAATAAAAGATACTTCTTTTTTTTTGAAAGGCTGGCAACGCACCAGCGATTTCTCTGGTATTGCAAATTGCAGAATCCCCTGGTTCATGGGTGGCGGTGGTCACTTACCATCAGGTGAGTCGCATGCTCGTTTGCCCCTTCTTCTAAAAAAAATATATTAGAAAGTTGATAACAATCTCAAAAATGAAGGTACTTAGTCATAATATCTTCCAGTTTAGCACATTTAATCCGAACTGATAAACGGGAAAATACAAAATCATATTAAAGTCTTAAACACAAAATCGTCAAAGGCGTAGTTTATTTCAGTGGTTTTCACTATAAACGAATAAATCTAACTCGTTTAACGTTTAACATAATTCGTTTAACTATAATGATATTAAGTTGACAGTTGAAAGTTTTCATGAATAATTTTATTTGTTTTGATTCGATTTATGAAATATGATTTAAAATAAATTCTGCATTTATTAATATCAATCACTATCTTACGTATTTAAGATGAAATAACTACTCTATCGGCTATCGTAGACTACGGGCGGTAAAAGGTGACAATCTCGAAAAAAAGTCCACAGAAACTTTGCTTTCTCTGTTTATAGTCATTAATAATTCTCCTTATTCTTAAAAAACGTTATGCCCACACTAGGATTTACTCCTGTATCGTGGAGGCAGTTATCATACATGAATTTCACAAGGACAAACATCCAGGCCCGAAACAATTACTTGTACACCACACAAATATTTGTTCCTTGGGGGATTTGACTCTGCTACCCTCATCGTCACAACTCATTGCTAAGCCACTGTGCCAAGGAGCCTTCAAATTAATTGATTTCTCAATTCAGGTACGTTTAAATCCATACAAATAAATCAATTGAAATGTCTTGCATATGAAAGTATATACGGCACTTAAAACAAAAACACAATTTTAAACGTTTTTGTCTGTCTGTCTATTTGTCTGTCTGTCTGTCTGTTTGTTCCGGCTAATCTCCAAAACGGCTGGATCTATTTTGACGGGACGTTCACTGGTAGGTAGCTCATCTTATAAGGAGTAACTAAGGCTACTTATAGGTTAAAAAAAATATTTAAGATTCCGCGCAACAAAATTAAAACCCTAAATTACACGCGGGCAAAGTCGCGGGGAACAGCTAGTTGAAAATAAAATATAAAAAGCTAAAATAAGTGGCAATTCAATAGAATAACTACAATTAAATGTCGTATTCAAGTAAACATGAAGAGAAGGTAAAATATGCTCTACTCAAAATGACTACGAGTGTAATTTGTATGTAAAGCAATATTAATTCATATCATACCTAGTTCAATTTAAAGTAATAAGTAATGGAACGTTTATTACTATTTCTTAATAAAAGTTGACAATAATGATTTCTTAAATTTACGCGAACACTCCACATTTCGCGCACATATCGCGTATATTAACTTATTTTATATTCCCGACGTTTCGGGCACTTTTCTGCACCCATGGTCACGGGGGGTCTGAGGTGTATGACGTCCCAATATCATAGTTAACCACGGCTACCTTCAGATTAAAAATTATAAATTTTTGTCCCGATCTACGCAGTATGAACTTACAGTATCATGAAGTCTTGCAGTTGTCGATTGAGCTCTCGGTCGAAGTTGGACTTACCTAGTCAGACTAGTTGTTTCAGGTAAACATACTGGTCAACAACTTCGAGCTTAGTATTCCCAACAACTACCGGCATAGGTGTGACATGGACGTTAAACATGATTTTTGTTTTGTCCATGTTCATCTTAAGACCTATCCGTTGGGAGATACTATTGAGGTCATTGAGGATAGTGCTTAGATCCTCCAGCGATTCTCGGCAAATCGAAGGTGAGTGATGTACTTACCGTTGATGTTGATACCGTATCCTTTCCAGTCCAGTAGCTTGAAAACGTCTTCCAATGTAGCGGTGAAGAGTTTCGGGGATATAACGTCACCCTGTCTTACACCTTTCTGCAGTTGGATAGGTTTCGTACTCTGAATCTATACTCGGAAAGCCATCGTAGCTTTACTGTACAAACACTTCAGCACTTCGATATACCGACAGTCAACTTGGCAGCGCTGAAGCGCCTGCAGCACCGCCCGTATTTCGACGGAATCAAAGGCTTTCTCGTAGTCCAGATACGCAAGGCAAAGTGGCAGATTGTACTCCTCTGTCTTCTGTGCAATTTGCCGAAGGGTGTGTATGTGGTCCATGGTACTAAAGCCTTTTCAGAAACCGGCTTGTTCGGGAGACTGAAAGTCGTCAAGTCTGCACGCGAGACGATTCGTAATGACTCTCGAAAACAGCACGTAGACGCGGCTCAGAAGGGAAATCGGTCTGTATTTCTTCAAGACAGCGTTGTTGCCTTTCTTGAAGAACAAGACCACCGCACTTCTGCTCCACGCCTCCGGAGTATTGTCACCATGGAGAACGGAATTAAAGAGCTTCTGAAGGACTTCAAGTACCAGTTTTCCACCCGCTTTCAAAAGCTTCGCTGTAATTCCATCCTCGTCGGAGGACTTGCCGTTTTTAAGGTACTGGAGAGCCATTTTAATCTCGCTCAGACAGACGTCCGGGATATGTTCGGAATATTGTCGGATAAGACTCGCTCTTGGATCGTTACTCACACTTGCGTGTGGCTCCAACGATGACGTGTACAACTGCCCATAGAACCTCTTAATCTCACTCAAAATCCAGGTGTCCCGGAAACAATGCTGCCACATTCGGTCTTCAGCTTTGACAGATGGCTCTTTCTGACAGACAGATCCCTTGCAAAGACTTTGGAGCCTTGGTTCCGCTCGATCACTTGTTCAATACAAGCTGTATTGAAGATGAATAAGTCCCGCCTCATGCATTTAGAAATGTGTCTCTTTAGTTGCCTGTATTCTGTCAAATGTGTTGAAGACTGTATTTTCATCTCTCTTCTAACAGCCATGAGATAAAGAGTGTGATCGGAGAGTTTTTGTGTTCTTCTGCGGCGGGTCTTGCAAAACTTAGCTCCGACCGCATGGACAGTTTCCACGAGTTTGTCATTCATATCGTCCACTTCATTGCAGTCTTCTAGGCATTGAAAACGGTTTTGTAACTCGAGTTGAAAAGTGTCGGGACTTTGGAACAGAGCACGGGAGAGTGTTGACTTCATTAGACGCGACCTCTCCAACTTAACGTTTATGTTCAGTGTGCCTCTAACCATTCGGTGATCGCTACCAGTTTTGCACTCTCGTGATCACGGAGAGATCACTGAACAGTTGTCGTCTGGTCGTCATAATGAAGTCAATCTCATTTTTTGTTGAACCGTCAGGGTTCGACCAGGTCCACTTCCTGTGGGGCCGCTTCTGGAAGAAAGAGTTAATTATAAAGAGTCCCTCTTTCTCCATGAAGTCGGCCAGCTGCTGGCCCCTTGGATACCGTTGCCCTATTCCAAGTTTCCCTTCTTTCAGCTCAGCGTTCTCTCTTGTGCCTAGTTTTGCATTAAAGTCTCCCATTAACACCGTATAGTGGATTTTGGAGGAATGCATGGCTCTAGAGATATCCTCATACATTTCCTCCTCCTCATCGGGATGTGCCGAGGTTGGTGCGTAAACCTATATGACCTTCACCGAATACTGTTTGGTGATTCTGAGTATAAGGTACGCAACCCTCGTCGACACACTCTCAATCTTTACAACGTTGTTAACGAGAGACTTGTGGACGATAAATCCAACACCTCCTTGTTACAGATGGTCGCTCTCCCGGTGATAGAGCAAGTTGCCGAATTCGAGGATTACTGTGTCCTCCCCCTTTCTTCGGACCTTCGATAATCCTATAATACGCCAGCGTAACTTGTCTATCTCTTTTTCCAGCTCCATGATCTTCTCATCAGCCCTCAGGGTGCATGCGTTGTATGTTGCCAGGTCGAGTCGACTTAGGTGGCAACCGAACCTCCACCGGAGATTCTTAGCACCCCTTGTCCCGCCGTTACCATGGCCGTCAACGTAGCCAGGACTAGCGGGGCCGCCTGGGACTGGGGGCCGTCTCTTTGTTACTCTCATAATTGGGGGTATTTGCCATAGTTGCCACGCTTGGCGAGCGGGTTGGCAACCGCAGTTTTTTTATTATAATTTTATGTTATCAGAAAGATAGATGAGCCACGCGGCAGCCTTTGTTGTCGCACGGATAGGCCGGCTTGAACCGGGGTGGTACTACGACCTCACAGAAAACCAGTGTGAAGTAGAGGTTTACCTCTGCGTTTCGCTTGGTGAGTGCAGGTGGCCGGAGGCCCTTTTTACTGGAAATGAGGCATTCCATCTTAGTCCTCACGGGTGACAACGCATCTGCATTTTGATTCGCAAACGAGGATAGATGTAGATGTCTATGGGCCGCAGCAACCACTTACCATCAGGTGGACTGTGTGCTCGCTTGTCACCCTTATCCTATAAAAAAAAAAGATGCTGCTGCCCATCTTCTGCCTATACCTATGAAGATATGGGGTATTGGATATTCTTAACCGTCACTGCACGGTATTATACAGAGTTTATATACAGTTAAAAACTAAACTAAAATATAAATTCAAATATTTGAATAGGCATGTATTCCGGAAAGGAAAAACTAAAAAAGAAATAAAGTGTTTGTAATACTAGAAAGCATTCTAGTATTACATATTTTCAACTCAATTCAAACTTCAAAGGTTAAGCCATACACTCACGAACTTTACGGGATACAACTGTATAAAAACAGAATTTAAAAGTTATAACTGTTTTAATATAACTTTTATAATCTGTTTTAGCTTATCAAGCTTATGAGTTCAAAAACGATAATATTCTATATTCGACGCGCATGTTTTTTTTTATGTATTACTGATTTCTCGGAAAGAGTAGAAATGGTTTAATATTTTTTATTACATAGGATATACTCGTACTTCAGTGGTATAGTTATACGGATTTCAAGAAAAAATATTATACCCAAGGGTAGAAAAATAGGGGATGAAGATTTTATTTTTACTATATATTTAGACGACATTCTTTGTGTTACCTTGAACATATGATAGTCCTCTGAATAATGACAAGGGGGAAATAATTAAGCTATTAATAAAAAGTAAAATCCGTATGCTTGAACGTTATAAAGCATAAAATGAGGACGATTCTATTGATGACGATAAATCAATCTTAAAGCGCTTAACCCAAAATTCAAATACTCGTGATGGAAAACACCATTATCAGTGCAGGCGTCAAGTATTAAGCATGCTATGCTGCAAAACCTTTCAATGTCCGCCAGTCTGTGTGTAGGCGAGTGTGTAATACGATCTTCTCCTTTCTTTTGTATGAGCCCGTAACAATTCACTGCTCGCCGCTAGCTTCAAAAAAAACACCGCAATTTCAAGCATGAAGAAAGATGTTTTGTGGGTCACTGGTCTGGGATTTTTACATCTTATATGTTATCATAATCATCATTATTGCCGTCTATCAAAGTCCACAGTTGAACATAGGCCTTCCAGTAGATTGCCTTATATTTGTTTTAATTGTCACGATGATATATGATCTTATATGTTCGAGGTAGTTATTCCGCCATCTTCTGGAAGTCATTATACCTAAATATTTGGCTGATGGATTCCTTGACACCACGCCGCCTTCACACAGTAAATATTATTTAACTATGGAAATAAATATTTGAAATTATACAGTCACTTGCATATTTCAATTATAATAGATCAATAGCTTGTTTAATCCTCTGTATCAGTAGTGACATGGGTGAGAGATACGATAACGCTATTACTGCGGCACTACGAATTTCACGAGCGTCACAGAAACCTAACGCTAATTGAGAGGAAAGCAGTGATGAACAAATTAAAAACAATCTATGGAAAGTTTAATAAAATTACAGATTTGCAACAAGTAATTTATTGTTAAAACATAGACAACATAAAATTATTTGGATGTTTGCCGGTCCACCACTGGTACGCACGACTACTTTGTGGAATTGGCAATCAAAAAACTAACTAGCATTTGATAATTGAGCGATATAACTTGAGCCACAAGCTTGTTTGCCTACTTTTCTTTAAAGGATAGAGTGACAAACGAGCACACAGTCCATCTGATGTTAAGTAGTTGTTGTGACCCAAAGACATCTATATCTATCCTCAATAAAGAATCAAAATGCACATACGTTGTCACCCGTGAGGACTATGATGGTATGCCTCTTTTCCAGTAAAAAGGGTACCCGGTTCTCTTCACTCACCATACGAAACACAGCAGTGTTAAGCTGCTATTTTACGTTGGTATTCTGTGAGAGCGTGGTCCTTCCCCTGTCAAGGCTACCCATTCGTGCTAAAACTATACTACTTATATAGCTGCAGCTTAGCTCTACCACGTATCTTCGTACCTTTTCTTCTATATTAAAAAATAACCCGAATTCAGAGTCAGTGCATATATTATACTCACTCTTTATTGTAAGGTGTTCCTTTAAAAATGTCACACGTAGTCTTCTCTTGCTGGTTCTTAACAGGACAAAGATTTTTTTTAAGATTAGTGGTAGAAGCAAAAAATGTCTTTCAGTAAATATGATTTATTATTAATGTTAAATGTTTTTTTATTCTATTTCAATTCATACAATAAAAAAGTAATCTTGAAAAAATGACTTACCGCCGTGACCCGAAATTCGACCTGGAGAGCAATATTAAAAATGTTATTCATTTGATGTATCTAATGACAATGCGCTGCTAATGCAGTAAAAACGTTGTTGTACGATTTTTTTTTTAATATTTCACAGAGAAATTTTAATATATACTTAGGTTAAGGTTTTTAAAATGCATACCGGCCACATATTTATTTTATTTCACCTCATCGAAGTCATAATATACATAGGTATCAATTATTATATACAAGGAACGGCATGTAGATAGATTACATTCACCTGCCCAATTATGACAAAGAAATAATTGGGTAGTTAACATTGTCATTGATAAATTACTACGTCAAGTAATTTGAATTTTGTGGTTTTAGTGTGGTCATAAAACATTATCGATTTTCCATTTTAAATAAACTTACACTTTTATTATTTACAAATATTTAATAAAGATTGATTGATGGAAGATACTTCGAATATAAAACTATGGCGTCATTACACTATTTATAATATTTTTATACAAATGTTTGTGTTTTCTTTGGTTTGGATCTGCGGCTGGATTGGAAACAATTTTAATTTTGTAAAAGCAAGCATTTGCTTACGGACAATTTACGATTATTAATTGGGGTCCCGTGAGCCGCTACGCGCTCTTTTCAAGAAGACTAATTAAGGTCTTTAAATTGTGCCAATCACACGGCGACACTTCCGCCGTTGTTTATTTTTAAGAATATCTTGTAAGTACTGAAAAATATCGATTAATTTAATAACAAACAGAATTCTGTAGAATTTGATACGCTAGAGATTTACATTTATTAGCTAAAACTAGTATTTTTGAGCAAATCAATAAAATAGCTAAAATATAGTGCAACAACCGGATATAAAAATCAAATTTTGTATAAAAATTGCTTACAAGAAAAATGATCAATATATTAAAAAAAAACTATGTGTGGAAGTAATTCTTACCCTGCACTTGCAAATTCCCCGGCTACTGTAATTATTTTGTAAAACTTACATATTTTTTTATTCAACTTTAACATTATATTATTTTACGAGACAAACAGACAGACAAAAATTTAAAAAGTCTTATTTTAGTTATAAGTATCATATTTACTTTCATATGCATTTAAAAAAAAGTTGTAATTTTGACATTAGAAACAGACACTTCAATTTTATTTATTTCTATAGATTTTAAGTTGTAATTGTAAACAAAATAAAACATGGTTTACATAATTTAAAATTAAAAATTTTGTACAACTGACTTCAATATAAATTATTAAGAATAACTCAAAAACTATTGGTCAAACCTTGACCAAATTTATATGGGACTACATGAGAAGCACCAGCTTTCAAATGAAAAAAGAATCATCGAAATCGGTTTACCCAGAAAAAACTTATGAGGTAACACACATAAAAACACATACAGTCAAATTGAATACCGTCTCCTCTTTAAAGTGGGTAGAAAATAGAAACACATCTGAGTATTTTGTCGGTTTTTCTCTGAGGTCTAGTTTTTGGTGTGGAATCTTACGTTTATGAGAGCTGTAAACAAGTGAAAGCTTTTAACTTTGACTTTGAATAAGTAATAAGTATAAAGTTTAGAGTATACCTAAGCAAGATAGTACAAAGGCACAAAATTACATTAATTACAAAATTCACAAGAATATCCGAAGAATATGCTGCAAAAGAATAATTGTCTCAACTTCTAATTGCCATAATTTACCATATTACATTTCAAGGGGAAGTTTTTGAAAGGTTTTTTACGTCGTCTTCGTATACTTTTAGTAGAAACTTTGCAGCTGTTTTCAAAGTACTCATTAGCGACGTGTTTCAACAACGTTAAATATTTTTGCTTGCTCCATCTTTAAATAAAAGTAAAACTTTTGCTGTTTATTTAATTTTATTTAGTTTTTTAAGCATAAAGCTAATTGCGGTATAAACATGGCGATAACTGTATGCGCGACATAATATGTTAGGGTAGGTACTGTAAACGTTTTCGTATATAATAAGCAATAGCCCTTTTTTTAAGAATAAGGTAGACAAACAAACACACAGTCTGCCTGATGGTAAGTGGTCTTCAGTTCTCTACCCTCACCATACAAAGCACAGCAAACATTAATCTGCTATTTGTTGCTGGTATTCGCTATATGGAGTGACGACCTGGTAAGACATGCAGGAAGTAGATGAATGCAGGTGGCTCGGAACCGTGATTTGTGGCATTCCTTGGGGGAAGCCTATGTTCAGCAGTGGAATTCTCGCGAGCTGTAATGATGATGATTCTGTGACAGCGTGATCCTTCCCAATTCGAATCGACCATTCGTGTTACAATTATAATGTAGATGCTGCGTGACTCTACCACGTCTAAGTTAAATGTTAAAACTGTTAACGATATGTTGATTTGGAAACATATTTTATAGCTTCCAATCTTATTCGCGCGTTAGCATATTACATAACATGGGATTACGTACCAGCTAAAGCTAAATGTTCGTACACCTATGACATTGTATGCAATTATTGAGATCAAAGCGTGTAGTTCGTTATAAGAATATCTACAACCCGGGTGTCGTTAGAGGCGACAATGGGAAACGAACCAGGAGATAAACATTAGCATCTTCATAATAACAGCTGAATTTAAAAAAAAATGTCTTATTAACCCGCTTGCCAAGCGCGGCAACTCTGTCAAACATCTCCTATGAGGCAATATTGGGGGATGCCGGTGTTCATCAGTGGAGTTGTGTGATGGATTATGTATTTAATTACTTTTGCTTAACAATTTATCTAGTGTTATTTGCCAGAGAGGGACTATACCCAGAAAGCTAGCTTAGAACTTCGGCTATCCTTTTTCAAATCGAGAAGATAGGAATTGATACATGTAATTCACACGCACTCTCTATATTATTTTGTAGAATATCAAGATTAGACTAGAACTTAATTTAATATACTGCGCACGATTGGTGTCTACCAAATTGAGGTGACCGATATGGTTTATACAAGAAAGTGCTAAAGGGAAATTAATTATTAAAACAGTTCAACAAGAAATTTGATTTTACTGCCCCAAAAAAGTTCATCAACATCCATTAACGCAAGCCTTAAACCTTTTCACAAAGTTGCTTTAAGTTGGTTAATGTAACTTTTATAATATTTCTATTAAGCGTGTTTTATTAACCCTCGACCCAAATAGACGGCTGTTATATGTTTACAGTATGTATCTGTGTATATGTGTGTCTGTTTGTGGCATCGTAACTGCCAAACGGATGAACCGAGTTAATATTTTTTTTTATTTGAAAGGTGACTTGATCGTGAATGTTGCTAGACTCAAAAAAATCTTTTCAGCTGTTTGATAACCTTAAGCTCTTTTTTACAGGGGTATTTAAATTTTTCAATTTAATTTGTGTAACTAGTTATACAAGTACAATTATTCCATAAAATTTTCTTATGGCACTGATTGAACGGGATTGGGTAATGGAATATTTTATTTAACGTGTATAAACCATTAATACGTCTCTGCTAAATTAAAGTTCTTATCGTTTATAGTTTACTGGTGATTAGATGATGACAACTTATTATTTCGGGAGGGGAAAGAAAGATGGTCAGCTCGAAGATCTGCCAATGTTTCGTAGAGTAATTCAGAACTTATTTATAAACAGAGACGTTCGGAATATTCGATAGGGTTTCCCGATTACGCTTCGGTTGTCGTTTGATTAGTTTACGCTATTGTGGTGCGACGATACTACATAAATATACATAAATTCATACTCGCGTTAACGCAGTAATTTCTGATGTCATACATATGTGTAAAGCATGAAAGATATTATAATGCAATATCTAAGAAACGGTAAAATATAAATCAAACTGAGTAATATGATATTTGTATCAAACCGGATACAATTCGTATATTTGGGCTTTGGATTATGTGAATTCAGTTTCGTTTTTTATACATATAAAAACCACTTTAGTAAGCGAGCCACTTAAGAAAGTAAATTACCGATGATGTTATTTAAGGTTTAGGCTTTCATATTGTAGCTACAAAATCGACGTCAATTTTATTTCGTTTTTAGGTCAAAAGGTTTCCACAGAAACTTGAAAATAGCAACTTTTTGCCAAACGAATCGCAAATTTTTTTAAACATTGCCTTGATACGGAGTAATTCACGATTTCTTTTAATTAAACAAAATATTGCACCTATACGAAATTAATAGGCAACCTTCATTCTTTTACTGAATGACAGTTTTAAACAAGAATGAATGAGTTCAATTCGCGGCACCGGTGATACTGTTAATTGCAATTTATGCGATGTTTTAACACATGATGGTGTGTGTGTATGTGTGTGTGTGCTCAAGTGTGTATAAACCCAACGTGTATATTATATATATATATATATATATATATATATATATATATATATATATACTAGCTCGCCAGGCAGACGTTGTTCTGACCTTTCCAACGACCCTTCCTATAAAAATCCTTAAAATCAATAAAAAATTTTGAGGGTCATTTATCGGGATAACAACTATCCTATCTCTCAAGTTGGACCAAACTGCACACAGTCTGCAAATTTTTTTTGAAATCGGTCCTATCTGTTGAATACTTACAGCAACACGTGGTGGTTATACTACTAAATTGTAGCTTATATGAAACGTTTGAATTTTTAATATAGCGCCATCTATTATATATTTACTCAATACAGTCAACTGATATCGTCATCTGACAGAATCGTTAGGAGCTAATTAAAAATAATATAATATATATAATATATAATAAAAATAGATAATTGTGACTGTCAAATAATAGACAAATTATTTTCAATAAAATAATATTGTATTGCGACTATAAATTGAAATGTAAGCTATCCTATCTTTTAAGTTGGACCAAACTGCACATTGACCAAAAATTTCATTGAAATCAGTTCAGTAGTTTAGGAGTCCATCGCGGACAAACAACGTGACACGTACTTTTATATATAAAGATATATATATATTTATATTGGAGGGACGCTCTACACTTCGCCTGCCACTCGAGAACCCTTCTTCCCCATCGGTTGTCGGTTCTTCGACTATATGGCTGGCTCATTGCCACTTCAGCATACTAATTCTTTGAGCTATGCCAGTTACTCTAGTTCTTCTGCGGATATACTCGTTTTTAAGTCTATCACGTCGAGAAACTCCGAGCATAGATTGCTGAACGATTTTGAGCTTCCTCTTATGGCCAGCAGTGAAGGACCACTTTTAAGATCCATAGGTCATCACTGGTAACACGCACTGGTTGAATAATCTCGTTTTGAGGTTTTGAGGCATGCCTGACGAGAATATGTGTCGTAATCTCCCCAACACTGCCCAGCCGAGTTGAATCCGTCGATTGACCTCTCGGTAGAAGTTGGACTTACCAAATCGGACTATTTGTCCCAGATAATCGTACTCGTCAACAACTTCGAGCTTAGAGCTCCCAACAACTATTTAACTGTAAGTTTGTTTATTACTTTAGTATTATAAAAATAGGCAAGAGGCCACCCTCTTACTAATAGTCCAGATGTACTCATAAATACAAAAGGAGCCTTACCACCATGTAGGTAGACTGTATTCTTTATATTGTTAACTTAAGTAGAGATTATTATAAGCATCATTTTTTTTATATGATAAGGGTGACAAACGAGCACACAGTCCACCCGATGGTAAGTGGTTGCTGCGGCCCATAGACATCTATATCTATCCTCTATTACAAATCAAAATGTAGATGCGTTGTCACCCGTGAGGACTAAGATGAAATGCCTCATTTCCAGTAAAAAGGGCCTCCGGCCACCTGCACTCGCCAAGCGAAACGCAAAGGTAAACCTCTACTTCACGCTGGTTTTCTGTGAGGTCGTGGTACCACCCCGGTTCGAGCTGGCCCATCCGTGCGACAGCAAAAGCTGCCGCGTGGCTCTACCACTGTTAAAAATATGTATCATATTATGTAACTAACAAATAACCCGTTGCCGAACCACGCTACAGCGTATCATGGCTAGAGCACGACTGATTGAATCTACTCTGATCGGTAAGGCTGGAGAAGGACCACGTTTAAACAGAATACCAGCGAATTTGCAGTACAGCACTGTCTTTTTTTTAGCCAGAGATCCGGAGAGCCATTTTACTAGTAACGAGGCATTCCATTTTGATTCGTAATCGAGAATAGATGGTGTCATAGCCATCGTATTCACTTGCTATGAGTTTTTTTTTTATAGAATAGGTAAGAAACGAGCACAAAGTCCACCTGAATGTAAGTGGATTCTGTGGTCTATAGACATCTACAACTATCTTCAATAAATCATCAAAATGCAGATGCGTGTCACACCTGAGGACTAAGATGGTATGTCTCGACTCCAGCAAAAGAAGTCTCTGGTTCTCTACACTTACCACACGCAGCACAGCCGCATTAAGCTGCTATTTTATGCTGGTAGTCTATGGCAGCGTCATCTCCTCGGCCCATCTCCGGGTTTGCTTTCCTCTTACGACACTCACAGGTTAATATGGGATTGTGGATATTATTAAAAATATAATCTGTTACGTCCTATCTTGTGTACTTTAAGTTCATTCTCCTTGACTCTGCAATCGAGCCTAGTTTTGGTTTTCTATAAACCCTATTTTTAGAAGAGTTAAATTTGTCCATGTGGTGGTGGCGTAAGAGAACCCATCACCCAATAATATCTCAAGCTTATTGTAAAAGGTGACATGCCACATGAGAAATCCCCTAAAAATGCAGTGACCTTAAATATCGTTTCCGCCATACGCAAACTACCTAAACCAGAACGGGCAGATTTATAGGTGCGAGACGTATGGTATACAATTGTCAAACCACCTGCCAAACGTGACGATTAAGATAAATTCTCCCTATAACGCCATAAGACCCACGTAAAAGACCGCCAGTTAACTTTTACGAACTTGATGGGCGTGCAGCAAAAGTATCAACAAAGTTTGAAGATAATTCACAGAATGCTCTTGAAACATCATACTTAATGAAGCATGCTTAGTCAGTACCAACCTGATCCCACTTACTATAATACTGAACTTTTACGCGCTATCCTCTGGAGATACCTTTGAAGCAGAATCGGATAGTTAGCAAAGTTTACAGATCCTTTATGATTCAAAGGAAAGGTTCATTGAAGTTATGCGCAAAGGAGTATTTATTATTAAAATGAGACTCTTGAAATCCGATATATCGTTACCTTGAATCTAAATCGAATAAATAATAGTTTAAAAAAAAACTTTAAAAAACACGCTTTTGTAGATAACCGTAGTTCGGTGGGGTGCTTTTACAGATATTTTTATGATGACGCTAATTTTACAAATATGCACAAAAATATTTACAACAAATAACATCAAGCACCCTACTCTTCTTTACAATAAAACGAATTTTTATGTTTATCACTATTTTCCTATTTTAAACTTATTGAAAATTATTTTCTACTTGTTAGTTCGCTTAAAAGCGTCTTTTTTTTAGTTTTTTTTTAAACTATTATTTAATTTCTATTTATGAGTGCGGCTAACTAGAAGAGCGTGTTTTTCTTTCCTTTATTTTGGAAAAAAGTTCTTCTTTTTATAGTTTTGTAGTATCAGTCAGTTGTTGAAGTTTAGTTTTTCAACACGAAACTCCCCAGTTGATTCTACGAGTATTTGTAGGCTTGAATTAATAATTAAGTCATGTATGTCTCAGTACAGTTGTATGGTAAACCGTATTTACTTTTTGCTGATCGTATAACAGTAGTGCCCAGGGCAGGTCTTGCAAATGTTTAAATCTTATTCCTTTTTTATTTTCAATTGACTTCAAAAAGGAGAAGTTGTCAATTCATCGGAATCTTTATTTATGTATGTTCACCGATTACTCGAAGACGCCTGAACTAATTAAAAAAAATCTTTTTTATTTGAAAGCTGGTGCTTTTCATGTAGCTCCATATAAATTTCATCAAGGTCTGACTAGTAGTTTTTGTTATCCTTAATAACATAAATTGTATTATTAGTGAAATAGTTCTGGTCTTACGAAAATAGTCGGTTTGAATTTTAAGTGTCGTTTGCTTATTATAATATACTAATATTATGCTTACTTTAAAATTTTATACTAACTACTAACTTATTATACTACACCCATACCTCGAAGAATCTATGCATATAAAATTGAAGTGTCAGTTCTGTAATACCGAAATAACTAAAAACTTTTTATTAAGCGGAGGAGTTATATGTATGCATCAAGACATGAATAACAATTTTTCAAATTTTTGTCTGTCTATGTCTAAAAACGCCGCACTAGAGTCTGTTTTTTATCTCTGAAACTAAACTGATATCTATTATTAAGTGGGTTGCCCGTTTTGTTCCAATTCTTAAATTGAAATTGCGTTATTAAAATCAAGATCAAACTGTTTACGTATTTATTTAAAACGTAATAATACAAAATTAATCAGGTTTAGATATATAGGATTTGAAAACATATATACTTAATTACTGAATTATTTACTGGTACATTAATCAGATTCAGAGAATGACTCCATGTCTGAAGAATATTCTGAATCATTAGACTCGCTACCTACTTCTATAATAAGTTTGTTAGTAATATCGTCGACTGTAAGGCTCAAGTGACTCATTTTATCTTCAAATTTAATTACATTATCTACTACTCTTTCCACCAACTGCGGGATTACTTGACGAAGCCCCTTTTCAAAAAGTCTTCGTACTTCATTCAATTTGAATGTTTTATTATTTTTAGCGACGTGCCCTTTTACTTGAACCCAGACCAATTCAATTGAGTTTAGCTTGCAGTGGTAAGTGGACAGTCGAAAAATTGTGATCCCCATTCATCTCATCGACGAAAAACATTTTATAGGCTGTTTTGTGCATTCCGGCAATTTCAATTAATTCGGGTTTGAAAATTTTTATATCTTCATAAAGATTTTATTTTTATTTTAGGCGGTGTTGAATTTGCTCTTTTCGCCAACTAGAAGTAGGTAACAATTCCAGTTCCTTGGTGTGATATGGAGCATTATCTATTACAAGAACGGCGGAGTCTTTTATTTTCGGGAGAATATTATTTACCAGTTTTCACATTGATTGGAATTCATCTCCTTATGGTAATTACCTAGCCCCGTTTTTGCTTCGAATACTAGTAGACCATCATCCACGAAACCTTCTTCACTTCTAACATGAGACACTACTAGTCGTCTCCCTTTGCCTTAATGCCCTTTTAATCCAGTGGTTAAGCCTTCTAATAAAGCCTGACGTGACGATTGCACACTGGTGTCCACCCAGTGCTTATTTTAAGTATGGCTTAGAATGGATAATAACAGTATATGAAAAAAAACAAACATAAATAATAGTATTATAAAGACGATAGTTTTTTTTATAGGATAAGGGTGACAAACGGGCACACAGTCCACCTGATGGTAACTGGCTGCTGCGGCCGATAGACATCTACATTTAGCCTCGATTAGGAATCAAAATGCAGATGCGTGAGGACTAAGGTGTAATGCCTCGTTTCCAGTAAAAAGGGTCTCGCGAATAAGTAAATGCTAATATAATAATAAAACATTTATTTTCGCCTCCACAGAATGCAAAATTAGTACAATAGATACATAATAGTATTTGCAAAAATACATCTATGATTTGGAGACTGGAGCCTGTAAGAGGATTACCTGTGTTACAGGTCTCCAGGACTCTAACCTACCCACACAGGTCACAGTAATTACAAACATAGCTACTATTAGATGATGATGTAGTACCAACCTTCATTAATCCGCGTTTTATCTTGATAATATATAGAGCAACCTTTCCTACGATACTGTTTTATTTTTGTAAAAATCGATAATGCCATAAAATTATGTCATCTAGGTCATTTAACGGATGCGGCATTTTCTGGTCATAGCAAATACTTCTTGAAAATGACTGAAGTTTTGTCATTATTTACGACTTAAAACACCTAAAAATTAATAAATGATGTAGGTATCTATGAAATTCAATTATAATTACAGTTTGCAATCATCATTATAATACTTGCCAATGTTATTAAAAATTAAAAATATTAAATAAACAAAATTAGCGTAACCTTGTTCAATGATAGTAATTCATTTCTATAAAATAATTGATGCACTTTTTGACGTATAGCCTAAAGATTGGAATTGTCCAATTTATCTTTGAAATTTGATTTATGGCTAGGTATTTTCGGAAAGTTAAAATTTTTATTCTCTTTGCGCTCCTTCAGCTCCCTGTAGATTAAAGTTCTGGATATGTTAAGTATTTCGGCAGTTTTTTAAAACACATTCGTTTTTTTCTTGGTGATACATTTTCTTTATCGCGCCTACATGACCAAGTAGAATGCCGAACGTCCATCATTAATTGTTCAACGAAAATAAAAACGTAAACAAACCAGAAAACTTAACACAAAAATAAAAAAGGTTGTCTGGAAGATCTCGCTCTTAGAGATAAGACCGCCCATTGTACCACATTTTTTCTCTCCTTTTTTGTTAATATTGTTTTTTTTGGCGTGCGATGAAGTGTTATCTATCCATATCTATCTATCTAAAGTGACAGAAACAAACTCAATGAAAATGTAACAAATAACACTTGAAATTGTATCAAGATAGACAACGGACGCATTCAAACACTTTCGAGGTTTAAGGACCAATGAAGTGAACAAAATGGCGTCCAGTGTTGTTTCTGTGAAAATTAGGGTTGCTGTATTTTAAATCTAAAATATCCGCATTTTTCAGTAAAACACAATAACTGCCATATAATTTTTAAAAAAATTGTTGTTTTATAGTGTCAAGGTCCAGTAATTACTGTATTTTTTAAAAGTTCTTCCGTTTTTAAGAGAATATGGTTTAGATTGTAGTGTTATCGTGTACAGGAACGACAATGATGGCGTCTGTCAATTTTCTTTATTTAATTTAAATCTCTCGAAACGTGAGTATGTACGGCAACACGACGCGCTTTCGGTATTTAAATGAGTCGCCCATTGGTTAAATCAGTATATAGCGCGTTGTCTGGCCGTACGTAATGTACTTAAATTATAATGATACGCTTTGCAATAGAAGACTTTGAAGCTAATCGTCTAATAAAGATACAATTCAAGTTACGATTCAATAAACTGGTGTCGTAGGTGGTACAAGACATCACAATAGCACTGGCAACATTAATTGTATATTTGACATTTGCATGTATCAATTTAGTCTCAGGGATAAAGAAAATTAAAAAAAAAATAGACTTTAATAAATCCTACACAGGCGAAACCGGTGCGGGTCGCTAGTATTAAATGAAAACTATGCTTATGTAAAATGATCTGAGTCTACTGAAGCCGTTTGTTGCCGTTAGTTGTTTAAGTTTAAGTGATGTTATTTAAGTTGTTATTTTCTACTCTTTACTTAAAATTGAAAGTATATATAAAGTTGGGCTGTTTCAGTTAAAAAGTTTGGCTTAAAACAATCCGAATTATATAAAGACAATTTGCATTTTACTTTGTTTTATCTGCAAATGATTATCTGCAAAATTTACAAGGTTGAATTAAATTTATTAGACCATGTATCACTGATACGACAATTCCCATTAATTTCGAATGCCTGTATCAGTTAATGAATTCCATGTACCAGTCCCCTGAATCGAAATTTACTATTGTAACGCGCGACTTAGCTTATGATTCTGGTTTCGATAAAAAGTATAATATCATCATAAACTGATTATTTTGTCGTATATTAAGATGTGACTTTAAAATTGCTTAAAGTTGTACAAAGACTTACCGTGTGGTGGCGATGTAAGAATATCCACTACGCCATATCATCTCGTGGGTGTCGTAAAAGGCGACAGAGGGAAACAAATCAGGAGACTGGCAGCAGCGCCTTCATATTAACAACTAAAAACAAAAAACTGCGGTTGCCAACCCGCTTGCCAAGCGTGGCAACTATGGCAAATATCCCCTCTATTAGGCAATCTATGGGGGAGTTCTATGTTCAGCGGTGGACTTTAATAGCCTATAACAGTAACGGTGCATAGACAGTAAAAGTTGTTTTGTTTGCTTTCCTAATAGTTCCCAAAATACACTTTTTGGAGGTTATGGAGCAAATAATCATAATATGTGAATTTATCTTTGGTGCAGATAACCAAAGATAAATCGTACACAATTATTATTTTTAACTGTATAGTTGCGGTGTAAGAATATCCATTACTTATCATCATATGGGTGAAACTAAGCCAGCAGCAGATGAATAACAATAAAAGACAGCGGTTACTACCCCACCCGGTAAGCATGACAACTATGACACATATCCCTCCCCAAGGAGGCTACCTATGAAAGAGGCATATGCCCAGCAGCACACTTTGATAGGCTTTAATTAATGAATAATGAATGAAGAGGCAGAAAAAATTGGTAGTAGGTATACCGTAATACCATATTACCGCGGCAATGCCTTATCACTGACGATCTTGAATGATATTTGTGGGACGTTATAATCGTGCACACTTTTCTGTACAAAGACTTAGTTCGGTTTGTTAGTAAATTTGAATTAAATAAGAGTTAATAAACACATTTTTAATTTTCGAAACGCTGGGATAAACAAAAAACTTTATTAACATGTTCTAAACGAGTCGCTAACAATTTCTTGGAAAGCTGCATTATTTAAACTAAAATGGGCGTAAAAGGCAACGACGTAAAAAGTCTGTGAAAAGACTTCCTAGAAAGGCAGTTCTTTTAACTCAAAGTTAAGTACATTATTTTTGTTCAGTATATTCCTTAGTTTTATTGAAGAAGGAAATGACAATTTATTTCTTTTTAAATATTTTAAAAAACTTAACTAACTTTAGTAAAACAAACGATTACTTTAATTTTAATCCTAAAACACCAGAAATTAAGTGGTACTCGTAGAAGAATCTATTTTCTAACAGTAGAGCATTCTATTCAAATCCCAGTTCACGGCAATTATTTAAACGTGATTGGTTTTATCATAATTATTTTCATGTCATGTAATTTTATATTTCTTATCACTATCTATCTGCCTTGTAGTGGTGGAGTAAGGAAATCATCGCCCTATTTCGTCCCGTGCGTGTCTTAAGAGGTGTGTGTGGAAAAGGCGAGAAAAATCTTATGACTCAGGATAGATGGCGGTATAACCATGATGTTATACGCCAGGCGTAAAATATCCAAACCGCCGATGGGCAGCAGCGTCAATGGTGCAAAAGTCTAATAATACGATACCTACAACGGACGTGACCCATGTTTAGCTATAGATTTTAAAGGGCTGATGAAGGAGGATATCTAAAGAATAAAGTAGAGTGCGAATTAATTTGGCAGAAAGACATCTTATACGGAAAATGGTTTCCAAAAATTTCGTGTATTGGTAGCAGTGTAAGTCGTGATTGCGTTCTATGGATGTAGGAGAGTTGAGTGTGGGTAATACTAAAGACCTCTAATTAATGTCAGTATAATTATCCTTTTCTTGTTATATGTAACGCCTCCAAGCTAGAGCTAGAGCTCTTGGTAATGTGCTTGATCGTCTTTTGGGCTCTAGGCATAAAGCTTAGTCTGCTTTTTTATAGAAAATATATTCTGACACTATGAATCACGCCGATAACATAATCAGGTTGCTTAGATCGATAATTTCCCACTAATAGCATAAACATGAAAATTGTGCCAAATTCGGTACCAACGACGTTCGTAGCATTTCCAAGAATGTTGTGCATTCCTATTGGTGATGCTAACTATGGCATATTAAAGCAAACTAATATGGTGCCTACATAATTATATATATATAGGTACGATTATAATATACAGGCCAGATCAAGGATAAGGTTATACTCTAGCGAAGCATCGTATCGGTGGTAACGTGGCAACCGTTGTATTTTATAGGGTTTTTAAAAATTATCATCATCAGTAAAGTTACCACATATTTGTGACGAATTTCTAACGATCAGTTTATTATATTTTCTTGTATTTTATATTGTAACGCACGCATATTTGCAACATCCATCCTTATCCATATATTTACACACACTTATTTTACACACATCAATATAGGTATGACGGGACAAGCACCATTGCACGTGCGGCGCGGTAGCCGTCGGTGCAGTTAGACAGAATTCTTGTAAATAACACGTGTTCCGCACACCTGCACCATTGCACCTGCAGTGGCGCTCGTTTTGCTTGTATAAAACGGACGGCGCGGCCGCCGTTAGGACAGTCTTGGCTCTGACGTGAAACGGTACGCTTGTCGTATTCCGCTACTAGTTTATCCTCGACTCATTGGATAATTAATTCGTGTAAACAAATTTATTATTATTCCTAACTACAAAATTAGTCTTTGTACTATACTCAATTACCCTTTCTACCGGTATAATAATGTTTCAGTTGTGGGTGTTCGAAAATGGCTCAAAATGATTCATGTAACACACTGCCGGAGCATTGCCTTTTTCTTTTGGTTGTCACGTTGCGGTGTGTTAAAATAAGTGTGTGTGAATAAATTTAATCTACTTTTTGATTAACATGGTGTCAAATAGAATAAAACTAATTTTTACGGATTTTATCGCGTTTAATTTTACTATTTTAATTCCCGACGTTTCGGGTGCTTTACAGCAACCTATACTATTTTAATACCCGAAACATCGGAAATTAAAATAGTAAAATTAAACGCAATAAAATCCTTAAAAAATAGTTTTATTTAATGTGTAGTGTTGGCATAAATATAAGAAATCATAGTGTCAAATGTTAGAAACAATCTTGAAGTATTTCTTGGTTTAATACGAAAGTATTATATACTGGTGGATTATTATAAGCCTAAATATTTTGTTTTTATAAACCTGTAACTTTACTGGCACGAACAGCGTCCTATTTTCTATGTGACACAAAAGATTTAGCACTCATTAATGCTAATCATAAATGTAAGATAGTAGGACTTCTTTTCCGCCTATTATATTTCTGCGTACACACCAAACTCGTTACTATTTCTGCTGCCTTGTATGCACTTCTGTGTTCCAGTGAAGGGTATATAGTGCCAACATAAGTACAGGCTTCACTCACCACACGAAACACAGCAGCATTATGCTGCTATTTCATGCTGTAATTCTGTGCAAGTGTAACCATGCCTACGAATATGTACGTAGTTGTCGTCGTAGGATACAAAAGGACACAGACATACATTCATCACTCAAAAAGTACAAAAACATTATCAGATTATGTTAATGGCATGTAAATCATGCGTTAGTCACCTCCATAATAGTAAAGACAATGTTAATTGAAATGGAGCGTTTCCTCCACAATCTCATCGTTCTCAAAATTACGGTATACTAGAGTACAGAAACAGTATAGAACAGAGAAAAAAGCACAAAGGCGTATACTATAACTAATATATTAAGAAAAAAATAGCAAACAAGCTTTGCAAATAATTAGGAATACTTCGAAAAATCTACTTATTATTAACAGTGGTAGAGCCAGGCGGTAGCTTTTGCTGTAGCATGGATGGGCCGGCTCGAACCGGGGTGGTACCACGACCTCACAGAATACCAGCGTGAAGTAGAGGTTTACCTCTGCGTTTCGCTCTGTGAGTGCAGGTGGCCGGAGGCCCTTTTTACTGGAAATGAGGCATTCCATCCTAGTCCTCACGGGTGAAAACGCATCTGCATTTTGATCTGTAACAGAGGATAGATGTAGATGTCTATGTGCCGCAGCAACCATTTACCCTTATCCTGCTCCTTTTCACCCTTATCCTATTAAAAAACTTAAAAACTACACAATACAAATATCTACTAAAATATTTACAATAATATCAACTGCCAAAATGGCGTCGATAAAGCAGCGCATTTTTGACCCTTTATTATTTGATAGACTGATCAAAAGCTATCGTATCACAGAGCGTTCTATGCAAACGACGCTGTATTTTTGAGTTATAAGAAAGTGACCATATTAACCGAATGACTATATTACCCTCACGTACTATAGATAGTTTTATTAAGTTGCTTTTTCGAAGTGATGCTAATTATAGCCAAGGCTTGTTTGTTATTTTTTTCTATATTAGTTATAGTATACGACATTGTGTATTTGTCTCTGTCCTCCTCCTAGTATTGGTTTTATACGGCGGTAAAGCTCAAGGTGACCATATTACCCTCATGTACCATAATAGGCTATGGCGCGATATCAAGGCAAATCTTATCCGATACTATTCCGAAGATTCCCGGACGTCAGTCTGAGTGAGATTAGAATCCAGCTAGCTATCCAGCACCTTAAAAACAGCAAGTCCCCTTCAAGGATGGAATTACAGCGGAGCTTCTGAATGCGGGTGGATGACCGGTACTTACAATTCTTCAGAAGTTTGTAAAAGTGTGAAAATTCCGTCCTCAATTGTGGTACCACACCAGAGGCGTGGAGCAGAAGTGCGGTGTTCTTGTTCTTCAAGAAGGGCAACAACGCTTTCTTGAAGAACTACAGACGGATTTCCTTTCTGAGCCGCGCCTACATACTATTTTTGAAAGACATTACGAATCATCTCGCACGTAGACTCTATGACTTCCAGCCTCCCGATCAAGCCGATTTCCGAAAAAGGTTTAGCATTATAGACCAAAAGTTTATTCTGCCACTTTAAATCTTTAAATGGATATGGAATGGGCAATCGAAGTTATCGTTCCTCGAAATTGCGCCTTCGCTATTGAAAGTATTTAGCTCTTGGCTTGTTCAATATCGAACGAAAAATGAACATTGTAAATACAAAAAATAATCAAAGTTTGAATCCAGATTGCTTTTCTTTGTTCTTTATTTTTAAGAACAATATTTCATATACATCTTTGTGATTTATTGGGTCTCCGCGTAATACTTAGCAGAATTTTAGTTACAATTTAATTATTAGACTTGAATAGAAATGAACGTAATGAATCATGCAATGAAGCTAACGTTGGTATGTATATTTTAGCGGTCAACGCGAGTGACAATAGTATAGCTAATAATAATGAACCTAATCTATATCGCGCCATTCATCATCATCATTTCAGCCCTTCACAAGTCCACTGCTGAACATAGGCCTCCTCCAAGGAATGCCACAACGCACGGTCCTGAACCACCGGCATCCCTCGACTTACTGCATGTCTTACCAGGTCGTCACTCCATCTAGTGGGTGTTGCCCTACACTTCGCCTACCGGTACGAGGCTGCCACTCAAGAACCTTTTTTCCCCATCGATTTCGATTCGATTGGTTTTTCTAGCTATATGAACCATTGCCACTTCAGCTTAATAATCTATAGGGTTATGTCGGTCAAGTTCCAGTAAGTCCTATTCTAATGTCCTCCAGTTATTTTTTTTATACAAACATAATATTTCCACATGATGTTTCCCTTCACAGCCAAGCACGTCATAAACAGCACTTAAAATTGCAAGTAACAGTGTGCAAGTGGAGATCGGACTAGGGTTGCTTACCTAATATGAAATTTACATCAATTACTTAACCTCTGACCACAAATCTCGAGAGATATTAAGTATTTGAATTAAAAAGTAAGTAATTGTTTCTAACAAATAAAGAAATAATACGTACTAAATATTTGGAATTATTTAAAAATATAATCGATACCATCATCATTATCGTCATAATTTGACTGCCTCGTTGGTGTAGTGGTTGTAGTAGTGCGACTGCTGATCATGAGGTCCCGGGTTCGAATCCCGGATCGGGCCAAAAAAATCAGTTATTGAGTTTTTCCATCAAGAAATTCTCAGTAGCTCTCCGGATTCAGAAAGTTGGCCGTGTCTTACTCCCGTGCCTCGGAATGCACGTAAACCCGTCCTACGCCTGAACACTCTCCGGTCGTGTTAGGTTATCGTCCCATCGGACTATGAGAGAGAGGGAATAGAGGGGGCACCTGTACTTTCGCATACACTTGGGCACTATAACCCTGTCCTGCGCTGATTGCTAGTCTCCGTTGAGACTGGTCGCCGTGACCGTAATTCGGTCTGGAGGATATTATTTATCGTCATCATAACAGCCCTTCCACAAGTTCACTGCTAAATATAGACTTCTCCCCAAGTAATGCTACATGTCTAACCATATCAACACTCTAACTAATGGGGGGCGCCCTACATTTCAGTTACCGGTACGAGGCTGCAGTGCGTAGAATTTACACCGGTATGAGACTGTGCTATTCGAAACACGAGCTCAGTACATCCATGTTGTTGCCATGCCAGTTATGGCATATGGATCTGAGAATTGAATAGAATAATTGTTCTTATACAATAAAGATAACAGGTAATTCTTATTGAAAGACATTTTTTCTTTTACCATCGGTTCGGTAAAAAAACCTTTGTCCTAGAGAGAACCAAATATACCCGACGGGCGTGATACTTTACTGCTGGCCATATAAGGAAGCTGAAGTTTTCTCAGCGAGCTATGAAGAGGGCTATGCTGTATGATAGACTTATTAATGAGGATATCCGAAGTAGAACCAGACGGGTTAGGTCGGACTCGCACCGACTAAAACCCCATGGTGTTTCACCTTCGTCGCATATTGGCAAGGCCACGGGAACGCTTTCGCACACATCCGCAGCCCCAACAGCGCTGGCCGCCCCATGGCAGCTTCTCCTCGGGAGAAGACTTACTCCTCCCTCATCTCCTTCTCAGGTAAGGTGCACCAGAACACATGGTGCGCCTTCCTCCGCAGCCTCCAAATTCACACACCACGGACGCCCCTGTATCCGATGCGCGAAGGCCATAAGGCCAGGAAGTACTAGCCCTAGACTACGGGCCAGCCTAGGGGTACCTCTTTGTTCACCGCGGGTGACCCAGCCTTGGCTATTAAGCCCCCCCCCCCCCCTCACCACGACAACGCGGGAACCCGTTCGGGGGGATTTGTGTCATTCCTAGGCCTTTGTTTCGCAGTGGACTTGTGAAAGGCTGTAATGAAGGAATTAATTAATTAAATCGGTAATCGTTAATATTTTTTAAACTATAATTTGCTAGTGTTTAACTATTAATTATCTCACAGTAATTACCAGCTCTGGCTACATTGCCTTTGACTAATTTTATCAAAAGCCTATTCCTTGAAAACACTCCATAGTAATCCGATGGATTTACTAAAAATAAGGATAAAACACTATTAAATAGTAATTTATCTTCAGTAGAAATCTCTGTTAGTCGACATGACTAAACACTGTATTATATGCACGCTAACCCAAACCACAAAAGGGAAAATGTTACCAGCGGCGCAATCCTGAATCGCTACATATCCTTTTTAATTTTGATAATAATGGGATTGCCAGCGAAACGCTCATAAGCTAAAACTCTATTTTAATTAACATTGCAATTACGGTAGTGATTTACGCACGATTAATATGGGATTAACATAATCTGTAATGTATTTTATTGTCCTTTTTGTGTGATGTATGTGTGTCAGTGTCCTTTTGTAACCTTTTTTATGTGGACCTATGTATGTAGAAAAGGCCGTTTATGTGTTTTTTTTTATTAAAGCATTCTTCGTGCGGGGAAGGATATTACCATCTTGCGCAGTAACTTGCCTCACCAATTAGTACAGACAACTCAAAAAAAATTCATGCCGAAAGGCGCATTCATAGATATAATAAGATTTTAATTAAAACTAGTTTACGGATTTAATCGCCTATATTAACTTATTTTATATTTCCGACGTTTCAAGCACTTCACAGCACCCATGGTCACGGGAGGGACTGAGGTGTTCGACGTCCCAATGTCATAGTCAACCACGGCTACCTCCAAGTTAAAACTATTATTTTTTGTTCCGATCCACGCAGTATGAACTTAGTACAGTTTACAGTACAGTAGTACATCTTGAAGTCTTGCAGTTGTATGCTTGGATAGGGATTTAATTTTATTAAATATAAGATCCCAAGCAGATGGTAGCACTCAGTCATCTTTTCTATTGAAACAAGGATATTTTTTTTATTTCAATAGCCTCGCGAAACATGCTTGGAAGGATTCGGTGTTCTTTAGTGAGGATTTTTGGTCTATCAAATCTCGTGTAGTGATGGAGGCGATCCTGTTCATGTTCACAGACTGCAGATTTCCCGTAGCGTCGATTCTTCATATCATCTATGTGTTCATTAATGCGGGTTTTTATTGATCTTTTAGTTTGTCCTATATAAGAAAGACCACATTCGCAATCAAGCTTGTACAATCCTACATCTTGCAGAGGGACATTACATTTGACTGATAGTAGAAACTGACTAAACTTCTTCGGCGGATTGAAGTATGATTTAATAGAAGCACGCTTCAAGATGTAGCCAGTCTTGTTAGTGACAGCTCTGACATATTATGGTAGTACAGCAGAAAGGTAAAAAATCACTGTAGAATAAGATTTTGTTTACATATACGTTGTGTACTTTAGTCTTTTTTTAAACACGTTACTCTAGGATGGGTACGTAAATAGGTAGTTTTTTTTTATAGGAGAGGGCGCAAACGAGCATGCGGCTCACCTGATGGTAAGTGACTACCGCCGCCCATGAACAACTGCAACGCCAGGGGAACCAGGGGAAATGCAGATTCGTTGCTGGCCTTTTAAAAAGGCTACTCCTTTTTCTTTGCTCTTTTCTTGAAGGTCCCTAAGTCGTATCGGTCCGGAAAAATTGCTGATGGTAATCGATTCCACAAGAAAGTCGTGCTAGGAAGAAAACATCTAAATCGCACAGTGGTGGACCGCCAATCATCCAGATGGTGTGGAGGGTAGGGAGAGAAGAGCTTTGTGAACCGAGCGCCGTGAGAACAGCACATCCGGCATGGAGCACTTACACCGCGGGATGGTCGGCTGTGTTTTCCCCCCGTCATCAAGAGTCGAGTTGGACGCAAAAAGGGAGCCTAAAAGGTCGGCTTTGTCTTTTGCGGCTTGGTAGTGATGGCTTACAGAAATTCCATTGGACAGCCTTGGCGAGAGACCAGAATGCACAGGTTCCCGAAGGAAGGCGAACTAGTTTCTCGCCAATTCTGCCTATGTGTGCTTGCTTTGTGTGCTCTGACTTTTTCTTGGCAATACCTCTTTTGAAAGACCTGAAGGCGAAGTTATACTTCTTTTTAAGTGTGCTGGTGTTTACATCCCGAGTCGTCGAAGCCGCAGCCCAGTTTTGATAGCACTCCTGCTTACTGCGTAATGCAGTCTTACAGGAGCGACCAAACCAAGGCTGAGATCTGCCTCCGATGGGTACCACAGATGATGAAATAAATAGTTCCATTCCCTGTAGCACCACATTAGTGACAGAGTCAGCAACAGCGCTGGGATCATCCGGCGAGAAGCACGCCCGCCCCCATGGGTAGGATGCAAGAAAAATGAAAGATTCAGACGCATTCCGTCCCAATCCGCCGACCTGTAATGCCATACACGGCGGCAACCTGTAGAACGCAACCGCGAGGGGAGCGTGAGTGGCACCACGCTCCGGATCAGACAATGGTCCGACGAGCCGAGAGGGGCATCGACGGAAACCTGATATCCGTCCGGATGAGAGGTCAGCAGAAGGTCCAACAGGGAAGGTGTATGCTCCTCCACATCTGGAATCCACGTAGGCGAAGTAACCAGTTGTGTCAGATCATATGCCAAAGTCATAAACAGATCTCCCCGCATGATTGGTTAAACGTGAACCGAGCCATTCGGCGTGGTGGGCGATAAAATCGCCAAGGATCACGATCTCTGCGGATGGGACCTGTTGTAGCAAAGAATCTGTAGTCATTTGAACGTGGTCGATTAGTCGGTCTGTTTCGGCATTACCGCTATGGGACCTATAGAGGCACCCGTAGACGCGCGGATGGTCGTCGCTGCCTACGCGTAGCCAAAGGATGGACAAGTCCGAACCTTCAATACTGCAGAAGCGTCGAGAACAGATGTCCTCTCTGACATACACGCAAACTCCAGCCCGAGGCACAAAAGAGTGCTCCAATTTGTACCTCGGGTAGGAGAGATACGAAGTATCAGCCGGAGAGGACACCTGCGTCTCGGTCAGAAAGAGCAAGGCCGGCTTCGCCGTCTCGAGATGGTAGTGGTAGCTACCTCACACTAGGATTTTATTCTGTATCGTGGGAGAAGTTTGCATATATAAATTAAACAAGAACAAACATCTAGATCTGAACAATTATTTGTAGTAGAGGTGGGCGATACAAACCGTATACTGATACGAAATCTATATATTGGTACAATATCTAAAAACCGCTTACTGGTTACTGGTACAAAATCTGATATTTGCGTACCTCCGCGATGCCTATACCGCTCCGCATCGGTCGGTGGCTAGATTCGCCGTGTGCGACGGAGCGCGAGCGATATAGATATTATACCGGTTCGTTCGAAAACTATGTATTACAAAATCTGATATTTGCGTACTGCCGCGATGCCTAAATCGTTTCGCATCGGTCGGTGGCTAGATTCACCGTGTGCGTCAGAGTGCGAGCGATATGGGTATTAGATTAGACATGGCGGATAATTAGTCTTACTAAAATCTTATATTTGTACACTACACTAAATAATAAAATAAAAAAACAATTTCACTAAATCTTAATTAACTTCCCTAGTTATTATTTTTTCAAGTTTTTATATAAATTCCTTGTACAAGTAATATTTTAATGAAAATGTAAACTAAACAAAACAATATTAAACTGACGCCCCTTTGTTTAAATTACTACCTATCAACCAATATTTGAGCCAATATCGTAACAACAAAGTACATAAAATTAACATCAACCACTAATTAATTCAGTCAATAGCGTTACATCTATGTGTTAAAAATTTCATTTCGTACGTTTTAATAAAAACAACACTTCAAAAGATTTAACCGCAAACGATTTATTTAATATGATAATTGTCAAAAGCAAGTTCAGCTTAAAATATTGGATATAATTTTGACTTTAAGTATATATATTTAGCAAATAATTGTTACAATCCTTATTTTTAGATATGTGAATGTTAATGTAATAAATCATAAAATTGCTTTGTAAACCGCCATCAAATCCATTCTATGGGTAAAGTCATTTTATCGAACTAAAATTGATTGACTCTCAAGGTGTAACGTAAAGAAGATGCTAGATGGCATAAATACGGCTAGTTAAGAAATCGATCGTGGATGATTTTGAATGAACTGGAATATGATAATTTTATTCAATATCGTTTATTTTATTTATTTGATAAAAATGCGATTTTTTAAACTGTTTATTTTAACAGTTAAAAGATATATTAACCATCTTTATTTAAATACTTCCGGCCAAGGAAAATACAGTAGTAGGAGCGAGCGGTACGGTAATTTCTTCCCAGTCGCGTAACCCAATAGTATATGATTTAGAACCTAATCATCATAACTTTACGAACTATTTTTATGACATCGTTACTTTACAAAGTTATTTCATTAACTTTAATCATAGATGTAAGAATTTAAAGTTTAACTTATGTTACCTAATAATGATAAATTTCAAATCTGATTGTTTTTACATAGAATTTTCAATGTATTTTTAGTTCTAACAGATCTGCCAGAATAAATGTAGTGGAAGGAGAAAGTTGCAATTTTTATCCTTTTAAATGCAATTTGTGATGTAAATAAATAATAAAGACACTGTAAATACCTACTATTTTATATTATATATTTTGTTGAACTAATTTAATTGAGTATCTAGTGTTGCAAATAAATAACTAGTTCAAAACTTTAAAATAATAAAGTTAAAACTACAACTATATCTGCATTAACTCCAAGAAGATAACATAAAATAAAATAACTATAATATATCTACAAGCTGCCGTGTAGTGGCGGTCAAGAATATCCACTACCCCATATCCTCCCGTGGGTGTCGTAAAAGGCGACAAAGGGAAACAGGCGGGAGATGGGCAGCAGCATCTTCCTGATAATAGCGAAAAGTACAATAAAAAAACTGCGGTTGCCAACCCGCTCGCCAAGCGTGGCAACTATGGCAAATACCCCCCAATGACGAGAGTAACAAAGAGACGGCCCCCAGTCCCCGGCGGCCCCGCTATTCCTGGCTACGGTGGCGACCATGGTAACGGCGGGGCAGGGGATGCTAAGAATCTCCGGTGGAGGTTCGGTTGCCACCTACGACGACTCGACCTGGCAACGTACAACGCACGCACCCTGAGGACTGACGAGAAGATCGTGGAGCTGGAAGAAGAGATAGACAAGTTGCGCTGGCATATTATAGGATTATCCGAAGTCCGAAGAGAGGGGGAGGACACGGTAATCCTTGAATCCGGCAACTTGCTCTATCACCGGGAGGGCGACCATCTGTCCCAAGGAGGTGTCGGATTTATCGTCCACAAGTCTCTCGTTAACAACGTTGTAAAGATCGGGAGTGTGTCGACGAGGGTTGCGTACCTTATACTCAGAATCACCAAACGATATTCGCTGAAGGTCATACAGGTTTACGCACCAACCTCGGCACATCCCGATGAGGAGGTGGAGGAAATGTATGAGGATATCTCTAGAGCCATGCATTCCTCCAAAACCCAATATACGGTGTTAATGGGAGACTTCAATGCAAAACTAGGCACAAGAGAGAACGGTGATCTGAAAGTAGGGAAATTTGGAATAGGGCAACGGAACCCAAGAGGCCAGCAGATGGCCGACTTCATGGAGAAAAAGGGACTCTTTATGATGAACTCTTTCTTCCAGAAACGGCCCCACAGGAAGTGGACCTGGTCGAGCCCCGACGGTTCGACAAAAAATGAGATTGACTTCATTATGACGACCAGACGACAACTATTCAGTGATGTCTCAGTGATCGCGAGGGTGAAAACCGGCAGCGATCACCGAATGGTTAGAGGCACACTGAACCTAAATGTTAAGCTGGAGAGGTCTCGTCTGATGAAGTCAACGCTCCGTCCCCCTCGTGCTCTAATCCAAAGTCCCGAAACCTTTCAGCTCGAGTTACGAAACCGTTTTCAGTGCCTAGAAGACTGCAATGAAGTGGACGATATGAATGACAAGCTCGTGGAAACTGTCCATGCGGTCGGAGCTAAGTTTTGCAAGACCCGCCGCAGAAGAACACAAAAACTCTCCGATCACACTCTTAATCTCATGGCTGTTAGACGGGAGAGGAGGCTACATTCTTCAACAGATTTGACAGCATACAGGCAACTGAACAGACAGATCTCTAAATTCATGTGGCGAGACTTACGCAACTTCAATACAGCTCGTATTGAAGAAGCGATCGAGCGGAACCAAGGCTCCAAAGCCTTTGCCAGAGATCAGTCTGCCAGAAAGAGCCAACTGTCAAAGCTGAAGACCGAAATTGGAAGCATCGTTTCCGGGGCACCTGAGATTTTGAGTGAGATTGAGAGGTTCTATGGGCAGCTGTACACGTCATTGTTGGAGCCACACGCAAGTGTGAGTAACGATCCAAGAGCGAGTCTTATCCGACACTATTCCGAAGATATCCCGGACGTCAGTCTGAGCGAGATTAGAATGGCTCTCCAGGACCTTAAAAACGGCAAGGCCCCAGGCGAGGATGGAATTACAGCGGAGCTTCTGAAAGCGGGTGGAAGACCGGTACTTGAAGTCCTTCAGAGGCTCTTTAATTCCGTCCTCCATGGTGGCATTACACCGGAGGCGTGGAGCAGAAGTGCGGTGGTCTTGTTCTTCAAGAAAGGTGACAACGCTCTCTTGAAGAACTACAGACCGATTTCCCTTCTGAGCCGCGTCTACGTGCTGTTTTCGAGAGTCATTACGAATCGTCTCGCGCGCAGACTTGACGACTTCCAGCCTCCCGAACAAGCTGGTTTCCGAAAGGGCTTTAGCATCATAGACCACATACATACCCTACGGCAAATTGTACAGAAGTCCGAAGAGTACAATTTGCCACTATGTCTGGCGTATGTGGACTATGAGAAAGCCTTTGATTCCGTCGAAATTTGGGCGGTGCTGCAGTCCTTTCAGCGGTGCCAAGTTGACTGTCGGTATATCTGAAGTGTTTGTACAGTAGAGCTACGATGGCTATCCGAGTACAGAACCAGAGTACGAAACCTATCCAATTGCAGAGAGGTGTAAGACAGGGTGATGTTATATCCCCGAAACTCTTCACCGCTGCATTGGAAGACGTTTTCAAGCTTCTGGACTGGAAAGGATACGGAATTAACATCAATGGCGAGTACATCACTCACCTTCGATTTACCGACGATATAGTCCTCATGGCAGAATCGCTGGAGGAATTAAGCACTATGCTCAATGACCTCAATAGTGTCTCCCAATGGATAGGTCTTAAGATGAACATGGACAAAACAAAGATTATGTTTAATGTCCATGTCACACCTATGCCGGTAGTTGTTGGGAGCACTAAGCTCGAAGTTGTTGACGAGTATGTTTACCTGGGACAAATAGTCCAACTAGGTAAGTCCAACTTCGACCGAGAGGTCAATCGACGGATTCAACTTGGCTGGGCAGCGTTCGGGAAGCTACGACACATCTTCTCGTCAGAAATACCTTACAACAAAATTATAACAAAAACAAAATTGTACAACCAGTGCGTGTTGCCAGTGATGACTTACGGAACTGAGACGTGGTCCTTCACTGCTGGCCGTATGAGGAAGCTCAAGGTCGCTCAGCGAGCTATGGAAAGGGCTATGCTCGGAGTTTCTCTGCGTGATAAACTTAGGAATGAGGATATCCGCAGTAGAACCAGAGTAACCGACATAGCCCAACGGATTAGTAAGCTGAAGTGGCAGTGGGCCGGCCATATAGCTCGAAGAACCGACAACCGGTGGGGAAGAAAGGTTCTCAGTGGCAGCCTCGTACCGGTACGCGAAGTGTAGGGTGTCCCCCCACAAGATGGAGTGACGACCTGGTAAGACATGCAGGAAGTCGATGGATGCAGGTGGCTCAGGACCGTGCTTTGTGGCATTCTTTGGGGGAGGCCTATGTTCAGCAGTGGACTTGTGAAGGGCTGTAATGATGATGATGATGATGATGATCTACAATACTGATTTGCATCGAATAGATAAGAGTAACTATAAAATCCTCGTATTAGATTTCAACAGCGAATCAGAGTAGAAAATATAAACAAGTATACGCAGAATATATAGATATTGAAATATATCGTTTTGATATCAGATATTGAAACTCAAAATCTGATTTAGATACGATTCTCAGAAAACGCGATACGACCCAGGCCTAATTTGTAGGCTTTACAAATACTTTTTTGAAGTGCGCTATTTGAACCCGCGCTGCTGAGCCAAGAGCCGTTCATCTCTGTCATTGTTAACACGTATTCTACTCACTAAAGCTTCATTGGCTTATGCATTATCTGGAAAGCGTAATTATACATGAGTATTAATTTTTTTACATAATTTCTTATCACTACAACAAATCAATAAGTTACATATTATATTGGCAGACCGTTCAATGCATCTTTTAGCATAAACTCTATTATGCGTGTATCACATAATAATAATTATAGTAAACAAACGATGGTGCGTGACCAACCCCTAAAGGCTAATATCAAATCTGGTTTTACTTGACGTAGTTATCTTGGATCTGCAAAGCATGTTTGATCTGAATTCTCGTGATAAAAATACCCTTTTTTTCTTTAGTCAATGGAAACTCTTAGAAATATCTGAGAGGTACTAAAAATCATTTGATATTCAGATTTCCTATATCAGAAAAATATAAATAAATATAGTATTACTTGGATTTCAAACATGATAATCTTTAAACTTTCTCGGGCAGATAGATTCCTCGAGTGACTATCGAGTCCCGTCTAATATCGAACGGTCTTAATAGTTATGTAAATATGCAGCCACGTTTCATTTTGTGCAGTGCACTTTCAGTTTGAACTATGCATATTGGGTTATTGCCATAATATTGTAAGATGCACCTACCTGCACTTGTCCAGTTTTTATTTACTGCATTAAGTTCAATAATTATATTCTTTCTTGAATTTTTAAATACATAACATCATTCCGTATGTGCCGTAAGGAGTGACAAAGGAATACTGAAATAGGAGATGGGCAGTAGGATCTTCCTGATAGGAACTCAATAAGAAACTGCGGTTGCCAAATATGCCGCCTATTAGACAATCTATAGGTGAGGCCAATTTTCAGATGTGATCTTTTATCGGCTGTAATATTTGAATGTAATAATATTTGAAACATGTATCTTAGAGAATCTTCAATCTTTCTTCTGAAGTACGTAGATGAAAAAGTATATTGTAAATCGTCATAAGGTTAGTTAATTTAAAGACAAATTTACCGCTTGAAATATAAAGGAAAATTCACAATAATTTTACGCATTCATTGCACAACCTATTGTCAATATCTTTTTTTAATAGAATAGGGTGACAAACGAGCACACAGTACACCTGATGGTAAGTGGTTGCTGTGACCCATAGATATCCACATCTATCTTCAATAAAGAACCAAAATACAGATGCGTTTTCACCCGTGAGGACTAAGTTTGAATGCCTCTTTTCCAGTAAAAAGGGTCTCCGGTTCTCTACACTCACCATATGAAACACAGCAGTGTTAAGCTGCTATTTTACGCCGGTATTCTGTGAGACCGTGGTCCTTCCCCAGTCGAGCCGACCCATTCGTGTTTCAACTATACTACTAATGTAGCTGCAGTATGGCTCTACCACGTAAAAACGAGGTATCAACAAAACAAATTGCAAAACCATTACACAATTTCAACCAGTAATAGAATATTCCCAGAACGAAGGCAGTAATCCTGCAGCTTTCGTAACTGTCATGCATGCATATTGAACGTATTTATATTATGTAGTCCCAACTAAATCTAGGTTTGTTGAGATACTTGACAAAGTTTTGTCTATTTTGTATTTCCCGTGAAATATTACAAGTATTCTATAATTTTTGAAAATATGTTACATCATTCGTTAGGTGGGAGGATTTTTCTACGACCTAGTCAGTCTGTTCAATGTAGTTTCTGGATGTTCCGATCTAAAAGGTATACAGAGTCAGTATAGTTAAAAGCTGTGAGACTTTTCTTCTTCATCTTCGGAGGTGATACTGCATCTGTAGCGTTCTTTTTTGGAAGGTGGTTGCAGGTGTTTATGAGCCGCAGTAGCGAATTACCATCCGGTGTACTGTAGGTTCGCTTGTCTTTTCAATTTAATAAAAAAATATTTTTTTTAAATATGTCTCGTAGATATTTATTTATTGAATTAGTGTGCCAAACGAGCGCACAGTCTATTTAATGATAAGTGGATGCTGTGGCCCATAGAAATTGACATTTATCCTCGATTAATCAGAATGCAGGAAACGGTAATCCTCGAATCCGGCAACTTCCTCTATCACCGGGAGGGTGACCATCTGTCCCAAGGAGGTGCCGGATTTATCGTCCACAAGTCTCTCGTTAACAACATAGTAAAGATTGAGAGTGTGTCGACGAGGGTTGCGTACCTTATACTCAGAATCACCAAACGGTATTCGCTGAAGGTCATACAGGTTTACGCACCAACTTCGGCACACCCCGATGAAGAGGTGGAGGAAATGTATGAGGATATCTCTAGAGCCATGCATTCCTCCAAAACCCACTATACGGAGTTAATAGGAGACTTCAACGCAAAACTAGGCACAAGAGAAAGCGGTGAGCTGAAATTAGGGAAATTCGGAATAGGGCAACGGAACCCAAGTGGTCAGCTTGGCCGACTTTATGGAGAAAGAGTGACACTTTATGATGAACTCTTTCTTCCAGAAGCGGCCCACAGAAAGTGGACCTGGTCGAGCACCGACGGTTCGACAAAAAATGAGATTGACTTCATTATGACGACCAGACGACAACTGTTCAGTGATGTCTCAGTGATCGCGAGGGTGAAAACTGGTAGCGATCACCGAATGGTTAGAGGCACACTGAACCTAAACGTTAAGTTGGAGAGGTCTCGTCTAATGAAGTTAACACTCCGTCCCCCTCGTGCTCTGTTCCAAATTCCCGAAACCTTTCAGCTCGAGATACAAAACCGTTTTCAGTGCCTAGAAGACTGCGAGGAAGTGGACTATATGAATGACAAGCTCGTGGAAACTGTCCATGCGGTCGGAGCTAAGTTCTGCAAGACCCGCTGCAGACGAACACAAAAACTCTCCGATTACACTCTCAATCTCATGGCTGTAAGACGGGAGATGAAGCTACATTCTTCAACAGATTTGACAGCATACAGGCAACTGAACAGTCAGATCTCCAAATGCATGCGGCGGGACTTACGCAACTTCAATACAGCTTGTATTGAAGAAGCGATCGAGCGGAACCAAGGATCCAAAGTCTTTGCCAAAGATCTGTCTGCCAGAAAGAGCCAACTGTCAAAGCTTAAGACCGAATGTGGCAGCATCGTTTCAGGGGCACCTAAGATTTTGAGTGAGATTGAGATGTTCTATAAGCAGCTTTACACGTCATCTTTGGAGCCACACGCAAGTGTGAGTAACGATCCAAGAGTGAGCCTTATTCGACACTATTCCGAAGATATCCCGGACATCAGTCTCAGCGAGACTAGAATGGCTCTCCAGCACCTTTAAAACGGTAAGGCCCCAGGTGAGGATGTAATTACAGCGGAGCTTCTGAAAGCGGGTGGAAGACCGGTACTTGAAGTCCTTCAGAAGCTCTTTAATTCCGTCCTCCATGGTGTTACTACACCGGAGGCGTGGAGCAAAAGTGCGGTGGTCTTGTTCTTCAAGAAAGTTGACAACGCTCTCTTGAAGAACTACAGACCGATTTCCCTTCTAAGCCGCGTCTACGTGCTGTTTTCGAGAGTCATTACGAATCGTCTCGCGCGCAGACTTGAAGACTTCCAGCCTCCCGAACAAGCTGGTTTCCGAAAGGGCTTTAACACCATAGACCACATACATACCCTTTGGCAAATTGTACAGAAGTCCGAAAAGTACAATTTGCCACTATTTCTGACGTATGTGGACTATGAGAAAGCCTTTGATTCCGTCGAAATTTGGGCGGTGCTGCAGTCCCTTCAGCGGTGGCAAATTGACGGTCGGTATATCGAAGTGCTGGAGTGTTTGTACAGTAGAGCTACGATGGTTATCCGAGTACAGAACCATAGTACGAAACTTATCCAATTGCAGAGAGGTGTAAGACAGGTTGATGTTATGATGTTCTGGACTGGAAAGGATACGGTATTAACATCAATGGCGAGTACATCACTCACCTTCGATTTGCCGACGATATAGTCCTTATGGCAGAATCGCTGGAGGAACTAAGCACCATGCCCAATGACCTTAATAGTGTCTTCCAACGAATAGGTCTTAGGATGAACGTGGACAAACAAAGATCATGTTTAATGTCCATATCACACCTATGCCGGTAGTTGTTGGGAGCACTAAGCTCGAAGTTGTTGACCAGTATGTTTACCTGAGACAAATAGTCCGAATAGGTAAGTCCAACTTCGACAAAGAGGTCAATCGACGGATTCAACTCGGCTGGGCAGCGTTTGGGAAACAACGACATAACTTCGCGTCAGACATACCTCAAAACCTTAAAACGAAATTGTACAACCAGTGCGTGTTGCCAGTGATGACTTACGGATCTTAGACGTGGTCCTTCACTGCTGGCCGTATGAGGAAGCTCAAGGTCGCTTAGTGAGCTATGGAGAGGGCTATGCTCGGCGTATCTCTGCGTGATAAACTTAGAAATGAGTATATCCGCAGTAGAACCAGAGTAACCGACATAGCCCAACGGATTTATAAGCTGAAGTGGCAGAGGGCCGGCCATATAGCTCGAAGAACCGACAACCGATGGGGAAGAAAGTTTCATGAGTGGCAGCCTCGTACTGGTAGGCGAAGTTTAGGGCGACCCCCCACGAGATGGAGTGACGACCTGGTAAGGCATGCAGGAATTCGATGGATGCAGGTGGCTTAGGACCGTGCTTTTTGGCATTCCTTGGGGGAGGCCTATGTTCAGCAGTGGACTTATGAAAGGCTGTAATGATGATGATGATGATGAACCAGAATGCTAACGCGTTGTCACCCCTGAGGACTAATACGAAATGCCTCGTTTCCTGTTCTCTACACTCACCATGTTAAACACAGCAAAACTAAGCTGCTATTTTACGCTGGTATTCTGTGAGGGTGTGATCCTTCCCCGGTCGAACCAACCCATTCATGCTAAAATAACCTAACAGTTTAATAAACTATCACGCTGTCAGTCGTCCACTTTTGCCTGTAGATAACAAGATAATGCACGACACAATGATTTAACCAGCGTTTGTGTCTAAATTGTGAGAGTCACGTATGTAGTACGGTGCTACGACGTTGTTAAATTTTTGTCGTGAAATATATTTCGAGGAAAATGCTAAAACTTTTGGCAAACTATTTTTTGTCATTATTATCATTATTACAGCTCCTCATTTTTAGATGTCGGTTAAAATGAAATTAGATGTAAGAACGTGACACAAGTTAAAAGTAAGTAAGAAAAGAAAGTAGAAGCTGCGAACTCATAGACTACTTATTTACCTTGTGTGTAAAAAAACTTTGAATCTAATCCTCTAATAAAGATACGATGCAAGGTACGGTTCAACAAACCGGTATCGTATAAGGTACAATACTTCACAAAAGCACTGGTAACATAATTTGTATATTTGACGTTTGAATGTGTCAATTTAGTGTCAGGGATAAAGAAGACTTTAATAAATCTGACACAGGCAAAACCGATGCGGGTCACTATTATTAAATTAAAAATATGCTTAAAAAAATGACCTGAAGTAGTAAAATGATCTGAGTAGACTGAAGCCTTATGAAGCAGTCTTCTTCGTTCCATTACCTTGTTTTTTACAAATGTTATTTAAGTTGTTATTTTCTACTCTTTACTTAAAATTGAAAGTATATATAAAGTTGGGCTGTTTCAGCAATAACATTTGAAAAGTTTGGCTTATAACAATCCGAATTATGTAAAGACAATTTGCATTTTACATTGTTTTATCTGCAAATAATTTAAGGCAAAATTTACTAGGTTGAATTAAATTTACTAGACTATGTATCACTGATACGACAATTCCCATTAATTTCGAATGCCTGTAACAGTTAATGAATTCCATGTACCAGTCCTCTGAATCGAAATTTACTATTGTAACGCGCGACTTAGCTTATGATTCTGGTTGCGATAAAAAGTATAATATCATCATAAACTGATTATTTAGTCGTATATTAAGATGTGACTTTAAAATTGCTTAAAGTTGTACAAAGATTTACCGTGTGGTGGCGATTTAAGAATGTCCACTGCCCCACGTCATCTCCTGGGTGTCGTAAGAGGCGATAGAGGGAAACAAATCAGGAGACAGGCAGCAGCGTCTTCCTAATAACAACTAAAAATAAAAAACTGTGGTTGCCAACCCGCTTGCCAAGCGTGGCAACTATGAAAAATATCTCCCCTATTCAGCAATCTATGGGGGAGGTCTATGTTCAGCGGTGGACTTTAATAGGCTATAACGGTAACGGTGCAAAGACAGGAAAAGTCTTTTTATTTGCTTTCCTAATAGTTCCCAAAATATACTTTTGAGAGGGTTATGGAGCAAATAATCACATATTATATTAATTTATCTTTGGTGCAGATAACGAAAGATAAATCGTACACGATTATTATTTTTAACCGTATATTAGCGGTGTAAGGATATCCATTACCCATTACTTATTACTCATCATCCCGTGGAAGTCGTAAAAGGCGACAGAAGGAAATTAAGCCAGGACAGGGGCAGCAGCAGATAAATAACAATAAAAAAGACTGCGGTTGCTAGCACACCCGCTAAGCATGACAACTATGACACATATCCCTCCCCAAGGAGGCTACCTATGGAAGAGGCATATGCCCTGCACCAAACTTTGATAGGCAATAATTAATCAATGATGAATGAAGAGGCAGAAAACAGTGATAATTGGTATACAATAACACCATATTACCGCGGCAATGCCTAATCACTGCCGATCTTGAATGACGTTATAATCGTGCAGACCTTTCTGTACAAAGACTTAGTTCGGTTTGTTAGTAAATTTGAATTAAATAAGAGTTAATAAACATATTTATAATTTTGGAAACGCAAAGATAAACAAAACACTTTATTAACATGTTCTAAACAAGTCCCTAACAATTTCTTGGAAAGCTGCATTATTTAAACTAAAATGGGCGTAAAAGGAAACGATGTAAAAAATCTGTGAAAAGACTTCCTAGAAAGGCAGTTCTTTTAACTCAAAGTTAAGTACATTATTTTTGTTCAGTATATTCGTCAGTTTTATTCAACAAGAATATGACATTTATTTCTTTTGAAATATTTTAAAAAACTTAACTAACTTTAGTAAAACAAATGACTACTTTAATTTTAATCCTAGAACACCAGAAATTAAGTGGTATAGTATGTGCCATATCGATTGAGAAAAACGGACAATGACCTCAGATATGAGCCGAATGTCAAAAGGCGTAACTTACAAAATCTCAATTTAGATGTGATAACAATATTTAAATATTGATATTATTCCCACTTCTAGGTCAGCACATATGTTTTGTTTTTTTGTTTCTTAAATAATATTGTCTGTGGTTCCTATAAACATAGTAAAATCTTACGGTACATCGCGAAAAATGTGTTATATTTTATATTTCAATTTATGGTAAGTAACGCAGCAATTCATTTAATAACAGTTTCATATTAAAAAAATATTTGAAGCAATATAACACCATATTGAGCTTTTGCAAATTCATCCCTTTAAAATAAACAAAACGCGCGTTACGTCAGTTCGTTCTAAAAGAAACGTGACAATGGCAGCCAGAGATGCGTCACCTTTTTTGGGCCGGTCCGCCATTTTGTTTTCATTCGTGTTCGGATAGCGCTTGCGTGTGTACGTCTCGGGTAATTCATAGCATTCATTGCATTGTTTTAGTTGAGTTTTTACTGTTAAATTTGTTATATCGTTAAGTTTTTGTTTTTTGAATCTGTTATATTAGTTTTACTGTGACGGTCGTTACTAAATCGACATGAGTTCAGGAGAATTTGGTGAAGGACCCGGTCCTTCAACATCAAGTGGAAAGAGACGTCGCCGACCCATAATAAACGTAGCAGGTACGTACAAATAGGTACAAATGCGACGACGTAGCCTTTCTATTTCTTAAAGCGCTCTTTTTATGTGACCATGTGGTATTTATTTTCTAAAACAATATGTATTTATGTGATGTAGTACTATGGTAGTATATTTTTGTCATTTATTTACAGGCCCATCTTCTGGAGCACCTTTAACGTCACCAGTAAAAAAGAGAAAACCTACCACTTTGTCGGTCGGGGAACAAGAGATTATCATTAATGTATACAAATATGTCAAAAACACCTGGCCCGAAGACGTGTATCCTTCAAACGTTAATATGGTAGAAAAGGTTTCGGAGATCTCAGGAGTCAGCAAGAGCACTATATATCGCGTATTAAGCGTGTATAGAGATTCCCATAAAATACCAGAAAAGGGAATAATTAATAAAAGAAAAAAGTCTGTAATTGACAAGTTGGACGATTTTGATAAATCGGCTATAAGAGCGAAAGTGCATCAGTTCTTTCTTGCAGGAGAATTACCGACTTTAGACAAAATTTTGCTCAGTATAAATCAAGATGACCAGTTGCCAAACTTGAGCAAAACTTCCCTGCGACGTGTGTTGCGCCATTTAAAATTCAAATATATAAAGAGAAACAGAAAAAGTGGTCTAATAGATCGCCCAGAGATAGTTCTGTGGCGTACCAGATATTTGAGAGAAATACAAATATTAAGAAACGAGGGACGTAACATTTTTTACCTTGACGAAACATGGATTAACGCAGGTCATACTATGGGAAAGGTATGGGAAGACACCACAATTGAATCTTCTCGTCAATCACGGTTAGAAGGCTACTCTACTGGCGCGAAAGCCCCTTCGGGTAAAGGAAAGCGATTAATAGTTGTACACGTTGGCAATGAAAATGGCTTTTTGGAGGGATGTGATTGGGTATTTGAATCATCATCTACTGGTGACTACCATGAGAGTATGGACGCTCTCCATTTCGAGGACTGGTTTAGAAAAGTAATAGAAAAACTGCAAAGCGGCGATGTCATAGTTATGGATAACGCTAGTTACCACTCCAGACGTTTAGAAAAAACCCCAACAATGTCTTGGCGGAAACAAAATATGCAGGAATGGCTAGAATCTAAACAGATCGCATACGTGCCCTCGGACACAAAGACCCACTTAATGGAAAAAATAAAGGCAGTTAAAGATAACTATCGAAGTTACGTCACCGACGAGATGGCAAAAGAAAAAAGCATCACAGTGGTAAGGTTACCTCCTTATCACTGTGAGCTTAACCCCATTGAACTTGTGTGGGCAGATGTGAAAGGGTACGTTGCACGAAAAAATACAACTTTCAAGTTAAAAGATGTTAAAAATTTACTTAAAGATGGTTTAACTCAAATCACGCCAGATAAATGGAAAAACTGTGTTCAGCATGTCCTTAAGGTTGAACAAAAAATGCGTGGCATGGATGATAGAATTGACCAAACTGCAGATCGCTTTATAATTAATGTTACAGATAGTTCATCAAGTGAAGATACGAGTGATGATTGCACCGAATAAAAATAAAGTTCTTATATAATATTAAAAATAAAGTTTTATCTTTTGCATAAGTACGTACTTATTCGGTGTCGTTATCACTCGAATCTTTATATGTGTTATAAATTAATGTTTTTTGTTGTTAAATGAATAAAGTACTTTATAACAATAGATGATTTTTCTTCTACAGCGATCTTTCACATAACTTTTTAATAATAGTTAATAAATATATATTATATCAATCATTATAAAAAAATCATTATAAATAAAGAAAGTACTACATATAAAATGTGCCTATATATTGAAGGTTTGTAACCCCTGGTTAAACGACCGAAAGGTCATTGTCCGTTTTTCTCAATCGATTTGGCACATACTATAGAAGTATCTACTTTTGAACAGTAGAGCATTCTATTCAAATCCCAGTTCACGGCAATTATTTAAACGTGATTGGTGGTATCATAATTATTTTCATGTCATGTAATTGTATATTCCTTGTAACTAACTACCTACCTTGTAGTGGTGGAGTAAGAAAATCATCACCCTATTTCGTCCCGTCCGTATCTTAAGAGGTATCTATGGGAAAGCCCAGAAAAATCTTATGGCTCAAGATAGATGGCGGTATAACCATAATTTTATACTCCAGGCGCAAAATATCTAGACCGACGATGGGCAGCAGCGTCAATGCTGCGAAAAGTCTAATAATGCGATCGTTAAACTGCCTGCCAAGCTTGACGATTAATGCAAACCCACCCTACAACTGGAGTGACCCATGTTTAGCTGTAGATTTTAACGGGCTGATGAAGGAAGATATCTAAAGAATAAAATATACTACGAATAACTTTGCCAGAAATACATATTATAAGGAAAATGGTTTCCAAAAATTTCGTGTATTGGTAGCAGTATAAGTCGTGATTGCGTTCTATGTATGTAGAAAAGTTGACTATGGGTAATACTAAAGAATTCTCATAACTTCTAATTAATGTCAGTATAATTATCCTTTTTGTTATATGTAACATCTCCAAGCTAGAGCAAGTGCTCTTCGTAATGTGCTCGACCGTCTATTGGGCTCCAGGCATAAAGCTTAGTCGGCTTTATTATAGAAAATATACTCTCACGCCTCTGATCCCGATCTTACAAACCTGATTATGTTTTCGGCGGGAGTCATAATTCACCCCGAAAACATAATCAGGTTCATTAGATAGATAATTTCTCACTAATAACATAAACATGAAAATTGTGCCAAGTTCGGTACAAACGACGTTCGTGGCATTTCCAAGAACGTTGTGCTTTCCTATTGGTGATGCTAACTATGGCATATTAAAGCAAACTAATATCGTGCCTACATAATTATATATATGTAGGTACAAATATAATATAAAGGCCAGATCAAGGATATGTTTTACTCTAGCGAAGCGTCGTATCGGTGGTAACGTGGCAACCGTTGTTTTTTATAGGGTTTTTAAAAATTAACATCATCCGTAAAGTTACCACATATTTGTGACAAATTGCTAACGATCTGTTTATTATATTTTCTGGTATTTCATGTTGTAACGCACGCATATTTGCAAAATCCATCCTTATGCATATATTTACACACACTTATTTTACACACATCAATATAAAAATACAATAATAATGTTTGAATTGTGACTGTTCAAAAATGGCTCAAAATGATTCGTGTAAATATACACACTGCCGGAGCATTGCCTTTTTCTTTTGGTTGTCACGTTTTTAAGATTGTTTCTAACATTTGACACTATGATTTCTTATATTTACGCGAACACTACACATTGAATAAAAATATATTTTACGGATTTTATCGCGTTTAATTTTACTATTTTAATTCCCGACGTTTCCGGTGTTTTACAGCAACCTATACTATTTTAACACCCGAAACATCGGGAATTAAAATATTAAAATTAAACGTGATAAAATCCTTAAAAAATAGTTTTATTCAATTTGTAGTGTTCGCGTAAATATAAGAAATCATAGTGTCAAATGTTAGAAACAATCTTGAAGTATTTCTTGGTTTAATACCAAAGTATTATATACTGGTGGATTATTATAAGCCTAAATATTTTGTTTTTATAAACCTGTAATTTTACTGGCACGAATAGCGTCCTATTTACTATGTGACACAAAAGATTTTAGCACTCATTAATGCTAACCATAAATGTAAGATAGTAGGACTTCTTTTCCGACTATTATCTTTCTGCGTACACACCAACCTCGTTACTATTTCTGCTGCCTTGTATGCACTTCTGTGTTCCAGTGAAGGATACAGAGTGCCAGTATAAGTATAGTCTTCACTAATGATACGAAACACAGCAGCATTATGCTGCTATTTCATGCTGTAATTCTGTGCAAGTGTAACCATGCCTACGAATATGTACGTAGTTGTCGTCGTAGGATACAAAAGGACACAGACACACATTCATCACTCAAAAAGTATTTTGTACTTTTTGAGTGATGAATGTGTGTCTGTGTCCTTTTGTTACATTATCAGATTATGTTAATGGCATGTAAATCGTGCGTTAGTCACCTCTATAATAGTAAAGACAATGTTAATTGAAATGGAGCGTTTCCTCCACAATCTCATCGTTCTTAAAATTACGGTATACTACAGTACAGAAACAGTATAGAACAGAGAAAAAAGCACAAAGGCGTATACTATAACTAATATGTTAAGAAAAAAATAGCAAACAAGCTTTGCAAATAATTAGGAACACTTCGAAAAATCTACTTATTATTAACAGTGGTAGAGCCAGGCGGCAGCTTTTGCTGTCGCATGGATGGGCCGGCTCGAACCGGGGTAGTGCCACGACCTCACAGAATACCAGCGTGAAGTAGAGGTTTACCTCTGCGTTTCGCTTGGTGAGTGCAGGTGGCCGAAGGCCCTTTTTACTGGAAATGAGGCACTCCATCCTAGTCCTCACGGGTGAAAACGCATCTGCATTTTGATCTGTAACAGAGGATAGATGTAGATGTCTATGTGCCGCAGCAACCATTTACCATCAGGTGGACTGTGTGCTCCTTTTCACTCTTATCCTATAAAAAAAAACTTAAAAAACTAACTACACTACACAATACAAAAATCTACTAACATTTTTACAATAATATCAACTGTCAAAATGGCGTCGATAAAGCAGCGCCTTTTTAAACCTTTATTACTTGATAGACTGATCAAGAGCTATGGTATCACAGAGCGTTCTATGCAAACGACGCTGTAGTTTTTGAGTTATAAGAGTTATAAACCGGATGATCATATTACCCTCACGTACTATAGTTAGTTTTTTATGTTGATTTTTCGAAGTGATGCTAATTATAGCCAAGGCTTGTTTGTTATTTTTTTTTCTATATTAGTTATAGTATACGACATTGTATATTTATCTCTATTCTCCTCCTAGTATTGGTTTTATACGGCGGTAAAGCTCAAGGTGATTATAGTATACGACATTGTATATTTATCTCTATCCTCCTCCTAGTATTGGTTTTATACGGCGGTAAAGCTCAAGGTGACCATATTACCCTCATGTACCATAATAGGCTATGGCGCGATATCAAGGTAAATCTTATAGGATACTATTCCGAAGATTCCCGGACATCAGTCTGAGTGAGATTAGAATCCAGCTAGCTATCCAGCATCTTAAAAACGGTAAATCCCCGTGCAAGGATGGAATTACAGCGGAGCTTCAGAAAGCGGGTGGATGACCGGTACTTAAAATTCTTCAGAAGTTTGTAAAAGTGGGAAAATTCCGTCCTCAATGGTGGTACTACTCCAGAGGCGTGGAGCAGAAGTGCGGTGTTCTTGTTCTTCAAGAAGGGCAACAACGCTTTCTTGAAGAACTACAGACGGATTTCCCTTCTGAGCCGCGTCTACGTACTGTTTTTGAAAGACATTACGAATCATCTCGCACGCAGACTCGACGACTTCCAGCCTCCCGAATAAGCCGATTTCCGAAAAAGGTTTAGCACTATAGACCAAATAGTTTATTCTGCCACTTTAAATCTTTAAATGGATATGGAATGGGCAATCGAAGTTATCGTTCCTCGAAATTGCGCCTTCGCTATTGAAAGTATTTAGCTCTTGGCTTGTTCAATATCGAACGAAAAATGAACATTGTAAATACAAAAAATAATCAAAGTTTGAATCCTGATTGCTTTTCTTTGTTCTTTATTTTCAAGAACAATATTTCATATACATCTGTGATTTATTGGGTCTCCGGGTAATATTTAGCAGAATTTTAGTTACAATTTTATTACTAGACTTGAATAGAAATGAACGTAATGAATCATGCAATGAAACTAACGTTGGTATGTATATTTTATCGGTCAACGCGAGTGACAATAATATAGCTAATAAAAATGAACCTGATCTATATCGCGCCATTCATCATCATCATTTCAGCCCTTCACAAGTCCACTGCTGAACATAGGCCTCCCCCAAGGAATGCCACAACGCACGGTCCTGAACCACCTGCATCGATCGACTTCCTGCATGTCTTACCAGGTCGTCACTTCATCTAGTTGGGTGTTGCCCTACACTTCGCCTACCGGTACGAGGCTGCCATTCGAGAACCTTTTTTCCCAATCGGTTTCGGTTTTTCCTGCTATATGGCCGACCTATTGCCACTTCAGCTTAAAAATCTATAGGGTTATGTCGGTCAAGTTCCAGTAAGTCCTATTCTAATGTCCTCCAGTTATTTTTTTATACAAACAAATTTCCACATGATGTTTCCCTTCACAGCCAAGCACGTCATAAACAGCACTTAAAATTGCAAGTAACAGTGTGCCAGTGGAGATCGGACTAGGGTTGCTTACCTAATATGAAATTTACATCAATTACTTAACCTCTGACCACAAATCTCGAGAGAGATTAAGTATTTGAATTAGAGGTTAAGTAATTGTTACGAGTACTAACAAATAAAGAAATAATACGTAGTAAATATTTGGAATTATTAAAACATATAATCGATACCATCATCATTATCGTCATCATTTGACTGCCTCGTTGGTGTAGTGGTTGTAGTAGTGCGACTGCTGATCATGAGGTCCCGGGTTCGAATCCCGGATCGGGCCAAAAAAATCAGTTATTGAGTTTTTCCATCAAGAAATTCTCAGTAGCTATCCGGAGTCAGAAAGTTGGCGGTGTCTCAGTCCCGTGCCTCGGAAAGCACGTAAACCCGTTGGTCCTACGCCTGATAACTGTCCGGTCGTGTTAGGTTACCGTCCCATCGGACTATGAGAAAGAGGAAATAGAGAGGGCACCTGTACTTTCGCATACAATTGGGCACTATAACCCTGTCCTGCGCCGATTGCTAGTCTCCGTTGAGACTGGTCGCCGTGACCGTAATTCGGTCTGGAGGATATTATTTATCGTCATCATAACAGCCCTTCCACAAGTTCACTACTAAATATAGACTTCTCCCCAAGTAATGCTACATGTCTTGCCAGATCAACATTCCAACTAGTGGGAGGCGCCCTACATTTCAGTTACCGGTACGAGGCTGCAGTGCGCAGAATTTACACCGGTATGAGACTGCTATTCGAAACACGAGCTCAGTACATCCGTATTGTTGCCATGCCAGTTATGGAATATGGATCTGAGAATAGAATAGAATAATTGTTCTTATACAATAAAGATAACAGGTAATTCTTATAGATATATATATTCTTATATATCTTATATTTTTCTTTTACCATCGGTTCGGTAAAAAACCTTTGTCCTAGAAAGAACCAAATATACCCGACGGGCGTGATACTTTACTGCTGGCCATATAAGGAAGCTGAAGTTCGCTCAGCGAGCTATGAAGAGGGCTATGCTGTATGATAGACTTATTAATGAGGATATCCGAAGTAGAACCAGATGGGTTAGGTCGGACTCGCACCGAGTAAAACCCCATGGTGTTCCACCTTGGTCGCATATTGGCAAGGCCACGGGAACGCTTTCGCACACATCCGCGGCCCCAACAGCGCTGACCGCCCCATGGCAGCTCCTCCTCGGGAGAGGACTTACTCCTCCCTCATCTCCTTCTCAGGTAAGGTGCACCAGAACACATTGCGCGCCCACCTCCGCAGCCTCCAAATTCACATACGCCACGGACGCCCCCGTGTCCGATGCGCGAAGACCATAAGGCCAGGAAGTACTAGCGCTTAGAAGCACCAGCCTTCCTGACCCCAGTGGCGGACCTGGTCTATGGCTCCGCCGCCAACTAAAATTCGGCTGCAGAGGGTAGGGAGAGCGGCGCCTCTCAATACCAACACTCCTCTCCCCCCGCAGCCCCGCCACAACAGCATCAATTAACGATGCGGCCCCGTCAGAGTCGCGGAGGATTGGGCGAGTGGCGCATCGCCATACCAACACTTCTCTTCTCCCGTGACTCCACCTCGGCTGCTCCGACAAACATCCGAAGTGGGCTCGCCAAGCCCACTCGGAGTGGCCACCTCGGGCCAGCCCTACACTACGGGCCAGCCTAGGGGTACCTCTTTGTTCTTATGACCAAACCTTGGCTACTAAGCTCCCCTCCCCCCCGCCACTACAAGGCGGGAAGCAGTTCGGGGGGTTTGTGTCATTCCTAGGCCTTTGTTTCGCAGTGGACTTGTGAAAGGCTGTAATGAAGGAATGAATTAATTAAATCGGTAATCGTTAATATTTTTAAAACTATAATTTGCCAGTGTTAGACTATTAATTATCTCACAGGCTATTACCAGCTTTGGCTACATTTCCTTTGACTAAGTTTATCAAAAGCCTATTCCTTGAAAACACCCCATAGTAATCCGATGGGTTGACTAAAAATAAGGATAAATCGCTTTTAAATAGTACTCTATCTTGAGTAGAAATCTCCGTTGGTCGACATAACTAAACATTGTATTATATGCACGCTAACCCAAACCACAAAAGGGAAAATCTTACCCGCGGCGCAATCCTGAAGCACTACATATCATGTTTAATTTTGATAACGATGGGATTGCCAGCGAAACGCTCGTATACTAAAACTCAATTTTAATTAACATTGTCGTTACAATTACGGTAGTGATTTACGCACGATTAACATAATCTGTAATGTAATTTATTGTCCTTTTTGTGCGATGTATGTGTCAGTGTCCTTTTGTAACCTTTTTTATGTGGACCTATGTATGTAGATAAGGCCGTTTATGTGTTTTTTTTATTAAAGCATTCTTCGTGCGGGAAAGGATATTACCATCTTGCGCAGTAACTTGCCTCACCAATTAGTACAGAAAACTCAGAAAAAAATTTATGCCGAAAGACGCATTCATAGATAGAATAAGATTTTAAATAAAACTAGTTTACGGATTTAATCGCCTATATTAACTTATTTTATATTTCCGACGTTTCAAGCACTTGAAAGCACCCATGGTCACGGGATGGACTGAGGTGTTCGACGTCCCAGTGTCATAGTTAACCACGGCTACATCCAAGTTAAAACTATTATTTTTTGTTCCGATCTACGCAGTATGAACTTACAGTATTGAAGTCTTGCAGTTGTATGCTCGGTTAGGGATTTAATTTTACTAAATATAGGATCCAAGCAGATGGTGGCACCCAGCCATCTTTTCTATTGAAACAAGGACATTTTTTAATTTCAATAGCCTCGCGAATCATGCTTGGAAGGAATCGGTTTTCTTTAGTGAGGATTTGTGGTCTATCAAACCTCATGTAGTGATGGAGGCGATCCTGTACGTGTTCAGAGACTGCAGATTTCTCGGAGCGTAGATTCTACATATCAGCTATGTGTTCTTTAATGCGGGTTTCTATTGGTCTTTTATTTTGTCCTATATAAGACCACATTCGCAATCAAGCTTGTACACTCCTGCATCTTGCAGAGGGACATTACACTTGACTGATGGTAGAAATTGACTAATCTTCTTCGGCGGCTTGAAGTATGTTTTAATGGATGCATGCTTCCAGATGTAGCCAGTCTTGTTAGTGACAGCTCTGACATATGGTAGTACAGCAGAAAAGTAAAAAAATCATTGTAGAATAAGATTTTATTTACATATACGTTGTGTCTTTTAGTATTTTTTTTAAACACGTTACTCTAGGATGGGTACGTAAATAGGTAGTTACCTCACAGTAGGATTTTCTTCTGTATCGTGGGAGAAGTTTGCAGAGTGAAGTTAAATTAAACAAGAACAAACATCTTGATCTGGAACAATTATTTGTAGGTTTTACAAATACTTCTTTGAAGTGCGGTATTTGAACCCGCGCTGCTGAGCGCCAAAACTCAATGCTAAGCCATGAGCCGTCCATCTCTGTCGTTGTTAACACGTATTCTACTCACTAAAGCTTCATTGGCTTATGCATTATCTCGAAAGCGTAATTAAACATGAGTATTAATTTTTTTTTTCACAATTTCTTATCACTACAACAAATCAATAAGTTACTTACATATTATATTGGCAGAGCGTTCAATGCATCTTACAGCATAAACTCTATTATGTGTGTACCACATAATAATAATTATAGTAAACAAACGATGGTGCGTGACAAACCCCTGAAGGCTAATATCAAATCTGGTTTTACTTGACGTAGTTATCTTGGATCTGCAAAGCGTGTTTGATCTGATGTGTCGTGATAAAAAAATATCTTTTTTTCTTTAGTCAATGGAAACTCTTATAAATATCTGAGAGGTACTAAAAATCATTTGATATTAAGATTTCCTATATCAGAAAAATATCAATAAATATAGTATTACTCGGATTTCAAACATGATAATCTTTAAACTTTATCGGGCAGATAGATTCTCGAGTGACTATCGAGTCCCATCCAATATCGAACGGTCTTAATGGTTATGTAAATTTGCAGCCACGTTCCATTTTGTGCAGTGCACTTTAAGTTTGAACAATGCATATAGGGTTATTACCATAATATTGTAAGATGCAGGACAAGTGGAGGGTAGGTACCCTGCACTTGTCCAGTTTTTATTTACTGCAGAAATTTAATAATTATATACAGGTTGGGCCATGAATTAGTTAACATTTGAAAAAATCGTATAAAAAAAACCATTTAACATATTTTAGAAATCGTTTATTTACGAGAAAGCTAATTAGTTGTAATTTATTTTTTTTAAATTATTTCGTCTAAATGATCACCGTTTCGGTTTTTGCACTCATCTAAGCGAGTCCTGAAGTTTTCGAATACTCTTCTGCAAAGAGACCGCGAGATCGCCGACATCTCTTCGATGATTTTTTCTTTAAGTTGACGTAATCAGTGTAATCGGTTTATCAATGTAGACACGACTCTTTAAATAACCCCATAAAAAGAAGTCTGCTGGGGATAGATCTGGACTTCTGGGTGGCCATGGGATGTCACCCCGTCTGGATATCAGCTTTTCCGGAAACATGTCTTTGACCACCGGCAAAGACTCGTTCGATGTGTGACACGTGGCTCCATCTTGTTGAAACCATGTGTTACGATTATAGCCAGCAAATTCCAGTAGCATCGGTGCTAAGAAATCCCGTAACATTTTCACATACTCGGCAGAATTAACAGTAACTGAACGGCCTCGAGAATCTTCAAAAAAGTAAGGTCCGATGATTCCTTTTGCTGAAATTGCAGCCCATACAGTTACCTTAGGAGAGTGAAGTGGCCTCTCATGTTTAGCTTTAGGATTTTCGCTGCTCCAATACCTGCAATTCTGTTTGTTTACATGTCCATTTAGGTGGAAATGGGCTTCGTCATAAAATAAGATGTTGTGAAAATTACAGAAACGAGTTAACATTGTTTCGGCATATGACTTACACAAATTTAAATCATTAGGGTTTAGTTCTTGCACTAGCTGGATCTTATATGGATGTAATTTCAAATCTAATTTCAAAATACGGCGTAATGATGTGCGGGATAATCCTAATTCAGCCGAACGTTTGCGTGTCGATAAATCTGGATCACGTCGAACAGAAGCGGAAACTTGCTGCACGTTCTCTTCGCTCCGAGAAGTCCTTGGGCAGCCGGTTTGTTTCACATTTAGTGTAGATCCCGTCTCTTCGAACTTCTTCGCCCATTTCTTTATTAAAGGAGCACTTGGACACTGACTTAAGTCGTGTAAACCATATTCAACGCGAAATAAGCGTCTCACAGTAATGAGCGAAAAGCCGTTTAAATAAAACTGTTTCACGCAGTAAGCACGTTGCGGCCCCGTGAAGCGATCCATTGCGGCTAAATTTCCAAGAAGCGAGCTAGTGCCCCCGCCCGCGCCCGCGCCCCGCGCGGCAATAGTTTGCGCGGTAAGTTACATTTAAATGTTAACAAATTCTTGGCCCAACCTGTATTTACTTGATTTTTAAATACATATATCATTCCGTAAGTGCCGTAAGAGGTAATAAAGGAAAACTGAAATAGGAGATGGGCAGTAGGATCTTTCTGATAGCAACTCAATAAGAAACTGCAGTTGTCAAATATGCCGTCTATGACACAGTCTATAGGTGAGCCCTATGTTCAGATGTGGTCTTTGATCGGCTGTAATATTTGAATGTATGACACAAGTGTCTTATGAGAATTTTCAATCATTCTTCTGAAGTAGGTAGATGAAAAATTATATAATAAATTGCCATAAGCTTAGTTAATTTAAAGCCAAATTTACCGCTTGAAATATAAGTAAGTAATAAAGTCAAATTCACAATAGTTTTACGCATTCATTGCACAATCTATGGTCTATATTCTTTTTTTTATAGGATAGGGTGACAAACGAGCACACTGTCCACCTGATGGTAAGTGGTTGCTGTGACCCATAGATATCCACATCTATCCTCAATAAAGTATCAAAATGTAGATGCGTTGTCACCCGTGAGGACTAAGTTGGAATGCCTCTTTTCCAGTAAAAAGTGTCTCCGGTTCTCCACACTCACCATACGAAACACAGCAGTGTTAAGCTGCAATTTTAGGCCAGTATTCTGTGACAGCGTGGCCCTTCCCCAGTCGAGCCGACCCATTCGTGTTACAACTATACTACTAATGTAGCTGCAGCATGGCTCTACCACGTGAAAACGAGGTATCAATACAAAACAAATTGCAAAACCATTACACAATTTCAACCAGTAATATAATATTCCCAGAACAAAAGCAGTAATCCTGCAGCTTTCGTAAATAACATGCACGGATATTGAACGTATTTATATTATATAGTCTCAACTAAATCCAGGTTTGATGAGACACTTGACAAAGTTTTGTCTGTTTTGTATTTCCTATGAAATATTACAAGTATTTTATAATTTTTGAAAACATGTTACATCATTCGTTAGGTGGCAGGATATCCCTACGGCCTAGTCAGTCTGTTCAATGTAGTTTCTGGATGTTCCGATCTAAAAGGTATACATAGTCGGTATAGTTAAAAGCTGTGAGACTTTTCTTCTTTGTCTTCGGAGGTGATAACGCATCTGTGGTCTTCTTTGTTTAAAGTTGGTTGCAGGTGTGAATGAGCTGCAGTAGGCAATTACCATCAGGTGTACTGTGGGTTGGCTTGTCTCTTCAATTTTATAAGATAATAGTCTTTGTATTAAATATGTCTCGTAGATATTTATTTATTGAATTAGTGTGCCAAACGAGTGCACAGTCTATCTAATGATAAGCGGATGCTGTGGCCCATAGACATCTACATTTATTTTCGATTAATCAGAATGCAGGAAACGGTAATCCTCGAATCCGGCAACTTCCTCTATCACCGGGAGGGTGACCATCTGTCCCAAGGAGGTGTCGGATTTATCGTCTACAAGTCTCTCGGTAACAACATAGTAAAGATTGAGAGTGTGTCGACGAGGGTTGCGTTACATATACTCAGAATCACCAAACGGTATTCGCTGAAGGTCATACAGGTTTACGCACCAACCTCGGCACACCCCTATGAGGAGGTGGAGGAAATGTATGAGGATATCTCTAGAGCCATGCATTCCTACAAAATCCACCATACGGTGTTAATAGGAGACTTCAACGCAAAACTAGCCCCAAGAAAACGCGGTGAGCTGAAAGTAGGGAAGTTCGGAATAGGGCAACGGAACCCAAGGGGACAGCAGCTGGCCGACTTTATGAAGAAAGAGTGACTCTTTATGATGAACTCTTTCTTCCAGAAGCGGCCCCACAGAAAGTGGATCTGGTCAAGCCCCGACGGATCGACAAAAAATGAGATTGACTTCATTATGACGACCAGACAACAACTGTTCAGTGATGTCTCCGTGATTGCGACGGTGAAATGTGGTAGCGATCACCGAATGGTTAGAGGCACACTGAACCTAAACGTTAAGTTGGAGAGGTCTCGTCTAATGAAGTCAACGCTCCGTCCCCCTCGTGCTCTGTTCCAAATTTCCGAAACCTTTCAGCTCGAGTTACAAAACCGTTTCAGTGCCTAGAAGACTGCAATGAAGTGGACGATATGAACGACAAGCTCGTGGAAACTGTCCATGCGGTCGTAGCTAAGTTCTGCAAGACCCGCTGCAGACAAACACAAAAACTCTCCGATCACACACTCAATCTCATGGCTGTTAGACGGGAGATGAAGCTACATTCTTCAACAGATTTGACAGTATACAGGCAACTGAACAGATAGATCTCCAAATGCATGCGGCGGGACTTACGCAACTTCAATAAAGCTTGTATTGAAGAAGCGATCGAGCGGAACCAAGGCTCCAAAGTCTTTGCCAGAGATCTGTCTGCCAGAAAGAGCCAACTGTCAAATCTGAAGACCGAATATGGCAGTATCGTTCCCAGGGAACCTGAGATTTTGAGTGAAATCGAGAGGTTCTATGGGCAGCAGTACAGCCACACGCAAGTGTGAGTAACGATCCAAGAGCGAGTCTTATCCGACACTATTCCGAAGATATCCCGGACGTCAAGCACAACGTTCTTGGAAATGCCACGAACGTTGCTTGTTGTGCTTTCCTATTGGTGATGCTAACTATGGCATATTAAAGCAAACTAATATCGTACCTACATAATTATATTTCTGTAGGTACGATTATTATATACAGGCCAGATCAAGGATAAGGTTTTACTCTAGCAAAGCGTCGTATCGGTGGTAACGTGGCAACCGTTGTATTTTATAGGGTTTTTAAAAATTAACATCATCAGTAAAGTTACCATATATATGCGACGAATTTCTAACGATATGTTTATTATATTTTATGTTGTATGTGTATATTTGCAACATCCATCCATATCCATAACCTCTAATATTTACACACTTATTTTAACACACATCAATATAGGTATAATAATGTTTGAGTTGTGGGTGTTCAAAAATGGTTCAAAATAATTCATGTAAATATACACAGTGCCGGAGCATTGCCTTTTTCTTTTAGTTGTCACGTTGCGGTGTGTTATTATTTTAAGTGTGTAAATAAATTCAATCTGCTTGTTGAATAACATAGTGTCAAATGTTAGAAACAATCTTGAAATGTTTCTTGGTTTAATACCAAAGTATTATATACTGGTGGATTATTATAAGCCTAAATATTTTGTTTTTATAAACCTGTCATTTTACTGGCACGAATAGCGTCCTATTTAATAAGTGACACAAAAGATTTTAGCATTCATAATTATTTTTATTATTAGTATTAGTCATAAATATAGCATTAGTCATAAATGTAAGACAGTAGAACTTCTTTTCTGACAATTATCTGTCTGGGTACATACCAACTTCGTTACTATTTTTGCTGCCTTGTATGCATTTCTGTGTTCCAGTGAAGGGTATAGAGTAACAACATAAGTACAGGCTTCACTCACCATACGAAACACAGCAGCATTACGCTGCTATTTCATGCTGTAATTCTGTGCAAGTGTAATCATGCCTACGAATATATACGTAGTTGTCGTCGTAGGATACAAAACGGCACAGACACACATTCATCACTCAAAAAGTACAATAAACATTATCAGATTATGTTAATCGCATATAAATCGTGCGTAAGTCACCTCCATAATAGTAACGACAATGTTAATTGAAATGGAGCGTTTCCTCCGCAATCCCATCGTTCGCAAAATTACGGTATACTTCGTAGTGACGGTGTAAGAATATCCACTAAAACATATCCTTCCGTGGTTGTCGTTAGAGGTGACAAAGGGAAAATTCTCAAAAACAACTAGAAAATAAAAAATATTGCTACCAACCCGCCTGCCAAGCGTAGCAACTACGGCAAGTGTTCTCAATAAGAGAATATCTATGCAGAGGACTATGTTGAGCTGTGGAATTTGATAGGGTGAAATGAAATAATGAATAATGTCGTCCTTCACTGGTCGAGATATATAATATTTTGATAATTATATATTAATACTACTTAGGCTATAGGCTATGGCGCGATATCAAGGCAAGTCTTATCCGATACTATTCCGAAGATTCGCGGACGTTAGTCTGAGTGAGATAAAAATCCAGCTAGCTATCCAACACCTTAAAAACGGTAAGTCCCCGTGCAAGGATGGAATTACAGCGGAGCTTCTGAAAGCGGGTGGATAACCGGTACTTAAAATTCTTCAGAAGTTTGTATTAAGTGTGAAAATTCCGTCCTCAATGGTGGTACTACTCCAGAGGCGTGGAGCAAAAGTGCGGTGTTCTTGTTCATCAAGAAAGGCGACAACGCTCTCTTGAAGAACTACAGACGGATTTCCCTTCTGAGCCGCGTCTACGTGCTGTTTTTGAAAGACATTACGAATCATCTCGCACGCAGACTCGACCACTTCCAGCCTCAGAACAAGCTGATTTCCGAAAAAGGTTTAGCACTATAGACCACATACATAACCTACGGCAAATTGTACAGAAGACCAAATAGTACAATCTGCCACTTTAAATCAGTAATGAATGGATATCGACGCTGGAAAGGAAAAAAATTACTAAGCGACACTGGTCGATATTGAGTTATATAATATATCATTGGAATCAGCTTTTTTTTCTGCGTCGATTGGTCCTACTTTCGTGCTTCTACTATGAATTTAATGTCGTTTAGTTATTTTTAAATTTGAGGATTTTTTGAAGTTTTCGGCGACCAACCGACGATGATTTTCGTCATTTAAAAAATATTGCATTTAGGACAATTTTTAATCTACCGTATTTCTTCTTAGTAAATTTATCCTGTTTTTGATATAAATTATTTTGGTTTTAAGTTACTTTTTCCTGAACATATGATAAATTAAAAATTTATTTGGCTATCTTTTCCTACGAAAAAAAATTATTTTTTGTAACTTCTTACCTATTTACCTGTCCTTAATATTATCTCTTTGTCATTTAGATATTTTTTTACCAGGTCTGATTAACAAAAAGATGTCGCTTAGTGATATTTTTCCTTCCTGTAATTTTGTCGCTTAGATGAATGTGACCTGGCGTTTTCGAAAATATTTTGGCGTTAAGATATCTCTTCCAGAAATATTTATTTAATAAAACGTCAGTTGAGCCTTTCGCCTTGATCTTGAATTGTCGTGTAACTAGGTTGTGATTTAATATTGAAGTCGTCGTTAGGAACAAAAAAATGAATCACCGTGCTACAAGCTGGCGCTTGGTGAATAGATGTGTGACCGCGAGTCCCAATGACTCGCCGCTTAGTCTAGAAAAGCGGTAATTATTTTCATTTAAGTATTACATAATATTCTTTAGTTGTGTGCTAATGTTTGAGTCACTCACATTTCACAACTGCGAAAGGACCTGCGTTTTTCGAAATTAATAGACCTAGCTTTGATTAATGCAGGCATTAGTCCAAAGTACCTCGTTAGAAGATAATATACCAAGGATTAGTTAATGTAATTAACTTTTATTTTGATGAAAACATAATTTTGTTTTTCTTTGCAAGACTCCTTACCCATACAAAATGTTTCTAAAGATTATAATGTCGTGTGATTCTAAGAAAAATATTTCATTATTTTGAAGTATTGCAAAGTTGCTTGTCGCCGGATGATTCCAACGTTGTTGCTGATTTTATCGCTGATATGGAATTTCAGGGAATGGACCTTTTTATGTCATCATTAGTAGTGCCCCTCGGAGGTAGATCCCCGCTATGAATTGATAGCTCACTTAAAATTGCATCTTGCCATAAGCAGGAGTGCTACCGGGCCTGGACTGACGCGTCGATATCCCAGGATGCAAACACCAAGAAGAAAAGAAATATAATAAAATTAAGAAAGATCCGCTTCTAGCTTCTACAAAAGAGTCATTGCTAACGCAAATCAGTGCACTGATTCGTGCGTAAATCTGTAGAATTGGCGAGATATTAGTCTCGTCTTGTAGAGAATTCTAATCTCTCGCCAAGGCCGTCCAACGGAACTTCTGTCAGCCATCTCTTTCATCTCTGCACAGGGAGAACAACTCACTGGTCCATGCCGTAAAGGAGAAAGCCGATCTGTTAGGCTCTCTTTTTGCATCCAACTCGACTCTCGGTGACGGGAGGAACACACTGCTGACCATTCTGCAGTGAGAGTGCCCAGTACGCAAAGGACTCCTCTCCCTGAATGTTAACAAGTCGGGTTAAACCTGATGAAATTCTTCATAATGTGCTGAAGACATGTCCTACTAGGCGTAGGAGTAGTCCTGAACTCATGAAGATAGCATTAGTGCACCCGATACCTAAAAATAGCGACGGTTCAGCTGAAACAACAGACCTATTACCTCCTTGTACTCCAAAATGATGGAAACCATTATAATCTGCCAGCTGATTACGTACCTTGAGGGCCACCAGCTGATTAGTAATCGCCATTACTGATTTCGCTGCGGTCACTCAGCTGGTGATTTTCTAGTGTACCTGATCCCCAAGATGATGGATGCAGTAGAGACCAAGAGATAAAGACCTTGGCCGTTAGTTTTGACATATCAAAGGCCTTCTATCAAGTTTGGCACAAAGTGCTTCTTCCGAAGCTTTCTTCCTATTTGGTTCCCAAGAAATTGTGCAATTGGATCACCAGTTTTCTTGCATGCTCGGACTGCAAGCGCATTTACGGTAGTGTATCACAAGGCTGCGTGCGTGATAGCACGCAGCCTTGTGATACTCCACTCTTTATGTTGAATATCAATCATATGTTGCAAATTCGTATACGGATGACAGCACAGGTATTTTACATCGGCCGTACCAATATTTCTCGAAAACACGTTGTCGAGTACCGGAACAAACTTGTGCCTGAAGTCAAATCTTTGTTAAATAAAGTCTCGGATTGGTCTATGAAGACATAGGTTTGCGTGTTCACCGCTAAAAAGAACCCCTTTGTTGTATCCCTTCAATTTCAGGACTTTTTCATTCTCGGCGTCCATTTATCGAATGGTATACTGTTCCGCGGTCACTTGGAAGAGAAGGCAGAATTGGCTTCTAAAAAGCTTGGCGTGCTCAGCACAGCGGAACAGTATTTCATGCCGGCACACCGCTTGTAACTTTACAAGACGCAGGTTTGACCTCACATGGAATACTGTTCTCATCTCCAGGCTGTGACACCTCATTGTCAGCTCATTCCACTTGATCACATCCAGCAAAGAGCGGCTCGAATAGTTGATAATCAAGTTCTTTCTCATCAGCTCGATTCACTGGCGCTGCGAAGAGAATTTGAAGAATTGTTTGGATTAATTCCAGCCACCAAATTTCACCAACGCAAATTGTGACAAAACTCACGATACCATCTACACCATCTGAATGCTTGGGGTCCATCACTATGCGATTTACTTGGAGTTTCTTTCCTTGTCACAACTTTTTTGTGCAATTCTTTACAACCGGTGGTTTTTCCGAACCAATATGACTTAGGGACTTACAAGAAACGAGCTTACTCCTCTGCGTGGCGGTTGACACTTATCACTGAGCCGCATGCACGTTTGTCCTCTCTTCTATGTAAAAAAAGTTTATATTTCGTTAAATAATTTTTAGTAATTAGCATTACAATGTACTAGTGAATTCTTTTTATTTTTATAAAACCGAAGGTCTCTGACGATATTTGTATCTTGTGAAGGTACTTTTATTTTAGTTTAGAAGGGTATTCTGTTTCGGGAACGTGATTTTGAATCACGAAATTGAATATTTATTTATTTAAAAGATTCATGTTTAATAAACAAATACTGGTGCTTTTTTAAACCTAAAATCCACATTGAATTATTAGGGGCCAAACCTTACTTTAATTTGTTCTCTGGTAAAAATATTACAGACAGAAATTGATCAACCATGAAGTGGTAAGTAACTTTTACCAGATCATAGAAATGTTCTTTTTATTCTATAGGTATATTTTCCATGCTTAAATTCTTCAAAACTGTCTCATTATGAATTTTTTTCGAGTTTTACTTCTAAAGTCGATTGTCGGTAGGTCGATTTTTCCCGTTCGTGAATTTTTTATTTTTTTACTAAGCGACACTAACTTCGGAAATGGTAAGCAAATCGGGAACAATAAAGTATCCAGACCGCTTTTTAATCATGTAAGAATTATTCCAATAGGGTAAATAGCACAATTAATATATTTTTTTTTAAATTTCAAACTTGAATCAGCTCTCCTGTAAAGTTGCCTATATGTCGCTTGGTAACTTTTTCATTTCCACCGTCGATATGGATTGGGCAATCGAAATTATCGTTTTTCGAAATTGCGCCTTCGCTATTGAAAATATTTAGCTCTTGGCTTGTTCAATATCAAACGAAAAATGAACATTGTAAATACAAAAAATAATCAAAGTTTGAATCCAGATTGCTTTTCTTTGTTCTTTATTTTCAAGAACAATATTTCATATACATCTTTGTGATTTATTGGGTCTCCGGGTAATACTTAGCAGAATTTTAGTTACAATTTTATTATTAGACTTAACTAAAAATGGACGAAATGAATCATGCAATGAAACTAACGTTGGTATGTATATTTTATCGGTCAACGCGAATGACGTTAATATAGTTCATAAGAATGAACCTAATCTATGTCGCGCCATCATCATCAACATTACAGCCCTTCACAAGTCCACTACTGAACATAGGCCTCCCCCAAGGAATGCCACAAAGCACGGTCCTGAACCACCTGCATCCATCGACTTCCTGCATATCTTACCAGGTCGTCACTCCATCTAGTGGGGGGTCACCCTACACTTCGCCTATCGGTACGAGGCTGCCACTCGAGAAACTTTTCTCCCAATCGGTTTCGGTTTTTCCAGCTATATGGCCGACTCATTGCCACTTCAGCTTAATAATATATAGGGTCATGTCGGTCAAGTTCCAATAAGTCCTATTCTAGTGTCCTCCAGTTATTTTTTTATACAAACAAATTTCCACATGATGTTTCCCTTCACAGCCAAGCACGTCATAAACAGCACTTAAAATTGCAAGTAACAGTGAGCCAGTGGAGATCGGACTAGGGTTGCTTACCTAATATGAAATTTACATCAATTACTTAACCTCTGACCACAAATCTCGAGAGAGATTAAGTATTTGAATTAGAGTTTAAGTAATTGTTACTAACAAATAAAGAAATAATACGTAGTAAATATTTGAAATTATTTAAACATATAATCGATACCGTCATCATTATCGTCATCATTTGACTGCCTCGTTGGTGTAGTGCTTGTAGTAGTGCGACTGCTGATCATGAGGTCCCGGGTTCGAATCCCGGATCGGGCCAAAAAAATCAGTAATTGAGTTTTTCCATCAAGAAATTCTCAGTGGCTATCCGGAGTCAGAAAGATGGCCGCGTCTCACTCCCGTGCCTCGGAAAGCACGTAAACCCGATGGTCCTACGCCTGATCACTCTCCGGTCGTGTTAGTTTTCCGTCCCATCGGACTATGAGAGAGAGGGATTAGAGAGGACACCTGTACTTTCACATACACTTGAGCACTATAACCCTGTCCTGCGCCGATTGCTAGTCTCCGTTAAGACTGGTCGCCGTGAACGTAATTCGGTCTGGAGGATATTATTTATCGTCATCATAACAGCCCTTCCACAATTTCACTGCTAAATATAGACTTCTCCCCAAGTAATGCTACATGTCTTACTAGATCAACACTCCAACTAGTGGGGGCCGCCCTACATTTCACTTACCGGTACGAGGCTGCAATGCGCAAAATTTACACCGGTATGAGACTGCTATTCGAAACAGTGTTAACAGTGGTAGAGCCACGCGGCAGCTTTTGCTGTCGCACGGATGGGCCGGCTCGAACCGGGGTGGTACCACGACCTCACAGAATACCAGCGTGAAAAAGAGGTTTTCCTCTGCGTTTCGCTTGGTGGGAGCAGGTGGCCGGAGGCCCTTTTTACTGTAAATGAAGTATTCAATTTTAGTTCTCACGGGTGACAACGCATCTGCATTTTGATTTGTAATAGATGATAGATGAAGATATCTATGGGCCGCAGCAACCACTTACCATCAGGTGGACTGCGTGCTCGTTTGTCACCCTTATCCTATAAAAAAAAACACGAGCTCAGTACATTCGTGTTGTTGCCATGCCATATCTGAGAATAGAATAAAATAATTGTTCTTATACAATAAAGATAACAGGTAATTCTTATTGAAAGACATTTTTTCTTTTACCATCGGTTCGGTAAAAAACCTTTGTCCTAGAAAGAACCAAATATACCCGACGGGCGTGATACTTTACTGCTGGCCATATAAGGAAGCTGAAGTTCGCTTAGTGAGCTATGAAGAGGGCTATGCTGTATGATAGACTTATTAATGAGGATATCCGGAGTAGAACCAGACGAGTTAGGTCAGACTCGCATCGACTAAAACCCCATGGTGTTCCACCTCCGTCGCATATTGGCAAGGCCACGGGAACGATTTCGCACACATCCGCGGCCCCAACAGCGCTAGCCGCCCCATGGCAGCTCCTCCTCGGGAGAGGACTTACTCCTCCCTCATCTCCTTCTCAGGTAAGGTGCACCAGAACACATGGCGCGCCCTCCTCCGCGGCCTCCAACTTCACATGCGCCACGGACGCCCCCGTGTCCGATGCGCGAAGTCCATATGGCCAGGAATTACTAGCGCTTAGAGGCACCAGCCTCCCTGACCCCAGTGGCGGACCTTGTCTATAGCTCCGCCGCCAGCTAATATTCGACTACAGAGGGTAGGGAGAGCGGCGCCTCTCAATACCAATACTCCTCTCCCCCCGCAGCCCCGCCACAACAGCATCAATTAACGGTACGGCCCCGTCAGGGTCGCGGAGGATAGGGCAAGTGGCGCATCGCCATACCAACACTTCTCTTCTCCCGTGACTCCACCTCGGCTGCAGCGGTAAGGGGAGGGGGCACCCCTCTCGCCACATCTCTCCGACACACATCCGAAGTAGGCTCGCCAAGCCCACTCGGAATGGCCACCTCGGGCCAGCCCTACACCACGGGCCAGCCAAGGTGTACCTCTTTGTTCACCGCGGGTGACCAAGCCCTGGCTACTAAGCCCCAAGCTCCCCCCCCCCCTCCGCCACGACAAAGCGGGAACCCGTTCGGGGGGATTTGTGTCATTCCTAGGCGTTTGTTTCGCAGTGGACTTGTGAAAGGCTGTAATGAAGGAATGAATTAATTAAATCGGTAATAGTGTTAGACTATTAATTATCTCACAGGATATTACCAGCTTTGGCTACATTGCCTTTGACTAAGTTTATTAAAAGCCTATTCCTTAAAAACACCCCATAGTAATGCGATGGATTGACTAAAAATAAGGATAAAACACTATTAAATAGTAATTTATCTTCAGTAGAAATCTCCGTTGGTCGACATAACTAAACATTGTATTATATGCACGCTAACCCAAACCACAAAAGGGAAAATGTTACCCGCGGCGCAATCCTGAAGCGCTACATATACTGTTTAATTTTGATAATAATGGGATTGCCAGCGAAACGCTCGTATACTAAAACTCAATTTTAATTATCATTGTCGTTACAATTACGGTAGTGATTTACGCACGATTAACATGGGATTAACATAATCTGTAATGTATTTTATTGTCGTTTTTGTGCGATGTATTTGTGTCAGTGTCCTTTTGTAACATTTTTTATGTGGACCTATGTATGTAGAAAAGGCCATTTATGTAGGTTTCTTTTTATTAAAGCATTATTCGTACGGGGAAGTATATTACCATCTTGCGCACTAACTTGCCTCACCAATTAGTACAGACAACTCGAAAAAATTCATGCCGAAAGGCGCATTCATTAATAGAATAAGATTTTAAATAAAACTAGTTTACGGATTTAATCGCCTATATTAACTTATTTTACATTTCCGTCGTTTCGAGCACTTGACAGCACCCATGGTCACGGGAGGGACTGAGGTGTTCGACGTCCCAATGTCATAGTTAACCACGGCTACCTCCAAGTTAAAACTATTATTTTTTGTTCCGATCTACGCAGTCTGGACTTACAGTATCTTGAAGTCTTGTAGTTGTATGCTTGGGTAGGGATTTAATTTTATGAAATATAGGATCCCAAGTAGATGGTAGCACCCAGTCATCTTTTCTATTGAAACAAGGATATTTTTTTATTTTAATATCCTCGCGAAACATGCTTGAAAGGAATCGGTGTTCTTTAGTGAGGATTTTTGGTCTATCAAATCTCGTGTAGTGATGGAGGCGATCCTGTACGTGTTCACAGACTGCAGATTTCTCGGAGCGTCGATTCTTCATATCAGTTATGTGTTTTTTAATGCGGGTTTCTATTGATCTTTTATTTTATCCTATATAAAACGACATTCGCAATCAACCTTGTACACTCCCGCATCTTGCAGAGGGACATTACGCTTGACTGATGGTAGAAATTGACTAATCTTCTTCGGCGGCTTGAAGTATGTTTTAATGGAAGCATGCTTTTAGATGTAGCCAGTCTTGTTAGTGACAGCTCTGACATATGGTAGTACAGCAGAAAAGTAAAAAAATCATTGTAGATTAAGATTTTGTTTACATATATGTTGTGTCTTTTAGTCTTTTTTTTTAAACAAGTTACCCTAGGATGGGTGTAAGGGGCTCCGCTAAGATCTTGGAGCCCAAGCCAACCCCGCCTGCACGTGGCGCACCTACTGGACAACGGAAAGGGCTCTGGCGATGCCACTCCTCTGCGATACGTCCTAGGGGTTCGGGGGTCAGACGGCAGTCGCCCCGGTAATTGGCACTAAGCCACTCAAAAATGGATAGTAAAAGAAAGAAAGATACGTTTAGGACTAGGGCGTCGCCGCATAACGACGCGCATGGGGATCGCCTTAACCCTGCGACAAGTATGCGAGGGCTACTTGGCCCCGTGCGAGCCCGGCTAAAGACGTTAGCACCAACTACGAAGATTCGCTTTGCAAACTGGAACATTGGCACGCTTACGTTACGCTCCGCAGAACTTGCGGCCATACTTGCCAGGCGTAAAGTGGCAGTGGCATTCCTGCAGGAGACACGGTGGAAGGCCAACAGGAGCCGGAATATTGGGCACGGCTACAAGCTGATCTATACAGGCTCTTCTGGTGGGGAGAACGGTGTGGCAGTGGTGCTCGCCGAGCATTTCCACGATAGCGTCTTGGAAGTTAGACGCATATGCGACCGACTTATGGTAGTAAGGTTGCTTATTGAGGGGGTCGTGACCCACTTAATAAGTGCCTACGCCCCACAGGTCGGCTGCAGCGACGCGGATAAGACGCTGTTTTGGGATCGGCTCGGAGATGTACTACGCGGCATACCGTTGTCCCACGATGTTGTTTTGGGTGGCGACCTGAACGGTCATGTGGGCGAGGTGCAGGGGGAGTATGAACGTGTCCACGGCGGCTATGGTTACGGCCGAAGAAACGCAGAGGGGGAAACCATTCTCAGAACCTGCACTGCAGCTGACCTGGCCGTGGTGAACACGTTCTTCAAAAAGAAAACCGAGCACCTGATTACCTACAGGAGCGGTCGGAACGCCACTCAAATCGACTATCTACTGACCAGGAGAAGTCATATCAGTCGCGTGGTCAACTGTAAGGTCACACCCGGTGAGTGTCACACTGCCCAACACCGACTTCTTGTCATGGACCTCTGCGTAAAACCCCGTCACAGACACGCCGAACGTTGCCGCCGTCAAATCAAGTGGTGGCTGCTGGATCAAACCAGATACTCAGAGTTTGACTCTGCCGCTGGGGATATTAGTCTCGACATAGCAGGCAAGTCCGTCCAAGAGTGCTGGAAAACCATTCAGACAGCAATCACAAAGACGGCAAAGCGTGTTCTCGGCGTGGCGAAAGGGGGCCGCAAAATCGACAAGGAGACCTGGTGGTGGGACGCTACAGTCCAGGGTTCATTACAGCAGAAGAAAGCGCTCTTCAAGACGTGGCAAGCGACCAAATCTCCTGAAGATCGCGCATCTTACAAGACAGCGAAAAGAGCTGCCAAGAAAGCTGTAACCAGAGCCAGGCGTGACCACTTGCAACCATTATATGCTAAGTTGGACACTCCTGAGGGGCACAAGCTCATATATAAACTGGCGCGCTCTAGGGCCAAAGCAGCGCAAGATATTACTCGCTGCTGCAGCGTCAACGGCCCTAATGGCGAGCTCCTGTACGATGATCGTGCGGTGAAGGAGAGATAGCGCTCTTATTTCCACGTTTTGCTGAATACTCAGCACCGAGGTCCTCGCATCTCTTCGTCACATGGAGAATCGGAAAGCTGTCGGACCAGACGAGGTGCCAATTGAAGCGTGGAAAGCGCTGGAGGCTCGTGGTGTGTGCATTCTTACTAACCTTTATAATAGAATTCTGAGCGACCGAATAATGCCCGATCAGTGGCGGCTTAGTATAATAACGCCGGTCCACAAGGGTAAAGGGTCCGTTCAGGATTGCGGTAATTACCGCTGTATAAAGGTGATGTCACACACCATGAAGCTCTTCGAGCGCATTATTGACACCAGGATCCGACAGGAGTGTACAGTGTCGGACTCCCAGTACGGTTTCCAACCAGGACGCTGTACCATGGACCCTGTATTCGCCCTAAGGATCCTCATGGAGAAGCACAGGGAAAAGAATATGCCTCTGCATTTCTTATTCCTACACCTGCAGAAGGCCTTTGACTGTGTTCCTATAACACAGGACAGGTCTATAAGACCATCGTAAGGCCTGTCCTTACGTACGGCAGTGAGGCGTGGCCGGTGCTGGAGCGACACCGGCAGTTGTTGCATGTCACGGAGATGAACATGCTGCGGTGGATGTGTGGCGTCACGCGGAAAGACCGTGTACGGAATACATACATCCGTGGCAGCCTCCATGTCCGTGACATTGCTGACAAGCTGCAGGAAAGTCGCCTCCGCTGGTATGGCCACGTCTTACGACGACCGACAAGCTACGTGGGAAACAAATGCCTGGACATGACCCTACCTGGTACCAGGAGTAGAGGACGGCCCAAGAAACGCTGGCTTGATGTCGTGCAGGATGACATGCGCGCCAATGGGCTAGTTGTGAGGGACGCCGAAGACCGGGCAAAGTGGAGGAGGAAGTGCAAGAAAGCGGACCCTGGGTTCTCCCGCGCTGGGCGGGATGAGCAACCGGGATGAACGCTAGGTAGAAGAGAAGACCCTAGGATGGGTACGTAAATAGGTAGTTACCTCACAGTAGGATTTTCTTCTGTATCGTGGGAGAATTTTGCATATATAAATTAAACAAGAACAAACATCCAGATCTGGAACAATTATTTGTAGGCTTTACAAATACTTTTTTGAAGTGCGGTATTTGAACCCGCGCTGCTGCGCCAAAACTCAATGCTAAGCCATGAGCCGTCCATCTCTGTCATTGTTAACACGTATTCTACTCACTAAAGCTTCATTGGCTTATGCATTATCTCGTAAGCGTAATTATATATGAGTATTTAATTTAAATTGAAAATTTATTAAATTTGAAATTATGTAATTTTTTTACATAATTTCTTATCACTACAACAAATCAATAAGTTACTTACATATTATATTGGCAGACCGTTCAATGCATCTTTCAGCATAAACTGTATTATGCGTGTATCACATAATAATAATTATAGAAAACAAACGAAGGTACGTGACAAACACCTGAAGGCTAATATCAAATCTGGTTTTACTTGACGTAGTTATCTTGGATCTGCAAAGCGTGTTTGATCTCATGTGTCGTGATAAAAGATATCCTTTTTTTTAGTTAATGGAAACTCTTATAAATATCTGAGAGATACTAAAATTCATTTAATATTAAGATTTCCTATTTCAGAAAAATATAAATAAATATAGTATTACTCGGATTTCAAACATGATAATCTTTAAACTTTCCCGGGCAGATAGGTTCCTCGAGTGACTATCGAGTCCCATCCAATATCGAACGGTCTTAATAGTTATGTAAATATGCAACCACGTTTCATTTTGTGCAGTGCACTTTCAGTTTGAACTATGCATATAGGGTTATTACCATAATATTGTAAGATGCACCTACCCTGCACTTGTCCAGTTTTTATTTACTGCAGAAATTTAATAATTATATATTTACTTGACTTTTAAATACATATGTCATTCCGTAAGTGCCGTAAGAGGTAACAAAGGAAAACTGAAATAGGAGATGGGCAGTAGGATCCTTCTGATAGGAACTCAATAAGAAACTGCGGTTGCCAAATATGCCGCCTATTAGACAATCCATAGGTTAGCCCAATGTTCAGATGTGGTCTTTGATCGGCTGCAATATTTGAATGTATGACACAAGTATCTTATGAGAATCTTCAATCTTTCTTCTGAAGTAGGTAGATGAAAAATTATATTGTAAATCGCCTTAAGGTTAGTTAATTTAAAGCCAAATTTACCGCTTGAAATATAAAGGCAAATTCACAATAGTTTACGCACTCATTGCACAATTTATTATTGTCTTTATTCTTTTTTATAGGATAGGGTGACAAACGAGCACACAGTCCACCCGATGGTAAGTGGTTACTGTGACCCATAGATATCCACATCTATCCTCAATAAAGAATCAAAATGCAGATGCGTTGTCACCCGTGAGGACTAAGTTGGAATGCCTCTTTTCCAGTAAAAAGGGTCTCCGGTTCTCTACACTCACCATACGAAACACAGCAGTGTTAAGCTGCTATTTTACGCTGGTATTCTGTGAGAGCGTGGCCCTTCCCCGGTCGAGCCGACCCATTCGTGTTACAACTATACTACTAATGTAGCTGCAGCATGGCTTTACCACGTAAAAACGAGGTATCAATACAAAACAAATTGCTAAACCATTACACAATTTCAACTAGTAATAGAATATACCCAGAACGAAGGCAGAAATCCTGCAGCTTTCGTAACTATCATGCACGGATATTGAACGTATTTCTATTATATAGTCTCAACTAAATCCAGGTTTGATGAGATGAGTATTTTGTATTTCCCATGAAATATCACAAGTATTTTATAATTTTTGAAAATATGTGTCATCATTCGTTAGTGCCACCTAATTTCTCTACGGATAAAGGATTTCTCTACGGCCTAGTCAGTCTGTTCAATGTAGTTTCTGGATGTTCCGATCTAATTTAATTAAGGTATTCATAGTCGATAAAGTTAAAAGCTGTGAGAATTTTCTTCTTTGTCTACGGAGGTGATAACGCATCTGTGGTCTTCCTTGTTTAAAGTTGGTTGCAGGTGTGAATGAGCTGCAGTAACCAATTACCATCAGGTGCACTGTGGGTTGGCTTGTCTCTTCAATTTTATAAGAAAATAGTTTTTGTATTAAATATGTCTCGGAGATATTTATTTATTGAATTAGTGTGCCAAACGAGCGCACAGTCTACCTGATGATAAGTGGATGCTGTGGCCCATAGACATCTACATTTATCCTTGATTAATCAAAATGCTGATGCGTTGTCACCTCTGAGGACTAATACGAAATTTAACGGTGGTAGAGCCACGCAGCAGTTTTTGCTGTTGCATGTATGGGCCGGCTCGAGCCGGGTTGGTACCACGACCTCACAGAATACCGGCGTGAAGTAGAGGCTCTGCTTCTGCGTTTCGTCTGGTGAGTGCAGGTGGCCGGAGGCCCAATTCCCCCCCCCCCCCCCATCAACATGGTAGCGGAATTACACAATAGACTACCCCAGGAGGGTACCAGTACCCCTGGAGAATCCCTCGCTGAGCATCCACGACCATGTTATTCCAATCCTGAGCGTGGGTGCTCAGGCTGCCCCGCGTATTCTGGGGGGGGGGGGGGGAAATTCCGCTCAAAAACATAACTGCTCGGGGCAAACTGAGCAACAATACCAAGGCGAACCCTGCCACGCTATCCGTGAATTTCTGCAACATCTGGGGACTTCACGTTAACCGAAACGCCGTCCACTACCATCTCAAGACGGCGAAGCCGGCCTTGCTCTTCCTGACCAAAACGCAGGTTTCCTCTCCGGCTGATATTTCGTATCTCTCCTACCCGGGGTACAAATTGGAGCATTCCTTTTTGCCTCGGGCTGGAGTTTGCGTGTATGTCAGAGAGGACATCTATTCTCGACGCCTCTGCAGTCTTGAAGGTTCGGACCTGTCCATCCTTTGGCTATGCGTAGACAGCGACGACCATCCGCGCGTCTACATGTGCCTCTATAGGTCACATAGCGGTAATGCCAAAACAGACCGACTCATCGACTACGTCCAAATGGCTACAGATTCCTTGCTACAACTGGTCCCATCCGCAGAGATCGTGATCCTTGGCGTTTTTGACGTCCACCATGCCGAATGGCTCGGTTCACGTTTAACCGATCATGCGAGGAGATCTGTTTATGACTTTGCCTTGGCATATGGTCTGACACAACTGGTTACTTCGCCTATGCGGATTCCAGATGTGGAGGATCATACACCTTCCCTGTTGGACCTTCTGCTGACTTCTCATCCGGACGGATATCAGGTTTCCATCGATGCCCCTCCCGGCTCTTCGGACCACTGTCTGATCCGGAGTATAGTGCCACTCACGATCCCTTCGCGGTTGCGTTCTGCAGGTTGCCGCCGTGTTTGGCATTACAGGTCGGCGGATTGGGACGGAATGCGGTCTTTCTTTGCATCCTACCCATGGGGGTGGGTTTGCTTCTCGCCGGATGATCCCAGCGCTGTTGCTGACCCTGTCACTGATGTGGTGCTACAGGTATTGGAACTATTATTCCATCATCTGTGGTACCTATCGGAGGCAGATCTCAGCCTTGGTTTGGTCGCTCCTGTAAAACTGCATTACGCAGTAAGCAGGAGTGTTATCAAGCCTGGGCTGCGGCTTCGGCGACTCGGGATGTAAACACCAGCATACTTAAAAAGAAGTATAACTTCGCCTCCAGGTCCTTCAAAAGAGTTATTGCCAAGGCAAAGTCAGAGCACATAGGCAGAATTGGCGAGAAACTAGTTCGCCTTCCTTCGGGAACCCTTGCATTCTGGTCTCTTGCCAAGGCTGTCCAAGGGATTTCTGTAATTTCTGTAAGCCATCACTACCATCACTGCACAGGGAGGACGACTCACTGGCCCAAGATGCAAAAGACAAAGCCGACCTTTTAGGCTCCCTTTTTGCGTCCAACTCGACTCTTGATGACGGGGGGAAAACACAGCCGACCATCCTGCGGTGTGAGTACTCCATGCCGGATGTGCTGTTATCACAGCGCTCGGTTCGCAAAGCACTTCTTTCCCTGGACATCCAGAAGTAGAGTGGGCCTGACGGAATCCCCCCAATTGTGCTGAGGACGTGTACTCCGGAGTTGGCACCGGTCCTAACGCGTCTTTTCCAGTACTCCTATTCCCAAAACGTAGTCCCGAATTCATGAAAGACAGCTTTTGTCCACCCTATCCCTAAAAAAGGTGACCGCTCAGACCCGTCCAACTATAGGCCTATCGCGATCACCTCCTTGTTCTCCAAAATAATGGAAACCATTATTAACTGCCAGCTCATCCGGTACCTTGAGGATCACCATCTGTTTAGTGACTGCCAATACGGTTTTTGTCGGGGTCGAACAGCTGGTGATCTTCTGGTCTACCTTACCCATAGATGGGCGGAGGCAGTAGAGTCCAAGGCGGAGGCGTTGGCCGTTAGTCTGGACATTGCGAAGGCCTTCGATCGGGTTTGGCACAAAGCGCTTCTTTCGAAGCCCCCTTCCTATGGGCTTCCCGAGAAATAGTGCAATTGGATCACCAGCTTCCTTGCAGATCGGAGCATCAAGGTCGTTGTAGACGGCGCATGTTCTGACTACAAGCCTATTAACGCTGGTGTTCCACAAGGCTGCTTGCTATCACCAACGCTGTTTCTCCTGCATATCAATGATATGTTGCTAATAGGTAGCATTCATTGCTATGCAGACGACAGCACTGGTGATGCCTTATATATCGGCCGTGCCAATATTTCTCGGGAAAACGTCGCCGAGTACCGGGACAAACTTGTATCTGAAGTCGAGTTTTGTTTAACAAAGTCTCGGATTGGGGCCGACTAAATCTAGTCCAGTTCAATCCCCAGAAGACACAAGTTTGCGCGTTTACCGCTTAAAAGAACCCCTTTGTCGTATCTCCTCAGTTTCAAGGCACTCCCCTAGTTGCCTCAGCCAGTAACGGAATCCTCGGCGTCGACATATCGAGTGACGTGCAGTTTCGTGGTCACTTGGAAGAGAAGGCCAAATTGGCCTCTAAAAAGCCTGGCGTGCTCAGCAGAGCGGGACAGTATTTCATGCCGGCACACCGCCTGCAACTGTACAAGGCGCAGGCTCGGCCTCACATGGAATACTGTTCCCATCTCTGGGCAGGGGCTGCCCAGTGTCAGCTCCTTCCACTTGACCGCATCCAGCGCAGAGCGGCTCGAGTCGTCGACGACCGAGCCCTTTCCGATCGGCTTGATTCATTGGCACTGCGAAGAGATGTTGCATCCCTTTGCATTTTCTTTCGCATCTACCATGGGGAGTGCTCTGAGGAATTGTTCGGATTAATCCCAGCCGCCAAATTTCACGAATGCACATCGCGGCAGAACTCGCGATACCATCCACACCATCTGGATGATTGGCGGTCCACCACTGTGCGATTTAGAAGATGTTTTCTTCCTCGCAAGACTTCCTTGTGGAATCGATTACCATCAACGATTTTTCGGAACCGATACTACTTAGGGACCTTCAAGAAAAGAGCGTACTCCTTTTTAAAAGGTCGGCAACGCATCTGCAATTCCCTCCCTGATATTGCAGTTGTTTATGGGCGGCGGTAGTCACTTACCATCAGGTGAGCCGCATGCTCGTTTGCCCCCTCTCCTATAAAAAAAAAACGAAATGCCTCGTTTCCAGTTCTCTACACTCACCATGTAAAACACAGCAAAACTAAGCTGCTATTTTACGCTGGTATTCTGTGAGGGTATGATTCTTCCCCGGTCGAACCAACCCATTCATGCTAAATTAACCTTATAGTTTACTAAAGGATCATGTTGTCAGTCGTCCACTTTTGCCAGTAGATGACAAGACAATGCACGAAAGAATAATTTAACCAGCGTTTGTGCCTAAATTGCGGGAGTGACGTACTATTGGCCATGTGGTACGGCGCTACGACGTTGTTGAAATTTTGTCGTGAAATATATTTCCAGCAAAATGCTAAAACTAATTTTTCGTCATCATTATCATTTTATAAGTCGGTTAAAATGAAATTAAATGTAAGAACGTGGCACTCATTAAGTAGAAGCTGCGAACTTAATAACTGCTTATTTACCTTGTGTGTAGAGCCTATCATTCCATTATTTATATCTCCAAACGGAGAATATAATGTAAAATTAAATTTTTCTCTGAATGTTTTAATTATTTATTTGTGTATCTAATAAACAATAAGCACTTGCTCCCTTCAGCCAATTTAGCAGATATAAATCTCGTAGTTGAGGCCATAAATTTTGTGGTACTTTTACTGGTCGTTCCATTGTAATATTCGGATTTAGATTAAGTTTAATTTTATATTAATTAGTTTTTTAACTTTTAAATTTTAGATTAAGTAAATTTTATTGTTGTGTTTTATTTTTAGTACTGTACGTACTAAAAATAAAACACAACAATAAAATTTTGAAAAAAATAAATAAGGAAATTCAATTCAATTAGGAAGTAAAAGGCATTTTTAAATTTTGTTTCAATATAAATTTATACTCAACTGAAAAATATTTAATTTATTAATCTGTTATTTGTATACTTAGATAAGATACACAAACATATTTTTGTCATATTTGACATGCATTGATTAAAATTTTTATTAAACTGATTTGTTTTTTAATAATAATAAGTCTTACTTCATTCAACGCTTGTAAAATAATAACTCGTGGGATTATTACATACTCAAAATTTATTAAAACACATCTTAGAATATACCACAAAGTTGAAATCGCATTGCATATACTGGTGGTCTGTTCTTCGATGTGGCTTAAGCTTTTGACAAAGTTTGGCACAATGGGTTAGTTAAAGTTCTCCATATAGGAGTGTCTAAAAGACTAGTCAAAATCATACAAGATTACTTAGTTAACCGACCCTTTCCACTTTCGCGTTGAGGGGACCATCTCTTCTTCCAGACCCATCAAAGGAGGAGTTCCCCAGAGCTCGGTGCTCTCCACAACTCTCTTCTCACTCTACGTGAACGATATCTCTATTTTACCAGATTTCGTCAGAAAGCAACCCTCTTAGAATTCGTATTCAACTCTAAGCTGCAGCAAACACACTGGACGATTGGTGCAGAAAATGGAGAATTGAATTAAATCTTTATACCGCGGTAAGCAAAGCTATCATATTTACCATGAAAGCTCGGTTTAAAACACTACTTTTTAGACTCATGCGACACAAGACACGTACAATCTCCCTTAATAATAGCCCAATTTCATGGATTAGAGAGGTTAGAGAGAGGTAGAGCTTCACTCATCACATTAAAGAGGTCAAAAATAAGGCGTTGTACGTTGTACATAGCCTTTCCTCGTTTACAAATAAACGAAGTAAGATGTGCGTAAGACACAAACTGTATATTTATTAAACCTGCGTACTTCCTATTTTGACATACGCGGGTGTGTCCTTTGCGCATATCCCTACTAAACTTTTTTGGAAACTTCAGGTTATCTCCAAAATAAATTTCTGCCTTGCATTACTGGAGCTTCGTTTTATGTGAGAGACGCGGATCTCCACCGCGATTTCGATATGCCACTACTCTAGTCGTATTTTAAGGAATTATCCTTAAGATTTTCATTAGAGAATCATTAGAGATTACCACCCAAAATAGTTTGATCCTCCCCCCCCCCCCCCTACCCCTTCACTACTGGTATGGAAATCTAATCCACAAATACAGCTCTAGGGCTGGGGTGCCTAAGAAAGTCAGTCCGCATTTTAAAACTAAATTTAACAATCATTGGAAAAGTTCCAGTTTCTTTTTGCACTCGTTACGTAACAATAGGTGAAACGTGGGTACACTATTTTGATCCGGAGACGAAGAACCAAAGCAAGGTGTGGAAAAGACTTTCTACCCACCAGCCAAGTGATTCAAGGTATCTGCGTCCGCTGAAAAATAATGGCCTCTGTCTTCTGGGATGCGGAAAATATAATAATTATTGACTATTTCAGTGAATTAGAGACAATACACGGCTATTATTTTATATCAGTAACTAAAAAAACTACGTGAAGAACCAAGGAATAAATGTTGAGAAACGGCCTTGAGACAACGCTTTTTCAATGCCCTTGCCCATCGATCGGATGATGCAGGCGCGGCCATCCAAACTGCTAGGTATCAGTTGATACAGCACCCATCACATTCTCCGGACCTAGCCTTTTTACTGATCTGAAAAGCACTTGCGTGGTATAAAATCATTTTCGAGTCCCAGAATTAAGCCTTTTTTCCAAGAGAATCCCACTAAGTCTGCAAAACGCTATTTAATTTGTGTTAGCTTAAAAGGCGATTAGGTTGAAAAATAAATACAATTTACATATAGGTACTTATCATAGAGTTTCATTGCGTTTCCAAAAACTTATTGATCAACCTAGTAAATTTAAATATCTTTCGTAGCCCATATAGGTACATTTAAATTAAACTGAAGTGTCCATTTATAGTATCAAAATGACTGCCTTCTATTGAGCTCAGGGGTTTTGCATGGTGTTGAGCTGCTTGCGCAAAGTAAGGCAACTGTTTGAAAACTCCTAACCATGACCGATTAATTGAGCCCATCCTATGATTAAATATATCGATGGTTAGATATAATAAGAAATAAAAGATCACATTTTTTTTAGGATAGGGTAACAAACGAGCTTACAGTCCACCTGATGCTAAGTGGTTGCTGTGGCACATAGATATCTACGTCTATCCTCGTTTGCGAATCAAAATGCAGATGCGTTGTCACCCGTGAGGACTAAGATGGAATGCCTCCTCTCCAGTAAAAGGGTCTCCGGTTCTCTACACTCACCATACGAAACACAGCAGTATTAAGCTGCTATTTGACGCTGGTATTCTGTGAGAGCGTGGTCTTTCCTCGGTCGAGCCGACCCATTCGTGCTACAACTATACTACTTATATAGCTGCAGCATGGCTCTACCACGAATAAAAAAAGTGTTAGTCAAATACAAACATTATAAGCGGCTTCAAAAGTACCAACCGAGTATTTTAGTTTTATATATACTAGTTTATTTCATTATGTAAGAAATATGTTCAATTCTGTTCTAAGTACAATTCTTTATGAACGTGAACGTTTAGAACGTGTACGTTCCAAGCACCGATAAGCTCAAAACAGTACTTTTCAAATCTATTAATATCCATCAACCGTAAGATAAGTTACACAAATATTAACTAGTCATAACTTTAGGAAATTTTATGGTTTAAATAGTTATAAAGAGTTTTTTAAGTGAAAACTTCTTTAGCAGCGTTGTGCACTTTTTTTGTAATGGGTAAAAAATGTTAAACTCGCGTCAGGTCACGTGTCCTGATCGAAAATTCGTAAGACGGACGGAGAGTAGACAGCCAGCGCGGCGTAGGAGAGGAAGCAAGTTAGGTTTAATTAATTTTCATTTATTAATTAATATAATTTTATTATTAAGATAAGGTTCGAGTCTACTGTACTGCTTGACGAAATTATTAATATAGATACATATGTACTTACACATTATAGATGTAATATTTGTAATATGTTTATACTTTATAAAATTAACCTATATTTTCATAACATCACAATAAGCACATGTGCGGTGTAGGTTTACCAAACAAATAATTTCGAATGAAAATAAATGATATAAGATAATAATAAATAATCTCCGCCATTCCAAAATATCAAGAAAGGAACAACGTTAATATTCAAGTTTTCACTTCTGCCGGCACTCCCGGAGTGAAACCCGTCGTTTTTTTTTATATTATTACAGTATTTGCTGATACTATCAAAAAAAACTAGACAGAGGTTTTCTTAATTCCCCTTTTAGCATCAATGTCAAAGTTTAAATGTCTGAAATTTACGAAACCAAAAAATACAATCAATTTGACAAACCCTAACAAAATTAGGTACTAGAAAAAATATTTTGATTTAGGTTATATACATAAGAAATTAAAAATTAAATTGAATGTGATTTTTTTAAAATGCTGTGGATTAAACTATTTATTCACTAAATTATCTTACTTACTTTAATAAAATAATAGATTATGTTAGAAAAACACTTTTTCCAACCTTTACCTTTTAACATTAAAAATAAAATAGCTTTATTATTTTTCTATAAACATTTTAAAAGTTCTACATTACCACAATAAAACTCCGCGTTTGGATCAAATTAAATAGCCCTGTGCAAGATGAAGCTGTAAGAGCCGTATAGGCCAATAATCCTTTCCAAAGTTCCCTAAGACTGTAGTCCTTGAGCGTGGGAACTTCTAATAGAACATATACATTGATATTTTCTAGTCACATAGACACAGTGTTAGTATACGCACCCTGGACATGTATAAATTACTTTTGGTGCTTCGTACAATTTATATATTCATCACGCGTTCGTCTTCGTGGGATGTTCACGAATGTCACAAAAACACGCATTGTATGTCATCATCATCATCATTACAGCCCTTCACAAGTCCACTGCTGAACATAGGCCTTCCCCAAGGAATGCCACAAAACACGATCTTGCGCCACCTGCATCCATCGACTTCCTGTATATCTTACCGGGTCGTCACTCCATCTAGTGAGGGGACGCCCTACAGTTCGTCCGCTGGTACGAGGCCGCCACTCGAGAACCTTTTTTCCCCATCGGTTGTCGGTTCTGTGAGCTATATGGCCGGCCCATTGCAATTTCACCTTACTAATCCCTAGGGGTATGTCGGTCATTCTGGTTCTACTGCGGATATCCTTATTTCTAAGCATAGCCCTCTCCACAGCTCGCTGAGTAACCTTGAGCTTCCTCATACGGTCAGCAGTGAAGGACCATGTCTCAGTTCTATAGGTCATCACTGGCAACACGCACTGGTTGTACAGTCTCGTTTTCAAGTTTTGAGGTATACCTGACGAGAAGATGTGGCGTAATTTCCCAAATTGTATGTAGCCATTTGCATTTTGTTCTTTGTCATTTGTTTGTCGCATAGCAAAGACCGCGAGCCGTTTGGCATTGTAGAAATTAATACTCAAAGAAAATGTTACATACCTATTCGCCCTTAAATCTCGTTGCAATATTACGATTCGTTTCTATGTGTATAAATTAATTATAATAATAGTTAAATGAATTTGTATCAACACGCCAATATCATCACAAACATAATCGACGTAATTGTAGGACTCATCAATGAACTTATTAGTAAGTGCTAATCATAGCGTAAAACGATGATTTCATTACGTTTGTAGCATGATATTGTTCACGTGTAAAGTTATAGTAATTATTTGATCTAGCCGCGGTTGTATCTAAATACTGGCCTATCGAAACATTGAATAATACATGTGAATAAAAAAAGTAGTTCATCGTTCATCAAGTTAGTTTAGATGAAGTTTATACCTACGCACATGTTCGACTGCAAGGTACTTCAGGGCTTGTCAATTTTGATTTTTCTAACTATGAAAGTTATGATGGCCATCCAACTTTGATGTCAACTGACTATTTTATAATTTGATATTACGTATAATTTATAATCTCCCTCAGTAGTTAGGCTAAATTCATACATAAGTCTGACATGGTTTTATTTTTAATAAATATTCTATAAATCCTCCTCATCAGTATACTGTTCGCGATGAACCTCTCCTATTTCTGGGAGGGTTTTCTTTCTTAGGCCGCATTTCGACGACATGCACCCGTTACGCGCACGCCACGCGCGTCAGCACCCACGTCTAACTCGCTTTGA